>JAUDJH010000023.1:0-2500000 GCA_036320925.1 Automeris io | reverse complement strand
TGTAATTGATATATATTAAAGGTGCTTATTGGATCTGGATACTGAGTTTGATGATGATTTTTTCTCCTATAATGACGAAGAACCATTTGTTTATGTGATGAAAGCGCCAGGTTATCCACAAAAAAAGGGAGAAAGAAATGATTTATATAACTCTTTACGAGATGACGAATTTACTTATAGGGTACTTCTCTACCAATAACAAATGCAAAATCTCAGCATTAGTAAAATTGGGAACTCGAACTCTTTTCATTGTAAATATAATTTTACGTTTTTTGTTTATAGATAGCAATAAAACTTTTATAAGTAAAAAGCAGTTACTGTCAAAAGGTTTAAATTGTACGGTACGTAACATTCCGTTTTACGAAAATAAATAAACAATAATTAATATTTTTGGATACCGTGCGCAAAACGGAAAGTAAAAAAACTACAACCTAAGTATCATCTGTAGTAAAGATCGAATGAGAAATGAATGAAACTCCTAAGCCAAGTTTAGTAAATTCGCTGTGTCGAAACGTTAATCCAAGAGGAAATAATGTGATTTAATTTTAAACGACTTTACTGCCTAAGCCAAAGTCCAAACAAAATATAAGTTCATACAAAGGATACCTCTACAGAATATCGCTTTACATTTCGTGTATCCAAAATATCTCTTTTTTCCAATTCACTGATATTTTTTGATACAGACTACATCGGAATCGTGGATGAAAAGAGTGTTTTTAATTTTTCAACAGAGGAGGCAATATCAAAGACGGCTCGAGTACTCGAAGAGGCAGACATATCGGAGGAAAAGAGAGACGTGATCCACCGGGAGATTGGAAAGTTTCGCGAGAGCATGAAGGTAATTAGACACCCCGTGCGCATACCGCGTGACACCCCACGTGAACCCCTATGTGACCTCCCATGACCACATGTATACAACAAGTACTATTTAATGTCGCCAGAGGACCGAGCGCACCGGACACGGATAGTAAAAATCGTTTTTATCGATAACGCATCGCTTTCTCGCTCTATTTTAGGTACTGCGACGGTGACCGTCAATGGATTCCTGTCTCTTGACGGTTATTGCCAGCATTGTCCTACACTGTACTTAAAATTAGGTGTGGTGTGGTAGACTCGATACTATATATAAAAATATTAGGTCTGATATTAAATTCGTCAAAGACGCTAAATTGATCAAAAAAAATATTTTGGTTTAAAATTATTAAAGTAATCAAATTGTTATTGAAAACATAAGATAGCCTGTAATGTATTTTTTATTTAATTAAAAATAATTGCTAAAAGACTAGATCTTTAAATAATAAATCAATTGATCGTGAGGAATGTATACTCTTAATAAGAGTTATGTGAGATTGAAAATATCATGTAATAAATAAACGCTATTAGATCACCGTTAGGGTCTTTCACTGGCTTGCCGCCCAAGTCGTGGTTCATACCCACAGGGGTGCCCTTGCGTTCCTTCCCAACCCATAACTTGGTGGCTGGGTACCTTCAGTGCTCGGCCCTCTCGCCCAATGAAGTTGCAAAAGCTTTTCACGGTCAACAGCAACTGTCTTACCGAAATAAAGACTTATTTGGTTTCCTATTTTACAAAGAGAAAGATTGTTTAGTGCCCAAGAGAATAGTAAAAAATAACAGTGCCGTACATAGATATATGTATGATGATTTAATTATGGATTTAGGGTTGGAAATAAGGAACAATGGGGATGAAAATACGGTTCTATGCGGTTGAAAATATAGTTGTATGATGATCAAAATACGGTCCTATGGGCCTGTAATTACCCGTCACAGTAGGGTTGAGGAAGCGATGCGTTGGTTGGTAGGTAGATGGCCGCGAGCACCGCAAGTGCCGCAGCGGTTCGGCGCGTGTTCGGTTGCGTTCGGTTGGCCGCTGACGCTGTTGCGATGTTAGGTGCCGCGCTCCGAGGTGCACGCCCGTCTCCGTCTTCGCGGTGAGTCTCACTATATATTCAACCATACCAGTATGTCTTCATCGATTTATATGCCTATACTACTCGGTTTTACACGTCTCACTCTCTTACTCTAGTGTCTAGGTGTAACGTTCAATCAGATCGATCAAATTAGGCGTATTAACTTTGATTCTAACTCAGCCACGTGTAATATTACGGCTTGCGAGCGTGATAATAACCGTTTTTACAAACGCGTGCGCTGCGAGAAGTCTATATTCGCCGATAAATTAGATGTTAAATATATGAAAAAAAAGTTGTGCTTTTTGTGATGCACTTTTCTGTGTAAAGTAGCTGTGCCTGCGACTTCGCGTCGTAGTAGGACTTTTACTACTACAAATTGGTTAAATCTTTTCTGACAGTAGCGCGCACCAACACGTAAATAAACGTTTTAACAATCATAGTTTTGAGTCTTATGGCATTACGAAAGGCCCCTAATAATAGTTTTTCTCGTATATCTTCGATCTAAAGATAATGATATGTTACAATTTTATTAAAAGTTTATATTAAATGTGTGGAGGTGGCCTCTACCGCTTGTGGGAAGCGTGTAAATCAGATGGCAGTCTTAGCTTGAATTATTATTGTTTATTTAATGCGCATTTTATATAATTCAGGTGGCTTAGATTTCGCAGTGCATTGCACTAACTAGTACATCGAACTTGAAATAACCTTACCGTAGTCCTATATATGAATTTCGGCCAAATCACCTGAAGAATCTATACTAATATTATAAAGCTGAAGAGTTTGTTTGTTTGTTTGAACGCGATAATCTCAAGAACTACTGGTTCGAATTGAAAAATTCTTTTTGTGTTGAATAGACCATTTATCGAGGAAGGCTTTAGGCTATATAACTTCACGATGCAACTATTAGGAGCGAAGAAATAATGGAAAATGTGAAAAAAACGGGGAAAACTATTCATCCTTGAGGGCTTCCATTGCGTGCGCTGCGAAAACGGTTCAAGATACTAAAAATATATGTATGAAAGAATTATTCCTCTTGAAATAATCTAAAAAATGTCCAAGATAGTATATGTTTATCTATTAAGATTAACTCACTAGAACCGTTTTTATGGTAATCAAATTTGATCGAAATTAATGCATTATTTGTTAAGAGTTGTATCATCGTAATAATATTAATCTTTATCCAAATGTTGTTGATTAAGAGTATTTAATTGTGAACAAAATTGTCTTTGACATCACTTAATTTCAATGAACATCTTAGAAGATATTACAATTTTAAAATAAATAACTAACTAAAATGCCCAAAATAACTATTCCACGCGGACGAAGTCGCGGACACAGCTAGTAACTGATATAGCAAAACAACGTTTGCCGGATCAGCTAGTTATTTTATACAATTTATTTTTTCAATAAATGATCGACAGTTTTTTAAAACTAATATAACTTTTTTATTTATGAACCGATTGAAATAAAATTAACACTAAATATTAAATACAGCTTTTCACAATACATTAGTGAAAATTTAAATCGTTCACGATACTGGCGGGCACAAATACATATAGATATATGTGAATTGATCTACGTTTCCGATATATATTTGCTAACGTTCATCGTGCAAGTGAATTTTTCTATGAGGCGGTTATATGTAGACTCTCAAATAATTTTTGATCTAGATAATAATAGATCTTATATAGGTGCTGAGGAACGGATTTATATATATGAAGTGATTTAAAAAATATATTCGTCCTATAATAGTAATTTTTTCGTTAAAATATTCATTAGTTTACGTTTTTTGTGATTAGGTTTTGTTGCTCATATAGTCTATATTCTTCATGGTTTTGGCTCACCAGTCACTTTGAGCATGACAGCTTTAACTAATGTGAAAAAGCATAAAGCGTTTACGTAGTCCTTTCTAGTGATATTTCACCGTTTACTCTCAAGAGAGTGTACAGAACAACGCCATTCTCGAATTCCACCTCCCACATTTTACCATAAAACCACTAGACACCGTATTGGATACCATCCGTATGTGGTGGATGTTTCTTATATCCGCACGAAGAGATTCACTTATACATTCATCATGCGAACAACTAAGCAGTAGAATATGCTTCCAGTGAGCATAGTTCCACGATCTTATGACTTAACAGTGAGTAGACATTTGTTAAGCGAACACGGTCTATCGTTTGGCTCATTTTTACTTTCCACACGGTATGCTTGACCAAGCATCCACCTGTAAATAATTTAAAAAAAAGAGATCGAGTATAGATGTTTTCTTTTTTATATATATATATGACTTTAATTTTCGTGCTTGTATTTTAATATGTATTACGGAGTGAAGCGTGTAGAATCGATGTAAAAATCTAGGAAATATAGAAAAATTCCTCGCAACGAATATTCGCGTATATGCTGTTATTTGTATCTATTTATATGTATGTATATATTACTAACACGTTGTTTTATATAATATTGGCACATATATTCGTGGATAGCTTATCGGACAGATGTTTCGTCATCTGGTATTGCTAGGTTCGAAAAAAATATATATGTCGGTTTATTTTATATATGTATAGTATTTTATATCTATATTGATACTATTTTACGGCAGTTGATTAAACGAAACAGAGCATTGAGTTGTTTTTAAAGTAAGACTAGAAACATTGCAAAACATTTTTTGTGATTTTATTATTAGTGGTTCCATAATGTGACGACACGAAATCGGTGCGATGTTGCGTTTCGTTTGATAACGCCGAATGTCGCGACTTCATATTCGTGAGTTGTGAACGAGCGACTAGCGATCGGCTAATGCACACTCGTTTTTTCGTTTATAAACTATATTTAAATTAAAAATTGTGTTGTTTATTGTACTCTTAATATATTTTTCACATTGAAAATTTGTATTTTTGTGGATATTAAAGTAAAAATGTTGAATTCCGTTTATAATATTGAGTGTGCAGTAGCGTTATCGCGATATAATTTAAATAAACGCCGTGGCGACAACGTTGGAGCTGTCAACTCCCATCCCGACGACAGTATGTCTCAAAGCAGTGTGTCCTGTCGTGCTGCGGCGCGCCTCGCCTCGGATGCTGCGTAAGTAAAGTGCCGTGTGAATCGGACTTCGAAGTAACTCGACGCTTTGTCGCCGACCCGTCAGTTAAATCTGTCTGTTGTCGTGTCGCATCTTGAGAGTGTGAACCGGTCCGCCTGTAATGGATGAGCGTTTTTGCAGGTGCAGAGTACCGCAGCGTATCACACGAATTAATAATATAGTAAATACTATATCTAACAAATATATTCAATGCTTTATATCTATATTCACAGGTTCAATAGCTTTTTTTTTTTTTGTAAATATGGTAAAAAAATAATTACTAGAATAAAAACATATTCAACAAACGAAGAAAACATAGATTTATTATTCGCAAATTATTTTCTGTTTATAAATTATGCAAATGAACAAATTGAGTAAAATCTGATAGAAGTTGAGTTTACGCCTGAATAAAATATAAATTTATTGCCTAAGAATCGTTTTAATTAAATATGGAGAAAGTGTCGGGATATACAGCAAAAAAAAAAGAACGAAGGAGGAAGTACGAATTAATTGTTATAGAAAAACTTGCGACTATCGTAAACGTTTTGGTATTTTATAATTGAATATATTTTTTAAATATATTGGGGAAAATTAACAATTTTTAAATCTTTAATCAAATACTTGTATGGTCATGACATAATTATGATAAAAAATATTCATCGTCAGGACTTTAACAAAAAATTTTTTCCAATTTACAGGAAAAGTCACTCCATATTGAGTTGAGTGACAAGCACAAAGCCTAATCTGTTATCTTAGCCTTTTAGCTTGAATTTTTTGCTATATACCATATCGTATAGAGGTTATGCAGAAGTAGTAAAAATAAAAACGAATCAATTGGCCTGTTTTTTTTTGGTTAGAAATATAATATATGAATATACAGTTACGAAAAAGTACATTAATAAAGATGTGTTCCAGACTGTCAAAATGCGAGATAAAATGTATTTGGACAGTCAGTATCGTCCACAGACTAATTATAACTAGACTTCTAACGATCCGAAAAATTTGTGAATAATTCGACGAATTTAACTAAGTTTTTTAAGTTGGTAGCACACTAAACTTTAATTTAGAGTATAGAGGATAGCCGTATTGGCACCGATGGACACTAATAAACTTAGATGAGTGTGTGAATGATAGCCTCCGGCTGTATTGTCACCGATTATGGAGACAGGCGGCGCGAGGATCGCCACCTGACGTGAATCTCGCCGATCACATCGGGGTCGACAGTTATGATGGCTGGCCACTGCTTGTGGTGGAGACCACTACCGCTTGTGGGAGACTTGTGAATCAAAGTCAGTCTTTACTTGAAATCTCATTTATTATTTGGCGCACGTTATACATAATGCGCGTGACCCAGATATCATGCATTTGAACTATAAAATAACCTTACGTTCCATTAAGTGCATAAAAATTCTATTAGCTTTAATCTACATAATAAACAAATTAAGCCTGACTGCGCTTCAAAATATATATATTACATCGATAATGATGTTTTGTTAGAAAAAAATTGTTTATGTTAGATTTTTTATTTTCTAATTCGTCTTTGATGACACCCTAGTGGGTAAAGCGAGACGGGAATACGTAATTCCGGCGCGCTAGAGACGGTTGCTACTTTTGCGCACAGGAGGAGGCCGAAGTGGTCGTCCGGCGGAAACGGGAGCCGAAGGACGAATCCCGCGAGAGGGAAAGGGACAGAGAGCGAGACCGGCCCGCAGAGCGCGACAGGGAGAGGGATAGGGAACGAGACAAGGAGAGAGAACGCGACCGGGATAAGGAGCGCGAGAGAGATAGAGATAGCAAAGATAGAAGACGTCGCAGCGCATCGAGGTATGATTTCATGCTATATGATTACGCTTAGGGAAAATACTATGATGGGTGTACTGCATTTGACGGTAAGTACAGTGCAGTCCAAACAGTGGCTACAATTATCGATAATGCAAATCTGTAGTTAGTTGTCGCAGTCAGTTCGACCTAAATAAATATCTTTTCGTACATTGCTTACAAATCTCAATGTACGGTGGGAACACTCGCGGAAATAGTTCCACAGTGATGTCGTAAGAGAAGAATTAAAGAATATTTAAGTTGTTACCAAAACAGAATCTATTTTAAAAACTACACATATAGTGCAAAATGTACACTTTTATTTGGAAAAATTCAGAACAAGCTTTTTGGTACTTTGAGCCGGATACATTTGAATATTTATGTTTTTACCGAAATAGGTGGAGCATAAAAACAATATAACCTCTCTAAATAACTTCATTAATTAATTATTTGATTTATATTGATATATATTATTAGGAGCAAGGATCGAAGAGATGACCGCGACAAGGACAGAGAAAGGGAGCGCGAAGAGAGGGAGCGAGACAGAGAACGGGAACGCGAGAGAGAACGAGAGAGGTATATGGTCATTTTTTACGTCACAGAAGCATATAAAGTAATTTCCTTGTTATATTTTAATATTTTACACATATTAATATAAAATTTAGTTCAGTTTAATTTCTGAGACTCCTGTTCTGGTAATTACCAGATTTTAAGTCATAACAAGACATTATCAAGTTATATCCCTTTCGGGGTGACCAGAGATACATCAGTGGCTGTATCCACTTTGCGCTTATATGTCGTGCTCAACGTGACCAGAAGCGAATCTAATCACCGTTCTCATGGCACTTGTACATATCTATTAGATGCCATGCGGGCTTCCTTCACCGGTGAGCAAGTGTAGCACGGTAATGCTTTTACGGGATTCACACCACTGATTGTGACTACAATATTCTCCTTCGTCGTCCATCCATTTCCCTAGATGTAGTGCATTGAACTCTGAACAACCTTACGTTGCATTAAGTGTATACAACTTCCATTAGCATTACCATCATAATATACCTCATCACAGGCTCAAGCTATTTGGATGAATTTTGTATTTAGACAGTGTTTTACTATTAAAATCAATTCAAGTGTCATCTCCGTGATAATTCCCTTTCAAATTATAATAATAAAAAAAACATTTATCATAATTCGTGTTCAGCTTGTGTACTTCAGGTAATTCATATACCTAGAGACCTTCAGTGGCGGTTTGTGAGGCTCGACATGGCGACGGAGTCTAAGGATTTCCGTCCTTTGATAGTTGTTTTCATTTTTGGTCTACACCGTACTTCCCATCAGGTGTACTGTTGTCAATATGACGAGCCATTGTATTAAAAAAAAAACCTCCAACAATCCGGTGAGCGAACAGCCTTACACAGACTCCATCTTTGGGAAGGGTAGGTGTGAAGAGCCCATTCTTCAAGGCCCCTCCGTCAGACAGCACACTGAGCACATACGCACCATCTCCAACTCATCGAGGCAACACACTCTCTCAAATCTTCTACCCAGTAATCAGCAAAGAACAGCCACCCACAGAACGCACTAATATTTATTTCGTTCATGGAGGATCCGAACCCAGAACCCACGGCCCATTATACAGGTGATCGCTCAGCCACCGCTTGAATAAGAGTTGTAGGTTGTTAAATTGATAATTATGTCGACAGAGAGATCCGAGAAAGAGAGAGGGAGAGAGAAATGCGGGAAAGGGAACGAGAGCGCGAGCGGGAAAGAGATAGAGAAAGGTGAGTATTTGTTCAATATTATAGATGACTTAATGATATTTTTATGATGATGATTATGCCGAAGACAAATGGCCGTTGTGGCAGGCGGCTTGAGTGGGGACCACGGATCGGCAGATGTAGCGTGGGGCGCCCCTCGGCAAGGTGGAGCGACGACCTGCGGAAGGTGGCCAGAAACGATGAGATGAGAAGAGCCGAAGAACGGGCTCTATGGCACTTGTTAGAAGAGGCCTATAAACCGAACCAGGTTGGACCCACATATACCACGACGGAAGGTCTCTAGGTCTGTACACAAGCTAATCCCCAAACGTGACAGGCCGAAGCGAGTCACTATAGCGGTCTTTACACTTGTCTAGTATGGTCACGACCCAGTTTGGCCAATTGCCCTACCACCTCAAAATAAATAAATTAATTTTATTTTTATTTAGGTTTTCATTTTCTCTTTATTAAAAAGAGCAACGTGGATAGAAACTTATGTCGATACAGCGTAACGCCTTCACGAGTCGCGAAGGGTTTTTATTACATACTGTATATATCGGAAGTACATATAATTGGATGATAAGCAACGATAAGAAATCTCAATCTGTAGGCAGCCCATAAAAAACTTTATAGCGAGTTCGCTTACTGCTGCTCTATGGAATAGTGCTTTGAACTGCGAATTGAGTTTTTGTGTACAGTGTAAAATAAAACATGACATAAAGAATTATAAATTCTCATCAATATTAAATAAAAAATGTAGATAATTACTATACACGAAAATTAAAAAGTTTTTACTAAAAAATAATATTATAAAGTTATAAATTTTGAATGATTGTCTGAACTGGGTCATGACCGAAGTACAATAAGTGTTAAGACATTCGTAGTGGCTCATTTTGGTCTGGCGCGTACCTAGAGATCTTCAGTCGTGGTCTATGTGGGCCGACAGGACGGAAACTGTCAATGAATTTTTGTCCTTTGATAGTAGCTTTTTATTCGAACTGGCCAATACGTTGATGGCCAAAATAGACCTTCACAACTAAACTGGGCGAGAGTAATAGTCGCTATCGTTTTTGGACTACACTGTACTTATCGGCAGATACACTGTAGTCACTTTGTCGAGTCAATGTTAAAAAGACATGACCATTCATTCCAATTCATTCATTCATTTGAGATCAAACATAGACTTATGATGATATATGTGCACCAACTTGGCTTCGGTGACTGTTAAAACATTTTCCCCTCTTGGCGGTCTTTGTGATTCTTTGAACGGCATTGTACTTTTCTGGCGAGACTATATTTAAAAAAAAACTTGAGTTTCCACACCGATGTAGCCTTGAGGTTGTTTCCCTGGCTAGCCGCACAAGTCGGGGTCCGTACCCACAGGGATGCCCTTCCGTTGCCACCCAAGCCATAACTCGTTGGCAGAGCACCTTAGGTGCTCGCGTCTCTCCCCCGGTGAAGTTGTAAATGCCTGTCCCGGCCAATAGCATTTAGTCCTGCCGACAAAAAAAGAGTTTTTTTTTAGAAATAAACAACAATTTTTCATAAGATGAAAAAGTTTCACACGTTTTTCTTCTATTATAACATATTTACACGGCTATAAAAAATGTATTCGGTAAAAAAAATAGTCATTTTTTTTGGATCTGTAAATGTTTGTTTGAAATGCTAGTGAATTTACGCGAACGATGTTATTACCAGTTTTACGTGTGTTGTCGTTGCACCCATACATACGGACCCGTTATGAGATAGAAAGAGACAACAGAACCACTAATGGGTATTTTATTTTTATAATAGTTCACCTCATTATGACACTGTCCTTTGTAACAGGGTTGATGCCTGAAGGGCCTAGCTCAGTAAATAAAAAAAACAATCAAAACCTGTTACATAAAATTTATAAAAAAAAAACTGGAAATAATAACACGCGACTCGCGAAAAAAAGATTTGAGCGGTGGATTCGGGTGTGCTTGTTGTTCCTTTTGGCTTTAAAAGGAACAGAGGACTTAACAGAGGAATCGGCGACTCAGGCGACCCCCTAGGCTGGTACGGTCGCAGGTCGGCGACCCTGGGACGAACGCGGCGAGACACGCCGGGGCTCGCAGTCCTCGAGGCTGGGGGCGATACTCGTGGCCACTCCCAGGCTCCCGCAACCAAGTGCAGTTCCTTTTTAAGGGAACGTGTAAAGAACCTGTAATCGCCGGGAAAAAGGGATATGCAGTACAGGCAGGATAGGAGGGTGGCGGCGCGGTGGACAGGAACAGCCTCTAAAAAGAGACTTGACCTAGGTCATGGTCTGTCCACAGCGGCAACCAACAACTACCCCCGCCTGTCCCGGTGATAACAAAATAAAACAACTACACATAACTGGCACAAGGAAATGGGTATTATTTATACAGTTAATATGCTAACAAGAGTGATCAAATATTTATACAAACAATAACTTACCCGGTTATACTAATCCGGGTTCACGATAGGCACGACCAGTTGGCACCGTCGGACAATATTCGGACTATTAATGTACGTCCTCTCACTACTAAAGTTGAAAGAGCAATGACAAATGCGTTTGTCTGGGGCAGTAGGATAATTAATCTACGCCGCGCAAATAGATGTTTCTCGAATTTGTGGAGAGTTGTAAGCCCTAGCATAACTCCTTCAAAATATGTTCTATGTAAATACCAGTTATGTAAAAGAGGGAGGAAGTATCATAGCGTGACATAAATCAACGCTACACCTTTTAGGAATGAACATACATTTTCTACTTTTTTCAATGTCTGGCTTAGAAAAGTGGCCTTTTTTTTCTAACTGAAGAAATGTATTATGATCAAGTTTGTGATTAGCGATCACAAATTCGGCGATCAACTACGTTGTTGGACACGTTGGGTACGACATATAAGTGCCAAGTGGATACAGCCATTGATGTATCTCCGCTCATGCTTCAAGGGATATAGCGCGACGATATATTATTATTATATGAGGACTCTCATTTCAAAACCCACTATAACATATTTTTTTGAAATCCCATAAATTTATAAAAACTTATAATTAATCTTTGACTTAACAATCACATTCTTATAAGGTATTTCAATTATTATTCTAGAGTAAAAAGGCAAAAAACAAAAAAGTCATATATAATATTTGCTTTGATAAAAACATTTCAAATTACTATTAGGACTATTGATTGAAATTCGTTTTAGCGGGTTCTGAAATTAGACGCCTCATATATAGTTAATTTTGTGATTATTTGTGTGCAGTTGACATAGTAAAATAGCTGCACAGAAACCACCCAATATATAAAAAAAAATGTACTAGAGTGACTTCAAATAATAAATATTATTAAATGTATAAAAAATATATATATTCAAAACAAAAATACTTTATCTACGCTAAATCCCTTTTGGAATGAGCAGAGATCTGTTAGTGGCTGTATCAACTTTTCGCTTATATGTCGTGCCCAACGTGACCAGCAACGCAACTGACCGCCGTTCTTACACCACTAGTACACATGACATTTCTATTAGACGTCATGCGGGTTTTCTCACGATGTTTTCGATCACTGGTGAGCATGTGATACATAAATCTGCATATAATCAGGAAAAACCTAGAAGTACGTGTCGGGCCATTCGAATAAAGCCGTATGCAGGTGTTTCTTCGCCAGGCCACCAGTGTCAAATAAATCAAATATCAATTATTGCATAACTAACTTGAAATAATACCATTTATATTGGAACAGAGAACGTGAGAGAGAAAGGGAACGCGACAGGGAAAGGTCCCGTGAGCGGGACAGAGACAGGGATAGAGAGCGCGAGAGATCACGCGGGAGGAGTCGCAGCGAAATAGACACGCGCCGGGAGAAGGAGATCGAGGAAGAACAGCGAGAGAAGAAGCGGTTAGAGAAAAAGGCGAGGGAGAAGGAAGCCGCCTATCAGGAGAGGTTAGTTTCCAACTTAAATATTTCAAAATTTTCCTTTAGTTACATTTCTTCAAATACCCTAAACATTGCGTTTTGGAGAGGTTTTCGAAAACAGAAGTGGCATTCCATTCTGCATACCCCAATAGGAAATAGTTGTGATAATAGATAAATAGCTTCCAACATTTTGAAATTACATCCTTAGAATGTAATTATCACTTTTCATTGAAATGTTCCTTTTTAGGATTCCATTACCTCAAAAGAAAAAACAGAACTGTCTGTCTAAACCTTTTTCTCAGGAACACATAGATATATCAGATTGAAATGAATGTCAAATATCCATGTCTGTAGTCTTTTGTGCCCCTGGAAAATTTATTTATGTGAAAGCAATCAATAGATATGCCCGTTTATCTCGTACGTTTTTTAAATTGTTTTTTGCAATTATCGCAATAAATCCTAACCTATAAGGCTCTTCCTGTGGACCTGGAATCATGAAATTTCGCAAGAAGCTAGGTCTTATAGCTTATGTGTAGGAAAAATTTGTAAACCAAAAATATGTCCTTACTAATTTGTAAAAAAATAATAATTGCGGTTATGAATGTATTTACAGTCTGTAAAAAGACGCGACCTATATTAATGTATGGGCGCTGCCGGTTACTAACGGCAAAGTTAGGTTTCTCCTTAAATCTCGTTTAATCTTCCCGACAGAGCAATGTATAGTATTTTCATAGTTTATTTGTAAGGAACGCTCGGTGCGCTAGTACATGGTCTTAATTTCAAAAGGTAATATCCACAGTTTTTATATTGGGGTGTCTGTGGTGGCTTAGTGGGTAATGAAGCAGTTTCCATGCGCGGCAATGCGAATGCTCGTAGGTACGAATCCCGGCACGACGTACCTTTATATTTTTCTAGATTAAGTTCGAATTCAGTCCCTACACGCTCACCGGTGAAGGAAATCATAGTGAGGAAGCCCGCATTGCATCTAATAGAAATGTCATAAGTACTAGTGCTGTGAGAACGGTGATCGGATGCAATACTGGTCACATTGCGTATGACATACATGCGCAACGTGGATACGGTTACTAATCTGTCTTTGCTCACCCCGAAAAAAATATAGCATAATGATATTTTCTTGTTTATATTAATGTATAATATTACATACAGATTGAGAAACTGGGAGGCGCGCGAACGTCGCAAGGCCAAAGATTACGAAAAAGAGAAAGAGAGGGAGAGATGTCGCGAAGAGGACAGAGAAAAGGAGGCCAAGAGACTGAAGGAGTTCTTAGAAGACTACGACGATGAGAGAGATGATCACAAGTATTACAAGTGAGTGAAGTTTTTTGATGAACACTCAGACGTAGCATTGAGTTTCTTCTTGCGTTTCTTCTCAAGGTAGTCGCTTTCGAAACACTAGTATATCACCTTAGGTCCATTACTGGATGGTCGCCAAACTCGAGGTCCTTACCCACAAGGTGCCCTTGCGTTACTTAGGTGATTTCACTAATAAGCTCTTAAGATCTGCAGCGAACTCGCGTGATGAGTGTTTGTGTGGCGTTACGCAGGGGCAAGGAGCTGCAGCGGCGCCTGGGAGCGCGCGTGCGCGAGGCGGACGCGGACACCCGAGAGCGCGCGCGTGAGATGCACGAGCTGGACGCGCTGCGGCAAGGCATCTTCGCGGACCGCGCGCCCGACGATCCCGCCGCGACGGCCGCTTTCGAAAAGGTAATCCCCCACACCATAACAAAATATATCACCGGCACAGACTTACAGACACACGAATTTACACTTAAATATTCAGAAATACTTGCACCTACATATTTTACACTCAAATACGTAGTAAATCTAGATGAAATTACATTTTAATGCTCAGAAATACTTACACCTAAATACACTCGAATACTCAGAAAATTTCCTCTTATGTTTACATTATTAGAAAATCATATGCTTATATATTCTAAAGGGCTTATACTGTTAATTTTGGTAATAAGGTGTAATGAGAGTAAAATGTATATAATGTATTGTCGTGAAGGCGAAACGCGAGCAAGAGGAGATGTACAAGCCGCGCCTGCTCATAGATGTCAGCCTACAGGTGGAACAGCAAAGGGAAAGGGAAGAACAACGAGCCAGGCAGAGAGAGGAGGCCAGGAGAGAGGTATTGTAGACCTACAATCTTCTACCAAGATTTTATTAAGTGAAAAAAATACACTATATCCCTTTCGAAGTGAGCAGAGATACATTAGTGGCTGTATCCACTCTGCGTTTATCGTGGTGAACGTTATCAGTAGTGAAGCTGATCGCCGTTCTCACAGCACTGTAGTACACATGACATTTCTATCAGATGCTATTCGAGCTCCCTCACAATATTTTCCTTCACCGGTAGACAAGTGGTGCTCAAATCTGGAAAAATTCAGAGTTATGTCCAAGGATTCGAAATTACGACCATTTGCGTCGTTGCTCATGAAAATCAGCAGTTTACCCACAACCACAAAAAAAAAACAATATATAAGTATTATATGATATATGTGGTAGCTCCAAAATGATTAGCACGTCTTTGCAATAATGACAAAAATCATCTTTGATAACAGAAAGGAGGGCATTTTATATGACGCGAAAATGACGGTTACGAATGCGCGCGGGGAGAGGGCGCGTTCGAGTGCAAATTGTGTAGTACAGTTGTTAGCGATGAGCGCAGTGATACCAAACTTAACTTTCTCTCCCTAATTTTCGGGTAACTTAGGTAGTTTGTTGGCTGTAATATAAATATATGCTACACTTAAGCATAGCGTTGCAGATATTGCAGCGTACTCTTTACCACGCTACAGTTTCCCATTTGAATATTCATAACATGACAGTGATAACCCATGTTATGTGTTTAGGCTCGCGAGAGGCTGGCACGTGAGAAAGAGCGATATCTGCGAGCGCAGGCCTCTAGACAACTACCTACAGAGGCGGAACCTATTGACTCAGACGATAGGTAAGATATATATTAGATATGGTACATCATAATTGTAGGGCCTCATCCTCATGGTGAAGTTTAGTGGTCAACAGACAAAGTCTTCCGATCTCCTGCTATGGTCTTCAAAAAAGGAAAGCCGCTTTTTGATTTTCTTTAGCCACTTCCGTGTCTGGAGATCTGGCCTTTTCTTCGAAGGTCAATCTAAGACACTTATTTTGGGATACTCTCTGCATATATTTTTGTTATAATAGCTTGGCATTTTTTTATTGCGACTTCACTACACCTGATGGTAGTCATGGTGCAGTCAAAAAACGACAACAAGTATTAACAATTTAAAAAAAACCATCGGTAGTCGCAGCGATCGTGCAGGCGCATAAATGTCCCTTCACGCTACATTTTAAGAACCGCATATCATAGGATGGTGGGAACACGCTCGCTGGAAAACCATTACACAGCTCAACGACATACCTGCAGTAAGTGTTAGAGAACTTCTCAGTCTTAGCCGAACTACAGGCACCTGATAGTAAGTTCAGTGTAGTCAAAAACAACAGCGGCTATCAATGGTCGGGACTGAAGGTCTCTAAAGTTATGAGTACTTAACGTACACAATTTAATCCCGAAACGCGACAAGCCAAAGCGAGTCACCATGACGGTCGGTTTCATGTTGACAGCGGAGGCGGCGGAGGAGGCATGGACAGCATCGGCGGCTCCTCGCCCCCTGTGTCACCGCCCACGCCCCCGGCGCCCCCCACCACGCCGCCACCAGTCGCGCCCCCGCAGCACAGCAAGCGGCACCACCGGCATCGACACCACCATCATGAGACGGTCGGTATAGTGCCAAATGTTCATTTAATATTCTATTTGTAAAAACTTCTTGAGAAGTATACATAATTTAAGCATTGTTTATATGTCGAACAATGAATAGTACATGGACAGGTTCCCTTATTTTGGGGACTTTGCAACTAAGATCTTACAACTTTAAGCGCCTAGAATATAGTTCGAAAATTTAAAATTTTAATTGTTTTTTTATGTGACCTTTATATAACTGTTTTTTTTTTTCTACCTAACTCGTCTTTACACAATTTGATAGCATAACACGCTATAGTAAAATTTATCTAATGTATACAATAGAAGAAGTTTCTTAAGTGATAACGTATCATTTATGAAATTTGTTGCGTGTATATATCCATCCAATTAATTGAGCGATTCCTGCCAAAGCTACATCTAGACAACCAGTAACTCCTATACCCAAAGAATTTCCGTCGTGGTACATGTGGGCTGTCATGACGACGGTGACTGTCAATGGATTTGCTTCCTATGATAGTCGCTGTCAGTTTTGGACTGCCCTGTACGAACCATCAGTGTAAAAAAGTCATATCTTTTTATTTTTATATGAAGACTGAATAAGATTAATCCTGTTTTTGTTAAAAAAAAATGTAATTTCCAGAGTCCGGATGGTGGAGTGACCCCTCCCCCGCCCTCCTCCTCAGCGCACGGACACGTGAGTCTACGTTTCTCCTTATAGACTCCTAGAACTCTTTGTTTCAGAGAATTGTATTTTTCTTCGCTTCACAACGAAACAATTATCTAAATATATTTTATATATAAAAAAACACTTATAAAAAGTGGATGGAAAAGGTTTTAGAGCCATAATCGTAATGAAAAGGTACAGTTCGAATTCTCATAGTCGCGACTCGGCACCGACGATACGCCACTGGCTGCCAAAATCCGACGGATACCTTTAGGCTTAGTCTAGTTTAGGCGTAGACTGTTTTAATTTTTTTTTTTGTTTATATATATAAGAATACATGTGTCGTCACGTTATATCCGTTTCGGGGTAAGCATTAGTGGTGCGCTTATATATCGTGCCCAACGCGACCAGTAGCGCAGCTGATCGTCGATTTCTAGTCTAGTACACATGACATTTTTATTAAATGCGATGCGGGTTTCCCTCGCGATGTTTTCCTTTACTGGTACCCGTGTAAGGCTTAAATTCGTACGAAATCTGACAAAATCCAGATATACGTGGTGGGATTCGAACCTATGACTATTCGCGACGTCGAGTATGGGTGCCGGTCCTATATCCACTAGGCTACTACAACCGTGTAGCTCATTCAGTAATACTATTTTCGTCATTTATTTATGTTTTACTTCTTTTTGATGGTCTGATAGCGCAATGCTAATGCAGTGTGTGTATGTAAGTAGTATATAAGTAAATGCGCATCCGTTGCGCAGGGCGCACTTAATAAATACATCATTAACGTATGGACGTTTAATTTGTTAAACCCCCAACATCTCATGGCGACCCTGGACCAGTGCCTGTAAAGTTGAAGATCCTGAGTTTGAGTCCCGGTGGATCTTTTCTGTGATAAATAAATAAGTTTGTCACAAATCATAAATTCATATAACTTTTTTTTACTATATCTCTGTCTGTTACCCATAATACGAGAGTAAGCTTCGTTTGAGATGATGTAAATGTGTGTATAAATATTATTTCTATCATTGTTCTTAGTATAGACATACAGGCTTTTGATATTGAACTATGCAATAAGATTAAAAGATATTGTTTGATTTCAGGGCGGCGCGTCTGCCAGCAGTTCCCCGATCACGATAAGCTTCAAGAACCAGCACAAACTGAGTCCCGGCAGCGCTGTCGATACTCCTAATGGTAGACCTTTTTATATACTCCTTACTGTTACTCTCCCTTCCCTTGTAACATTGCTTTATGTAATATGACAATATTTTAACTGTTTATTTTTCTTTTACGCTGATATTGAATGAGACTGTTCATTCGGTTAGCAAAGTATTTTCACGAATGTTTTTTTTTTATTTTGACTTGGCGCAGGACACATACCACACCTGGTGGTAAGCGTGGTACAGTATAAATAATGACGACTAACAATCTTTACACTCCGACGCAGCCTTGAGTTTCTTTCGGCGTTTCTTCTCAAGGTAGTCGCTTCCGAAACGCTAGTAGATCACCGCTATGTTTCATAGTTTTGGCTGGCGGTCCAAGTCGAGGCTCGTACCCACAGGGGTGCCCTTGCATTGCCACCCAACCCATAAATTGCTGGCTGAGCACCTTCAGTGTTCGCCCACCTGTCCGGTTAGTTTGTGAAGACCTTTCCCGGTCAACAAAACGCGTAAATTAAAAAAAAAAAGTAAAAAAAACACAAATATCTTTTTACACTTTGTTTTAGGGACGATACGAGCGCGCTCGCTAGGAGTCTATTCCGCAGCTCAAGGTCTCGGCTGCAGTAAGAGTTAGGGAACTCCTTAGTCCTAGCTGGGATGTGAGCTACCGTATAGCCGATAATCCGCTAACCTGCGCGCAGATTGCAAAATTATTTCTGGAGTTTTATCCAGAATCGTAAAACTTAATATTAAAATATTTGTGCAGAGAGCGGTAGACTGAGGCGCGCGCATCACGCCTTTGCTTCGGAAGAAGACGAGGAACACGAGGCAAACAGAGGTAATACATCTTTGGCGTAGTAGGTATGGTGGTAGTAACCTACCTTACACTATAGCGCAGGATAGCGTGATGATAGACGAGTTGATGAAGAATGAAATGAAGAAGTCCAGTAGAAGTAGTCGAGCACAAGTAAGATAGTCCAAGTAGAAGTAAAGTACAGAACACAACAATACGAATAAGAACACGAGAATCACAATAACGTCGAAACTATAAATAGCGAGCGAGTGGTGCGTAGTGGCGCGTCTAATGTCATAGACTGTTTGCCGGGTGCGCGGGCGCTCGCGTCGTGTGTACATGGACAATCCCCCCGCGCGCGCCCCGGTATCCCGCGGTTCTCTGGCTGGGTTGGTTCGCCGTTTCCATCGCACGACACGATATTAAAGATTAAATATCTAGTGTGTTAGTACGAAATGTGTTGATAAAATTACTTAGATAAATAAGAGAAGATATAATAATGTTATTTAAAATAGTTGTTAGTGATAGGTTAGTATAGTGAAAAGAATTAAAAAATAGATAATGTTAAAGACAGAAATAAATAAATGAATAGTGAGTATGCCACACATCTTCTACCGAGAGATAGTTATAAAGATGTGTCTGATCTCTTGACCAGTAGCGTGCATCTCATAGGAGCAAAAAAGCATTGCCTAGTTATACTTAATACTCGGGACAGGATAAGTTTTCCAGTTATACCGTTGCACAAAAGCACCCTCATAGACGGGATAATTTTGCAATAAAACTTGAGATAATTGAGACGATTTATATATCAAAATACTTACTAGTCGGCAGCGGTAATCAGGGACTTTACAAATCACTTACTATGTATGTGTTTGTGTGATGGAGAGTATGGTGTAGGTGAGAATTTGTGATGTATGTTAACAAAATACAAATTATTTTGAAATTCTGAGGTGGCGCCTTTTGGTGTGACTAGTTGGAAATTTAATAAATATATTGACTTCAAATCTGGTAATCAGTAGATTCAGTCTTTTAGAATCTAAATTAGTCCGAGTTTTCTAGACTTCGTGTCGGATACCAAGTGTTGTATTGACACTACAGTAGTGACAATGCTTGTAGGTAAAGAGAAAAAGGAAAAAGACAAGGATAAGAAGAAGGGCGGAGATGCCGACAAGGACAGCAAAAGCGCCGAGGAGAAGAGAAAGCACATAAAGAGCCTCATAGACAAGATACCCACGCAGAAGGAACAGCTGTTTCAATATAAATTGGATACAGCGCAGGTACAGTTTTTTGAATATTGTATTGTTTTGTAATAATATAATATTATTTGTGTGTGCTCACTGGTAAAGGAAAACATTCTAAGGAAACTCGTATAGCATCTATATGTCATATAGATAGAAATGTCATGTGTAGTAGTGCCGCGAGAACAGCGATCAGCTGTGGTACTAAACACGTTGAGCACGACATAATAATAAAAATTTATTGATTCGTTTTTTTTTTTCATAATTTAAGTTACGTTGACGCCTGCACTAGTCGTAAGACTGTATGGCAGGCGTCAGCACCCAAAATTACAAAACATACATATATTTACTAAACATAAAGAGTTGTGCATGTGTATGGTTAAATAAAGGGTAAATGTTGTGTGTTGAGTGTAGATTAGTGTGTAGCGTGATGATATATCATTGTTAGCATAGACATACTTATGTACCTAAAGGTACTTAGTTTAAACTTTTATACGCTATGCGACCTCCAGTCGTATATGTAGGCCGGCATGACGATAGCGACTCTTGTCCCTTGATAATGGGTGTGTAGTCACTTCTTCGAGTCGGTATAAAAAAGGTGTGTCTCTACAGATTGATAATACACTGATGGAAAAGAAGATCCGGCCGTGGATAAACAAGAAGATAATAGAATACATCGGAGAACCGGAGCCGACCCTCGTGGACTTCATCTGCAGCAAGGTGCTCGCCGGATCCGCGCCGCAAGGCATCCTTGACGACGTGCAGATGGTGACTATTCCTTTAAACTAAACTCATCATCATCGTCAGCCGCATGACGTCCATTGCTGGACAAAGGCCTAATGTTTCCTAGAACGATTGAATGTGACCTTGAAGGATGACGAGTGTTCTGAAGAATTATCGAACCTTGTTCCTCTTCCTTCCATATCTACACGGCTTTATATTAACTCACATCCAGTCTATGATTGAGGAGTTGTTCAACTATTACCGTAGCCGAGTCGTTGAGCTGTGGAATGGTCTTCCCATGACATGGGTTCCTTTAAACCAGGTTGCCGACCGGCAGACAGCGGCCTTAAGCCACAAAGATGCGGCCCGCGCAAGTAATAGCCGTTCCACTGAAAGCCGCACCGCGGGCAATAAATTAAAAACACTTATAGAAATATGATTCTGTTTCATTGTTTTGTGTGCGCGGAAGCCAGAAATTCAGTTCAAGCGATCACAGTCAGTAAAATGAGAGTAACAATAAATATGGTTAAAAATGCAAAATATTGTTTTATCTAAAAAAATGTGTTTATTAGATGAAATGTGGCCCGCACCAATATACTCACAATATTTGTGGCCCATACATAAGAAAAGGTTGCCGACCCATGGTTTAAACGATGCATGAAGAGATATTTTTGCAGGCTGGCATGATTGCTGTGACTATTGATAGTCGTTTTTTTTTTACTGCACCATGCCTTACATCAGGGGTGGTGTAGTTCCTGTGCCAAGTCAGGATAAAAAAAAACTTGTGCACTCTAGTCATGAAGCAGTTCAAGCATTCGCCCTACTACCTCAATCAAAGACGATTTGTAGACTGTACAATTTTTACATATTTCTAATTGGATTCGAATGCTGAATATCTCATTCGTCTATCAAGTTATCCTGTATATTCAGTTGTTTTTTTTTTTTTGTTAAAGATGAACCTATTTTCAGAAAAAAACTTGTTCCTCACAAATGTGATGAAAATCGTCGTATGACACGTGTATGAATTTCCTACCTCAGTATACTTTTTTGTTTAGTTATAGATTTAATTTATATTCATGTACCACAGGTGCTCGACGAGGAAGCAGAGGTCTTCGTGGTGAAGATGTGGCGACTCCTGATATATGAGCTCGAAGCGAAGCGGGCCGGCCTCCACAAGTGATGACGTCACACGGCCGTCACGATAATGGCAACGCTGGCGCTACTGCTACAATACATCGATTGTATAGCCGACAGTTGTATACTAGATACCCTATATATCTATCTATATGTATCTAGAAAATATAATACAAGATGCTTTTAAAACGTTTATCACGTCACCCAAATATGGGTGACGCTGTTCTAGTTGAAGTTAATAAAAAATTTAAAAGGAATTTAATGGAATACAACACTTGTATATTATACTAGACTGACACAAGTCAGCTTGACCCAAAGTCTCAATAAAAAACAGTAAAGAAAAATCACATGTAAATATCGGATGTACAACAATGAAATACTAAAAATATTCAAATAATACAATACCTTATATTAATTTATATAGGGTTACTGGTAACTAATGCATAACATTTTATTTTGTAACCTGGAAGAAATCATGGACCGGCAAGGCAGCGTACCGCTGTACCGAACTCTGACTAAAACCCTCGGGGTGTTCCTCCTATCCGTTAGCCAGAGCCAAGGCCAAGCCAAATTCCTCCAATTAATCTTCCGTCCGGATTCCATCTATCTTTTAGCGAAGGGGGTTGTAAAGGTAACCCCCTTACTCGCTGCTTTGTATACTTATTAAAACACACCGCGTACCTCTCACGGCAGAATATATGGACAGCGCAGTCTCGTTTGTACCGCCCAGGCGTCTAATCTGGTTATGGAGGAAGGCCCTCTTCCGTCGTCCTGTCCTAGCGGGGCTGCGGATATGGTTGGCGGAGTTAGCTATTGCCTCCCGACCTCTTTCCGCTGCCTCTTTCACCAGCATAGTCTCCTTGCAGAAGAAGAGAACTACCTCGTCGCTGCCGGCTATCGCATGAACGAGCGCCGGCGGCGACAAGTCACCATCCACCTTCCTGACAAAGTCATCCCACTCCGAGTGTCAGGCTAAGTAACTAACGCATAACCTCTTAAAGGTGACTTAGGTACATCCATCTAACAACTTTTGTCCTATGACTTAAAACGTAATACATCCTAAGATTTTTTTAAAGCTTTTATCAATCGATAGCTCTATGTCTCGTTAATATTATGATCGCTATGTCGTATGTCGCTATATTTCAACTTTCATTTATTCGATTCTGGCGTAGGTATGTCACAGTCAGCCGATTGCCCGCTCCCGGCCACCTCGCTACAACCTGCTAGATAAGGTCGCCTTTGTATCGCACCGCCACCGCGCCTTGAGGGCAGTTTAAAATTAATAACAGAACTGCATATCGTCGGGTAAAAGGCTATTTGGTTTAAGCAACATTTTTTGGTGATATAGTAATATAAATATATATATATATATATACATATATTTGGAATCGGTAAGAAACGCTGATTCGCTATTAGTATATCACTAAAAAATGTCGCTTAAACCAAATAACCTTTCATCTGACGATATGTAATTTTTTTTCTGTAAATATAATCATTGAATTATAAGAAGTTGTCAATCCTGATAAACCAATCACCTTTAAGAGGTTACGCGTCAGTTACCAGTAATCTACTACAAGAGAGCGGCGGTGTGCGCGTACTCCCGCATTCTGTCTATTTTGAGGATGAGAGGGACGGAAATACTCTCTCCTGTCTCCCATTATTGAAGAGGCCCACCGTACGCCGGTCGTGGCGCAGTGGAAATTCGCGCCCATTCATCAGAGCCCTGAAGATCTGATGTAGAATTTTCCTCCAGGTAAAAAAAATACCAGTAACCCGATATAGGATAACATATTATACTATGTCGCATGTTTTGCGTTAAAACACTTCAATTCATCTGATGTAACGAACGACCTACATCACAGCGTATGTATTACAAGAAAATAAACTATTATCATACATTTGAGACAATACAATGAAACACACTTGAGTTTTAAATATAAATGTTAATTAATACATCTATATTTAAGAATTTATTGTATTCATAAAGTATGTTTTGAAAATTGTCCTATCCGAAAGGAACATTGGTAACACGATAACATTTCCAAAATACTTAGACAATTATTCGTAAACATTAAAAAATGATTGTCATATAATACTGAATTATATCACATGAAATCTAAGTATGGATTACTTACAAAAATCAGTTTAAAGGCAAATTAAATGATTTAATTGATTGAAGTCATGTCCTACTAGCATGATCCTTTGCTTTCCTTTAATTCCCGAGCTACGCACCCTACCAGTGTTACCATATAAGTTTTCCATATTTAATTATATTTTTTCGAATTTTATTTTGTTCTAAACTAACTAAATATAAGATCAAATATCGATAGCGCGTAACGGCTTCACGGGTCAGACAAGTTTTTTATAATCTTACTGTATAAAATTAAGGTATTCTAAAATGATAAAAATGGTTACATACATATTATTTTGGCTATTTTTTTAATAAAAAAAAAAATGTAAATGTCTGTATTGCTGATTAAATTCATCTTGTATAATAAAAAAAATGTCGGCTTTTGTATGTGTGGCGCAACAAGTTGCGACGCTATCGGTCAAATTGCTCGATAGCTTATTGTATATAGTAAATAAAGGTTATAAACTTGTATGAAAATAACGATATGCTGCAAGACAATGTATTTGGTTGTGTGAGAGAATGTATGAGTTTTGCATGAGAGCTTGTGTTACTATTATATTAATGTAACATTGAATTGCTGTACTTCGTAGATATGATTAAATAATTATTGAAGAGAAAAAGTTTTTTTATTGTATTTTAGCAATATACAAAATAATTTAGCTAGTGTCTGTGGTGGCCTAGACGATAACGGACCTGACCTTGGAAAAACCCCCAGTTTCTGGGCAGCTGTAGCTAGCTGCCTTAGCTTCAATCGCCTAAGTTAAGGTCAATTCTGTTTATTTATTTTTTTATTTCTTTATTAATTTAAAGGGGTTTTGTCACAGAGTGACCACGTCACTCCCGTACAGGTAATTCTGTTTATATTTTAATAATAATATCGTCACGCTTTATCTCTTTCGGGGTGAGCAGAAATACATTGATGGATGTATCCACTTCGTGCTTAGATATCATGCCTAACGTGACCAGTAGCGCCGCTGATCGCCGTTCCCAAGGCCCTTATGATATTTCTTTTAAATGCCATGCGGTATTGCTCACTGTGTTTTCCTTCACCGGTAAGCATGTGGTGCCTAAATAATAAATCGCGTCGCCGCGTATCGAAACCGGTCCTTTATCCACACACACAGTATAATATTTTAGTCCAAACTAAACGAGGTAAAAATTAAAATACATATTTAAAAATACACTATATTTAAATTTACACATTTTAAATAGCTTTTTACATTTCATTTTATAAAAAAAGTCATAACAAGAAGTTCATGCTACTAGTTTTGTCTCTTTCTCACGCGTATATTTGTCATAATGCTATCTCTGTCTCGGAGTCTATGTTTATCACTGTGAAATCAATAGAGATATCACATTTCCTATCTCTTTATAGAATTACTCTTTTCATATATTCAACTGAAATCTTACAAAATAATATTTTTTTAAGTCTAATGAAACTTAACTCTACAAACAAAATATTTTTCACAACTTTTTTAACCCATGTATGTTTTCTACAATTAAAAATCTTTTTTCCTAATAAACACCACATGTATTAAAAGAAAAAATATATATTTATTTTGTTATCTAAAACACTTGCGGAACATTACACTACCGTTTCAACTAACGTGTGTCGTACCATAAAAAGGCATACATACGTATGTGTATATGTATGTGCGTACATTAGTGTGTATTTAATACTAACACATTTTTAAAAGTATAAAAATAGTTTACATAAAACTACCTACATAAATAGAAAATTACAGTGGTGCCATATTGGCCGCACACGCAACGGTCACATTAAGACTGACGCGAGGAGCCAGTGCTGTGGGGCTGTAGGCAATGCTGCTGCTCGCGCGCATTGAGTAATGGGCTTATATTATCCGCCCGCGCTACAAGATCTAATTTATTGCCACAAACATCTACGGTACATAACTTACACTATCTTATCAACTAACGCGTATGTCGTGGGAGCAACAGCCATTAAATTCGCATAAGAGCCGAGAGAGGATACCCTCGGCGCTGATCTTCCGTCAAGTTCCTGTGTGTACAATTGTGTTTGTGCGTACGCTAGTATGTATTCAATGCAAGCATTTATTATTGGCCAGTTTCGTCCTACTGCAGGGCAAAGGCCTCCTTTTTTTTCAATATATTTGTGGAATCTACGGGGAGGGGTTTGGACATATAACCCAGCAGACAACGTTCGATGTGGACTGGCGGGTGTGCACTGCGTGCAGAGGAGCCCATGCAGCAGCTTAGATGCCAGCACATTATTAAAAGTATAAAAATAATTTACATAGAGCTACTATACCTTACATAGAGCTAATAAATAGAAAAAATATAGTTTTATATAAAACATAATAATTATATTATCTATAATATTTATGCAATTTACAGATCATTACTAATGACTAGTGCTTATAATTCACTAAAAAATTACAGTTTTATTGCACTATAATAAGTTCACGTATACAGTATATTATAAAAATCCTGTCCGACCTGTGAAGGTGTTATTCGGTATCGATAATAAATTGTATTTAGGTTCTTTTTTATATTTAGTAAAAAAAGCAAAAAAAAATCTAATACAATACAAATCTTAATATATATAAATCTCCTGTCACGATGTTTGTCCGCGATGGACTCCTAAACTACTAAACCGATTTTAATGAAATTTACACACCACGTGAAGTTTGATCTAATTTAAAAGATAGGATAGTTTTCATCTCAATTCATAGTCGCAATATTATTTTATTGCAAATTATTTGTTTATTATTTAGCAGTCATAATTTACAGTTAGCTCCAACCGATTCTAAAAGATGGCGCTATCCGTTGACTGGATTGAGTAATTATTCAAAAACCAGTCACAGCAAAGCGTGGCTGGTCTGCTATAATTTATATGGCAGAACAACGTTTGCCGAGTCAGCTAGTTATTTAATAAAACTTACATACCAACGTTGAGAACATACGTAGCTCGTGAACAAAGGATCGTCCTAGTAGGTCGTAACGTCAAAAGGCTCTAGATACCCGTTTATCAATTAAGTCTTTTCATTATTCTTTGAACTGTTTTTTGTAACTCGAGTATAGAGCGTGTGTAAAATAATTAACTTCTTCAAATTTTATATGACAATAACTTTCCCAACCGTTTTAGTTGTGAAGACCTTTCCCGGTCAATCAACACGCGACAATTAAAAAAAAAACTCTCTAAAATACACGAGTATTTATATAACCAATATGCCCCTCTCGGGTCGGACAGGGTTTTCATAACATGCTGTATATTTCACATTGATGCTACTATTTCGTATTTAAACAATATATTATTTTGACTTATATTAATTAATAACATAAATTAATTATTCCATGCCATATATTCATTATAAAAATTGTAGTCTACATACAAAATCTACATAAATACAAATAAAATTGTTAGCCACAAAAAAAACCATTGTTACAAAGTACAATAACATTATTTTCATGGCAGAATTACGCAGTGTGTCCGCAGCTAACGTTTCTTGTACATGCGAGTAAAGAAAACACCGGGAAAAAAATTTTCAGCTGCGGACACAAGCTTCTGCTGCCTTGTATACATCTAGCAAAACATTTGTCTATAGGATATAGTGTGATGATACATTATTATATTTTCTTAATTTTATGTTTTTCATTATTAAATGATGAGATTTTCTTAGCAAAAAAAAAGAACTGCGTCAACGCATGTTTATAGAAAAACATTTCTAGTACAGATGTACATAGATCAGAAATATGTACTCCAACTTTGAATACAACACAGCAAAATGATATATAGTGTCATTGTATAAAAAAAAAATAGCACGATGCCTACACGCGAGTTGAATGCAGTCTGACGCTGAGGCAAAGGGCGGGCGTATCACCCCCCACCACGCATGCCGTGCGCCTTTCACGCCCGCAGTGGGGTGTTGTGCCTGATGGCTGTGGCACGCTTATTGATCGCGTTAACGCGAAATTTAATCTCTTTTACTAATTTGTTCTTTTATTATTTTTAATAAATGAATACAAATCATCCAATTCAGTTACAATCAATAATTTTAAAATGTTTAATAGTTTTGCTTTCTCACCCAAAGAAATCAAATGAAGGATAAAAATGATATAAACTATTGTTTTAAACGATTATATTCACTGTTCATCATTAAAAAAATTAAAATTACAGAGATACCGACTAAATACTATTTGTACTTAAAATCAAGTTAGCGGCTAATGCACCTGCGGAATTTAGAAATTTATTACTATTGGTCGAATATTGAACATTTATTCGTAAAAATCACTATTTATTTTGGTGTAATTTATAGACTCGATGTTATTTTTATTAACTAGGAACAGCACCAGGAAATTCTTAAGCTCTGCACTCAACTCCCGTGGACTATAGTTACAATATATCATCCGTCAAGCTAAATGCCAGTGCACTAGGTGCCGCTCCGTTGTCTTTGCCGGTACATTTTTAATAACAGACTACACAGAGCGGTGCGAATGCGCGGCGCCAAAACGCATCGTGTGCACCGGCTCTAAAGACGTGCAGTGATTTGCGTCGCTTAAAAGCAGACGCAAGCGTGTCGCTATTCGTCTTTATCGCTGGCGGTATCGAGTCGCACCTTCCGCCTATCCCCAACGGCCCGCCCGCCCATGTACCCGAGCAGGGAGCCTAGCACCGCGACAGCCGCGCCCGCCTTCGCGCCCACCAGCAGCCCGACCGGTCCGCCCATCGCAGCACCAACCATGGCCCCGCCGGCGCCCAGCGCAACCCCCTTTAGCCTTGCCAATAAAAACATTGTAAGGTGTAGAGCCGACAAAGTGACTACACTGCATCTAATGGAAAGTACAGTGTAGTCCAAGGACAGCAACGACTATGCTTGTGGTGGAGGCCTCTACCGCTTGTGGAAGGCTTGTGAATCAAAGACAGTCTTAGCATGAATCCCCTTTATTACTTACTAGCTGTCCCGGCAGACCTTGTTCTGCCCTTTTTCTCTAAAACAAAGTCACATTGTTTTTTTTAATGTTAATAGCTTCCCCGTCAGATTTTATTCTGCCAAAACCTATTGGCCTGTCGGCTGTTTTTTGAAAATTGTTTGAAGGAACCTGGCCTTAATGCTATATGTATAAAAATTGACAAATATTGACATTAATATTTATACGTCACTCAATTGTTTTGCCTTCCCGGAACCCGTCCACTGACATTTAAACTTTGTGGTATGGTGTTAAAGTTTAAATTGACTTTTAAATATTATTACGAATTTTTTGTATGAAAATATAGAAAAGTGTTGTTTTTAGACTTTTTCAGACAATTTTTTAAATTTTTCTCTCCGTAATAACCTTCCCCAGACTTCAACAAACGCAACAAAAAAGAAATCAGCCAAATCGGTTCAGCCGTTCTCGAGTTTCGCGCTTATACACATTTAACGATTCATTTTTATATTATAGATTTGGCGCGCATTATATATAATGCAAGTGACCTAGATATCGTGCATTGAACTTCAAATAACCTTAAGGTGCAGTTAAGTACATCGACTCTATATAACTTTAATTAGCCTTACACAACATTGTTACCAGTCCCTAGGTATAAGATCCCGAAATCCGAGGCTGACGGGTTACCTTTAGAAAATGGAATGGTATCAACGACTCACCTCTCCGCTGCGAAGAGATGAGTTCTTGCTACTTCTACATTCTCTGAGGCCATCTCCACCCTGCTTACAGTTGATGCTACCTACAAATTGTACACGCTCTTTGTTACTTTCGCTTGGAACAGCAATTTCCATAGTTTCTCGAGGGTCCTTCTCGATATTATACCAAAACGTGGCTAACAAGCTAACAGGCCATCGTAAGTTGTGTGAGATTGATAAAATGTATCGGAATATTACGGAAGCTTATGTCATCATCAGCTCACTCTAGACCACTGCTGGACATATGTTTCTCTTAACAAGAAACATTGAGCCCAGTCGTCAGCTCTTCTCATCCAATCCTTTCGTTCCACAGGTCATCATATCTTGCTGGTTTCCACTTAAGAACCCGCCTACTTCAACGATCATAGGTTCTTCGGCATATATGCCCACTGCCATTTCATTTTGCTAAACTATTATTATTGTGTTTATTAGCTTTTTTATCCTGACATGACACAGTGACCACACCACGTCTGATGGTGTTAACACGGTGTAGTCCAAAAACGACAACGATTATCAACAGTAAGCAATAACCTAGCGATCATGCCGCACATATCTCTTCACGCTTCGCTTAAAAGACCCCATATCATAGGACGGTGAGAACACGCTCGCTGGAAGACCATTCCTCAGCCCAACGACTCGACTGCAGTAAGAGCTAGAGAACTTCTCAGTCCTAACCGAGATGTGAGTTACCGTATAGCAGTGACTCCCTAAGCCCGCGCGCTTGGTTTTACTATGGAAGGGAAAGGATTGAACAAGGTTCAACAAACTTCAGAAGACTCGCCGTGATATAGACTGTGGAACTGTTGCGGTACCTGTTCTTTCTGTGCCAGTGCCGCTGCCTGCACGTGCTGCCAAGCCTCATGCAGCGCTCGCACCTCCGCTTGGAGCTCGCTCCACGCCTTCAGCATCGCCTCGCGTTCCGCTATACTCACCTCCTATTGCACACTTATTATAAGTCAACAATTCAAACGTCCAAACCTTGAGAGTACTCTCGTCTCTTGGATGTTATTGCTCAACCTAGGTCGTGAACACAGTACACAAATGTAAAGAAAGACCGTCATGTCGCCAATAAAAAATTATATATCATCACACTGTATCCCCTACTGCATATTAATGTATCTGCGTGAGCTGAGATATAACTTTGTACACCTTTAGAGTTTTTCAGATTACGTACACATTTAGGCATCACAAATTCACCGGTTAAGGAAAACATCGTGAGGAAACCCGCATGGCGTCTAACAGAAATGTCATATATACTGGTGCTGTGAGAACGACGATCAACTGCGCTATTGGTCATGTTGAGTACGACATATAAGCAAAAAAATGGATATAGCCACTAATTTATCTCTACTCACCCTGAAAAAGATATAGTTACCTTTAAGAATGAGTTATTACAGTTTTTAGGTAGTTGAGATTGGGCAATTGTCCGAACTGGATCTTGACAACAGCACACAAGAGCAGAAATTGGCATAGGGACTCACTTCGGCCTGTCGCGTTTCGAGATCGGCTTGGATACATCCAGTTGATCGTATACCTAAAGGCGTTTATTAGTCTGCAATACTGTCAATAGGTTCTCAAAAATCTGTCAGTATTTCAACACCTCACCTGCTCGTTAACTTGGAGCTGTATCAGAGGTGCTTCCAAATCCTGCAGGTCATCATTCTGCGCGACAATACCCACGGAGTCCGTTGACATTGTGCTGCCGGCCACCGTTTGTTCAGCCGGACGACGGTTTATTGACAGAGGTGATGTGTCTGCATTAGAAAAAAACGTTTTTTTTTAAACATCCCCTGTCTTTTTTATGTATTTATCTATTCATTCAGACTATTCCAATGAGCTCAAACAGGATATTTCTTCTGTAAATTATTGAAGAGTTAAGTATCTTGTTGCATCCAGATGATAATGCAGCATTAGGTCCAGCTTACCTAGATTTATGATGACTTACAGACGGATACTTAACATAAATCACTCCTGGTGGAAAGTGAAGATGAGTTCGACGATGGGACCTTTAGATATTTTGGCAAGCAAACGAATGACTCATTATTGTTTTAAATCAACTTTATATTTAGTTATTTTGGTTGGCTAAATGAAATGTTGCAGATAGTAATGCAGTCGAAAATATTGAAATAACATATTTTAAACTTCGCGTTTTGTACTCATTATAAATAATGTAACTTACTTTTAATTATGGCTTGACATTACGACATGGTTTCACAGGCAACGGTCACAAGGCAACTTACGCGCCGCGGAGTGTTCGCCGGGGGCGGAAAGCTACTTATTCTATCCGCTTTTTTTATTGATAATTAGAATAATCACGACACACAACACTCACAGTATTAGCATGTTTACAAAGCAACATATAACGAGCTCCTACTTTTGTAATCACTAGGTTTTACGCTGATGGTAAGTTAAATCCATCATCCCGATTAACCTCTTAAATGGTTAATTTCGTCAAACGAAATGATCACCATCTGCCTCCATTTTTCCCATTTAAACGCAACGAATGATACGCGGACTCCTAAACATATATTTATACCTATATTATACTCAAGCCAACAAATTCGTTTTGTCCATAGTGGTATACACAATTAAATTTATGCGAATATATTCGTCTTAGGCGTTTAGTAATGCATATGTTAATGACGTATATATCCGTCATAGCCACTTAAGAGGTTAAGTTTCATGCTTCTTAAACTCGATTGATTTTCAAGTCGGTTTTGTATAAAGAAAATCTTTTTTTTTTAATTTATTTATTATCAGGCAAGCATTTGAAACAACTGATAAATGCCTGTATCCTGCTATTTTACTCTTTATTTGTAGAGGATTTTTAGGTTATGCAAACGTCGAGCCATAATCAAAAGTTAATTCACGCATAAGACCCGTTAAAGTATTTACGATGCTGAGATAAATACCCAGCAATAGGCTGGATCATGACGGTGTTGTTGTTGATGATGATGGATAAAAAACTTGATATTTATAAGATTAATTGTTAACATTAACTGCATGCCTCAGCTGTTTATGACATTGGATCAGTAACATTAAGGGGTTATTGTACGTTAAAATCATTCCAGAACATTCCAGTCTCACCGGATAGCCGTGAACTTGGCCTTCGAGTCACAAGAGCTCTACAACTGCTCTCTATTATACCTAGAAACATCAACAACATTGAGGTGTAGCTCTGATAACCGTCTTAATATCTAAATGGCCTAAGAAAAGAGTTTTTTTTTTTTTCTGACTAGGCACAGAAACCATAACATGACTGAAGCTATGCATGGTGTGGTCTATAAACGACAATGATTATCAACAGTAAAAAACACCTATCGGTAGTCACAGTGATCATGTCCTGCATGAACACAGGCACAGTTGTTACCGCATTGCTGACCAAGAAGGACATTGTTCCCTGCTCTCTTGAAGAACCCACACTATAGCTCTGGAATACACTACTAAGCAGCTACTGCAAGAATGCAAAATCATACCTTTGGTATTTACAGGACCAAGGCTAATCTGAGAAAATCAATAACTTATCATATACAGTGTAACCTCCATGTAACGTCACTCGATTTAATGACAATCTAAAGCGTTGATATCACTCGGCTTTTGTTGGTTTAGCTTGTTTCCCATATAATGATACACTCTATATAGCATTACACCAACTTGAAATAAGGACAGCAATTTAATAATATAAAGTACTTTCTTTATCACCAAGATGCCTCAATATCACAAGATATGAATAAACTTATTTTTAATAAATACAACAAAATTACTGGCAGCAAAAGACTTACTGGCAGCAAAAGACGTCAGGCAAAAATAACAGATTATACTCAATAGCTAGTTTGGAATAAACTTTTTCTTTTTCTAATACAGATTTTTCTTCTCTCCATTTAATGACAACTCTCTATAACGTCAAAATATGTCCAGTCCCTTGATGGTCATTATATAGAGTTTGCACTGTATTAATATTATTTATCTATTTATTATCAGGCAAGCAATTGCAACAACTGGTCTTTAAAAAGAAAGTTTTCAGTTGGTCGCTCTCAACCAACACACACTTATTGTGGGTCTCTACACACAGTAAGTGTGAGTGTGATTTTTCATTTATCTCATTGTCTGTTTAATGGTTTCATTTTGTCTTTGTATTGTTTATGTTTCAGATACAGGATGTGGTAGCCTTAAACAGTGCAACACATTAATGCAGGCGTACTTGTATGACTGTTTGATATTGTTGTGTAATGTGTTAGCTACTGGAGGCCGTTAATGGTATAAAAATAAAGCACCCGATGAGTGCCTGTATCTTTCTATATCACAATTTATTTAATTATTTATGTATGGGATTGAGATAGTATTTGTCCTTGGACAAATAGTCATCATATCAAAGTATATCACCTGTGATATTCTTTAATATTAATTAAATAATATAATTTGTAATGATTAAATAAAGTCTGACTTGCTAAATGGATCTATAAATCTCAGCCTAAGCTCTGATCGCAGTGGTCAAGTTATGGCTTGAAAGTCACCATTAATCATGAGTATTAATTTATGAGGACAACATTAATATTTAGCTAATGCTGACATTCATAGAACCCAATTACAAACAGATTTACTTACCTAAATAATCCATAATAGCTTTGAGAGTATGCTCCCTAGAGCGTTGAGTGAGTTTATCAAACTTGGGCCAGTCCTCTGTCCGCACCTGCCTGCGTAAAGCCTCAAGTTCACCCAGCAATGTCCGTAGTTGTGATGCCACACGTCTTGCATGAATCTGTTCCAATCTAACTTTTGCATATTCATTATTCTCTTCGTACTGTTAACAATTGTACAAATTTGGTAAATAAATAGATATTAATTAATATTATAAAAGATATTTATTAGATGCATTATAAAGTTTTTTTTTTTCAGGCAGAGAACAAAATCAGGCTCATATCAGTGGTATCCGATACTTGCCTGCCTTGATTATTAATATAATATTTATTTGAAAATCAATTAAGTAATCATTCAAAGTTGGAAACAGGTTAAAGCACATATAAACAGTAACAAGAAGCATGTTAATTAAAGTCAAGGTTTAAAAAAAAACGTATTGGCAATGCCAAGTACAATTTGCAATTTTTTTTTCTAATGCTATTTATACGCACGTCCAAATGGCGTTCTATTTGGAACATAACACAAGTTTCTCTCTATTTTTACTACAAACGCCTACGCACTACAACAGCTGACTAGAACACAAGACAAAGGAAAAAATACCTTTACTATATTCGCCTTGTGCTGTCGTAACAAGTCCAAGTGATGAGGAATTGCCACTTCGTTGAACTTAGACAATGGGAGTTCTACTCGTTTGAGCGGTAGTTTATTTGATTCCTCCATATTTATTCAATGTGGGATCTCTTTTGAATTATATAATGAGAAGCATTATTTTATTACATATTTTTCAATATTCGTCACGTAAATACTAAACTGTAAACACAAACGAACAATTATTTTTAATTTAGGAATGACAGTTGTCATGTTGTCAGCCCAGAATAAAATATTCCTAAAATTATTTTAAAATCTCGTTAAAATTGTTAAGGGAAACGAGACTATCTCTTTAATTTTATAAAGGAAACGGAAAAAATTATTGTGGATACAACAATTGAAACGTAAAAAAATGGTAATTTATAAATCTCAACGAAAATTCGTTGAATATCTTAGAACAAATCCTTTGACATTGTTACAGAAATTGCACAATGACACAATCTGAACTCATATACGGACTGAATTTAGTTACATACTTTGTGGTACGAGGCGAGCTCACAAGTCAACAACAGTTTGCAGGGTTCAAAAGGGATATCGGGTTTGCATTGGGATGCACGGCAGGATTCAGACAGCAACGATCTATTTACTTATAACCTAGAATAAGCTTGTCCATTTTTATTTAAGGAAAAACTATCATTTTTTCTAAGAATTTCGGATTAGAACTAAATATCTTGTTAAATGTATCATACAACACCATCACAAACAACAACATAATTGTTACTTCTTAAAAATATCATATAATACAATTTTTTGTAGTTATGAACTATTTTGACTATTCTAAATTGTACTAAAGTAAAACAATGTCATGTAATATAACCGAATGAAAACCATCGCTTCAGACACCCATATCACAATAATCAGCAGAATTATAAATTTTCCTGATATCGTTTTAAATTTAAAAGTTCTAAATCCCTTGAAAATGATTGCCCTAAAAATAAATTATGAAATATAAGAATCCCAAAACTAAAGGACAAAACTGTTAAATTGGCTAATTGGCTGTTAAATTGATTGTTAATTGTTGTTGGTTTTGGAGGGGTAGGCTTTACCCTTACCCCTCCCATGGACTTAGCGTCAACAAGGTTTTATGTTCCCTGGGCGTCTGGATAAATTTGGTTTCCCAGGCCCGGGTGGAGCAATCGGAGGGACACCCGCTGGTTTTTAGTAAGTAGGAGTCTGGCACACCGGGGTTGCAGCCCTCACAGCGTCCCTGGTGGACACAGGATTTTCGCCGGGATAACAAAAAATTTTGATACTAGAAGTGTGTTTTTGGAGCTGGTAAAAACGATATTTTTACCATCGCCACTTTTAATCATCTACTATAAGTTACAATCAATGTTACAGTCAATGTAAGTTACTATAAGTAGATGCTTATTCTGTTATCAGGATCAGATGTAACATTAAAAATAATATTTTTGACATATATAAACGACTTGACATTTTTCGTTAGTAACAAAACATTCTCTTTGTAGCAAATTTTACAACTTTGAAGACAGCATAAGTTCCATGAACAGTTATTTTTTAATAATTATTACAGTTATTTTTTTGAGTCGAAGCTGCTCGCGGTCATACGCTTTACCCTAGTTTCCCTACACGTGACTCCTGGGTGGTGCTAAAGGAGCAGCAGCGAGGTGTTAGACCGTCGGTGCCCGTCTGGATCGCGACCACAGTACATGGGTGTAAAGCCCGTCATAGTGACCAGTTTCGACTTGTCGCCTTTCGGGATCAGCTTGTGTATATCCAGTAGCTCATATATCTAGAGACCATCAGTCGTGGTATATGTGGGCCGACATGGCGATGTAGACTATCAATGGATTTTCATTCTTTGATAGTCGCTTCCTTTTTTGGACTACTCTGTACTTACCATCAGGTACTCTGTAGTCACTATATCGAGCCAGTGTAAATAATAATAATAATAATAGATTAGAATTTAATAATCGAATTTTTTACTAATCTTATATACAAAATGTTTATATTTCATATGCAAGACTCTCTTTTACACTGATTTTTTCCCTGTATATTTTATTCTGAAAACAAAAAATTAAGTTGTAAATGTGATTTGGAATTTACACCTACTGCGTGCATCGAAAAGCAAAGAAGAAAAAAAAAATGTTAGCTGTCGTTATGTCGAACTTTTTACAATTTTTCTTGAATATCGACAAAAATTGAACATTATATTAAAATTTTATAAAGATATTGAACTAAATACGTTAATAATAGATAGTGCAACAATTTGTAACAGATATGGACGTGGATCAAGGTAAAATAATGTTATTATTTACAGCTAACCTCAACCGAAAAGATAATGGTAAATCGAGAATTACCTGATATTACTACATAAGTTCGAAATATTATGACATTTTATAATATAGGGATGAAGAAAACATCGAAATACCTTAATTGATAAGTCTTCAATTAGTTTTATTACATATTTATTGTTACAAGTTACTATTTTTATAATTATGCCTTGTTAAACTTGTGTAATTTAATAATCAGCAATATTTCCTCATTATTGTTACTGCGTAAACTATTATAAAGTAACAAAAAATGTATTGAAGGCAGAGAGACATACGGAAACTATCTGGAATGGTTTCCGATAAACAATTTGTAACGTTAAAAAGGCAGTAAAACATCGTATTCCACCACTAAATACCTCTGTTGCACTGAAACTTACATTAAACCATAAAATTACATAAATATAGCAAAAATAACTGAGCTACGTATTACAAGGTGCAATGGATCACAAAATTCCTTCTACCGTCCACCGTGGTTGGTGCGCTAGCGATCTGTTCAACCATTATGGCGTCCACGATAAAGGGCCAGCAGAGTGCACGCAACATATTCTTTTTTTTTTTTAATTATCAGATTCACTCATTCTTGTTTGTGCTGTAGAATTCTAAAGAATGCTTAGGATACTAGGGATGATGGTGAAATCAACCTACCATAGATCTTTACTGCATCCTGCACCAAATACCTACAGCATGAAAAGATGAGAAGATAGTAAGAAATGAAAAAAGTTCAGGCACAATGTATGTACATGTACAGGTGCTTAATGAAGAACATGGTATAAAGTCATAGTAGAAGTAAGTAAGCACAAATATGGCAACAAACTACATAGCTCAATAATACAAATGTGAACACAAAAAACAACAATGGGAACAGTATGAATTCTAAGTGAGAGAAATGTCATGTTGCATCTAATTTGATATCCACAATGAAGACACTGGCTGTTATTATGAAATGTGTAGATAAAATTACTCAGATAATTAAGGGAAGATATAATAAAGTTATTTAAAATAGTTGTTAGTTATTTATTAGTATTGCCTCAGGACATTGTTGATGCACCATCAACTAATACTTTCAAAACTGAACTATGTAGATGGCTCTCATATCAGTCAGATTTTAGTGTATGGTCAATGTAGTGCTAAACAATATGTGATAGCTGAAAACACCACCTGAAACATAGGCACATCAGCATCGGATAATAATAATATAAAGACAGAAATAAATATATAGATACTGTATGGGCTGCAAATGTTTTCTATTAAAATAATTCTTCATCTATAATAGTGTGCAAATTAATCAGTTGAAGAGACATTTTTCAGTCACTTCTTATAATATATTTTGTATGCTTTATTTCAGATGGTAGAAAATCCCGTTCACGCAGTAGATCAGTAAGTATATTTTAATATATTAAAATATATTTATTTCTTTTAATAATGCCAGTGTTTTAAAATATGGGCAGCATTCCACAAGCTACTTTTGATGAATCTATCAGTTTGTTTATTTTGTTTTTAGTTTATACAGCTTTTATCATTTGTGGGGTTAAATATCAAATTCCCCTAAGTTACATTTTAGGTCACCAGAGATACAACTAATTTTGTAGATTATTTAGTTAGATATATACTATTTTCTATTGATAATACATTTATTACTTCAATAAAACAAGAGTATATATTGGACAAATATTATCTCAATCACAATAACATTAATCAAATACTCCACTTGACAAGTGGCTTGTGTCTCTTATAACTGAATGAAATATAAAGACAGTTCAGATTCAGGAAGTCACTTACAGTACGCCAAACACCTTTATGTATACATACAAAGCTGTGCCTTAGGAAGTACTGCCATAATTCTCTCAATCTTGATTTTTTTTAAAAGAAGAAAGAGAAAAGCTTCAATCACATTGGCTATGATTATTTTGAGTTTTAGTTTATTTCTATATTAGTAATCCACCAAATAATACAACTACATTTTCCATAAATAATGATGAAGTTACTGATGCTGATATTTAATTTCCCACATAAACCCATATGTGATTAGTCATTTATCAAGTATGGGTAACTAGAATTGAAGTATATATATATATATAGAGTATAGCATGTAGACGCCGCCTGATACGTAATTATCGCCCTAAGGGTCGTTAGGGTGTTACGAGACGTGCGGGGTAAGAGGATGCTTGCGAGTTAGTCGACTACCGAGACGCAAGGCGAGAGTACGTGCGTGTGCGTCGCAGTTCGGTGTGCCGTAAAGTGCAAATAAACTGTAAAACGCCAAAACCCGTGTCTTTCTACAACTCTGTTTACCTTATATAGTGTCGTTTCGATTTGGCTGATATGGAATACCTCCTGAAAGATCAAGAGAGATTGCTTGTGAGCTTTTTGTGAAATATCAGTGAGTGTATTATGGTTTTTTTAACTTTATTTTTATTTATTTCAGGATGAATCTGATTCAAAAATGTCACACGATGGCTCCACTCATTCACGACGCAACTCATCAACGAAATCTCGCTCGCGGTCTCGCTCGAAATCGAGTTCTAAGTCAAGATCGCGGTCTAGGTCCAAATCAAGATCACAATCTAGGTCCAAATCCAGATCGCGATCCAGGTCCAAATCCAGATCGCGATCTAGGTCCAAATCCAGATCGCGATCTAGGTCCAAATCCAGATCGCGATCTAGGTCCAAATCTAGATCACGGTCCAGGTCTAAAAGCGGATCGCGAGCTTCATCGCGTTCTAGATCAGGCTCACCCAAGTCAGTAAGATCTAGAAGTAGTAGCCCAGCGAAATCTAGGAGCGGATCACGTGCTAAGTCTCGTTCTAAAAGTGGATCTCCAACTAGATCTAGGTCGCGTAGTGGCTCCCAGGCTAAATCAAGATCTCGAAGTAGTTCTAGACCAAAATCTCGGTCGCGTAGCGGATCTCCAGATAAATCGCGATCTCGTAGTGGATCTCCAGCTAAATCTCGATCTCGTAGTGGATCTAGAGCTAAATCAAGATCACGTAGTGGATCTCCGGCCAAGTCAAGATCACGTAGTGGATCTCCGACCAAGTCAAGATCACGGTCACATAGTGGAACAGCTAAATCAAGATCTCGGAGTGGTTCTCGGGCTATATCGAGATCACCCAGCGATGTTCGAGCTAAATCAAGATCTCGAAGTGGTTCCCCCGCTAAATCACGATCGCGCAGTGGTTCTGTTAGATCTCGTAGTGGTTCTGCCAAATCCAGATCTAGAAGTGGTTCTCCAGTAAAAAAAAGATCACGCAGTGGCTCCCCCGCTAAATCAAGATCACGAAGCGGATCTCGGGTTAAATCGAGATCCCGCAGTCGCTCCGGAGCTAAATCGAGATCTCCAAGTGGTTCTACAGCAAGATCTAGATCTCGTAGTGGTTCGCCAGCAAAATCTAAATCTCGCAGCCGTTCGAAAAGTAGATCTCGAAGCGGTTCCCGGGCTAAATCAAGAAGTAGATCCAGATCCGGAAGCGGTTCTCCTGTTAAATCGAGAAACAGTTCGCCCAAATCGAGGAAATCCAGGAGTAAAACTAAATCTCCAGAGAAAATGGAGATAAGTGGAGAAGGAGATAAAAAATCGCGGTCTCGCAGCGGGTCTCGAGATAAAGGCAGCAGGAAGAGATCTCGTTCAGGATCAGTTGGTAAGCTTTTTTATAACTTTAGATAAAAAAGAGCAAGAACTTTCTGGACACAATAGAACACACAATCATTTGAGTACGAGATGTATGAATCCTTTATGCTAGTTTTCATGTATGCATCATTATAATAATTTTTAATGTCACTTAGGGTCTCGTGCGAGTCGTTCAAGGTCACGATCTGCGTCCAGAAAGTCAAGATCAAGGTCCAAGTCAGCAGGGCCGGGTAAGTTTTAATCTTTTAACTCTTAACGGCCTATTTAATCATACACCTACCCCCTGATTTACACGGTACTTGTTTTACACGTTTTCGCTTTTACACGGTTTTCCAAATAAGTTTTTTTTTGTTTCTATCGCACTCTACTAAATCTCACGGAGAATCCCGAGCTTATGTGCTGACTTGCTGCACATGATGAAGGATAATAAAACACCTATGGTTTTATTTTTTGTTCTTCTGTTTAATGTATTGTAATTAAATAAAAAAAGAAACAGTGTTTCCGTAATATATTACATATTTTAACCTGTCAATGCATTTTATTTTTATTTCTGTGTACAGCTAAAAATATTGAAAAAAATCACAACTGTTAAATAGCAAAATTATGCATTTTCTGCAAGCTTTTCGATTTACACCGTTTTTTTCTTGAAAATTTTTAATTTTCGATTTACACGTTTTTCTCAGGAACGTATCTACCGTTTAAATCGGGGGATAGGTGTATTTTCACAATTAATTCATCTCATCGCACACATACACACTCTTTAAGTATTATTTCATACTAGAGGTCCTTGGGAACGTCGCACCGCATAATAATTAATGTAATATTACCTACTAGCTAAACCGACTCCCTCTTTCCCCTTTCCTCGTATCTTCTCTCTCTCTCTCTTGCCCTATTCCTATTCATCCCCATCGCTCTCCTCCCTCACCACCTTCTCTTTCTCTCTGGTGTTAATATTATATCTTTATTCTATCCCTAACTTAAATTATAATCATTTCTCCGTAGTAAATTGCACGCCCTTCAAGTTTTAATTTCGCAACGAAAGATATGCAAAGCCTATGGCTAAGGTCTAATCTGTTTCTATGCTAAAATTCATAAAAATCGATTTAGCTGTTTTGACGTGTAAACAAAACATACAAACGCACACTTTCGAATTTATATTTTATTTTCATACTGGTTCGACGAAATGTCTACAATGTATTTGTCAGACCGTACAGGCTAATCCAAGAACGATAGCAACTATCAAGGGGCGAAATTCCATTAACAGTCGCCGTCGTCATGTCGGCTTATGTATACCACGACTTTAGATATATATATGTGTATTGCACGTACGCAAGCTGATCACGAAACGCGACAGGCTAAAACTGGTCGCTATGACAGTCTTTACGCTTATGTACTGTGGTCACGAACTAGTTTGAGCAATCATCTCACGAGTTCAAAGTAATATAATAATATATAGTATAAGAATATAGTATGTTCACTTACATTTTCTCTTTTATTCTAGGAGACAAAAAGAGTCGTTCTAGATCAAGGTCCGGTTCAAATAAATCAGCAAATAGAGCTCGCTCTAACTCCAGATCAAAGTCTAGATCTAAATCTAGATCCAGATCGAAGTCCAGGTCCCGTTCTAAATCTGGCTCGAGGTCCCGCTCCGTCTCGAGGTCTAAGTCTCGTTCTAAATCCAGATCGAAGTCCAGATCCAGATCGGGTTCTGCGAAGTCAAAATCCAGGTACTGTTTTAAATCAAACTTGTATTTTTAAGTGTTAAACGAATGCACTTTTGGTGAGGTAGGCAGAATGGCGAGGCAGAAGTAGTGGAATATGCTTCCAGCGGCCATATTTTCACGTTCGTATGACTTGGCAGCCTTTAAGAAAAGAGTGAATAGGCATTTGTTGGGCGGACGCGGTCCATCGTCGACTCATCTTTACCTTCCACTAGGTGTGATTGAAGTCCGCCTGTAAAATAAAAAAAAAAATAACTCGCGATTTTTAATAGTTATATCGAGGCCTAGAGCTTCATTGCAATTTGCATTGCAAAGTATGCATTTATGTATGTATTGCTTCACTGCATATAGCGTGACTATTATTTTAAAATATCAATTTTGGCGCTTGATTGAAACTTTCGGCTTTGGCCAAAGCTTTGACTTATTCTAAAGCCGTAGCTGCAGCTTCGTTTGGGCCACAATTGTAAGTAAGGTATTATTCCAGGTCGCGTTCCCGATCGAGGTCCAGATCCCGTTCAAGTTCCCGCTCTGGATCGGAGTCACCAACAAATAGAGGTATAGTTCAAATCATATAAATTGACCTCTGCGCGAAATAATGGGTTGTATATATATCTTTTGTATCAATGATCTTTCTTTGAACTCTTCAAATTGTTATATACTGTGAATAAAGATTGAGTTAGCGCAAGACTTTCTTTATACAATTACAAATATCTAGATTCTTTAATATTCTTAGAGTATTTAGGCCCAGATCTAGAGAGGGACAAGCCGGGGCCCGTGCTCTTGGCGCTAAATTCAAGGGGAGGCAGAAGAGTACTGTACCCAGCGTATCCGCTGAATAATATATATTTAAAAGTAGGCCAACGCCTCCATAAGAAATGGGTTAAAAATTGATACAATCCTTTGTTTTAATATTTTTAAAGTTAACTTAAAAGTCTCATAAGATATAGTTACCATGTCTTAATTTTTTATATTATGAGCTATGTAGGGTTAATCATTCGAAACTAATTGCATACCCCTGTATGCAATGAGTCACTATGATGGCCTTTGCATCTGTGCACCGTGGTCACGACCCAGCTTGGGTAATCTCCTTAACAAACCCTATCACAGTATATAGTTTTATATTGTCTGCGAACCCCAAATTGGGGCCGTTCCGGTCTGGTACATAGAGCTTTAGCATACAGCAGGTAGTTTGTGAACGTTATGCATTTCCAGCGAAGAAACGTCGCATAGTCCGCTTGGACTCGGATGACGAGGGGGAGAGCAAGAGAGCGCGGGTCGAAGGGGCGGAGGAAGAGCCGCCAGGGGGTGAGATTGCAGTGGCTGCGGAGGGAGAGGAACAAGTCGCTAAACCAGTAGACGACGATTCCTCTGATGAGGACATTGCGCAAGACTCTAAATCGTACGTATAAGTGCATATTTAGTATTTTAGCAGTCGCTGTTTAGCAGTGGCAATTGCGCGGCACTGACAGGTCTCGTCTCAGGCCCCTTTCACCAATACAATTACGTCAGTGTCACCAATTGTAGTGGCTAACCACCACTTGTGGGAAGCTTGTGTATCAAAGGCAGTCTTAGCTTGAATCCCCTTTATTACACATTTGGCACGCGTTATATATAATGACCTAGATGTCGTCGTTGAACTATAAACTTACATTGCATTAAGTGCAAAAACCTTACTTAGCAAACTATACGTCACCACACCCTCGACTCTGACAACTGACAGCGCTGCACAGTCGCCTACAACGGATCCCTATCCATATAAACTAATACAAAGCGGTATTTCGCAACCTGGTAATCGCTATTGGGCAACCTTCTGACTAGTTTATCTCGAACCATGGATGTATGGTTGTGATGGCTTAGTGAATAATTGACCGGTTTCCATGCGCGGCAACGTGAATACTTGTAGGCGCGAGTCCCAGCACGTACCTCTTGGTTTTTCCTGATTACGTATAGATTTAGGCACTATATGCTCACCGGTAAAAGAAATCAGCGTGAGGACATAAAGCACAAAGTGGCTACAGCTACTAATGTATCTCAGCTCACAATGTAAGGGATATAGCGTGAAGTTATTATTATTATGGACGTGCGCAAGTGAGTATATTGTTGTCTGGTATACCAGGGCGGAGATGGCGAGTGGTATGTCCGACTTCGAAATAATGTTGGCTCGCAAGCGCGACGAGCGGCGCGGCAAGCGTCGCCGCCGGGACATCGACATCATCAATGACAATGACGACCTGATCGCGCAGCTGTTGCAGCAGATGCGAGCCGCGGCTGATGAGGACCGGGACCTCAACAAGCGGAACCAGCCCGCAGTCAAGAAGGTAAGCGATTGAATTCCTTGGATGAAAAAATAGCCCTATATGTCTCCACCGTAGCCAAGTAAAGGATAACCAACGTCATTGGATAGAATGCACCCAGGAGGCTTAGACAAAAATATTTTCTGTTAGAGTTCAGTTAACTGTCGATAACCAGTGCGTTTGCGCTCCGAGGCGCAGTTCCACTCCGACGCGGCCTTGAGCTTCTGCAGGCCTTTCTTCTCAAGGCAGTCGCTTCTGAAGTGCTAGTAGATATTTGTTATGTTCTTTCCTTGGCTGGCCTCCCAAGTCCAGGCTCCCTGTGAGTAACAGAGTGCCCTTGTGTTGCTACCTAACCTATAAACTCACTAGCCAAGCTTCTTAACTCTCGCCCATCTCGCCGATGAAGATACAAAGGCCCTCGAAGGCCCACAGCAATATTTCATATCGAAAAAAAAAATCGAATTACTTTATAAATATTTGCAAAGAAAATCAGAAACGGATCAATCAATATATTTCAAATATTATAGCGATTAATCCAGTGGTTTATAAAAAAAAACTAGCCGTACAGTAGATTAGATGAAGTCTGTTGCCCGGATGAGACGGCAGATAGATAGAGATCTGGAGAGTTGGACTCTTAACACCCACTTCTCCCAGAAGAGGAGCCTAAACAGGCTATTCACTCCTCAGGCTACTGAAAGAATGAGGTTTCACAGACCCAGGTATAGTAATCAGAGAGACACCTTAGTGTTGCTGCATTCACAGCAGCCTTGTTGGTCTAATGTACGATTTTCCATTGGGTTACCAAGAAATAGTGGTATATTAAAAAAGTAAGGAAAAACACCCAGCTTGAGTTTCGTCCTAACCTGTAGGTCACATCTGAGGAAAACCTCAGACAGGCTGTTCGGGCCAAATGGTCGCGCACGACCTACGTGGAGGCTCAACCACATAGATGTTATATTTAAAAAAATAACAGAATATGTTTTTTGCTGTCATTCATAAAAAAAGAGCAGATGTCAAATATATATGAAAAAATACAGTACCTAAAAACGAAATAAAATGTTATTTTAGAAAACCCTAATTACAAACCCCAAAGGGAAGGCGCTAAGCTACCCGTTAAGCCAACCGGCCTTCCCACAGGCCACCTACTGAAATTGCATGGTTGAAGTGTTGTTTATGCGTAGGTATCGATGCTGAAGTGTGCCATGTCCCAGCTGATCAAGAAGGACCTGCAGCTCGCGTTCCTGGAGCACAACGTGTTAAATGTGCTGTGTGACTGGCTCGCCCCTATGCCCAATCGCGCGCTTCCTTGCCTTCTCATCAGGGAGAGTATCCTAAAACTGTTAATGGATGTGAGTATCTACTATCATAACACTTCATTATTAGATCTTTTTAGGGTTCCGGTCTTCAATAATAAACATTACCTTTATACCATCAGTTTTTCTCTCAAGAACCTTTTTCTCAAAAATGAGTGAAGTGGTGCTTTGGGCGCGTGGAAAGGATGAATGATGATGATGGATCTTGGAAAAGATATACAATATGAATGTGAGTGGAAGTAAGAGCCGAGATGGACCGAGACTTACCTACCATGATTAAATATAGAGAATTCTGATGCCGTGTAATGTCAAAAGTACACTGGATCGACGAGAGCGCATGAACAGAGAGAAGTGGCGTTCCATTCTATCTGCTTACCCCAATAGGGATTCATGGTGATAATAGATAGAATGAGTAGGCCACAAGTTTTGAATTTTTCAAGCACGGGCTGTGTTTTCAGTTCCCATCAATAGACAAGTCGCTGCTGAAGCAATCGGGCATCGGGAAGGCAGTCATGTACCTGTACAAGCATCCCAAGGAGACGAAGGCCAACCGGGAGCGCGCCGGGAGACTCATCTCGGAGTGGGCCAGACCCATCTTCAACCTCTCCACTGATTTCAAAGGTAGCGTGCTTATTATGTTACTATATCCCATTCTTTGTAACATTTGTGACGTGGATGGGCAACTACTCGAGCTAGGTCTTGACCACAGTACAAAAGTGTAAAGTCAGTTATTGTTCGTCCACATACACATCCGTTCCACATAGACTATGACTGAAGGTCATGACAGACATGGCGATGACTATGCTTTCCATCAGGTGCAATGTAGTAAGTATGTCGAAACAATATAAAAAAAATTAACATATTTTGTGTACCTGCACTTTCCTAAGTGAAATATGTTGTTTATTAACTTAATTGTTTCGTATGGTAAAGTTGCTGTATCTTAATTTAAGTTAATTGTTTCATAACTTAAATTGCTTGTTTCTTATATTTTATTGTTTCATATATTGTTTTTTTTTTGTTTATCATAAAGTTAAGCTATGCCAATGTAAGAATAGTTTCCAAACTTTCCCTATGCAATGTTGGTCTACTGGTTGTGATTATTGACTGGCACTGATGATGATGATGGTGGTTATGATTTCAGCAATGACTCGCGAGGAGCGGCAGGCGCGCGATGAAGCGATGGCGGGTATTAAGCGGAAAGAGGAACCTGGACCGTCTAAGAATAAAAACCAGCCTGAAGCTGATACTGCGTGAGTTGGACTTTTTTTTGTGTTAAAGGTAACAGGCAAGTGGACAGCTCAGCTGATAGTAAGGAGCTACAACTGATTACATCACCAGAGAGAACCAGTAAACAATTATAAATTGTCTACACGCTATGCTGGTCTGCAACCACATGTGGTTGATTACTCTCAGCCGGCAATAGACTTGAGAGAGTGAGAGGAAAGCGGTGTGCCGCCTGTGAGATAGATTTAGAGGTGTGGGTTCTTTGCGCCCAAACTTTCCAGAGATGAAGTCTGAACAAGCTATTTGCTCCCCGGATGCCTGGACAAATCTAGATTCCAAGGCCCGAGTGGAGTGACTGGAACGACACATTTATAAGCAGTAGGAGTCTAGCACACCGGTGTCGCTGCCCTCACAGCGGCCCTGATGCTCTATGCAGGATATTCCCCCGAAGTACCAAAAAAAGGTGATGCAACTGTTCTTTTCTTGTTGCGAACCGCCAATGTGTAGAATTCGCTTCTTGCGTCTGTTTTTCCAACATCTTACGACATGGGGATCTTCAAACGACGAGTGGATCGGTATTTGTTGAGAGAGCGCGCTCCATCGCCAGTCTCGTCATCACTTTCCGTCAGGTGAGATTAAGGTCATGGTCAAGCCTGCCTGTAATAAAAACGACTTCAAAAAGTGAACAACAGTTACCTTTAAGCTACCAATCAGTAATAATATAATGTTATATGAATACAGATTTAAAAAAATCTGCATTCGTTAAAATTTTCAAATGGACCGAATTCAGCCATAAACTAGGTATACACAAATTGATCCTGAAACGTGACAGGCCAAAGCGAGTCTAACGGTCTTTACACTTGTGTGTTTTGGTCACGACCCAGTTCGGGAAATGGCCATACCACCTCATAAATATTGTTTGCTTTCTGAAGACAATTGAAAAAGTCTCATGAAAAAGTTCATGCGTCTAAAGTGCCATAATTTATAATAATAATAATATATGGCCACGCTATATCCCTTTCGGTGTGGACAGAGATCCATTAGTGGCTGTATCTACATTGCGCTTATATGTCGCCCCCAACGGGGCCAGTAGCGCAGTTGGTCGCCGTTCTCACAGCACTAGTACACATGATATTTCTATTAGACGCCATGCGGGGTTCACGATGTTTATGTGGGATCTAAATTCGTACTTAATCTGGAAAGTCACAGATGTACGTGCTGGAATTTAAACCTACGACCATTCGCTTAGCCGTTCATGGTTACCAGCTCCTAACACACCACAGCCACAATTCACATACAAAGCATTATTTCCTTTATATATATATATATATATTCCATACCTTTAGGCCGCGACGGCCTGGCGAAGCTGGCTGGGTCTCCAGAGCGAGGGTTCCGGCGCCTTCCAACAAGGATTACGTCTACAGACCCAAGTCCACCTGCGACCTGGACATGTCCAGGGTAAGTGATTTCACTACACGATCTAACATACAATAAATACCTAAATACTTCTGGTGACATATATTATTCAGAATCAGACTAATGGAAATTTTATGCTCTTAATGCAACGTAAGGCTATTTATAGTTCAATACACAATATCTAGATCACGCGCAATATATATAACGAAAGCCAAATAAGTAATAAAGGAGATTCAAGGTAAGACTGTCTTTGATTCACTCGACTCCCACAAGCAGTGGCTAACCATTACAATCGGTGACTCCGACATGACCGTTGCGATTAACAGCATCCTCTACCATGGACACGCCCGTCGTGGTTCCTCATTGGTGACTCCACACACTAATAGATAATGTATTGGTTGATTATACAATAACCAACATGAACATTTTCAAATCAGTAGGATAGTCAGAGCGCAGAATGATCTTCCAGAAGACGACGTCTCAGCCAAAATGTGAATAGCAGGTTACAGGCACTTAATAGTTATTTTAACTCTTAGCCTGATAATAGATAAATATTGGGAGTGGCTTCTAGGTTGTGTAGTACGCAGCGGCAACGCCCTGGTAACCACGTCGGCTCGTGGACGAAACCTAGTTGCGGTGACTACCCACTTAGTGCAAAAGTCTGCCTCTGTTCATCTTTTGTCATGCTAATGGCAGTCTAGTCTACCCGATGTTTCTGGCGAGGCAACAAGGCATTGTGAAAGGCCTAGGGCACTGATAGGGTCAGTTATCACTGCGTCCTGCATCTCTAGTCGTGTCGGTTCCCGGTCACATTATATTAAGAGGGGCTTGGATGAGAGGGTGCGTTTATGCAAGCGCTAGTATTCACGCTCCAAATATATCCTGCTCAACTGATGGTTACCACATATATCAGCGAGCTCACCTTCGCTGAATGTGACTGCAGCCCGCGCCTTTTTGATGTATTTCGGAAACGTCGCTAAGGTCGTAATCGGCCAAGATTTTATCATCATCATAACATTTAATCATTGTATCGACCAGTGTAAAATAAATAAAATAAAACTTTTTTTTTGTACTGGCTCGTTAAAGTGAATATAGTACATCTGATGGAAAGTACAGTGTAATTCACGTAGGGTCCTCGTAATCCACGTGTTGGGACGAAAATCTGTTGACAGCCGTCATCGCTATGTCGGCCCACATACACCCCGACGGAAGGTCTATGAGCTAGGTAAATGAACAACGGGATATACACAAGCTGATCCCGAAACGCTACAGACTTGAGCGAGTCGTTTTGACGATTTTGACACCTGTGCACTGTGGTCACGACTCAGTTCGGGTAATTGCCCTACCACCTCAAAAAGAATAAGCTAATGAGATTTGAACCTGATAATAATTACTTAAAGGTTTCGGAACACAAAATCAATTGACAGTACCCGTCGTCATGCCGGCCTGCATATAACACGACTGAAGGTATCTAGTATATTAACAACTAGGCGTGTACGAACTGATCCCGTAATACGGCAGGCCGAAGTGAGTCACTGTGATGGTCTTTGCACTCGACACGATCCAGTTCAGGCATTTGCCTTACCATCTCAATTTGATTGATAGTTTATAAGTAGAGTGCTTTAAGGGAAGAGTGAATAAACATTTGATGGGCGGACGTGGACCATCATGGGCCCCAACATCACTGTTCTCCAGGAGTAACTGAAGTCAAGCGTGTGCCCGTAAAAATATCATTTATAAAGAACGCTTACTATTTTCTCAATGATTATTCAGCCGATGAGGATGGTGAGTTTCTCACAGGAATTTTAATTCAATTTGTATTTAAAGAACAACCTTTTGAAAAGAGCAGCAGCTAGAGTTTCTTACCAACTCTCAGTAGATCCTGCTCTCCAAACCGGTGGACGATTCCTGCTGTTGACAATTTAAAAGAGCTTACAATGAGTTTATTTAAATAAAATTATTTTTAATACGAACTAATTTAATGAATAATTTCAGACGACAAAGAAGAAGATGACGCGCTACGAGAAGCAAATGAAGAAGTTTATCGACCAGAAGCGGATGCGCAGCGGCTCACGGCGCGCTGTCGAGATCTCCATAGAGGGCCGCAAAATGGCGCTGTAAACTGACAGTCAGCGCCTCTGACGCGCCATTTCCAGCCCTGAACTATGGTGACCGTCGCTGGACCCGACTTTCGCGATGGTCTATATTTCAAGCATCATAATCGGCATGGCCCAATAGAGATCATCAACAATGTCATGGTCCAAATGGTCTGGCCTATTTTGGCCTAGAGCTAATTTAGGAAAGAAGACTAATTGTCTAGTTTCAATCATCAATATCATGGCATCGAGTAATGTCATTTTTAACATTTACGACATTAACACGTTCGTCGCTACGTCACCCATGTTTGGGTGACGTGTGTGCGTCTATAGTGACCCCGTCTCCTAAATATTGGTGACGCTCTTATCAAAGTTAATAAGATTATTAAAAGGAATTTAATGGAATATGCACTTATTTGTAAATATAGGATTTACAACTTTTAAATACTAAAAATATACACATTATACTATGTCGCGGGTGAAGAGCAAAATTGTTTGCGATAAATCGGAGATGATAATTATATCAAAATATAATCATAATACTCGAGTTGCATTGCTTATATTCCTGCATATCGCTTGTTTACGCGGATTTGGACCCCACGATGAACACAAACAAATCGCACAAGCCTACAAGCGTGTTAAGTGTTGATCGAAATTAGTTTTGGAACGTTTTTAAGTAGATACTATGAGGAAGCATGTTTGTACTCTGTAATCAGAGATGGGCAAAATGTAATCTGATTAATAATGAACGATTACAAAATGTAGTCCTAATTTTAATTTTCTGTAATCTTTATTAAATCCATTTAAAACATTTAGAAATCATAAATGTGTATACAATCTGAGATTTTGTAGTGTTTAAAACATAAATGAGCAAAATGGAGTCATATTAATGGTAAAAAACGTAAAATGTAATCGTTAATCATTTTCATTAATCTGGTTACATTTTGCCCATCTATGTCTGTAATCGTCTGTTACTGCCTCCGGGCTATCTCACGTGATAGTCACCACCTCTTTGGTACTTCAGACCATCATAATCCAACTGGACCAAAGTGACTGTCAACATGAAAATGCTCCAATCAATCTTTGCCCGTGTTGGCCTGGTAACGAAAATAACGAGGTCAAAATGTCAATGTTCTTTATTATTTTTAACAAATCAAAAATATATAATGCTACCAACGCGATTTCAAAAGACGCCGATTTTGACGAATAATCGATTTATTAATCGAAGAAAGTGTACAATATTAAAACGTAGTCACAGAAACGCATGGAAACGCAGTGATCCCCATGTCCAATCGCCGAATGTTCCAGAAATCCACTCGATGAAAGTTCTTAAAGTTCAACCATCAAAAAGCCCAATGGTAGAGAGTTTTCGTAGTCCAGTCTCAAAAGCCAGTCGAAATAATCACTCGTAGAAACTTTATCCAATCGCAGTACACGTATGTTTGCAAAAGCGCATCACTTGGAACTATCATTTTTATCGCTTCTAAACAGAAACTCTACTGTGAATGAGTCCAGCTGGTATTTATATCGGTGCGTCAGACTTCCGGCATTTTCGGGAAAGAGAGAGAGAGATCTATGCGCCTTATGTATTTCCAAGTATGTTCCAGAATCACTTATCGATTTTGCGCGGCTCGGCATTACAGAGATAAACATTTTTCTAAATTATATAAGGTCACTCGCGCCTTGTTTCGTAGAAAGGCGTGGGCTGGGCGGCATCTTTGATGTTCAGTCACCGTTGACGACTTGTTTGGCAGTTAATCAATTCGAAAGAGCACCTCGAGGTAATCTATGCGTTTTAATATCATAGCCGTGTGGTACCTCGCGTTTGTATAGAGGCGAATGTTCTGAAGAGTTATTTAACCTTGTTCCACCCTCTCCCTTCCATAACAGAGCCACGCGCGCGGGCTTACGGAGTCACGGCTTTACGATGACTCACATCCCGGTTAGGACTAAGAACTTATCAACAATCTAAAAATTAATGCTCCATCTCGTTTGCCCCGCAAAACAGCTTTCCATTTTTTTTTTCTATACCCTTCTTTAAAACTAATCTTGGACAGTTTTCTACCATGCCAAGGATCTGCAGGCAGTACAACGCACTCTCGCGACTCGGTGACTTGGACCTGACTGTTTCTCTTTCAAAATTTAGAACAGCGTGTAGAAAGTGACTGTATTTTCATTTTTATTTTTTTTGTGTTACTTTTTGTGTTACTTGGAATCAGTCACAGTTTCGTTTAAAGTTGTTATTTATACATTCTACAATATTGTCCTTTTGTGTTGTGTCTATGTATGTATGTATATGTTTTTTCTTTTTTTGGAATTTTATTATTATTCCTTAATGTAAACTAGCTTTATATATTAATCACTGTGCATGCTGTGGTGCCCTATAATTGTGGGGGCATTTATATGTTCTATTTAAGTACCATGGTCCTTTTGTTTTCTTGTCTAATGTTACCCATGTTGGGCACCCTATTATGTAAAATAAATAAATAAATAAACTCTCGCTGCAGCCGAGTCATTGGGTTATGGAATGATCTTCCGGAGAACTTGTTCCCACCGTCTTATGATGTGGGGTCCTTTAAACGAAGCATGAAGAGATTTGTGCAGGCCGGCATGATCACTGCGACAATCGATAGGTTTTTCTTAATTATTGATATTCGGTTTTTTGGACTGCACTGTACTTTCCATCAAGGGTGTTTCAATCACTACGCTGAATCTGAGTAAAGAAGCACAAATACAATTTGTAAGGATTGCGTTATAGAAGGTACTTATGTAAAAAAGTGAGTCTTAGTTTTTGTAACATACTCTAGCTATATACAGAAGCACACTCAATGCGAGTGTGTTTAAGTAAAAAAAGAGGTTTATTGAAATTTTTGCAGGTTATTTTCTTTGAAACATTTGTTAATTTACTATCTCTTTCTTTCAAAAAATTGTCTCAATATATTTGTTGTGATGAAAAAAAAATTTCATACATTAATATACAAATATCATATTAATAACAATTATGACTAGGGTAGCCTAGCGGACAGAGATGGGAAAAATGTAATCTGATTAATGATGAACGATTACAAAATGTAGTCTACAAAATACAGTCATATTAATGTTAAAAAATGTAAAATGTTATCGTTAATCATTTTTATTAATCTGATTACATTTTGCTCATCTATGCTAGTGGATAATGATACCTGTTTCCATGCGCGACAACATCAATGGTTGTACGTTCATACCTTTGCACGTACATCTGGATTTTTTCAGGTTTCTACGGATTTAGGCATCATACGCTCACCGGTGAACCGATAAAAGAAAACATCGTGAGCGAACCAGCCTGGCATCTAATAGAAATGTCATGTTTACTGGTGCTCTGAGACCGGCGATCAGCTGCGTTACTGGTCATCTTAGGCACGACATAAGCTCAAAATTTATACAACCACTAATATATAACTGCTTACCCCGGGAGGGATATAGCTTGACAATCTATAATATAAAAATGAATCGCTAAATGTGTTGATAAGCGCGAAACTCGAGAACGGCTGAACCGATTTGGCTGATTTCTTTTTTGTTGTTTGTTGAAGTCTGGAGAAGGTTATTAAGGAGAGAAAAATTTAAAAAAATGTCTGAAAAAGTCTAAAAACAACACTTTTCTATATTCTTATACAAAAAAATCGTAATAATATTTAAAAGTCAATTTGAACTTTGACACCATACCATAAAGTTTAAATGTTAGTGGACGGGTTCCGGGAAGGCAAAACAATTGAGTGACGTATAAATATTATTGTCAATATTTGTCAATTTTTATACATATAGCATTAAGGCCAGGTTCCTTCAAACAATTTTCAAAAAACAGCCGACAGGCCATTGGCTTTTGGCAGAATAAAATCTGACGGGGAAGCTATTAACATAAAAAAAAAATGTGACTTTGTTTTAGAGAAATAGGGCAGAACAAGGTCTGCCGGGAGAGCTTGTATATTATAAAAACGAAAATTAAAAAAGAAACTGAATGTTTTCTCAGTTACAAAAAATGAAATATTTTTCAGTTACAAGTTTAAAAAATTTATTTTAGAACAGAGGACAAATTGACTTAACTATAAATTGTTTCACTTGTCTGTTTTTACTAAATAAATGACTATTTGTTATAAAAATAAGAGAAATTAAACTTTTATTCGAAGGGTATTCTGATATAGGCATGTGGAAAAAACCTTTACAAATTAAGCGTTGTAAATAAAAAAAAATAATAACCTGCAAAAATCTCAGGTGCGTAAGGTTGTATGTTTAATAATGCTATTTTTAATTATTTCATTTGCGTATCGAATTTTATATTGACTCAAATTAAAATAAATGTTATAAAACGATATGGTTATGAATTACAAGCAATAATAGGCATTAAAAGATGCGAAATCAAATCGTCAGTTTAAATTTGAAAACTGAAATTCTTATTTGTATATGTGGTTTTATATACGGAGTGATTTTATAGTCGAAAGAGGTATTTCTAGATACAATAATTTGTACCTTCTTGCAACTAATAACCATGTAAATAACTATATTCTCTAACAAATCATAAAGGAAAATTAATGGGCAAATGAGAATTCATCCGTAAAATGGACTCCGTAACGCGTGTGGCGCACGATTCATTGCTAAGTAGATAAAGTTCCCTTTAAGTAATTTTAGGTAAACAGGTATTGATTCGTTTTCCCTTCGCACTATTTTTGGCCTATATGACAGAAATACATACTTAATCATTAGTTGTTTTCATTCATTCGTATGTGTAATTGTTCCTAAATATGTTGACTATAATTTATTGTTTTGAAGGAAATATTAAGATATGACTATTTTTACATATTTGGAATTAAATCGAATGCTGAATATCTCCCTTGTCTATAAAATCACTGGTATAGTTTGTCTATTCATAACTGTCGTAAAACATATGCAGAACACTCGTCGAAATATTTATTTTTTTAATTAAATTTCCCAATAAACACCATGTATAACATTTTCTACAAAAGCACTCTTAATAATTTATAATACATATAAAATATCTCCATTTAGGCTTTTAAAAACACTTTTTTCACCTTTCGAATCATGAATCTTTCGGTAGTGAAGTGATTAGAAATGTAAATAAGATAGGACAAAAGAGAAAAACAAGTATGATGTAAAGTGTACAATAAAAAAATATATAACACCTCTTAATAGTATGTTATAAAAATCCTGTCCGACCCGTGAAAGCGTTATTCGGTATAGATATTTAATTAAAGTTATTTTATCCTTTTTAATTAAAGAGCCAAAAAATACCTGACACTGTGAGAGTGCGTAGCTTGTGAACAAAGAACAAATAAAAGCAAAGTATAATGCTAGTACGTCATGACGTCAAACGGGCTATAACATCCGTTGACTTCTAACACCATTTATCATTTAAATCGTTTTATCGACCTTATATTGATTTTTGCAAGTAATCCGGACATAGATCGCATGTAAAATACATGATAATAAATTTTTGATGTTCACGAATAATAAAGTTTTCTTTTGTATTTTGGCAATCTCGTCGTGTCACCAATATACCGCCTTCGGGTCGGACTGGGCTCTAAAACACACCGTATATTTAAAAAAAACTTTATTCTTATTTTTAAGTAATTACTTTTAATTTTTAGAAGATTTTGCGTCCTTTTAATATAATTTATAAAAATATTTGATATGACATTTTAAATACCATTATCTCTTTTTTCGCTTTTCCCTAACCATGATGGTTAACTACTTTTCGACTTTTTAAATCTTCAATTGCGAGACATTTCTGCTTAGCGCCTATAATAGGTGGTTTGAGAAACATAAAATGTATATGATTCGACATTTCATAAAAAGAAATACATGTTTCTTGTAGGTTGTTGACAGTTATGAAAAAATAGACTATGCATTTTGTATGATGAGTGGTTTTATGTTAATTGTAAACAGCGACATCTGTTGTAGCAAACTAAAGTCCAATTGTTTTGTTTTATTTTGTCAAATTTTGGGTGAATTTCAATCTCACGTCACTTTTGCGTTAGCGCAATTGGGATAAACGGGATTTGTAACGAAAATTGTCTCTCAGGTACTAATTTAGCGGCAATAGATGGCGCTGTAGGTTATATTGCTGCGGTGCAATTATGTAGTGATAAGTTTTTTTTTATAATTAATTGTAAACTTGTATTGTGATTGTAAGTCATAGGTTTTAATAAATGAATGAAAAAAAAAAGGTTTTTTTTATTTATATTACATTTTCATAGTGTGTTCAAAAGATACGATCCGCGTTTGAACGGTTATGACTCAACGGGCAGATTTTTAAACACTTATATCCCTTTTTTCGTTAACCCCTTAGAAATTCTCGTAGACTGTCAGGATGATTGGCGGTGAGAGCCACTGCTCCGGGGTGCTATAAGCAGCCTACTCCTCGCCTTCGCCGCGCCTGAAGATCCGTATACTTACTACGGCCTGCAATTGATTGGCCGTAGGCAGGCCTTCACTCTGAGAGGGTATTTACCTCCTCACTTCCTCTGAAATGGGCAGCGTGTGAGCACATAGACATGCAATCCTTATTTCATTCCCAATTAAGGATGGAATATTTAAAATTTACTGTTATTGGATGCCTATATTACGATATATAAAGATTCAGATGTAAAAAAATTATATTTCTCGCTTCAGTAGTTTAGGTTCTATAATGACGTCAGTCAGGACAAAGGTTTTTATAGGCATTAAACATGTTGGTCGCCCCGTCACCCATATCTGTGTGACGCTGTTCTTACTGAAGTTAATAGGATTTTTTTTTGCATTTTTTAAATTAATGGAATAAGCACTTCTATGTACACCATTAAAATATTTACATTATACTACACATGTCGCATGTTTTTCATTGAAACACTCTCAAATGTGTTTACACATTAACTGTGTACACATTAAATGTGTTTTGTGTTTATTTGTAATGTGTTTGTGTGTGTGTGTGTGTGTGTATATACATTTGAGGTGAAGAGTAAAATTGCGATGAATCGAAGATCATAATATAATACTTGAGTTGCATTGTTTCAATACATACCGCTTGTTTACGCAAATTTGGGCCCCGCGAGAAACAAATGACTCACTGGACTACGAACGTGTAATACTCGTAGATTAGTTTTTTTTCTCTGAATTTTAATCAATATCCGTACTTATAATTTTTTATACTGGCTCGACAATGTGACTGCATTGCACCTGATGAACAGTAAAGAGTAGTCCAAAAACGTCAACGACTGGCAAGGACGAAAATCCGTTGACATTGTTGAATTCAATTCAATTCGCTAGGTCGCCCCACATTTACAACGACGGAACGTCCCTAGGTGTATGAACAATTGGAAATACAAAAACTGATTCTAAAACGCGACAAGCCGAGGAAGTTTGCTCAGCAGTACTCATGGTCCCTTCACGCTTCAGGGGTTTTAGCCGGTAAGAGATCAACACATCGGGGTGTCGCCCTCACAGCGCCCTGGTGATCCATGTGGATTACTCCCGAGTTACCAAAAAAAGGTTGAAAGTTTGAAAGGCCATCAATTTTGAAATAATTTTTATACAAATCGGTATTTAGCTTGTTTGTGAATATTTAAATATTGTACTTGTTCCGGCATTTTTTTGAAAATTATTCACCAATTCACCATTCACCGGGTGACTACAGCTAGCAATAATAAATGAAATGAAATATAACTTTATTCAAATAGGCCTACTTCCAAGCACTTTTGAATCGTCAAAAAAAAAAGAAGTGAATCTACCACGGGTTCGGAAAGTAGAATCTACCGAGAAGAGCCGGCAAGAAACTCTGGTAGTTGCTCCTTTTAACATAATGAGGTACAATAACAGGTATAATATATAAAGGATTGAATGCCCCGCGAGAAAGATTGCATATATTAAGACCACGCACTTTTATCATTCAAACAGTCATTAATGGAATAATATCCCTTTTTTAGCAATTTAGTTTTAATATTATTTTTTAATTTCAATAGTGGTAACTCCAAGATGTCTTTAGGTATTGTATTGTATAAGCGAATACCGAGCTCCATGTAGGAACCATGAACCTTTTTAAGCCGGATATTAGGTAACACTAAATAAATAAATAGAGAAGGTAGCTACACAGCTATGTCTATTATATTAAGTCTACATTTAAGAAATAGCATTAGCAGACGAATTTAATAAAAGTCAAAAAGCAATTTATAAATGGACGATATAAACTTAGGTTTTCCAGACCACTCACTCCTAATGAAACTGCACAATTTCGTATCCAACGTTAAATATGAAGGCGTCTGGCAAATGCTATTTGAAGTTTACATTTTTAAAAGAGTTATTTGAAGGAGCAATCGATCTTGATTAAAGTTTTATTTCTCCACAATATCTTGGGAGTCTGCTTGTAGAAAGAACCAAAGCCGGGCGAGACTTACACAGACCAAAATATGATTCTGATGAAAGATGACAGACAGACACTTGACCTCAATCATGCTTGGTGGGAGGTGAAAGTGCGTCCGCCAAGCAAATGCCTACTCACTCTTCTCGTAAAGGCTGCCAAGTTATAAGAACGTCATAATATGGTCGCTGGAAGTATATTCCACACTCTAGCTATTCGCATGATGAATGTAGAAGCAAATCTTTTTGTACGGGTGAAAGGAAAGTCCGCCACATACGGATGGTATCCGGTCTAGATGGTTTTATGGTGAAATAGGGCTGGTGGAATTAGTGGAATTAATTAATGTAGCTGTTGAGAACACTCTCCATTGTGCAATCGCTAAAAGACTGCGAGGCTGGCGTCTTTACGTCAATGCTCGATGTTGTTTCCTCACGATGCACGAAGGAAAACCATCACCGTTGATTATGTGGTGCCCTAAATCGTCATTAATCTGGAAAAATCCAGAAGTATATGTTTTTATTTTACGAACTGACTCTTTTGTTTGTCGAGACAGGCCTTCACAACTAAAACAGTCTTGGTGGGCGAACGCAGAAGGCGCTCAGCAAGTGAATTTTATGGGTTGGACGGCTACGCAGGGGCACCCCTGTAGGGTCGAGCTTGTGTACATCTAGTTGCTTATATACCTGCAGAAGTTCAGCAGCATACGTGCGCCGGTATGACGACGGTGACTACCAATTAAATGTCGTTCCTTGGTGGTCGTTGGTCACCTTGGATTACACTGTACTTGTTATCATGTGTGCTGTAGTTAATTCAGTATAAATATTTAGACACCCCTTGTAAGCATATATAATTAAAAACTACGTGTAACTTAAATTCTAGCTTAGGAATATAGTTAAAACTTAGTTTTAAGGCCTAAGTGCTGTTAAGTATCAAGCACAAGTTGTAGGGCGCTTTGAAAGGAACGATCCTTTAATATATGAACACTTGACACGCGGTTAGAGTTCGGTTTTCGAATCCATTGTCATTAATAGTACGACTTAACTAAAAAACATTTCAAAATTACGAAATCCTACAAACGAAAGCATTGTTCATTAAATTTAACTTACGTACAGATTTGGTCAGCACATGCTTACCGATGAAGGAAAATATCGTGAGGAAATCCGTATGGTATCCAGAGATGGGCAAAATTTAATCTGATTAATGATGAACGATTAAAAAATATAGTCGTAATTTTAATTTTCTTGCTCTGTAATCATGATTAAATCCATTTAAAACAATAAGGAATCATAAATGTGTATACAATCTGGGATTCTGTAGTGTTTAAAACATAGATGATCAAAATGCAGTCATATTAATGGTAAAAAACGTAAAATGTAATCGTTAATCATTTTCATTAATCTGATTACATTTTGCCCATCTATGATGGTATCTAAGAGACATGTCATGTGTACTAGTGCTGGAACGCGGCGATCAACTGCGCTACTCGTCACTTCTGCTACGACATATTATAAGCGCAAAGTGGATTTGTTTTTAACATTAGATCGATATTTTGACTACAGTGCACCTGACGGTAAGTATAGTGTAGACTAAAAGCGACCATCAAAGAATGAAAATCCATTAATGGTCTCCGTCGTCATGTCGGCCCACAAATACTACGATTGATGGTCTCTAAGTATATGAGTTACAGGATATACACAAGCTGATACCGAAATGCGACAGGCCAAAGCGAGTCACTATTACGGCCTTTACACTTGTGTACTGAGGTCATGACTCAAATCTGGTAATCTCCCTACCACCAACACACACACAGCTATTAACATATATCTGATCATCCCCAAAGGGATATGGGGCTTGATCCTGTGCCAAGCGCATCCAGGCCCCACGACGTCCACAATATCGTCAGGTCATCTCACTGCCTGATGTCCCTCGTTCCACATACCCAATCTGTGTCACCACTCGAATATTAGATATTTTAAAGTTGGTAGGACAATTGCCTAAGCTAGGTTGTGACCACAGCACACAAGTACTCGGTTCGGCCTATCGCGTTTCGGGAATAGCTAATTTCTAAAGAACCATTGCGTTGTCGCTATTCTGTTTTTTTTTTCTTATTATCTAAATGACGGAAGACAATGGATTCGCACACAGGTCCGAGAGACTTTTTTACGCTCTGTGGGCTGTTTTAACGATCGTTCTAAGCCTATTGCACCGACGCGTAGGTATTATTTAATTTAATATCAAATATGTAGACCTATTTTGAAGACAAATTGCTGTGCGACAATATTAATACGTTAACTTATTTTGACAGTTGATATTGCAGTTTTTAGTAGCCCTAATTGGAACGCTGAAGGTTCAGGGTTCGATATCCCGTACCGGCATATCGCACTGTGAGGCGTAGATAAGTTAGTCGCGAGTTATAAATGTGTAACGATTGTGCTCGCCCCACGCGTGCCGCCAGCCCGGGCCCGGACCGCCACGCCGCGATTATATAAGCGGGTGTATCGGCTCATTCGAGGGAGCTAGCGCGGCTCGTATGGACAGCTTTCTGCTTTTGAAACTGCCTCAACCAGCTAAACATTCCACCTCGCAGCCTAGTAAGCTTGGCATCCACTCGCTAGATCCGTTCTGGACGGCTACTATCTCCTGGCTTCGATTCGTATGGTCATGCTTTCTGTTCTTGGATCGTGTCTCGGAAAGTCGAATGCATTCTAGCTTGCCCTATACTCCTCTGTCGGTTCCCTATGTTATAAGTCCAAATATATACAGGGACGAATCTACATCGCAACAATAGATGTATAGGATGCCCAAGATACCTAGGTGGGGCATTAAAAGCAAATTTCTGTAATAGCTGAAGACAGTTTTGTCTTTAAGTACTTTATGTAAAAAGGCCAAATCTAATAATTTTCTACAAGCAGAGATAGTGCTTCCATTTTGACAAAACTTAAATTGTCTTCGTAACTATAATTATTTTGATGCTAAGAAAAAGTAAGATGTCTGACGAATCTTTTCTGAATCCTTTCTATTCGTAGCTGATGTACCTTAGACAAGGTAGACCTGTTAAATGACCAGTGAATTCACGTTTTTTCCCATATTTACCATTGTGAGGCATAAAATTAGAGCTGTTAATAGGTCGTGTAGGTTTGCGTAAAGGCTCTAGTGCCCGCGCGGCGCCCGCTTGAATCGAGATTGGATTTTAATGACGTCACGTGGTGACCTGTGGCACGTTTCATAAGAGGTAGCGGGTAATTCATTATGGGAAATTAAATGTGGCTTGTATGTTATTCGAGACTATTTATACCGGCTCGATACAAACGATTCCCGAAACACAAACATTTTTCATTCACTCATAACCACACTCCCTTTCCGATTGTCTCAAACAACGTTAATATAAAACTATCGTAGGAGTAGGATGTTTTTCCAATGGTATGAGTGTTAAAACTTATCCTGGCTTGAGTAATATCCCTGTAGCTCATTCATCTTAGCTTACATTTTTGTTTTATTGGCTATTTAGGTCAAATTATCGGAAAAATACGCGAATTTTCGTAATTTTAACCAATCACTATGCTCCTAAATTCTGGGAACAATTACTGTTTTGTCAGTAATATATGTTTTTTCTACAAAGATATACATACATGTACATAACCTTTCCATTATTTACCAATTACAAAGAATTTCGGAGTAAAATATGCCTCCAGCGACTATATTTGCACGTTCTTATGACTGGGGAGTCTTAAAGAAAAGAGTAAATACCTATTTGTAGGGAAGACGCGGTCCATGGTCAAACTCATCTCGACTTCCCACCAGATGTAATTGAGGTGTTGTAAATTATCTTGAAAAAGTTATAGAATTTTGCAGGAAAATTTTTGTATTTTGGAGTGCTGTCATTTTTTTGTAATAAATATGTTAGGTGGCGTATCAAGGTCGCGATTGTGAGAGGTGGCAGTGCCACGCTGTCACGTACATCGAACATTCTTCAATATAAATGTATACAGAACGGTACATCTTGCGACAGGCCAGCCGCTGCAATTGCTGGAAAGAGACTCACAGAATTCAAATCATACCTGTGTAATGGAATATGCGAAATGATTCTCCCCTCCCCCTTTTATCATAAATTGACGGTGTCGTGCGGGCTTGCACACTTATGTGGTTGACATTCCAGCAGCTGGCGCGAGGCGATTCGCCTCCTTTTTGCTGCGAGCCCCCAAGGAATAAAATTCCCTTCCTGAGTCGATCTTACCAATATCTTTCGACATGGAAATTTTCAAACGAGTAAACCGGTATTTGTTGGATGAGCGCTCTCCACCATTGGTTTTATTATTATATTACTTTATATCAGGTAAGATTGAAGTCAAGCGCAAGACTGTCTGTAATAAATAAAGTAAGTCATCACTCATCGCCACCCTGGCTCACATGCATTGAACATCTCAGGTATTTACATTATATATTATTATTATTAGCTAGTTTCATCTCACTGCAGGGCAAAGCCATCCCTTCCCCTTTTCTACTATACAAGGTTACAGGGAACTAACGCATAGCCTCTTAAAGATGACTTTGGTACATGAAGTCTCATAAATCAATATATTTTTTCATTCATTCGATTCTGGCGTAGGTATGTCACAGTCAGTTGAGTGCTCGCTCCCGCCCACTTTGCCACAACCCCCCACTAGGTAGCGTCACCTTTATTCGCGCGTATCGCCGCCGTGCCTTGAGAAAAATTTACATGAAGTTAATTATACAGCAAATTAATCTTTTTGTATGGGAAAAGCAATCATTGAAATAGAAGTCGTACTTTTTTAAGATGTCAGTCTTGATAAACTAAAGTCACCATAAAGAGGTTACGTGCTAGTGACCAGTAACCTTGTATTTGTGGAATCCATGGGAAGGAGTTTGAACATGTAGCCCAGCACACAATGTCCAATGCGGGTTGGCGGGTGTGCATTATGTGTAATTAGTTTGGTCTTACGCGTTTACGACACCTCAGGAATGATGAAGAGGGAGCCACTATTCTATTTTGCCATTAAGCCGGCTTCGTCATATATATGGAGGCGATATCAATAATTATTAATATTAATATTATAATATTACGCTGCTTCAGTCAGTCGTATTATAAGGTCAATCCGCATGACAAATGAGCCTATATCAAGTAAGTTATCATCAGTCTGAAAGCTGTAAATAGGCTAGCACTTAGATAAATAGGAATGGGAGTAAAGATGTGCTGGGACGAGCGCTATCAATATGTCGTTTACGAACATGGAAAACCTTTTATAGACTACCGCACAGTGTATAGCAAATGTAGAAGAGATACAGCAATCGGCGCTGTTGGCTAACGACACATCCTAATATGTTTGTTTTAACATAATCTGTAATATTATTTATTTATAGGACAGCCAGTAGCCGATAGATTATATAATACATATAATAATAATATATCGTCACGCTATATCCCTTTAGGGCTGAGCGGAGATACATTAGTGGCTGAACTCATTATGTGATTAAATGTCTTTATTTCCTGAGTCAGTGAAAATACACATAGATCGTCTGGGTCGCCGTGAGGACAGCAGCAACGGTTTGTCAGACTCTTACCGACTAAAACCTCCAGGGTGTTCGTCTGCCGGGGACAAGGGTAAGCCACGCCAACTTCCTCGGCTCCCGGTGACGTTTGCCCTTCTGTAACCTTGCCCTACTACTAGGGTTTGGGGGCGGTGATCACCACACATACGGCTCTCGCCTGGATAAGTTGCATGGCGTACTCCCCCAAATGCGCCGTAATATGTCGTGTCTAACGTGATAAGTAATGCAGCTGATCGCCCTTTCCCCAGCACTAGTACACATGAAATGTCTATGCATTGTATCGAATTACACGCAATGCGGGCTTTCTCATGGTGTACATTTTTTTATGGTAGTAGGGCATTTGCTCGAACTGGGTCATGACCACAGTGCACAAGTGTAAAGACTGTCACAGTAACTCGCTTTGTCGTATCGCGTTTCGGGATCAGCTTGTGTATATTCAGTAACTCATATACTTAGAGATCTTCAGTCGTAGGTTATGTGGGTCGACATGATGATGGAGACTATCAATGGATATTCTTCATTTGATGGTCATTTTCATTTTTGGACTACAGTATACTTAACATCAGATGAACTGTAGTCACTATATCGAGCCAGTGTAAAAAAAAAGTTTTTTTGTAAATTAGAGCACACATTATATAAGCTGAAGCGGGCAATATGGAACGTCCTTCTGTAAAACATTGGTTGTGGTGTAAGGCATCGCGACGCAGTTTCGCGGTTGTGCGGCGTCGGCATCCGCTTGAGACTCACGGCAAGGCGGGCGAGCTGACAGATGCATATCCCATTCGTGGTATCGGAAATACATTTTGAACGTACATACACCTACAGACTTGTTCTTATTTAGAAAAGAATAAAAGTTTAACATGCATAGTATGTTTTAAAACTCCTGTCCGACGCGAACGGCCTCACAATAAAATTATTAAAAGACATTAGACAATTATATGGTTCGTGAACATTAAAAAGTTATTGTCACATAAAATTGAAGGAATTGAAATATTTTACATGCTATCCATGGTCGAATTAGTTAAAAAAATTAGCTTAAATAATAATAACAATACTATATTTTCACGCTATGTACCTTTCGAGGTGAGCAGAGATTCATAAGTGGCTGTATCTACTTTGCGCTTATATATCGTGCCCAAGGTGACCACTTGGCGTGCGCAGTTGATCGATGTACTTAGAGGATTTACAGTGTGCTTAAATCCGTATTTAATCTGGAAAAACTCGGATGTACGTGCCGGGATTTGAATCCACGACCACTCGCATGGCCGCGCACGGTTCCTGGTCTCGAATGCACAACGGCCACTCATATAAAAAACACACATAGACACACACACACGCATGCAAAGTTTAAATATTAATAAAACTATCTAATTGATAAATTTTGCTTGGGATCATCGGGTGTGATGACCCTTTTGGCATAACCTTTTTTTTGTAATCTGGGGAAAAATCCGACAAAGGCATATCAGGGCCGCTGGGAGGGCAGCGAACAAGAAGTCATCTCTGACTTAAAACCCTCGTGGTGTCCTTCAAATCACTCCACCCAGGCCTGGTTATCCAGATTCTTCCAAGTGCCCGGGTAACGAAGAGCCTATTAAGTCTTTATCTCTAGGAGGGATGGGCTCTTTACACCCATCCCTCCAAATCCATTTCATAGGTGGCGCGCCACCTCTCTCCCAGCCAGGCAGCAGACTCCGTGAAGTCTACAGCCTGGCTAAGGACATGACCTAATAGCATGATGCTTAGCAAAGCAAAGAAAACAGAGCACTCTTTTTTCTTTTGTCCACAACCTATGCAGGCCCCATGTTCTACCATATAAGTTTTCCCGTTTAAGTAAACTTTAGTTTTGTATTTTTCAGATTTTGTTTGCTTTTCATCTAAATAGGATAACCTAAATAGAATCTAATATCGATATCCAGTAACATTTTTACGAGTCGGACAGGGCTATTATAACATACTGTATATGTGGTGCAAAAACACTGGCGCTTTGGCTTTAGTCTTGTTTTGTCAAGTTGTAAGGTCATTTTAATAATGTGTATAAGTTTTTTATAAATATCAAACATAAATTATATTTAAAAATATTAAATATCATTATTTTATTACACATACTTTAGCGGGTCTTATTCGTGAGTTAACTTACTTGTAATTACAGCTCTACGTTTCAGCCCGGTTACACAAGCAACGGTCACTAGTAGACCGATGCGCCGCGAAAATTGCCCTGGGGGCGGGAATTCACTTCCTTTACCCGCTTTTATTATTGATAATTTGAATAGCCACGACATGTGATACTAGTAGAGTATCAGCATGTTCACAACGCGACATAAAACGTGCTCCTAGTTTTCTAATCAGTAAGTTAATTCGCACTTAAGACCTATTAAAGTCGAAGTATTTAGTCGTAGTATCGAAAAATAATTAAATCATTCGTTTGGAAGCTATGTTGCCTCAGAAAGATATATAATTGCATAGAGCCACAGATACACAAATCCGCAGATACACGCGTTAAATTTACTATTTTCCCGTTGCGGCTTGAAAAGGCCAATTGTCGCTGATGAAATATTCCCAAAACACATTCGTTATAGTCTGGTAGCGATGTAGACTCGCTACCGCTTTCTGCTGCTCGTATACTAGACACGAAATGAGCAATATCCAAGGTTTTAATGATAGTCGTCAATTTAATGTAAAAATATAATCAATAAAAAAGGTATCCTGCCACTCTCCCGAAGGAGCGACTAATTGTAATACCCCTCCTATTTATTTCTAGTTAATTATTTAAGTGCTTCCCCGCCCCACACTCTTCGCTTTCCGACTCCTTGGAGAGATGAAAAATGATTTGTGCATAAAATATATTCTCAGATCTCGATATAACGAGGAACGTTTATACCGAAAATTTCTGTTTTATTTTTATTATATTCTATCTTCCAAGTCTCCGACAGAGTTCATGACTTCTTAATTATTTTTAAACACACCGGAGCAACATTAAGTCCTTGGTAAAGATATGTTCCATTTTTTAGGAACAATTTCAAAATGTTTATATAATATTTATTTTAAGTTCCCTTAATTCTGCCTATGTTATTCTATGGAATCCTACACAATTCTATTCCAAATAAAAAAAATATTTCGAATATTCGCTTTTTGATAGTCCTTGTTGTTTTTACACCACACTGTACTTACCACTAGGTACAATATAATAACCTTATTAAGCCAGTGTAAAAAAAAACATATTTGATTATATAGTCTGACTGAGAGTTTAATTCCAGGATAATTTATAAAATCGTATTGTTGGGGTTGTCCATTCAATTTGACACACGCCGTATGGGACATAAAAGTGAATATGCTAAATAAAAATAAATAATTATAATAAAAATAAATAAATTATTTATTTTTATTTTATAATATTTATTTTTATTAGAAAAACAATTACAAAGCAGCACATTAAAGTCAGCTGACACCCAAACTAAGTAAACCAACTATTTAATGTAAATTAAATCATCTCTTTCACTTAAAGAAAAACACTGAAGCTTGACTGAAATAATCGTGTTTTATGTAAGACGTGATACAAATAAGCATTATTAAAGTATGATTAATTAATAATGTTACTAAACACCGTCGTACGTGTATGGCTATGAAAACAAGAAAAAGTATTATTTTCGTAGCGAATTATAAACAACATCACCAACAAGACAAATAAAAATAGCCCCCAAATAAAATTACAACTAATAATTATTCTGTTATATCGAGACATCTAAAGTAAAGGTTTCGTATTAGCGAGTGCGAAATGTTATTTTAAATATCTCATCAAAGAAAAATTCTTGTTAATTTGACAAAATGGTTCTTTGTAGCAAGTCTTTATGAGTTAGGAATGTTCTTTGTTGTTTTATTTGCTGTATATATTTATATACTATGTTTATATTTTATGCAAAATGATTTTTAACATGATTTGTGTATTATTATTAAATTTTAATGGGGCCAGTTGTAGAAAGAAGTTTTTTGGATCCGATTTTCATGAGTAATTCGCAAAAACATACTTATTCTTTAATATTGACATTATTACTCCCTAAAGCCGGCTAGCAAGAATTAATTAAATCTTTTTTTTAGTAACCCGGGGCTAAATTCTGCATAGGATTATCAGGGCCACAGTGAACCCGGTATGTCAGACTCGTACTGACTAAAAACTCTAGGGATGTCTTTCCAATCACTGGCCTCGTAATCCAGATTGTTCCAGACGCCCGGGGAGCAAACAGCCTATTTAGGCTTTATCTCTGGGAAAGGAAAGGTAGGGTATGCTCTTTACCAAAACTTTTTCCTCTCATCCGGGCAGCAAAGTCCCTCATATCTACTGCCCGGCTAGTGTAAGGGAGGGACGACGCGCTAGTCGCTCTCGAACGAATTAAATCTAACTTAAGCTTTTATAAAACTCTATTTAATCGAAACGGCTAAATTTGATCCGAATGATAATTTAAATTGAACAGTTGTTAAAGCTTGATTATGTTTCCGTGTAAGCAATAAGTATAGTTTAACGCTAAATAGAGCTTTAAATTTTCTTTGATAATCTGTTTTTTTTTTAAGTAAGCACTATTACAATGATCATTAGGGTTTTAATTAAAAATACCTTGGTTGTGACTGTGGTAACGTATTGAATAAGGGGTCCGGTATCCATAAACGGCGATGCGAATGCAGGTAGGTTCGAATCCCGGCACGTGGCTCTGGATTTTTCTGGATTAAGTCTATTCTTAGACACCACATACATACCCTTAAAGAAAAATATTGTAAGAAAACCGCCTTGGCATCTAAAAGAAATAACATATGCACTAGAGCTGTGAGAACGGCAATCAGCTGGGTTACTCACCACGTTGGGTACGATATAATGAGTGCAAAGTGAATAAAACCATTAATATATCTCTGCTCTTTCTGGAAAGGGATATAGCGTGACGATATATTAGGTCCTTACATATGAAATTGGCGTTTTTCGTACTGGCCACTTTAATCACAAATTTCTCCTCTTTGGTAAGGAATTCCAAATTCAAATTTGTACAGCTATAGACTCATGGATTTGTGCTTCGATGATCGTCATTCATTTGTTTTTTTCTTCTGTTTTTTTCTGTTTGCGTCACTCATTTTACAAAATGGAAAACTTAAAATATCGCATTATTTACGAGTACGAGTTCCGCCGTGGCACTAGTGCTGCGGAAACAACTCGAAGGGTGAATGATGTGTATGGCGGTCGTGTTGCAAAAGAAAACACAGTTCGTTTTTGGTTCCAACGTTTTCGTTCTGGAAATTTCGACCTGCAGAACAAGCCCCGTGGACGGCCTGAGACTCAAGTTGATAATGAAGAGTTGAAGGCTATTGTGGAAGCGGATCCATCGCAAACCACGTCCGAGTTAGCTGCAGGCTGCGATGTTAGTGATAAAACTGTTTTAATTCACTTGAAGCAAATTGGGAAGATTAAAAAGCTTTAAAGGTGGGTACCTCACGAATTGACTGAAGCAAACCGGCAAACGCGCGTCGACTGCTGCGTTACATTACTAAACCGGCACAATAATGAAGGTATTTTAAACCGAATAATTACCTGTGATGAAAAATGGGTTCTTTACGATAATCGGAAGCGCTCAGCGCAATGGTTGGATTCTGGCCAGCCAGCCAAATCCTGCCCCAAGCGAAAATTAACCCTAAAAAAGTTACTTGTAAGCGTTTGGTGGACTAGTGCCGGTATTATTCATTACAGTTTTCTCAAATCTGGCCAGACTATTACGGCTGATGTCTATTGTCAGCAATTGCAAACCATGATGGAAAAGCTAGCGGCTAAACAACCTAGGCTGGTCAATCGCTCCACGCCACTGCTGCTTCACGACAACGCTAGACCACACACTGCGCAACAGACGGCTACTAAATTAGAAGAGCTTCAATTGGAAAGTCTAAGACATCCTCCGTACTCCCCGGACCTTGCTCCAACAGATTACCATTTTTTTCGAAATTTGGATAACTTCTTGCAAGGGAAAAAATTCAACTCCGATGGGGCAGTCCAAATCGCCTTCAAAGATTTTATTGATTCCCGTCCGACTGGTTTTTTTAGTAAAGGGATTAATGAACTACCTATGAGATGGCAAAAGTGCATAGAAAATAATGGTTCATACTTTGATTAATTAAATATATTATATTAAAAAATATTCGACTTTTTGTTCCTCCCATACAAAACGCCAATTTCATATGTAAGGACCTAATATTATTATTATAACTTCTAATTCAATATTCCTCAAATTGCCTGAAACTCCAATAAAAAATTCCCATTCACCCGCAAACACGGTAAATAAAATTCACATAAATAGAACGTCGACTCATCCCGTTCCATTCGAGATCGACGAGGGGTGAAATCGGGCCCAAAATCACTCCTTTTGTGCGCTCCAGGGATGGGCCTGAGCTTTGCGCGAGCATCGATCGTTCCTGATAAAACTTTTTATGGCAAAATGTGGCAGATAACCTGACAGATCGCCTAATGGTAAGGGATCATTATTCCCAATATCGGAGTGAAAACAGATTTCATATAAAAATAAAGACGACCTTGACATAGAAGGAAATCGGATAGAAGAAAAATAAAAAAAATAATGTGTATGGTATGTGTGTATACTATACTTATGTGTGTCTATGTGAATGTATGTTCATATCTGGAACGGCGTGTAAATAGCCCTCCATAGAAGCGGGGATCGTAACTTGGTTGGTGGTTAAGATAAATTTAAATTGGTCAAACGTGTATCAAGGAAACTGATCACTCCATAAATCACAGCCGATATACCAGAATGTTTGTGTCCGCTAACCTGTAGGTCTGCAGCGCTCTAGACAAATACACTGTCCAGCACGGCAAGGATCCAGGGTTGTGATCCTGTCAGCGGTCAGGGGCAAACAGAACAGTTTCCACTCGCAAAATTATGCCAAATCTCTTAGTAAAACGAGGCGATGCGGTTTAAGGGTCAAAAGGTTAAATTATTAGTTAAAAACTAAAGCGATAGCAATACGACGATAAAGCATTACGATATGTATTATGTGTCAATTAAATTGAATATCCTGTAAGAAATACAATACCTCTATAGACATAGATTTGACGAATATCAGCCAAACAAGCATTGAGAGAATAGTAACCTCATATTAAATTCTTATATATTAAATTCAACTCAAAACAGCGAAACACTTTTGCTTCACCGCAGCCTTGAGTGTCTTTCTTCTCAAGGCAGTCGCTTCCGAAACGCTGATAGGTTATTTATATTTGGTAGCACCTTAAGCCGAAGCTCGTACTTACAGGCATGCTCTTGCGTACTTTGCCGAGCTAATATAAAAACCTTCTTTGCATCAGTACTGAATTGGACAAAGTCGCGGTTGGATCGTAGTCTTTTTATGATTGAGCAAATGAAATGAAATAAAATATAAATTTATTCAAATAGGCATACCTCCTAAGCACTTTTACATCGTCAAAAAAATTAAACACACCTACCACCGGTTCGGAGAGCAAAATCTACCGAGGAAAGCCGACATGAAACTCTGGTTATATAGATTAAGACCACACACTTTTGTTATTTGAACAGTCATTGATGAAATAATATCTCTTTTAAGTAATTTAATTTTAATAGTTTTTTTTTTCAGTGTTGATAACTCTAAGATGTGTTATAAATTAAGCTGAACATGCATAAACCATTTTCAAATAATATTAAATAGTAACGCAAACGGTACAACAGGACATGTAAATCTTTAGTTGAATTATTCAACAATTGCATGCACTGGACTTCATTGCCACAGTTCAAATTTTACTAGTAGCTCAAATTATCCTTACACGTTCTGCAGTAGTGGCTGCAGTTATAGCGACACGAATGGCGTAGGTTTGAATCCCAGCACTTTTGCCAGATTAAGTTTGTATTTAGACACCACATGCTCATCGTGAAGGAAACCACATGGTATGTAATATATTTATTTATTTATTATAAATGCTGTCAGAATGACGAAGAGCTGCGCTACTGGTTACTATGGGCACGACACATAAGCGCAAATTGGATACAGTCACTAATGTATCTTCGTCCACCCTGATAGGTATATAGCGTGATGATATATAGGATGATTTTATAGACGATGGGACTATTCAAGAAGAATACTGGGCTAATTCCAAATATGTAAAAATTACAAATATCTTAACAAATTTCCTTTAAAATAAAGTAAATGAGTAACAATGAATTATTAAGTAGGTATTATTCCTGTCCAAGTCAGGACAAAGTGCGAAGGGAAAATGAGTCAATCTGTTTACCTAAAATTACGTAAAAAGGACTTTATCCACTTACCATTCAATCAAGCGGTACACGCGCTGAGGTGCCCACACATTTTACGGATAACATCTTATTTGTTCCTCAATTTTTCTTTATGATTTGTTAGAGAATATAGTTATTTACATTTTTACTAGTACAAGAAGGTACAAATTATGGATTGTATCGTGAACTATCTCCCTCATCTATAACATCACCTGTACTTAAGACCAAATATCAAATTGTTTTCTAGTTGTATTACTTTTAGACAACTAACTATGACATTGTGTAGAACGGCTATTACAGAGTTTGGGAAGTATTGTCCGACGATACCCGCATTGTGTCCGAATATCCGAGCATTGTTCGGCGGATACCGTGCGCCGGTCTAGCGATTCAAAATTAATTAGCTATCTGCTCGCGCGTAATCTTCTTGTAATTAAGAATCAGTCCATTTGTAATCTACATTTAATTGAATACCCATTCATGTGTAATCATTTGTAATGAAATTTGGATTGTTAAGAGAATTTATTTGCTATGTAATTTGAACATTTCTAATAATAATAAAAAGCCTCGATTACCATTTAAAGAGGGTATCGCATTGTTATTGGTTCGAGGGCCGGATACAGAAGGCAGTATTACTCGATACGGCACGCATTGTTAGGAGGTTTCACACTTTGAGATCCTCCGGTTGCTTGGGCCTGAGGCCTCGCTTCCGTAGATCCAAATATTTTTATTTTTTTAAATGTATGTTATCTTTTTGTATTTATTTTAAAATATGAAAATATTGTAAATATGATAAATAAGGATATAATATTATATCGTCATGCTATATCCCTTTCGGGGTAAGTAATATATTAGTAGCTGAATCGACCGAGAAATAAACTTAGGGAGTCTTCTGCCCTTGAGAAAGGATTGGAGGGGTGGACTCTATACAAACTCCCCTCACAGAGAGGAAAACTAAGCAGGCTGATCACTCCCCGGGCAACTGGATTTTTTGTCGTTTTCTTCTAGAGAATGAAAGCCTATAGGGTATTTCACGTTGACCTACAATCATGAAATTTGGTAAGAAACAAGATCTTATACTATTAGTACAGGAATAAGTCCGGAAATCGTAAATTTCGGGTAAAATTATAAAAATGTTTTTTTTTTGCGTTTATAAATATAATCTCAGTTTGGAACACCGGCGTAAAGTTGCTTGCCTTTCGGTTTTCTATAGACTATACTCTGGAGAGTGTGCGGCTGAGTTGTATGATTTAGTTCCACCCTCCCCCTTCTACCATAAATTGACGAGACGCCGTGCTGGTTTGCACCTTTTTGTGGTTGACATTCCTGCTGCTCGCACTAAGCGATTTGCCTCCTCCTTTTTGCTGCGTACCGCGAAGGAGTGGAACTCGCTTCCTGCGTCAGTGTTTCCGGCGTCTTATTCCATGGGAATCTTAAAACGTCGAGTGAATCGGTATTTGCTGGGTGAGCGCGCTCCATCGTCGGCCTTATCATCACTTTCAAGCAGGTGAGATTGTGGTCAAGCGCAAGCCTGTATGTAATAAAAAAAAAATAATAATAAGTGCACTTGGTAAAACGTCTGTGACCTAGATATGTGTATGGGGACAGCCGTTTACCAACGGCAAAGTTAAGTGTGTATTTCAATTTAGTTGATCTTTCCGTTACAGCAATGTATTGTACTTTCACAGTTTATTTATACGGGATTCTCAGTGCATCAGTCCGACTCGCATTTTGCCGATTTTTTTTGTATTGAATAATTGAAAATTGCAGATTACTATTGACTCTTAACAGCTGGAGCGCATAATGCGTTGCAGCGTTGGCGCGGCACCGCTTGGTGGGGGGTGTGCACGCATTGTGTGCACCGGCTCTAAGCTACATGTCTAATGAGTTTCTGCGAAAAAGATTCTTTACAAACGGACAGACAAGATAGTGATCATATAAATATTTCATATTTCCTTTTATAGCGTGGAACCTTAATAAGTTCGTACGAGATCCTCGATGCGCTAGTCCAACTAACACTTGAACGGTTTTTTGTATTGTACAAGTGAGTAATGCAGATTATTATTGACTCCTAAGCTATATCTAATGAGTTTCAAATATTATTTCTACAATGACACGTAATAGCCAATTGTATTGAAAATTTTCTGCCAGGTGCTTCAAATTTTTAAGAAGGATCCGGTAAATCGCATTTCAACAGCGGCTGTTGATATTTGAGCATCGCGAGCGAGGCTGTATGCACTTTCAGGTACATAACATAGTTTCCTAGCGTATCAGAGACGCGCGTGACCCAGCAAACCACTATAAATGTGAACATGTCTTATTTAATTTCGTTTTTAGGTTTTTTTATCTTCACTCGATACAGTGACTACACACGCCTGATGGTAAGCATTCTGTAATTCTAATAAATGATAAAGACTGTCAACAGGTAAGAAAAAGCCATTAGTAGTCGCAACAATCATGCCGGCCTGCACAAATATCTCATCACGCTACGCTTAAAGGACCCATATCATAGAACGGTGGGAACACGCTTGCTGGAATACCATACACCAGCTCAACGACATGGCAAAAGTAAGAGTTAGAGAACCATTCTATGATATGGGATCCTTTAAGCGTAACGTGAAGAGGTATTTGTGCGGGCCGGCATGATCGCTGCGACTATCGATGGGCTTTTTCTTACCTTTCGATAGTCGTTGGCGTTTTTTTGGACTGCACCAAGCTTACTGTCAGGTTTGGTGCAGTCACTGTGCCGAGTCAGTATAAAAAAAATAATAATAATGTGTTCGATGTAGATTATGAAGCGTTCGTAGCTCTGTCAGGCGGCATGACTACCAGGATCCAAATCATACCTTTAGTGTTACTTTTTCAAATCAAGCTTCAAACAGCGATTCTAAAGATGTATCACTTCAAAATCGATTGGTTCACAGTTTAAGTGGTTTCCGACAAGTTCTCTCCGTAAATGTGTGTGAGGGTAGGAAGCGCACTTTGCATACCCTATTCGCTGGCAGACAGCGCTGCCTCGCTCTCTGCTAAAACCGAGATTGCATTAGGCGACATAATTCCACTTTAATTTTTAATGTAAATTGTGAACTCACAACATATTTCCACGGAATTCCTATCTACGTTCTATCTTGGTATTAAATTCGTGTGGCCTTATTGCGCATTTCACAGTATTGTTTCAATTAAATTTTTCTTTTTAACTTTCGTTAGTAGACAGCCTGACTATTCACTTGATGGTAAGCGGTTACCGTTATCCATTGGCGTGCATCCCATAAAAGAATAAAAAGCATTTATTATTATTGCTTTAGGATACTATTTGGTCGCAACGGTAGTCCGGTGCACGTGCAGCAGAGTAATCGTTTGCAGTTTTCATTTCATATGATCCATTTTTTTATTCACAATGGTTAATTGGTTAACAGTGGGATTCGATAGTTCTATCCATCGAACATCGTACCAGGCATACTCAACTATTTCATACGCAATTGCATCGGACAAACTGCGGTAGAAATGGTCCGGTACTAGGTTCTAATGTACATATAATAGGAATTGTGATACGACCTGCTTAATACCAGACGTGTTTACAAAAAAAAGTACGTGAAATTTTAAAGAGTAAATACACTTGTATGTTGCGATATATTTGTTGCTTAATTACAGCTATATTAACACATTGACACAATGACACAATACATACAAATACACAGTCACACGCAAATTCATATCTCTACGCAGAATCATGAGTCATGCCTCATACGTCCATATTTACACGGGCCGAACTTGTTATTGGTTTTTAATTATGAGAATATCCTATTGTTTTTTGTTTAATAAAAGCTTAATTTAAAGAAGGATAATCATTTTTGGTTAATTACTTGTTCACTATGTGCTAGTTTAAAATGATTTGTAATAAGCTGTGATTTTTATTCAATGAATAAATTCGATAGTTAATAAAATTGTTAAAGGGGAGTAGAAGTGGATCTGGTGGATTGTGAATACTTCTTTATTTAAGTTAATGATGTCGGTCCCTCTTGCGCCTTCATATATATTAGATGCCTAAGTATTGTAATATAAAACATTTTTAACCTTCAATGGGATGCACGTCTGCTGTCGTCTATAAACCACTGCAGTATAAAGAGTGTCGCTGTTCACAGCTCTCTTAAATATCTCCATATCATAGCACTAGGGTACACCACTGCTCAGGGTGGGGGCCCTGTGCAACTGGTTAGCGATCCTCGAGAAGTCGGCAGAGCATTGTGACGTGCTCTGCTTTAATATAACGAGTAGTATCGGGGAGGGCATAATCTTTTCCCGAGTTTGGGTCTAGTAGACGCGGCGCGCCGGAGCTGTGGCGAATTGATTACAGGACCCGCAGACCCCGCCAATGCGCAGAAGTAGTCTCCTTGGGGTTATTAGTCGGTGCAAGTCCGACACACCTCCGTTGCGCAACCCCCCTGTGCGGCTGAGACGGTCCTATGAGGATTTTCCTCAAGTAAAAAAAACACTAGAGTACAACTGTAACCCGTTTTTCGAATTCCGGGGGAAAATCCTGCATAGGACCATCAGGGACGCTGTGAGGGCAGCGACAATGGTGTGTCAGACTCTTACTGACTAAAAACCACCGGGGTGTCCCAGGGTGATTGCTCCACCCGGGCCTGAGAAACCATGTTCATCCAGACGCCCAGGGAACTAGAAGCTTTGTTAAGGCTACCTCTCTGGGAGGGGTATGAGTAAGCCCACCCCTCCAAAACCTCTCTCCCAGGCCGTGCACCGCCTCCCTTTCATCTGGCCAGCAGACTCCCTCAAGTCTACTGCCCGGCAGTACAACTTTACCCGACAGCCCGTTGCAAACTCCGAAGTGCGCGACAAGAATATTTTAAAGAACCACTGCGTTTCGTGGCTCTCTCTAAGGCTTTAGAGGTTTTTTTTATGATTAATAGGCAGACGTTTGACCTCAGTCACACCCGGTGGAAGAGGAAAATGAGTCCAATGATGCACCGCATCTGCCCAGCAACTGCATATTCATTCTTCTTTTAAAGGTTTCCATGTCATACGATCGTGGAGATACGTTCCCTGGAAGCACATTCCATTCCTTAGCTGTTCGAATGATGAATGTAGAAACGAATATTTTCGTGTGTATACAAGGAACATGCACCACATACGGATGGTGTCCGATACGGTGTCTAATGTGGGGATGAGTCAACGAGCAACGGGATTTCTAAGAGGTATTTCTAGTTATGTACTGTAGCACGCTCTTGCAGGCGTGTCTATATTCCCAATATGTTTATTATGAGTTTGGTCACTCGCTTGAAAATAATAACACCTTTTTTATATCTGTACTCCCATATATCTTCTATAATATAAAAATGAATCGTTAAATGTGTATAAGCACGAAACTCGAGAACGGCTGAACCGATTTGGCTGATTTCTTTTTTGTTGTTTGTTGAAGTCTGGGGAAGGTTATTACGGAGAGAAAAACTAAAAAAAATGTCTGAAAAAGCCTAAAAACACCACTTTTCTATATTCTCATACAAAAAATTCGTAATAATATTTAAAAGTCAATTTGAACTTTAACACCATACCATAAAGTTTAAATGTTAGTGGACGGGTTCCGGGAAGGCAAAACAATTATTGAGTGACGTATAAATATTAATGTCAGTATTTGTCAATTTTTATACATATAGCATTAAGGCCAGGTTCCTTCAAACAATTTTCAAAAAAATCTGACGGGGAAGCTATTAACATTAAAAAAAAGTGACTTTGTTTTAGAGAAATAGGGCAGAACAAGGTCTGCCGGGACAGCTAGTTTCAAATAAAGTTTACATGTATTTTTCTAATCTTATTAATATAATTTATCCAATCTGAACCTTCCCTCACAATTTTTTCAATCAATCTCTCAAATCAAACTTATTATTTTTAAATTAGATGTTCTAACCTTTTAAAATAAACTTATTTTTCTATTTATCGGCCAATTCCGACAATAAATAACCTATTTTACAAACCAATCATACAATCACTACAGTACTATGATCACAATCCAGTGCGAAGAATCACTCTATCATCCATAGATTGATGTTCAATTTACAATGTTACAATGAATAATCCTATTAATCTAAGCCATTGATTCTCAAAGTGGTCTATATCTATATTGACATCCAGAGGCCCATGTGAGCGTGCAAATTCGGGTGCCAATGAGATGCAAACGGGGGTGCACTTTTATTTTGGCTTTCCATAAAATGGAATAATCTACTTACCTATATGATTATTGTTTTGTTTTTACCTGAAAACGTAACAAATAGACCGATTTTCACAATATTTTAGTATATATAGTAATATTACTTACGAGCTAATCATATCTCACAGAATTGTGTAAGTTAGCAAGTTATTTGGTGTCACTTAACTGAGGGGATTTGAGATTAAGCCTAAGTTGATGCCACAAATAAAAATGTTTTATCAAAGCATCAGGTTCATCCCTCCCACTAAAAGGTATTAAAATATTAGATACTTAATAAATTTTAATTAAGTTTTGTCAATTTGAATTTTATTAGTAAATGTATAAAACTTAACATGTATTTTTTATTTTTTTTCCATTCTACAATTGATTATAGTCAGAAATTAGCCAAAAACGCATTGGAAGGTGATGCATTTGAAAAATACAATATTAGTTTAGCAGCGGGACTATTCAAAACCAAAATAAACAAGGGATCTACGAGACAAAAATGTTTGGGAATCTATGACCTAAACTAAACACGATTAATTTCAAATGACCGATGTCAACACAGATTAGTGTTGGCAGATGTAGCGCAAACTATTATTCTTACTTATTCTACAAATATAATTAGCCACAATCCATAATAGATATTACTATAAATACTTTAACGGGCTTATAAGCGAATTAATTTTTAATTACGGCTCGACGATTCGACCTGAATACATGCGTCATGGTCACGAGCTGACTGACGCGACGCTGAGATTTCATCGGGGGCGGGAGTTATTTTCTCTACCTTCTTTTGTTTTGTTAATTTAAATTGACTTTCAGACTGTTTGCTGATAAAGGTCAAACGTTTGCTTTTTACCAGGAGAAAATCCGTCAATGGATTTCTCGGTCACCATGAGGGTGACGGCCAGAGCTTTGTCAGACTTCTACTGACTAAAAACCCCTGGGTGTTTTTATCGCGCCGCGGAATACTGGCTGTGCCCACTTTGCGCATATACGTCACGCCCAACGTGACCAGTAGCATAACTTATCACCGTTCTCTGAGCACTAGTACACATGATATTACTATTAGATGTCATGCGGATTTCTCACGTTATTTTCCTTCACCGGTGAGCATTTGATGCATAAACTCTTACTTAATCTAGATAAACCCAGAGGCAAGTGTCGGGATTCAAACCTATAAACATTGTTACGCATGTATAACGGTCCCTTATCCACTAGGCCAACATAACCATCACAAAAAAACCGTCATACCAGGCAGTGAATGGGATTATATCCTGGCAATTGTCGGCCGCCAACTGTGAGCTTTCGCTCTACATTCCAAGGCTTTGTACCCCGGTCAAGCACAACTGAATCACAGGGTCCTGAATTAACGTCGCCTTTGCAACTTTTCTCCACATGTCCAGGCTCTAAGTATTTGAAGCCATTTTACCCAACCAATCCTAACCAAACAATTTCGAAATAAACTCTGTTTATTATTGTTGTTAAATATGACAAAATAATACAATATTTGATATTAATTAGTCTGAGATATTAGTTTGCACAATTAAGAGATGTTCGGCGAAATATCTTCGTTGTTGTTGTAAGACAAATAATATTTATGCTAGTATATCAAGCTTAATAAATCTGCCACGTATTTCCCCGAATCAGGTGCGGGGACATAAGTAAATAACTTAGATTAAACACAATCCGAGGTAAATATTGTGTGAAATATTAGCGTGTTATTTAGTTGACATTGTGATATGGATTACTGTTGATAGTTAATTCTCATTCTCTGAAAGAGATTTCGCTTGTAGATTTTTATTGTATACTAACTGTGCCTGTGACTTCGTTCGCGTGGAAGTGGTACCCGCGGCCCGCGTCACGCTTTGTACAGACGTAGTTCCGACCAGTATGTTCACGTAAAATCTAAGTTGAGCCCTTTTTTATATGATTGCCAATATAGTTGTGAGCTCAACTAATATGGGAAAAATGCGAATCTCCGAAACTATCAATTTTTTAAATTGTATTTATTCATACACTTAATCGCCATTGTATTTCAGAGTAAAGTTAATGTTAACTAAAGTTTTAGTCAAATGAATGAATTGGTTATGCCGTTTCTAAGTACTAAGTGCACAAGCGCGTCAGATATATATGTATTGATTAAGGATTCAGATATATTTTTGCTACCTACTTCGCGTATATTAAGTTTTTCTGGCCACGCACATACATACAAGTTCTTGTAAATCATCGTATATACTGAATGTTGAAGAGCTGTCTGAGGAACAGGTTTATTATATGTATTGATATTGATTACAAGCAATTTCTCGACAAAGTGAGTAAATTACACCTGATAGAAAGTACAATGGAGTCCAACAATAGCAACGACCGCCAAGGGACGAAAATATTTTGAGACTCATCATCGCTACGCCAGCCCTCATATACCATTACTGAAGGTCTGTAAATGTATATGTAAACTGGATATATATATATTAGGTCCTTACATATGAAATTGGCGTTTTTCGTACTGGCCACTTTAATCATAAATTTCTCCTCTTTGGTAAAGAATTCCAAATTCAAATTTGTACAGCTATAGACTCATGTATTTGTGCTTCGATGATCGTCATTCATTTGTTTTTTCTTCTGTTTTTTTCTGTTTGCGTCACTCATTTTACAAAATGGAAAACTTAAAATATCGCATTATTTACGAGTACGAGTTCTGCCGTGGCACTAGTGCTGCGGAAACAACTCGAAGGGTGAATGATGTGTATGGCGGTCGTGTTGCAAAAGAAAACACAGTTCGTTTTTGGTTCCAACGTTTTCGTTCTGGAAATTTCGACCTGCAGAACAAGCCCCGTGGACGGCCTGAGACTCAAGTTGATAATGAAGAGTTGAAGGCTATTGTGGAAGCGGATCCATCGCAAACCACGTCCGAGTTAGCTGCAGGCTGCGATGTTAGTGATAAAACTGTTTTAATTCACTTGAAGCAAATTGGGAAGATTAAAAAGCTTGAAAGGTGGGTACCTCACGAATTGACTGAAGCAAACCGGCAAACGCGCGTCGACTGCTGCGTTACATTACTAAACCGGCACAATAATGAAGGTATTTTAAACCGAATCATTACCTGTGATGAAAAATGGGTTCTTTACGATAATCGGAAGCGCTCAGCGCAATGGTTGGATCCTGGCCAGCCAGCCAAATCCTGCCCCAAGCGAAAATTAACCCCAAAAAAGTTACTTGTAAGCGTTTGGTGGACTAGTGCCGGTATTGTTCATTACAGTTTTCTCAAATCTGGCCAGACTATTACGGCTGATGTCTATTGTCAGCAATTGCAAACCATGATGGAAAAGCTAGCGGCTAAACAACCTAGGCTGGTCAATCCCTCCACGCCACTGCTGCTTCACGACAACGCTAGACCACACACTGCGCAACAGACGGCTACTAAATTAGAAGAGCTTCAATTGGAAAGTCTAAGACATCCTCCGTACTCCCCGGACCTTGCTCCAACAGATTACCATTTTTTTTCGAAATTTGGATAACTTCTTGCAAGGGAAAAAATTCAACTCCGATAGGGCAGTCCAAATCGCCTTCAAAGATTTTATTGATTCCCGTCCGACTGGTTTTTTTAGTAAAGGGATCAATGAACTACCTATGAGATGGCAAAAGTGCATAGAAAATAATGGTTCATACTTTAATTAATTAAATATATTATATTAAAAAATATTCGACTTTTTGTTCCTCCCATACAAAACGCCAATATCATATGTAAGGACCTAATATATAGACAGTTCCCGAAACGCGATGGTCCGAAGCGAGTCACTATAACGGTCTTTACACTTGTGTACTGTAGTTAATGCCGATTCGTACATTTATTGATCATACAAGTCAGCTTTGATAATAATTGACTAAATTTAAAGATGAACACGGACTATGTAAATAAAAAGGGTCTCTGCCTACCCCGTTAAAAACGTAACGTTAATAGAGTACAGGCGAGGTTGGGATACGTTCGAAGTATCTACAGTGTGCTTTGTCAGGGATATAGAGTAAAAAGTGTAGAATGCAGAGCTCGATTTGGAAGTTTTGGGGGGGCATTTGATTATCGTTCGTGCGTTTGAGTTGAGAAAGGAGAGAGAAGGAAATCTAGAAAAGAAACTTGCTTGCCTATTGGCTTGCCTTTGACTTATTAGTCACGGTCCACGACGCGGATTCTGGCGACACACATCACAATTTCACGTGTGAGATTGATGAAGAGTTTCTTAGCGTACAACGTTCGTATAAGTTCTGAATTTATACAGCACAGCGTTATAGCGTTTTTTTTAAGTTTATAATCCGAATACGGTTGAGTTGAAGTATTCAAACTTCGAGCCTCCCTTCATCCATCATCCCTCGCATCATCACAACAAAGGTATTTGCTTTTGTTGTTTTCTATCTTGATTAATCTATCCTTCGGTGTTGTATGTTAAGTTATATGCTACATAAATGGTTTATCTTTCTTTTTCTCAGGAACAGGCTTTACTCTCTAGTAGTGCCTCTGTCGGCAGCAAACAAAACAACTGGTTTATATAAATTTGTGTAAAGCGTATGCCGATAAAAAGCACGTACTACCAATAACATATACAAACCTTTGAAACCTGTTGGTTACCTACGGCAGGTGTGTGTAAGCCGCCGAAAGAGTCAGAGAGCGAACATCTTCCCTGGCCATTCGGCTGTCAAGGCACCGTCGGCGGAGAGATGGATTCCTCTGACCAAGTGTGACATTCCCCAGTGACGATAGCTGGGCAGTAGACTTGAGGGAGTCTGCTGCTCAGATGTGAAGGAGGTTTTGGAGGAGGCTCTTTACACCCACGCTTCCCAGAGAGGTAGTCTCAATAAGGCTATTCACTCCCTAGGTCCCTGGATGAATTTAATTTTCTAGGCCCAGTTGGAGCAATTAGACCTGTCCCACCCACGGTGTTGCCTGCCCTTAAAACAGCCCTTATAAAGGAGCAGGATTTTCTCCTTGGTAACCAAAAAAAGGACATTCACCAAGCCGCTGGCCAGCGTGCAACCGCCATGTAACGGTGGAGAAGGTAAGTGGAAGATTTTGAAGAACCATCATCACACATCAATTAGCCATTATTGCAGATATTTTATATTAAACTCGATATTCCTTTTCCAAATGCGTGCCTGCATTGCACACGTTGGCATAGTTTCTATCTGGTATTTTCTAGCGTCCTTTGTTTCGCTTAGATTTTAACTTGCTTGATAAGGGTACGTCTGCATCCGAAACAAAACGGTTTTTGTCTAAATACAAAACTGGGATTTCGATTCGGCATTCAGCTCTTCAGGGATTAGGGGATTTTGGCTTATTTTTAGTCTCTGACCGAAGTTTCAGCCATGTTTTTAATAAGTGAGGTAATTTAAAAAAAAAACTTTTTATACTGGTTCGACAAAGTGACTACAGTGCACCTGATGGTAACTACAGAGTAATCCAAAAAAGACAATGACTATCAAAGGATGAAAATGTATTGAGTCTCCATCGTTATGTCGGCCTACATACACCACGACTGAAGGTCTCTAGGTATTTGAGTTACTGGACATTCACGAGCTGATCCTAAAACGCAACAGGCCAAAGCTAGTTACTGTGACAGTCTTTACGCTTATGTACTATGGTCATGACTCAGTTCGGGCAATCGCCCTACTACCACAAAATAATCGATTGATCAACATAAAAAAAATAAACATGGTCACTGTCAGCATATTCCAGTCCTTAGCTATTCTCATGATGAATGTAAAAGCAAATCTCTTCGACACTATATGTGATGTTATAATCTTTTTAAAGAAATGTTTATATTTTTACACCATCGAAAGAAAATTCGATGTTTTATAAAGTTGTATAGCACGAAATCTTTAAAAGTTGTGCTGTAAACATTTTTCCATTGTATAAATCAATATAATTGCGATCAAAGGTAAAAGAACGGAAGAGGGGCGATGGTCTGTAATTTTTGGCCTGTCTTGAACAATTTCCAGAGCCAGGGCTGGTCACTACTGTGAGAAATTAATAAGCGTATACAATACTCCTAAGCATGAAAAATGTGAAATAGTCTTGAAATTGGCTATTTATCAAAGTACAAAAGATTATGAACTGGATAATTTTCAACACGTTTGCTGCTTTAGCTGTGATCGTAAATAAATTTTTAACTGATTAATTTTATATATCTAAGATAATGCTGGGGTTTATGGACGCTATTTTCATTTTTAATTCAGTAATTTAAGTTCCAACAGCGCCGTAAACTGGAGAGTAGAGTTCAGGCCTTCTGAAGGCCAGACATCACCGGGTGCTGGGGAAGTTTCCAATGCCGTACCCTTGGCCCTGACAGATGAGTTAGAAGAAAATACCGGTGGTTTTTTTAGTCAGTAAAAGTTTAGTACACCAGGACCGCTGTCACAGGAGCTCTGACGGTCCATGACCATTTTCAACGCGTTACCAAGAAAAAATAGAAAAGTTTTCATCAACGGAACACTTTTAATTGACCTGAATATTGGTATACACCTTTATTACGGTATTTTAATAATAATTTGAAAAAGCGACGTTAATATCGTGCCGGCTAAAAGTTATTAAAGTTCAAAGGTTACAAAAATCAACATTTCGCGAATATCTCGCGTCCTATATCTCGAAGGTCAATGAAGGTTATTATGGATTAGCTATAAAAATATATCTTGCGTAAAACATACATAAAAATACATTTTTTTTTACAGCATATAATGTTGTTGGCCGTGGATGGCCTTTACAACTTCAACGGGCGAGAGGGGCGAGTACTTAAGTTACGCAGCCAGCGATTCATATGTTAGATAGGGTAGCAACGCAAAGGCACCTCTCTGTGCACAAACCTCGACTTGGGCGGCTAGCCAGGAAACGAACCTAACGGTAATCTACTAGCGTTTCGAAAGCGACTGCCTTGAGAAGAAATACTGAAGGAAACTCAAGGCTGCGTCGGAGTAGAAAAAAACAGCAGAGTTTACGCCTTTGTGTACGGTTACAATACCGTATGTGATTGCGTTCTAGTAATTTTCTCTCTGTTGTACCCAAAAACGAGTAATCTAATAGAAAAATAAAATAGTCACTTTTTGTAGACAATCGGATGTCAAACAAATATATTGTATAATAGTATATATTGACCTTCAAGCAATAGGACGCGATATATTCGAAAAATATTGAGTTTAGTGATCTATGAAATTTTATAACTTTTATGGGTGGCACGATATTAATGGTAATTTTTCAAATGATCAATAAAATCACGCGCGCGACTCTCTTGCTGCAGCCGAGTCCTTGGGTTGTGTGTGTGGTCTTCTGGCGAGCGTGTTCCCACCGTGCTATGATAATGGGTCCTTTAAACAAAGCGTGAAGAGATATCGCGACTATTGTTTGTTTTCCTGTACTGTTGATAGTTGCAGTTGTTTTTGGATTGCAACTTGCTTACTTTCAGGTGTGGGGTGTAATCACTATGGCGAGTCAGGATAAAAAAACCGTATTAAAGATTTATACTAAAATTTTGCTCACTAGGATTTTTGCCACAGATTGCTATTTCAAAAGCTAAAAAGACTGGACTAGTTCCTTAAACTATTATATAAATATGCATGGGGAAAGAACAAAGGTTAGCTTCCACAGCACGATCATTTTATCACTTAACAAACAGTATTGTTTTAGGAATGTTTCCATTTTGTGACACTGGAGAAAGACTTCAATATCGTGAAGACAGATCAAGATGTAGCCAACCATGTAAGTCAAATCTAAGTTGGCCGAAAAAAGTTCTAACTCCTTCAGTGATCTAAAGTGGACTGATTTTTTTATACCAGCACGGCCTAGTGACTACTCTGTATCTAGTTTTAAGCATAGTGTAGTCTAAAAGTCGTCAGCAACTATAAAAAACCGGTGAACGAAAACATCGTGAGGGAGCTGGCATAGAATCTAATAGAAATGATGGCGAATACACTGTAGTCTAAAAACGAAAATCAAAGGAGAATCATCTATTGACAATCTCCATCGTGGTGTAGGCCCACATATATCACGACTGAAGGTCTCTAAGTATATGAGTTACTCGATGTACACAAGCTGATCCCGAAACACAACAGACCAAAGCGAGTCACTATTACGCAGTAACGTTAATTCCATACGTGCATGAAAGCATTGCATGCCCTTACGATAAAAAATCTGGAATAAATTTGTTTAATTTAAATAAAAAAAGGAACCCAATATATTTATATCTATTATATCTTCACGTCATCTATCTTCCCTATAAAAGTAATGTAATATTTATTATCATTATATTATATTCGCATTAATTATGTGATTCTGCTTACCCTGTCCAAATAATCTATGCTTGTCACTGCTATTACGGTCTTTACACTTGTGTACTGTGGACAGGACTCAGTTCGGGCAATTGCAGTACCACCACAAAAACGACTGCTGCTATTATGTAATAGTGCTGTGAGAACGGCGATCAGCTGCGTTACTGGTGACGTTGGTCACATGTACTCGTAATCGTAAAGTGGATATAGTCAGTGATGTATCTCTAATTTTGTATATTCGTATAACTATTAAAATTACTTCGATATAATCATGGCGACTATAGATAAACAGCCTGTTTTTTAAAGTTGCGGTTGGTTTTTCGAATGCCTGTGCTTCAGGAGCAGCGTCTTCGAATTGCCGCGTTGATATAAAAAAAACAGATTACAGTGCATGAACTTTTCAGGTTAAAGAAGTGTTAAAGAAATTGGAGAGCTTCAAAGTGCCAGTACATCCACGGATACGTCTCTTCTATAAGCTGTTTAAGAAGGGAATTACAGATCATGCTTATAAAACCTCAGACAGCTTGTTCAAACCGAATAAATATAAAGTACGAGATTAATATCGATTTCTCTGTCTATGAAATGAAGACATTGAATTTTTTTATCGTTCATGTAAATAAAATAATAAATTATTAATTAAAAAAACAATTACAAGGCAGTACAGTAAAGTCAGATGACACCCAAACTAGGTCTACCTGTATCTTGGATGTCAGCACATTTCACACAATTTGTTACAGTTTATTACCGCTGCGTAGCTCCAATCTTAAATTAAACTATATATATAGTTCGACTATAGTTAACAATAGATACCAAAAGAAATTACTGTTTTAATTGCTCGTCAGACAAAAATACCTAAAATAATAAATAGAAAGAAAAAACAATATTAATAATCCCAGACAAGGCATCAGAAGCAAGCACATTCTAAATTAATCATAGAATTTACAATAGTGTGAAACTTTAGATACAATTACTCCCACAAAACTCCTTAGTATCATCATATCCTAAGCTCAACAATGACTCTCTCAGGTTCACCTTACATTCGTAATTAGATAGATACAAAACATTTAATGTAGTGTTAACTTTGTTGTATGAGTATATCCTTGAACTTAGAATTGTTTCTCTGCAAAATTAGGCTTATGTATAGGCATAGGGCTAACATATCTCATTCTACGAGGATTCCTTTTATTATCCTTCCCTATGAGGACCATTGTATGTTTGCGGAAGACAATTTTCGGAACAAAGAGCTGTCTTACTCTTGAAACCTGACAATTAGAATACATCAGTTCAGTATGAAACCTTCTGGGTTATTTATACGTAACTTCTAGGACAGTTCTATGTGTCCTCTCAAGTTTCATTAAAATGGTCCTAGAGAATTCACTCCATACAGCAATGCAGTAAGTTATCAAGGATTCGTATAATAAAAAGTAAACAGTCCTAAGAGAATAAATGTGTATATCCTAAATAAAATTGTTTAGGTAATTAGGCAGTTCAAACTTTTTATTCTTCGAAGTTTAGTCGTTGTTACATAGAATGGCCAAATTCAAGATTGTTTGGAGTCTCAGATTATAAAGTTATTAATAATCTAAGTTTAAGCCAAATGACGTCATTTGTAGAGAAGAATAGTTTGGTCCTTTTACGTTCCTGTGTTACAATAAAAAGTTATTTATTCCAGTGAAATCCCGAATCTCAGCGCATACCTCTGGGTTTTTCCAAATAAGGTACGGATTTAGGCACCACAAGCTCACCGGTGAGGAAGCCCGCATGGCGTCTTATAGAAATGTCATGTGTTCTAGTGCTATGAAAACGGCGATCAGCTGCACTACTGGTCACGTTCCCCATGACATATAAGCACAAAGTGGCTACGGAGAGTGATATATGTATGTGCACCACGAAAGGGATGTAGCGTGAAATATATTGTGGAGGCAGGCGGCGCAAGGTTCGCTGCTTACCGTAGACCGCATTGACATAGATGGGCAAAATGTAATCCGGTTAATGGAAATGATTAACGATTACATTTTACGTTTTTTACCATTAATATGACTGCATTTAATCCATTTATGTTTTAAACACTACAAAATCGCAGAATGTATACACATTTATGATTTCTTAATGTTTCCAATGGGTTTAATCATGATTACAGTGCAAGAAAATTAAAATTACGACTACATTTAGTAATCGTTCATCATTAGTCAGATTACATTTTGCCCATCTCTGCGCACTGATCACGTCAGAGGCGACCGTTTTGAGGGCAGGCCACTACCGCTTGTGGGAGGCGTATTGATTGAAAGACAGTCTTTAGTTGAGTCGTCGTCATTGAGTTATTTATTTGGCGTACGCTTTATATAATTCGCGTGACCTAGATATCTTACTTTGAACATCAAATAGCCTTATAGTGCATTTAAGTGCATTGCCTCAATATAACTTCAATTAGCCTTACACAGTATTGTTACTACAACATTATTGCTATTTATTCACTAGAATCATCGTCGTGTTTAAGAATATATCAGAGTCTATCTGTAATTACGTCTATGATCCAGGGAATGAATACAGTGCTACTGTAGTTAGCTTAGGTACAGATAGACTTGATTCTAGTACAATAGAGTCGCTTAGGTACATCCTGTCTCGCCACGTCAATACTGAGTGGAGTGAATGACGTATTGATGTTTACTCGATCCGGAACAAGCTTCAGGAGTCTGGCGGTCGGCAGCTGTTGCTGCCCAATTCACGAACATATAGCGACGGACTCCCTCAAGTGCGCCGCCCGGTCAATCCATAATTTGTAAATTTTCTTTTCCTCATTATTTGTACTTTTAACCTTTTATATTATTATATTTTTTATTATTTTTTCACTTTCTGTATAATACACTAGGTTATAAGTTTCTATGAATGATATTTAATGTTAAATATATATTAATTAACATGATTATTATTATTGTTATTATTTATGATTAAAGCAACTATTATAGTGAAAATTAATAAACAATGTTTATCTATAGATATAATTATATAAATTGTAAGAAAATAAATGACAGGTAAATTCTTTTAACTTGTGCCACGCAACTAGCAAGTCAGTAAAAGCGATATGACAGATTCCCCTAATGCCTGGATGGGCTTTGACGTGCTCACAATGCACTTTGAGGCATGTCCAGCTGTAGCATTAACATTTTCTATTATAGTAACTATTGTGGGTATTTTTACCTACGTATCTAGTTAAAAAAATACGAGTAGGTATATCAAACTTTTTCTTAATATACACGTGCGCTGAATGTGTAGTCAATGGGTCCAGTAAATTTGAATTGGGCGCATAGATGAGCAAAATGTAATCAGATTAATGAATGAAAAACGATTACGATTGCATTTTGCGTTATTTATCATTAAAATAACTGCAATTTGCTCATCTCTGTTTTAAACACTACGGAATCCACAACTGCATACACATTTATGACTCCTTAATGTCTTGAAGAGATTTAATCATGATTACAGAGAAACAAAATTAAAATTACGACTATATTTTGTAATCTTTAATATAATCAGATTACATTTTGCCCATCTCTGATTGGGCGGTCTGGACTTAAGGGGTTTCTTCTCTTGTACCGGTTGCACAATGGAGAGTGTTCTTAAAAACTACATTGTCTAATTAATTTCGCAACATTTTATCATAAAACTACTAGACACCGTGTCAGATACCATCAGTATGTGGTGGACGTCGCTTATATCTGCACAAAAGATTCGCTTGTACATTAGTAATGCGAACAGCTAAGGAGTAAGGAGTGGAATATGCTTCCAGCGACCATTTCCACGTTCTTGGGAGCCCTTTAGGAGTAAAGTGATTAGGCGTTTGTTGAGAGGTAGCGGTCCATCGCGGTGTGATTGAAGTAAAGCGTTCGCCTGTGAATTAGAAAAAAAAATCGTTTTTAAATAGAACAATATGAAATTTCAACTACAGGCGGTAGATGTGAAAAGGTCTTGAGTAGATAAAGTAGACCTGGGCTGTATACCTGAGGAAGTTTGGTGCCCGGACGAGAGGGAGGCGGTGCGCAGTGTCCGGAGCGCCTCCTGTGAGAGAGATTTTGGAGGAGTGGGCTCATTACTCCTACCCCTCCCAGAGAGGCAGCCTCAACAAACTTTTCGCGCCCCGGGGCGCATCTGGATGAATTTGGTTTCTGGGAGTGCTCCTTCTTCCCGTCTGACTGGGGCCAGGGGTACAGCGTTATCCCCTTCTCCGTTCCTCGGCGACGTCTGGCTTTTTATTAGGCCGCATCTCTGCACTGCGAGGAGTGGTGTAAGGAGCCATCTCTCGCTCACCTCAATGTCTTGGAACGGTGTGCGGGAACACGTCACACACCGCACTCGCCTGGATAAGTTGGGGGGCATGCTCTTTCAAGCGCACCGCCCAAGCGTCTTGTCCGGTTTTAAGGGGGAAGGCTTTTGCCGAAGGCCCTCCTCCTTTGTCCTGTTCTGCGTGGGCGGCGGATCGGATTGTCAGGGACAGCTATTGCCTCCTTGTTGCTCTCCGCCGCCTCTTTCTCCACCATGATTTCCTCACAGTAGGTGCGGCCCACCTGCTATACCTTGTCGCCGTCGACCATCGTGGGAACGAGCGCCGGCATCGGAGTGGTAATATCTGGTTTTGGGAGTCGAAGCTGCTTGCGTCCATAGGCTTTACCCTAGTTTCCCTACACGTGGCTCCTGGGTGGTGCTAAACGAACAGCAGCGTGGTGGTAGGGCGTATGGATCGCGACCACAGTACATGGGTGTAAAGCCTGTCATAGTGACCAGTTTCGGCTTGTCGCGTTTCGGGATCATCTTGTGTATATCCAGTAGCTCATATACCTAGAGACCTTCAGTCGTGGTATATGTATGTGGGCCGACATGACGATGTAGACTATCAATGGATATTTATCCTTTGATAGTCGCTTTCGTTTTTGGACTACACTGTACTTACCATCAGGTACTCTGTAGTCACTATGTCCAGCCAGTGTAAAAAAAAAATCTGGGGTCGCATTTGTAATAAAGAACCTTTTACATATCACAAGGTTTTAATTAAATTAACATGAACCATAATTTACAAGATATTGAGTAAAGATAAATAGTGACAATGTCAAGAATATAAAATAGTATAAAGTATAAAAGAGTTAATAATACGAATGGCCAGTGTTGTAAGCAGAGATGGGCAAAATGTAATCTGATTAATGATGAACGATTACAAAATGTAGGCTTAATTTTAATTTTCTTGCTCTGTAATGATGATTAAGTCCATTTAAAACATTAAAAAATGATAAATGTGTATACAATCTGGGATTTTGTAGTGTTTAAAACATAAATGAGCAAAATGCAGTCATATTAATGGTAAAAAACGAAAATGTAATCGTTAATCATTTTTATTAATCTGATTACATTTTGCCCATCTATGGTTGTAAGTGGCCAGTATTCAAATAGTATTACAGCATTGCTGCACCACCTCTTGCCATGAAACAAGACTACGTAAATTCAATATAATTCTAGAGATTCACGTTTTTTTTCTAATTTTTTTTTATTCTTGCGTATGTCCTTTCTGGGGCTCTAGACTATCTGTGTACCGAATTTCATTTTAACCGGTTCAGTAGTTTTGCCGTGAAAGTGCGACTGATAGACAGACGTAGTTACTTTTGCATTTACAATATTAGTAAGGACTAATCTGAACCAATCTTTATAATATGGTACTGTTTGCACTAGGATACCCTTAGATGCTATTTGTCTCGCTAGTTTGTCGAGTACCTCATTCTCTTATATATTAGTATAAGCACTGCGGCATTATATTTTTTTATCAACCTTGAGTCTCAATATGGCTCTCAGTATTTCATATACAAGAGATTACATCATATTACGCACCTCTAAGTATTCGAAATATAAAACAAAATTAACAAAGAGTGATAAAGCACAGATTATAAAATTGAAATAAATAAGTACCTGCTATTCCAGAATAAGGGGCGATAACAGGAAAACGATATTGAGCCGGCCATGACTACTGTGTAAAACAGGATCAATCCGATTCAAACCAAAACAAATATAATGCTAGGACTAATGCTGCAAAACGTTATATCCGAGAAGCGGGTACTTGCTTCGGCAGTACATATACTACTCCGAGAAGCGGGATAGATGGTGACAGGAACGGCATGTTAGATTTAAGATTTTATTAAATTATAATATTTTGAAGTATAAAATTTACATTTATTTGGTTGCTCCCTAATTGCGTAATATTTCGGAATCTGTATTTCGGTAAATGTAGAGCAGAAACAGTGAATAAAGCAATAAACGAACTCGATTTGTGATTTCTAGATTCATATTTTTGCGGATTTCATAGGATTCTGTGTGATCGCACTTAAAAAGTTTTTGGATTCGGAATATGATTTGACCCGCCATTTTGTTATTAGAATGGCTGTTTATAAATATGCGATACACTCAACATTTTAACGTATACTCAAGAAACTGTACAGTAAGGTGGTTTTTTAAGGCATAAGGTACTATAAGGCTACGAAAATGGTCGATAAAATAGAATACTGAGTAATTGCGTTTCGCATCGATCGCCCTGCGCGCTCGTGTCTTCTATATTATGTATAGTTACCTGTTTCGTTGTTGCATAATGAATTCTCTCCCTCATTCTGCGTTCGGGAAAGCGATCGGGTCACAGTCTAACAGCAATAACAACCCTGAACTATTTATATTTTTTTTACACTTAATAACATCCACAATTTATTTAATACATCCAAAATTGTATTATACTTAAAATGAAATATACTTTTCTAATTTTGTAAGAACTTAATCATATACTTTAAATTATTTATATTAAAGAAGGCTGTATAGTTGTAATGTCTTTGCCTCTTATAGAGAGAAAGAGCCCGGAAGTAACAAATCGGCGCCGCTCTCATATCACGAAAATGATAATGCGAATGTTGTGGTATTATCTAAAATTATTTATTTGTAGTGATACAATACATTTAATGTTTACAGTGTTTTCTGTAACTTAATATTTAGACGTTATATTTGGATATTACAAATGATTTTGCTCAATTTGTGGGGTGCTTTGTGTGGATTTTAATAATTTTGTGCGGTTTTTGTTTTACATTTAAGTGATTTATGCATTTTTTTTAACGCTTTGTTACTACGTATAGTAGACTGTTAAAAACTGTTCAAAATGTCAGGGTCGGGTTTTCGCCCATCACCGAATTTTATACATATGAAGAAATATCAAAAAGCTCGGGCGTATTTAAGTGACTCCGCGCGCTTTAATACATCGTATAGTAGACAAGAGCCTAAGTCGAAGGATGAATCGGAATCTGTAAAACGCCCCAAGTTGGTGGAAGAACCAAAAACTGTAGAGATACCTAGAACAATCGCGCTTCCAAATCCAATATTGTTTCCAATGCAGATCCAATTGCCAGAGCCAATAGAATTACCGAAAGCAATCGAGCATTCCAACTCAATAGACTTTCCGCAACCGCTGGTCGAGGTCAAACAAGAACCTTGCCCATATTCACCTGATCAGGATGAAGTAAATACTGATAGAAGATCAAATATGTATTTAATCCCGCCTCCACCCCCTCCAGAGATATATCCACCGATACCTCCATACCCACCCCCAGTGACCATAAAAGAGGAGGTAAAAGATGATAATGAAGTGAACGAAACATCTCCACGAGCACCAAACAATGATTCTAACTCAATGTCAGCAACGGGCAAAGGGACTATGTGCCGTGATTATGTACGTGGTTTCTGTGCTAGAGGTGACTCATGCTCATATGATCATAATTTAGTAATGCCAAATATGGTAGACTTGTATAAGTTCTGCAACGACTTCCAGAACAAAGGCTGTGAGCGGACTACTTGCAATTATTTACATGCAAACTGGGCTGAAAAAGCCACATTCTACAGTAATGGATACTTGCCGGAACATACTTGGGCTCATATTGAGAAAAGCCAGCTGCTGCCACCACCCCCACCTCCCCAAGGTAAATGTTTAATTTTTCTCTTAGTCTTGTGAACTAAAGCGAAATTTAAAAAAAACATTCTGAAGATTATATTGTCTTGGTTAACATTTGATGTCTAACAATTTTTTTAGGCCTATATTTTCAATTAAGCTTTCATTTTTTCATCAAAGTTTTAATGGTTTTTGGTGTTGTTTACTATGTCTGGTGCTGGGTACTGGACAATCTCATTGTAAATAGCTTACAAGTGAAGTGATCAGGGAAATGACTACTAAGAGCTATGCAATATTATTGAAATCAACAATTATCCCCATGCTCTTGTGTGAAGAGTGTGCAACTGGTTATTTGGAGCTCAAAAACTAAATTTTGATTACAACTCAATAACAGTATTGCAAGTTTGGAATAAATCGCCTCAGTACATTGTTGACTCACCATTAATTAATATTTACTGGAAATTATACTGGATAGATGGCTCTCCTCTCAGAGTTTAGTGTATTTGTATCACTGGTCAACGTAGTGCTAAACTATATGTGATAGTTGAACTTACTAGCTGAGACATAGGCATACCAGCTAATAGCTGCTTGCCTATTATATTGTATATTATAAGATATCACATTTGGGAATACATAACAGCCCATCTTTCCTCACTTTTAAGTCAATATCTTGATATTGGCAAAATTGTGAAGATCTAGACCTGGGATAAAGCCATATCCAAAAAAAACATGATTGGTAATGAGATTGATGTTATTTATTGAGTTTTTGGGTTTAATTTAGAGAAAAGCACACCCAAAAGTATTACTCATTCTTTGTAAATAGATTCTTTTTATATTTCAAAATAAACAATATTAAAACATGTGAACCTATGTAAGCAAGGCATGAAGCCTGAATCACTGGTAGTTAAGAGCTCAAGGTGACAAACTTGGTAACTATGCTTATCATGTTAAGTAATACCACCCTCTACTTCCTTCCCTTGATCCAACAATCAAGGAAGAGCCTCATTAAATACTATTTACACATAACAGATGAGCAGGTTTTTACTAATGTGCCTATATTTCATCTGGTGTGTTATAAATATCACATATTGTTTAGCACTGTATTGATCATACATCAAACTCTGCTTGAGATGAGAGCTATATATCCATTTTAATGTTGATACTATAGTTGGTGTGCCAATGTTATCCTGATCCATTTTTTCCCTGCAGTACTCTGCTATTGAGTGAGTAAGCAATATTGATTTTCAAACTCCATGGAATTAGCTGTACATCTTAATACTCTGCTATTGAGTGAGTGAGCAATATTGATTTTCAAACTCCAAGAAATTAGTTGCACATCTTCACTGAGTATACATTGTATCTGGGTATTTTATATCTTTTGAGTGGTTGTGATGATAGCCATTAGAGGTTAGGTGGAAGTTATTTAATTTTTGGGTTGGTTTTCATGAAAGACTCACCACAAACCATTTTTATTTATTTATTATCAGGCAGACAGTTGAATATACTGATAAATGTCTGAATTTTGCAATTTTTTAAGTTAGTTTTAGTTAGCTTTCTTTACACCTGTGACATGTATCTTATGAATCCTATAGAAGCATAAAAATCATTACTTTGTTACATTTTGACATTTAACACATATATTGATTTAAAGTATGTTTCAATTTGCTTTCTGAGACTCCTATTTTTTGTAGTTATCAAGTTTTTAATATTTTCACTACTATTGGTGACTATAGTTACCAGCTAAAAATGCAGCCTGTGCATGATAGATGGCTATATTTTATTCACCCCTATTATTCTACTTCTGACAATTAATGAAAATTGTTTTGAGTCTAAACTTTGGCCCTGAATACTGAAGACTGCAAACATTTGATGTGATCATTTTCAGCACAGAGCTTCATTTCTTTGAAAATAAACACTTTACGGCTATGCCTGCTGTAGCTAAAGGGTTAAGAGTTTTAAGTCAATATATTTATTTTACATCCTACTATAATAATGTAATTTTTTTTATGCTCTATACTAGTTCAAAGGAAGCTGTCCATCCAGAGTAATTTCAATTTATTTTAATGGGAAAGTTAATGTATGTGTACAGCCTACATTAACTTGCAAGTATAGGGAATATACCTAATTTATTTTTTGTATGCTGGCGTTATGATTACTGTAATTTCTTTTTACAGGAGTTCCTTTATATAACTACACAGGTATGTATAAAATCAATTTGACTATAAAATGAAGTTTATATTTAGTTCAGTATTAATCATTTGAATTTGTATTGATATATCTGTGCTCACCCTAAAAAGGGCTATAGCATATTGATAGATTAATATTGTATTACGTCTGTCAATACAATATGTCTTATATATAACCCCTAAAGTGAGTGTTTCAAGTGAATTTGGCAGTAAATAATTTGCTGCAGAAAAATGCTTTTAAAAATATCTTAAAGCTTAATTGATGCTATATTACTTTTTCTAATAAAAAAATTGATTAGCTTTGGTGAGTTGTCCCTTAAAAATATCTTTTTACCAAAAACATTAAAAAACATAGATTTTATTTCTGACTTAAAAGTTCAATAGAAGTTTTCATTTTCATAGCTTCCTTTAAAACTGACAGAATTTCATATAAAGTTTCAATCTATGTTCTGGGAGAACAGAGACAGGTTTTCAGGGAACACAGGTTTCCACTGTCCTATGATGTTGCCTGCTTTAAACAAAGCATAAAGAGATATGTGTGCAGACTGGCACACATATCTCTGTGACTACCAATGAGTTTTTGTTAACTGTTGATAGTCATTGTCATTTTTTGGTCTGGATGCTTACCATTAGGCGTGGTGTAGTCACTATGTCGAATGAGGATAAAAAAATAGTTATTATTACAATATATAGGCATTATTGCTAGACTGGAATGGGTATTTTCATTTTGATAAAATTATTAGCACCATTTTGATTCTAGTGGCTCCCCATAAGACATAAACTTCCTTATGTGTTATTAAAAATTAATCCCATCATAGCTAAGCTATTTTTTTTAATAAAGATTATTAACCACAACTTAAACCTGCGCTAAACTTAAACTTCATTTTGTAATGATGTCAAAGTTAAATTATAAAGTTAAGTTTCTTTTACAATTGTTAAACTACACATAAATAATAAAAAAACTAGGTCTGTCATAGTGAATCGCTTCAGACTGTCATGCTTCGGGATCAGCTTGTGTAGGTCTAGTTGTTCATATACCTTTTTGAGCTGGTGCAATCCTCATAGACTGTCAGTGCTGCTCCGAGGGTGGCGGCTCCAATGTCGGACTCTTACGGAATAAAACCACTGGGATGTTCCTCCTTCTCAATTGTCGATACCAAGGGTACGGCCACACCAACTTCTTCAGCTCCCGGCAAGTTGCTCATATACGTAGAGACATTCAGTCGTGAAATATGTGTGTTGGCATGATGACGGTGACTGTCAATGGACTGTCGTCTCGCAGGTTGTAGCCGGTATTAGAATACCTCGTATTTTCAATCAGGGGTGCTGTGGTTGGTTTGTCTAGTCAGTGTAAGAAACGCTGCTCCGGTAGGACTGTATAAGCGATAGAAGTGAAACATCTTAAAAAATTGATGTGCCACGCTGTCTATACAGTATTTATAAACCCTGTCCGGCTCGAAAGGGGCATATTGGTGACATGATAGCATTACCAAAATAGATCGTAAAATTATATTATTCGTGAATATTAAAAAGTTAATTGTAAAGAGCTCACTTCTCCAAACCTATCTCTCAGGTGGCGTACCACCTTCTTCTCATCCAGGCAGCAGACTCCCTCAAGTCTACTTACTGCCCAGCTAGTGTCACGAAGGGATATCGCGCTCATAATGATCGAACGCGTCCCTCAGGCGATGACGTGAAAGATAAAAAGAGAGGGAAGATAAACGCCTTTTTTTTTTTCAAAGTTCGCAGTTAATATAAAAGTAGACGTAAAAAAGTGTTACGATGTAAAATCAGTTTGAAAAGTAAAATAAAGTAGTTTTTAAAGATTAATTTAGTGTTTATTATCATAGTACATATATATCTGAGGATCTCCAAAACTACATGTATTTAATTATTTTTTAAGTTTAACTCAAAATTATTATGTAAATGAAATTTATATCGATACTGAGTAACGCCTTCACATGTCGGACAAGGTTTTCAATACACAGTGTAGAAAAAAAATTAAAATAATTTAAAAATACCTATAACACGTTCGTCGGGCGGCGCGATTCGTTTGTTTCTCACGGGGCCCAAATCACAATTTTATCACAAAGGATTTCGTCTCTTACCACAAACTTGTTTAGAGTGTTTTAACGAAAAAAAAAAATGTGTCATAGTATAATGTAATATATTATCCCATATAAATAAATAAAAGATATTGCACAGTCTAAATATTTGTAGTATTTTAATATTGTATATTCTATATTTACATATAAGTACTTATTACATTAAATTCCTTTAAAAAATTCAACTAAAACCTTCAACAAGAAGAGCATCACCCAGATATGGTTGATGGGACGACGAACGTGTTAAAAATATATGTTGATGACCCAAAAACAATATTTACATGCTTGTGAAACAAATAATTTTTCATTTCTGACGCGCAGTCCTACGGTTGACAGGTTTCCTTTTCCTTGCTCCGTTCGACGGGGTTACAATCTTTACCACTTCGATACTAGCGTCGACTATTTGCGACATCCAGGAATTTTCTCCTATCTCTGCGTTTGCGGAGTGTTTACTCGCATAATTTTAGTTTCGTTCAGACCATCGCCCAAAACGGTTTCACATCTGTAAAACGCTATCGTTTTTATAAGTGAAAAAAAAATCTCTCGCTTATCTCGTCACAGATCTGTCGATGAACGAGGCAGCGTATGAAAGCCTGTTTGTCTTCTTCCTCGCTCGTATTCCTCAACCCAGAGGGTCGTGAATACCCTTAGGATGTTTTCCATCGTATGGATGGTATGCCATTATTTTTTTTATTGTTGGAATTGTGGAGAGCATCGTATCAATTTCTAAACAGAGTGTCGCGGATTTGATTAGTCCATATTCATGGACTTCGATCCCTTGGACGTCTTTTTAATTGTAGCAGTGTTTATGGGCAGATTAAGAATATTCTTTCGAATTTATAATACTAGCTGACCTGTCGAACTGCGTACTATCTAACAGTTAATTAACTGTTAATTGTTACAAGGCACACACTACACACACACACACACACACACACACACAGTACTCACAAGTGACTGTTAATTATTTAACCGTTAATGGTGTTAAGTTAATCTAAACTAAAAGCTTAATTTAACTTAATTCCCCTCTCCCTGTTTCCTTCCCTTGCCACTCTCTTGCACGCTCCTTTACTCTCTCTTTCTTCCCCCACTCGTCGTCATTTTCACTACACCTTTTATATTACGTCAAAGGGCCAAATATAAAAAATCCACATTTGCATTCATTACTTCAAAAAAATAATCAATTCCCCTAGTAAATTGCTTTCTTTATTTCAACCCCTCCAAGTTTTACTTTCGCAGCAGAAAGCAGCTTATGTGATTGTCCAAGGTCTAGCCTATTTTTATGCTAAAATTCATCAAGATCAGTTTAGCACTTTTAACGTAAAAACGGACTATACAAATATAAACACTTTCGAATTTATAATATTAGTAGGATTAGTGTCACGCGTTAGACTTTTATCCACAGGGAAAGTCCCCATTTATGTTGGCCGAGTCTGGAGAAGAAATGCGTTTAAGTGGCGTTCTAGGTGTCAGTCATCACATCAGCAACATAGAGCACCTGGCACTCAGATGACGATGAAACCCAGGACGTGGCACGTCCCATAGCATAAGGCCCAGGCCGCTGGGGCTAGCCCCGCGGCCCCACGGCCTCCAACAGCGCCACAGTTGCCTGTTGTGAGCGGTTAGTGGACTCCGCTAGTGACTGACCGAAGTTAGGTTTCGGGTGGTAACCAAATATGTGACCGAAAGTTCGGCTTTTATCTTGTGGATGCAGGCGGCATGAGGCTCGCCATCTCGACCGCATCGCGTGGTCAAAAAAATCAAAGGCAGTCTTTACTTGAATCCCCTTTATATATTATTTGGCGCGCGATATATGAGCCGTTCAATTTGAAAGTGGCTTAAGTCCATTTTCATCTTTTATCAAGTTGGCACTTGTGACATTTATAACTTATGCTGAACTGTCAAAAAAATAAATTGGTATTGGTATACTTAGTACATTTGAAAATTTTATATCACGTACATTTTCAAAATAATATAAAAAAAGCAAAACCTTAAGTATGTCAAATTAAAGATAAGTGGAGTTAAAGAATGAACGACTCATATATAATGCGCGTCACCTGGGTATCGTGGACTGAACTATAAATAACCGTATGTTGCATTAAGTGCATAAAACTACCATTAGCCTTAGCAAAATAATGTTCGTCACCACAATCTCAAGTTTAGTCAAACCTGAATCAATCTTTAAATGTTTATTTATTACAAAAGCGACCATAGAACTCAATTACATTTATATATATTAAATGAAACTTGCCTTTTCAATCGATTTTACTTGTGTTTATTATAGGGAAATAACCACTTTTAAGTAAAATATGGTCAGTCCAATTAATCACGTCATCAGCCTCTTTCTATCCACTACTGGACTTAGGCCTCTCCCAAGTATTGTCCCTGAGCCTTGATCTTCGACTCTTATCCAAAAAGAGCCTGCCACATTGCGCGAATAGTGGTTCCGTTTAGCTAGATGGATACATTTAGTCAATGACGCAATTTTAATATTCCTAAAAATCCATTTTCTTTGATCTATCTAGTTTTTAGTATAGATCGACTAGTACGTAGAATCAAGCTATACGTCTAATTCTATCCAACATATTTTAATGATAATAGTAAATAGTATACAGGCAAGATATACTCTTTTCAGGGTGAGCTGAGATACAATTAGTACCCACTTTACGCTATTATCAATCATCATTATTTTAGTATATCCGTGCGCGTCAACGCAAATGGTCTTAGGTACAAATCCTGATACATACATCTGGATTTTTCAGATTATGTAGGGATTTAGACACCACATGATCACCGGTGACGGAAAGGAAAGATTTTCTTACGATGTTTCTTACAATGCATATACATGATGGCATCTGATAGAAATGTCATGGGCAAGTGTCCCGAGTACGGCGATTAGCTGCGCTACGGGTCACGTTGTGTATGACATATAGACGCAAAGTAGATACGGTCATAAATATCTGCTTACCCCGAAATGGATATAGCTTGATGGTATATTATTATTATTTTAGTAAACTTGTAATAATAAGGAAACTGCAAATATATCCTTATATTTATTGAAATCCATCATGATGGACCCATGGGTAATATGTATTACGTATTGGTCAAGCTACAACTCCCCTTCTATACAAACAATAAATACGCCGATTTGTGTGTAAATTTTCGTCACTCATAGATTTTTTTCAAAGCCGAACTTTCGTGCCTATATTTGCTGAAACTGCCCGAAACCGAAATATCGGTGTGTTACTACACAACTTGCCGCTCAAACAGGCTTAAAGGGAGAAAGCAGTAGTATTGCCATACCACTGGGAGTGGGTACCTATTTTCAGAGGTGTGTATTGATTAAAAGAAAAAGGCGGAAGTTCCCTATATTTACTGTTTAAAGCAATCTTTTTCTTTATCATAGCTGAACGAATCCCTACTTGGATTTATCGAGATCTTTTGTTCGCCGAAATTATAACAATGTAAACAGAGGCTATAGACAGAGTATAATTCGATCATCGTTAATGCTAGTAGAAAAGTACCAGTAAGTTTTGTGATGTTAAGGCGATTGCCCGAACTAGGTCGTGACCTCAATACACGAACGTAATGACCATCATAGTGACTCGCTTTGGCCTGTCGCGTTTCGGAATCAGCTTACGTTTTTACAGTAACTCATATACCTAGAGACTTTTAGTCCTGGTATAGTGGGCCGATATGACGATAGAGACTTAATAGATTTTCGTCCTTTGATAGTCGCTTTCGTTTTTGGACTACAATGTACTTACGGTCAAATGCACTGTAATCACTTTGTCAATCTAGTGTAAGAAATCCAAATGTTTTAAATTCACACAACGTATCGATGTGTTATTTTAATTATGTCAATATAGTATAATATATTTTGCTTTTTTTTGTAACAGCATTATCGTTGATCGTCTGTTGAAGTGTCTAAGTCCTCAGGCTGCGATTTATAGACGCTATTTTGAACCAGCTTACACTTTGCTCAGTAAGATCACCTTCGACAAAAAACTGAACGTAAACACATCAACAAAGTCTAAGGACTCGGAAAAACTTTTGATGCCTACTAAAAAGTCGATAGCTTATAGTCGGCCAATTTTGAAATACATCGCCGGCTGTTCAAGCCCGAGCTTCTCGGCCATAGCTTAAGTATTTCTAGAGCCAACTCAAAATTAGGCTCGCGCCCCAAGTTCCAAATTCTAGCGGGGGCAGACTAGCACGTCACTCGCGTATCCACTGAATAACATCAAAAATAGGTTAAAAATTTGTACAAGACTTTCTTGAAGTTTTAAATGTTAACTCAAAAGTCTCATAAGATATCGTTAAAACGGTATCAGTTATCTAAAGGTTGTTTTTTTTGTGAATATTTCGCTTCCTGCGCGATATGATTAATTAATTTATTAATTATAATGATTATTTAATTTTGCAATGTTGAGTGATATGTAAGCATTTTTTTAAATACCGTCTATAAATCCCGGTACACACCATGCCAATTGAAATTCCCTTAATTAAAAAACATCGACTTAAAAAATATGATAAACTGTACCAACTTTTATTTTTAACGTTCAGTACACACCTCTACCCGCTTGCGAATTGCTTTTATATTAGATGTGAAATTACCTTTATTGCTGCTGCGCTTTGTATTGCTCTCATACCACAATCAAGATAGCTTTATTTTGAATAAGGCGGTAGCTTTACCGCATTATTCAACTCTGAAATTCGTAAGTACCTATTTCAAACAGTGACGTTCATCCCATCTTTTTTTAATTAGGAATAAATCCTACATGGGATCTTGAGCGGTAAGGGCCGCTGCCCCGGTGTGTCGAACTCCTATCGACCAAAAAATTCCTGGGCTTTCCTTCATCCGCGTGACCGCCGGCCGTTGGCGCGAACTTGCAGTCTGCCACGATCGGTATATGGTGGGCCTAAATAGTCCTCCTGAATTACGGGAGGCGGAGGGAGTGCTCTCGTCCTTCTCATCCTCAAAAATAGATGATGTGCTGAAGTATGCATACACTGGCGCCGCCACGCATGGACTGCCTCAAGTACCATTGCCCAACTTATTGTTATGGCGGGAGGGTGCGCAAAAGTTGCGTATACCTTTAACGGTTTACGCTGAACGAAAAGGGTGGTTGTGACCAGTGACGTGCATCCCATATAAAGCATAAAAAGCACTGTCTGGTTATACTTGGACATTTAATAAATATATTGACTTAGAATCTGGTGTTTGCTAAATACTCGTAGCAGTCTATGAGTCAATAAATTGGACCAAATTTTAAGTATGTGTTAAATGTCCAAGTATAAGGAGAGAAGCTTTTTATGCTTTATATAGGATGCACGCCACTGGTTGTGGCCATAGTATATTTTAAATATGTAAGGACCTCAGATATCCCAACTAAATTAGTATTTTTTGTGACTGTATAATTAATCAAACATATTTTTGGTAAATTAATTCGATGTAGCATTAATTTTTTTTTCCCCAGAGAATACGCACTTATACGTGTACATAGTTCAATTTCAAGTGACAAAAGTAATGTTAAACTTATATATAATCATAAATAACATTAGCTATATTAAAACAATTGAAATGGGTTCAGATAACGATTGTAAACAAATAATTTCTGGAACTCTGTTAATTACTTTATAATTTGTATATACAAGGCGATTTTATAAACGTGGGAGATATTTCAGGATAGAATAATTTATACCTTCTTGTTACTATTATAATAAAAATGTTAATAACTATATTTCCTTATAAAAATAAAAAATAAAAATATGAGAATTAATTCATAAAAAGTGTAGAGACCGTGACACGTAGCGCATGATTAATTGGTGAATAGATTGTTCCTTTACCGTAATTTTTGGTAAAATGGTATTGACTCGTTTTCCCTACGTACTTTATCCTAGCTTAAAACAGGCGAAATACCAACTTAATAATTAATTGTTATTCATTCTTCATGTGTGTAATTGTCCCTAAATATGTTGACTATTTTTACATATTTGGAATTAAAATCGAACGCTGAATATCCTCGCTGAATATCTTCCTCGTCGTGTATAAAATCACTACATATCATTGTAGAGCCTAATGAAGCTAGAAACATTTTACATTAGAGTCTTTGACGTAGGCACACTGAGGGCGGTTTTTTTATTTTCTACTCCTAACAGAGTGAAATAGGGGTCGGAAGTTTGTTTAAATTTGTCAATTTTGAAGTAAGCACACTTAGCTTAATTCTTGGCAATGCTTATACTTCTGTGGGATGAACGTCACTGATTGTGAGGTAGTTAGCGGAAAACACGAATTAAATGTAATCTACTAACTTTTTGACCGCAATACTTCATTCGTAATCTCATTTCAAAATATTAACCAATTTAAAAAGTTGTCTGTACAAATATTTTCTCACATTTATTTTTCATATCCTGTAATTTTAAGCTCGATTGGCGCAACTCTTATCTAATCTTATGAAAGCGATAAAAGAAAAATCTTTAAAATATATTAACCACGAACACCAGATTACCAGAATGTGGGATGTGGATTCAACGATTATTGTACTGATAGTTGTGTCGACTAATGGGCTGATTGCAAAGAGCGTCGATTGCCATCTTAAGAGGCTCTCTCTTGACTGTTGCATTAAAGACCGGATACAGAAAGCAGTATTGTTAGGCACACATTGTTAGGATGTCCCTTTTTTATAACTCGGGGGAAAATCCTACATAATACCATAAAGGCCTCTATGAGAGCAGCTATCCTGGTATGCCAGACTTCGACTGACTAAAAACCCCCGTGGTGTCCTTGCAATCTCTCCAGCCGGGCCTCAGAATCCAGTTTCTTCTAACATCCGGGCGGCGAATAACCTGTTTAGGTTCTTCTCTGAAAACCTAAGCCCCCGGAATGTCTCTCTAATCGCTCTACCTGAGCCTGGGAACCCGAATTTGTTCAGAAGCTCGAGGAGCGAACAGCCTTGTTAAGGCTACCTCGCTGGGAGTAAGTGTAAAGGATTCACCTCTCCGGAACTTCTTTCAGGCGGCGAGTCGAACACTGCGCGTGGCATTCCTCTCATCCGGGCAGTAGACTCTCTCAAGTCTACTACACGGTTAGGAAGTCCCTCACTCTTGAGTTCCTAACATCCGGTGACTTGGGACTTAGGCCTTGCGCTCGTAGGATTACATGTTTCTATATTTAAATTTTTTATGACTTATTACTTACCAATTTTGTCCTAATGCTGGACAAAGACCTCCTTTTTTTCCAGTATATTTGTGGAATATATGTGGAATATATGTAAAGGGGTTTGGATATTTATCTCTCTTTGGGAGTGACACGTTTTGTGTACCTACACCACCCATGCTTGTTCAAAGCGAGTTGGCGGATCACTCACTAAAAGAAATAATATAAAATTTGTTGAGTGGTAGAATAAATGTGCTTATTTGTTGTTTCAACTACTCGTCTGGTAATAAATGATAATAATAGGAGGTATTGCGCCAAAAAGTTAGTAAACTGCACGTAGCTTAGAGATACCAAAATCATGATTCTGCGATCTCAAGATAAATCAAATTTTAATACAGAAATTTAATTTTTTTTTCATATTGTACTCATTATAAATACTTTAATGGGTCTTTATGTCCGAATTATTTTTTAATCATAACCGGAAGTGTCGATCACCTTGGCCTGCCCATGCCGGCATGCAGCAGCGTGCATTTTATAAAAGTATAAAAATCATTAGGTAATGGTTTTTAAAAGCCAATAAATATCAATAAATATTTTAAAAAATCACTAGTTTGAGAATACAAATTAGACTAAATATAAACCAGTATATTCATGATATATTCAAGTACAACAAAATAATGCTTTTTATGCTTCTTTAAGGTACATTCTACTGCGTGCATGTTCTGGTCATGACCTGTGTAACCATAATTAAAAGTAACCTAATTCGCGCGTAAGACCCGTTGAAGTATTTATAGTTGTTTAATTGATGCTTCCAGTTTCAAAACCCGCTATAACATATTTTTTTCAAATCCCAATTATTTATAAAAAACTTATAATTAATCTTTGATTTACAATCACATTCTCAAAAAAATCATATATAATATTTGCTTTGATAAAAACATTTCAAATTACTATTAGAACTATTAAGTAATTTTGTACGAAAAATCGTTTTAGCGGGTTTTGAAACGCCTCAATTGTCATTCATATTATAAGGAATAATAAAAGAACAAACATCATTATCCGGTCGAATTCGGTTGCGTAATTGATGACGGTCATGTACCCTCATGTGTCTCACGTATCCACTTTTCCTGATGAAGGAGCTGGCACAATACAGGCATGTAAGCATGCCGTCATAATTTTATATACGGTATATTTCACTAATGGTCGACTTAAACTTCGTCCCGCTTGCCATTTAATTCAGTACGCCGACGTATCTCAAAATCGGAGATCTTGTGTACTGTCAAGGTTCTCCAGTCGTTCCTAAGTCTAGCCAGCTCTTTTCATTCTTCATTAAAAGAGCTATAAACAAATAGTTACCGTATGGTCTTTAAATTCGCAGCTTGGACGTATCGAGGTTATAGAATCTAGTTAAATCTAGCCACGCTGTTTCACATTTTGGGGAATTTAGTGCAGACGTCGGAACCTTTCGGAACTTTTTTTTAAATCAATAGAAATATCCTACATAGGAATTTACACGGTTTGAGTCGCTGCACCGGCTTATCGGAATCGGACCGATTAAAAAACTCCTGGGTACTTAATCCGCATGGCCGCCGGCCGTGGACGTGAACCCGCATTCTGCCACGACCAGTGCGCGGTGGGCCTAAATAGGCCTCCTCAATTACGAGAGACCGCATACACTTAGTACTGTATCAGGTGATAGTTTTTTTCTATATTATCAATAAAATATGAGGTCAATCATGAGGTCTCATTAGTTGAATATTTTAATGTTGTTCGTTTTATATTTTCTTGTACTATGAAACAATAGTGTTTAAATTAACAACTTTGCCCCACTGAGGTCGTAGAATCTAGTCGCGCTGCCTTGGAATAAGATAGCTTTATTTTAATACGGTTGTAATGCTAAGCGATTGTTATTAGATGGTATCACAAATAAATTAATAAGTTTTTTTTTTTACAGAACCACCGCCACAGAGACCCAATATGTATAAAACAACGTTAGTTCCTCCGCCACCACCACCGCCGTTACCGCAGCAGGAGCCTACAGTACCCCAAACGCAAACTCCAATCTTACCTCAAATTTACCCAAATCAGGCTTATCAAGTATGGCCTCAACCTGTCCAAACTCCACAAAATGCGTTGAGAGAACAGCAACCCTCTTTTTTAGAATTGAACCATACTGGACCAAAGATGCCGATGCCAATTCCAATTCCAATACGCAAAAAATCTTTTGCAGAATTGGAAGCATCTGTTTCAGACTTGCACCAAAGCACTATTAAATGGCAAAATCCAGTTCAAACTTCCCAAAAGCCTATTCAAGCTCCGCAACAAGCGGCTCCAGTGCTGCAACAGACATACCAGTCTGAGCAGCAATCGTTTCCAACATTTCACCAGCCATATCCGACTCCAGTTCAAAAACAGTCAACTTCAGCCCATGAAGAGGAGCCACCAAGTCTTGAGGAAATAATTCCAGCACTGCTGCAGTTATTTCCCGCAATTCAGCAGTCACTCCCTAATTTGCAAGAATCTCTAGCTGCCCTTCAACAATTTCTTCAGCTACTGGAGGGGTCGATTCCTTCATTACAGTCGTCATCACAGGGACATACATGGTAAGCTTCTTTTTTTTTATTGAAAGGAAGATAATCAGGTTAGCGGCTCACCTAATGTTGTCAGGGTTTCCCAAATATAGAACAAAAGAAGTGTTATCATTGCGTTGCCTACCTAAAAGAGCGTGTCTCACACCTTTTTTGAAAAGCCTGATGTGATAATTTGGATGAAATCCTGCCCTTAGAGTACCACGACTTTCCCGGGTGGCGCACTTGATGGAGTGCGCCGTTCAACATTACCTGTTATGAGGGTTACGTAATGTGTACGTATCGCTTCAAGACGAGGCGAGCGAGGAGCGATGGAGCCTTTACACTTCTCCCATATTGAAAATAAGACATAAAAAAGGCCAGACTTTACCGAGTTGTACTAGGAAGCAGTACAACTCACTTTGTGAGCTGACACCACGATAAAGATCATCAATAGATTATAGGCCTTTGGCGGTCGTTGCCGTTCTTGGACTATTCTACTTTTTATTTGTAGGTAGACAAGGTAACATTCGATCAAAACCAAAATGATCATTGACGTAACAGACGACGTGATAATTCAAAATCTTATGTCAATCCCGTAAAAGCACTTTTCTACAAGCGTTTTCACTGTTCGAATGCCCTACCACTGGTCCGCACGGACTGTGGAGAATTTATGATAGTACCCTCAGTCCCCCTAATGCGCAGAATTACGCATGGCCCTTTGGGTTTTTAGCTGACGCAAGTCCGGCGCATCTTTTCCGGTGGAGTTTTTCCAAGTAAAATAGTTTATATCCATGTGGAATTCTTAAGGCAACTTACGTATTGCAGTTTATAAGGATTAATTCTTTACCTGTCTAAATAGTATCTAAATTCCTATATTGCATATAACCATTTTTTCAGATTTAGAATGGGTATAGTGAGCTATACCCATAACAAAAGGTAGAAAAGAATGAGGTACTATTAATTCTACTGTTTTAAATTTTTCCAAAGATTTTTTTAGTCTCTTGACTGTGCTTAACATTTTGATTTGTCCGTAGTACGCATTCATCGGAATCTATAAAGGACCCACTGACATCCCAATGGATTCCGGGCAGCTCTGCAAATTTTAAGCATTCTCCCACATATATAGGATGGACTCCGCATGCCCCTCGTAAGTATAACATAAATTATAATTTTGTTAGGGATCGAACGACGGTTAATTAGTGGCTGTTATGAAACCGCGTTTGTGTGTTGAATTCTCCACTACAATATGGGAGTGAGACAGACGATTACAATATGGGTAACAAAATCTAGCCCTGATTGTCTCTCGCGTAGAATTCAATGCACTAACTTGGAAGATGGCTTTCTGACGGTTCCAACTTGTCAGCTCCGCCGCAGTCGGTTTCACCCTGATCCGATCCTCGAGATTAGCGCATCGATTTTAAACATGTTGGTGATGGGAAAAGTCTGAAACTAGACACCGTGTGGGTTACCATCCGTATGTGGTGGGCGTTCCTAATGTGCGCACAAAAAGATTCGCTTTTACATTCATCATGCGAACAGCTAAGTAGTGCAATATTCTTCCAGCGGTCATATTTTTACGATCTGATGACTTGGGAGCCTCTAAAAGAAGAATGAATAGGCATTTGTTGAGTGGATGCGGTACATCGTCAGACTCGTGTTGACCTTCCACCAGGTTTGATTGCGTGCGCCTGTGAATCATAAAAAAATAATAATTTACAATTGGTTATGGTTATTGTGATGTGATTGAAGTTGGAAAAAGGTGAATTTTAACAACTTAATGTAATCTGACCGATTATGAATATACAAAATTTCAAATCGATTTCTCATTTCAATCATCTATATTTATTACAGGTTTACTTTGTTACCTCCCCAAATGAGTTGATTTGACACGTGTCCAAACAGACCTATTAAATTGTAATAATATAAAAATAATGTGTCTGATCTTTGGTCACACCGAATGTGATATTACGATGTATCCCATGTGAATGATGTATTGTTTTCGCAGCTCCTTTGCTGAATTCCACATACCAACAAGACCAACGGGCCTTGCCGCAAACATCCCAGTCTGGGTCTAAATGTGGGAATTGTCTTTTAAATAATATTCGGTAACGTATAATCTATATACCTATATATCTATATTCATTTGCTTTTGCACGTATATGTATTGCTTAAGAGAAGTGGCATTTGAATGCGATGATAAAAAAAGTCATTTTCATCACACTTGCTCATAAATGAGAATATTATTACATCGCTTTTAGGTTCATCATTATTTAAATTACCTACTATTGCTACAATAACCTTATTGCACTAGGATTGCGGTAATGTGATAAGTTTGCACATTACTCCAAAATATTATGTATGTAGAAAACGTATTCTTAATTTTACAGAATACCAACAAATATATTTTATCTCGGCTGTATGCGCCGCGTATCGCTGGCGTAATGGTTAATATTAAACTTAACGTATAATTAAAAAAAAGGAAATATAGGTTATAATTTGGTAATATTTTGTTGAACCAAATGTGTGGGATTGTATGATTGCCATATGATTCATTATGATTATTATTAAAACTGGACTTCAAGTAGTGCAGAAGATAAAGAAGTCAGTTTGCTCCCATCGAGAATACTAATTCAGGCACGAAACGCATGTTACCATTAAATTGAGAATCATTATTTTAATGATTACAAGTTAATAAAATAGTATAAGGAAGTCTTTTTGCTTGCAAGAGTGATGGAAATCGTCGTGTGCTTTTTGCCATTACGGACGAGGCGAAATTATGCGCGAGCCGCAAGGCGAGCAACTTAGCACACTTGTATGATAATATACTATTGCTAGTTCAGTGTAATAAGGATAGATTGTGAATTGTGTAATTTTTAATTTGGTTTGTATTTTTAAAATATTTTATGTGCATGTATGTGTTAGACTACTGTTTTAAATGGTTGTCGTCTTAGAATTAGTTATCAAAGCACCCTCATTGCGAACAATTCTTTGTTCTACTGTTTCACTTTAAAACTGTGCGATTTATTTTTTCGTCGTTTTGACATAGGTCGAATATCAACATAAATAAGTTAATGACACTGCAGAAAGAAAAGCTCTTGCTGGACAGGAAAATAGACAAAGCGATGGGCAAGAAGCAAGCCATTTGCTCGTTCATGGCAAATATCATACAAGCGGTAAGTACCTTTTTTTTGTTGACCCATTATTGGCCGTCAGGGGGTTGGTGAGCTCCCCTCGTTGTGTCGGCCTCGCACCGACTAGACTTCTGCGGTGTTCTTTCTCCCACCTGCCGGGGGCCAAGAGCAAAGCCGAGCCAGCTCCTCGGCACCCGGCGAAGAGGTATTTACCAATATAAATATAATTATAGTCACTTTGGCTGTAGACTTTGAATATCAAATTTATATTAATCGTTGGAGTGCGGAGTTTATGCGCATTTGCCAAATATGCGAATGTAATTAGGTATATATAAAAAAACGTAGATAACTAATACCACAAAAATTTATAAGAAAAAAAAAAATAGAGTTTCTCAAATTTATTATGAAAATTGTAAAATATTAGAACAATTATAAATACTTTAACGGGTCTTGTACGCGAATTAATTTACGACGACGTTTTCGTGGATTTTTCATCGGGGACGAGAACATTCTTCCTATACCGTCTTTTGTTCTTGATAATTTCAATAGTCACGACACACAACACTTACGATATCAGCATTTTTATAGCGCTCATGACCATGACCTGTGTAACGAGGTCGAAACGTTGAGCCATAACTTAAAAGTAAGTTAATACACGCATAAGACCCGTTCAAGTACTTACAGTGGGTCAAAAAAGTATTCGTACACTCAGTTTTCCTCCAATAACTCCATAATCGTTAGTGATAAACAAACAAATCATATTTTATTTAATAGTCCACCAGGTACAGAAACAACAAATGAAGAATGATTCACTAATGTTAATAAAAGAATAATGTAGATAAAACAAAAATTTGAAGGCAAAAAAAGTATTTGTACACTTATGCCTGAACTCCTAATTCGCGATACACACTTTTGCATGGTCTGAACTTCATCTAAAACGTAGATAAGTCTTTGTTTACATGATGGTCTTGACCTCTTCAGTATCGTTAGTACGTGTCCAAACAATTTACAAAGATCACAGCAAAGAAAAGTAAAATCTCCGTATCAGTGCCTGACAGAGTCATTTTTCTTCGGGAACATGGTGAGAGTTATAGAAAAATCGGTGAAGAACTCAATTTAAGCTTCACCACGGTACAATATATTGTTAAGAAGTATGAGACAACAAAAACTACAGAAAACAAGCCACGAACATGTCGACCGAAGATATTGGCAATTAGAGAGCGTCGAAGTGTAATTAAAAAGCTACGAAAAATGCATTTATATGTGCTCAGAGTATATGCAATGATATCTCGTCAACATCAGGAAAGATTGTGTGTTCCCAATACGTACGAAACGTTTTGCATTCTGCTGAAATATACGGCAGAACTACTAGAAAAAAACCATTAATAATTAATAACAATAGAGAACAACGTTTAAGTTTCGCCAAAACCCAACTAAATAAACCAATAGTTTCGGAAACGTATTATCTTCTATGATGAATCTAAATTTAATATGGTTTGATCAGATAGAAAGAGATTTGTCAGGTGAAAGTCCAATACTGAACTGCAACAAAAGCATAACGGTGGAAGTGTAATGATTTGGGGCTGTGTGTGGTAAAATGGTGTTGGAAATCTAGCATTCATAGATAGGAAATTGAATGCCCTGAAGTATATCTAGGTGTTGCGTGATAATTTGGAAGAAAGTACAGTTGAAATAGATCAAAATGTTAGTTATTACTTGACAACAAGACTATGACCCGAAGCGTATGGCCATTAAAACGAGAAAATAGTTGTTGTACAATGTTCTTCAACAATTGATCACACCACCACAAACTCCAGATATTAAACCTATAAAAAATTTATGGCATTTGTTGGATGCAGAAGTGAGAAAAAGAAAAATAACTAACAAATTTGCTCTACAGCGAATATTTAAAAAAAAAACTGGATAAATATCAAAGGAAACAACTCAAAAGCTGGTGGAATCCATGCCTAGAAGACTACAGGCTATAACTGAAGCTAATGAGATGCATACAAAATATTAGTTATTACGTACAATGAATATTACATAAATTTTTACTATAATGGTGTAAGTGTACGAATACTTTTTCGCCTTCAAATTTTTGTTTTTTCTACATAACTCTTTTATTAACCCTGGTGAAACATTCTTCATTTATTGATTATTTCTGTACCTGGTGGACTATTAAACAACATATCTTTTGTTTATGTATCATTGACGATTATAAAGTTATTGAAGAAAAACTTAGTGTAAGAATACTTTTTTGACCCACTGTATAATGAGTACAAAATCCAAAAGTTTAAAATGTTTTAACATATAAAAGAGTGCTATAGCGCCTCCCGCAATTCTGGCATATTCCCAGAGAACAACCAACGCGCTCCTCTGCATTCAAACGATCGACATAATAGATCTCACCCGCACTGCGATTTTTTACCGCAAATTTTCTAATACTAGAAATTGTATGAAAGGCCCAACAGGCGGTAAAAATTCGCAACAATGATACCTAACGCGGTATAAAATTTACTTCAATTTTTATAAAGTGGCAACTTTGTGATCACAAATCCGCACAAAATTTGTTACACGATGCAACCTAGGTGAATCTTCGTTCGTGAATAAAATTTGCGCGATATTTTTTCGCGCGGCGAAATTCCGCAGTGAGATCTAAGCCTTTTTTCTTAACACAGTGGAAATCCTCACAGAAGGCTAGACGTCACCAGTGCCGAGGAAGATGGCTCAGCCTTGCCCTTGGCACTCGGCAGGCGGGAGAAGGAACACCCCGGGGGCTTTAGTCGGTGCAAGCCCGATACCGGGGGGCGGCCCTCACTACCCCCTGAAGGTCTGTTAGGAATATCCCCCGGGTTACCAAAAAAAAAAATGGACCCGTCAGCCCAGCTATAGAAAGGCAGAGGCCCGATGTTTCGGAATCTTATCGATTAACGGCCGAAATTAATAACAAATATCTATACCAATCTGGATAACAATCTTTCAAATCCAATCTCCCATCAGCCGATAACCTATCCGCGTCCCAATAAAAAACCTTTACATAGTTGATCTCATTTTTGTCAAGATAGCAATAGCTATCTTTTCCCTCTATATAAAGTTTCGTTTTACGCAAAAAAACATTATTATTTACATAATCATTGCTAAAATTTTTCTAGTAAAAATAATATAAACAATATAGTGAATACTTTTACATCTTTATTTTATAAAGAGGTCCATATAATTTTTGTTTTTGACTTACAAATAATAAAAACTCGACTCAGTGTTGCAGCATGTCGAAGCTATTGTCGTAATATTAGGAAAATAATATTTTTGGGTAAATTTAAGCCAAATGTTTCGAGGAAACAAAATAACTAAGATACTTTAGATTTACTAATGAATCAAGGTTGAAGATGGACTATCTCAAACAATACTAGCTGTTTCCCGCAACTGCGCATGCATTTATGACACGTTTTCAAGATATTGCCACATCTCTTCAAATTAAGACTCGTATCCATGGCTTTATATATTTATAGCACCTTTCTTTATTAATATTTTAATAATTCACAAGAATTTTGATAATGAACCAAACTTTCATGTATTATAAGAATAGGAGGAATCTAACTAAACTATTTATATTATACTAGTTACCAAGAGCCTGTTATCTTTACAAATCTTCTTGACTCTTTTAATTCTATTTTTCTACTTTATCTCTCTGGGAGTGGTATTTTACAGAAATAAAGATGGAACTTCATATTTTTCATTTCTTATCTGTAAGTGTACAAAAGTGGGAAAAAAATGGGAAAAAAGTGGTGAAATATGTATATTATTTATGAGAAAAGACATATCAATGTGAGAAAAATTTAGAAACTTGATTGTTATGTCCTACCTAACTTAACCTAAAAGTAAACACTATCATCACGGCTCTGCATATAATTCACCCTCTTGAAATTATTTACAGAGCGTCTTTGTCGGTCAAATAATATTATTAAGTTTTCCAAATCACTGTCACGATCACTACTTAAAAATGTCATTTTAATATAAAAAAAAAAACAATAAACATCAATAAAATTAACAATTCAGAGCACAAGTCGTGACAACCACAGCTTGCAATCCAACAAAATGCTACGATCGTAATCCTCGATTGTTTTAGCCTATTGAAAGAAATGTCAAAGTGCACAGATTAAGTATTGAGACGGACAACCCAGTATATCCATACAAAAGTCTATCCGTAATCATCTTAAGCCCTCCCGGAGATGGATCGGTGTTATAGATAGCGGTGTTGATATTTAGATTGTTTATTGGGACGCTTTTTATAAAAAATGGATACCAAAAGTGGCTACTAACAGATCAGGATAGGATATTAATTTCGGCCGTAAAACTACTCTTGCCGGGACCAGGGGTACGGCCACGCCAACTTCCTTCGCTGCCGATAACATCTGGCCTCCTGCAGGCTTCACCTATAATTATGATTATGTAAAAGGTCATCCTTCACTCGCATCAATTAAACACATTGGAGCGGTGTATGGGAACACATCACACACCGCTCTCTCCTGGATAAGTTGGACAGCGCACTCCCTCATCTTCGCCGACTATGGAGGAAAGCCTGTGGTGAAGACCCTCCTCCTTCGTTCCATTTTACGTGGGCGGCGGATACGGTTTTAGGAGTTGGTGATTGAGTGAGCTCTAAGCCTAAAGGCTTCGGTCTTTAGCAGTTGACTGCATTGCACAGTCACGTACGTCGGCCAGCTTTCCATATAAATGCGTATACTGCTGTGTATCGTGATCGGATCCAATCACTGTGGCTGTTAAAAGAGCCACCGCCCGATCAAACAGTGAGGTATACACACGCACTAACTTCATTCCACGACACCGGCATCGCCGACGAAGGATAGTACAGTCAACTGCTGTTAACCGGTGCGTTTTCGCTCCGAGGCGCAGTTCCACTCCGACGCAGCCTTGAGTTTCTTTCGGCGTTTCTTCTCAAGGTAGTCATTTCCGAAACGCTAGTAGATCACCCGTAGGGATAGTTTCTTTTTGGCTAGCGGTCCAAGTCGAGGTTCGTACCCACAGGGGTGCCCTTGCATTGCCACCCAACCCATAAATTCGCTTGCTGAGCACCTTCTATGCTCGTCCCTTAAGCCCGGTTGAACTGTAAATGCCTTTCCCGGCACTCAGTAGTTAGTCCGTATAAAAAAAAAATGTATTGTGACCGGGCACCGAATGCTAGAACCCGAATTGTACCTTTAACACCCTATTATAATATGTACCTAAGCTTAGTAAAGTTTGTTGCCGACCAGATATAAACAAAGTGAGATTTAAATCCATATATTTAATTAATACGTAAATACGAGGGTGGTATGACAACTCCGTAAATATTAAAAAAAAATCGGCAAATAAATATTTTATTTTTCAACATAATCTGCTTTTAGATCAATACATTTAGTCCAGCGTTTTTGCAATTTTGTAATTCCTTCCAAATAATAGGCCATTGTTTTGGTTATACGAGGTATATTATTTATATTTCGGGAACTGGCAACACTAATGTCAATAGGTAAAATGTGGCGACACCATAAGAAAGTATAATATTTTTTAGCATAAACGTACTAACAACATTTTGATCTACAAGTGCTATATTTGTTTTGTTTACAGTGAGTTAAGTTAATCAAATTGACCAAAAAATGGAAATTTAAAGAGGAAGTTTTCGTTGGATTATTTTTTACAACTTTCGGCGTGGATTATCTCAATAAGAATGTATCGATGAACTCAGTTTTTTGTTTGGAGATAATCCACCATCAAAAACCTCAGTATATCGCTGGTATAGTGATTTCAATCGTGATCATGGTTGGGTCGCCGACGAATTCCGTAGAGGTCGTCCAAAATCAATTGTTGTGCCAAAAAACATCGATGCAGAGCATGAATTGATAATTCAAGATCGTCATGTGACATATCGTAAGATAGAGGCATCGTTGCACATTAGTTCCACTTCAATACATTAGATTTTGCATGAACACATAGTTGTTAAAAAAAATGTTCTTGTTGGATGCCATATAATTTCTCAATCGCTCAAGAAAAGGCTCCCGTCAAGTTGTGTAAGGAAATGATTTAAAAGTTCGACCGTGGTACTTCAAAAGACGTGTATAATTTCATCACAGGTGACGAATCATGCATATATGCGTATGAACTGGAAACAAAATACCAATCGACCGTGTGGGTATTCTAAAACTAGCTAAGCTAGCTAAAAGTGGTTCGTGAAAGAAGCACATCGATGAAATGGTCGCCTGTTTCTTCGGCCGGATGGATCATGTAGTCACTGTTCTATTTGAGCAACGTAAAACAGCCTATTCAGAGTGATATACAACCATTTGTTCGCCAGAAATCTTCAGAGAAATTCGTAAAACTAACCGCCGAAGACGAATAATTCATCATCATGACAATGCAAGTTCTCACACATCTCGTCAAACAGGTGAATTTTAAGCAGTCAAAACATCGAATTGATGGTTCATCCTCTGTACAGTCCTAATTTGGTACTCAATGACTTTTTCTTGTTCCCGAATATCAAAGGTAACTGCGTGGTCAACGATTTATGAGTGTCGAAGAAGCAGTTGAAGCGTTAAAAATCATGTTTTGGAGGTGTCTTAAGAGGAATGGAAAAAGTGTTTTAAAAATGGTTTGAACGAATGCAAAAGTGTATTGATCATCAATGAGAACATTCAAAAAACAATAAAGCCATTTTCATTAAAAAATGTTTATTATTATTTGCTATTCCCGAAATATAAACAGTACCCCTCTTAACTTCTTCATTCGACCCATGTCTCTTGCCAACCAGTCATTTCTTCCCATACGGAAAACGGAAATAGTTGCAGGGGCACAATTTGGAGAATATACTGGTTGGGGTAGCAGTTTGTAAACCAATTCATGGATTTTTGCTATAGTGACTACATACGTGTGCACTCATACATTGTCTTGATAGAACGGCACATTTTTCGCCAAAGGTGGTCGTTTTTGCTTTAAATGAATATCGAATCTGTCTAAAAGCTCTGAATAATATTCACCGGTGATAGTCCTACTCTTCTCTCGGTAATCTATGTGAATGACACCGCGTGTATCCCAAAAAAACTGGGCGTGACCTTCTTGGTTGACAGACCCACCTTGGCCCCTAATTTCATCCACATTCATCCGATGAACCCCACTGTTTTGATTGTTCTTTGGCTTTTGGGGTATTGTGACGGTTTCATGTTTCGTCTACGGCTATATAACGGCGTGAAAACTCGCCCTGTTTGCGATTGGACATCGCCTAACACTTCTAAGAAGTGGTGGAATGTGAGCAATCCGGCACGAATCTCGCTGATAGCTTTTTAATGTCTAAATATTCATATAAAACATGAAGTACTCTTTTAGTAGAGATGCCTACAGCATCAGCCACCTCACGTACTTTGATTCTCAGATCATCCAATATTATTCCAGGAATTTTATCTACGATTTCTAGCGTGGTTACCTCTTTTGGCCGACCCACACGTACGGCGTCACTTGTGCTGGTACGACTATAACGGAACTCGGTAAACCACTTCTCAACCATTGAAATGATGGTGCAGAGTCCCAATAGTATATATCAAGTCTTTCTTTGGTTTCAGTGATAAAAAATTTACGCGAAAAATAATGCTTAACCAACACACGAAATTCACTCTTTCCCGTGTTTGTCACACAGCATGCTTAAAACTTGACAGTATTCTATTAATAGGTGGTGACGGCAGCAGCGTTCCATTTAAAGTTACTGCGCGTGAAATTGAAAAAGTGACGGACTTATCAAACAGTCCTCGTATTTACAATAACACGTGGAGGGTTTCACGCTTTATTCGAATTATAACGGGATTTATACGCGATGAAATTGTAAATTATGGTTCGATGTTTCAACCGGTTTACACAGGCCATGCCTCGGTCGGGCACTATATAGTTACCAGTTACAATATCTTTTGTTTACAGAACAAGTTGGACTTATTGGAAGCAGTTAACGAGAGCCGGAGTTGTGTATGTATTGCATTTTATTTTAGAGTTCATTATTTAAAAGATATCCTCCACATAGTGAAGATACCGCACGTGATGTAAATAAAATCCAGCGTAGTCTAAGAACGGCAACGACCGTAAAGGGACGGGTATCCATTGAGTGCCACAGTCACCACACATGACACAAACACACACAAAAGACAACGTCTGTAGGTATATAAAGAAATGGACGTGCACGAGCTTGTCTCGAAACATGACAGACTGAAGCGAGTCAGTTTGGCGATCTTTGTACTAAATCACTCGTTTTGTGACTAAAATAAAATCGCTTTAAAAAAAAAAAACAACTGAGTTCAAAAATTAAATAATAATTCTAAATGTACCAACAAAACTTAGGCATTTCTGAAGTCAGTGCCGTGAGATATATATTTTTTTGTAACCTGGCTGAAAATCCTTTATAGGAACACTAGGGCCGCTATGAGGGCAGCGACCCTGGTGTGTCAGACTCCTACTGACTAAAATCCCCCGGGATGTCCCTCTAATTACTCTTCAAAACACTCGTCGTGATATACTCGATTGTACACAGCAATATTTTATTTATATATAAGAACAATTACATTGCCTACATTAACACATACAAAAATATATAAGACATGAACAAGATACATTATAAATATGACTATATTTAAAAGTGTAGATTACATGCACAGAAGGAAAGAAAAATAAAAATACGAGCAACACGCGGACAGGAACAGTAGCAAAAAGAAAAACGCTCATTTCTTAAAAAAATAAAAAGAAAAAAAAATAAAACAGGAAAAGGAAAAATATACAAACAATAACTCACACAAATCACAATCCTCTCGAATAACTTCCTCTTTTTTGAGTTTCAAAATATTCATTAGCTCTAGAGAAATAGCTATTGTTTTAATTTATGAATACTCGTGTATTGCGTTGGAATAGAGTCGGAACTATGCAAAATTTCCTGTCAATGAAACACTTTGTGGTCATTGTAATGAACCCTTAGATTGATATTTTGACGGATTCGCGACGGTATCGGATCGCGTTGCGTAAACGCCCTTACCATTGCTATATTGGAACAAAAGTCTTAAAAAAAAATTTTTTTTCTAGGACCTCATGCAAATCTTGTTCGCCCTATTTGACATAGGAATGAATGTTTAAAAAAAGAAGATACGTTTTGAGTTATGTATGTATGCAATTTTCTATACCTTTATTATTATAAATATATTATTGAAAAAAATATTTGTCATTTTGTGTTTGTATATTTGTAAGCGAATACTTTTCAATCCTAGTAATATGATGAATTGGAAAGTGTATATTACATTCTTACGTTAAAACGATTTAACCGATTTCGATCATTTTGTGCGTAGATATATATTTTCTCTGTAACGTTAAAATATCTTTACTAACTACAGTCAAACCTGGATAAGTGAGAGTTCAAGGAAGCACAATCTCATTCTCGCTTATAGAGGTTTCTCACTAACCCGAGTTTCTAGCTAATGCAGGTACATGGGTAGCGTTTCTCTCTTACAGAGGTACGCAGCAATAAAAAGTGACAGCAATTATGAATGTATTATGTACATATATATTTTTAATAGTGTGTATATGTTACGTTCATTAGATTATAAGTACTTTATAAGGGTAGGTATCAAGATGCTTACGAAAATAAAACAAAAATTCAAGCACTATGTAATTTTATTTTATTTTGAACTTATTTACACTTTAAAAAATCCGTCAATTTCGTTTGGGTTTCTGTTTTTGTATTTTGAATGTTTTTCTCTGACTCATAAATTTTGTCGAATTTTCCACAAAAGTTAAGAATGAGTCAGAAAATAGCAAATGTTAAATTTGTTTTGTCTTTTGTTCCTCCTAAATAATATAAATAAATAAAGCTCGACTGTCGCTTATAGAGGTATAGATAAGTAGCAGTCTCACTTACGGAGGTCCATGAGGGAAAAACAACTCTCTCTTACAGAGGTTTCTGATTCTCGCTAATAGAGGTTATGGGAGCTTAAAATGATGGGTCTTGGCTATTACTCTTACTTATCCAGTTCTCAGTTCAGGTTTGACTCTATACATATGTACTTATTTAATTCGATTTAAATGAGGATATTTCATAATTATTAACATGAACGAACTAGTGGCATGAAGTCATACTGGATATAAAATTATGTATTTTTTGTTTTAGAGCATAGTTCCAGTGTCTTCGTGTTGTGCCGTAAGCTATTTGAGCCCGGGTCGAGCAGGGTCGGTATGCAAGCTGGATAGCCTTTGGATGGATTATAATCACGCTGGTCATGGTAAACTGGTTATAAATATAAATTGGAAGTTATTTAAATATGCGTTGATGCGTCTTTAGTGACGTATGTACCAATGTGTTGATATTGAATCGATTTAGTATAATGGACTTCACCTGCTCCGTGAGCGCTGCACGCGTTACCCTGCTACCGTTTTCGGTACTCGCCGAACCGCTGTATCGATCCCGGCGCACCCTAAAGTCCTCAGTGCCGTTTTCAGTACGCGTTGAACATCTATACCGTTTTCGGTACTCGCCGAACATCTATACCGTTTTCGGTACTCGCCGAGCATTTAAACCGTTTTCGGTACTTATCAAAAGTATACACCAAATTTTTCGTATTAAAACTATCTTTAATGGATGTCAGTTACCATTTTTCGCCATATATATGTAATTATTAATTTAATAAATTATTTTGTTAATTGTTTATTTTGTTGAAATTAGATAAAATCTTAAAAATTAGATTTGCTAACAGCATTTATAGTTGTTGTAATTTTTTTCGGTAACCTGGAGTAAATCCTGCATAGGAGCAATCAGGGCCGCTGTGAGGGCAGCGACCCCGGTGTGTCACACTCCTACTGACTAAAATCCCCCGGGATGTCCCTCTAATTACTCCACCCGAGCCTGGGAAACCAAATTCGTCCAGACGCTCGGCCAACGAAAAGCCTTGTTGAGGCTACTTCTCTGGGGGTGAGTGTAAAGAGCCCACCCTCCCTAACATCCGGGCAGCAGACTCCCTCAAGTCTACTGCCCGACAGTAGTAATCTATAATAAATTTAGTGGATACAGTCGCTAATGTATCTCTGCTCACCTCGTAAGGGATAGAGCATGAAGATATTATAAAATAATGTAAACACATTATATTTAAAGCTTAATAAATCAATTAGAACTAAATTTATTGAATTATTGTATTTGATAAAATTATAACATACTTTTTAAAATTATTCAAGAGATTATTATCTCCCTCTTAAATATGTAATGTACTCTGTTGCCGGGACAAACGGTTAAATCGAAACAATCCCGGTAAACCGGTACAATCCTGGTAACAACCCGGTATAATCCCGGTAACCCGGTACAATCCCGGTAAACTTAGTAACATTGGAGCGTATTGTGTTTATGACGAAAATTGACTCATTTTTAGGATGATACTGATCGGATTTTGTACTGATTGCGGCGCATGTTGGAATATTTAGTCATTTAAGTATTACGGTGTTAGTTAATAAGTTTATTTAAGTAAATGTATTGAACTTGTTATAGGTTAAGATGGGGATTTTTGATCTAACCTCGAATGTGAGATGGATCTGAGGTTTCTATAATACGTCAAACTGGGCCAGTGCTTCCGCATGTGCTGGACGTTTCTTATATCTGGACTAAAAGATTCACTTCTACATTCATCACGTGAACAGCTAAGGAGTGGAATATGCTTCCAGTGAGCATGTTTCCACGATCTTATGACTTAGAAGCCTGTAAGAGAAGAGTAAATAGGCATTTGTTGGGCGGACGCAGTCCATCGTCGAACTCATTTACACGTCCTATTAAGTGTGATTGAGGATAGATCAGCCTGTAAATAATAATAAAAAAATATGTGCTCAACAAATAATGGGGCTAACTAAGTCGTGACAGTACACAAGTGTAAAGACCGTTACAGTGATTGGCTTCGGCCTGTCGCATTTCGGGATCAGCCTGTGTATGTCCAGTAACTCATACCTAGATACCTTCAGTCGTGGTATATGTGGACATAACGACGGAGACTGTCAATATATTTGTATCCTCTGATAGTCCCTTTCATTTTTTGGACTACAATGTACTTAACACCAGTGGAACTGTAGTCACTGCCCAGCCAGTATTAAAAAATTTTGTTAAACCTGTTATAAATATGTGTTTACATAAGTTTTTTTTATTTCCAAGGACTATTTCTTGCTTCATTATATAACAAAAATTTAATGAAAAGGATTTCATTTGACGCACAGTATTTAAAAAAAAAATACGTCACTCATCAAAATTGCAACCGTACGTCGTCGTACGTCAGTACAGAACCTCCTCCTTTTATGAAATCAGTTAAAAAGGATGAATTAAATAATTTGATCATTCACATTATACAAAAAAAAAACAAAAAGATCTGTCTTACCCGAAATGGGCGTATTTGTGTCACGATAGCATAAACAAAAAAACATCAGAAAAAATCTAAACTATAAAAAGTTGTAATATAAAACTATTTTATATGCGATCTAAGCGTGTATTACTTACAAAAGTCAATGTAAAAACTAATCAAACCTTATAACGTGACCAACTAGCATGATCCTTTGCTTTCCTTTTTTTCTTTTGTTAACGAGCTGAGCACGCTCTCAGTGCTACCATATAAATTAGTAATTTTAATTTTATTAGGGCATTTTTTGCTCTTTAACTAAAAATAATAACAAAAATAGAATATAGAATAATATTGATACGCGAGTGAAACATTCACGGGTCTGACAGGGTTTTAATATCATACTGTATGATATATTATTTTACACATAAAAAATGTTTTGTTTTTTATTTGATTTATTTTGTCAAGAAATGTAGGAGATTACGCCGTTATTTTTTTTAACATGACAGGATACATTTCGAGTGCACCTCACGTTCGAGTTCGATCAAAAATCCCAGGCTTAGTGTACCAATATAGACCGTTGCGTGCGGTGACCAATCAAATGGGTAGTCAGTGCAATCCAACCCTTTTTTTAATCACGGGGAAATCCCTAAATGACCTTAGGTGGCGATGAGGGTCGCCCCTCGGTGTGTCGGACTTGGACCGACTAAAACTTCCGGGGTGATCCTTCTCCCGTCTGCCGAGTGCCAAGGGCAAGGCCGGGCCACCTTTCTCAGCAACCGGCGACGCCTGGCCTTGCCTTTTTGGCGGGGAGTGGTAATATACGTCACTCTCCGCATCCACCTAACACATTGGCGGGGAGGGTAGTTTAAAATGTTACCCTCCCCTCATCCCTTTATGCAATCAAATCTGTAGTTTACTTGTATTTTTTGCTATCTTCCAAATTCCACAAAAAAGGCTTTTTCTAATTTTTTTTCCGTAAGCAACAATTATGTCTAGTTTCACATAATTTCATTTTTGAAGTTCATTCACAATGTATTTGTAATGGTATAGTAAACTATAGTAAAATATCAACTCTACGAATGATAAGTATTTAGTTATCACGGCTTCCCTTCAGAAAATTCATTGCACGCATCTGGTATTAATTGTAATGTATTATTATGATCTCATACTAGTTCCGTTAAGTGTTTTATTAGGATATTAAGAGAAGTTAAAGTATTATAGTCGTTAAGTTTTTTATTTTAAATATATCTGCTTTGACATAGGGTTGCCATGTCTATTTAAGTATTATAACATTATACAAGGTCCGGTTTAAACCATTTACATCATCGTTTGAAATTCGCAATCTTAGACAAAAATCCGCAGCTAAACGTTGATGACACCAGCATGCGCAAGGAATAGTTTTAGTGTTTATTCTCATTAGAAATTGTGTTATAGGGTTATTCAAATTATTGTTTGTTCCTCGTATTTTAACAAAAACATTTACTTCAACAATTGTAGTTTTCAAAACAAAATTACATAAACAAATTAAATCATGTAATTTTGTAAACAAGAATTATTGTATGCGGATTTATCCGCTCCCGGTGATAATGGTCGGTTTTTGTTTGCGGATTAACCCATCAGCAATGGCATATGCCACTACTTTACAGTATTAATTTGTACGAGACCAATTTCGACGTACAATTTATCAATTAACAGTTATAGTCGTATGTCTCATATAAATTATTACTATAGAGCTGTCTGCTGTTGCGGCACATGTCATGGCGGCCTACCAATGCCGTCTGCCAGTTTGTGCCGAATATCACCTTAACGCAAAACTCTTTTTTAGTATCCCGAAAGTACTGCATAAAACCGTCGAAAGAGCCGTGAGGGTGGTAGTTCCAGTGTGCTAGAGTCGTAATGGTTAAAACTCCAAAAGTGTCCCTCAAGCTTTCTCAGACTCCATCTTTGGGAGGCGTGAGTGTAAAAAGCCCTTTCCTCAGGACTTCTCCGCCTTTGCTCTATTCGAGCAGAATAATTAGCTATAGAAATATTACGACGTTATGTCAATTCTGTAAACCCTCTAAGTCCTGACACTACAGTAATATGATATTCAATAATTCCATCGGGAAACCCGAAATTGAAATTCAAAACCAAATTTATTCCGGTAACCAGAATGAATGGCAACCCTAGTTTACAAGCATATCGATTCTCAATCCTATTTATAGTTTATTATATGTCATATCACTTTAAAATATCGACGCTAAACAGCGAAAATGCTGTAACTCACCAAATTAAAACTTCATACCATAGATAAAAAAATAACGTGAATATTTTTGGAAAACTATTTTTATTATTAAATTTAGAAATGCTATTTTTTTAAACAATTATATCTGTTATTAATAGCTTTTGGCAGAATCATATTTTTTTTTTTTGCTAGTTTGGACATGAAAAAACTGTCACTAAAAAACAATTTTAAATAACAGCGCACGACTTCAGAATAACTATAGAGTTACGAGACTGGAACAATTGGACGTGGATGTTTTACGATTTCAAATATGAAAAATGTCAGCTATATTTTGAAATAAAAAAAAACAGCGGTTTTCTCGCTTTATAGCGTCGATTTGTTTTTTTTTTCTTTTAAGAGCTTTTATATTCCTGCCAATTGGATATACGTAAAAGAAAATAACTTTCTTCGTATTGTAAACTTTTTTTTTCCTGATATTTCTGAGCAAATCAAATGAATTCAAACTTGTTTTTGTGCATTAATTTTAAGTCCATTATTTATATTAAAAACAATAAATAAAAGTTGTTTAAAATGCGCATATCTTTAAATAATTAATTTTACAGTAATTTTGAAAGTTGTTTTTATGGTTTATTAATTTATGGTTCCTATTTTTCGCATAAAAGCAAGTTTGTTCAATTTAAGATTAATATTTAAGTTGAAAGAAATCAGGTATAGGCAGACAAAAAGTCACATGTATTTTATACGGATCATTACAATTCTATATGTTATCAAAATGCCATGAATTTTTTTGTATGACTGTCTACTTGTGAAAGTTCGTGCTTTTCTGAAATTTGTATGACAAATTGTTGCGGCATTTCTGTTATTTTGTCCAGGAATTTAATCTTTATAATACTTACAATTTAGTTTTAGAGCCGAATCACGAAGCTTATATGCAAAATGGTTATCCATGATATATTTTTTAAATTATACTTTTGGTTTATGTTATATACACTAACTAGTAACTATGCAGAAATTGTTAATGCTATTTTGGCGCATATAAATGTAGAATTCTATAAAAAAAACGGTCTTTTAAACAGAAAGGAAGTTTTATGGTCACATTATTGTATTGTGTTATTGAAAAATAATCTACACAATTAAAAACCCTGTGTCACGGTGTTTGTGGTCGCACTCCTCCGAAAAGGCTCTACCTATTTGAATGATTTTTTAATTTATTTCTTTATTTGTAAGGCAGCCAGTACATATGTACATTTGGTAGGTCTGAGAATAGATCATAAAGTATATTAGGTTAATAGAATGTCCGTATCCAGTTTTTTTTGTATTTTCTTAATGACATGTATCTAGAAAATACCCATAATCTCAAATTTTCACCCTTCTACTCCCTCCCTCTCATTTTTGAATCACTAATTTAGTATTTTTGTATAAACAATCTCCAAATAATTTAACTGTCGTTCGTGTTTCAAACAGAATGAAATTGTTTATATGAGGCGTATAATTTCAAAACCCGCTAAAACGATTCTTCGTACACAATTACCTAATTGTCCTAATAGTAATTTGAAATGTTTTTATCAAAGTAAATATTATATATGAATTTTTAATTTTTGGATTTTTCACTCTAGTATAATAATTGAAATACTTTATAAGTTTTTATAAATTTATGGGATTTGAAAAAATATGTTATAGTGGGTTTTGATAATAGACTCCTCATATGGCAAAACACCGTTTTCGGGTCAGCTAGTAAGAAATAGAAATGTGACTTATCGTCGCCTACGCCTACAAAAAAATATCATATATTTTTTCGTATTAAACCAATTTTCGATGGGTTTTCCCACTTTATTAAGTTATAACTTATAAATAATAGTAGATAATCTTTGAACTATAAATAAGTTCTATAGAATATTTTGAGAATATATTTGATGTCTATTTTATCGTTGTTTGTAGTTTAGGGATGCAATGCATATACATAATTGGAACATTAGGATATCCGAAACTATTTAACATCCGTAAATGAAATAAAAAAAAATGGCAACACTATTTCAATATATGTAGACAATTTCTATTGAGTTGCAACGCAAACTTACACATTTTTATGGTTTTGGAATATATAATATCTATTACTACGCTAAACTAGATGACGAGTAATTTAAATAAGAAAATACGGGTTTTATATATTTTCGAGTAATTTTATACGAATATTTTTATGTCACAGTTAGTTGTAGGGTTTTGTCAATCTTATTTTGCTTTTTCGTACCATTACGTCCTGATAGTAAGTTTACTTTCATGATAACTAGCAAAAATGTTTTGACTAAACCATACAATTAACTGAGACCACCCGAACAATGCGCAAAACTGATAGGGTTATATATAAAAATATACAAAAAGCGGTTCACGTGGAGACACGTGAAGTGAAACTATATAACATACTTTATCTCATTTTCTCACACGATTAAATATATAGTTAGTTGGTTGTCACTTTTTAGTTTCGCTTTTTTGTTTCGTCAAGCTTCAGTGTGCTTCAATGTAAACCGATTATTCGATCATTGAAATTACATTGTAAATGTACGGCTTAAATGGCTTGTTTCATATAGACCATGATGCGGGTATGCAATATTAAAGTAACATTGAAATAATGCTGTTGTAGTGGCACAGCTGCTGAGAAGTGAACCTATCTGCGACATTGAAGCTCTAGGATTCAAGTTCCACTATCGACAATCTTCTATGACGACAAGATCAGTATGTCTTTGATAGTAGAAGTATATATATTTTTGTCTGATGATGTAATTGTCCGTAAAAATATAGCGTGATATAACTATTTATTAAGGCCTAACACGCACTATGGATTTTTAGCGCGTGAATTTCTACCACACATTAGCCGGTAATAATTGTCTAAAATAAGACACGGCGCGGTATAAAATTCGCGCGACGTATTTCATTTGAAATTAACAACCCTGTAAGGGCGAAAACCGCAGGAACGAAGTTTCGCAATGTAGGTTAGGTGAATTTTCGTTCACAAATAAAATTCACGCCGTGAAATTTCAGAGTGCAGTCTCAGCACTACACTAGCACAAATTCAACATTATTCTAGTGATGTATTCCAGATTCGGTTACGGACTAATATTAAATAATTTCGGATATCCGACATTAACGGATGCGATAACGCAACCCTTGTGTTGATCCGCCATTCTTAATCTTTTGTCTCTGGCCTTACGCCATGAATAAATGTTCTAGAATAAGAGTTATATATCTGTGTTCTCGATTCCACTGAAGGAATTAATAAAAAAAAAAATACATTTATGAGTTTTATTTAATTTCCTATTGATATACTTTCTCCGTGGTCCCATGGCTTGTTGCTGTGGTGGCTTAATGGATAAAAAGCCGGTATCAATCTGTGGAAACGTGAATTGTCATAGGTTTGGATCCCGGCTTGTACTTACTGGGTTTACCAGATTAAATACGGATTTAGGTACCACATGCTCAAGGGAAAATCACTAGGAAACCTGCAGGATGTCGTTTTTTGTATACTGGCTCTACAAACTGACTAAGCTACTCCTGATGGAATGCGCAGTATAGTCTAAGAACACAACCGTCCAGAGACGAAAGTTCGTTGACAGCACCATCGCCTTATCGGCTCACATATACCTAAAGTGACCATACGTCCCGCTTTTGCAAACAGACCAAACTATAATTAAAATATGTATATTAAATATACAGGATAATTTTATAAACGAGCGAGATATTCAGGGAGGACATTCATTATTCAATTATAAATACAAATGTGTAAAAATAGTAATATATTTATATCTCTATTAAAACAGTAAATTATAACCTACATATTTAGGGACAATTACACACATGAATAAATGAATACCAATTATGAATACGGTATTGTGCTTGTTCTAAGCCAGGATAAAGTGCGAAAGGAAAACCAGTCAATTCTTGTTTACCTAAAATTACGTAAAATAAATTTATCTACTTACTAATCAATAGTGCGCTACACGAGCTGCGGTGTCTACAATTTTTACGGATCAATTCTCATTTGTTCATTAATTTTCGTTTAAGATTTATTAAGAAATATAGTGATTTACATTTTTATTAATTACAAGAAGGCATAAATTATTGTATTCTGAAATACCTGCCTTATTTATAAAATCGCCTGTATTAAAACATATTTATCCTGCTCGAAATGTGTGCCACGGCGTCCCACTCGGGATATATATAATTTCGCAGATGTCCCGCTCTGGTAAAAATAAAATGGTCACTTTAGATATACCACGACGGAAGGTCTCTAGGTACATTACAACAGGTTATACAAACTAATCCGGAAATGCTACATGCTGAAGCGAGTTACTGTGACGGTCTTTAAACTTGTGTACTGTGGTTAAGACCCAGTTTGGGCAATTGCTCTACCACGTCAAATTCACTACTAATAGGATTGTACTAGTGCTATGAGAGCGGAGATGACCTGCGTTGCTGGTTCCGTTGGACACGGAATAAGCACAAAGTGGATAAAACCACTAAAGCACAGTATAAATATAACTAAAGCGTCTTCGCTCACCACCGAAAGGGGTATAGAATGATGATTTATTATTAGTCCACAGACTAGAAGGAAGCAAGTTGAAGTCAGCTGGCTATACATCGAAGAAGTTACCGTTAAGTTAAGCTTTTTCTAAAATTAAAAAAAATGAGCTAAAATCTTTTAAATACGTACAGTCAAAATGAAATTTTAAGTTATATGTTATTGTATTTATTATCATATATAAACCTTTTTTTTAATTTTTGTGATATTATATTGATTATAGAGTTGTTTAAATTTTTATTATTTATGTTTACTTTTATCTCATAATGTTGTATGGAATTCGTCATAATAATTGCTATTGGATTGTCGATGAGAAATAAATGACTTTTATTTTATTTTATTTTAGGCTTTTTCTTGAGTTGAGACCGGAAATCAGCTAACACTACTCCGACGCAGCCTTGAATTTCTCTCAGCGTTTCTTTTCAAGGTAGTCGCTTCCGAAACGCTAGCTCACTGTTAGGTCCTTTCCCTGGCTAACTGCTTAAATCGAGATCCTTACCCACAGTGTTTTGCGTTGCCACGTAACTCACAAATCGCTAGCTGAGCTCTTTAAGGACTTCTTCGTACGGTGAAGTTTAAAAGGCATTTCCCAGCCAACAAAAAAATGTCCTGACGAAAAAAAATTGCAAACGTACTAGTACGGAATTCAGTTTAGTCTTGTGCTCCGGGCCGTGGAAGGGTTCGCCCCTTAATTGCCCCAGGCATCATAGTCAGGATTTTTGTTTTTTTTTTACTGACTCGACATAGTGACTACAGAGTACCTGATGGTAAGTACAGTGTAGTCCAAAAACGAAAGCGACTATCAAAGGATGAAAATCCATTGATAGTCTACATCGTCATGTCGGCCCACATATACCACGACTGAAAGTCTCTAGGTATATGAGCTACTGGATATACACAATCTGATCCGGAAACGCGACAAGCCGAAACTAGTCACTTTGACGGGCTTTACACCCATGCACTGTGGTCGCGATCCAGACGGGCCCCGACGCCCTACCACCTCGCTGCTGCTCGTTTAGCACCACCCAGGAGTCACGTGTAGGGAAACTAGGGTAAAGCCTACGGACGCGAGCAGCTTCGACTGCCAAAATTCCCGACTCCCGATTTTAATACACCGGGACTGCCCTGACTGTCCTTGATGGATTTTCACCGGGACACCAACAAAAAGGCATTCAGTTAAGCCTTTGGTTACTATTCCGTTAGTAAACTGTGGCCAACAGCTTCCCTGGTGGCATTGCTAATAACAAATAAGAAAAATGACTATAAAATAAATTAGGATCACTGCTAGTTGCGTGTAGTTTACGTACTTACAATATCTTAGTTGCCAGATAATAAGATCTTTATACTAAGTGGTGCGTGAGAGTTGACGAGGAATAAGAAGGAACTCCGGGAACGAACTTACTTGTTTAGATCCCGGTCCACGGCGCTGGTTCAGGCGTCCACACCACAATTTCACGCGTTGTCGGGGGTAAGCAGAGCGTTCGAGTTGATACCAATTGTATTACACAGCGTTGTAGCGTTTATAATTAGCTTATATTTGTTTATAATTGTATATATTTTTAAAGAGTTTATTATAGCGATCGCGTTGTAGTTTTCGAAGCGTTCGAACCTAGAGAGGAAAACGGATGAGGAAGGTAGGGGGATAAAAAATGTCGAGTGAGTGTTGCTAGCGTATGAATAGATTATATAAGAGAATATGTATTAAAATATCATAAATAAAGAATAAAAAATAAAATAAATGTAAATTAATAATAAACGGCGCAAACACTAAGGATCATTTTCGTTTTTTCAACTTGTTCCTGAAAACGAAACGAAACGGTTGTGAAACAGGACCGGATTTATGAGACACAACCGGGACCCACGCCCCGTGTGCCAAATAAAAAACACATTAAAAATATATTTCTTAACAATCCGAAAATAACGTTCACAAGTTTAGAAAGCTGAGTTTCACTTCTGACGTGTAGTCCTACGATTGAGGGTTTCTTTTTCTTACGTGGAAAGGAGGCAAACAGGCGAATAGCACGCTCAACTGTAACCGGTCACTATCGCATGGGACCAACTGTAGCACTAGAAGTGTCATCATTGCGCCACTGACTTAGAAGAGTGCTTTTCACTTCTTTTTTAAAGAACCCCACTGATTACACAGCTCTTGAAATTCTTTGAAGTACAGCAAAAACATATTTGTCGCCCCTCCTCGCCATTCGCAGGTCTTTTTTCACCTTTGGTTCTCAATTATATGTATTGAATAAAATACAATGCTTACAAGCCAATTTTACAGATTGTGGGCTCTACAATTTCGTAAAAATGTAAATATTATTTTATCAAGTAAAAAGCGAGTTATTTATAATTTAAGACGTGGTAATAAATATCCTATGATACTTTTGAGTTCACTTTTAAAACGTCAAAACAAAGGCTTTTACAAATTTTCAGCCTATATTTTATGGAGAAGTTGGCCCGATTTTTATAGGTAAGTTATATGGGTGATATATTAGTCTGCCATCCCTAAAATTTGGCGCTCAGGGTGTGGACCACGGCTTCCCTTTGATCCAAGCCTGGGGTTTACTTACTATCTTTGATCTAAAAACTAGCTACTGGATTGCGAACTGAATAATTTGATAAATAATGAACGCAACGCTTTAGTAAAATATTCAAGAAAAAATGTTACATACTTCTGTCCTTTTATAACCGTAGTCCCTTTCTTGGTTTAATTTCTTATGTTAGTCACTATTAATAAAAGTATTTGTATTTTATATAAATGAAAACTAATTTATATAAAAAATAAAATAGTGCCCGCATGGCATCTTATAAAAAATGTCACGTGTACTGGTGCTGTGAGAACAGTGATCAGCTGCTCTACTGGTCACGTTGGGCACGACATATAATCGCAAAATGGATACAACCACTAATTTATCTCTGCTCACCCCGTAAGTGATATAGTGTGACAATATATTGTTATTAAAATTATTTTTTTTAGATTATATATATTCTTTGTTTTATTAAAAGTATAATAAGTACGGAAATAAAGCGACTCGAGTAGTTGTAACAGTCTACACGACACAGTCACGGACCGCGTGCATTCTAGCGCGTCTGTCACGCGAATATCACGCTTTTCTCTACTCTTAAGTACCCAACGCGCCTAAATAAGTATTTACTTCAATGGGAAAAATCGCGCTGTGTAAACCCGGCTAATGAATCGTTAATTTATCACCTGGGTGATTCCGACCACGGAACTAAAAGCAACTCGCGCCTCGGAATACAAATACTTGCTTCAGTTGCCTCTCGTAAAACTGTTTCCTCTAATTACATGCTTGGTTAAACATTCCGATCTTTTATTTTCCAGAATAGAATAGAAAATTCTTTCTATTCTATAAATAAACATTTATTTGGTTTAAGAAAACATTGCTCAGTTTCGTGAATTATTTTATTCGTTTATTGCTAGGTAGCGTACATAATACCGACTTCAATCACATATAGTTTTCAACTTTTTTTTTTTTTTTTTATTCTATTTATTTAAGGGACTTTTACGTGTGTACGTATGTCAGCCCCATCGTACCACCCACGCTTTCCATATTTCATAACATCTATTTTTATGTTTTGGTAACAATTCTGAGAAATCTGGTAATGTATTAATAATTTTTCCGGTTAAGCTACCTAACTTTGCAAGCCTGTCAGCCTCCTCGTTACCCTGGATACCAATATGCCCAGGAACCCACTGCAATCTCACAATTATTCCACTGGTAGAAAGTTGGTGTATTAGATTTAGAACCACATAAGCAGTCGATACACCTCTGTTGCCAGAGGCGCATCGTGCTATGTGTTGTAGTGCACTTTTGCTGTCACTAAAAATAACGGTCTTCCTCCTATTGGCACTTTGAGCAAATATAAGTGATTGTGAGATTGCAATGAGCTCCAGGGTCATAATACTAAGACAATTATTATTTATCTTAAAACAATCATATGAGCTTGCATTTCCCAAATGCTCTGGGATATAAATGGCAGCTCCACATCCAGATGTACTCTTGGATGCATCAGTGTAGATCACATTCCAACCAGAATATTTTTCTTGCAGCTCTCTTACGACATTACATATTAAATTATTTATTTCATATGTTTTTTTTCCTTTCTTTATAGCTTCTAAGTTAGTATTAATTACATCTAAAGTATTGATATTTGTAACCCATGTGCTTAGTTTATACATCTCTAATGGAGATGAACTCGTAATACATTCTGTTCTTACATCATTAAATACCTCAACAAGAAGTGGTTTTCTTTTTTTAGCCCAATAAAGATTCTGACACAAAGTACACAAATCACTTAACATATCTACAATTTTATTGTTATGCCAGGACATAATTTTTAAACAGAACTTTATTGCTAGGTACCTTCTGCGAATCCATAATGGGGGCAAACAAAGTTCGCTCTCCATTACATGAATTGGCGTTGTTTTAATAAAACCACCTATTGTTCTCAATGCCTGATTTTGAACTTTATCTAGCTTATATATATGTGACCTAGCACTATTGTCATAAAAGAAACAACTGTAATCAAATCTACTTCTAATTAAAGATATATATATTTTCCTAAGATATTTGGGGTGTACTCCCCAGGATGAGCCAGAGAGAATTTTCAAAATATTGAGATAGTTTCAACTTATATAGATGGACAAAATGTAATCAGATAAATGACTAACGATTACTAAATGTAATCGTAATTTTATTTCTTTAATCTGTAATCATGACTAAAACTCTTCTAAACATTAATCTATACTAATATTATAAAGCTGAAGAGTTTGTTTGTTTGTTTGAACGCGCTAATCTCAGGAACTACTGGTTCGAATTGAAAAATTCTTTTTGTGTTAAATAGACTATTTATCGAGGAAGGCTTTAGGCTATATAACATCACGATGCAACTATTAGGAGCGAAGAAATAATGGAAAATGTGAAAAAAAACAGGGAAAATTATTCATCCTTGAGTGCTTCCATTGCGTGCGCTGCGAAAACGGTTCAAGATACGAAAAATATATGTAAGAAAGAATGATTCCTTTTGAAATGATCTAAAAAAATGTCCCTGACAGTATATGTCTATCTTTTAAGATTAACTCGCTAGAACCGTTTTTTATGGTAATCAAATTTGGTCGAAATTAATGCATTATTTGTTAAGAGTTGTATCAACGTAATAATATTAATCTTTATCCAAATAAATGTGTTGTTGATTAAGAGTATTTAATTGTGCACAAAATTGTCTTTGACATCACTTAATTTCAATGAACATCTTAGAAGATATTACAATAACTTATATAGCAAAACAACGTTTGCCGGATCAGCTATGTCTTGATAAGCGCGAATTTCGAGAACGACTAAACCGATTTGACTGATTTCTTTTTTGTTGTGTTTGTTGAAGTATGGGAAAGGTTATTACGGAGAGAAAAATTAAAAAAATTGTCTGAAAAAGTCTAAAAACAACACTTTTCTATATTCTCATACAAAAAATTCGTAATAATATTTTAAAGTCAATTTGAACTTTAACACTTTTTTGTGTTGTGTTCGGTTGTGTTGTGTTCGGTTGTGTTCGGTTGTGTTCTGTTGTGTTCGGTTGTGTTCGGTTGGTTCGGTTATGTTCGGTTATGTTCGGTTGTCTTCGGTTGTCTTCGGTTGTGTTCGGTTGTGTTCGGTTGTGTTCGGTTGTGTTGTGTTGTGTTCGGTTGTGTTCGGTTGTGTTCGGTTATGTTCGGTTGTGTTGTGTTCGGTTGTGTTCGGTTGTGTTCGGTTGTGTTCGGTTGTGTTCGGTTGGTTCGGTTATGTTCGGTTATGTTCGGTTGTCTTCGGTTGTGTTCGGTTGTGTTCGGTTGTGTTCGGTTGTGTTGTGTTGTGTTCGGTTGTGTTCGGTTGTGTTCGGTTGTGTTCGGTTGTGTTCGGTTGTGTTGTGTTGTGTTCGGTTGTGTTCGGTTGTGTTGTGTTGTGTTCGGTTGTGTTGTGTTGTGTTCGGTTGTGTTCGGTTGTGTTGTGTTCGGTTGTGTTCGGTTGTGTTGTGTTGTGTTCGGTTGTGTTGTGTTCGGTTGTGTTGTGTTCGGTTGTGTTGTGTTGTGTTCGGTTGTGTTGTGTTGTGTTCGGTTGTGTTCGGTTGTGTTGTGTTGTGTTCGGTTGTGTTTGGTTGTGTTCGGTTGTGTTCGGTTGTGTTTGGTTATGTTCGGTTGTGTTGTGTTGTGTTCGGTTGTGTCCGGATGTGTTCGGTTGTGTTCGGTTGTGTTGTGTTGTGTTCGGTTGTGTTCGGTTGTGTTCGGATGTGTTCGGTTGTGTTCGTTTATTTTCGGATGTGTTCGGTTGTATTCGGTTCTGTTCGGTTGTGTTCGGTTATGTTCGGTTGTGTTCGGTTATGTTGTGTTGTGCTCGGTTGTGTTCGGTTGTGTTGTGTTGTGTTCGGTTGTGTTCGGTTGTGTTCGGTTGTGTTCGGTTGTGTTCGGTTGTGTTCGGTTGTGTTCGGTTGTGTTGTGTTGTGTTGTGTTGTGTTCTGTTGTGTTGTGTTGTGTTGTGTTGTGTTTAATTAAAATTATCCAGGCGAGAGTGCTGTGTAACCTCGGGGGTTTTAGTCGGTGCAAGTCCGACAACCAAAAAGCTCCCTGAGGTCCGTCAACAATATCCCCCGAGCTATCAAAAAAAAAACCTTATATACGCTTGGAAACAGTCTCGATTCTTAACATCTGTCTACACACGAGGGAGATGTAGAGGGAAATGGATTATGCTGTTGTCAATTCAAACGTTCTGGCTTATACTTTCGAGGACATGTATCAATCCTGTACCATATTAAAATGGGATCAAATTTAAGATATAATAAACTAGCTGATCCGGCAAACGTTGTTTTGCTATATAAGATTTGGAATATCTTCTAAGATGTTCATTGAAATTAAGTGATGTCAAAGACAATTTTGTTCACAATTAAATACTTTTAATCAACAACACATATCTATACTAATATTATAAAGCTGAAGAGTTTGTTTGTTTGTTTGTGTCTGAACGCGCTAATCTCAGGAACTACTGGTTCGAATTGAAAAATTCTTTTTGTGTTAAATAGACTATTTATCGAGAAAGGCTTTAGGCAATATAACATCACGATGCAAATATTAGGAGCGAAGAAATAATGGAAAATGTGAAAAAAACGGGGAAAATTATTCATCCTTGAAGGCTTCCATTGCGTGCGCTGCGAAAACGGTACAAGATACCAAAAATATATGTATGAAAGAATTATTCCCCTTGAAATGATCTAAAAAAATGTCCCCAACAGTATATGTCTATCTTTTAAGATTAACTAACTAGAACCGTTTTTATGCTAATCGAATTTGGTCGAAATTAATGCATTAAGAGTTGAATCAACGTAATAATATTAATCTTTATCCAAATAAATGTTTTGTTGATTAAGAGTATTTAATTATGAACAAAATTGTCTTTGGCATCACTTAATTTCAATGAACATCATAGAAGATATTACAATAACTTATATAGCAAAACTACGTTTGCCGGATCAGCTATGTCTTGATAAGCGCGAAACTCGAGAACGACTAAACCGATTTGACTGATTTCTTTTTTGTTGTGTTTGTTGAAGTATGGGGAAGGTTATTACGGAGAGAAAAATTAAAAAAATTGTCTGAAAAAGTCTAAAAACAACACTTTTCTATATTCTCATACAAAAAATTCGTAATAATATTTTAAAGTCAATTTGAACTTTAACACCATACCATAAAGTTTAAATGTCAGTGGACGGGTTCCTGGAAGGCAAAACAATTGAGTGACGTATAAATATTAATGTCAATATTTGTCAATTTTTATACATATAGCATTAAGACCAGGTTCTTTCAAACAATTTTCAAAAAAATCTGTCGGGGAAGCTATTAACATTAAAAAAAACAATATGACTTTGTTTTAGAGAAATAGGGCAGAACAAGGTCTGCCGGGACAGCTAGTGAGTAATAAATTTGTATTCAATTAAGGGTTTACTCATGCTTAATACATAGGTGGGCAAAATGTATTAATTAATCTGATTATAAATTGTCCATCTATGCTTACTGATATGGATTGTTTCTGACAAACAACAATCAAGTACCACTCAATACAACTTCCTACTCAATTTTGTATAAATTTATTGAGTCTGTTTTTTAAGACTGTGAAGAGTTGAGTATGATCCTGCAGCATCTGGTCCACGTTATTCTTATATCGCTGAAATAAAACAAAATTTCACACCAATCATTCCAGTAGAAGTTATTTACATCGGTTCGACAACTAAAAAAGAGTTCATGGTCTTTAAGCAGCTGATCAGATTTTCTTCAATCATAGCTGAGATGAATGTCCAGGACACAGAGATTTTGGGAAGCACCACGAAAACACAGCCGACTTAGTAAGCGTATATTTGCGGAAGGAAGTTACAATGTACCGCCATACAAAATGTTCGTCTACAAACTACCTTACATATATTACATCCTCACCCTTATCTAATACATCATTTTAAGATTCAAAACCATAGCGCTCTACTGGCTTTCTAACTCGCTTGGGTCTTACTACCAGTGGCTCTGGTATCGGTGAGGGTTCCGTACCAGACGATGGCTCTGAGGGAGCCTGCGTGTCACAAATTTCGTCTCTTGCATCGGTGGTAACCGGCGAACTGTCCCTATCAAAATTATCTACGTTCCCGGCGTCTTTCCGTATCTGATCCACATGTCTATTTAGGGGTGGTTCGTTATCTTTGCCAATTAAATAATGCCTAGAGCCTATTCTATGATTTATTTTGCCTGCTAGCCACTTCTCTCCTCTTCCGTAATTTCTGACTAACACATTTTCCCCTACCCTAAATGACCTTTGCCTACCGCCAGAATATTTCACCTGTTTCTGTTGCTTATCCTTAACTCTGTCTTCTAACATCCTGTCTCTTTGTAAAAGGTCTAACCGTGACCTTAAAGGCCTACGTTGCAGAAGCATAGCAGGCGATGTGCCTGTCGTACTATGCTCTACGTTTCTGTATGCCATTAAGTACGCTTGTAAGGCGGAATCCAGATCACAACCATCTCGGATAGATTTAGAAATTGCCCGCTTACACAATTTAACTGCCCCTTCTGCAGCTCCATTAGAGGATGGGTGGTGTACAGAACTGTACGTCAACCTGATTCCGTTATTCCGCATGAAATCCGCATATTCCTTACTTGCAAATGGTGGCCCGTTATCCGATACTACTTCTTTTGGTAAGCCGAAACGTGCAAATGTCTCTCTTAAAACTTTAATGACATTGCCGGCCGTTGTTCTTGTCATCTGATATAATTCTATCCATTTTGTTGTGGCATCAATAATTACAAGAAAGGTTTTACCCTGATATGGTCCAAGGAAATCAACGTGCAACCGAGACCACGGCTGCAGCAAGTACGGCCAGGGCTGGGGTGGTGCGCGCGGCGGCGCCGGACTCTCGGCGACACACGTCGCGCAGTCCCGGCACGTGCGCTCAATATCCGCGTCAATACCCGGCCACCACACCACACTGCGGGCTATACTTTTCATTTTCACGATCCCTAAATGTCCTATGTGAAATTCTTTTAATATTAATGGTCTTAAAGGTTCTGGTATGACTAACCTATAGCCCCACACTATACACCCTGCGTCTGTATAGAGTTCATTACGGCGATCGAAATATGGCTTTATTTTGTCGTCTTTATAACACTTAGGCCAACCCGTTTGTATGCAACTATAAACTTCTTTTAATATCCTATCTTTATTCATATTTTGTAGTACCATCTCTCGCGAGACGGGCAGGAAATCTTGCACAAAATGAACATAGGTTGTCTCGATTTGATCTTTTCTATAGCTTGCTACCGGCAACCGTGACAAGGCGTCGGCTGAATTCTTTTCACCCCGAATATACTCTATATTATAATCATATCCGGCCAAAATTACCGCCCAGCGTTGCATTCTACTTGCTGCCATTACCGGGATTCCCACTTTATCCCCAAATATAGTCACCAAGGGTTTATGATCCGTCCTTAGTGTAAAACGCCGACCATATAGATATTGGTGGAATTTTCTTACGCCATAGATGATCGCCAAAGCTTCCTTCTCGATCTGCGAGTAGGCTTTCTCCGCAGTGCTCAACGTGCGCGAGGCGTACGCGATGGGCCGCTCTCCTTGCTCGATCAGGTGCGAGATGACGGCGCCCACGCCGACGCTGCTCGCGTCCGTGGTCAATATTAGGGGCAACTCACTCGAGTAGTGAGCCAGTACCTCACTGGAAATTAACAATTTTTTTATTTTATTAAATGCGTTACTGTGGTCAAGGTTCCATTCAAACTTGACTTCTCGCTTTAATAAATTATACAGCGGATCCATAATTGTACTCAAATTGCGGACAAATTTGCAATAATACATCACCATTCCAATGAAAGAACGTAACTCCGATACATTTTTGGGCTCCGGTACTTCGCCAATAGCCTTAATCTTTTCCGGAGATGTGTGCACTCCTTCTCTGCTGATCACAAAACCTAAATATGTAACGGAGTCTGCAAAAAATACACATTTATCTTTTTTTATTTTTAATCCATATCTTAATAATCTATCGAACACTTCATGTAATGTTTTTATGTGAGTCTCGTCATCAGTTCCCGTTATAATTAAGTCATCCAGAAAGACTCCAACTCTCGGCATATCGGCAAATAGCTGTTCCAATTTTCTTTGGAAAATCCCCGGACTTGAAGCTAAACCGTATATTAACCTGTTATACCTATATAGGCCTTTCTGTGTGTTAATGACTGTATATTTCTTAGATTCGTCTAATTCCAACTGTGCATACGCTTGGGATAAATCTAATTTAGTAAATTTTTGTCCCCCATGTAATTTGGTTAATAAATCTTCCACCCTGGGCAAAGGAAAACGATCCACCTCTAAACATTTATTTAAAGTAAGTTTAAAATCGCCACATACTCTTATAGTGCCGTCTTTTTTCATTACCGGCACGATCGGCGTCGCCCAGTCTGACGTGGTGACGGGCGTAATGATGCCGTCGCGCGTTAGCTGTTCGAGTGCGCGCTCCACCGGCTCGCGCAGCGCGTACGCCAGCGGGCGCGCGCGCAGGAACACAGGCCGCGCGCCTTCGCGGAGCGTGAACCCGACCGTGCCACCGGTGTAACGACCCAATCCATCAGAAAATACTTCACAATATCTGGAACTGAATTCCGACTCATTAAATGTCACGTTACTTTCATATACTTTATAACAATTAAAAGCATTTAAACTAATATTTAATTCATGCAGCCATTGTCTGCCCAAAAGATTGGTTTTCCCTTGACTAACTACATAGAGATCTAATAATTTACTTTTACCATTGTAAGTCACTAACGGTGTGATCTTACCCACAGGTTTAATCATTTCACCTGTGTAATATCTTAATACTAAACTAGTATGTTTAAGTTCACAATTAGTAAAATATTGTAAATAATAATCGTAACTAATACACGATATTGCACTGCCCGTGTCTACCTCCATCGTCAGTGGTCTTTGTTCAATGTAAACAACAATGGTGTATGGTCTAAATTTTCTAATATCTTTTGAAATAATTGAATAATTATTCACCTCTTCGCTGTCCCCAAATCCCTTTTCAATACAAACGCTTTCCTTTGTCACTATATTAAGCAACGATGTACTTTTGCTTACTCTTGAGCACATCCTCTTCAAGTGTCCCTCTTGATTACATATTCTACATGTATACATCTTGTATTTACAGTAGTCGCTTATATGTTGACCACCGCATACTGTACACCTCCTATCAGTCGCTGTTCGAACATGCAAAATTTTGTTGCTATCTTGCTTCCGCGCGCAATCCGCTCCTCTTGTGCCACTTGCACCACCACCTATCGGAGCTCGATGCGTACCGATCCGCGTTGCCGGCCCCGCTCGCCCCGCACGCCGTCCGTTCTGCTCCCGCGACGATGCTGATGCTCGCAGCTGATGCACTGCTTGCGCCGGCGTACTGTCACCCCTTCGACGGGCACAGTCATCCACCGCCGCTGCATTCTTTTCAGCTGCTTCCATGTTTGTAGCCAACCTAAAAGCCTTGTCGAACTTTATATCATCCTCTGTGAATAATTGCTGCCTTATGCATTCATTTTTGAGGCCACAGACGAACTGATCTCTCAGATTTACTTGCAGACTGTCCGCCGAAAAATCGCAATGTCTCGACAGTTTCTTCAATTCTGCTACAAAATCCGTGATATTTTCATCATCCTTTTGTACTCGTTGTCGAAACCTGAAACGTTCTGCTAAACAGCTCGGTTGTGGTTGTAAAAACTTTTTCATAACTGTCACCAACTGTTCAAATGTTTTTGAGCTGGGCTTATCGGGTGCACATAAATTATACATTAACTCGTAAGCCTCGCTCCCGATCAAAGTTATTAAAGTAGGCACTTTTAGACATTGTTCCACTTTATTTATTATAAAATATTGTTCGATTTGGTCAATATATAAGTCCCAATTGCCTCTTTGTAGTTCAAAATGACCGATTCTACCTACTGCCATTGCAAACAAACAGCACAATACTCGCTGCACAAAGTCCAAAAATAACTTCCACACTACAGCACAGACGTAGGTCACATGAATCCTCGTCGCCAGTGAGATGAATGTCCAGGACACAGAGATTTTGGGCAGCACCACGAAAACACAGCCGACTTAGTAAGCGTATATTTGCGGAAGGAAGTTACAATGTACCGCCATACAAAATGTTCGTCTACAAACTACCTTACATATATTACAATAGCTCAGAACATTCTCGATCAAATCACCTTTACAGTCTCTAATTCCACCAGTCCCATTCCATCATAAAACTACTAGATGGTTTTGTGATGGTAGGGCGATTGCCAAGAGTCAGGACCACAATATACGGGTGCGAAGACCGTCATAGGGACTCACTTTAGTCTGTCGCGGTTCGGGATTAGTTTGTGTATATCCAGTAACTCATATACCTAGAGACCTTCAGTCGTGGTATATGTGAGCCGACATGACGACGGAGACTGTCAATAGATTTTCATTTCTGGTTAGTCGCTTCCGTTTTTGGACCACACTATACTTACAATCAGGTGCACTGTAGTCACTCGACAGAGCTAGTGTAAAAAAAAAAACAAGAAAAGACGCCATGTCTAGTGTGGATTCGCTTCTACATTCATCATGCGAACAGTTCTAAAATGGAATATGCTTCCAGCGAGCATATTTCTACGATCTAATGACTTGGAGGGAGCTTTTAAGAATAGAGCGAACAGGCATTTGTTGGGCGGACGAAGTCTATCGTCCACCTGATCTATACCTTCCGCCAAGTGTGATTGAAGTCAAGCGTCAGAAATAAATCATAGAAATATACAACTACATCAAAATCGGTTCATCCATTTAAGAGCTACGATGCCACAGATTGACATAAAAATACAAAGATATAAGGGGGGTGGGTTAGTTCCCTCTTCCTCCTTATTTTGCATCGCGAGTTAAAAACAGCTTTAGCATCATTCCTACAGTAGACATAGAAACGGGTAGAAGTGGGTATATGATAACAGCAATAAACATTATTATCTACATCAATAAACTACACAATCGAAGCTTATCAGTGAAACCTTTAGAACCCGCAGTACCTATCTCGGAGTTTCGCATTCGATGCCGGGACAAAAAAATCTAGCAATTTATTATAATACAATGCCGGGGCGAATTCGCGTTGGGGACAAATGGCCCCATTTAGATAACCAAACAATAATAGATCGCCCATTCAATGCTGTAGGTAAGGTGGAAATATTTTCTTGTAAAGTTAAATTCATGGATACATTATGTGGGTATCTTTACATAGTATACCTTCAAGTCGGTTTTTTCGCCTGTTCGTAAGTTTTTCTTTCTAAACATGGAAAGGTATTTTTATAATTATACCTGGTGGAAGTTAGGATGAGTTCGACGATAGACCGTGTCTGCCCAACAAATGCCTCATTGAATTGAATGAAGTCTCAATTGGAGACTGGGGACGCCCGAACTCTCCATCAATAGCGAAAAGATAGACCAGTCGTTAACCGACACAACAAAGCATTTTTGAATTTTTTGCGAGGCAGCGAGGCAGACTTTCAGAGGTGGCTAGGCACCTACTTGGGCCCCCTACAGCCTGCAGTCAGCCAGCCGTGCAACGAAGATTGGGACAGTATAGTCGGTTCACATTCTAGAAAAATACGAGTGACATAACGCGCAGCAATAGATTTTTTTATTTTCGAAAAAAAAAAAAACGAATTTTCTCTCTTTCTTTCTATTCTTCCTTCTTTTCGCTCACATACGTGTCGTTCTACGCATTTACTGCTATATATATGTTTCACATAATTACATCAATCCTTTATTCGAAAGTGTTTGTGTGAGTGAGTGTGTGTATATTAAATTTCAATTTTCGTATTATGTTAATTCCTGTCATTCAAACAAGACCTGACTAACGATATTGCTTTATTTAGCTTGTGATATGGCCGCTGAACTATTGGCGAATTATTCAGCGCCGAGTTTCGTCCAAAATAAACTAGCTTTTAAATTAATGTCCGGAATAGCCCAACTCACTCAATGGTATTGTATTTAGTTAGTGTTTAATGTGGACGCGGGTTTATTCGCAACGTTTATTTGTGATGAGATTGCTTGCTGTTTGTTTACGATAGTGATGTGACAAATGGGATTATAATATTGTCGATATGTTCACACTGGCTCGATAAAGTGATTATAGCGCACTAGACGGTAAGTACAGTGAAGTCCATGAACGGTAACGACTACCTAGAGACGAGAAATGATAGTTGACGTCGTCATGCCGGCCCACATATAAGTGAAAGTCTCCAGGTCTAAGAACACCTGACGGTACACAAACTGATACCGAAACGCGATGGGCTGGTTCATATTTTTTCAATATTTATAATGCATAAAAAAACAATTAAATTATTTTAAAATCAACATTTTACGAGCACATCACTAAACATTTCAACAGCTAAGCGAAATTGGTCGCTTTGCGGTCCAGCCCTGGCTAAATATAGTTGAGTGTTTGCTATAGAATCAGTCGTAAAATTACACTATCATAACTATATGAATGTAGTGCTTAACTGATGACTGGTTTAATTCATTTGTTACTATATTACATGGATTGTGGGTTCGATTTTTAAAGCGGTGATGTACGGACGTTCTATTCGTATCTGTGCTAATATAGCCCAAAATTACCGTAGAACTAAACACATAAAAAAACAAGATGTACTAATATTTTTTTTATTTATAATAATAATATATCTTCATGCTATATTCCTTTTGAGGTGAGCAGAGATACATTAGTGGATGTATTCACTTTGCGCTTATATTTCGTGCACAACGTGACCATTAGCACAGCTGATCGCCGTTCTCAGAGCTCTACTTACTACACATAACATTTCTATTCGATGCCATGCTGGTTTCTTCCCGATTTTATCATTCACCGGTGAGCATGTGGAGCCTAAATCTACACTTAATCTGGAAAAACTAAGATGCGATTGACTTATGCCTATCGGTGCGTAAGACTACCGGAATATTCGAGAAAGATTTAGAGAGATCTTTGTAACTTATGTATTTGCCTAGATATAGCCAGAATAGCTAATAGTCGTTAGTAACTATTGTAGAATTCCGCGCTTTTTCGCCATCTCAAAAGCGATTAAACAAGTTTTCACCCCAAAAAATCTCATCAATGAAAAGCGCATGGGTCGTGGGTACACAGATTGACTTTGATAGGTAAATAAATGTCTTTGTTGGCGGTAAATTGGTAAATTTGATGGAACGAGACATTCGAGAGATTCTAGTTCAATATTTGATTGTTGAGCCATTGATTGTAAACGTCGAGCGAAGAATCGGAAATTGAGTAATGGGGAAGACTGAATTGTTTTGTCTTATAATACTACGAACTTGGGACAATATTGGAATATTGGGAATGTGGAATTATTGTTCAAAGAATATTTCAATGACGTATTTTTCTTCATCCCGGTATACGACTATTAATATAAATAGTTATTTCAACAATTTAGTACTCCGGGACTTACTTAATGTTTAAAAATATGTATCATAAAACAAATTAGTAGTGAAAGATTTTTTTGGCAGGTTATTGCTGTCGGTCGGGAAAGGCCTTTACGTAACCGTGCGAAGGGGGGTTTTTATGGGATGGGTGATAACGCAAGGACATCTGTGGGTAAGAATCTCGACTGGAGCGATCAGCCAGGGAACGCACTTAGTAGTGATTTACTAGTGTTTCGAAAGCGACTACCTTGAGTAGAAACTCAAGGTTACCTCGGATTGGAACTGCGCCTTGGAACGTAAACACACCGGTTAGCCACAGCTGACTGAATGTGAGAGTACTAACGGATTCATCCTCGCTTTATCTAGGGGCCATTTATAAATAAAATTGTCAGATTTTTAAATAAACTTTCATCCTTTATATTAATTTGGGGGTTGGCTTTCCAAAATCCTTGAAACACTTATATTTTTATTTGTAACCAAAAGGCAAAATATCAATTTCTATAGTGCTTACTTTAAAATCAATGGGTCTTCAAATAAATTTTCAACTCATAATTAGGGGTGGAATATAAAGAATCTCCTTTAGTGGGTGTCAACATTATAAAAATGCCCAATATCTAAATTTAATGTTTTTAGCTTTAGTTATTTTGGCTCTACGATGATATCCCAATCACGGTAAGTCCTTTATATATGTAGAAGAAGAAAGAAGATGAATGTGAGTAGACTATAATATACAATAATCAAAAATTATTACTCAAATTGAATTGTATAATATACCAAGAGGATTGTGTTCTTAGGTACTGGTAAGGTTGTAATTCAGGTCCTGAAAATGCACCAAACCATTATCAAACATACATATATATTACTCTTATTTAAGACACCGTAGTGTCTCTCATCCTGGATCCAAGAACAGCTATTTATGCAGCAAGCCCCTTTGTCGCGCGCTCGAAGAGAAAATTCCCAAAAGTCTATTGCATGTGATTCTGACTTCATATAAAAAGTATCTATTCACATCGATAACACCAAACAAGTACAAATCACATAGAGCTCCGAAAAAGTAGAATGAATAGAGATAAAAGGTAACCAGAGACAGCTATCCAAAAAATATTGGTTACAGAAGCAATTCCGGTGCGTGTTGCTTGGCACTTTCATGGCACATGGTTCCATGGAGTACCGGTTAACGCCATCTAGCGGTATACCTACGAAAATAACTTTTTTAAATGATTAACACGCGGACGCTTGATTTCAACCACCCCTGGTGGAAGGTAAATATTAGTCCGACGATGGACCGCGTCCGCTCAATAAATGCCTATTCACTCTTCTCTTAAAGACTACCAGGTCATAAGATCGATGGAAATATGGTCGATGGAAGCATATTCCACTCTTTAGCTGTTCACATGATGAATGTAAAAGCTTATCTTTTCGTGCCAATATAAGGAATATTCACTACATACAGATCAGTATCCAAAACGGCGTCTAGTGTTTTTATGACGAAACTTATATATTTACAGGAAAGGCGTGTACATACTTTTTTTTTATTTTTCTAATATTAGTATGTGCTTGCAGTTGCCTCACTGCGAACAAATAAATAAATGTTTTATATTTTTTTAACTTCAATCGCAATTTCACTGTTTAAGTGTCGCTACTCTTTGTCTTCGTTGAACTGTTTGTTGATAGGAAATGAAAAATTTCGAGAACCTTTATGTTATTTATGCTTTTATTGTCATTAAGCGTTTTTTTGTGTACTTTCGTAAGGAATGAATATATTTTTTCAATAAATCTGGAAGATAAGTTCATAGAAGTGAAGCCAGATTGTTTAACTTATTATTATATGAAGATTAACTTTTATGGGTTGAAATATGAGGATACTTAAAAAAAAGATCACAACGCATAAATTTATATGAAAATAACATAAGAAACATAGAATAAGGCAATTTAAAGAAACCAGACAAGCGCTAAATGTGCTGCCATAAATATGGTTTTGTGTTTGTGGCTGTGGTGAATTAGTGTATATTGGACCGGATTCGATGCGCGGCAACGCGAATGGTCGTTGGTTCGAATCCCGGCACGGGCTTCTGAGTTTTTATCAGAACATATACGAATTTAGGCACCATATGTTCATTCGATGAAGGAAAACATCGCGAAGAAACCCGCACGGCATTTAATATAAATTTCATGTGTACTAGACCTGTGAGAACGGCGATCAGCTACGCTACTTACTGGTCACGTTGGGCACGATAACACATGACTGTACAACCAGGTTGAAGCGTTGAGCCATAATTAATAGTAAGTAAATTCGCGCATAAGTCTCGTTAAAGTATTTATAAATTTTATAAAACTTGTAAGATTAAATTGGTGCTAGCTATTTTTTTAAGAAGGTCTGAATAAGTTTTATTTGTTATTTTTAATGTCTAGACCGTGTCGACGGCATTTTGGTCTATGGTCAACACACATGCTAGGGAATAATGATATACCGATCTCCCAAACCTTAAAAAATCCATGTAACATACACAGCTAATCGCCTTGTTCACATGATACTACTGGCTCGAATGTCTGATCCGATTAAAGGATCAGTTCCCATGTATTTTAAAATAATATTAAATTAATTTAAATAATTATTTGAATGTTTAAGCATCGGGGCTTTTTAGCGAAGTGTGTAATGATATTTGTGCAGGCTGGCATGATCGTTACTACTACTGATGGGTTTATCTTAACTGTTGATAGTCGTTGTCGTTTTTTGAATTGCACCATGCCATCAGGCGTGGTGTGGTTACAGAGCCGAGTCAGAATAAAAAAAAAACTCACTCGAATACAGATACCTCTTTTAAAGTTTGTTAAAAATATTCAAATACAGCGCATCGATTGTACAGTAGTACAAAATATAGTTAGATCAAGGCCTGTAGAGGGAGTCTAATCAAATGTACTGAAGACAACGATAGACTGCGTAGATTGATGTATTACTGACATAATAGGGATGTTATTACGTTCGTATGATCCGCTCAGTGAGTCAATTGATTGATTATATCTCATTTGGCACTATATTTACCGGATCAGTCAAATGGACTGTTCTTCATATTTGATTTAGCATTTTTAATTTATTTTTATCCTGGCCTATTACGGACTTGACTATGTTTCCAAATCACATTAAGTAGGCGCGGGCTGCAGCGCCATTCGGCGAAGGTGAGCTCATTAATGAAAATATTCGGAAAGTCAATTTTGTAGGATATTTTTGGCGCGTGAATGCTAGCGCTTGCACAAACGCACCCTCTCGTCCCAGCTTTTTTAATCTAATGGGAAGGGGAACCGACACTATTGGAGAGAAGTAGGATGCAGTGTCTGGGTACTGATAGCTGACCACTATCAGTGCCATAGACCTTTCGCAATGCCTTGCTGCCTTACCAAAATCATCGAATAGACTAGGCTGCCATTTTTATGTTTTTGTTGTGTATAAAAATTGCAGTTAATAATGTATATGTTTTTGTCGCATTTTGGTGTCATGAAACCCTCTGTGCTAGATTCTGACCCTCACTTGGCCTGTTGCTTGAATGATACGAATCCTTCAGCTCACTCACTCACAAACAGTTCAACACTATCTCTGTGAGATAAGAACTCGCTTCGGGAAACTCGGTCTTAATAAAGATAAACGAAAAACTCGGGACGAAAAAGGAAACTGGAATTACAAGCATTTGTCTTATCTGATTGCTTTGTAGTTTAATTTAGGACCTAAATTTAGTAAATAGATGAGATTTTCAACAATAAAAGTACTTTGATTCGGTCTCGGATGTTTTTTTGTCCAGAAATCAAATATCAAACACCTAAGGATACCGTTACGACGGAATTAGGGTGAAACTTGAACCCTAGATTTCTAGACTTATAGGTATAACACAGCTATGATTTTAAAACGCATACACTATCTCAGGGTGCTCTTTCAAATGGACTAACTGTTAAATAAATCGCCAACGATAATTGAAGAGAAGACGAGAATAAAGAATTACCGCTCTACTTACACCCTTAATTCAAAGAAACGAGGAGCACGAGTCCTGAATGTTAATTTGATAGGTGCTTATCTGTGGAATGTTGAGTCAAAAAAAATCGATGAGCGATTATGGAACACCCGGCTAAATACATGAGGTGCATAGACCTCTCAAGGTCTATTTCGAAAATACTGGATGCCTGCTGCACTGATGTAAATACTGGCTAGACTCGATCACCATGTCAAGCCAGTGTAAAAAAAGATAATTAAGAGATTTATAAGGTTTCCTTTTTAAATTTCGAAACACTAAAAATATATGTCGATGTGTATTTAAAAGAATCCAGTATAAATACATATTACAGGATTTGGTTGTCCGAATGTACGTCCGTTGGAACAAACGCGGTGGGTAGAAACAGATAAGATAGCGCGGCGGGTTGAACAATCGCTATTTCCATTGTTTGCTCTTGTATACAACGCTGTTTTGGAAAATAGATCTTATTTATGATTATACAGTATGTTATAAAAACCCTGTCTCACCCGTGAAGGCGTTACAAGGTATTGATATTTGATGATTATGTTTGGATTATTATTTAGTGAAAGAGCAAAAAGGCGAATTAAAAAAAAACTAAAATTTAATTAAATAGATAAACTTACATGAGAGCACTGGGAGTGTGTGTAGCTTGTGAGCAAAGGAAAAAAGGAAAGCAAAGAGTCATACTAGTAGGTCATGCCCTCAGTTGATTTCAAGCAACGTTTATCAATTTAATCATTTGTTTAGTCAATAAGCATAGATCGCATGTAAAACAACTTAACTTAGTTTCTTTAATTTTATATGACAATATTTTTTTAATATTCGATAATAATATAGTTTTCTGATGTATTTTTATGTTATTGTGTCACCAATATGCCCCTTTCAGATCGTATAGGGTTTTCATAACATACTGTACTAATAACAAACAATATTACAGTAAAATTTATATGAAATATTAAACAAACTAATTAGAAGGCAATCAATTTGAGCAGAGCTTACTTATATAATAGATTTGAAACATTTTTATACAGAGTGAATTTATAAATGAGGTAAACACTCAGAGAGTGTATTCAACATTTGATTCTAATTCCAAATATATCTTAATATTCCATCACAACAAATTAAATTATAATCAACATATTTAGAGGCAATTACACACATTAATTAATGAATAAAATATAGTCACCCATCGTGTATAGGCGGCGTTTTTTAGCTGATATCTATAGTCACTAATAGTAGAGAAAGGGTTAAATATTACCATAAACGAAGTCGCGGGTAGAAGGTAGTTTAAAATGAAAAATCCCGAATCAGTCGTATACGCAATTAGCTTTATGTCAGAGTAAATATTTAAAAGTATTCATACGCTGCGACCTGACCCAGTTATGTACAGAAACCATTTGGGAGTGCGAGACACATGGCCGCTGCGTTTATACAACTAAAAATCCGAGCAATCTTCCTTGTCTTAAACTAAGATAAGACTCTGTTCAGGAAAAATGATTGTTATTGACAAAGACCAAAATATGTAATAGGAAGTTAAATATAGCCTTTGAGTTCACAGAGCTAAAATCGGTAACTTGCCATATATATTTACTTTGATATTATTTAAATAATATTAGGTCCTTACATATGAAATTGGCGTTTTTCGTACTGGCCACTTTAATCACAAATTTCTCCTCTTTGGTAAGGAATTCCAAATTCAAATTTGTACAGCTATAGACTCATGTATTTGTGCTTCGATGATCGTCATTCGTTTGTTTTTTTCTGTTTGCGTCACTCATTTTACAAAATGAAAAACTTAAAATATCGCATTATTTACGAGTACGAGTTCCGCCGTGGCACTAGTGCTGCGGAAACAACTCGAAGGGTGAATGACGTGTACGGCGGTCGTGTTGCAAAAGAAAACATAGTTCGTTTTTGGTTCCAACGTTTTCGTTCCGGAAATTTCGACCTGCAGAACAAGCCCCGTGGACGGCCTGAGACTCAAGTTGATAATGAAGAGTTGAAGGCTATTGTGGAAGCGGATCCATCGCAAACCACGTCCGAGTTAGCTGCAGGCTGCCATGTTAGTGATAAAACTGTTTTAATTCACTTGAAGCAAATTGGGAAGATTAAAAAGCTTGAAAGGTGGGTACCTCACGAATTGACTGAAGCAAACCGGCAAACGCGCGTCGACTGCTGCGTTAGATTACTAAACCGGCACAATAACGAAGGTATTTTAAACCGAATCATTACCTGTGATGAAAAATGGGTTCTTTACGATAATCGGAAGCGCTCAGCGCAATGGTTGGATCCTGGCCAGCCAGCCAAATCCTGCCCCAAGCGAAAATTAACCCCAAAAAAGTTACTTGTAAGCGTTTGGTGGACTAGTACCGGTATTGTTCATTACAGTTTTCTCAAATCTGGCCAGACTATTACGGCTGATGTCTATTGTCAGCAATTGCAAACCATGATGGAAAAGCTAGCGGCTAAACAACCTAGGCTGGTCAATCGCTCCACGCCACTGCTGCTTCACGACAACGCTAGACCACACACTGCGCAACAGACGGCTACTAAATTAGAAGAGCTTCAATTGGAAAGTCTAAGACATCCTCCGTACTCCCCGGACCTTGCTTCAACAGATTACCATTTTTTTCGAAATTTGGATAACTTCTTGCAAGGGAAAAAATTCAACTCCGATGGGGCAGTCCAAATCGCCTTCAAAGATTTTATTGATTCCCGTCCGACTGGTTTTTTTAGTAAAGGGATCAATGAACTACCTATGAGATGGCAAAAGTGCATAGAAAATAATGGTTCATACTTTGATTAATTAAATATATTATATTAAAAAATATTCAACTTTTTGTTCCTCCCATACAAAACGCCAATTTCATATGTAAGGACCTAATATTTAAATAATAATGATTTGTATTAACCTTGGAGCTTATTGTCAGAATAGTGCCTCCTTCTTCCGAAAGGGATAAAGCGTGATGATATATTGTTATTATCTATATTATATCAAACCACATGCCTGTAAAATGTATTACTTTATCTCTAAACACTGGAGCTTATATGTCCAGTGAAGTAAAAACCACTAAATAAAAAAATAAAAAATAAAAAGATCTCTAAACACAATTAATCTAGTAAGATCGAATATCAAAGTTTTTTATTTATACTCGTATAATTACAAAAAATCCTAAGATTCATTTTATTATAAAAATGTACAAATATTTCCGCCTTTCTTAAAAAGAAAAAGAAAAGGAGAAGAGATTCACTTCTACATTCATCATACGAACGCTAAAGAGTGGAATGTGCTTCACGTCGAGAAATCCCAATTTGTTTGTCCTTTTATAATACTGTATGTCAGATCTGACCTTTTACGATATTAATGGAAACCCATTGGGAAGGGGAAAAATTGTGAAATTCTTTGAGGTACATGAAACAAATGTAAATAATGCGTTTTTTATTCTTTTATGAAGGAAACATGATTCTTTTGTACATTCTAAAAGCAAAACATATACCGATCTTGCTACTTTTTCTTCTGAATCTATTCTACTTTTCTGATTCCAAATTTTCAAGGTGGTAAGGCCATTGCAGTAACTGGATCGTGATCGCAGAACACTAGAGCAAATGGCGTCATAGCGTCACGCTTCGCCCTGTCGCGTTTCAGGATTAGCTTTTGTATGACCACTTGTGAATATAGTTATGGTGTATGGACCTGATATGGCGACTGTTCCAGATTTGTGTCTTACAATTATTGTCGTTCCTGGACTCAGTGGCGTGCATCCCATTTAAAACACAAAAATCATTATCTTGTTATCTTAGTCATTTTATAATTATATTGACTTAAAATCTGTTGTTTAACAAAATAGCAGCCTAAGAGTCCAAAGAGGACCAAATTTTAAGTCAATTTATTTATTAAATGTTCAAGTTTAACGAGATAATGTTTTTTATGCTTTATATGGGATGCACGGCACTGCCTGGACTATACTATAAATTTCATCAGGTGTTTTTTTTTTTTTCGACAGTACAAAGCTGTTTGCCGAGAAAGGTCTTTAAAACTTCGGCGAATGAGAGTGGCGAACGTTTAAGGTGCTCAGTCAGCCCTGAAGGTATGAACTTTGACTTAGGCGGCCAAGTCCCCTGGCCCGAAACCTAACGGTGATCTACTAGAGTTTTAGAAGCGATTACCTGGGGAGGGAATGCCTAAAGAAACTCATAGCTATATCGAAGTGGTTCAGGTTCAGAGCAGTCTACTTACCCTCTCATACAAATATGCGATAAACCAAATTAATTTATTTTCTGTGTTCTACAGCACTTTTCTTTTAACGGTTGTTTAAATTTTTATAGTATATTAATAATATATCGTTACGCTATATCACTTTCGGGGTGAGCAGAGAACATAAGTGGTTGAATTGAATTTCTACTTTGCACATCGTGACCAATAATAGTGCACCAGATCGCCGGTATGACAGCACTAGTACACATAACATTTCTATTAGATTCTGTGCGGGCTTCCTCACCATATTTTCCTTCACTGGTGAGTATGTGGTGCCAAAATTCGGACTCAATCAGGAAAAATCTAGATGTACGTGTCGGGATTCAACCCTATTTATACAATAAGCCACCACAGCAGTATTTAATTAAATTACTTAGTTAATTGATTAAAAGTGAAAATTATAACATATATGGTATATCTGATTGTTAATAAAACAAAGCTTGTATCTGAGGGTTAAATTAAATTGAAACGTGAAATCAAAATAACTAAAGTGTATCATTAATAAATTGTCACATTCCCGATACAAACTATTTGTGCTCTGGACTGTACCTCGACATGTCGCTGTCGTATTTTCATTCAGCCTTTAAGCGTAATTCCTGACTATACTACTCGTATATAATAGGTTCTGATATTGAAATATTTCAAGGCGGGGCAAAAAGTAAGTCTTTCGCCAACCACCAGTCCTTTGTACATTTACTACTCAATGATTTATTATTTTATAATTATTTATTAAAATATTTACATAGTTTACAATAACACAAACATAAATATATAAAACATAAATTAGATACATTACAAAGTTGTCTATATTTGTAAAGTGTACACGATCTGTTGATTTTATGCTTATCTTATGAGACTTTTGGGTTATCTTTTACATCATTAAAGCTAAAGCGTATGCAAATTTTGAGCCAAATTCTTACGGAGAAGATGGTCTACTTTTAGATATATTATTCAGTGGGTAAGCTGGATGATGTGTTCGTCTGCCGTCCCTAGAATTTTGCACACGTAAAAATCTTGACTACATCTTTCATTTTATGATGAGATTGTAAGCTGCTTCGATATTACAACATTATAGTGGGTGCTAACCGAGTCTCGAACACTTTGGGTCGTAGAACTTGCAGATTAGATAAACCTTTCAGCAAATTACGGTTTAGACGCGTTACGGCGTATATTTAGTTAATTAAAATTTACTAATACTGGATGAAGTTTGCTTTATTTTAATACGGTTTTACAAAATTCAATTAATAAGCTTATATGCTATGTAAATAATTGCTGTCATAACTGTCGTTTATTATAGGCTCTGGTGCTCCAAATTATAATAATAATGAGGTAATTTGAGGTGGTAGGGCAACAACACAAACTGGGTCGTGACCACAGTATACAAATGTAAAGACCGTCATAGTGACTTGCTTCGGCCTGTCGCGTTTCGGTATCAGTTTGTGTATATCCAGTTGTTCATATATTTAGAGACTTTATATCGTGCTATATGTGGGCCGACATAGCGATGGGGACTTTCAAAACATTTTCCTCCCTTGGTGGTCGTTGCTGTTCTTGGACTTCACTGCACTTTCCATCAGGAGAAATGGACTCACTTAGTCAAGCCGGTATAACAAAAATAAACATTTTCAGCAGAGATTTATTAGTGGCTGTATCAACTTTGTTCTTATACTTTGTACATTTCTTAGTGAATTGGATAATATTCGAGATCCAGGTGTCATATTAGACAGGAAATTAACTTTCAGCTATCACATTGGCATGATAATAAAGAAGTATTCTAAACTAACTGGCTTTGTTATTGTCTTATAACTTCGATTGCCTAGACGAAGTTGGTTTAGGAACCTCAAGTTGCTCTTTTTATATATACATATGTTTAATCCTTAGCATATTGGAATATTGCTCCAAAGTCTGGAGCCCATCTTGCCGGGTGGGTACGTAGCTGATCTCCTAGACTGGAAAGAATTCAGAGAAGTTTTTTTGCATTGTCTCACGTATGTAGTTAATAAGAGTCGTGATCTTATATCCTATGAATTCGGTTGCAGAGTGTTCTCAGGAGCTATATTAGCAGAGATACAGTTACCTAGTCTTGTTATAGTTATATAGGGTATGTTATACAAGATCAAAGTCGAATATTTTATTACTTATAAAATACCTACTTGTGATAATAATCATCAACTCACTCTAGTCCACTGCTGGATATAGGCCTCTCCTTCAAGGATCATTGTGTCCGATCTTCAACTCTTCTAAACCAATCCTTTCCGGTCACTTCCCGCAGGTATTTACTCTACGCTGTCTGAGGGCGCCCCACGCTACATTTGCCGTGTCCGTTCAAGAAACTACTCCAACGATTGTCAGTTTTGCGACATGTGGCCTGCTCACTGCTACTTCAGCTTGTTGATACGGAAAGCTATTTCGAGAACTTTGGTTCTATGTCGGATAACGTCATTTCGGATTTATTCTTCAGAGAAATGCTCTGTACATTTCGTCTCATCGCACTCTATGTGAACTTAAGCTGGTGAACTAGTTCAAAAATTCTTATCCACGTCTCAGCTCCGTACGACTTATCTGGTAGGACGCATTACTTGAAACCTTTAGTTTTCAGCCAGTAGAATAGACGCCGAAAAGACTCGACGCAATTTCTCAAATGTTACCCACCTGCATTTTTTTTTCAATTCTAGACATTTCTTTAAAAACCTAAATAATTTGAGTGCACGTATCACTTACCGCAACACCTGCCCGCTGTTTCCAAATGCGGCTTCTGTCACTAATTGCATTCCAGTAATTGCTACGACCTCCCCCCTACCACCCTCACTTACAATGCACCAGCTATTTTATGTGCAACAATACTATTGTATTTCTAATTTATACATAGTTGTGCGCATTTTATAGCTACTGATATTCTAAATATATTGTGGTTTCCTAGTAGAAAAAGAGCCGATATGCTTGCGCGGTGACGCGAATAGTCTTAGGTTCAAATATTAGAACAAACTTCTGAATTTTTCCAGATTTATATTAAACCTAACTAAATTGCTGTCAAACATTCAAATTGTGTATACAAAACTCCCACTAAAATGCAATTCAATAATGGTAACATAATACATTTTGAATTTCAGTAATAAATGTATAAAATTTAACGTGTATTTTTAATGTTTTATCACTCTACACTCAGATACAACTAGAGATGGGGAAAAAATGTAATCTGTATAATGATTAACGATTAAAAAATGTAGTTGTAATTTTAATTTTGTTTCTCTGAAATCATGATTAAATCTCTTCAAAATATTAAGAAGTCATAAATTTGTATGCAATACAGGAATTCGTAGTGCATAAAATATAGATGAGCAAAGTGCAGTCATATTAATGATGAAAAACCCAAAATGTACTCGTAATCATTTTTCATTAATCTGATTACATTATGCCCATCTATGAATACAATCAGAAATAGGTCAAAAACACACTTGAAGATGATGAATTTGTAAAATACGATATTAGCTTAGCAGCAAGTCTACCCAAAACCAAAAACATAGCAAAAGGTGTACCAGACAACAGAGTTTGAGAACCTATGATCTTTACTAACAAATTTCAAAGTAAAATTCCTTTTAGTCTAACTTTATAAAATGACATTTAACGTTACAGGGACACTGGACTGAGCCTTCATTCCTTTAGACCCTTCCCTGATTAAAATTTCCAGTAGGATTTAAATCAATCATACTTTAAATTCCCTTAAAAGGATTTCCAAGTCTATTATTAAGAATCAATGTCAAGCTGAATACTTTATTGACGTCAGAGCGCGAACCCTTTGTTATCGATTATTTTAATGTCATCGTAATCGGATTATCGATTATCGATGTCGCCTAGGGGTGATATCTGGTATACAGACACAAGATTGTTTAGGTAAATTTCACTATTGAGCAAATGTTGGGCTTCAATTACACCTGGTGGAAATTGAAGATTATGATGGCTCGGGTTTCCCAAAGTTTTATGTTGATTACTTCTATTTATTAGGAAATAGGGTCTATTTACAGAATTTTATTTCAATAAAGCGGTATTTAACCAATTTTATGATTTTAAAGAGGGCGATTTTATTCCCAAGGAGTTCTTGTTCATTAATGTCCTAGCTTTGAACGCGAGCGGTTGTATTCTCTGTTTCGTTCATCGGAGAGTTGCTGATTTTTGGGTTGTTGTTGGGTCTGGACAGCGACAAAATGCCTGGATGGCAAAGTACTGCGTGAAATTAGTGATGGCGTGGGATGGAGTGCGCATCGCTTGGTTCGTCGGTTTTGACGTCAATCAGAGACTAAGGAATATTTAAAAATAGTAAACGACGGGCTTAAAAGGGCTTGTGTCCAGAGCCATATCGCAAAAGCTAGTTGTAATATTTGCACATAGAAACAATGTTCAATTGCAGTAGTCTCAGTAATCCAGTCGGTTCACCAAAATAGTATTCGGTCACACGGTGTTATCGCTTCGAAACAGAAACTGTTCTGCGATCGAGTCCGGCTAGTATTTATATCGGTGCGTTGGGCTTCCAGAACTTTCGAGAGCGATCTAGAGAGATCTGTGCATCTTATGTATTTGTCCCAGTGCTTACCTTACGATTTATTTGAAAGTTAGTCAATTCGAAAGAGCACCACAAGACAATCGTCCCGTTTTAAAATCATAGCCGTGTGATACATAGAAGTCTAGACATCCTGGGATCAAATTTCAAATTAAGTTTCGTCGTAATAATATAAATCTTCAAATTCTATATTATCATCGTTGCGAAATACATATTAAGTCTTTAGGTTAAGTTATATCGTTTTGAGATATATTTCCTTTTTTTTATCTTCTCGAATTCTCTTATAGAGGTCTCAATCTGAATATTTTGTATATAATATACATCAATGGTTTATCTGGGAAGCGTTGGATTTAAAGATTTGATAGCTGTCTTCTTCAGATCAGATTTTTTTTAAAATTAAAACTCAGCAATGTGACCACCACACGCTTCAAAATAAGCATGGTGCAGTCTAAAAAATGACTACGACCACACCAGTAAAGAAAATCTTATAAATAGTCGTTGCTAGGGTACCAGCCTGCACAAACATCTCTTCACGCTTCGTTTATAGGACCCAATATTAAACGATAGAAAGGCGCTTGCCGGAATACTATTTCACATAACACCGACTCTACGAAAATAAGAGATATAGAACTTCTTAGTCTTAATTGGGATGTGAATACATTATTCCGTACACACACGTGCGTAGTTCTTTTATGGATGGGAGAGAGTCGATTAAGGTCAAATAAATTCAAAACACTCACCGTAATACATATCGTAGAAATGCTTCGTGAGACAATATCTCTACGCAAATGGAACGGTCCAAGATGCTTAGTAACGTCTGGATCTTTCGCATTGCCTCCGCTGCAACTTATCTAAGGCGTCAAGGAAGTACTGAGCAGAACCGTTTCAGAGATGCGAACAGTTTTCTATGCAGGGTCAGACCTGGGCCCTATATATTCATTTACCCAGTCAATCCGGATTTCAACATTCATAGTATTCTTATTTCGAACTATTTCCGACGATGTTAAGTGTGCAAGCTGTTCTAGTCGGGTTGTATATGTTACACTGATTAATTGTATGGCTATAAGACGGGTGATAGTAGCGAAATTTAGAAAATAAAGATTGTTTTTGAATAAGGTTAGTATGCAGAAATTCTTAAATAGAAGAGAATTAGTATATCGTTTCTAAATAAAGCGAGAATTTTCGATAAAAAGTTATAAAATTGTGCTTTTTTGTATATTACATCGGAATACGCTGAGAACTCTTATGATGGAATATAGTGCGACTATAATGTGCCTGGGTGCCTGGTTGCTAGCATATATAGTGGCACAGTAAGGTCTATGCTTTATTGAGCAGAAATAGGGAGTGAATAATGCTGACAATTTATTGAGTTAATTGGCTACAAGTTGCTGTTTAATGTATTGGCTACTGATTTTCTAAACAAATATATAACCCAAAACTGTCTGTAAACAGCATTAACGTACATTTGTATTTTATTTCTGCAAGCCTACCGCTAGATCGTGTTAATCTCTACAGACACTCGCTTCGTTAGCGCCAAGCATCGGAATTATTTCAGTAGCCAATGTTTTTTGAATTACTGCTTCGGATTGCCTTTTATATCGGTTGATTGTACTTTTTTCAGAGGCCTATGCAATTTGTGCTTATTCGGTATTATCTGTGTGAATAAAAAAATAAAATAAATAAATAAATAAAATAAATATGTACTCTTTAGACACGGAATCGGCATTACATACAACTGATTTTTAAATATTCTTTTCGGGACCGCAGCAAGGCGCAGGATTGCTGCACTTGTCCAGGGTGAAAGACATCACGGTGGCGAAGATTAGTGAAATGACTATACATGTATATGTTCGGGAAAGATCGTGTGCCATTTTCCCCGAACACTATTTTACCAGCATCTATAAAATTACAATAGACTTATATCGGTAAAAACAGTGCAGTCCTCACAGGCGTGCATATCGCTAATTTCATAGCTCCACAAGTTGATTATAAAGTCAAATAGATTTTGTGATCAAAAATTAACAGACTTCAGGACAAGTCGATGTGACATCTTCGCTATTTGCATATACATTAAATATTACCATATAATCTTCATCGCTCCAATAAATATAATAGGCTCAAAGGTCAAGACGCTTTTTTCAGTGACATGCGGCGAACATCACCTATCCATAATTTAAATCACACCTGGTGGGAGGTAAAGATAAGGCTGATGAAAACAGATCACATCTGCCCAATTTTTCTCTATAGGCATTAGCCTATACAGAAAAAATATATATCATTATCCTATGTCCCTAATGGGACAGAGATACATTAGTAGCTGTATCCACTTGGCACTTATATATCGTGCCCAATGTGACCTGTAACGCAGTTGATCGCCTTTTCACAGCACAAGTATACACGATATTCCTATAAGATGCCATGCGGGCTTCCTCAGCATTTTTTACTTCACCGGTAAGCAAGTGGTGCCTCTAAATGTAAATTCTTATTGACTTTTCTTTTAAAGACTCCCAATTCTTATGGATGTGGAAAAATTGACGTCGAAAGCATAATCAATGCCTTCGCAAAAAATTCGTAATCCAAACAGTTGCATTACGAATAAAAAAGTAATTTTTGTAACTTTTAAGCTACTATTACTAGGTACAACTCTGTCGTCAGACATTATGGTTGGATAAAAAAATCAAGCAACATCAAAAGACAATGCTAAGAGATCAGGAGTTGTATAAATCTTTTGAATAGCAAGCAGTGGCGATAAGAACGGCCATCATCCTAATGGGCTACCCTTGTTTACTACTTGTTTTCACTGATAACTCGATTGCTAGATTGTGTGCTTAGGCATAAAGTTAGTCAAGGAAAAGGCAAGTCTATCGGTGACCGACCAGGTGTGGGTTTGCACAACATATGTCGTTCACGTTCCAGCTGCTCGCACGAAGCGCCAAGAAGTGGAATTAGATTCCTTAGTCTGATTTTCCAGCTGTTTACGACATGGAACTCTTCATATAAAGTGTGAATCGATATTTGTTGGATGAGTCACTCTCTATTAGGCGAGGTTGAGGTCAAGCCTAAGCCTGTCTGTAATAAAAAATATAATGGGAAGAAAGGAACATATTTGCTGGAAGATCATTCCATAGCCTAATTACACGAAATAGGTAAGTGTTGCCGATCGGCTTTATGGTAAGGGTCACTATGTCGGATTCGTAGTCACTTAAAACTCCTGGATGTTCCTCTAGCGTAGCGAGAATTAAACGGTGGTAGAAAACTATGGAATCTACCACGGTACCGGCACTCAAACGGCCTTCACAGCCCTCCTGGAATAATGGATGTGGGTGATGTCAATCCCAGGAAAACCGTCGTTATAGACAGTGTGTGAGAACACGCTCACCCGGCCTTCCTCATGCATGTGCATGGGAATAGTCTCCTTCAAGCACTACTGCAACGTCAAAGTGATTTACTTTCGTGAACAAATCGTAAGATCTGTACGAAGAATTGTCGAGTTTACTGTAAAAAGAAAGATTCTTTGTTGATTAGGTATACTTCTGGCATTTTGTAGTTAAGCATTATATTTAATAGTAGTAAGAATCTAATAGATGTTCTGTTAGCATTTTTTTATCCTGACTCGGCAAGTGACTATACCACACCTGATGGGAAGCATGGTGTAGTACAATAACCACAACGATTATCAACAGTAAAAAAAACCATCGATAGTCGCAACTATCATGCCGGTCTGCACAAATATCCGTTCACGATTCATTTAAAGGACGCCATATCATAGGACGGTGGGAACACGCTTACCGAAAAACCATTCTACAGCCCAAAAACTCGGCTGTAGTAAAAATTAGAGAATTTCTTATTGTTAGCCGGGATATGAGTAACTGTATAGCTGTGACTCCGTAAATCCGCACGCGTGATTATATTATGGAAGGGGGAGGGTGGAATAGGGTTAAATAGCTCTTCAGAACACTCGCCATGATATAGACGGTAGAAAACGCTCAGTGAGTCATCATCTCCATGCAACTGGAGTAGTTCAAAATGCTTAGTAACATCTGGATCATTCACAATACGGTAAACCCTCCACTAGAACCTATCCAGGGCGTCAAGTAAGTACTGGGCAGAACTATCTCTGAGCTGTGCACAGTATTCGATGCATGGCCTAACCTGGGCCTATGCAACTGGAGCAGTTCAAAATGCTTAGTAACGTCTGGATCATTTACAATACGGTAAACCCTCCACTAGAACCTATCCAGGGCGTCAAGTAAGTACTGGGCAGAACTATCTCTGAGCTGTGCACAGTATTCGATGCATGGCCTAACCTGGGCCTATGCAACTGGAGCAGTTCAAAATTCTTAGTAACGTCTGGATCATTCACAATACGGTAAACCCTCCACTAGAACCTATCCAGGGCGTCAAGTAAGTACTGGGCAGAACTATCTCTGAGCTGTGCATAGTATTCGCAGCATGGCCTAACTTGGGCCTATGCAACTGGAGCAGTTCAAAATGCTTAGTAACGTCTGGATCATTTACAATACGGTAAACCCTCCACTAGAACCTATCCAGGGCGTCAAATAAGTACTGGGCAGAACTATCTCTGAGCTGTGCACAGTATTCTATGCATGGCCTAACCCGGGTCTTATGTAATAGGTTCAGTTGAACCGGCGTGAAAAACCGACGTACTCTGTTCAGGATACCAAGTCTACATGATGTTGCGAAGATGACAGTCCCTATATGATTCCCTGAGGTTCAGATCACAGCGAATATCCATACATAAGATACTCAGGTTGTCACAACTGCTAACATAAATAAAATTAAAGATAAAATCATGTTTTATATCGCTTGTTTACGCTGTGATTATAGAAAAAATATTTACAATAAGATTCAATTTTGTTCTGAATAAGAAACCTTAAATTTTGTGCAGTATTTTATAAGTTGATTGTTATTTTATTATGCTTTTACAGTTGAAATAATTTTAGATAGCGTTTCAATTGTAAAAATATTTTTTGCGAAATAAATAGAAATGTACCAACGCTGTGTATTCAATTTCGTTTATTCAAAATGTTCATAAAAATTAATATATTTCTTATTCTAATAGTTCAATTATTTAACTTCTCCAAAGCGAACAACTATGAAAAGGTGAAAGAACTTGAGAAAGAAAAAGAAGATCTTTTTATAAAAATCCAAAAAAGCATAGAAGATAGTATTAAAGCTTTGAATACTGATAATGACACAGAGGCTAAGCAAGGTGTCTCTTACTTAACTGAACTTAAAAGAAAACTTCAAGTACTTAACGAAACTGAAGATGGAACTATGGATGAAGATATAGAAAAAAACTTGTCAGACACAAGGAGGAAAGTAAAAGTTAAGTTTGCAAAATTACTTGGCTTAGACACAACGTCAGCAGCTCATAAAAAGAATATTAGTGAAGCGAATAAAGAAATGATCCAGAAGAAGTTAAACGACTGGATAATACAGAGAGAGGAGGAAAAAGCCAAAATAAGACTTTACAAAAACAGATTAAAAGGAGGCGTTTCAGGTAGAACGACGGAAAAGTGTCCGAGATATGGGATTGGGAGTAGGAAAAAGAAGAATATATTAGGACACAGTAAAAGTAAGGAAAGAAATAGAGCAAAATACCCTTGTTGCAGGAAATGTTGCAAAAGATCTTATATAGGGTGTTTGTAAATTCGAGATAATATATATACTTAAAAATAAAAATATATGAAAATAAAGGTTTTTTTAAATCACTACATAGTTCGATTTTAATACTGACTAAGAACAAAAAACGATGAATAAATATTGAGATATTTTTTTTATTGGAATATTGCTATATTTTCTATTAATTTTATAAAATTAACTAATTACTTTAAGTGGCTGCTGATCTCGACTTAAATCGTTCATCGTCACGTTACCCAAATATGGTTGACGCTTTTAATGTTATAATATAATTTTTAGATCGATTTTTAAAAGAAATTTAATATAATTATCACTTATATGTAAGTATAAGCTCTACCACATTAAAATATTCACATTATACAATACCTATAATTAATTTATATGAGATAACAAATTACATTATACTATGACGCACGTTTTTCGTCAAAATACTCAAATTCTGTTGAGGCGAGGAACAAAATTCTTTGCGATAAATATAAGATAATATAACTCGAGTTACATTGTTTATATCTCGCTTGTTTACGTTGTTTCGAGAGTCGGATTTGAGCCCCGTGAGAAACATGTGCTGAGCGACGAAAGTGTTAATGTGACTTTGAGAATTACAATCTATGGTATTGACAACTCCTCCTCAGTGTAGAGGTGATCTGTACTTATACAGTGTTCGTATAAAATCAATGTGTTTTATTAATAAACTTCGTTATCGCTAACTAACTGTAGCATTTACATACTAATGAATACATTTTATATAATAGCGCAGTCGGTACGAATCGACCCTACACTACCAAAAGTAACAGAACATGTATTACAATAACTATCTGCTTGAGTTAATCAACGATATTGAAGATTTATTTATGAAATATTGATTTTATAAAGTTCTGTTAACCTGGGAGGGCTTTTACAATCATAGGGCGAGTTGAGCGAGCGCTTATGGCATTCAGCCAGCGAATGTTATAGATTGATGGCAATACTAGGACACCCCTTTGGGCATAGATTTCGGGTTGGGCAGCTAGCCAGGAAAGAGCTACCTAGAGTGATCGGCTACCGCTTCAGAAGTAACTACTTTGATAAGAAACGCCTGCAGAAACTCACAGCTACGTCGGAGTGGAATTGCGCCACGGAGAGTAAGCGCACTGGTCAGTGATAGTTGACTGAACCATCCTTTTACTGCGTAGCCGTCGGCGCCGCGCTGGTGTCATGGTATGAATCAAGTGTATGTGATTTATACCTCACTGTTGTTCTGACCTGCTGCTGTTATATTTGCGGAAATAGGATCATCGGGATCTTACAGCACATGATGCGTGTAGAGTATGCTATTCTTATGTAATTTCTATATTCTTCTTATGACTAGGAACAACCAAAGAAATATTATAATAGTGTTTAAATTAGTAGCCGTACTAAAGTCGCAGAATCTTCCTTGATCTGACCATACTGATCGTTGTTATCGATAATTATAAGTAAGGCTGTGTGCATCGACAACGTAATAATAAAACAATCTTGTGTGAGGCCGTCGCTCTGGCGCCGGATATCGAGAATTTAACCAGCTTAGTGATGTTCTGCATACACTTTTATATCGATAAATGTTGGCATACTGCACCCTTCGGTTTGATTATCATATATGTTTGATCATTAAAAATAGGAAGAACGTATACACCTAGACCCAATTTTAAAATCATCATCATGTAAGCTGTAGAACCACTTCTAGGCCTCTCTTAATATTGTTCTGAACGACTGGTCGGAAGCGGCTAGCATGTAGCATCGTCTTGCAATCTGTCCACCTGTAGGCGAATGTCCCACACCGCTAGTACATGCTCTGCAGTTGAGAAATATCCTGCCCCATCGGCCTTACTCTCTAAGAGCTATGTTTCTCGTCCAATTAATGCCACTTTATGTTGCTAATCCTCTGAGTTATATCAGTGATTTTCATTCGTCTACGGTTTTCTACATTTCTGATACGATCACGTAGATAAACCCCAAGCATTTTCCTCTCCATATTTCGCTGTGAAACAATGAGCTTTTTAATGACACTCATAGTAAAAGATTACGTTTCTGCACCATATGTCATGGTCACGTCATTGGTAACATATTAATTGAGAGTGACACAGAGAACAATGGCCAGCGTAATGCTAGCTAAGTTTGGAATCCGACATAACTCTTAGTTCCATGATGTCCGAGATCAGATGGCGCCTCTAAAGTGGAATTGGGCAGGACATCTAACTAGAGGTGACGGTAGTTGGAGCTTGGACGTTAGTGTCTTGTGGCCTACACAGAGAAAATGAAGCGTAGAACATCAGGCTGCGAGATGGATGGACGATATGGTCAAGTTTGCGGGCTGTAAATAGATGAAGATCGCGGATGTTGGTAACATGTGGGATTACTATACCCAGTATTGGGCAGAATCCAGCTGCTGTTGATGTTGATCATGTATTGAAGAATAAAATATATACAAAGGAGAACTTTGATAGTTTACCAATGAATTAGAATCTTCCATTACCCTTGGTGAAGAATTTTCCTAAAATACTGAATACAGAGAACATTCTCGCGAATACTATTATTGTTTGGGTACAAGTGACTCGTTATAACTAAATCTCATTAACAACGGAATTGGTATTACAAATTGTCGCCGCTCACAGGATGTGCGAACAAAGGGACGGGGTTTGTTAGTGCTGGGATGAAATTTATCGATAAATATAAATCCGCTCGTTAGCCATGTTTTTTATAAGGTTAAACAGTTTTTACTCAGCCAATGATATGCGTAAATATAATGAAAGTCGTAAATAGTATATTTTTTAAAGAAATATGTCAAAATGGTGAGAATAGATAGTAAGAATGCCATGTTTGCTCAGGCTGGAATTGTTGGCAGTCTATCTCAATATTGTTAAAAAATCATATAAATATAGAAAAATTAGTATAATATTGTAATATATGTAGGGTAGTCTTCAGTAATTGTATCGATATATTCATGTAAGTACTCTCTCTCTGCAATTACATGTGATCAAATACGGTTGACTTTTATTGTGCTCCCGAAATCATGCTGTGTTCTGGACATTTATCTCAAGTATATAGTATATCTTTTAGTTCTTCAGTTTTTATGTAGTTTTGTATACAATTAGCTATTATATTGGTTAACTATTGTTAGTTTGGTGAAGACAGCTTTAACCATTCCAGATCTTTGCAATTCAAACAGCAAAGGTCTCATTTGAAATGTTTTAAATTGTTTTATCAGTTGATACAACTGGTAAGTGCCTGTATTCTGCTATTTAACTTTTTTATTTATTTCTTTTTGGGATTGAGATTGTATTTGTCCAGGTGATTTCGAAATTATCTCACGTTTTGAGCTGAGATTAAGTCTTCTAGGAAATCATTCCGTGCTCTGAAAATCTTGTTGCTTAGAAAGTGTTTGTGTAGCTTGGTGTTTTATCAACTTGTGCATAGCTTAAGCTGATCTCTGAAATGGTTGCTGCTACTGAGTTTGAACATTTTATCAAAATGTTCCAGGTCATAATGCTCTTTCAATATCCTGTAGGTCAAAATATATATCAAAGATATCGATAAAAGTTTATTGCATCACTATTTCTCAGTCAAACGACATATCTAGCGTTAGGTGCTACACGGAAATCAAACAATTGTCAAAGCGGTTAGTTTTATTTGCAGTTCAGCTGTCTCTTTCTAACGTATACAAAGACAGCGAACAAATGAGATAGAATATACATTAAAGTCATATATTTGGAGTGCTATGGTATAATTGATTTTGGTTTTGCCTTTGAGTCGTAATTTGTTCAAAAAGGGATGTTTTGCAGACTGAAAATGACATATGTTTGTCACGGTATATTCCTTTCGGAGTGAGCAGAGATACATTAGTGGCTGTATTCACTCCGCGCTTATATGTTGTGCCCACTGTGACCAGTACCACAGCTAATCGCCGTTCTCACAGCACTAGTACACATGACATTTCCTCACAATGTTTTGTACGTTGAAACTGTGTTTAATTTTGAAAACTCAAAGTACGTGCCGGGACTCGAACCTACGATCACTCGCGTTGCCGCCTATTGATACCGTTACTTACCCACTGGGCCACCACAGCCTGAGTATGCATATCTTTACCTAGTACCCATATTACAAACGCAAAGCTACGTTGAGGTTGCATGAATGTATATAATTGCTTGTAAATATTATTATTATTATTTAAATTATAAAAAAATATGTAGTCCTACGGGACTAAGCCCTGAGGCCCAAGCCACCGGGAGGTATGATTTTTCCTTTGATATATATTACTTTAAAATATTTTTGTAATGAACTGTGATTTTAATTCAATAAAAAAAAAATCCTTGTAAGGGTTTTTATATAGTATTTGTCTTGAAGCTCACGAGTGCAAAATGGATAAAACAAACATACTTAAATAAGTTTCGACCCTCCCTGCCTGCCCCAAGTCGATTAGCGCCTAAACAAACATCTTAGCCTCGAGTGACCACTAGACCCGTCTTAAGGACTATCCAAAAAGCTGTGGATGGAGTTTGTATTTGTTTTTATTCTTACAGACTCTGAATTACACGCAATATACTTACAATGTAGACTTTAGAATTAAAGAAAAGATCCCGCATCAAGTGACAAGAATGGAACCAAAAAAATATTCTTAAAGCAGCAGAAATTGTGGTATTTTGGTGGAAGCCTACAAGATATTGAATGGGCATGGTGACTTTGAAGGTTTCGATAAAATATTCAACCTGAGTAGTTGCACCCATTTCAGAGGCCATCAACTTAACACGTTTGTCAGGCAGGGCGATCCGTTTGTGTTTTCTCACAGAGTCTAAATACGCGTAAGCAAGCGACATGCAGGCATATAAGTAATGTAATTTGATTTTTTTTTATTCTGACACGGTACAGAGACTACACCATGCCTGGTGGTGAGTATGTTGCAGTCTAAAAACTATAACAACTATCAAAAGTAAAAAAAAGATCATCGATAGTCGCAGCGATAATGCCGGCCTGCACAAAATGTTTCTACGCTTCGTTTCAAGAACCCAATAGAATAGGGCGGTGGGTACACGCTCTCCTGAAGATCATTTTGCAGGTCAACGACTCGGCAAAAGAAACAGAAAACCTCTTAGTCACAGCAGGGATAGGAGTAAAATGAATCTACTACAGGTTTGGAAAGTAGATTCTGCCGAGAAGAGCCAGTAAGAAGCTCTGCTAGTCTGTAAGCTCTTCATGACATAATGATATACAAGTCTATACACAAAGGAATTAATGTTCGGTGAGAGAAGTGGTATAAATAAAGAACCTGCACTTTTATCATTTACACTAATTTATGATACGGGTCTCTAAAAATAAGTGTATATTATAATTTGTTGAAGATATGCAAATATTACTTAAAATATCGGTCATGTTCTGGAATCTAGGGATATAGCGTAAAGCAATCCCAACTGTGGTCGTGGATTGGTTAATACATTAAATGTATTCACGCTTCTCCACGCTGGTACGTGAGCTTAGGACGGACTGCGGCATTTGTATTGAGCGGAGCGATGAGCGGCGCGGCTTGACTTGTTCAATCGCTTGAAAATAACTGACTGGAAAAAGTTTTTTATAGAAATAGATGAAAAACGTTACCAAGTAGGTGCAGAACTGTTTACACGGTAGCTTATCCTCTTAGTCTGTCATTCTGTGCAAATATTTGGGGCAGTAAAGGGTATTTCAAAAGAAGTAAGTTTTAAGTAAGTTCTTTTCCTTTCTTTCATAAATTGACAATCGCCGTGCAGGTTTGCATCCTTATGTGGTGGACATTCCAGCTGCTCGCATGAAGTGATTCAGTTCTTTTTTTTGCTGCGAACCGCTAAGGAGTCGAATTCGCTTCCTGCGTCTGTTTTTTCAGCTTTTTACGTCATGAGAATCTTCAAACGACGAGTGAATAGGTGTTTGTTGGTTGAGCGGTTGGGAGTTGCAGGAAGCAGTTGGATGTATAAGGTCATAGAAAACATTTTTTTTTTCAAAAGGTTGATTCTTCCATTAATACATGTCAGGTCGGCATCTCTACTTTGCACTCATTTATTTAATAAGAGTATAAAGAGAAAGATAACTTTTGAGAGGGGTTTTGCAATAATGATTAGATGAGAAGCTGGAGAGCGAGCTCAATGGCTCTTGTTAGAAGAGATCTATGTCCAATAATAGACTAAAAGGAGTTAATAATGAGATTAAAAAGTCAATAAATATTGGTACCGCTTATTTACATTTAATATCTCCTCTCCCTTACAAAGTGTCTTTAGGGTGTCTTGTCCGATTTCCGGCTTCTTTCACTATATCCTTTCAAATCTTCAACCGATTTGGCGCTTAGAATTGTAAACCTAATTTCGAAGTACATAAAACAGTCTTTTGATTGTCTGGGATAAGTAATTTCTTTTGAAATTGGAGAGCTCGTGTGTTTAGGTTTTGTGATAAGAATTTAGTGTAATGCCAAAGGTTTATGGGTCAGGATTAAAGAGGGTTTGAATGAATACGTTAGGTGTTTATCAGTGAAGGGATTTTATCGCGACATCTTTATTTATGTAGAACCTCTCTGTTTTTGAAGTTCCTCTATCCTAACTCGGCGCTCCATTACTGAGGATCCAAATTTATAAAATTATTTGGACAATCGTTGCTCTTTTATTGTAGTTTCATTCCTCTAAAGAAAACACCGAACCCATGCCGGGTCTCTTTGCCGTCCGTCTCTATATCTTCCCAGGATCTTTTTCTCAGAAATTTATGAAGGTGTCAAGTTCAAATTAATCCCAAATACTCAGATGATGTCCCATGTGACTCGGAAAACGTTATACGTCTAACTTAATGCATTTCAGCAAGCAAAAGAGGCTTTACCTCAGTCGAACCCAAAGGCTTCTAAAGCACATAAATTTTACATCTTAGTAAATTACAGATACGTAAGGACGCCTAAGTCATAACAGGACATGGTTACTTTAGTAGACATCTCTTTTATTTAGGTGTCACGGAACACTTATGCATGCTTTGTGCAGAGCATGCATGAGAGAAGAGGAGATAGTCAGGCATGTGCTCATTAAATGCAGTGATCTGGCATTATACCAGACACAACACCTTGGTACACCATGGTCCCTTCTGGAAGAAATCTGGAACAGGGTTGGGATGATTGAAATCACTCTAACCCAGTCTTACGCAAAAAAGGCGCACTGAGATGTTGAGTTGCGGAAAATGAGCCCGTGTGAATCAGATACCTGAATGCCTTAAGAAGAATAACTCATTTTCGCACGGGAATGGAAACCTATAGGGTACTTTCCGATGACCTGGAACAGTGAAATTTCTACCCCTAATTGATCATAGACCCAGAGGCATTCAGTCGTGATACATGTGGACTGAAATCACGACTGACTGTCAATAGATTCCCGTTCCTTAACGGTCATTGCCGTTCTTGGATTACTCTGTACTTTCTAGCAGCTGCAATATAGTCACTTTATCAAGCCATGACCGAAGGTCTCTAAGTACATAACCAACTGGACGTGCACAAGCTGATCCAGAAACGCGATAGGGAGAAACAGGTAACGATAACGGTATTTAAACTTGTGTACTTATTTCGGGCGAGAAGGCTGGGATTTTAAGGTATTCGGCCAGCGACTTACGGTTTGAGTGGCAACGCAAGGGCACCCCTGTGGGTATGGTACTTGACTTAGGTGGATGGCCAGAGAAAAAGCTAACGGTGATCTACAAGGGTTTCGGAAGCGACTAACTTGAGAAAATACGCAGAAAGAAACTCAAGGTTATGTCAGAGTTGTATTGGGGTGTGATTAAGAATACCCAGAAGTGGGACACGAAAGGAAAATAAAGCGATAAAATGAATAGAAGCGTGAAATAGCGTTCATGCGAACATTCTCAGAGAACATGTTGTCGGGCTATATAGTAATACAATTTGTTGGAAGCGGTGTTAGTTTATCGCTCGAGGAAGGGGCTTGTGTTCCGACACTGTTGGGATTATTAAATTATTCTGTTCACAGTGGTAAGCGGAAGCGATTTATCCCTCAAATGAATTTTTATTTTTCATAAATTAAATTAGAAAACCACCGGATATTAGGTGTAGTTATTTTTTACATTTTCAGTGAAACATACAATAATATATAATCAATAAAAAATATGCAAAAAAGAGATATATAACCAAGCAAAGCTTCCACAAAAATATAAAATAAAAATCAAGTTAAGGGACAGGAAACAATATAATAAAATTAATCAATTAATTCTTATAAATTGCTTAATTAACACTCATTAAAGAAAAACAATCATAACAAGGAAAAATGTAAACTATAAAATACTATATATTTTATTCGCCTATACAATACAATACCTAAAAAAATCATATCATCATCGAAATACAAAAAAAAAAACATAAAAAAATTGTTAAATAGGGATATTATTTTCTCTCGGGACAGCCATTCCTTTGTTTACATAAACGAGTGACAAAGTGAGTGTATGTATTACCATGTATGTCTGAAAATATGTGTGCTATGTTAAACTATTGTAGTATGGCCTCTGTACATCCATATACAATGATACACTGTAACAAGTCGCTCCGCTTTTGAATATGTTCGCAGTCTTACGTTCGCTCATTCGTGTAACATTTCGTGACACCACAATATAACTAGAGATTTATGCGAACTGTAATGGCTTTTTTACTAGTCGTGACCTACGGGCTTACTTATGAAGTGGCAGTGGTAGTCTAGTAGGTAAAGTTCCAGTATCCATGCGCGATAATGTGAGGTCGTAGGTTCATATCCCGGCACGTACCTCTGGATTTTTTGAGATTAAGTACGGATTCAGGCACCACAGGCTTACTGCTGAAGGAAAACATCGTGACCGAGGCCTACATATAGCAAACTAAAAAAGCTGTGATGGAGGGTAATGTCAAATAAATCAATCGGCGAAATTGCATGAAGGGATTAATGAACTTTAACCCATTAACGCCGAGATGTGCAGAATTTATACTAACTTTTCAACGTGTTTATTTATTATGTTATCGGACCAAAAAATAATGCAATACTTATATTCCTACGCGAAATTTGATGATCTTCCATAATCTGAGCTCAAAATTTCGATTAGACACCGAGAAAAAAAAAGTCGATTTAAACGTGAAGAACGTGAAAATTTTCGATGAAAATAATTTTTCGCATTTTTTTTTTCACAATGATACCGCAAAGCTATCAACATTTTACTATGATCAGAGGTGCTCATGGCGCTCGAACATTAAGAGGAATTTTTTTATCAGAAAAAATCACCGACACGTTTTTTTATAATGGCGACGAGAACGAAAAAAAAGTATAAAAATATTAATGTATAGTTTTCTTAAAAACTATAAACTTTAAAAAAAAAAAACCAAGAACAAAAATGTCCTAAAATTAGTCAAAGAACACTCTCAAATTTTCCCAAAATTTTTAAAGATAATTTTAGATGTTCGTAAATTTAAAAAAAAGAAGAAATTTTTAAAAATACCCAAATTATTTGTGAAAAATTCTGCTTATCTCGGCGTTAATGGGTTAAGGAAGCGAAAGAGATTTGCAAAAGTAGAGAGAAATTGCGTGCCATTTTCTTTGCCTACCTCAATAAGGACTCAGCGTGATGATAGATCGATAGATAGATAGTTATTACAAAATTAGGGGTTTCCTTAAACCCATTTACACGAGCTGAGATTACGTTTATAGCCAAGTGTTTGAATAAAACAAGAAAATTAATTAGCACAGAGACCCAAACAATGGAATTAAACCATTCAGGCATTGTTACTGTGAATAATCTAGATCAGAGCTCGGATTAACTTGTCCTATTACTAGAGTGGGGCCGATGCTTCGGCTTCGGTTTTAGTCACCTTTTGGTCCTATTTCATTTTAAGACTTCGTCTATAAACATCTGGTTTCATCTGTGTCCGAGCGAAATCAATTTCTGTTTATACCTGCTTAATAAGGGAGTGGCGGGTGATTCCTTCTGTCTCTAATTTACGTGATATTTCAATTGGTAGGTCAAAAGGAATGTTTTGAACAGTAGCTTGAGTTTTTTCAGAATATTTTGAGTCTACCCACGCTACGGCTGTCGATCCGTAGTTTCCACTCAAGAACCCGCCAGCTCCTATGACAATACAAAAATTCGTGGGGACTGTCATCAAATTCCTTCCTTGGCAGTTATCAGCTTTCATGGATTTTTTAGTGGTAGGAAGATTGCCCGAATTGGGTCATGACAACAATACACGCGTATAAAGATCGTCATAGGGACTCCTTTTGGCTTGTCACGATTCGGGATCAGCGTGTGTATATTCAGTAACTCATATAATTAGAGACCTTCAGTCGTAGTACATATATGTGGACCGACATGACGACGGAGACAATCAATGAATTTTCATTCTTTGATGGTCGCTTTCGTTTTTGGACTACACTGTGTACTTACCATTAGGCACACTGTAGTTACTATGTCGTCCCAGTGTAAAAAAGAAAATTACACTATACTTGTTATTTAGAAAAACGGATGTGCGCTAGTATTAATTTATCTCAAGATGCAAACGAGATATCTCAGGTAATTGCACTGGATTAACTAAATTCCTATTACATAGTACATCCAAAACGCCTCGATTGGTACCAATTAATTTGCTTGACATTCGATCGGTATGTCCGAGCACACACGATCCGCATTACTGACAGAATTGTATTTAAGGTATAATAATTTAAATTTGTGGTTGAAGTGGCAGGGTTATAGGTTCGAATCCTGGCATCACATGCTCACCGATGTAGGAAAACATTGTGAGGAAACCCACATGACATCTAATAGAAATGTCATGTGTGCTAGTGCTGTGAGAACGGCAATTAACTGCGCTGCTCGACATATAAGCGCAAAGTGGATTCGGCAACTAATGTATCTCTGCTCACACCCCTCTGGCACCCCTGTGGATACAAGCCTCGACTTGAGCGGCCAGGTAGGGAAAGAACCTAACGGCGATCTACTAACGTTTTAGAAGCAACCACCTTGAGAAGAAACGCCGAAACAAACTCAAGGCTGCATCGGAGTGGTACTGCGCCTCGGAGCATAAACGCACCGGTTAACACAGTTTACTGAATCATGGAATTTAAAACCTTCTTACTATGAAAATGCGTCTAAAATTGTTATTATCAACGATAGATTATTGACATGTTGAATAAAAAAACACAATTTTAGAATTTCTGAAGAGGTCGATTGCTTGAACTGGATGGTAACCACAGTACACAAGTGTAAAGGTCCTGATAGTGACTCGCTTCGGCCTGTCGCGGTTCAGTATCAGTTCGTGTATATCCAGTTGTTCACATACCTAGAGACCTTCCGTTGTGTGGTATATGTGAGCTGACATAGCCAAAGCGACTGTCTACAAATTTCATCCCTTGGTGTTCGTTGTCGTTCTTGGAGTACAATCTACTTACTATCAGATGCAATGTAGTCACTCCATTGCGGCAGTATAAAAAAATACCTCGTTAGCTTTATCGTAATTTATTTCCAAATTAGTTTACATAAGCGCTCATTTATAAATTCTTATCAATAAAGTTCTCTCAGTCAATACTGACGGTATATAGACAGCCTAAGCTAACCACATAGTTAGTGAAGCGTCCTCAAAGACACAAGACGTTCTCCTTGAGTATATGGTAGTCATTGATTGTCGTCATTTGGCTTTGCTTGCGATGTACAATCGGTATTGTATTCCATTAGAGATTAGATAATCCCGGGCTCTATATTTACTTGACAGTAATTTAGACAATTATCGAATCAAAACAGATTTTAAAAATTGTTTAATGCATGGAGTGCTGTTTACATCACAAGGCTGGTACTTCCAAGTACTTACTTGACGCCCTGGATAAGTTGCAGCGGAGGGCTGTCCATATTGTGGATGTTCCAGGCGTATCTAAGCTCCTTGAACCGCTTTAGTTGCGCAGATATTGCCTCACGATGCGTTTTCCACCGTCTGTATCACAGCGTGTGTTCTGGAGAGTTATTCACCCATATTCCATTCTCTATTTCCTATAAAAGAACCATGCGCCAGGGTTTGCGGATTTGGCTATACGCTAGCTCACATCCCGACTACGAATAAGAAGTTCCCTAGTTCTTACTTTTGCCGAGTCGTTGAGCTGTGGAATGGTCTTCTGGCGAGCGTGTTCCCACCGTTCTATGATATTGGGTCCTTTAAACGAAGCGTGAATAGATGTTTGTGTGGGCCGGTATGATTAATGCGACTATTAATTGCTGGTTCAACAATAATAGCTAAATAAATTTAATTCAATATTTCTATTCTGATTTAGTACACTTTTGTCATAAAACTGATAGTGTGCGGTCGGACTGCATCGATTCAAGTGCACTTGAACAAACGAGAGCTTCTGTTATTGAACGTTTGAAGTGAGGCTTATCGATTTTATTGGACTTTTTCTAGTATATTTTAGTTCTGTGTATTTATTTTTACACTCGTTTTATTATGGCCTAGTGAATAAAGGATCGGTAACCATGCGCGGCAACGCGAGTGTCATAGGTTTGTATTCGGCACGTACCTCTAGGTTTTTTCATATTAAGTACGTATTAGCCACCACATACTAATCGATGAAGGAAAATATTGTGAGAAAACCCGCAAGACATCTAATAGAATTGTCATGCGTGTAATAACGGTGATCAGCTATGCCACTGGTCGCGTTGGGCACGATGTTTAAGGAATATGTGATTACAGAGATTAACATTTTTTTTGGTAACCCGGGGGAAAATCCTACATTGGACCATCAGGGTCACTGTGAGGGCAGCGACCTCGGTGTGTCAGACTCCTACTGACTAAAAACCCCCGGGGTGTCCCTCTAATCACTCCACCCAGGCCTGGGAAACCAAATTCGTCCAGTCGCCCGGGAAGCGAACAGCCTCATTCAGGCTTCCTCTCTGGGAGGGATGGGTATAAAGAGCCCACGCCTCCAGTACCTCTTTCATAGGCGGCGCGTTAGACACTGCGCACCAGCGTCCTCTCATCTGGGGAGCAAACTCCCTTTAGTCTACTGCCCGACTATACAGCGATTAACATATCTCTAGTCATTCTGAAAGGATTATAGCGTAACGTTATATTATTATTTCTTAATTTACAATATTTAAAGTATTTACAATATTTTTTCATTTTAAAATATATACAAATATAAAAATATATACATTTTAAAATATTAAAACATGTACGTACGCCTACGGAAGCATTCCAAAGATCTAATCCACTGGCAGTTAGGACCCGATTGAGGTACCTCCAAACACTATTAGCCGGACTTGAGAGAGTCTGCTGCCTAGATGAGCCTCTTAAGACGCCAATAGAGGCTTTTTGCAATCAGGTCATTAGTCGATACGACTATCGGGGCAATAGTCGTTGAATTCACATCCCACTGGCTGGCAATGTCGTGTGCGATGTCTAAATATTTTGAAGATTTTTTTAGCATTCACGAGATTCTTATCATGAATAATTTCAACAAATATTTCGTGGCGCGTCAACCGATCTACTTCCACAATGTCAGGTCTATTAGCAAAAATAGTCCTATCAGTGATAATAGATCGATTCCAGCACAACATAGTGGAAGCATTTTCGAGAATTGTCTGAGGTACATATTAATGGCATGAATGATTTGATATGGATGTTGACAGCACAACAATCATTATTTTATAAGTGTAGAGTTAGCATCCGTCAGTTTTACTTGACAGCGTGCAGCTAGATAGTCAATAACCGCATAGTTAGTAAAGTGTGCTCAAAGTTTGGAGACGTGCTCTTCGCCTTTCATTTGTGTTATGCAACTCGAAGTAATATCAGATATCGATTATTTTGTTTGCTTGCATATGAATAAAGTTCGCGAACTCCTTTAGAACTTTCGGAGAGCAGATTTTCAGAGTGTTACAGTATCCAGCTTATTCCTTTTAGGGCTGGCAAGATACGTAGCCACAATGGTTTGTTCGTACTCCCGCACTCTGCTATCTTTCGAGGAAGGGAAAGACGAGATTTTTCACTCTGACTGTGGCATTATTAATGTAAAAAATCTCCTAAAAGACCTCACTCTCTCTCAAAAGCAATTAATTTTAATTAAAAATAATAATGATTACTGTAATCCAGATTACAATAGCGGAACGTACATCTGGAATTTTTCAGACTAAATACGAACTTAGGCCCCGTTTTCTTACCGGTGAAGTTAAACATCTTAAGAAAGCCCACATATCTTCGAATAAAAATTTAATGTGTACTAGTGCTGTGAGAACGACTGTCAGTTGTGATACTGGTCACGTTGGGCACGATATATAAGCGCAAAGTGCTGCCACAAATACCACCTCTGCTTGAGGTTGTAGGGCGATTGCTCGAATTGGGTCGTGACTACAGTACACAGGTGTAAAGGCTAACGTAGTGTCGTGTTTCGCGATAGCTTGTGAACTTTCAGTCTAAACATAAGTATTTTGCTGCTGTGGTTTTGTCTATATTTATCGTATTGTATCATAATACTATATAAAGGCTGATTTTATAGACAAGGGATATATTCAAGGAGGGTATTCAGCATTCGATTTTAATTCCAAATGTATGTAGAAATAGTGATATCTTAATATTTCCATTAAAACAAAATAATTTATGGTCAACATATTTAGGAGCAATGACACACACGATTAGTATAAATAACAATTAATTATTAAGTAGGTATTTTGTCTTTCCTGAGCCAAGATAAAGTTCTAAAAGGAAGCGAATCAATTACCCGTTTATCTAAAATCACGTAAAATGAATTTTATCTATTTACCACTCAATCATAAGTCACACGTACTGCGGTGTCCAAACTTTTTACGGATCAATTCTCATTTGTTGATAAATGTCTCTATATGATTTGTTAGGGAATATAGTTATTTACATTATTATTAGTTGTTATTATAGTTTTATATGACTATCACGTAGCATTACTCTTTAAATTATTGTAATTTTTTATATTAAGTAAACTGTAATGTTTATTTTTGTGACATAAATTTCTTTTACGCCATTTACAATTGTTTATTTACCTAGAGATCTTCTGTCGTGGCTTATATGGGCCGATATACCAATGTCGACTGTCAATGGATTTTCTTCCTTTGACAGTAGTTGTTGTCTTTGGACCATACTGTACTTTACATCAGCTGCAATGTTGTCACAATGTCGAGCCAGTATAAAAAAAGGACTTGAATTGAATTGAACGTAATTTCATCTGGTGTTTCAATAATGTCTCATTGTTCGTAAACGTTATATTTTGTATGTTAATTAAAACGAGCCATGCAGGGGATTATTCTTGTATATTATAAGCCGAAATCAGTCACTATAACGGACTTTGACTGTACTGAGGTTGCAATCTCGTTGAACAATGACCCCCAACATCCAAACCCCAATATTCCAAAGGGCGTAGTTAGCAAAGAATTCTGTAATTATTAAGTACACATAAGTTACTTAACTTGAAAAGTTCCAAGTCGATTTTATTGATTGTTCTGATTTAAGTTAGCAAAGTCTTCAACTTAATGTTTAAAATTAGACTTTATAATAATGGCTTAAAGGAAAGTAAACTTTGTACTCGCTACGGACCGCGGCAAAGTGTCAAGCATTTCATTGTAAAAGGGAATATTTTAACAAATTTACTTTGTTCATTATAAGCCCCAATAGTCTTCCGGTATCTCCGAAAAGACCACCATTTTGATAAAGCTTGGGGGTTTTATGGGATTCATTTATTTTGTGGCAGAAATTTGACCAATTATTCCTATAAATTACATTTAAATCATGCCTGCTTGCATGGCATCTAACAGGAATGTCATATGTACTAAGGCTGTGAAAACGGCGATCAGCTGCCCTGCTGGTCACGTTAGGTACGATATATAAGAGGAAAATCGATACAGCGAGTAATGTGTCTCTGCTCACCTCTAAAGGGACATAGCCTGACGATATATTTATTATTATTACAATTAATCAGAATTTTAAAACCAAACGCCGGAATAGCTAACTATCTATAGTATATTCGTTAAGACAAGTCCCACGTACTTAAATACGATACCTCTGTTGTAAGTTAATGAAGAGTTAAGTATCCCGTTGCTTCCAGATGTTGCTGCAGCATCAGGTCAAGGTTACTATATTGTTGGCATTATTGAGATCACAGGTTAATTAATTTCTCAATACATTATACAGGGTAAGAGGAGTAAAATGTCTCATAGGAATAAGGTGACACTATACAAATTCTTTATTGGACCGGTGTAGAAATACGCCAGAATTTTTGTTTTACTCTGACACGGTACATTGACTACACACGTCTGATGGTAAGCATCGATAATTCTAAATATGACAACGGTTATTAATAGTAAAGAAAAACGTATCGATTGTCGCAGCGATCATGCCGGCCTGCACAAATATCTTTCACGCCTTGTTTAAAGGACCCAATATCACAGGATAGTGAAACACACTCGTCGGAAGACCATTCCACAGCCAAACAATTCGGTAAAAGTATGAGTTAGAGAACTTCTTAGTCCTAGCCGGGATGTGAGTTACCAAATAGCCGTGATTGCGTAAACGCGCGCGGAGTTCTGCAATGGAAGGGAGAGGGTAGAACAAGGTTAAATAACTCTACTTGCCATGATACAGACCTTAGAAAATGTTCAATGAGGCAATACCTCTGTGCAACTGGAGCGGTTCAAGATGCTTAGGAACGTCTGGATCATTCACAATGCGGACAGCCCTTCATTGCAACCTATCCAGGACGTTGAGTTAATACACAGCAGAACTGTCCCAAAGATGCGAACAATATTCCATACATGGCCTAACCTGGGCCTTATACAATAGATTCGGTTGATCCGGCGTGAAAAACTGATGCACGCTGTTCAGGATACCAAGTCTACGTGAAGTCGTAGAGATAACATTCCCTTAAGGTTGTGATCACAGCGAATATCCATACCTAAGATACTTTTTTTTTACTTGGGAAAATCCTCATAGGACCGTCTCAGCCACACAGGGGGGTTGCATGACCGAGGTGTGTCGGACTTGTACCGACTAAAAACCCCAAGGTGACTATTTCTGCGCATTGGCGGGGACTGCGGGTTCTGTAATCAATTCGCCACAGCCCCGTCGCGCCGCGCCCACTGGTCACAGACTCGGGGGAAGTTGTTGCCTTCCCCGATACTGCTCGTTGTATTTAGGCAGAGCACATTACAATGCTCTGCCGACTTCTCGAGTGTCGCTAACCAGTTGCTCAGGGCCCCTACCCTGAGCAGCCACAACCCCATAGACATCAGCCAGCCAGTCGTGGATCGACTGATCGGCTGGAATGATGTATACCTAAGATATTTAGGTTGTCGCACATAGCAAGCGGCACATTCTGGAGAAAGGGAAGGAAGGAGTGCCGATTTCAGAATCCCTCGTTATAAGGTGCCAAAACTTTAATATAAAATCATATAAACATCTACTTATAGCCTATAAAGAATTTCGCCAAGTGAAATGCAAAGTTACAAAACAACTTGACATATGATGTAAAGTTTCCGGGAATCGAAACACAAAGTATTAAGTTGCCTCTCATTATTTCTTCAGAACTCCTCAACAAACTCCATGTATCGAAAAAAAAGTCATCGAAGCGTGAATATAACAAGACCTTACCTTTGAATTAAAAATACTTTTATCATATACTAACATTCTTTTTATTGTTATCTTACGAGCAGTTTGAAAGGCTCCTATTTTCCTTGACTGGGTCACAAGAGTGTTTACTATTTGCCTGCGATTTAAATCCATCAAAACACATATCTAGGAAACCACTGGAATCACAATAAACATATGGGTATAAGAACAACTGGATTTGTACAAGCTGATCCTGAAACGCGACAGGCCAAAGCGAGTCACTGTGACAGTCTTGTTGTTTGTTTATTAGATATACTATTCAAAAAAGTGGATAAGAAAAACAATTTTTTTTTTGCGCCTATGGTAGCCTAGTCGAAAAGGAAACAGTAACCTTGCGCAGCAATGTGAATAGTCGCAGGTTCGAATCCCGGAACTTACCTCTGGGTTTTCTCAGATTCAGTATGCACTGGGGCATGAAATACTCACCGGTGAAGGAAAATATCGTGAGGAAACCGGCATGGTAATATGTACTAATGTTGTGAGAACGGCGATCAACTGCGCTAATGGTTACGTTGAGCGCGACATATAAACGCAAATTGGATGCAGCCACTAATCTATTTCTGACCAATCCGAAAGGGATATAGCATGACGATACTTTGTTTTTATTATTATGAGTTTCGAAATATATTCGAAAGTTAATATGTCGCGACTGCGGGAGTGAAATTTGAAAAATTCCTTCGTCTTTGTAAGAATTTGTGATGTTCAAGTTATAATAAAGTACAAATAAAGTATGAGCTATATTAATTTCTTGCAAACTCAATGTTTATTACGTGAATAATCTATATCAAGTATACTTAGTAGGTCACTTTTAACTTTGTAGGTATCTTCTACGCATGGTTGAAGCGAGGCCTGATAAGGTCGATCGATTCACAATTTTTATTTGATAACTACATCGTTCATGTATATGTAGATTCACAGTGAAGCCAGTGTCCCTTATTACTTTTTTATAATTATAACATTATACATCGTTACGCTATAGCCTTTTCAGGGTTAGCAGATATACATTAATGGCTGTATCCATTGTAGGTTTATATCTTACCCAATGTGAACAGTACTGTTCTCACAGCACTAGTTCACATGACATTTCTATAAGACGCCATGAAAGTTTCCTCACGATATTATTTTTTCAATATCTTAATAGCCTTCCAATGCCAGCTGGCAGGTGGCAGCGTAAAGCGGCTCCAGTAACTAGCTGTAACGTAGTTATGCAATAACCAATTAAGAGGTATTATGGTTATTTTAGAACCGTGACCTTCACTACACCCGTGACCTGCCGACACTTTTTTTGGTAATCCGGAGGCATAACCTACATAGGACCGTCTGGGCCATCGTGAGGGCCAAAAATCCAGTGTGCTACTGACAAGAAACCTCCGAGGTGTCGTCTCCTCATCGCTGATAATCGGGTCTAGATGTTCACATTCTTCTTTGGCTCGACGTGCGAAATGACTGAAGAGGTTGCATCTCTTGGAAGAAGGGATATAAATGATCCCCCTCAAGTCTCCAAGAAAGTGGTGTGCTCCACACACCTCCTCCATCTCATCTGTGCAGCAGACTCCTTCAAATTTACTGCCCGATTGCTGTTAGGAAGGGTGGCCACGCGCAGCATTGCGCGCGAATAACTTTCTTTATCTGGGTCTTGTTCTAGGACGCTGACTGTCCGGGCACGATATTGTTCTGTGCCTCTCCCATTCGGCAGTCTCCTTCTTAATCTAGACAATCTCGCTAAATATGAGTACTGCTTACCATGACCTCACACTGTCGACGGCGCTCCGTTAAAATTTTCTGCTAGCTCAAGACGTTATGTAGTCCAGGTTGGGCATTCCTTTAGCACATGTTTTGCTCTCTTGTGGGCATACCTACGATATGATAAGCTCTACTAACCTACATAACAATCCTGCATCATACATTCTTGCAGCGTCTACCTCTCTATGCCTACGAAGTCGATCGCCAGCAGTTCAAGTTGGGTCACCCCTACTATAACATTTCCCTTTTTTCGTTATAAACACATTACAAAAATAATCATAATGAGCAACCTAATAATTACCCCTCTCAATATTATACTTTGATAATTTAAATGGAACCAGCTTAAGGAATTAATTATATCATTAAAATATTCGCGAATAATACAGATTCACGATGAAACTTCTCCGCCGGGCTCATTGAATTCTCAATTATTTCTACAATGCGTGGACCAGTAAAAACTGCCGTAAACCAGTTTTCATGGGATAAGGTTCGTTCACACTTATATTTAGTTTTGAATATCGGGCGTCTTCCTAAAAAGCGACAATTTTCACGAATTATTGTCATCGTAATCTTTATATATTTCTACCTTCTCACAACATTAGTATCATATATTTATTTTGCAATATAGAAATAGAAAAAAACACTGATCGTTTAGATTTTTTGTTGTCACTCCCTTTCCGCTAGATAGAACTAGTTTCTTTGAGACCTTTAATCGTAAAATGATGTATTAAAATGGGACTCAAATTAGAACTTGACGCTTTGTTTTACTGGGATTCGGAATTGAGCCCCGCACCATTGATATCGTATTATAGGTACATATTCCGAGCCACATAATTGTTTCTATTCAACTTAGTTCTCAGCTTTAACGTTACGTGGCGCTACTTTCCACGCAATCGTTTTTTCGGTGGATTGTGACGCCTTTATAATACACAGAATGTATTTTTTAAAAGGAATATTGATTTTTTCTCACCAACCAGTGACCAATGATAAAAAACCATTCAGGTGCGAGACAAAATCGCTCACCGAGGGTTCCGTACATATTTAGAATGTGTTAAAAAGTTATCATCGAATTTGACTTCAGCTGTTCAGAATTTTTTATGCTCTATAAAAAGTTCACGCTTGAGGAAAATATTAACTTAATTTAATTTTCAGTCAAAACAAGTTAAAGTATCTTAGCATTGTATAGTTGTATCTCTTGTAGTTTATATTATCCTCTTTAAAAGTAAAGCATTATACTTGTAATGATTTTTTTATTTTTTGTTGCGACCATAAAGTTACGACTTTCGGATATTTATATGTACTTGTGATATAAGACCAGGCTTCTTGGCAAATTCCATGATTGCAGGTCAACGGGAAGTACCCTATATGTTTCGATACTCTTGCGAAAACGAAATAAATTTTGTAAATGCGTTAAGTTAGACGTATAGCATTTTCTGATCCACAAGGGACCATATATCTGAATATTTGGTATTGACTTGAACTAGATGTTTCCACACGTTCCTAAGAAATAGGATTCTGGAATATAGGATAATGAAAACAATTTTCTTATGCATGTAATAAAATATGTATCGGTAAGTGTAAACCGACCTCATCGTTTTATGACTCTCACACAATACAGAGTCTGTTGGATTAAATTTTTATCACTGCACTAGCCTCTGCAACCACACTTCGCTTGCGTTTGCGATGATATATTATATTCCCGACTTACGTCGTATTAGATATTAATAATATATCGTCACGCTGAATCGTTTTCGAGGTGAGCAGAGATAAATTAGTGGCTGTATTCACTTTGCGCTTGTACCCCGTGTCCAATGTGACCAGTAGCGCAGATCGCCATTATCACAGCACTAGTACACATGACATTTCTATTACATGTCATGTGGGTTTTCGCACGATGTTTTCCTTAACCAGTGAGCATGTGGTGCCTAAACCCGCACTTAATCAGAAAAACCCAGAGGAACGTGCCGGGATACGAGCCTACGACCACTCGCGTTGCCACGAATAGATACTGTTTCTTTTACCACAAGACCACCATAACCACTGTAACAGATGAATTCATTTAATTAAATATTCGCCGTGCTTACTGCCAGGCTTTGTGTGGTCACTATATCGAGTCAGGAGTAAAATAAAGCTAGTACATTTAAAAGAGGATTTCGAAGCAATCTCCGCGATTTAAAATCATTAGCTGTGTGGTTCAATTTCCAACCTAGTTTTCATCCTAACAATATGGTACTTATTTTATTTATTTATCAAGTTCTTATATTGAAGTCTGACAACCCTTAACCCTTCCCAGATCCTCCAAATACTCGACGACAGTATTAGACACGTGACGCCATTATCCTACTCATAATGGTATATTTATGATAATTAATACAATTAATATCCATGACCTTTGACATGGCTGTAGGCTTTTGAATCATTTCTGATATAATAATAAGAATAATATATTGCCAAGCTATATCCCGGTTGGGTTAAGTAGATAAACATCAGTGGCTGTATTCACTTTGCGCTTATATTTCGCCCCCAACGTGACCAGTAGCACAGCTGATCACCGTTTTCACAGCACTAGTACACATGATATATTTATTAGACGTCATGAGGGTTTCTTTTTATATATAGTACATTAAGTTATAACTTTATTAAGAATGGTATCAAGGTTTTATATCCAGATTTTAGTGGATGCAGCCACTAATGTACTTCTGCTCACTCAGAAAGGGATATATATTATTATTATTTGAGTGTTTTTGTGTGTTTTTAGCCATGGTGGCTGCCGGCAGAATAGAATAGCACCTCCCTCTTCTTGCTGAGGTGTCGTAAAAGGCGACTAAGGTATCTCTTGAACACCGCAATTCTACCAGGTGTACAGAGAAGGAACACTCGACCAAACCTGCATCCTGCTCCCTCCCGATCGTACTGGTTCTCCTTTCCATCGGGCCTGAGGGAGCTCGGACGAGAGAGTGCTTTTCTGGCAGCGCGTCCAGTTATGCACTTACATATCTCCTGCGCAATTGGCTGTTTCCGTAAACTGGACCTCGAATTTCTTAATCGGTGTTGAAACAGTCGCCGTGGCCGAAACCGGCTAGGACATCATCATCATCATTTGAGTGTTTTATTAGTACAAGTACTGTAGTGAAAACAAATAAATATTTTGGGACATAGTGCCAAATTCAGAATCAGTCGGAATACTTTACCTTGATAAGTATTTAAGTATTTCCAGGCCATTAACGACATTACCATTTTTAAGACTCCCTGTGTAGTTATAAATGACTGCCTACGTCTAAAGATCAGCTATAAAGCAGTCCAAGAGTCTTCAGAGCGGCTTGTGTCTCTGCCCGGAGCAGATATCGGCTAATCCCGTAATTTGTTGTTCTCAGCAATCTACTGAATGCGGAGTCAAAGGTGGGTTTACACTCGCTGACTTAAATCGAAAGTGTTTGATGAAGTTGCCCGAATCTCCTGTCTCAATCTGATTAGCAAGATTAAAGAATTAACATGGTTTTTATTTGTTTATTTGTTTTTAATTGGATAGTAAAGGGTATTATAATAGAAACAATAACAATAAGAAGTTATGAAAACTAATCTAAATCATTGAAATTCTTAAGGTAAATAGAAAAAGAATTGAAATTGGACTAACAGTGTATCGTCATTGTAACTTAGAGCTTATTTGTTTAATCCAATGGTAAACTTTATGTTTGACTATATTTATTCGGTATTAATTATAATTATAATATATAATTATAAAGCTTAATTTTCAGGACTGAAACACTTTTGAAAATGAAAGATATTTATTTCCCAGCAATAAAAATAAAAACAAATATAATACAAGAATGAAAATAACATATATAAACGAAGAAAATACAAGACATAAAAACATATATATGACGAAATAGACTCCGGCAGCATAATGCTACAAAAGAAGGCTGTGGCACTTGCATACCGGTGGGCTTGCATGAAGACCCCTGGCTGTGCTACATCTTATAGGCTTAATCTGAGAAGAGCGGGGCGCGCGATATGGAAGCAAAAAAGCAAAAATAGTCTCTTAGTATAGAGAAAAGGCGAAATTAGACGAATTGTTGTTTTAAGAAAGAGAAAAAATGTAAATAGAATTTCCTGTGGTGTGTCTCCATCGTACGAAACGATATAAGTGTATTAGTATAAAATGTTTAGATATAATTATTTAGATAAATAAGTGAAGATGTATTAATGTAATTTAAAACAGTTGTTAGTTATATGGCAGTATAATATTAAGATGTAGAAATAGAAAACTTTAAGGACAGAAATAAATAAATAATGAATATTGCATTGTAATAATAAAGAACTGAAAAGTAGTTTGTTATTTTATGTTGTATTTGACCGAATATTCGGCAAAACGTGTGAGTGAAGACTAAGCTTTACTCGAGATAGACTATCAAACAATCCTTCTACGTTGCATTTGTGGGAGAAGCGAGTGTTACAACTCTACGAGCGAATGTTTGTGTTTATCTATATCAGAATTGTTTTAGAAATCCTTCTGTTTTAGTTAATCTATTTGGTTTTAATTTTCAGATGAACGAATCTGGAATTTTAGTCTCAAGGTGATCTTGTAAATGAAATAGGTTTAATACATTCCCGCCGTCATGTACCATTAATGGTACATTGAGGACTGTCCCATCGGTCGGCGTGTACCATTTATAGTTTTTTTTTGTAACCCGGGGAAATCCCTGACGGACCTCAGAGGGCGATGAGGGTCGCCTCCCGGTGTGTCGGACTTGCACCGACTAAAACCCCCGGGATGTTCCTTCTCTCCGTCTAGCCGGGACCGGAGGTACAGCAGCGTCCACTTCTCCGGTCCGCGACGACGTCTGGCCTATTCGGTAGGCCTCACCTCTGTGTTTACGAGGGGGTAAGTAAAGAGCCACCCATCGCTCTCCTCATAAGTAGTCTTGGAGCGGTGTGCGGGAACACGTCACACACCGCTTTCACCTGGATAAATTGGGCGACGCGCTCCCTCAAGCGCTATTACAACTAAAACTAAAACTATTACAACTAGTAAAAGTAAAGAAAAACAATCAATAGTCGCAGAGATCTCTTCACGCTTCTCTTAAAGAACTTCATATTATAGGATACGCTCGCCGGAAGACCATTCCACAGCTCTACGGCTCAGCAAAAGTATGAGTTAGAGAACTTCTTAGTCCTAGCTGGGATGTGAGTTACCTTAAAACCGTGCAACAAGGTCAAATAACTTTTCAGAACATTCGCCGTGATACAGACGGTAGAAAACGCTTAGTGAGGAAATATCGTCATGCTATATCACTTTCAGGGTGAGCATAGATATATTAGTGGCTACGTCCACTTTACGATTATATGTTGTGCTCAACATGACCAGTAGCGCAGCTGATCGCCGTTCTCACAGCACTAGTACACATGACATTTCTATTAGATGCCATGTGGATTTCCTCACGATTTTTTCTCTTACCTATTAGCATGTGGTGTCTAGATCTGCAATTAATTTAGAAAAATCCAGGAGTATGTGCCGGGTGTCAAACCTACAACCATTAGAATTACCGCACATGGATACCGGTCCTTTATCCACTAGGCCGCCGCAGCCACCTAAAAAGAGACAGATGTATACACCCGTCTCATGCCACCTGTCTTGTATCTTAATAACAGGTGTCAAAAGACCGTTACAGGTACCACAGTATAAAATAGCATCGTAATAATCACTTGGATACTGTTAATTTTTGTATATAAATGTATGGAGGGTAATGTATTTGGTGTATAAGACAGCTGGCAGGCGCGTGCGACGAACCGTAAATATTTAAAAAACGTGTATAAAATGGCCATAGGTTCTCAAACTTGTTTAACCCTCTGTTTGTATCATTAAGTAATACTTCCTAGTTTTTTTTATCCTCACTCGGTACAGTGACCACAAAACGAATGATAGTAAACATGGTGCAGTCCTTAAAACGACAATGATTATCAACAGTAAAGAAAAATCTATCGATACTCGCAGCGATCATACCGGCCTGCACAGATAGCTCTTTACGCTTCGTTTATAGGGCCCCATGTCATAGGACGGTGGGAACACACTCGTTGGAAGACTATTCCACAGTCCAACGACTTAGCAAAAGTTAGAGAAGTTTTGAGCCCTTGCTGGGATGTGAGTTACCGTACAGCTGTGACTCTGTAAACCCACGCGCATGATTCTATTATGGAAGGGAGAAGGTGGAGCAAGGTTAAATAACTCTTCAGAACTCTAGCTGTAATACAGACAGTAGAAAACGCTTAATGAGGCAATACCTCTGCGCAACTAGAGCGTTTTAAAATGCTTAGTAACTTCTAGATCATTGACAATGCAGACAGCTCTCCGCTACAAATTATGCAGGGCGTCAAGAATGTTCTGAGCAGAACCGTCCCAGAGATGAGAAAATTATTCCATGCAGGGCCTGACCTGGGCTTTATACAGTAAATACTGTTGATATGGTGTGAAAAACCATCGTACTCTGTTCAGGATACCAAGTCTACATGAAAATATTCCGGAGTGGCGTCTTTCTAAATATCTAGGAAATAAAATAGCGATAATATGACGTCATGAGGCTGGTCACAGCGTGAGAGAGTACATTGTCCATACTTTCACTATACCATGGGAATTTCCGAGACACAATGGAAGTTAATCTATTTCTTTTCTAAAACTATACAAAATGTATGTTGTGTCTGTCTGTCTATTACGCAGTAAGTGCCTACGAAGTCCGTTATAGCAACTCACTTCGGTATGTCGCGTGCTAGGATTTTTTTCAATTGGTTCGACAAAGTCGTTAATGGAAAGTATAGAGCAGTTCAAGCACGACAGCGACCAACAAGACACTAAGCTTATAATAAGTACGAAAACAAATCAGATGTTGCAACAGTCTGCACAACACTAGCTCCGAGTGTGCGCCGGTTGTGAAATTGGACTGCGTTGATCGCCGTCCGTAGCCCAGCCCGCTCGCATTCTAACGTGACAACCGCGGAAATGCAGTATTTTTTTCCCCAAACTAGGGATTTCGTGTTGTATAAGGTCCAGGTCAGGCCCTACAAGGGATACCGTTCGCATCTCTGGAGCAGTTCTGCCCAGTATTGACGCGACGTCTTGGATAGGTTACAGTGGAAGGCTGTCCGCATAATGAATGATCCAGACGTTAATAAGCATCTAGTACCGCTTCAGTTGCGCAGAGATATTGCCTCACTGAGCGTTTTCTATCGTCTGTATCACGGTGAGTGTTTTGAAGAGTTATTTAACTTTGTTCCACCCTTTATTTTCCATAACAGAACGACGTGAGTGTGTTTGCGGAGTCACAGCTATACCGTATCCCAGATCCCGGCTAAGAAGATCTCTAGTTCTTACTTTATCCGAGTTGTTGAGCTGTGAAATGGCCTGCCGGCGAGTATGTTCCCACCGTATTATATTATTGGCTCCTTTAAACAATCGATTGTTTTTCCTTACTGTTACTGGTTGTGTTGGTTTAGGACTGCACAATGCTTACCGTCAGGCGTAGTCTGTTCACCATGTCAAGTCAGGATAAAAAAGAAATGAACGAAGTGAGGTATTTTTGCTTGTATATAAGAGTGAGAGAGCAAGCGTGGGTGTCAACATGACGAATGTGTTCCATCACTGGCATCTGCTATATATAACTGTCGGATTAGAACCGAATACTGTCGCAATAAACAAACAAACATGTTTTATGTCTACGGTAGACTAACTAATACTTATGTCTTTACTTAGCCTAAAGGCGGGTACGCATAGCATTCGATAAAATACAAAGTAATCGCAGAATTACTTGCATCGTATTTACGCACTCATCCGTCATCCATTTTTCTCCAATTCGAGTCCGAATATTTATTTATTAGATCACTTGCATAGTCTACATTACCACATATATATATATAAGACACGAACAAGATGTATAACAAATGCGCTATATTTAAAAGTGTTGGCTACTTGCACAGAAGGAAAACTAATTTCCAATTTCCAATTGCTAATTGCTAATTTCAATTCAATTCAAGGGCAATAGAAAAAAAACAAAAGAGAAAAGCCGTATCTCGTATTTCGTATCTCGGCACATATCTCTCATTTTTTTAGATAACGTACGAAGTTATGGATTATATGCTCACCGGTGAAGGAAAACATCATAATAATAATATATAGTCGCGCTATATCCCTTTTGGGGTGAGCAGAGATACACCAGTAGCTGTATCTATTTTGCGCTTGTATGTCGTCCTCAACATGGCCAGTAGCGCAGCTGATCGCCGTTCTGATAGACCTAGTACACGTGACATTTCTATTAGATGTCATGTGGGTTTCCTCATGAAGTTTTCCTTCAGCGGTGAGCATGTGGAACCCAAATCCGTATTTAATCTGGACACCCATAACGTGCTGATATATAAATTCACGCGTTGCCGCGTATAGATTCCGGTCTTTTATCCACTAGGCTAGAGCAACCACGGTGTTGGTAGTTGTGGTATATGTGGGCCGGTATGACGACGGTGACTGTCGATGGATTTTTTTTTTAATAGTCGCTATTGTTTATGGACTACGCTTTACTTACAATCAGGTGCACTGTAGTCACTTTATCGAGGCAGTGCATGACAGGAGAAAAACCTTATGTAACAAAGAGCGTTTTCCTCCGTTGGCAATTTTCCTTGTTTACACACCATCAATCTTTTCTTCCATTCAATTACCATCAAGCAATGATGATGCTTCAATAATTAATGTTTCATTAAAGATAAAAGCTTAGATATACTAAAATGCTTTTAATTTTCTTTTTATGCTGGCTTGACGAAGTGATTACATTGTGCCTGTTGGTTTGGACAGTATAATCCAAAAAAGAAAAAAGGTCTGGCCGTGGGTTCAAATCCCGATTTGTACTCGAGTTTTTCCAGATTAGGTGCAGATTTACTTCACATGCTTACCGGCGAAGGAAAACATGATGAGGAAACCCGCATGGCATCTAACAGTAATGTCATCTGTACTAGTGCTGTGAGAAAGGCTATCGGCTGAACTACTGGTCACATTGGGCACTACATCTAACATAGATTGTCAATTATTGGTTAGATGTTTGGTTGGCTATTTTAGGTCAGTTTTTGACACAGTATTTAAGTTAAATAAAACCTAAACGTGTAGGGTGGATGCGCGTCTTAGTTCTGGTGACCTGAAGAGCACACACACACAAAACCACCCCTTGATTACGCACATACACAGAGAAAACCCGGCCTGGGAAACCCAGTACGCGCGTCGATCCGTTGGCGAATGGACGCAAAGCTACCGAGCGATCTCACGAACGAATGTTACGGCAGTGTTTACTGTAACGTGCTAAACCGTGTGTTGATATGTGAAGTGAGTTCCTATATACTATCACCTGTAAGTAGTATATATAGCCTCAATATTCCCAAATAGCCTTGATTTTTATAATTTGACGTCATAATAAATTATAGTTTTGTAACGGATGTTTTTAACGTTGGAAATAATTTTCGGAATGCTTCCTCGGATGTGCAAAGATTATATTTAACTTTGTTCTAGATTGTTATTGAATTTGCAACTTTATAAAATATCTTGATTTTTCGTATTTGTATCGAAATTTGTTATACCGTTCGCGCGTGAAAATGATATTAAACAATGTCTCATTATTATTACTTTTTTTTTAATATTATTCACCGGCGGATGCTAACCCACAATCGCACCTGGTGGAAGGTGAAGATAACTCCAACAATGGACAGCGTTTGCCTAATAAATGCCTATTGACGTTTATATTAAAGTCTACCAAATCAGAAGAACGAAGAAGAAATTTGTTCATAAGCATATTCCACTCCTTAGCCGTCCGTATGATGAATGTAGAAGCGAATCTTTTCGTGCGGATATAAGGAACGTCGCATCACAAACGGATGGTATCCCACATGGTGTTAAATGATTTTATGGTGTTAAATGATTTTATGATGAAATGGGGCTGATGGAATTAGAGAATGTAGCTCTTGAGAACGCAGGCAGGAGACTACGTCGAGTAGAGTAGAGTCGTCGGTTAATTAAGTTTAAATATTCTCTTATGTTTTGTTATGACAGAAAATCTAAAAAGTAAACTACCTAACAATAGTATACAGTCTTCTATGGATAACTGCAAAAAATTATCATCATTACGCTGCCGATTTAAAAGAGCGTTATTCACTTAAATATGCTAAAATACTGCGCCTGGAAATCATTTCGAAAACTTTAAAGTGTGCGACAAGAAGGCATTTGTTTTAGATAAAATATTAAATAGTCGGGTAATAATATAGATTTACGTGCTGAACGTATATGTCTGCTGGAGTAAGATAATTAATCTTGCCAGCATGAATTTACTTTCATAAGATTATATTACATTCGTCTACAGTTTTTCAAGGTTTTTACTACAAATCTGTTATTTTTATTTACTTATTTGTAAGAAGACTAACATAGTCTATATTAAGACGTATGTAATAAGACATGGACAAGATACAATAAAAATGGGACTATATTTAAAAATGTAGACAACTTGTAGAATAAAATATACACACGGACAAGAACAGAATCAAAATAAAATACACAAAATAGAGGAAAAGAAAAAACAAACTAACAACTTATTTCACAATCTTTTCGAATAATATGCTTTTTTTGAGTTTCAAAATGCTATCATTGAATATATCGAGATCTAGATCTCGACATAGAATTGTACAACCTTGTCATTCTGCAATGGGTGGATTGTGGCCTAAATTTGGAAAAATTGGAATTGAGATTTTTAAGAATAATGTATAACATTCAATTCACAAAATCACGCAATTCATAGCATTAAAATAATACCAGACAAAAATGTTAGGAAATATCTATTCTATTGTACGGAAAGTTAAGTCTATTTTATTTTAAAAAAAAAGTAAGTGTTAAATATGTTACGTCTTTTGCTAGTAAATATAATTATTTCATATTAATATTTCAGTTACGGCTAATTCTCTAGCAGAAGTAAGAAATTATGTAATATTTCTAGTGGAGTTTATTTTGAAACTAAATTTGTTATTTAGAAATCGCATCAATCTGTCCACACGAGGTATTACTCGTCTAACTTTTACTTATGCCGAGTCGTTGGGCTGTGGAATGGCGTATTCCCACCTTCCTATGATATGAGACTCTTTAAACGTAGCGTGAAATGATATCTGTGCTGGTCGGCAGGATCACTAAGACTTTCAATTATTTTTCTTTACTGTTGATAGTGACAGTCGTTGTGGTCAGTATGCCGAGTCAGTACAAAAAAAAAATGTTTTGTAAACATCTTATTTTTAATAGATGTCAGGATATGTTTTTATGCTTCTGTAAAATGCACTCTACTGAGCGTGATGCCGCGACGCGTCGTTGCGGTAAATTGTGCACAATTTTGTTTATTAAAGTGAGGGAATTGTCAACATTTAGTGGGCGAACGGAGTAAATGTATGAATAACATTAGCATATAATTTGCCGAGCTATCTTTACGAGGCTATATCACAGTACTTAAGAATAAGGGCGTATGCACACTGCCACCGAACCGTTTCTGTTAAAATACGATTTAAAGTAGCCAAAGAATATTTGTAAGGTAGATTACCCACTATATCCTTCCGTCGTCTGATTTCTATCCGACATCCTGCGTAAATACCAAGTACGACTATCGAGAGACCACTGATAGTAGCCACGATCATGCTGACCTGCACATATATCTATTCTCGCTTCGTTTAAAGGACCCCATATCATAGGATGGTGAGAAGACGCTCGCTGGAAGACTACTCCACAGCCTAACGACTCGGCAAAAGTTAGAGAAGTTTTTAGTCCTAGCTGGGATATGAGTTACCGTACAGCTGTGAAACCCACGCGCATGGTTCTATTATGGAAGGGAGAAGGCAGAACAAGGTTAAATAACTCTTCAGAACACTCGTTGTGATACAGATGGTAGAAAACGCTCAGTGAGGCAATATCTCTGCGCAACTGAAGCGGTTCAAGAAGCTTTTTTTTATACCGACTCGACACAGTGACTGCACCATACCTGATGGTAAGCATAGTGCAGTCCAAAAAACGCCAACGACTATCGATAGGCAAGAAAAACCCATCACTAGTCACAAAACATCAGGATCATTCACAACGCGAACAGCGCTCCGATGCAGCCTATTCAGGGCGTCGAGTAAGCATTGGGCAGAACCATCTCGGAGATATGAACAGTATACCATGCATGGCCTGACCTGGGCCTTATACAATAAGTTCAGTTGATCGGGCGGCAACTTGTCAAAAGGTGACTAAAGCTTTGGTCGTTCTTAGAAATTAATAAAGAATATTATAATTACCAATTTCCTGAAAGAAACTTTGATGGAGAAATGTTGAAAGATCGAAAAGCTTTCCGTCCCTACAGTGGCCGATACAAAAAATTATGTAAAAATTATACGAGCGGGGGAAAGTTTAGCGAAGTTTCGCTGAAAAGATGTGACGGAAGGAATTAATGATAAATGTTCCGAGCCATCGGGTTTGAATAATTACGCTATTTACGAAGTTTGCGGTTTAAATAGACGCATTTTTCCCTATGTTTTACAAGTTCTTAACTTCATCTGTGTAATAATTATATATGTAATAAAATAATGTAATAGGTTATTTATTATATCTATATATCTATACTGTATACTAGCCGTGCCCGAGACTTCGATTGCGTGAAAGTAGTACTTTTATCGTCATAAAAATTATTTTAACCTCTTTCTGATTCTTTTCTTACTCTGACTTGACAAAGTGACTACAGTGCACCTGGTGGTAAGTACAGTGTAGTCCAAAAACTAAAGCAACCATTAAAGGATAAAATTCCGTTGATAGTCTCCGTCGTCATGTCGGCCCGCATTTACCACGACTGAATGTATAGGTATATGTGTAGGTATAGTGCTGTGAGAACGGCGATTAGCTGCGCTACTGGTCACGTTGGATACAATATATAAGGGCAAAGTGGATACATATATTAATATATCTTCTAAACATTTTTTTTACTTGACGAAAAATTCTCATAAGACCGTTTCTGCTGCGGATGGAGGTAACGCTTGAGGCGCGCCGTAATTACACCGGCTAAAAACCCCAACGAGACTACTTCAGATTAAGGTGGACTACTGGTTCCGTAATCGATGTATCACGGGATTATTCGCGCCACGCCCACTGGACACAATGTCACCGCTTTCCCCGATACTGGTATGTGAGAATAAAAGCAAACAATTCCCTAATTTTCAGCAGTAAATGACAAATATATTAAGCAATGTGCCTACGAAACGCATCTGTGTTTGCTAAACAAATATCTATGTAAATAAATGATTTAATTCTGTAACTGGGTCAAAGCTTGGAATGTTTTCATTCGATCGACTATCGCTGACAGTATTTCGTGGGCAAAAACCCCTTTATTCAAAGTCTAAGTTCTTGATCACGCAAAATAAATTATTACGTCATTATTTAAATTATCGTGAGAGTAGAAATTAAGTCAACGTTAAAATATTTTTAATTATATAAATCTACCTTACAGCCTAGTGGATATAGGATCAGTATCAAAGCGCTAAAATGTGAGTGGTTTTAGGTTCGAATCCTAGCACGTACCTCTGGGTTTTACAACATTATAAGTACGGACGCAGGCACCACATTCTCACTGGGGAAGGAAAAATCTAATCTTGTCGTAACGGCAGATAGCTGCGCTACTGGTAACGTAGGGCACGACATATAAGCGCCAAGTGGATACAGCCAATAATGTATCTTTGCTCACACCGAAAAAGATATAGCGCGACGATATTATAAACCTACTTTATAGCAGTAGTGATATAGTGTGTAAAAGACTGCCATGACAGCACATACCTCTGAGATTTTCCAGATTAAGTGCGGATTTACGCGTGAGGAAACTTGCATTGCAAAAGTAGATATGCCACTAATGTATCTCTGCTCACCCCGAAAGTGATATAGCGTGACGGTATATTATTATTACTCCATGATATATTCAACACGGCGTTAAAAATTTTCATAAATAAATTTATCTATTTAATAAAATGTCCACGTCCGAAAAATTGTACATTTTTTTAAACTACGTAAAATAATTATGACCGCTACGTGCTTTCGTTCAGTGAAATATTGAGTTATTTTTGTTAAAAATGTATTTGTGGTTTTACCTCTGTGGTTTATAGAGTTCAGTACCTCGAAAGGAAAAGTTTTAAAACCTTAATATACTCTTTTAATTTCTCGGCCTTTTAGCGCAGTTTATAGTGACACTATCTGCATGCTGAAGCTCTACTATGCTGCCAAAGTACACTGTGATGGGCACAATAGTTTGTCGCGAGTTATGGATGTATGTTGTATTCTTTCACTACAGACAGGTTTGCACTTGATCTCAATCTCACCTAATAGGAGGTGATGACGAAGCTGCCGTTAGAGCGCACATAAATAAATGTGGATTCACTCGTCGTTTGAAGAATCCTATGTCGTAAGACATAGACTATGTCGTTTTGGGAGTCGAAGCTGCTCGCGTCTGTAGTGCTTTACCCTAGTTACTCTACACGTGACTCCTGGGTGGTGCTAAACGAGCAGCAGCGAGGTGGTAGGGCGCCGGTGCCCACAGTGCATGGCTGTAAAGCCCGTCATAGTGACCAGTGTCGGCTTGTCGCGTTTCGGGGTCAGCTTGTGCATATCCAGTAGCTCATATACCTAGAGATCTTCAGTCGTGGTATATGTGGGCCGACATGACGATGTAGACTATCAATGGATTTTTTTTTTCTTTCGTTTTTGGACTACACTGTGCTTACCATCAGGTACTCTGTAGTCACTATGTCGAGCCGGTGTAAAAGAAAAAAAACTGAATAAAGAGACTCAGGTAGAGAATTTCTGTCCTTGGCGGTTCGCAGAAGAAAAATTGAATCGCCTGGAGCAAGCAGCTGGAATGTCCACCACATATATGTGATCTTTTTCGTTCTGTATGTTTAGTTTAAAATATAGTGTCATCAACAGCATTAACAAAAACATACTTCTATCCATCGGGCATGTGGAGAGGATTAATGATGAAAGAATGACAAAAAAGATATATAATATGAATGTGAGTGGAAGTTTGAGTCCCGCCGAGCCGTCGGAAGTATTCGGATTCCCAGGCCCGGCGAAGGCGAAGAGAGGGCAGTGCTGGCACCCCGGTGGTTTTAGTCGGGGCAGGTCCGACACACCGGGGGAAGTGGCCCTCACCACTTCCCCTGACGGTCCGTAGGGATTTCCACCGGGATAACAAAAAAAAAGTGGAAGTTTGAGCCGAGGCCGACCGAGACTTACCTACACAAACAAAATAAAGAGAGTTCTGATTAAATAAGGTAGCGTTCTACTATCTCTACCATCCCTAATAGGATTCTGGCGTGATGTTAGATTCATACATATCTTTGTCTAGTACCCATAGTACGACATAGTACGTTAATTTTAATTTGTGGCTAGATATGTAATTGTTTGTAAATATTATTTTTGTTAGTCTTAAACGAGAATGGCTGTGGTGGTGGCATAGCGGATAATTGACCGGTTTCGATGCGCGGTAACGCGAAAGGTCGTAGGTTCGATTCCCGGCACGTACCTCTGGGGTTTCCAGATTACGTAAGGATTTAAACACCACATGCTCACTGTTGAAAGAAAATATCGTGAACCCGCATGGTATAATACAAATGTCATGTTTAAGTGCCCTGAAAACGGCGATCAGAGCTGCCTTACTGGTCACGTAGAGCACAACATTTAAGCGCAAAGTGGATACAGGCACTAATGTATCCCTGATCATCCTGTAATGGATATAGCGTGATGATATATTATTATTTACAAATGCACGCACACACACACATATACTCACACAACACTCACTCGTCTATACGGATACAGAGAGCGACCCAAAACATGTTAACAAAATTTAATATGTAAGCGTAACATCATTACTGGTACTTTAGTTTTTTTTAATTTTATTATATATTTTGTATATAATTGACTTTGTAATGTGCTGTGAAGTAAGTATTAAAATAAATTAATATTAAAGGAGAATATTTCAGCATTCCTATAGCAGGCCAAGTCTCAAACAAATTCTAGCTGATAAATAATTAAATAAAACGCACTATAATAAATGAAAAACCCGACACGATTTATCATAATCCAGCGTGAATCGTGTAATAATTTTAATATACGTAAATCTAATGTATCATTACTTAAATTGAGAAACTGGGCCAACTCGCAGCCAGCCGGAGAGAATTCTGTCCGCCATTTTTGATAGGCATGCAAAATTACGTTGATTCGCTCGTTCCTCCCTCTCAGACGGGTAATACATGTTTCAACTTGTCTTACGAATGAAATACAAAATTGAGAATATGTAGAGTAAAAGTCATGACATATACCACGACTGAAGTTCTCTAGGTATGAGTTACCGGACGTACCCAATCTGATTCCGAAACGTAACAGGACGAAGCGAGTCATTATGACAGTCTTTACACTTGTGTGCTGTGGTTACGACTCAGTTAGGGAAATCGCTCTAATACCTTGACTCTTGTTTTATATTTTTGATATCAAATTTTATACAAATAATGAGTTTTTTTTTCCTTTTTTATAATGGTTCGATAGTGTGACTACAGCACATCTGACGGAAAGTATAGTGAAGTCCGAGAACGATAGTGACTATAAATAAAGATGAAATTTCATGGACAGTCTTTGTCGTCATGTCGGCCCATATATACCACGGCTGATGGTCTCTAGGTATATGAGTTATTGGACGTACTCAAGCAGATCCCAAATCGCGATTGGCAGAAACGTGTCACTAAATAAACAGTACAGCTCCAAGGTAATATTAAGAATCAATATATCACAAAACAGAATACCAAAGCATAAAATTCATCCAAAGATGTTTCCTCAAAAGTGAGGCATCGCAGGCAGACGCCGCCCGTATCTAGGTCAAGAGTGGCTTTGGGCGAATATTCGCTGAACCTGGCGCGTGGTCTTCATTCCAGCGACTAATACTAAACGCCATTAATAATCTTCATCCTTTACATTCCTCGAAAATATTGACTTGTATAATTTTTAGGGTAATTTAAGGCGTGGTCTTACTGCTAGCGATTTTAACTGGACTAGTGTGGTGTGGTTCTAGTGTACTTATATTATTACTGTTCTTTCTTTATAAATAACTAGTTGTAGGGACGTCGCGTTACCTGAATAGAAATAGAAACATAACAACTGAAGTTTAGAAACTTAAATAACGGACTAATCGTGGCTTAAAAAACCACGCGTGTGGGCTTACGGTAACTCATATCCCGATTAGGACTAAGAAGTTCTCTAACTCTTACTTCTGCCGAGACGTTGAGCTGTGGAATGGTCTTCCGGCGAGCCGCTTCCCACCGCCTTGTGACGTGGGGTCCTTTAAACGAAGCGTGAAGAGATATTTGTGCAGGCCTGGATGTCCGCTGCGATATCGATAGTTTTTTTATTGTTTTAGGACTGCACTAGGCTTACTGTCAGGCGTGCTGTGGTGACTGTGCCAAGTCAGGATAAAAATATGTAAATAAGGTAGATATATTATAAAATACATATATGTACATACAGGCTGTCCTATACAAATTAGTGTTACCTAGTCCCTATCTTAAAGTTTCATAAAGTGCCATTTTTTGTCAATACACCTGATCTTGATTTGATTTTCATAATTATTTAGAAAATTAATTCCTTGGCTGTAAATTAATAAAACTTACATGGACCGACACCACGATAGCACTACGGCAACACTACCCGTGCGAAAGGGATAAAGATAATAGCAGGCACGCACCTGTTATAATTAGTCGCGTGCTTATTATAAAACTTGAAAATATTTCAGTAAACAGTATTGCATCATATGATCCTGCGACTGACATCTTGATTTATAGAACTAATCGTGGAGATATGAAAATTGATCATTCCTGGTTACTGGATGATTAATGAACTGCCAGGAACGAATCTCAAATGTATTATTAGAACCTAGAATATGGTATACTGACAGATGAAGAGTGGCTGTGGCTTAGTAGAAACAGACCGGTATCCGTGCGCGGCAACGCAAATGGTCGTAGATTCGAATCCCAGTACGTACCTCTGGGGTTTTTCAGATTATATTCAGATTAAGTCAACACAATCTTACCAGATAATGAAATATAATAGAAATCTCCTATGTATGTACTCTGAGAACGACGATCAGCTGCACTGCTAATTACATTAGGCATGACATACCATATAAGCGCAAAGAGGATACATGTATCTCTCTGTTCACACCGAAAGAGATCTAGCGTGGCGATGTATTATTATTATTAATAAAGATGAAGATATTGAAATTTACTGTATGAATTTTCTCTTTGATTTATAGACGAACGTTTCACCTCAATCATACCTGGTAGTAGATGAATGAAAACCCAATAACGGGTCAAGTCTGCTCACAAATTCCCATTTACTGTCTTTTGAAAGAGTTCCAAATCGTAAAAACTTCGAAAAATAGACACAGGAAGCGTATTCTACTCCATCACTGAATTATGTTTCAAGAAGCAAATCGTTAAGTGCGAAATATTTATTACACCTGGTGGAAGGTACAGTGTAATCAACAATCAGTAGTAATTATTAGTGATGCCACGAATAGTGAATTGGCCGAATACCGAATACCGAATATTCGGCAACGCTGTCGGCCGAATATTCGGCATGGAATACATGCTTGTCGGGGGCACGTTAGCTGGATTAAGGCAAGTTGCAACCTGTTTTCCTCGTTGCGTTGGCGCGGCCAACAAAGACAATACAATACCCAATACAAACGAAAAACAATAACCAAAGCTTTCGAAATTTGCTAAAGTTTATCTTTCTTCTCCTGGAAGTAGCGTGTTTAGTGAGAGGTTATTTTCTGAGGCTAGTAACATTTACGATGAAAAGCGTAATCGTTTGCTACCAAAAAATGCTGAAAAGCTTATTTTCATCCATCACAACTTACCACTGATCAATTTTAATTACTAAAGTGTTGTAATCTATACTAATATTATAAAGCTGAAGAGTTTGTTTGTTTGTTTGTTTGTTTGAACGCGCTAATCTCAGAAACTACTGGTTCGAATTGAAAAATTCTTTTTGAGTTGAATAGACCATTTATCGAGGAAGGCTTTAGGCTATATAACATCTATACTAATATTATAAAGCTGAAGAGTTTGTTTGTTTGTTTGTTTGTTTGTTTGAACGCGCTAATCTCAGAAACTACTGGTTCGAATTGAAAAATTCTTTTTGAGTTGAATAGACCATTTATCGAGGAAGGCTTTAGGCTATATAACATCACGATGCAATTATTAGGAGCGAAGAAATAATGTAAAATGTGAAAAAAACGGGCAAAATGATTCATCCTTGAGGGCTTCCATTGCGTGCGCTGCAAAAACGGTTCAAGATATCAAAAATATATGTAAGAAAGAATTATTTCTCTTGAAATGACCTAAAAAAATGTCCGCGACAGTATATGTCTATCTTTTAAGATTAAGTCACTAGAACCGTTTTTATGGTAAACAAATTTGGTCGAAATTAATGCATTTAATGCATTAAAAACAACACTTTTCTATATTCTCATACAAAAAATTCTTAATAATATTTAAAAGTCAATTTGAACTTTAACACCATAAAGTTTAAATGTTAGTGGACGGGTTCCGGGAAGGCAAAACAATTGAGTGACGTATAAATATTAATGTCAATATTTGTCAATTTTTATACATATAGCATTAAGGCCAGGTTCCTTCAAACTATTTTCAAAAAACAACCGACAGGCCAATAAGTTTTGGCAGAATGAAATCTGACGGGGAATCTATTAACATTAAAAAAACAATGTGACTTTGTTTTAGAGATAGGGCAGAACAAGGTCTGCCGGGACAGCTAGTTTGGAAATAAATAGATAATTTTGAGTAATATAACGTGCCATTTGTACATGATTTGGTATTCGGTATTCGGCCGAATAGTACGTACTATTCGGCCGAATACCGAATAGCAAAAAAAGTGGCCGAATAGGCCGAATAGTTGCCGAATATTCGTGGCATCTCTAGTAATTATAAAGGGATTGGAAATCATCGGGTCTCCACGGGGATCGTTGAAGTAGGTAAGTTCTTGAGTGCTGTCTTCAAATCGGCAAGCGTAGCAAGGGGGTCCCCTTATAAAGTAGCCGGAGAAGATTGAATGAGAAGAGCCGGAGACAGTGCTCAACGGCGTTTGTTTGGAGAGGCCTGTGTCCAGTAGTGGACAAGGATGGGATGATGATGATGATGGGAATAAATTGACAGTTGAAATTGTTACGCGGGCTCATAAGTACCACGACTGAAAATCTCTAGGTATCTAAACAATTGGATGTACACTAGTTGATCTCGAAACGCGATAGGCTGAATTGAAACACTAAGACGGCCTTTGTACTTATCTGCTATGCTCACGATCCTGTTCGGGCATAATTTACTGCCTTACAACCTCAAAATGGAAGGAACATCAGGCATAATGTACTAGAGAGATGTTTATCAATTATTTATTTGTTTATTTTGGGTATTTAAATACGTATAAAATTATGTTTACAATTAATTATCTTTTATGATCTAAAAATCACATAACACAACTAATCCAAAAAAATAAAATGTTCCTTTATGTAAGTATGTAAGTATGAGTTAGATTCTCGCGCTGACGATTACGTACAAACTTGTTTAATTGTCAACTCCATAATGATAAATGTTTTTTAAACTAAAAATCGCTACAACTGCGACCACAATGATATTTCCAAATGCCTGGATAGTTTACGATCAGTGTGCAGGCGCTTTCAGAAATGAAATTATGCCGTGTGCTTCGGTTTTATTGATGCTGGCTAGGACATATCAGGAGGAGCTTAAATTGCATTTTGGGTCCGTAATCACATGCTTCCGTTAATATGCCGAGTTTCCAAACACACTGTATTTTCCAGTAAAAAAAATTGAATATTCCCCCTTTCTTCTCTTCAAAATGTAGCGCTTGCAATGCATGGCAGCTTAAGTATCTTAGGGATGAATATTTGCTGTGATCTCAACCTTATAGCCGAGGATTGGTTCCAGCGGAAGACTATTCGCATTGTGAATGATGTAGACGTTATTAAGCATTTTGAACCGCTTCTGTTGCGCAGAAAGTTCCTTACTAAGCGTTTTCTACCGCCTGTATCACAGCGAGTGTTCTAAAGAATTATTTAACCTTGTTCCATCCTCTCCCTTCCTTGAAAGAATCACGCGCGCAGGTTTGCGGAGGCACGGCTATTCGGTAAGACATATCCCGGTTAGGACTAAGAAGTTCTCAAACTCTTACTTTTGCGGAGTCCTTGAGTTGTGGAATAGTCTTCCGGCGAGCGTGTTCCCACCGTGCTATTATATTGGTTCCTTAAGCGAAGTGTGAAAAGGTACTTGTGCAGGCCGACATGATAACTGCTACTATCGATTGTTTATTACTATTACTAATTAAAATCGTTTTTTAGATGGCAAAATGCTTACCATCAGATGTGATGTGGTTCCCATGCCCATTCAAAACAAAAAAAAAATGTATTTGTACCTAATTATGTGAATAGAAGTAACTATAAGAGTTTCTTACGGTCCTTCTCGGAAGATTCTGCTTTCCAAACTCGTGTTAGACTGTTTTCCTTTACGTTTCAATAAGTTATACTTATAAGCTAAGTTATACTTCATTTCATAAGACCTTTGTGTAATTAGACAGGTATATTGACCTCGAAACTATAGGGACGGCTGTAAATCATATAACTAAGTTACTTAACTTGAACTTCAGTTACCGGGTCGAGGGTTTGAAGGTACGTTATCTGCAAGAAAAGGGGCTAAGTTATCTAAGTTATTGTTTTTTATGTTTTGTAATTAAAGTGGAAAGGTCGGTTGATAGACTCTCCACTACGGGTCGTGTGTTCTATTCCCGTATGAAACGATTGTTAAGTATATCCCGCAGATATAATTTTTATGGAGTTTATATAGGTTAGCTTTTTAAATATTTTTACACTATAAAAAAGCCATAATGGAATTATATCGTTGTCCTTCTGTGTCTGTCTGTCTATCAATACACTTTTTTATCAAAACACTTGGAGATATCAAGTTAAAATTATTATCAAATACTCAAAACGCTTACACTCCGTTTCAGAAAGGTTCTATAAACTTTAAAACGTTTTTAAACAATAATTACTATGTATGTGATTGATGATTAAGTCATCAGATCACACTGACATAGAGCAAAATGGCCACCAGGGCTGCTCTATGCACTGCTACTTATGCTGTTTGCGTAATACTTTGAGTTTCAAAAACGCCACCCAGAGCACCATTAACTTTGTTGCCATCCGTAACTCGCCTCTCTACATCCATATCACACATACCATTTCTTGTAAAGATGCTACCAAGATATACAATACCTTTTTTTGGGAGTCGAAACTGCTCGCGTCCGTAGCGCTTTACCCTAGATTCCCTACACGTGATTCCTGGGTGGTATTAAACGAGCAGTAGCGAGGTGGTAGGGCGTCGGTGCCTGTCTGGATCGCGACCACAATACATGGGTGTAAAGCCCGTCATAGTGACCAGTTTCAGCTTGTCGCGTTTCGGGATCAGCTTGTGTATATCCAGTAGCTCATATACCTAGAGACCTTCAGTCGTGGTATATGTGGGTCGACATGACGATGTAGACTATCAATGGATTTTCATCCTTTGATAGTCGCTTTCGTTTTTGGACTACACTGTACTTACCATCAGGTACTCTGTAGTCACTATGGCGAGCCTAAAAAATCATTATCAATATAACTTTATTTACCCATATACAATACATATCCCAAAAAGTTTAACCAAAACTTCAGTAAAATTCTGTAAAATGAACTTAATCTCTTTGGGTATGATATCATAGACAGAACAGAGTATTTCGGTTCGGCCGACTTTACACAGCTCGATATATTTCTAAAGAATGATGTCATTTTGACGGAAATCTATATATTCCTACGGGCAGACGGTCTCTGATATCTCGCGTGACATTGAATGTTTAATATAGCTTTTATACAGGGTGATATAAACAAGGGAGATATTCAGCATTCGCTTCTAATTCCATTAAAACAGTAAAATGTAGTCAATATATTTAGAGACAATTACTCACATGAATGAATGAATAACAATTAATTATTATGTAGGTATTTTGCCTGTCCTAAGCGAGGATATAGTGTGAAGAGGAAACGAGTCAATACCTCTTTACCTAACATTACTTAAAAGGAATTTTATCTACTTACCATTTTTGAACAGATCAATTCCCATTTGTCCACAATGTTTCTTTATATAATTTGTTAGGGAATATAGTTATTTACTCTTTTATTAGTTGCAAGAAGGCACGAATTATTGTATTCTGAAATATCTGCTTCGTATATAAAATAGAAAATCAACATTATCGTTGTCAGATTCAATAACATTAAATAATTGTGAGACTAAAGGTCGACGTCTGACGGAAGCAGAAAGTTTAAATATCCTACGAAATTTAGTTATAACTAGTCATGTGTAGCAAACGGAGACCTCGCGGCATTATTACATTGTATGGATAGGAAAAAATAATTTCTAGGAACCTTTTCCTTAACAACGAATTTATCAAATTCTAGAGAAGAACGAATTTAAAAAATACGCCAGGTGCGTATTGCTTTCGCGTTCAGAGGGTTCCGTATAAACAGGATTACTGATAAATAGACAACTAAGTTATTCTTTAAGGATTTCTTTTTCAACGATTTAGCGGTGTTTGGAAAAGATTGAATAAGAGCAGCCAAAGACCAGACTCAATGGCGGTTCTTATGAGAGAGTTGTAACCAGCAGTGGGTTAAGGTTGGTTTGATGATGATGAACATAATATAAGGTCGGTTTTGCTCTCGTATGTGTGATGAAAAAGAGCGTATGATACGCGTGCCCAATTTTACCATTATGTACTCGGCTATCACCTCAGCTGTAATGATCAACTTAACACATTTGCGTAATGTACTATTTTATAAATAATTTAATAAAACAGACTCATAGCAAGAAATGTATGTATTAATAATTTTACAAGCGTATTTTAAAGTGTTCCTGCCAACGACATAGCAGTAAATAAAGCTTGAAGATAAAAGATAAAAGAATGTAATTACTCCGACGCTATCTGGCAATTCATTTAGAAGATTAAATCATTCAAACTATTTAAATTATTTCGATGCGACCTATCTCTTTTCTCTTTCATCTTATTAAAACTGACGGCTGAGGTCAAATAATACAAAGGTCACCTCTATCTGCCTCCTTTTATCTCTGTGTTCATCTCTATTACTTAAAAATGGTAATAGAGTGGAAATTAATTAAATAAATTTAAAAAAGTAACGAATGAAACAATTTATATTTTCTTAAGCTGGTTCAATGATGTGACTATAGCGCATCTGATTGAAAGTATAGTGTTGTCCAAAATTGGTAATTATTATTAAGAGACGAAAATCCATTAATGGTCTTCACCAATATCTCTTCACACTTCGTTTAAAGAAGCCAATATCATAGGACGGTGGGGCACACTCGCCGGAAGTTCATTCCACACAGCTCAAAGACTCTGCTCTAGTAAGAGTTAGAGAACTTCATATTTCTAATCGAAATTAGGGTTACTGTAAATAAACCCGCCTTGGTTTATAATAATAAATAAACAATATATTGTTACGCTATATCTCTTACGGGGGTAAGCAGATATATTAATGGTTCTATCCACTTTGAGCTTATACATCGTGGCCAACGTGACCAGTAGTGCAGCTGATCACCGGTCTCATAGCACTAGTACATATGACACTTATATGAGACGCCATGCGGGTTTCCTCACGATGTTTTCCTTCACCGGTGAGAGAATGTGATGTCTAAATCCGTACGTAATGTGAAAAAAATCCAATGGTACTTGCCGGGATTCGAATATACGACCATTCGCGTTGCAGCGCATGAAACCGGTCTGTTATCCACTAGGCCATCACAACTACAATATTATATTATAAAACAAGCTACTATATATATCACTGGCTTGGCTGAAGGTTCTAAGGATGACAAATGGGTCCTGAGAGATCTCTTTACACTTACCCCTCCTAGATATAGAGCCTGAGTGGTCTTGCTCGCTCGCCGAGTTGAATGAGGCATAGGAATATCCAAGACAGGATAGCAGTATGTTGATGAATATTCCGAGGGTTTGTAGTCAGTAGGAGTCTGACACACCGGGACCACTGACCTTACGTTCAACCTGATGCAGGATTTTACCCCAGGTTTAAAAAAAAAGATCTATTATTTCTTTTTCTCTCTGTTCAGGATTTAGTGTGACAAGAATTGTGTATTTTAGTGTATGTCTACATCCCACTATTTAATCATGAACGATCGAAACGAGTAGCCAAAAATAACAGTTTCGTGGAATAATCATGTGCTATGTCTAAAAGCGCCATGTTGACCTAATTTCGTTCAATATACATGAGACTAGCTGCGGTGACACGAGTCTACCCAGTCAGAGACAGCTTACTAAAAATTGATCCTTCCGTTACTTTAAGACCCTAATACCAGACGAAGCTGGAAAAACAGACCCTGGCAGGGACTACCACTTCTTGGCTGTATGCAGTACAGATGAAGAGCAGATTTTGATACATTTATATGAACTAACCTACATCGCGAATATAACATATACAAATTCTTGCCAATCATCGTATCTATGGAATATTGTAGAGGTGGCTGAGGAAAAGATTTATTAACATACATATATGTATTGACCAGCTCGACATTTAGATTCACCTTTCTGATATAGCACGCAACGGAATCGTTCGTTAAATGGGCCATGGGACGCCTGGTTGTTCAGAAAGGAGTAGTTGGAGTCAGGTCTCCGCTATGATAGATTGTCTTTTTTTTAACCAGGAAAAATATCCTGCATAGGACCATCAGTGTCACCGTGAGGGCAGTGAACCTGGTGTGCTGGACCCCTACCGACTAAAAAACACGTGGTACTCCTTTAATACGTTTGGGGGACCTGATTGAGCCTCCTCAGTGACGGGGAGTGATTCCTTCTTTTTTCCTTCCTTTCTTCCTCAAATGTAAGCAGTGTGCGGGAGCACGCACACACCGCCACCGTCATGCATGGGCAGTGGACTCTTTCAAGTACCAATGCCTAGCTTATTGTTATGGTAGGAGGGCGCGCAGTATCACTGCGCAAAAGACTTGCGGCTCCGACCAGGCCTCCGGTAATGAACGTCAAGAGTGAAAAAATCTTTCTATTGCGCTCAGCCTCTTTCTAATTTTCAATTGATCAAATTGAAGCCCTGAGCAAGGTTCGCTAAGCATCAGTTCGGGATATACGGAGATCTGTAGTGTTGAGCGCCTCCAATCGTTATGTCCGACCATGACTGCTCTCTCAAGTGCATGAAGAAGAAATATCACTCCGACTGCGCAGCGGAGCCCAAACGTGGACACTAACGGTTGGGCTAGTCCACTAGTTTAAGGTTGCTTAGCGTGCGATGGAGCGGGCTATATTGGGCATCTCTTTAAATGATAAAATCCTAGATAAAGTTATTCGACAGAAAACCGAATTTGTCGACAAAGCTCTTCAGTTTAGCATGCTGAAGTGACAGTGGGCAGGCCATACTCGTATATGCCGAAGAACCGACGTTCGTTGAAGCAGGCGGGTTCTTGACTGAAGACCGCGGATTTCCAGACAAAGTGTGGGGGATCCCTCAGCAAGGTAGAAGAACGATCTAAGAATGGTGACCGGAAATGATTTGATGGAAAAGGCCGAAGACCAAGCTCAATGGCGCTTGTTAGGAGAGGCCTATATCTAGCATTGATCAAGGACGGGCTGATGATGATCACCGTGACTATGGAAAGAACCCCCTGTTTCTTAGCAGCTGTTTACATCGCCAAGTTTCCTTTTCAAGGCATACAGAGTTTTTTTAGATGGTGGGGCTATTGCGTGAATTGGGTCGTGACTACAGCACACAAGCATACAGACCGTCATAGTGACTCGCTTTGGCCTGTCGCGTTTCGGGATCAATTTGTGTAAATCCAGTTGTTCATATATCTAGAGACCTTCCGTCTTGTTATATGTGGGCCGACATAGCCGTGGCGATTGTCGACGGATTTTTGACCCTTGGTGTACTTGTAATGTGCTATCTATCACGGGCAATGTAGTCACTATGTTGAGCCAGTATAAAAAAAACACAGAAGCTAATGGTTTGCAGCACAAATACACAGTATCTTGTGAATAGTAAAATGAAATATATGTAAACGGTAGGTTACTCGGCCGGGATACCGAAATACAGCTGAGTAATGAGCGAGCGGGAAGAAACGCGGTAACCGGTGAATACCGCCGGTCAGCCGACTTGGACTTTCGCCAGGCGACTGTACTGCGGAACGAAATATAAGCGATAGCGTGTTACTTTATAAAAATGCTAGCTGACCCTACTTCGTACCGTCTATCAATTAATGATTGAATATTTAGCTAAATCTACTCACCCACTTTATTTTCTTTTTCCCATTTCCTTCACTCTCCCATTCTCTTCTCCTCAGCTCTTTCAGACCCCTCTGTATTTTTAGGTAGCCCAGTGAAAATCCTCATGGACTCTCAGAGTTGCTGTGTGGGCAGTGGCCCCGATGCAACCATGGGCGCGAACTCGCGCTCTGCCACGATCGAAATAATGCAATAAAATCGCTATCCCCTTTTAACTCACGCCAAATCGTAAAACAAACGTTGCTCCAAAGCGAAATGTATCCAAGCTAGTAATGAAAATTTCTCACTGCATTTTGAAATAATAATCCTTATTGTTTTTAAAATAAAGTTCAAATTAAGTTTCAAATGACATTATTGAAACTGCGGAATATCTTATGAATCAGTTTGATACTTTTATATTTGAGTTATTGAATTATTTTTTTAGATTTCTCGTTGATTAGGTTTTGGCAGAGGATTCCTAGTTTCGTTTTGACATAATAAAGAGACCGACGTAGAGTAGCTTGCCTTTCGATTTCCTATAGACTATACTTTGGATAGTGTGCTGCTGAATTGTACAATTGAATGCTCCCCTTCCAACTTCTACCATAAATTGATTAGAAGTCGTGCGGACTTGCACCCATATGTGGTTGACGTTCTAGAAGCTCGCACGAGGCGATTCGCCTCATCTTTTTTGGTACGAACCGCCAAGGCTAGGCATTCGCGTCCTGCGTCTGTTTTTCCTACATCTTATGTCATGGGATACTTCAAATGTCGAGTGTATCGGTATTTGCTCGGTGACTGCGCTCCATTATCGGCCTCATCATTACTTTTCAACACGTAAGAATGAGGTCTAATGCAAGCATGTCTGCAGTAAAAAAAGAGAACCTAGACGAAAAAACATTCTATCAGCGAAAACGACGGTAGAAAATTGTAAAATGTGTGGGAATGGCATAAGCTTTCAACCACATGTCAAATACATTAATTTTATTTATTTATTTACATGGACTCTTACATAGTCCTGATTATCACATGCAGAAATATATTTATAAGACATGAACAAGATACCTTACAAATGCGATTATATTTAAAAATATAGATTACTTGCACAGAAGGAAAGAAAAAGGAAAATGCAAGTAACACACGGACTGGAACAGTACCTAAACGAAAAAGACTAATCTAATTTGCAAAAAACAAAACATTCAACAGAGGAATAGAAAACAAAAAGAAACAAACAATAACCTATTCCACAAACCTTTCGAATAGCATTATTTTTTGAGTTTCAAAATACCATTATCTATACTAATATTATAAAGCTGAAGAGTTTGTTTATTTGTTTGTTTGTTTGTTTGAACGCGCTAATCTCAGGAACTACTGGTTCGAATTGAAAAATTATTTTTGTGTTGAATAGACCATTTATCGAGGAAGGCTTTAGGCTATATAGCATCACGATACAACTATTAGGAGCGAAGAAATAATGGAAAATGTGAAAGAAACGGGGAAAATTATCCATCCTAGAGGGATTCCATTGTGTGCGCTGCGAAAACGGTTCAAGATACGAAAAATATATGTATGAAAGAATTATTCCTCTTGAAATGATCTAAAAAAATGTACAGTATGGACAGTATATGTCTATCTTTTAAGATTAAGTCACTAGAACGGTTTTTATAGTAATAAAATTTGGTCGAAATTAATGCATCATTTGTTAAGAATTGTATCAACGTAATAATATTAATCTTTATCCAAATAAATGTGTTGTTGATTAAGAGTATTTAATTGTGAACAAAACTGTCCTGGACATCACTTAATTTCAATGTACATCTTAGAAGATATTACAAAACCTTATATAGGAAAACAACGTTTGCCGGATCAGCTAGTCAAATATATAGAGATCAGTGGATCTATATATATATATATTTGTAGAGCCTTGTCATTCTGCACAAGGACGCATTGTGGCCGAAGTTTGTTGAATGAATAATTTGGAATTCGGAACAAGTTAAAATTAGATGCTTTGCAATACATACTTTCTTCTTTTTCTTTTTTATTTTTGATATCTTTTGTTAACGAAATTAAATGAAATATAACTTTATTCAAATAGGCCTTCTTCCAAGCACTATTGAATCTTAAAAAAAAACAAAGTGAATCTACCACCGGTTCGGAAAGCAGAATCTACCGAGAAGAGCCGGCAAGAAACTCTGGTAGTTGCTCCTTTTACATAATGAGGTACAACAACAGGTATAATATATAAAGGATTGAATGCCCCGTGAGAACAATTACATATTAAGATTATTAAGACCACGCACTTTTATCATTTAAACAGTCATTAATGGAATAATATCCTTTTCCCAGCAATTTAGTTTTAATAGTTTTTTTTAATTACTAATTGTAAATAAAAACTGTAATCTAAATATTTATACATATAATATTGTTTGGAATTAAGATTAGAGCTATGCAGGTGATATAAACAGCATGTAACATATTGTGTGGAATATGCTGACACCCAAGATACAGGTGCTCATAGTTTGGGTGTGTACTGTTTTGTAATTGTTTTTTCCAATAAATAATTTATTTGAAATTATACTTGAGCTATATTCAATAATTTGATGTTAATTGATATACTTTTTTTATTAAAGGTTTAGCTTTTTTACTTTCAAATTAATCTTTTCTATAATCGAAGGGTTTAATTATATACACGAGTTGGATTGGTTATTCGAACAAATAATAATATATTGTCACACTATATCCCTTACGGGGTGAGCAGAGAGAGATACATCAGTGGTAATATCCTCAACTTTGCGCTTATATGGAATGCCTTACGTGACCAGTAGCGCAGCTGATCGCTGTTCTCATAGCCCTAGTACACATGACATTTCTATTTGATTGCGGGTTTCCTCACGATGTTTTTCTTCACCGGTGAGCATATGGTACCTAAATTCGTCTTTAATTTGAAAAAACTTAGAGGTACGTGCCGAGATACGAACCAACGACCAATCGCTTCACCGCGCATTGATACCGGTTCCTTATCCACTATGTCATCATACCATATTGTTTTGAAATCTAGCAATTACTAGATTCAGAGTTTCAGAATACAAATTGGACAAAATTCAACTCAAATCACGACTATAGGAAAGATAGGAGGTAAGAAGTTCTCTAACTCATATTTTTACCGTGTCTTTGAGCTGTGGAATGATCTTCCGGCGAGCGTATTTCTACTGCCCTATGATATGGGCTCTTTTAAAAGAAATGTGAAGAGATATTTGTGCAGGAAAGCATAAAAATTGCGATTATCGGTTGATGTTTCTGTACCATTGATCGTTGTCGTTTTTTGTACACTTTGTCGTGATAGTGCAAAAAGTATAGACAAATAGTTTTCTTATAGTTTCCCATGTGCTACATCTTCATGAAATCCCACGACGTAACAAGGTCAATGCTTCGACGATGGGTAATCTAAATATAATCTAAAATACACCAGAACGCGTTGGGCACAAGGTTAACCAAACAATAGTCGTCCCACGCCGTATGCGAGTCGTTCGTTACGTTAAAACCGCTTTATGCATCCTTTTCACATAAAAATGAAGGATACCCTGCAAGAATATTATGTTTATTTGATTTATATTTAATTCAAGGTATGTCAGTAAGGATAGGATCAAAGTTATCGACATGCGTCTTCGTATTAGCAAGTTGCAGTGAATTGATCAAATGTCGAGGAATCGATGAGTTTTTTAAGGTCGCATGTCCAGGTTCGACCAAAATAGTTTTATGTGACAGACGTTCGTAATTTTTCAAGCACTTTCTGATCTCGGAAACGCAATTCTATTCCTTATAAATCCAAAAGTATGGACTTATAAATTTTTGATTTTGCGAATTTTGAAAGTTGTCCCGAGGTATAGAGATTCATTGCTACGTCAGCGTATAGCCAGCAATACATCAGGTAGAGCTATTCCACAAACCTAACTCACTTCTTTAGAATGTTGACTAAGTAGAAATCAAGTGTATCTCTATTTTTATCTAATTACTTTTAATAAAGTTTGTAATGATATCGATGACATGTACATACATTCTCATTTAAACTTTGAATAGAAAAAAAATAGAATATTAGTTGAAATGGAAATTAAGAGATAAAATGTTATTTTATAAAGTTATGTTATATTTAATCCATCTTTAGATGATCGGTATGAATAAAGTTAAATTCCAACATTCCGATATTCTAAATCACTTGCTAAAACTCAAAGTTGCAAGTCGTCCCAAGGCGTTTAAGTTGAGCCTCGTAATCCCCTCTGAAGCTATGGTAAACATTAAATGGCTTAGTTGAGACAACGGTTTAAAAATAATTTATTCTAACCCCAAGGGGCGCTACAAAGGAGAGCTTCAATTATAATGGGCTAAATGCGCAGACCATGTCATTGCCAGCAATTATATTAACGAGCCTATTTAGGGTACATTAAACAAGATAAATCACTTTCAAATCCTTTCAATTAACCCATCCCCTTCACTGTTTTGCTAACAGAACGCTTTTTGCAGCGCTCTGAACCGAGTGCTTTAGAGCAAGCTATTATCTGTTGTGCAGTAGCTGAGCACTCTCCGCAGCGATGTCACTGGCGCAGCAAATAGCAGAGTGTTATGTTTACTGCAGCAGATGAGCGCTCCCCGCCACACTGTCACCGGCGCAGCGTATAGCCGAGAGCCATGTCTGAGATTTATATATGCTATAATATTTCGACTTTAGTTAGCAAAGTTCTCAAAAATAAATTCGTTTTGTCAAAAAACTAAATATCTAATAGTAACTTGAGTATAGCCACATTCGCAGAGCCAAGTCCATGTTGAAAAAATCGGCGACTTACCAAAATCTTTGACATTCATTGAGTAGTATCAATTATGGCTTATTTGTCTCAATTTTAGACCTTTTTGGATTATAAAAAAAAAGTTGGTAATACATAGTTAATAATATAATATGATAGGGTTCTTGAATGAGCATCCTAATTTTCCCACCCCTCTCAAAATGGCGGAATCTTATTTGTACTCCTAGTAGTATATTATATTTTAGTAGATAAAGACATAAATACTTCGTAGCTTAAATATAGTAACTTGATAAACATTGAAAACAAATTAAGCCTAAACGATTTTATTTGAATTTAATTTAGAATTTAGGCTTATAAAAGAGTTACTGAGAAGATAGACGAACAAGATTGTTATTTTGTATTGCTAAACGACTTTCTACTTTAACTTTCAAAATAAACAAACTTGAAATTATAAATTAAAATTTTATCGCTGAACTATCAGAAAATCGTTTAACTGTATCGAGTTTTATAGGTATTTGCTATCCTTCTCAATCCTTCAGATTGAGTGCCTTACATTTTGATTCGTAATAGTAATTTTACGTTAGAATTAATTTTAATAAGAGGTACTCTGGTTTATTTCAATCTCTAATGGATTTATTAGAAGGTTTCATGGCCTTTAGTGTTTTGAGATGAATTTGGATTTATAGTAGAAATTAAAAACCGATCCAATCTTAGATTTCTTACTTTCGCAATGATAATACAACCAGTTTCACATACCATAGATGTTGTCTGAAAGAGAGATTTGGAATATAAATATTGTTACAAGCATGAGCTAATAAGATGCCGGTGTTGACGAACAATCGATTTATTAATCGAAGAGGGTGAACAGTATTGGCACGCAGCCACAGAAACGTCTGGAAGTGCAGTCCAATCGCCGAAGGTTCTAGAAGTCCAATCGACGTAAGTTCTCGACATTCGCCTAACAAAAAGTCTAATCGCAGAGTTGTCATAGTCCAGTTGCAGAAGCCAGTAGATATGTTTGCATGTAGAAATAATGTTCAATCGCAAACTGTACGCAAAACTCGTATTGGATATCTCGGAGATGTCGCATGTGTCGTTTGCAAGCAGAAACAGTCCTGCAATCGAGTCGAGCCGATATATATATCTGTGGTCAGGATTTTAGAGCTTTCAAGAAAGACCTTGAGAGTTTTTTACACCTAATGTATTTAGCCGGATGTTCTACAATCGCTTATACATCTTTTACGTCTCAATACTCTACAGAAATACAGTTGTCGAATTAATATTATTCACGTGCACTTGTTTCTGAGAATGAACGATGCAAGTTGGCGACAATCTTTTGTGTTCAATAATCATTGGCGATTTGTTTGAAAGTTAGTCCATTCGAAAGAGCACCTCGAGACAAACTAAGCGTTATAAAATCATAGCCGTATGATACCTATAAGCCTAGAAACTTAGGGCTTAAGTTGCGTCATTGTATATAACAATATGTATTTCCAAAAAGAAAATAATACGATTGTCAATATGCAATCTGTTTCTGATATTATGATATAATGTATAGTTTGAATTGAACAAGAATCTTTATCATATCATTGACGGTCTGATAGCGCAGTTTGCTGCGACCCTACTTACAATGTTAAGGTCCTGCGTTCGAATCCCGGTAGTGGTAAATTTTTTTTGTGATAAGTATATGAGTTTTTCACGAGTCATGGTTGTATTTATGTATGTATATCTTTGTCTAGTACCCATAGTATAAGCGTAAGCTTAATTTGGGACTGGGTCAATCTGTGTAATTGTTAGTAAATATTATTATTATTATTATTATCATCCAAAAGTAAGATTTTTTTGGAAATCTCGATATTACAGTAAATAAAATAGAATAGTAACTGAAAAAGGTATTTGTGTAGAGTGGGTTTAACATTGAAGAAAGTCATAAGAAAGACATTTGATATTATTATAAATGGATGTTCATGTATGTCGGAAGATGAACTGAAACTATCAACCGAAGTTCGTAAAAGTATTGCTCAGTCAGCGGAATAAGGGCTGAATATAGGATCAAGGCTGGAAGGCTGCAATATTCTTTTATGAAGCTCGCAATTCCTATATACTAAAATTTCCTAAAAGTGCTTTGGAGCTGTCGTAATATATCCTCACGTTACATCTCTTTCAGGGTGAGCAGAGAAATGTTAATAACATTTTTGAGGTGAGAACAGTCGATTGTTTGAACTGGGTCGTGACGACAATACCCAAGTGTAAAGACCATCGTAGTGACTCGCTTCGGCCTGTTGCGTTGCGGGATCAGTTTGTATACATCCAATTGCTCATATACCTAGAATCCTACAGTCGTGTATGTAGGCCGATATTCATTTTTGGACTACGCTGTTCATGCCATCAGATGTACGGTGATTACTTTATTAAAACAGTGTATAAAAAAATCTGCTTCACTTTGCGTTTATACTTTGCCGCCTTTAGAATTTGGTGTTCGGGTGTCCCCGGCTTACCTTTTAAACTAGAACCCGTAGCCTAGCCTAGCATAGTTCTGGCCTTATCGGGACAAAGTGTCTGTTTTTATACAATATCAATAAAGGCATAGGTTAGTGGGATATCGTATCAAACAGACTAGTCTAAAATTCTGTCAATATTGAAAAAGTATATGGTTTTATTTAAATATTTAAGAAAGCTTCTTCTACATATGTTGTCTTACATATAGCAATAGTAAGACACAAATTTAACTTAATCGTGATATCATATAACCGTATTATAAGCACGGTAATGTTTTTTATACGGAATTTAGTATTCGTTTGAGTATAGCGGTTTCCTTACAGAAGTTCATAGCACGCAACTGGCTTATAACAAACTTTGTGTATAATTTATTTTGAATTATTCTTGAAGTAAGTTGTGAGATCTGCTTTGTGTAAGGGATACAAACGTAATTGTTTGTTGGGCGGGTTTAATTAGTGCCCTAGAGGGAACGCTGTGTCAGTTACCGCTTTATGTAGTTGACAGTCGACCAGCGCCACAAAGTAGCTAGCGTACAGAGAGACTGATTTTAGAAATTTGATAGAGTTTTGCTGAGGTAGGGGCGAGGGTAGTACAGTTGACCTGCCTTAGGTCTATACCGCAGGATAGCGTGTAGGGATGAGAGGTGAAGGAAATGAAGAATGCCCAGACAGCAAGTAGATAGGTGTTTAATTAAGCACACAGTGTAAAGCCACTGTAGGAGTACTTGTGTACTCACACAGCACAATAATAAAGAAGACAAGGCACAAATACCAAGAGCAATATAAGTTGCGAGCGAGTGATGCGTGGTGTCGTTGCGATTGCGATATCGATACTAGACGCTGGCCGCGACGCTCGCGCCGCGGTTAGCGCCTGTGCTTTGCATTGTGCGGTGATCCCAAGTCTACGGCCGCTAGCATTTTCAACGCGCGACACGATATTAATAAAGAAATATCATGTGTGTAAGTATGAAATGTTTAGATAAAATTTCTTAAATCAATAAGTGCTGCCCAGATTAGTTGATTCCATTTTATTGATTGGAATGGATTGTCTTCAATCAATTAACAACGTAAATGTTACAAAATTAAAACAGTTTTTTAATTTTTCGCTTGACTTGCCCTAGTGGAATAAAGTAAATATAATTCATTCAAATATATTTACTTACATGCCTGAAAATGAACTCTTTTTGAATCGTTAAATAAAAATAAAAATGTATCACCAACAACCAGCGAGAAAGTCTGGTAGTTGCTCTTTCCGTGCTTATGGAATGAATTGAATGAATATGAATTTTTGAAAGGCTGTGTGTAAAAGCGGCATGTAACGTTTTCAGCGCGTACATGATAAGCGACCAGTGGACATGCGAACATACCCTGCCCCGCATGTATCGGTGTAATAATTCTACAACGATGTATGAAGCTAACGTTCTGTACGATTATTTACCCTTCTGCCCAGAGGGCTCTCCGTGAGTTACCGCTTTACGTAGTTGAAAGCCGACCAGAGCTGTCATCGGTTTGTGAAACTGTTAAGTAGGACAAAATATTTGCTGAATTTTGAATTATGCTAATCCTTTACGTTAACCAAATCGTTCATTTCATTGAACGGGGCAGTAGACCTGAGAAGGTTTGAATGAGGAAGAATTGGGGGCAGTGAGAAGTTTATTATACTGCTTGTGTGCCGTCTAGAGGAATGGACTCTTTTTACCCACCCATCTTGGGATGTAGCCTTAGAAAGACTATTCATTCGGCGACTCGTTGGATGAATCTGGATGCCCAGGCCTGGCTGGAAGCAAGCAATGGGACATCATTTTTATAACCCGGTGAAAATTCTCATGGACCGCAAGGGCACCAGCACCGATGTTTCAGACTCTTACCGACTAAAACCACCGGGTGTTCCTCCTACTCAACTGCAGGGGCTAAGAGTACGGCTCTCCAGCTACCTCTGCTACCGGCGATGTCTGGCCTTCTTCGGGCCTCACCTTCTATTATTTGGTGGGGTAAAGGGTCACCACTCACTTGCCTCTAAACTAATGCTATTGAAGTGGCGTGAGCGAACACATTAAACACCACTCTCGGTTGATTTCTTTAATTTATGGAACTCCTCAGGCACATGACAGAAATTTTGTTATTTAATAGTGTTTTGAACAATAATAATTACATTAACAAGTCACTCTTAAATCTATCTTAAAACTAAGTCCCTACTGGCATACTCCTATCCTCGACACAGCATACTTAAGTCTTGTGTCTCCTCGCAGCTCTCGCGATGATATCGTCCACGAACTCGAGAAAGGTCTCGCGAAGGTCTTGTTTACGCAAAAGCACGGAGGTGTCAACTACAAGTTTGATATCTATCCTAATTTTTAGGTCACACCTGGACAAACAACCCAGGAGGCTTGTACTCTAAAGGAGTCTGGCGCACCTGGGCCACTCACTTTCACAGCTGCCCTGATGCTCCTATATAGGATTTTTTCCCAGGTTACCTAATAAAGACAATCCATTTATTGACTAGACTAACAACATTGTTGTATAACTCACACTTTGCATCACACTTGGTGGGAGGTGAGGATGGGTCCGATGATGAATCGTGTCCGTCCAACAAATGCCTATCACTCTTCTCATTAAGGCTTCTAAGTCATAAGATTGTGAAAATATGCTCGTTGGAAGCATATTTCAGTCCTTAGCTGTTCACATAATGAATGTAGAAACGAATCTCTTCTTGTGGATATAAGGAACATCCACTACATACGGATGGTATCCGACACGGCTTTTAGTGATTTTATAATGGGGCTGATGGAATTAGATAATGTAGCCCCTGAGAACACTTTTCATTGTGCAATCGGTAAAAGACCACGAGGTAGGCGATAGGTGACAGATCTATGTAAATTTCTTTAAAATTCCTAAGCAAAGGCATTTTTATTAAAACACTCTATGTACAAATTAGAATATTCTAGAATACTCTAAATATTTCCTCAAATCCAGTTGGCATAACATCAACGTACATTAACGCTAAAATGAACTGGCCCGTGCCGGGAGCATTATTACAACTGTGTGAACTCATTGTCAGCGTGCCAATTCATAACGCGCCGATTATAATTCCCGTAAACATACTGATTTAGAAATACATATTATTTCACATTTATTCCTAGATTTATAATGTAATAATTAATATTAATTATTTTTAATGCAGCTGTGGTGGCTTAGTAGATAAGGGACCGGTTTACATGTGTCGTAGCGCGAATAGTCGTAGGTTGGAATCCCGCCAATTACCTCTGCGTTTTTAAAGATTACGTATGGATTTAGTCACCACATGCTCACCGGTAAAGATAAACATCGTGAGGAAACCCGCATCCAATTAGAATGTCATATGTACTAGTGCAGTGGGAACGTCAAAAAACTGCGCTATTGGTCACGTTGGGCACGACATAAGTGCAAGTGGATACAGTCACTAATGTAACTCTGCTCACCCTGTGTGTGCTTCTTTTCGGTGGATATGTGGTGCCTAAATCCGTACGTAATCTGGAAAAACCTAGAGGCATGACCGGGATTCGATCCTTCGACCATTCACGATAAACTCCAAATTATATAATGATCATATTTGAATGTTAATAAGAAAATAATAAAACAAGTACAGCTAACTAACAATATTAAAAAAAATAGTGAAGTTTGGCGACTGCACGTTTATGTTCCCGTTTTGATTTCATCAAAGGTAGAACTGAGGTTATAAACTATTTTATATTCACAATTAATTTGTCTCTTTATACTTACACATTAATTATACACCTTGAAGTATTATTTCATACTTTTGCAACATCCTATATAGACCTAAGTGCATAATATTTCCCCCTTTTCTCAAAACGCCAGTTTTCAATATCTCCTGGTTTGGTGAGGCTACGCTCCGACGCGCAACAGATGTATGAGAGTCGCGTCGGAGACAATTTCGACTTAATACACCTGCAGACGATCGGCTCGCTCTCTTTACAAACGAGAACTGGGCCAAGCTACAAGCTTTGGCGGAAAAAAATTCGTCGACAGTAATATTTAGTGAGACTCCAGTCATTTTAGAGTCATGTCGAAATATTTCCTATTTAGTCTTCTTGTTTAAATTATTAAGTGAACCCATAGACTAGTTAGAACTACTCAATAAACTACAATTTATAATTCCTTTTCGATATCCTCGTAAGGTGGTTAATCTTTTCGGCCAACCCTACAAAAAACACGTTTCGGCACCAACTCTCTCGTAGTTACCATAAAATGACAAAACTATATAATAAGTACCAGCTACTTGATTTATTTAATAACAGTCTAAATAAATATAAATCACGTGTTTTAAGATCCACGGTTTCTTACTAGTTAGTTTATTGTGAAACACATGTAAGTAATCATATGTTAAATAAAAACTTTGGATTTACGGAGCAACAACAGAGTTTGTTTTTTTTTTTAATCGTTGAAGATCGTTAAGTACTTTATATATGTAGACAACTGGATATACGCAAGCTGATTCAGAAATGCGACAGGCCGAAGCGATTCACTATAATGGTCTTTGCACTAGTGCAGGGTTCGGCAACCTTTTGAGTCAGAAGAGTAAAAAATTTCAATTTACAACATTTCAAAGTTTTTAAAGAGCCACACATTTTTTTCTTGTAATCAATAAATACTCGTAGTACTTTTCATAAATAAAGATTTTTGATATAAAACTAATCTATTTATTCATCAATTCAGACAAATTTTTAAATGTTTTTTAATAAATAATATCTGCGTATGAAATTGAAGAGCCGCATGTGGCTCGCGAGTCGCAGGTTGCCGACCCCTGCACTAGTGTACTGTGGTTACGACTCTGTTCGGGCAATCGCCCTAACGCCTTAAATAACAAAAACTTTGGACCAAACCCAATATGAACCACAAAGAGTGTTAATATCAGTGCGCCGCCACCCCTTCGCCTCGCACCGATACCTCAGCGGTTTTGTAAAAGGACAACCTTTGCGAAAACTTTATTCATATATTCACCAATTTTGACTTGATCTTTATCCGCCAGGAAATTCTTCATTCTATAAGTAAAAATATACATTATTACAGGCTCAGAAGCGACTGGATAAAAATCGTTGTGGTGATGGTTGGAGTCGTTAAGATGTGGAATGGTCTTTGGTCCTTTAAACAAACCGTGATAAGTTATTTGTGCAGGCCTCATTGATAACTGCAGCACTTAACAATTTTTTCATTACTCTTCATCATGCTTACCTTCATGCGTGATGTGGTCACTATGCCGAGTAAAAAAAAAAACAAATAAAATAAATATATAGCTTAGCCTCTTCGTGGTAGTTGCCAGTCTACATTACCGAAGCAAATGAAATGGTGCTTTCTCCATAACATTAAGAAAACTGTGCTCATTATATAAAATCAACTAAATAAACTTAAGCGGAAATATTTTTCAAATTCTTTATTTAGTTATTTTTTATATTTTCCAGGAAACGTACTGAAATAAATAAATAATATAAAATACATTTTAAAAAAACTAGCAAATTTTTCACAAAAAAATACAAAACTAAAATCAAGCTAAGGGACATAAAACAATAAAAGTAAACTATCTATCTATCATAACGCCGAATCTCTATTGTGGTAGGCAGAGAGAATGGAACGCTAGTTGTCGCTATTAATGCAAACCTCTTTCGCTTCCTTCATTCATTATTCTTCATTCCATCTTGCCGATTCCGTCTGCTGTTAATATTATCCTCCATTAGAACTCTTTTTATTTAAAACTAATGTATAATTTAAATAAAAACAATTACACCAAAGAAAAATTAAATGTAATTCATCATTTTTTTTCTCTCCATTATTTCAAAGGAGTCAAATGTACAAAACATTGTTGACATAAATAAAGTAATTTAGAAATAAGTAATTAGTTCTATTACAGTAAAATTATAATTTTTAATACTGTAATAAATATTATCCAGCTTTCCTATTATAAGTTAAGCTTTAGTAATTTAATAAATTCCTGGAAAAATACATATGGGCTTTGTGTTAATATTGAGGTAACACAACATAGGAACATTAGAACTGATCCAATATTACACGCGTACGTCTGTATTTAAAGCCAACCGCCGAGCAATATTGCTTATCTCAAATTTCACAGGAACAATATATTTGTTTTCCCCTAACCGCTGTGTTTGAAACACGAAGCTTTTGTCTTCACAAAGATCGTGTTGTTTGCAAATTACACATTACTTTTGATGATAATACGCCTCGTGATTTAATACAATTACTACATTGTGTTGCTTCATATATTAAAAACCCTATTTATTGTTTTTTAAATATATTATACATAACACTCGGCTATACGTTGCGCCGGTAACAGCGTGGCGAATAGCGCTCATCTACTGCACCAAACCAAACATTAGACTATAGATAAATGCGCTGCGCCGGTGACAGCGCGGCGGGGAGCGCTCATCTACTGCACTGCACATAACACTCGGCTATACGCTGCGCCGGTGACAGCGCGGTGTAGAGAGCTCATCTACTGGACTACACATAACATTAAACTATAGATACATACGCTGTGCCTGTGACAGCGTGGCGGAGAGCGCTCATCTACTGTACTACACAGAATATTACACTATAGATAGATAATCTGACCGGTGACAGCGCGGCGGAGATCGCTCATCGACTGCACTAGTATACAATTATTTTGAAATACATTAAAATCATATATTGAATGGAACATTACCGATGGTTGGTTTAAAATGTATCCAGCACAAAGGCGTACAAGTGTATTTTTATCGAATATTCCACAACACTATCGGTTGTGTTCCGCGAACGAAAATAGCCGCGCGCTCCGTCGACGACGGCTAAATATATACGCTAATATGAAACAGACAGACGGACCATCCGTTATCATCCTTTGCCTATTAATAACGGCTTAGGTCAGTTTTTCTCAAATAATATAAAACGGATGAGAACTTCGATGGCCATATTAGAAACTACTAGCTTTGGCGGCGCGGCGATGCCCTGGTAGAAATTAATTTTTCTCTTGGGAGTTTACTTACAAAAAACGTTCAAACATTCCTTTAATTCCTAACTAAAGATCTAAATACCTGTTTTCTATAGATCTAAATACTGTTAACTTCGAAATTGTAATAATAATAAATAATATATCGTCACGCTATATCCCTTTCGGGGTGAGCAGATGAATGAGTGACTGTACCCACGTTGCGCTTATATGTCGTGCGCAACATGACCAGTAGTGAAGCTGATCGCCGTTCTCACAGCACTAGTGCACAATATATTTCTATTAAATGTCATGCGGACTTCCTCACGATGTTTTCCTTCACCGGTGAACATGTGATGCCTAAATCCTTACGTGATCTGGAAAATCGAATCGAACCTACAACCATTCGCATTGCCGGCCATGCAAACCGGTCCATCATCCACTAGGCCACCACACTCTATAACTGTGAGATTTTAAAGTAAATTTTTCAACCGCTATTTCATCCCCTTAGAGGTGGAATATAATAAATCGAACTTAGTGGGTATCTAAGCTATAAATAAAATCCAAAGTCTAAATTACACGCTTTCTTGTTCAGTAGTTTATGCTCTACGATCACATGTCAATTAAGGCAAGTGTTTTTTATACAGGTGACTTTATAGATGAGTGAGATATTCAGGGAGGGTAATTAGCATTCCCTTCTTATTCCAAATATGTATAAATAGTGACATCTTAATATTTTCCTTAAAATAAAGTAAATTATAGTTAATATAGTTTCATAATATATAGACAATTACTCTCATGAATGATTGAGTAGCAATTGTTAAGTAGGTCTTTTGCCTGTTCTAAGATACAGTACAAAGAGAAAACAAGTCAATACCTATTTACCTAAAATAACGTAAAAGGAACTTTATCCGCTTACAAATCAATTGTTCGCCACGCGCGCTTCTCAGTCCACACTTTTTACGGATCAATTCTCATTTGTTCATCAATTTTTCTTTATGTTTTGTTAAGGAATATAGTTATTTATATTTTTATTAGTTACACAAAGGTACAGTACAGGTAAGAGGTAAGGTTACAGAATGGATTTTTTACGCCGTATCAACTGTTTTTGTTGTATGAGTACAATACCCAGGTCAGGCCGTGCAATATCCCAATTGTAGTATTTTTATAATAATGTTGTGGGTACATAATAAAATTGAGTCTTAATCGAACTTGCTTTTCATTATGACATGGCGCAGTCGGTAGGATATGGCATAATGAAAAGCGAGTTCGATTAAGACTCAATTTTATTATGTACCCACAACATTATTATAAAAATACTACACCAATATTGTTCACAACTTTGGGATGGTTTTTCACAGTATTTACTTGACGCCCTGGATAGGTTGCAACAGAGAGCTGTCCGCATTGTGAATGATCCTGATGTGATTAAGCATCTTGAATCGCTCCAGTTGCACTGAGATATTGCCTCATTAAGCGTTTTCTGCCAACTCTATCACGGCGAGGGTTCTGAAGAGTTATTTAACTTTGTTCCACCCTCTCCAATCCATAAAAGAACCACGCGCGCGGATCACAGCTATACGGTATCTCACATCCCGGCTTGGATTAAGAGGTTCTCTAACTCTTACTTTTGCCGAGTTGTTAAGCTGTGGAATGGTCTTCCTGCGAGCGTGTTTCCACTGTCCTATGATATTAGGTTCTTTAAACGAAGAGATATTTGCACAGGTCTAAATAATCACTGCGACTACCGATTCTTTTTCTTTACTGGTGATTGTTGCAGTTGCTTTTTGGGACTGCATCACGCTTACCATTAGACGTGATGAAAAAATGTATCATGAAATATCAATCTCGTTTATAAAACTACCTGTATTTAGACATTACTTGCGAGAATTTGTCGCTTGTGATGTTTTTCAGAAGCACGTTTGAATTATGTAAGTAATTGCTTCCTAAGGGCTCGTTTTCTAAGTATTTTATGTCTAATAACCTTAATAGTCATATTTCAAATAAGCACTGAAATAATATAATCAACATTTAGTTTGTTAAGCATTCCGTTGAAGATTAATCGGAAACTTTAATTATGATTCAGGCAGCTTTCATCTCATCTCAAGTCAAAATAAGTTAAACTTTACTAGAATCTTAATTACAGAAGAATAATTATTATGATCTCATTTCATTTGATATACATAATAAACACAACACAGTCTGTCAAACTTTTGATGCTTTCTAAAAATGCTGCAATATTTTTTAATAAAAAAATGTCATATAATACAATTTGTGAGGTAATTTTAATGCTTGTTTGTAATCTGAAATAAAATTGGAATCAAATGAATAAAAAATGCAAAGTCTTTTTATATTGGAACAAGAAATTGGAATATTGGAATAAGAAAAAAAAATTAAAAGAAGTCATCACGTGATACTAAATAATATAGGATATACAACATTTAAACACTAAAAATATTCACATTATACAATACCTTTTATATAGGACAATATATTACACTATACTACTACGCATGTTTTTCTCTAAAACACTCTAAATACATTTGAGGTGAAGAACAAAATTCTTTACGATAAATGGAAGATTATAATTCTCGAGTAACATTGCTTACATAAACAGATGGGCAAAATGTAATCAGATGAACAAAAAATGATTACGATTACGTTTTACGTTTTTTACCATTAATATGACTGTATTTTGCTCATCTGTTTTAAACACTACACAATCGCAGATTGCATACACATTTATCATTTCCTAATGTTTTGAATGGATTTAAAATTACGACTACATTTTGTAATCGTTCATCATTAATCAGATTACATTTTGCCCATCTCTGCTTTAATATCGCTTGTTTACGTTATGGCGTAACGAGAGTCGGATTTGGGCCCCGTGAGAAGCACAAACGCATTGCTCTGCCCGACTCACGTGTTAAATATGGATATTAAGTGGCATTCAGTAATCAGTAGGAACTCCTGATGCATTGTCTAAGGATCTCCATCATGTCGTCATGCTTAAAATCATGCTATTTATAAGGAATCCTTCTCAAACTTTGCGAGAGATGCAAGAAAATATCTCTTTCTGTGTTGTGTCTACCAATAGCTAAGAAAATCCTATCAACAGTCGCAATGATCATGCAGACCTGCACAAATATTACTTTCTACCAGGTGCGGTGTTGTAACTTTCTCGTAGAATATCAAACACTAAACCCCATTTTTTATTGCAGATCAGCACGTGAACACAAAGATGGAATAAGAGAAATAAAGTGAAGTGTAAATAAGTGTACAAAATATTGTATGTGTTATGTGTGAGTGACTGTTTGACACAAGATGGCGCTGAGAGTTGTATTGATGGTCGTGACCGTCGGGTTACACTGCATCTTGGCTGAGAGAGGTAAGTTTTTTATGTATAACTGAGATTCGTTTAAAGCGACAACTTTTTATATGAAGATCGGTTCATTATAAAGCTATAGCATTTGTTTATGAAATAAATGTCAATTTGTTCCTTGTGATGCCTAGAATATAAATTTGAACTCTAAAAATTGTTTATATTTCCTTATTCATCTTAAAACGTAAAGAGGAATGAAGATTGGGTACAGACAATAAAACAGGCCTCTGCACCGATTGATTAGTGCAAGAAAACAAGTGGGCAGTGCTACTTGCGGGGGTCCACTGCCCTTGCATAAGGAAGGGAAGGTGGAAGTTTTCCCAAACATTATCTTTTACGACGGTTTTCAACTCCACCCACCCTGCATAATTTTGAAGGCCGGAGAAGATCGTCTGCATGCCGCTACTGTGGAAGATTACGTAGTTCGTTCTCATGACCAGTTTCTCGCGGCTCGATTGGAACAGCTTTAAGTCTGTAGAAGTCTCTTTTCTAAAACCGCCAGGGAGCCACACACTGCTTACTATTCCCCTTCACCGGGACTAGGGATATACATCCTACGGCTCGGCGAGTAAGTTAGTAGGAGTCTTACACAACCCCGACTATCATCCTTGTGGCGACTGGGAAGTCCTATGATGGATTTTACCCTGGTAAAATAATACAAGAAAACAACAGCAAAATGCGTTTCTAAACCATTTAAAATCAAGTCTATGTCGGCGTCGATCAGTTGCAGACTGAAGTCTCCGTGACGTGGGCTTAAAAGCTTTCAGGGATTTTTAGTATCGCTCGTTGTGCCGCTATTTGTGGTAACACAAAAACTGTGGACTTAGGTTTAAATCAATATATCAAATTATACAGACTACCTATTGCGACCTTTTTATTTTGTTAATCCGGTGGAAATCTGCATAGTGATCCAGGGTAGCGGTGAGGGCCGCTCTCCTGCAACCACCGGCATGATCCTCCACTCGCAGAACGCTGTTTGCGCCTTGGCCGCGTTCTAACGTGCGATCGACCAAAATTGATCCACACGAGAAAGAAGTAGGCGGGATGAGAGAAAATTAAGCATCACTTCTCCACCGTTAAATGGGGTGTGGGATCACATACAACACCACTGGAATATAAGGGTAGCAGTCGTTCCTTCAGACGAGTTGCTCCGTACTCCTTGAGGAGCCCCAAGTTGGGCAAGGGGCTCCTCTAGTGGCTCAACAGCAGGAAACTGCTGGGCTGAGCTAGCTACCACTGGTATGTCATGTGTGTGTGTATGTTAGTAAGCCAGTAACCTTGCGCCACAACGTGAGTGGTCCTAAGTTCGTGTTCCAGAACGTACCTCTGGGTTTTTCAAGATTAAGTAAGAATTTAGGAACCATATACTCACCGCTGAAGGAAAACATCGAGAAAATACCCGCGTGGCAAAAGAAATATCATGTGTATTAGTGCTATGAGAACGGCAGTCAGCTGTTCTACTGATCAAGTTGGACACGATATTTAAGTGTAAAGTGGATACAGTAACTAATTTACCTCTGCTCTCCCCGAAAGGGGCATAGCGTGACCGAATATTGTTATTCATTTCTACAACTGCCTCCAAAAATATGTTAATGGAATTGGACAGGATACATTGAGCGAGGTTCAAAGTTTACCCGTCGGCAGTGTCCGTGGCAGGCATGATGTATTGTCGTGTGGGTGGACAGTGGTCGCCTGACACGGGATACTGTTCCATTTCAGGTTGTGCGGTACCTCTGAATTTATCGTCGCGTTGTTTGACTTGCCGGGAATTAATTTTCACAAGAACGATTTGGCAATTTAATTAAAACAACCCTGATACTGTGTTTATAAGAAAGAGTATTTGTTATAACATGCGCCTGGGTGGTCACTATGATAATGAAAAGCAGGTCGAGGTCGGTTTTGGCTTCAAATCGCCAAGGAGTGTCATTCGCTTCCTCCAGTTTTCCAACATCTTACGCCATAGGAATCTTGAAGAACGAGTGAATCGATATTTGCTGGGTGAATGCGCTCCATCTTCAACCTCATCATCACTTTATATCAAGTGAGATTGAAGTCAAGCGCAAGTCTGTCTGTAATATAAAGCAGTTGTAATTCGATAATTGAACTCGGTTTGTATAATGCACTGTGCACTCCATCAGGTAAGGCGCAGACAGCGCACAGTCGGAAAAAAAAATTGACTCTTAAATCGGTGTTATGAATGTTAAAAGAAAATAAAATTCTGGTTTGTATAATCACCCTGTATATTTGCGAATGGGTGTGAAGGGCTAAGGGTGACAATGTTTTATTTAAAATTCATATTGCGGTTTTACATCCGTCCCGAACTCGATACAGCTTCGTTATGGTCTCAGTGTTCTCTTGTTTCCAACTGTTTCTCTTCATCCTTTATAACGCTGAAGTATCATTGAGATGTTTCTATGAATATTTTATTTATATATTAATTAAAAGGAAAATAAACAATTAGTATAATATACTAGCCGACCCGGCGTTCTTTGTTCTGCCATACAAATTATTTCTAGTGAATATTTTAGTTTTTTAATAATAAAATGACGAATGTATTGTAGGCTTAAGAATGTATCTCTGTTAATCTTTATAAAGATAGTTATCAGGTGGTTGAGGAACACGCAACGCGTATTTTTTATTCTTCTTGAGTATTGTTTGTCATTGCATTGTCATGTACTTTGCTTTAATCGGCGCAATATATTAATGCACGTATACTTGTTTGTCTGTTCGTTACTTTTGTATAAAGTGCCACTAGCCAATTAAAAAAAAGAACATTGTATTCAGGGTTTTAAATAACAGGGTTCCTTGTCGCACCTTCTCCCTTTTATAATAGCGCCATTTGCCCGAGTTTGCGGAGTCACGGCTATACGGTAACTCACATCCCGGCTAGGACTGAGAAGTAATTAAAATACAACAGCAAAAAATTAATAATTGATTTAATTTAAATTAACCAACTTATTTATAATATTATTAAAATCTAATGAGCTTTTTAAAGCTACGGCCAGTTTTTGTCCCCTAAATAAATAGAATTAAAAAAAGTTTTTGTATCCTTTAAATGAATATTATGGCAATAATGATGATGATGATTATGATGATGTCCTGGCCGGTTTCGGCCACGGCGACTGTTTCAACACCGATTAAGAAATTCGAGGTCCAGTTTTCGGAAACAGTCATTGCGCAGGAGATATTTAAGTGCATAACTGGACGCGCATCCAGAAAAGCACTCTCTCGTCCGAGCTCCCTCAGGCCCGATGGAAAGGAGAACCAGTACGATCGGGAGGGAGTGGGATGCAGGTTTGGTCGAGTTTTCCTTCTCTGAACACCTGGTTGAATTGCGGTGTTAATAACAATATATCGTCACACTATATCCCTGTAGGTGTGAGTACAGATACATTGATGCCTGTATACACTTTGCCCTTATATGTCGTGCCCAACGTGACTAGCAGCGCAGCTGATCCTCGTTCTTGTATCACTTGTACACATGACATTTCTGTTAAATGACATGCAGGTGCCTTCACTATATTTTTCTTCACCGGTTAGCATTTAGTGCCTAAAACTGAATTTAATCTGAAGAAACCCAGATGTACGTGCCGGGATATGAACCTAAGACTACTCGCGTTCCCGCGCATGGATACCTGTCACTTATCCACTGATACCACCATGGCCACAATTTAAGAATATGACTTCAATATATTTGACAAATAATTTACATATTCTTTTATATTTTTGATATAATTAGTAATTAATTTGTATGTTAATGTATTTTTCTTTACCTGTTACTTTATTGTTGGTAGCATGATGGAATTCTAATTCATTTCTAATTTAGTTATTTGTATGTAAAAGTGGTTACTTACTGCGAAGTGGGATGTCCGCTTATGTACTACTTATGGTATAAAAATGAATAAGAAAATATTAGGCAATATCCGTTTTCATCTAAATAGGATAAACGATGTCGAATTTCCACGTCCCGTTTTCCCCCAATTTCCCGTCACGATCGCAAATATGATATAAAAATTAAATATTGTCATAAAATATGTATTAAAATTATTTGGGTCGCTTCCTCTGACCCTGGCAGGGCGTGTCGCATAGTAATTTTGTATTACGGTCTATCTTGCCTTCAAATTTGACATTGTTACTTGAAAGTTATGAAAATTTGTTATTACAAGCTAATGATTTTTTATTATCTATCTGGAAATTTGAGAATATTGTCAATTTATTTTCCTATATAAATAAATCCTCTACAAGGGAATCATAGAGTATAGATACACAGCTCTAAAGACTATATCAAAGTGTCATAGATAATGATATGTACACACACATACGCTTGTACACATATAAGTATATTATACACTTTCACACACATCTTCTTATATATAAAAATGAATCGCTAAATGTCTTGATAAGCGCGAAACTCGAGAACGGCTGAACCGATTTGGCTGATTTCTTTTTTGTTGTGATTGATGAAGTCTGGGGAAGGTTATTACGGAGAGAAAAATTCAAAAAATTGTCTGAAAAAGTCTAAAAACAACACTTTTCTATATTCTCATCCAAAAAATTCGTAATAATATTTAAAAGTTAATTTGAACTTTAACACCATACCATAAAGTTTAAATGTTAGTGGACGGGTTCCGGGAAGGCAAAATAATTATTGAGTGACGTATAAATATTAATATCAATATTTGTCAATTTTTATACATATAAGGCCAGGTTCCATCAAACAATTTTTAAAAAACAGCCGACAAGCCAATAGGTTTTGGCAGAATAAAATCTGACGGGGAAGCTATTAACATGAAAAAAAAACAATGTGACTTTGTTTTAGAGAAATAGGGCAGAACAAGGTCTGCCGGGACAGCTAGTATCATATAAATTCATTTTATTCAAAGCCCAGGTCAGGCCATGCATGCAATCGTGTTCGCATCTCTGGGACGGTTCTGCCCAGTACTTACTTGACACCCTGGATAGGTTGCAGCAGAGAGCTGTCCGCATTGTGAATGATCTAGACGTGACTAAGCATCTTGAATCGCTCCAGATGCGCAAAGATGTACCTCACTAAGTTTTTTCTACCGTCTGTATCACGGCAAGTGTTCTGAAGAGTTGTTTAACCTTGTTCCACCCTCTTCCTTTTATAGTAGAACCACGCGCGCCGGTTTACAGTGTCAAAGCTATACGGTAACTCACATTCCGGCTAGGAATAAGAAGTTTTCTAACCTTTACTTTTACCGAGTTGTTGAGCTGTGGAATGGCTTTCCGGCAAGCGTGTTCCCACCGTCCTATGGCATGGGGTCTTTGAAACGAAACATGAAGAGATATCTGTGCAGGCCTGTAAGATCGCTGCGACTACCGATAAGTTTTTCCTTACAGTAGATAGTCGAAGTTTTTGGGCTGCACCATGCTTACCATCAGACGTGGTATCTTCACTGGCCTAGTCAGGAAAAAAACTCAATTCAGTAGATAATTTTATAAAATAAAAATAATTAATTTTGCCTTACATCATAATGGATATGATGAATAAGATTGAGAAAAAAGTTATTGAATATATTACCCTTATATATGTTTATATATTAGTTCCAAGGATAAATCTAGTTATATGAGCTTATATAAAGTCTATTCAAAAGATAATACTGTATTATATTTTTCTCTAAATTACTTTTATATCCCTTGTCACCTTTTTGAATAATCGATATTGACTAGGATAGTAGCTTTATAAATTACAATAACACCGATTGGAATAAAACTTTGAGGTGATTGTAATAATATATTATAAACTTTAGGTTTCCGTACTCATTTTTTTAAATCCTAACTCGCCATAGTGTCTACACCGTGCCTGATGGTAAGCATAGTGCAGTCCAAACAACTGCAACGACTATACCAGTTAAGAAAAAAACCCAACAGTAATCGCAGCGATCATGTCACAATGCAGACAGCCCTCAGCTGCAACCTATCCAGAGCATCAATTAAGTGCTGAGCAGAACTACTCCAAAGAAGTGAACAGTATACAATGCAGGGCATGACCTGAGCCTTATACAATATGAACAGTTAATTCGACGCGAGAAACCGTCGCACTCTTTTTAGGACATCAAGTCTACGTGATGTTGCTCGTTATAAATACACAGGTCTTATGCATGAATTAACTTACTTTGAACTAAGCCAGATGTACGTGACAGAGTTCTAACTTACGACCATTCGCGTCGTTGTAAATTGATACCATAGAAGAAATTTGCACGGCATTTAAAAGAAATGTTATATGTAAGTGCCCTGAGAGCGACGATCAGCTGTGCTACTGATTACGTTGCGCCAGTAGTGGATACAGCCGCTAATGAATCTTTGCTCACCCCGTAAGCGGTATAGCGTGAGAGTTTTTTATTATTATACAACTTGAAAACAATATAAGAAATCTGAACACATAACGACGATATAATATAGGATCAAGATGTAAATCATTTTAATCGGGTATGGGGCAAGTTTATTTACGGAACTCTGAAAGGTCAACTGACCTTTCGAACAAAACCCGGCTATTCATGTAACCGCAACACAAAGGAATCGATCCCGGACCCTGACAGGGCATTACACTCCATTGTTTAGGTGCCATGATTCTATAGAGCAGTGTCGTAAACACTTATTGGCTCAATCGATAATCCTTACAATGTTTTCATGAAAAATGTTCATATTTTTATGTTGTGCCTCCATTATTTTTGACTAGATATCGATTTAAATTACATTCGCTTACTCGAAACCGAACATATAAACAATCTCAACGTAATTAGGCTGGATAGAGGACCTCGCAAGGTAGTCCATCTAAGGGACGGCTACTTATGCTGTTAGCCGTGGTGGCTGCCGGCAGAATAGAATAGCACCCCCTCTTTTTGCTGAGGTGTCGTAAAAGGCGACTAAGGTATCTCTTTAACACCGTAACTCAACCAGGTGTTCAGAGAAGGAAATGTCGACAAAACCTGCATCCTGATCCCTCCCGATCGTACTGGTTCTCCATTCCATCGAGCCTGAGGGAGCTCTGAGGAGAGAGTGCTTTTCTGGCAGCGCGTCCAGTTATGCACTTAAATATCTCCTGCGCAATTGACTGTTTCAGAAAACTGGACCTCGATTTTCTTAATCGGCGTTGAAACAGTCGCCGTGGCTGAATCTGGCTAGGACATCATCATCATCACTTATGCTGTACTCCAATGGTGTATGCAAATTCCCGTGCACCAATTGACAAAAGAGAGGTGATAACCCCTCTCCCAATACCTTGGCATTGCCTTTAGAGCGTATGGCTTGCCGAGTCACGGATCCCATTTTGCATAGCCCGGCACACTCGGCGATTGGAGGAACGCCCCAGTGGTTTTAGTGTAGGTGGTAAGTGATAGGTGTCTGGCCCACCGGTGAGGCGGTTCTCACGGCTATTCTGACGGTCCATGATGGGTATCCACCGGGTTACCAAAAAAAGGTCGGATGTGTAAAGTGGTTTAAGTGTTATTTTCAGAAGAGTTAAAAAAATGTTGATACAGATTGGATTAAAATCACTATTAATTTTTATAAGGCTGTTATTTGTGGTTGTGGTGGCTTTTTGAACGCACCTCTGAGGTTTTCCTAATCAAGTACTGATTTTGGCACCAAATGCTCACTGGTGAAAGAAAGAAACCCGCATGGCATTTAATAAAAATGTCTCGTGCACTTTTGCTGTGATAACGGCGATCAGCTGCGATACTGGTCATGTTGGGTACGAGATAACCGCAAAGTGGGTACAGCCACTAAAGTATCTCTGCTCATGCCAAATATTATAGAATATAGTGTGAGGATATATTATTGTTTATTTTTATATTTTGGTGATAAAATTAGTCGTTTGGAAACTGTGATACCTTCTAATGTCTATTATAATTTTTATAGAAAGCTTTTTTAGTATGTATACGCAGTTATTAATATACATATGTATATATAATGTATACCTTGTATAAATTAAATATTACCCCGAGGTAAAGAGAGATGCTTTTGCACATAAATAATTGTGCTTAGAGATAAAGTAATAATTTGACAAGCATAAAGCTTGATATCATTTTAAGCGAAAATTTACAAATAAATGGCGATTATTCAGGTTATCTATTAATTATTCCAAATATTTGAGAAGCCCCTTACAACAGATCCGACCAATTGCACAAACATTTCTCCAGCCGTATCGTTTATTCCAGCATTCACGTGAGGCTGTATCGCTACTTCTAGAAATCGCTTTCTACGCTTTAACAGACGGCACTACTTGTACCTGTAGTTTTGCTATTAGCCACAAGATGGCATTACAAATGGTGGTTCACAAAGATCGCTACATTCCTCATCCTTATAAAAAAAAAGGTTCTATGCCTGCGGTAGTCGACTACCGAGACTCGAGGCTAAGAGTACGTGCGTGTGCGTCGCAGTTCGGTGTGACTTAAAGTGCAAATAAACAGTAAAACACCAAAATCCGTGTCTTTCTACCACCACAACCACGACCACCGGTCATAGTTCTATTTTCGTAAACTCATTCATGTTTTTATTTTTTACTTTTTTTTAACTCTGTAGCATTTTTGAATTGTATCAAAAAAAATTTAGTGTAATTAAAATTAGGAAAACACGACGCAAATACTCGCTACATTTTATGTTGTATTTGAGCACATATTTTTGGTTTTACTTTCGTCTATGTTGTTTCTTTATGTTTCTAATTCTATGGAGCCCAGCTAATATCCGAGCAGTAATTCAATATAACGTTATTTAGTTTAGTAACAAGTAAATGTATTTAGAAGCGATATACCTAGAGCAAACATGCCAATTTTGGTTCTGGATTTAGCAATTTACGATGCCAGTTTACCGTTAGTATAATATATAGTTTGCAAGTAATTTGTGGAGTTATGAAATCGACTCTAAACAAAACATTTTAGATTTCTTAATGAATAAAATTAGACTTTACCTATGGCTTCGCCTCCGTGGATGTCTCTTTTCACGTTAAACTTGATTAATAATTATAAACCCTTACAAGAGCCTCCTGGCCACACAGGGGTGTAGCAGCGGAGGTGTGTCGGACTTAAAAACCTCAAGCTCAACCGCTGGAAACTATGTTATGCTTTCTCCACACAAGGACCAACAACCAGAGAATGGATAGCGGATCTTAAAACCATTCGGACCTTTCGTCACCGCACGGAAGTCAACTTCTTCCTTAGCCAGGTTCTCAATGGACATGGATATCATAAGCAATACTTGAATAGATTCCATGTCACCTCTGATAATACTTGCCTTTACGATGACCACTCTTCTCAAACGTTGGAATATCAAATTGCGACCTGCCCTGCCTTCATTAAAACGATAAATACAATGATGAATTAATCTGTTATATCTTTTGTATTGATCCCTTTGATATTGCTCAATTGCTAACTAAATAGACCATTTTTTTATCCGGTGGAAATCCTCCGGGATTGCCAGGGCAGCGGTGAGAGCCACTGCCCGGTGTGTCGGAATCTATCTGACTAAAATCACCGGGGTGTTTGTTTCCTACTCCTGCCTTCCCAGTTATGGGGGAAAGGCAAAGCCAGTTTTTTAAGCAACTCGACGACGTTGGATCTTTTTCAAGCCTCATCTTCTATGAGAGGGGCGGTATAGAGAGTCAGCCCTCTCTCGCCTCGTGTCTTGGAGCGGTAAGTAGGAATACATCACGTACCGCTCATGCCAGGAATTGTTACACGGCACACTCTCTCGGGTGCGCTGCCCGGGTAATTAAGGAGAATTACCTAGATTTCTTATGCGAACTATGTTGTGAGATCATTGGGGTTCTCAAGAAGCTTAGCATCACTTGAAAATAACTATTTTCTATTAGCGTCTTAACATCCATGTAATTGTGATAATTTGTATTTATTTTTTTCTCTTTTTTTACACTGGCTCGACGTAAGGACTACAGAGTACCTGATGGTAAGTACAGTGTAGTCCAAAAACGAAAGCGACTATCAAAGGATGAAAATCCATTGATAGTCATGTCGGCCCACATATAGCACGACTGAAAGTCTCTAGGTATATGAGCTACTGGATATGCAAAAGCTGATCCCGAAACGCGACAAGCCGAAACTGGTCACTATGACGGGCTTTACACCCATGCACTGTGGTCGCGATCCAGACGGGCACCGGCGCCCTACCACCTCGCTGCTGCTCGTTTAGCACCACCCAGGAGTCACGTGTAGGGAAACAAGGGTATAGCCTACGGACGCGAGCAGCTTCGACTCCCAAAATGAATGAATGAATGGTATTGTAATGACTTAGAATTCATTAGTAAAGTCAGTGTACTTTGATTATTTTATTACCAATAAACATAAAAAATACCTCAAGGTGACTTTTTCTGCACATTATCCTGGACTGTGGCTCCTGCAATCCTAATAAGCCCTTCCACCTCAAGCAAATCGGACAGTGAAACTTGTTTTTATCAAAAAAGTTTTTGTTTTCACGCTTGATCTTAATCATACGTAAAGCAAATCAGATGATCTCTATGATAAATAGCGCTCACCTAACAGAAAATATCGATTCACTCGTTATTGAAGACCCTCATGCCGGACATGAATTTCATCACTTCATTTTAGTCGGACTGTGATGCCTTTACACCTTAAATCAGTCGAATAATACTGCCTCAAAAAACTATAGGAATCCTTAAAGATGACACGAATATTTTATAGGGAGAATACGGTCGTATTGTATCGATTGGGCTCGGTAGGGTGTTGAGAAATCGCTGCGTTTTGTAAACGATAATGCTCCGGCCGTTTCCTCTTGACACCGTCGCCCCTCACACCGTTTCGTAAACCATTCAATTTTTTTATACTGACGGGACAAAGTGACTACAGCACTCCTAATAAAAAGTACAGAGTAATCCAAGAACGACAGCGACTATCAAAAGACGAAAATCCACTGACAATGCAGTCATGTCGGCCCACATATTACACGCCGGGAGGCCTCTTGGTCTATGAGTTACTGAACGTGCATGAGTTGATCCCGAAACGCGACAGGCTGAAGCAACTATTACGTCCCTTACACTTCTGTACTGTAGTCACGTCCCTTCTGTAGTCCCTTCAGTCAGTCCCTTGCAGTCAGTCGTCCTACCACTTCAAAAGCTGATTATATAAATAAGTTAGTAAATTGTCTGCTGGCGATATTGCAGTATATTTTAATGGCGGGAGCTAGTTCCTCAATTTCCAAAGCTTTTTATTTTCGATATGTACATTCATGCTCACATCTGATACGTACTGTTTCATGTTTTTGATCTGAAAAAGAAAACTTCATCTTTTTAGTGATACCCCTCCTGTGTTGTCGTGCTCATATATTGTCTACTTGGTTGGTTGCGGCTTTTGTGAGACGCCTCAATCTCTATTGGAGGCACTGCGTTGGCATTCGGGGAAAACAAAACATTTGAGTAAATGTAACAGTCTACACGACATCAGCTTTCGGGCGAATGACCATCCCCTATCCCGCTGGCATCCATGCTAGCGTGATAGTTACGCGGATTCAGGGGCTTTTTACCATCCCAAAAGTTTCTAATTTGCCTAAAGAAGATTTCACTTAAAACATTCATTACGCAACGGTGTGAGAGTCAGCCACAGTTCCGTACCCCTCGAAAGCGTGAACCATCGACTTTCCATAATAAATATTACTATGTTAGCACGACATATATATCTTCCCGACTCCACTAAAGCTATAAAACCCAACTTTTATGGCGTCAGAAACGTTTATATTATGTTTTTTTTTGTCTATATCCGTCTCTTTCATGCATGCGTTTTTTGTATATCATCCTCTACTCGCGGCTTCGTCTGCTTTAGATATGAGGAAGTTATTCCACTGGTGTATTCAGTTGAGGTAATATATTTATTACTATCCATAGTAACGCGGTGTTGTCCGGATAGAAATAATTTTCCCCCTTTGAAATTGGTTTTTTAAAAACGTCAAAATGCATATTTGAACTATCACGTGGATTGCAAGGTCGTGAGTTCGAATTCTGGCACGTATTTGTGAGTTTTCCAGGCTTAGTACGCGGTCTTACGCACCACGTGCTCAGCGGTGAAGGAAAATATCCACAAAAATCCTGCATGACAACAAATAAAAATGTCATGTGTACTAGTGCTGTCAGAACGGCGATCAACTGCGCTACGTTTAGCACAGCAAATAAGCGCAAAATGGATACAAAATAATGAAACACATTTATTTTGCCTCAATATAAAAATAAAAATTCAGAAACATAAACACCATACAAAAAAGAAGGGTGTACAAAAGTCAAAAACATATAAATATGGCGAAATAAACTCCGTCAGCTTAATGCCATAGAAAAACCCTTGGGCGCTGGTTTTCGTGAAGGGCCCCGTTTGTGTTACAGCATATTATGTATCTCTGCTCACAATGTAAGAGATATAGCGCGATGATACATTATTATTATCATGCTTACAATCAGGTATGATGTGATGTTTGCCGAACCAGGGTAATTAAAAATCGACTTTCCATTCTTTTTCGTCGGAATCGTTACTGAAAAAACCTTTCATCCAACTTAGAAGGTATATCTAATCACGGTTAAACAAGTATAACCCAATAATTGATATGTCAAGCGGAAGTGTAATGAAAATTGTGTGGAAATCCGAAAAGCAAAGCAACACAATGAATCCCAACGAATTTTATTTCAGCTTTGATTGAAACTTAGGGCCCTTACTGTTATCTACGTACCAATACATATTTACCACTGAAAACGATCGTATGTGGAAAGCTTAGAGTTTAAAATAGCTTAACTTTCCACCATATCTAACCTGTACCCGAATTGAAACGACAAACTTACGTTTTCCGTCAATATACAATGTTATCCTAACAAATACTGGTAATTTTTCATAAAATCTACAGCGTAATGTAACTTGGTTTCGATTCTGGAATACAAACATGGGTTTTGCGTTCGTGAAACATATTATTACATACAGATGCGGGATGACGTTTGGTTTGGTGGGTGTACGTCTAAAGTTGTCGGAAAAACCGCTTCGTTTCTTGTAAATTAGGTCACGTTTTGAGGCAAACGATTGCATTCATCCTCTTCAAGTAATATATTATATTTATTCGTAACATATCGATTCGTAAGTCGAAATATTGCGTTTCCTTTTCTTTTATATAGAAGCTAGCTCACAGCCATCACTTTCTTTACTATAAAAACAGAGTAAGTAAAGAGCAGATCTCCTCAAGTCTACTGCCCGGCCACCGCAATAACATCGTACAAGACCCCTCAACCAGGGTTCGCCCATGAGCAGACGGTTACCTGGGTGTGGCTGGTGAGAGTTTATGAAACTAAATAAATTTAACTTATTTCTGTCACCTTTAAGTAGACGCCGGCTGACAGAAATAGACACTGACTTCCCACTACACCTCTAAAAACAATAGCATTAACAACAAATATAAAATTAAAACAATAACACAACATAACAAAAACAACGAACAAAAGCAACAAACAAACTTGTTTTTAAAGATTATTAGTTGATATATAGCTTATATATTGGCACAGTCGTTGAAGATGTCATATTACCCCGCCGTTTCCCCCGGGAGCAATACGAAGCGGGCAATAAAACAAGATCTCATTACATCCCTTATACTGGGATGTTTCAATTTCATCGTTATGTAAATAAATTGATACGGAAACCCTTATTGGGTGAGTGTTCTGTATTATTACATTTACGAAGATTTTTACCGTAAAATACAGCAATGAATACTATGGTTTGTACGAGTATCGAAAAGGACGTTATTATAAAATTAGAATACAATGTACATCAGAGCATTTTTCAGTTTCGTAATATATGTTCTAAAACTCTTCACCCATTTCATTGCATCGTAGGAAAATTGTGGCTGCGGTGCATAGGCACCGCAACAACAGGTCACAAATAGCGGCTCGTTCTCCACAACTGTCGACCCCTACGTGAGCGGTGCGGTCCAAAGCAAGCCGTCCACCATCAAATTTTTATTGGTTTTAACGATTAGATGCACAGATTTATACGTAAGTGAGAGTATATAAGAAGCAAGGATCCCCTCGCATAAACTGCGCTGTGCTGCCATCTCCCCCCTCCTTGTGAGTTTATCTGCTCGCCAATGATTCATTTCGACACGTTCTGTCGGCTCTAATCTCTTTATCCTCCCCTTCTTGCTCCTACCATTTGTTCTCAATTGTAGAATTCCTAAAGTAATATTATGAAGAGGGAAATAATAATGGAGAGAGGGATTGCAACAGTCCACATATGAAAGCGAATTACTATGACGGTCTTTACACTTGTAAACTGTGGTAAAGACCCAGTTAGGGGTTGGCTTTATCACCTCAAAAATCAAATTATTTAAGTTAAAAAAGGATTAATAAATACTACCAGCAAAGAAATCGAAGAATTGCATTCTATAAAAAAATATTGCAACAAAAACTATCAATATCTATCAATCTACTATATCAATCGAGGTACGTCATAAAGAAACAAAGTAATTTGAAATGTTGTTGAGACGAGCATCCAACCGCAATGCGTGAACATTTAATATCAACTTATAGCTAATTTTGTTGGAAAGAGATTAATATATACAATTTGCTCAAGTATGCAAGGGATATCTTATAATAACCGTTAACTTAGAAATATGTAGGCAATCTGAGATATTCTTTACTTAGCACGCCCGCAAGTGGTTTAATTATTTTTGTACCGTATAAAAACAGCTTTCGAAATTTTATTTATCTACAAAATTTTTAAATGCATTTCCGATATCTGGAATCGAGAACCTGAGGTAGGGCCTCGTTTAGGGTGTTTATAAGATGCGGTTACGATGAAGGGAAACAGATAACATCGCTTACTTAATGTCGCGTTGTTCTGTAAATGCGCCCTTAGCGGCGTAATGGCCGGATTACATGGCTCTACACTGAGCTAATGATCGAAACGTTTTAAAAAATCTTTTTTAAATTCAGTAAGGAAATGCCTGGCACTTGGTTTCAAAAAAGTTCTTTAAATTTTAAAATACAAATCAATTGTCAACTCCATACATCCTCATTTCACCTTCTTCCTTTCATAATAGACTAGCTGTCCCGGCAGACCTTGTTCTGCCCTATTTTTCTAAAACAAAGTCATATTGTTTTTTTTAATGTTAATAGCTTCCCCGACAGATTTTTTGAAAATTGTTTGAAAGAACCTGATGTATAAAAATTGACAAATATTGACATTAATATTTATACGTCACTCAATTGTTTTGCCTTCCCGGAACCCGTCCACTGACATTTAAACTTTATGGTATGGTGTTAAAGTTCAAATTGACTTTAAAATATTATTACGAATTTTTTGTATGAGAATATAGAAAAGTGTTGTTTTTAGACTTTTTCGGACAATTTTTTTAATTTTTCTCTCCGTAATAACCTTCCCCATACTTCAACAAACACAACAAAAAAGAATCGGTTTAGTCGTTCTCGAGTTTCGCGCTTATCAAGACATAGCTGATCCGGCAAACGTAGTCGGCAAACGAACACAACCGAACACAACACAACACAACATAACACAACCGAACACAACACAACCGAACCTAACCGAACACAACCGAACACAACCGAACACAACCGAACATAACCGAACACAACCGAACACAACCGAACACAACCGAACCTAACCGAACACAACCGAACACAACCGAACCTAACCGAACACAACCGAACACAACCGAACACAACACAACACAACCGAACACAACCGAACACAACCAAACACAACCGAACACAACACAACACAATACAACCGAACACAACCGAACCTAACCGAACCTAACCGAACATAACCGAACACAACCGAACACAACCGAACACAACCGAACACAACCGAACACAACCGAACACAACCGAACACAACCGAACACAACCGAACACAACCGAACACAACCGAACACAACCGAACACAACCGAACACAACCGAACACAACCGAACACAACCGAACACAACCGAACACATCCGAACATAACAGAACACAACCGAACACAACCGAACATAACCGAACACAACCGAACACAACCGAACACAACCGAACACAACCGAACACAACCGAACACAACCGAACACAACCGAACACAACCGAACACAACCGAACACAACCGAACACAACCGAACACAACCGAACACAACCGAACACAACACAACACAACCGAACACAACCGAACACAACCAAACACAACCGAACACAACACAACACAATACAACCGAACACAACCGAACCTAACCTAACCGAACCTAACCTAACCTAACCGAACACAATCGAACACAACACAACCGAACACAACCGAACACAACCGAACCTAACCGAACACAACCGAACACAACCGAACACAACCGAACACAACCGAACACAACCGAACACAACCGAACACAACCGAACACAACCGAACACAACCGAACACAACACAACACAACCGAACACAACCGAACACAACCAAACACAACCGAACACAACACAACACAATACAACCGAACACAACCGAACCTAACCTAACCTAACCGAACACAATCGAACACAACACAACCGAACACAACACAACACAACCGAACCTAACCTAACCTAACCTAACCTAACCTAACCTAACCGAACACAACCGAACACAACCGAACACAACCGAACACAACCGAACACAACCGAACACAACCGAACAATCACCTCCGCTTTGTTGTCCCAAAACAAAGAATTACTGTCTCACTTGACAAATAACTCTAGTGATGTCCATCTGAAAATTGTAAGACGAATTAAGTGGAGAAATGGGAGTATGGAGAATGTGGTGATCTCGGTCGACCCATCCATCTGGTCTGCCCTTGTTGGGCAGAGAGTCAAGTTGGGATACCAAATCATCACAGCATATGATCAATCTCCTCTCTTACAATGTTTCAGGTGTCAGGGCTTCGCACATAAGTCCTCGGACTGCAAAGCGGAACACCAACATTGTGCCGTATGTTCAGAGGAGCATGATTCGAGATCATGCCCCAATAAAATTAAATCGCCGTCTTGCATTAATTGCAAAAACGCCAATCTTCCCCATTCTCATTCAGCTTTTAGTCCCGACTGTCCTATTTTAGTTAAATGGGATAGAATTTCACGTCTCCCAATTAATTATTATTAAGTATTATATTTAATTCCTTATTTATTTATTTTTATATCTATTAATATTTTTTCTATTTTAATATATATATATATATATTCTAATTTTTGGTACCTGAACATGAACCTTAAATAGTAGCACTCCACTCGATCTGTCAGTCTTCATATGTTATTTTTTCCTTTGATATTTTATTGTTTACTTAGCAACCATACATAGTCACGACACATAGTTTCCACAGTTACCATTTATTTCCATATTTATATTATATTTTTAACATCCATTATCTTCTTTCTCGCTTTCCTTCAATATTTTATTATCAACTTTATATTTTGTCCTTTTCTTTTCTTACTCCTCTGTTTATGCTAAATATATCACATTGTATTTTTTATTGTATTAAGTTACCATAGTCACCATAAATTTTAATATTTATTTATATGTTTAACATTATCTATCTCCCTCCTCGCTTTCCCTTAATATATTATTATTAACTTTATATTTCTGTCCTTTTCTTCTTTTCTATCACACGCTAATTATATTACTTTGTATTCTATAATTTAATATATAATATTAAACTTATAGTTTGTCCCTTCCTTTTCATGCTTAACTTCTCATTTCACTATATTACATAATTACCATAATTACGATACATTTAACAATCTATGGCTTTATTTCTAACATTCATTTTCTCTCTTACTCATTTGGTCAATATAATAAAATATTAAATCTATATCTTTTATCTCTATCCTTCTTTTCTTCATTTTATTATATCATTTTGTAATTTATATTGTATCTATTTATTTTATTATTATTTATTTATTTTATTATATTATCAATATTTATTCTTTGTCTATAAATTTATTTATAGACAATTTATAGATTACGAAATGCCCACTTACCATCACGTGATCTCGTCACATGTTATCTTATTATATTTATATATATGTATACTCCCAATCATATCACACCAAGTTTCTATCCTTATACCCGCCATAATTACAGAATGCCCGCTTACCATCATGTGATCTCGTCACATGTAATCTTAATATATTCATATATATATGTATTCCCAGCTATATTATACCTAGTTACCTGTTCTAATACTTGCTATCCGAACAGAATGCCCGCTTACCATCATGTGATCACGTCACATGCAATCTTAATATGTTCATATATATATGTATTCCCAGCTATATTATACCTAGTTACCTGTTCTGATACTTGCTATCAGAACAGAATGCCCGCTTACCATCATGTGTTCTCGTCACATGTAATCTTAATATATTCATATATATATATGTATTCCCAGCGATATTATACCTAGTTACCTGTTCCAATACTTGCTATCAGAACAGAATGCCCGCTTATCATCACGTGATCTTATCACATGTTATCTATTTTATTTATATATATATGTATATATATATATATATATTTATATTCTCTCAATTACATTATACCTAATTATCTATACCTGCCATAATTACAGAATGCCCACTTACCATCACGTGATCTTGTCACATGTAGTATTATATCATACCTTACATACATATACTTACTCCTGGTTTTTCTTTCTTCTCCAATTCCCTTCTCTTTACCTGTTCACTTATCATCATCCGTTATTATTGTTCACCATTATACTATTTTTAAATACATATATATTCTCCTGGTTTTCCATTTATATACAATTTTATTCTTTCCAATACAATAGTTTTTCTTTACTTGTCATCATCTGACTTTATTATATATATTATTATTTATATACATATACATGCTCCTGGTTTTTCTTTATACCCAGTTATCTATTTTTACTTCTATCAATATTTTACCTTTCTTTGTCATTATCTGAATTATTATATATTATTTTTCACACATGTACTACATCCCTGACCCTTTCATACCTGGTACTATTAATTTGATTTTTTTTTTTTCATTTACTTGTCATTATATTATTTTATTTTATTATATATTATTATTTATATACTTATATATAACTCTGGTTTTCTTTATGCTTGTTCCTATTATACTTACTATATTATTTATATTTTCTTATTTATTATATTTTATGCCTTTTATCTATGTTATCTATTCTCTATTATAATTATATTACTAGTAATATATACTTTATTTTTATTATAATATTTCCCTACTTTGTTTCCCTGATGGCCCGTAACTTATCTTTTTCTTTAATTATTACTTATTTCTTTTATATTAAATTATAATAAAATAAAATAAATAATTATAAAAAAAAAAAAAAAAAAAAAAAAAAAAAGGAAAAAAAAAAATTGTTTTACCTTCTTTCTCTCATTATTATTATCGTCTCTTATCATTTCTATTTTATTGTTATTCTTTATACTAAGTATAATTTAATTTCTTTTGTCCTCCTAAGTTTGCTTTTGTCTTTGATTTTATTGTTTCTTCTTATAATATCATTTAGTATAATTTTACTTTTCTTTTGTTTTTCCTAATATTATTATTGTTCCTTATTTTATAATTGTTACTTATAATTTTACTAGTATTTAATTTTTCTTTTTGTTTCTTAATATTAAGTCCTCTCTTTTAATGTATCCAATTTCTTTTAGTTTTCTTTTATAATTTATGTATTCTACTCTTAATTTCTTCATTGATTAGTGTTACTTTTCTTTTATTACTATGTATATCTTTTAATGTAGTTTCTTAATGGTAAATATTTCTCGTATCGATAACTTCTAAGTTTAATCTTCTTTTGTTTAAATTCCTTTTGGTCTTAACGAAAATATGTTAAACTTTGCTCTAAGTTTGTTTTATATAGCACCATTTTTATTAATGTAGTCTAAATTACCGTTTAACTTACTTGCAATTCTGCACAAAAAGGGCTAGTATTATATAGAATCATTAAAAACAAAAGTTTTCAATGACGTCACATTTTCCCATAGTGACGGGGTGGAGGCGGGGCCCTTAAAAAAAAAAAAAAAAAAAAAAACACAACCGAACACAACCGAACACAACCGAACACAACAAAACATAACCGAACACAACCGAACACAACCGAACACAACCGAACACAACCGAACACAACCGAACCTAACCGAACACAACCGAACACAACCGAACAGTACCGAACACAACCGAACACAACACAACACAACACAACACAAAAAAGTGTTAAAGTTCAAATTGACTTTAAAATATTATTACGAATTTTTTGTATGAGAATATAGAAAAGTGTTGTTTTTAGAATTTTTCAGACAATTTTTTTAATTTTTCTCTCCGTAATAACCTTCCCCATACTTCAACAAACACAACAAAAAAGAAATCAGTCAAATCGGTTTAGTCGTTCTCGAGTTTCGCGCTTATCAAGACATAGCTGATCCGGCAAACGTAGTTTTGCTATATAAGTTATTGTAATATCTTCTATGATGTTCATTGAAATTAAGTGATGTCAAAGACAATTTTGTTCATAATTAAATACTCTTAATCAACAAAACATTTATTTGGATAAAGATTAATATTATTATGTTGATACAGCTCTTAACAAATAATGCATTAATTTCGACCAAATATGTTTACCATAAAAACGGTTCTAGTGACTTAATCTTAAAAGATAGGCATATACTGTCGCGGACATTTTTTTAGATCATTTCAAGAGCAATAATTCTTTCATACATATATTTTTGGTATCTTGTACCGTTTTCGCAGCGCACGCAATGGAAGCCTTCAAGGATGAATAATTTTCCCCGTTTTTTTCACATTTTCCATTATTTCTTCGCTCCTAATAGCTGCATCGTGATGTTTTATAGCCTAAAGCCTTCCTCGATAAATAGTCTATTTAACACAAAAAGAATTTTTCAATTCGAACCAGTAGTTCCTGAGATTAGCGCGTTCAAACAAACAAACAAACAAACAAACAAACAAACAAACTCTTCAGCTTTATAATATTAGTATAGATTCACAGTTTTACATTGACTTTTATTTCAACTAAAACTAAGAAGTTCTCTATCTCTTACTTTTGCCGGGTCATTAGATTACGGAATGGCCTCCAGGCAAGTGTACATTATAATAGTTTGTATGACATTGATGCCTGTACTGGCTGGGAACGAAAATTGTGTAGTGTTACCAGTCATCTCGCTCGTCGCACTCACACTCACATCTTAGCGTGGCGGTCACGCGGATTCAACACATTCCGCCATCTGAAAATTGCCTAAAAAAATTTTCAATAAAAAAAACAAATGTAACGTCTATTTCTAAGTCGTCTATGACGAAAGCAAACCTAATTTTCTTATAAACATTACGTTCAGTACATCAAAGAATAGCTCCGATATTCAAGTCTTAAGATAATAAATAAGTCATATACGCGCCAAAAGTAAAGCGATTTTTTCTATCCTAATACGGCACAGTGACGACACTATGCTTGATGATAAGTTTCTTGCTGTCGAAAAATGACAACGACCATCAACAATAATGAAAAACCTATCAATTGTCGCAGTGGTCACGCTGTCCTGGACAAATATCTGTTCACGCTTTGTAAAGGACCCCATTTTATAGAACGGTGAGGAGGATACGCTCGCTGAAAAACCATTCCACTGCCCAACAACTCCGCAAAAATGAGAGTTACAGAAACTCTTAGTCCTAGCCAAGATGTGAGTTACATTTGTCCGTATTTCTTAATTCCATGAAAAAATCTAATGAAACTCTCAAAAGGCTCACGTAGTTGCAATATTTCTGTTATAGGATAAAATTTTGCTAAAATTGTCTGTACGTGAGGTTAGAACGGATCTAGGCTGAAATCTAGACATATTGCGACATAGTATTACAGTATAGATTAGGTAGACGTCGTGGAAGAAAGTTCGCAAACAGATTGACAGATTACGAAATGGAATGTGGACAGTTTCGGCTATAACCGAATACAACATGCAGTCAAAAACTTACTCTTCGTCAGTATAAAAAATGTCAAAACCGAAACACGCACACGCGCTTTCCTATCGAGCCGTGTTACTCCACTGAGTATTTCTTCCTAAATTTAGGGTAACATGTTTACCCACTAAGTCTATACCGGAATAAAGCGATGCTTATATTGCAGCGTGCATGTTTCTACGCTACAATAGTCACCAGCATTATAGTACTTACAATCATACATTGCGTATAAAGGACAGAGGACACTTTCCACCAAACAAAATGTCAGCCTGTTTGCTTATTTTCGGTATACAAAAATTTATATTCGTAGTAAGTATAAGTCACACTTAAGCTAGCTTAGTCAGAGATAGTTGTCTCATTCCTTCCCGAAGTCATACCCGGCGGGTGTGACATTATGTTTTTTTTTTATAATAGCGTATCAAAGTACGGTGTAGTCTAATGAGAGTCGCCGTTGTCATGCCGGACCACATATATAACGATTGAAGGTCTCTAAGTATATGAACAATTGGACGTAAACGAGCTGATTTTAAAACGAGTCACTATGACGTATTTTGCACCCGTGTACTGTGGTCGCGACGGCTCGTGTAGGGTAACAATACCATTTATTGATATATAGATAAAAGATTAAATTTTTAATTAAAATTTCTCAAACAAATCATCGTAATTTGATACTGCGATAAATAAATCTTGATAAAAAACGTTTATTACAGAAAAACTCCCTTTAAAGTACACACTTTTGCGCTAAAATATTTTACAAGCCAAAATATTTTATCATTTAAATCCAATATAAGAGGTAATACATCGTAATAGAGTACACTTTTGTATAACAAGAAAATATAAATTGGCATAAAAAACGAAATCGTGTATTTGCCAAATTAATATTTCCCTTAATTTTCTTTTCATAGATCTTATACGTACATAATAAGGTTGAAATTTCAACACGTCGTTTTATTACGAAGGTATAATTTTGTAGGCCTTATCTGAAGGGATGTTTTGTACAATAAACAAGGTGAATTGTGAAATAATAAATAATTGATTGAAAAGCACGAACAAAGTCAATTTATTTTAATATAATTGTTGTGAAAAAAACGGTACAACCCTGTGGAAAATTATTCACTTGAGGCTCTGTGTAATTTACAATCATGAATTTTTAAGGTTCCGTTGCTCAAAAAGAAATAAGTCTCATTATTTCTTACCCCTTTTTTATCCTCACTCGGTAAAGCGACCACAACACTCCCAATGTCCAAAAGACGATAGCGACTATCAACAGATAAATAATACCTAGCGACCATGCCGCACAAATATCTCTTCACGCCGTGGTTAAAGGACTCAATATCATAGGACGGTCGGAACACGCTCGCTGGAAGACCATACCACAACCCAACGACTCGGCAAAAGTAAGAATTAGAGAACTTCGTTGTCCTAGCCGGTATGTGAGTTACCGTATAGCTGTGACTCTGGTAACTCGCGCCCGTGGTTCTGATATGGCAGGGAGAGGGTGGAACAAGGATAAATTACTGTTCAGAACACTCGTCATAATACAAACGCTAGAAAACGTTCAATGGGTAACTTCTTTACGCAAATGGAGCGGTTCAAGATGCTTAGTGACGTCTGGATCATTCACAATGCAGACAGCCCTCTACTGCAACCTACCCATAGCGTCGATTAAGTACTGGGCAGAACCGTCCCAGATATGTGAATAGTATTCAATACATGGCCTGATTTGGGCCTTATACAATAGATTCGGTTGATCGGGTGTGAAAAACAGACACATTTTGTTCAGGATTTTTTTTTTTACACTGGCTCGACATAGTGACTACACAGTACCTGATGGTAAGCACAGTGTAGTCCAAAAACGAAAGCGACTATCAAAGGATGAAAATCCATTGATAGTCTACATCGTCATGCCGGCGCACATATACCACGACTGAAGGTCTCTAGGTATATGAGCTACTGAATATACACAAGCTGATCCCGAAACGCGACAAGTCGAAACTGGTCGCTATGACGGGCTTTACACCCATGCACTGTGGTCGCGATCCAGACGGGCACCGACGCCCTACCACCTCGCTGCTGCTCGTTTAGCAGCACCCAGGAGTCACGTGTAGTGAAACAAGGGTAAAGCCTACGGACGCGAGCAGCTTCGACTCCCAAAGAAGGAAGGATGAATGCAGTCATTAAGTTGAAAAATTAAATACATAAGTCCTCAGTCCCTTATAGCTCTGAACAAACCAAACTTTTTTATAGTTGATACTTTGTTATGTACCTTGATGTACAGATTTCTTTACAATGCTGTTTTTTTTTCTACAGAATTGTGAATAGTTTATAGTTTTTTTTTATATATATATATTTCGTTAGTAGTCCTATTCTGTCCTTTTAAATATATTATAATTACATTCATTATATCATAGGAATGACTTAGACGAATATATTTTAAAGAAAAACCGATGACTTATAGTCTATTCCGTTTGACTTGTTATTTACGAAAACTTATAATAAACCAATTAAAACCAATTGGTTTACAATTGCTTCATACTAAGCCTGACTCTACCTATAAAAAAATATTATCGATTGCAAAAAGCTTCGAGGTCTGTAAATTATCATAATATAGATAAGAAAAATGTAATCAGAATAATGAAAAACTATTACATTTTGCATTTTTCAACATTAAAACGATTACATTTTGCCCATAAAAAACGATTACGATTAAATTTTTCATCATTAATACGATTAAATTTTGCCCATTCATGTTTTAAGCACTATGGAATCCTCCATTGCATACAAATTTATGACGCTTTTATGTTTAGAAGTGTTTTAATCATAATTAGAGAGTAACGGTAAATCAAAATTACCACTACTTTTTGTAATTGTCAATCATTAATCTGAATACATTTTGCTCATCTCTGGATTCTAATAAGTCCTTAAATAGAATACGCGCTTGGTAGCCTATGGTTAAAAACACTACGCAAACAACGATCTTTTTTGGTTATTAATAGCAACCACCAACACGTAGTAGATAAAAATAAATGTAAATAAGGCCTATAGTGCTGTCTAAACGTGGGAATAATTATTAACAATTATAATATATATTATATATAACCTATTAATTTATTCAGAGCATTAATTATCTGAACGTCGTCTTCAGGAGGAGCTTAAACTGTGCTGGCTGTATCCCATTGTATAAACAGATTTAATTCGTTACAAGTTTGTAATAATATCAATTCAATATATTATTATGACACTGTAATTTGTACAGAAATATAACGTTATTATAAAATGTGCGAGGAAGTTGATCATTAAAAACGTGGCAAAGCCGAGCCGTAGTGCACGCGTGTTATACGATTTCTTTCATTTGTTTTGTTGTTTTCTATCTTTATTACCTTATCCTTCTGTGTTATGTTATGTGCCAAATAAATACTTTTTTTTCTAATTCTTATGAGAACCTTCATCTCGTTCTTTTGCACTTATTGAAGTCTTCATTTTTGATAACAATCACAGGGAGAACTTACACCTACACATACAACAAACTAAATTTGCTTTTAGAATGTATTTTCTCTTTATAATATTTTTTTGGAACGAACTATCTACTGAAGTCTGGGACAGGCCTATACAGCTCAATTGGGCTTAGGAAGCGAGTACAGAAGGTGCTCAGCCAGCGAATTTATGGGTTGGGTGGCAACGCAATGGCACCCCTGTGGGCATGATCTCGACTTGAGCCGCCAGCCAAAAATACGAAACCTACACGTGATCTAGCGTTTAGGAAGCGACTACCTTGAGAGGCAACGCCGAAAGAAACTCAAGGCTGCGTCGGAGTGGAACCTCTTTATAATCTTTAATACTATTTTTTTTTAAATGAGGCGCTAACTTTTTTGACTACGCGTCACGCCAACGATACGCGGTACATGCAGGGACATAAAAATCATTTTGTTGATAAACGGTTTTGTGTTTTGGGCCCTTAAACGAATGGTAAGAAGGAAAATCTAAGCTTAAATACTATTTTTTATTTTTTCTTTGTTGTATATGCTCTGTTTATATCTACATGTATATACATATTGTTACGAGCGCGGGGTATTAAAATGCCGGTTGTGACGGACAATCAATTTATTAATCGAGGGAGCACACACAAAATCAGCACGCAGTCGCAAAAAACGGCTCGAAACGCAGCTGTCGAACGATCGCGATGTTAAATCGTCGAAGAGTCCAGAAACACGTCGATAAACGCTCTCGAAGATCCGTCGTCAAAAGTCCAGTCGCAGAAAGTTCTCGAAGTCCAGTATCAAAAATCCAGTCGAAATAATCGCACGTAGAAACACTATACAGTCGCAGTATGATCGCAAAAGTCCTTGAAGATCGCTTGTGGTATCGCACTGTGTCGCTGTCCAGATTAGAACTGTGCTGTGATCTTTTTTTTTTTTTTGAAGCGGACTAACTACTGATTGCCGGGAAAGGCATTTTCAGCTCAACCGGGCTTAGGGGGCGAGCACAGAAGGTGCTCAGCCAGTGTGCTGTGATCACATCGAGCGCGTATTTATATCAGAACAGCCGCTTTCCAGTATTTTCGAGTAATAACTAGAATCTTATAGAGATTTTTGAACCTTATGTTTTTACTCGTAAATTCCAGAATGGGTTCATCGACCTTTCGCGAATCGAAATTCCACGAATAGCGGCCTTCTCACCGATATACGCGTCACGAACTCGGGCGGCAAGATGAAACGATGCACCCCCCTCCGATGTTTTCGATGGTAAACAATTTTCTCCGATCCGGTTGCAAGTTATTTCATTCGAAGGAGTACGTCAAGACTATCTATGCGTTTTAAGATTATAGTCGTGCGATGCCTGGAAGCCTATAAATCTAGGGCTAAAGTTTGGCCCTAGTTCCGTCGTAACATTATGTATGTTTATAATTAGTTGATTGCTTTTATTGTTTTGTGTCTTTTAGCTTGATTTTTTTATGGAAAATTTTGCTGGCTTATGTATCATTTTTTGTATATTTTTTTTATCGATTGTTTATTGCTGTATGTTTCCCTTAAATAAAAAAAAACACATAGGACTTTTAACCTAACACTATTGCGTTAAAATAAAGTATGAAAATTATTTTTATCAAATCATAGTAACATTCGACAAGTTGGAACGAATCATTATGACGATAATTTGCGTAAAAATAAAACATGAAAAATACTTTTTTCAAGTCTTGGCTTCTATACGACAGGTTTTAATGGATCACTATGCTCTCTTATAGTTCCGTTCGATCTATCTAATTCATTTAGTGTTATATGTATACATAGGAAACACTTTAACCTCATAGAGCTGGACATCAAGGACCCATTACCGTATAATAACATTTTTATAGTGTTGTAAGTCACAAAATATAGCGATTTGTGTTTCTGAAAGTGCAATTTAACAGCCTTATAGACGCCGGCTATTTGTAGTAACCATATCTGTCATACAGAAGATTCGTTTGACTCCTGGTAGCATATAATGGCACTGTGCTGAGCAGATTAATTCATAGCGAGTCACATATCCATGACTTAGTGAATTAGATATGGGGATAAGTTCCCGCTCTTTTGGCGGAGATGTAATTAGTGATACTACATTTACGTTTTCTCAAGTATGTACTTATATTTTGAAGTTGTATGTGTGAAGTTGTATGTGAAGACATTCGTATCAATAAACTAGGAATGAATCAAGTCGAAAAACCCTGACTTCCTTTTTCGAGGAATCTGCATGCTGCCTTAAATATGGGAAAAAAGCTGTCGTTTCCAATGATGCATACTTGGATTAATATCATTTTGTATTTCATTGTTTCAATAAATATTAACTTTGTCTAAAAACTCAATATATACAGGGTAATTTTATAAACGAGGGAGATATTCTGGGAGGATATTCCATTATCGAGTCAGTACACAAAAAAATCAGTTTAAAAAAAAATCGCTTCAACTTGTCCCTTGCTCCGAGTTCCGCACTCACGGTGTTTACTCGGGCGATGTGTTAGCGATGGGCCTTTATAATCGTCCTATGTAAACTTTCCTAGCTCCGTCTCAGTACGTTCCCTTCACGGCTACGGACCTTCGCACACTACGCTAGGCTTGATTTTTTAAATAATTAATATTAACTATTTGCACATTTAAATTATTTACATGTATTTAGCGAGGTAGATATGGTAGTAATAATGCTAGTAAATCGTAGCAGATTCAAGCACAATAAAAAGCGGTATTTTGATTTTTGGTTGTATATTAAAAAAATACATTTTTCTATAATTTTGGAAAATCAATCGTGGTCACCATAGTTGGTATATAATAAACCCATACGATGATAAAAACTGCATCAAAATCCGACGTTAGATTACATGTCCAAATCCTTTCCCATGGATTCCACAAATATAGTGGAAAAGGGAAGTAAGACATTTACCCTGCAATGGGATGTAACTGGCTAGCTTTAAACTCGTGGACTCGTGGTGATATGAGGATCCATAATGAGAAGTAAATTTGCTCTTCTAAGTCGGTAGTGCGATGAAGAATTTTCTATTGTTACAGTAGTGGGTGACGCTGAGTGCTTGTCCTCAATTATTCCGTTAACTGTTTACTTTTGTTTAACATCAAAACGAGGTGTTAGGTCAAAGAAGGATTTATAAATCTGTAACTTAAAGTATCGAATGGTCGAATGGCTTTGTGTGCGAAGGTCTTTAGGCCGTATTGAAACTTTTCCCTATTTGCCGTCCATCGTTTGAACAGCCAACGGGTTTACAGTATGTAAATTGTTTATTGTTGGTTTTGTTTCCATCAAAGTCCGTCAAGTTGTAGGTCAACGAGCCCAATACATATTCAATCAGTTTTCCTCGCTTCTGTGAGTCCTCAGGGCTTTGATCAAGTTTTCAACAATTCATTAGTTCCTAAGGGCGTGATTCCATTTTTAAAACAATAATAATAATATATCATCTTCATCAAACAGTGGACATAGCTTCTGACTAGTCACTTATATTTTTAAACCCTTTATAAACTAGCTGTGTAGAAATATAAACTATAAAGACTTAATGTTATATACATTGTCATGCATTTTGTGGGAAAGACGTAGCCCCTATTTTGCCGTTCCATTTTAATCGTCTCTTCAATCAATTTTACACGCTATTGGCGGTAAATAAAATTTAAAATCCTTTGCCATATATCGACATCCTCGTTTGAGTGATTTTAAAACTAATAGTATTGGAAATAAGGTTTGATATAAATTGCAGGTAGGGTTTGAGGTGATTCTAGGACAAAAATCGTGGGAGAATCGACTTCTATTGTTTTATATTTTCCGTACATAACCTTACGTTGATTTTGGTTCAACGAACCAACGTACCAACAGGTTCATTTGTAAGGAAAGCAGCGAGGTGTGACTCATAATTAGTGTCTGTTGTGAATTCTGGATTCGTAAGGAGCCAATCTGTTATTTGAATCGTTTGATCTTTACTTAGATTAAGTTTTTGTAAAGTTTAATTAAAATCAAAGTTAATCAAGAGATCTGAAATGAAGTAAACTTAAAATATTTGTTTATAATCACGCTGACTCCATATCGGGATAAGCAGAGAGAATAGAACGTTACTTCTATCTATTTTTATATACACACTTTCTTTAAAACTCTCGTTATTTGTTCAAGTCTTGGTTGATCTCGGATCTTACTTCTAATCACATTCATATTGCATATCTTTTTCATAATTAATTCTCTCCACGTGTCTGAAACAGTGACGCATGCATTTATGCGTGCTCATGATAATACTACCTTTCAAAAATATAATTCTGCATTTCTCTATATAAACATATCTAGGTTTTATATATTAGGTCCTTACATATGAAATTGGCGTTTTGTATGGGAGGAACAAAAAGTCGAATATTTTTTAATATAATATATTTAATTAATCAAAGTATGAACCATTATTTTCTATGCACTTTTGCCATCTCATAGGTAGTTCATTGATCTCTTTACTAAAAAAACCAGTCGGACGGGAATCAATAAAATCTTTGAAGGCGATTTGGACTGCCCCATCGGAGTTGAATTTTTTCCCTTGCAAGAAGTTATCAAAATTTTGAAAAAAATGGTATTCTGTTGGAGCAAGGTCCGGGGAGTACGGAGGATGTCTTAGACTTTCCAATTGAAGCTCTTCTAATTTAGTAGCCGTCTGTTGCGCAGTGTGTGGTCTAGCGTTGTCGTGAAGCAGCAGTGGCGTGGAGCGATTGACCAGCCTAGGTTGTTTAGCCGCTAGTTTTTCCATCATGGTTTGCAATTGCTGACAATAGACATCAGCCGTAATAGTCTGGCCAGATTTGAGAAAACTGTAATGAACAATACCGGCACTAGTCCACCAAACGCTTATAAGTAACTTTTTTGGGGTTAATTTTCGCTTGGGGCAGGATTTGGCTGGCTGGCCAGGATCCAACCATTGCGCTGAGCGCTTCCGATTATCGTAAAGAACCCATTTTTCATCACAGGTAATGATTCGGTTTAAAATACCTTCATTATTGTGCCGGTTTAGTAATGTAACGCAGCAGTCGACGCGCGTTTGCCGGTTTGCTTCAGTCAGTTCGTGAGGTACCCACCTTTCAACCTTTTTAATCTTCCCAATTTGCTTCAAGTGAATTAAAACAATTTTATCACTAACATCGCAGCCTGCAGCTAACTTGGACGTTGTTGGCGATGGATCCGCTTCCACAATAGCCTTCAACTCTTCATTATCAACTTGAGTCTCAGGCCGTCCACGGGGCTTGTTCTGCAGGTCGAAATTTCCAGAACGAAAACGTTGGAACCAAAAACGAACTGTGTTTTCTTTTGCAACACGACCGCCATACACATCATTCACCCTTCGAGTTGTTTCCGCAGCACTAGTGCCACGGCGGAACTCGTACTCGTAAATAATGCGATATTTTAAGTTTTCCATTTTGTAAAATGAGTGACGCAAACAGAAAAAAACAGAAGAAAAAAACAAATGAATGACGATCATCGAAGCACAAATACATGAGTCTATAGCTGTACAAATTTGAATTTGGAATTCCTTACCAAAGAGGAGAAATTTGTGATTAAAGTGGCCAGTACGAGAAACGCCAATTTCATATGTAAGGACCTAATATTATTTTATTTTAAAATATTGGGTCCCCAACATGGGTGACATAAAGTAAAAAACAAAAAGATCATGGTATCTAAATACAACATACAAATGCCCCCACAATTATAGGGCGCCACAGCATGCACAATAATTAATATATGATGCTAGTTTACACTAAAGAATATTAGCAAAATTCCAAAAAAGAAAAAAGGATTATACATACATACACACATAGACAAAACACAAAAAAAAATTGATTCCCTAAATAATAATATTATATATTTATTACAGGAAAAGAAATAGCAAGAAATGGATCAAATGGTTTCTTTATTATTCGTTTGGTTTTTTATAGGTATATAATCAGCTTCAGGTGTTTAAATAATTGTCGAGAGAATAATCAGCGTTGAAATAATGAATCAGATAAATGTGTTTACTTTAATTTCACGCTCTTATATTTAACGTTAAATGTGTTGAGTTGAAAGAAGTTGCTAAGAAATGTAAATAAATGAAATAATAACATTCGTTTTAAATGCCTTGAAATACAGGTTGCAAACTTTACAAATATTTAAAGAATGAAAACAGGATTCTGCCTATATGTTTTTCCGAATTCTGAACAACTTGGCATATTATATCGCCACCATATTATAAATAATGAACGTATAATGTCCGTACTATAAACGTATCAGGAAAAAATCATATTTTTTGTTTTGAATGTATGAGCATATGCCAATTAGACTATTGCATCACCGTAGCAAGGTATTAACATTATGCACCGACAGCATTTACAAAAGCATGTTTCGCTGGTTCGTGCACATGGAGAGGACGAATGATAAAAGGGCCACAAAAAGGATATATATTAGGAATGTAAGTGAAAGTTAGAGTCAATCACTTGCCTACATGGACCAAATAAGGAAAGATCTGATGGAAGATAATCTCAAAAATACGCGGAATTAGCAAGATTGCATGCAGGGATTGATGAATGATAAGGAAACAAAAGAGGCTTACAAAGAGAGAGAGAAATGGCGTATAAACATTTGTTTAAGCTAAAACTAAGCATGGGACAAATATTAACGGAAGATGTGCCTTCTTTATCTCTTTCGCAAGCATCGTAATTTCACAGTGTCATGTCTATCTTGATTCGCGTGAATTCATTTATCCTATTCATTCATTGTTTTTCCACCTCTAGTTAAAACTTGTTTCCGAATCTCTAGAGCTGTGTAACTATACTCTACTATTTCCTTCCTCGTTGTTTTCGGCATTTTAACACAACAAATCTGTGTCAGCTGAATATCTGCACTGGGTGGCTCAGCTGGTTACTTAACATTTGCTGAGCTGACTTCACTTTGGCTCGCCATTACAGCACACGGTATGTGCTTTTGTTTGTTTTCTTCCTGAATTAACCTATCCTTTTCTGTTGTAAGTTATGTTGTGAGCCAAATAAATAATAATAATAATAATAATTTTATTGGATCAAAAATTTTACATTGTATAATTTAATTTACGTTGACGCCTGCACTAGTCGTGAGACTGTATCGCAGATGTCAGCGCCCAACATTACAGAGAATACAAATAATTACAAAAATATATAAAAATAAACAGACGTGTTGTGTATAGGTGTGTTATGTGTAGAAAAGGGCGAGTAAAGAGTGTTGTGTGTGAGTGCAGATTATATATAAGCATTTAAAAGATTTTCAGTTTGTAAATAATCGAGCTGCAACAAGTAATCCTTAGTAATGTTTTTTTCTTTCCTGTCTTTTCTTTTCTATGGCTTTTGCTTTAAATTCAGGCTTTTATTTAGCTGCAGAACAATTACTGGTCAAACATTTGCCGAAATACTAATTTCGCCGGATTTAAGAAGTAATAAAATATTTGCGAATTTTAAAAGTGATGGGATATTTTAAAATAAAAAAGTCTAGCAGGCGTTTATTTATTTTGTATACCCAAAGTTATCAATACGTAAAATTAACAACATGCACCAAGTAGTTGAAAGAAGCATGGTTGAATTTTGATCAATGGACAATCCTTTGTAAAAATAAGGAAAAAGGTTCTGGGCTCTGTTGAAAGGTAAGATCAAATATACCTCTACAATCATACCCGTACAATTGGTACAATTATAATTAGTCAGACAGTAGAACAGAGGATTACACTTTAACCGTTTTGGACTTCGCTTAAAATAAATTATGACGGTAGCATAGTTTGACTTCCTGTTGCCGCGCTCTCTCGCGCATGCCGGATAATTTCTGCCAGTTCAACAGCTTTGGCAGCGTTAACTCGTCTATATTCAGAGTATATAGCTTCTCTTTCTCTATATGGGGTAACAATCTCATAGCGAAACGGTCACGAAGCACTTCCTCCATGCTAACACACTTGGAGTGTGCCGTCCACTCGCGGAGGCTAGGTGACCCACTGTGTATGTCTTTCACCCGGTTGTTATATGGCTGCTTAGAACATGCGTTATGCAAAAGCGTTAGAATGTCTGATATCTTACGGTGACCAGCTTCTTCAGTAACGCCAAATCTGCTGTTAGCCAGATTGCGTCCTTGTTGAGTGCGCACAGCAATATCATCCGTTTTCTGGATGCCGTTTGATCCTTTGACGCGTCAATGTCGTTGGCTTTACAATATTGAGTTAGCGTATTACTTCTTCTCTGTTCTAATTACTTCCTTCTCTAACTCCGTTTTCCTCTCCCAACAGTGAGCTATATGGTCAATATTTGCGAATTTTAATAGCAAAGAGACATTTTAAAATAAAAATTCATAAATATAGCAGGCGTTTAATTTTTATATGTTCCACGTGTTCTTAAATTGACAATTCCCAAGGGGTTGAAAGAAACGTGGTCGAATTTTAACCAATGAACAACCCCTAGTATCAACAGGCCAAAGGATTCTGAACTCTATTGAAGGGTAAGGTCAAATATATCCAAAAATAACATACTACTCATTAGTCCAAGCAATAATATTCTATGTGTTGAAGTTGTCGACAAGCAGCCGTAGCCATTTAATGGGCTCACCATTATATATTAAATATTTTACAGGAGTGGCAAGGATAGCAAATATACTTCGGGCCTGCAAATTTTCAGTTAAGAATCCGCTAAAATGTTATTTTGAAATGCGATTCAATACTTTGGTACTCTGTGTGAGCAAACGATGACGTATATTTTAGTATTAAATTAAATGTAATTTTTTTGTTCACCAAATATAATTATTAATGTTCTTATTACTTATAATCAATGAGCAATAATATTGCAAGATTTATTTTTATATAAAAAGTATAACATTTCTTTTCAATAATATGAAGTATTAAATTAAATTTATCATAGAAAAAACATGTGGCAGATTGCGACTTCGCGCCCAAGGTCAGCGTCCATGAGGATGAAGGAGTACCCAGGATTTTTTTAGTCGGTAGCCCCACCGCCCTGACTGTGCAAAATAGATATTTCTCGTGGTTGAAAAAAATACATATGATGATAGAGACTCAAGTACAGAATTTAAATTGAACGTTAATACAAATTATTATTTATTCTCAGAATTTGGTATGATTACAATTTATGGCCATCTAATAATATTATTACTGTTATTTTAATATTATATATTAATCATAAATACGACTTAAGTTAAATAAACAAAAATTTTAAAGTACTTTGTGAAGTGAATGTCCAGAACACCACTGAATTACGGGAGCACAATAAAAGTCGAGCGTACTTGATAGCATGTATTGGCAGAGAGAATGCATACAAAAATACGATGTCGATACAAAGACTTATAACTACCCTACATATATTACACCCTCACCCTTATTTCACATTAATAGCAACTTATTTCTACTCAATATACATACATATACAATTAAAAGCCAAAGCGCTCCACTGGCTTCCTATTACGCTTGGGTCTTTCCACCGGGGGCTCGACTTGCGTAGGTGGTATCACCATACTCGTTTGCTCAGAAAGAGCAGGAGTCTGACAAGCTTCACCACTCGACTCGGCTATATCCGGTCCCTTATCGTTTTCCGGATTTTCGTCTCTATTAACCATATCTTTACGAATTTGATCTATGTGCCTACTAACGGGTTGATCGTCTTCCTGACGGACTAAGTAATGCCTGGAACCTATTCTTTCCTCTATTTTTCCTGGTGACCACTTTTCTCCTCTCCCATATTTTCGCACCCATACCTTTTCACCTACCCCAATTTCTCTTTCCCGACCTCCTGCGTATTTAATCTGTTTTCCTTGTTTATCCTTTACTCTATTCTCTAAAGTTCTGTCCCTTTGCAACAGATCTAAACGTGATCGTAAGGGTCTACGTTGCAGTAGCATTGCAGGCGATGTCCCCGTTGTGCTGTGCTCCACATTTCGATATGCCATTAGGTATGCTTGTAGAGCAGCATCTAGATCGTGGCCCTCTCTTATTGATTTAGATATAGCTCGCTTGCATAGTTTGACGGCCCCTTCTGCTGCACCATTTGATGATGGGTGGTATGCCGAACTAAAAGTCAACCTGATTCCATTGTTTTGCATAAAGTCTGCATATTCTCTGCTAGAGAACGGTGGCCCATTATCCGATACGACTTCCTTTGGCAGACCGAAACGTGCAAATGTTTCTCGTAAGGTTTTGATGACGCTGCCGGCCGTAGTTCGCGACATCTGGAACAGCTCTATCCACTTCGTCGTAGCATCAATAATGACAAGAAACGTTTTGCCATGGAATGGTCCCAGAAAGTCTACGTGAAGCCTTGACCATGGTTCCGTCAAATAAGGCCAGGGCTGTGGCACTGCACGAGGTGGTGCTGGACTCTCCGCTACGCAAGTCGCGCATTCGCGACACGTACGTTCTATGTCCGCGTCGATACCCGGCCACCAAACTATACTGCGAGCTAAACTTTTCATTTTAACCATACCCAAATGGCCTATGTGAAATTCTTTCAGTAGAGACTGCCTTAAAGGTTCTGGTATAACTAGCCTATAGCCCCAAACAACACAGCCAGCGTCTGTATACAGTTCATTTCGACGATCAAAATAAGGTTTAATTTTGTCGTCTTTGCAGTGCCTAGGCCAACCCGTTTGTATATAATAGAAAACTTCATTAAGAATTTTGTCTTTTTTAACAGACGTTTGTACCATCTCTCGTGAGATCGGTAGAAAATCCTGCACAAAATGCAGGTACGTTGTGTCGTTCTTCTCTCTTTTAAAATTCTCTAACGGCATTCGTGACAGCGCGTCAGCTGCATTCTTTTCGCTGCGCACATACTCTATTCTATAATCGTAGCCTGCCAATATGACAGCCCAGCGCTGCATCCTGCTAGCTGCCATCACCGGAATTCCAACTTTATCACCGAATATCGTTACCAAAGGTTTATGATCTGTTCTTAAAATGAAACTACGCCCATATAAAAATTGGTGAAATTTCCTCACGCCGTAGATTATTGCCAACGCTTCTCTTTCAATTTGTGAATAAGCTTTCTCAGCTGCGCTCAGTGTGCGCGAGGCATACGCGATAGGCCGCTCTCCCTGCTCCGTGAGGTGAGAAATAACCGCGCCCACGCCGACGCTGCTCGCGTCCGTGGTCAAAACGAGAGGTAACTCGCTCGAGTAATGAGCCAGTACCTCACTGGAAATTAAAAGTTGTTTTATTTTATTAAACGCTCTGCTATGGCTGTCATTCCACTCGTACTTATTTTCCTTTCTTAATAAATTATATAATGGCTCCATAATGGTGCTCATATTACGCACGAATTTACCGTAATACATTACCATTCCGATAAATGATTTCAATTCCGATACATTTCTAGGCTCCGGTACCTCTTTAATAGCTTTAATTTTGTCTGGGGATGTATGGACTCCGTCTTTACTGATAACAAAGCCTAAATAAGTAACCGAGTCTGCAAAAAATACGCATTTTTCTTTTTTTATTTTTAACCCGTATTTTCTTAACCTATCAAAGACGTCATGCAAAGTCTTAATATGCGAATCTTCATCTACGCCTGTTATAATTAAATCGTCTAGGAAAACCCCCACTCTCGGCATATCCGCAAATAATTGTTCCAATTTTCTTTGGAAAATACCTGGGCTTGACGCTAGGCCATATATTAGCCTATTATACATATATAGGCCCTTGTGTGTATTTATAACTGTAAATTTCTTTGATTCATCTAATTCAAATTGGGCGTACGCTTGTGATAAATCTAGCTTAGTAAACTTTTGCCCGCCGTGCAACTTAGTCAACAAATCCTCCACCCTCGGTAAAGGAAAACGATCAACCTCTAGACATTTGTTTAAAGTGAGTTTAAAATCGCCACATACTCGTATGGTGCCATCTTTCTTCATTACCGGGACAATCGGAGTAGCCCAGTCGGACGTGGTGACGGGTGTGATGACTCCGTCGCGCGTCAACTGCTCGAGCGCGCGCTCCACCGGCTCGCGCAGCGCGTACGCCAGCGGGCGCGCGCGCAGGAACACGGGCCGCGCGCCTTCGCGGAGCGTGAACCCGACCGTTCCCCCGGTGTAACGACCCAAGCCATCAGAGAACACCTCACTGTATCTGGAACTGAAATCGGATAAGTTGAATTGTTTGTCTCTTTCATTGTGATTATAATTACAATACAAGGTATTTAAATTTATATTTAATTCTTGTAACCACTGTCGGCCTAGTAAGTTTGTTTTCCCCTGTTTGACAACATACAGGTCTAATTTTTTGCTTTTATTGTTATAAAACACTAACGGCTTAATTTTGCCTACTGGTTTAATCATTTCACCAGTGTAATATCGTAACATTAAATTCGTATTTTTAAGATTACAATTTTTAAATTTGTTTAAATAGCAGTTATAACTAATACACGAAATAGCGCTGCCGGTATCAATCTCCATCGTTAAAGTTGTATGCTCGATGTCAAGTTCAATGGTGTATGGTCCAAACTTATGAAAATCATTTGATGAAATTGAATAATTAGTTACCTCATCACTGCTACTGGATGCACTCTCAATACAAACTCTACTATCCTCCTTTATCTGCAATAGCGCAGTATCCCTTCTTATATTCGGACACCTATTCTTTAGATGCCCTTTCTCGTTGCATATTCTACATACATATCTTTTAAATCGGCAGTTGTCACTTTGATGCTGACTACCGCATATAAAACAGCTGCTTTCCGTGCTAGTTCGTCTGTCCATACTTGTTTTGCTATCCGCTCTCCACTCTCTGCCCGCTCCGCTTGTGCCACTTGCACCATCCACCGCTCGGCACTGCGTTGTCAGCGCCGTCCGATGCGCTGCACGCTCTCTGCCGTCCCAGCCGCTGTGTTCACGTGACGCCGCCGATGCTCTCAGCTGATGAACCCTCTGTGCCGATGCACTGTCACCCCTCCCGCGAGTACAGTCGTCCACCGCCGCAGCGTTCCTCTCCGCCGCCTCCATCGACACCGCCAGTCTGTACGCCTTATCAAACGATATGTCCTCCTCCGTGAACAATTGTTGTCTGATAAATTCGTTCCGAAGACCACAAACAAATTGATCCCGTAAATTCTCCTGTAAGCTGTCCGCCGTGAAACCGCAGTATCTTGACATCTTTTTTAATTCCGAGACAAAGTCCGCGATACTTTCTTCAGATGTTTGCTTTCTTTGTCGAAATTTAAAACGCTCCGCTAAACGGCTCGGTTGTGGTTGTAAATGTTTTTTCATAACGGACACTAATTGTTCAAACGATTTTGAAGCAGGTTTGACGGGTGCACACAAATTCACCATAAGTTCATACGCCTCACTACCTATGACCGTAATTAATGTGGCTACTTTTAATGATTCTTTCACCTCATTTACAACAAAATACTGTTCCAGTTGATCTATATACAGATCCCAACTGTCTTTACCGAGATCAAAATGTCCAATTTTTCCGATAGTCATGTTTCACTCTCACTAAACACACTCTCCACAGTCCAAAATGTTCGTGACGTTTTCCACACACCTGGGCACGTCTCCAACTCGTCGCCACTGAAGTGAATGTCCAGAACACCACTGAATTACGGGAGCACAATAAAAGTCGAGCGTACTTGATAGCATGTATTGGCAGAGAGAATGCATACAAAAATACGATGTCGATACAAAGACTTATAACTACCCTACATATATTACACTTTGCTTACCAAAGGCACTGCTTTTAATTGCGCAGATATCCGAGAGTTGTAGACGTGGTCTCACATACGAATTCTAAGACATGGAGCTCTGTGAAGCTTACTCTATATTCCGTAAGCAGAGATCTATGTATGACGGTGTGATCAATTTGTATTAGTCAACGTTATCTTGTTTTATAGGAACGATAGATGGCGTTAAAATGGAATACATTATTTTTTATTTACAAATCTACAATATATAATTTAATTTACAAAGAAAAACAAAATAGAAAATCAAATTAATCAAAATGATTTGAAGCACTTGGCAAGGATAGAAAGAGTTATTGTGAATGATTTGTATAAAAATTAGGGAGCTAGAAGTGAATATAAATGGTTAAGACTTACATTGCTAAAAGTTAAAGACGGAGAAAATAGGAAATGTAAATAAAAAGCGATGATATATTTAATATACTGTTTATTAAAATAAATTTTTGTCATGTTAAATAAAAATAATCCAGACATTTCTATAGAATATATGTTCCAAATATCACTGATAACTAATACAAATACACATCCATTACAAATACACATTTTGCGTATCCACAAAATCTTAACTGTATGTATTTTTGACCAACGCAGAAGCTTTCTCAGCTAAGACCAACACAGCCCCTTTTATATTCCCACTGATGGTGTAAGGCATTGCTGATGCGTCAATGACTCGCAAGCCGCTGGTATTTTTAACAGTCAGGTCTGAATTCAGGACTGTACCCATTGGACAAGTACTGCTATAGTGCCACATTGTGCTAGACATTTCCATAACATAGCACTCCCAAAATGTAAAAGTACTATCGGCTAAGTCTTGGCAGTTTGTTAGGTTAAGTGCAACCAATGTAGAGTTGACGCTTTTAAAGTAAGTAGTGTTGAGAATGGTATTCACATCCATAACACTATATGTTAATGCTTCTAAGTCTTCATCATTTGATAGATGACCCAATGATATATTTGCAGCAACACTCATATCAGAGCTGATTATCTTAACACTTCCACTAGATATGGGGTGAAGAAGATTATTTACAGAAAATAATATTTCTTTGTCAATGTTAGCGTTATATATAGTTTGACAAATATCTTCTTTGTACTTAAATATCCTTGCGCATAGTTGTAAAAGTCCCGCTGAACTTTGTGGAAATAGTAAAGGAATGGTTTGATAGGTTGGGTTTGATGTAGAGTCAATGGATACGTAGCCTGTCATCATAGGTGCTGGGAATTCATGGGGATTTGAAACTGAAGATGTGGTTGTCTCGCCCAAAGTATAGGCAGTTATTGCACCTACATGGTCACTCAGGGTTTCTCCTACAGGTAAATCAGAAACAAGAGAAATATTTAAACTTTCCAATTGTTTTTTAGGTCCTATTCCAGATACCATGAGTAGTTTAGCTGAATTTATGGCTCCAGATGAGACGATGACTTCTTTATTAGCATTTACAGTAGTGTATATACCACCAGAATCCAACAGAATAACTCCAGTCGCTTTATTGTCACTATCAAAGACGATTTTGGTGATTTGGGTACTGTATTTTACATGTAAGTTTGAGCGGTTTTTGGCTGGAGACAAATAAGCCAATGGTATACTTTGGCGATAATCATCAGCAATGTTTAGTTGGGGCTCTGTGTATCCAAGAGTTACGTTAGCATTTATACTTGATATAAGTTCGTGTCCTTGTTCATGGAAAGCTTCAAGAATGGGAGTGTTTAAAGTGCTAGGTTGTGTTTTCAATTTTAGCGGACCGGAAGTGCTGGTAAATGTTGGGAAATCATTGACAATGTTCTCATCAAGCGTATTTTCAACCATCTTGAAATAAGGAAGAAGATTGGAGTAGCTCCATGAATCGTCACCAGTTTTGTTGACCCAATGCGAGTAGTCGTACTCATTGCCTCTGACGTAGATCATGTGATCAAGACAGGATGATCCTCCTAACATTTTCCCAGATGTCATTTTGACATGATTGTTGAGAAGATTCTGATTTGCATATCCGTCGTTAATCGAGGTCAAGTTCCAATCAGTTGGTAAGTTTGGTTGTAGCGGAAATAGGCCTGGCAACTAAAATATATTTTTGACCCATTAACAACGAGATGAGCAAAATTTTTACTAACTTTTCAGTGTGTTTATTTATTATGTTATCGGAACAAAAAATAATGCAATACCCCTATTCCTAAAATGCAGAGAACAAGGACTTGAGGCTCTACACTGACGGCAGTAAGATTGAGGGCAAGGTGGGAGCGGCTTTGTCCGTCTGGAGGGCCGGGGCGGAGGTGACTTCGAGGACTTACCGCCTAGAGTCATACTGTTCCAGGCGGAGATGCTTGCAATCCTGAAGGCGACGGAATTGGCGGGAAGTTTGAAGACCGAGAAAATCGTTATACTGAGCGATAGCATGTCATCCCTGCAGAATATACAAGACTACACTTCCCTCCATCCCCTCGCCTTCAGGATTCGCGCTGCGGCCCTTGATCTTGCTGCGGCCAGAGTGGATCTTCACTTCGCTTGGGTTAGGGCACATGTGGGATCGCCTGGCAACGAACGCGTCGATGAGCTGGCGTAACATGCTGCCTTCAAGAAGAAGACCAGGCCGGACTACAACGGGGTGCCCCTGTCACACGTGAAGGGGGTCATCAGGCGAGACTCAATCACTAACTGGAATTTAGAATATAAAACCGCAATCAAGGACAAAATACCGGAGCTTTTTTTGCCTGATGTTCCCCTCGCCTTTGACTACATAAAAAGAAATAAGCCCTATAGTCTCATTACACAGGCCATCACGGGTCATGGCGGTTTTCGGTGTACCTATACAGATTTAAGTTGAAGCCTGACCCGTGGTGCCCTTGCGACTATGGAACTGCGACGGAGGACATTACCCATGTCCTCATCCACTGTCCTCGTTTTGCTTCCGACCGCCTGCAGTCAGAGTCAGAATTAAACCAGAATATTAAAACGGAAAATCTCTCTTCCCTGCTAACTGGGAAGAAAACATCTAAAATACTACAGGATTACATTAAAAAAGTAGTCTCCTCTGTCTGCAGGGCGAACGGAAGCACAGCGAATTGGGTCATATAGAACTTGATATTATTCTATATAACAAAATATCTAAAAGAATTTGTAGCTTCTGCAAACAAAATTTAATCAAATGATAATTGATAAAGAAAGCTTACTATGTTCTAAATAATTGTATCTCGGATAAGACTATGTGGTTTTATTATTTTGAATTTTTTTACATAACATTCAGTTTAATTTCTATCTAAGGATCAATATTTTGAGAATAGAGAATAGCTTCTTGCCGGCGTTCTCGATGGATCTAATGTCCGAAGCTTTGAATTTGAATTTTTAGATTATTTTGAATTTGAGTTCAATAATAATATAGTTAAAAAAGTGGTCTGTTCATAGAACAGATAAAAACTTTAATTGCTTCATAACTATATCGAATATAGCCGTAACTGAATAATGAGATTCACTTTGATGTATGATTGAAAGTATCCAACTTACCATACATTCGAATGGCGACACGGGTCCAGCTTCAACCAATAATACCGTGAAATTTTCAATTTCGCTCAATCTACTAGCGACAACTCCTCCAGCCGTGCCGCCGCCGACTATTATGAAGTCGTATGAAGCTAATACATTAAAACTGTGTTTTAATTATATGATATGGTAATCTAATTATAAAATATCAGAACTTACAAAGTGGCCAATGGAAGTTATTACTACAATCATCATACGTTTACTTTGGCCCACAGCTTGATATAGGTTTTTCCTTAAAAAGCGTCACTGACCCTAGTTTTCAACTATTTTTGTTTAATCTATGTTCTACCTTTCATAAGTCATTGCACCACATTTCCCGAGTCCACATTACGTATCCTAGATCGCGGTCTCTACTCTAGAACCTTGCTGCTTCAATGGTCATCAATTCTTCAACATTTTATAATTTTATACTCTGAGGTTGTCTATGAGGGTAAGAGTTCAAAATGACTTTTGCCATAATTTTTATTACAGAACAATGTGAGAGAAGCTAAAGTGAAACCAAAGATAAATATATTTAGACAGTAGACAACTGGGAAGGGGGATAACAGGCTTTTTGTTTAAGTGCGCTACGAATATAATTTCGAAAGCACCTGGTTTAGATAAAAGCATGTGATTAAAAATGTTAAGTAGAAACGAATACCTTACAGTTAAGGCTGCTGGTGGCTGTATCAGATGGAAAACGGTAGCTGGTTAGAGCCAACGCAGTCATAGCTGTCAGTATGCCCTGAGAAGTTCTCACGGATGCAATTGCATCTGCTACCTCCGACATCGTGTTTGAAACTGTCACACAATAATATATTTTAATGCCAATAAGTAGCAGATCATCTGGTAGAACTCGATAGGAATGGGGTTCTTCCGTCTATATGGTACATTTTTGTCTAGTATAGGAGCCAAATTATTTTGAGATTAAAAGGTCGAATGTGGACTCACAGGTCCAGTTAGCAGCGATGAGGATACGACCTCTCGGAGATTTCTAGCTAGTAGGAGTCGGCATACCGAGGCCGCGACGGCCCTGATGGTCCTAGGCAGTATTTTCCCCCAGGTTACTAAAAGAGGATTCTTTGAAACTGAATCAATGTGTACAATGTATCGTTTTAAACTATAGTATTTAAAGTTAAACCTTTTTAAAAAATTTCTACTTTACCTTTGTTAGTCTTACAGAAAAAAAAATATGAAAAAATATAATATCTTCATACATACTATAAAAAAAAACCAGCTATATTCATTTTTTTTCTATTAAACATGTACACGCTTGTACATTAGTACCATCTAGAGCGAGGAAATATTATCTGTTACTCTTACAGAAATATTACAATTAAAAGGTAGTTCATTTACTTATGGGTGGTGCATAAAGGTGAGAAAGGAAGGAAGAAAATCCGGGAACGAACTTAAAAACCGTGCCGCAAATCTGCCCCGGTCCACGGCACTGGTTAAAGCGCTACACATCCCAAGCGTTCGAGATTGATGTAGAGTTTCGAAGCATTCATTGTTGGAATTTGCACTAGATGTTGTACAATACAACGAGATAGTTTTTTAAGAGTTTTTAAAGCGTGTGCGTGACAGTTGAATTTTAGGTGTTCGAACCCAAAGAGAATGATGATGCCGGGAGGGGATCAAAGTGTGAGCGTGTGTTGCAAGTGTAAAGAATAAATAATAGAGAAGTACATATATTTAAAATATTATAAACATAAATTGAGATATAAAATAAATATAAGCTGGTGTAAATTGAACTAAGATTTCTTTTAATTTGATTTCTGTTGTGTAGAGTGTAGACCTACTTGATTAAGAGGATAAGGTACTTACTAGGATTTTTGTAATGGATAGACTTGTGCACTACGTTCTATACCACGCTCTGTCGGCCGATACTTCGTTACAACTCGTTTTGAAAGAATGCGCCGGCACTAGTGATGCGCGGGGCGTATATTTGCACGTATCGATTGTCAGTGAGGGAAATGGATGGAAAAGAATAACAAGTCGTGCCATAAAATAAATAGCGAAAACAATTGGCATTTGTCTAAATATCTAACATTGTAGTACCACTTACAGAATGTTTAGAAACTTTGATGGTACCCATATTGATAGAAGAAGCAGCATCATCAATGTAGCAACATTGCAGCAAGCAAAAGACCCGTTTGTATAGATTTAAACAAAGCGTATTCTGAATCTATTAAGGGGTGGACATATTCTTGAGTGGAAAATGCGTTTCTGTAAACATGGCTAGGTGGAGTGTTGATTTTCGCAAAGTGGCAGGCAATTGTTGAATAAGAAGAGCTGAAGATCTGTCTCTGTGGCAGGCCTTGGAAGAGGCCTCTGTTCAGAAGTGGAAAGATACAGGTATTTTATTCCAACAAAACGCCATAACTATATTACGTATGTAGAGGTGGGGTTTACAAAACAGGAAGAAGAATTGTAATGAGAATACTTGAGATGGTTATAAATATATTAATACTACAGTTTTTCTTATAAATACAGTAGAGCGCATCGTGTTTAAAAATCTTTTCAACAAAACGTCACTCCATTAACTTCTAATTTATTTTTATATACTGACAGATTATTAAAAAGTATAAGTTAAATAAAAAAGCTAGCATACACGTATATATACGCTCCATTGAAATATTTATTTATACAAACCAGTCATTTGGCTTGCTGCTTAGCAATTGATACTGCTTCTGCCGACTGTGATTGCATCAACGACATACTATAATAAGACAGATGTATCTTACGTCACATTTCATTGGAAATGTAGATAAATATGATATTAAAGATACAAAATAATATTTCATTGTAAGGTCTGTCCTGTCTATGACTTAAATGGCTTTCTGTAAACTAATTTTTTTGTAGTTCTGAGTCTTCGTAATATGTTTTATCCTTGGAATAAGAAGTTGTTCTAACGTTTGTTCGTAAAACGTGACGATTTATATTGCGTCAAGGGTATCTATCTAAATTTACAAATTTTTAGTAAAATAAACGATTCTACTAAAAGCCTAGGCTATTTTTATATAAGGCAATAGAAATTACGAAGTTTGCTGCTCGGATAAGGCCGAGGCAGCGCGTCTGTATCCTAGTAACCGATTGATAGAGAGGTCCTGGGTGTGAGTTCTGAAAATAGCTTGGTTGTAAAACTATTCCTGCCAGAGACGAAGCCTGAGGAAAATTATACGCTTGTCAAGTCGTAGTGTTTTTTTTGTAAATTCGTTGAAATATGACTTTCAACTATGATAATACAAGATGGTGAGCGAGGTAGGGAAAGAGGGAGAGGGTGAGTAGGTTTAGCTGAAAGTTACACGACATTTATTGACTGTTAGGTGGTTCGAAGTTCGTCGTTATTTTTTATTTTTTTATACTCCCACAGCACAAAGCGTGTTCCTATTTTGCTACTAGTTTTCATGTAAATTTTCAGTAATCTATTGTTTTAAATATATATTAACATAGATATACGTGTAATTATATGCACAATAAGATACTTATGCATATATAAAGAAATTAGAATTTGTTAATATCAGACTATTAGTTCAATTACCTCTATTTTTGTTTTACTTTCTCGGAAGCAGTCCTTATCATTATTGTGTACAAGCCGCAGTGTTGCCGTTCGGTTTGCAGGCGAACGCCATCACCAATTTAAAGTATTCTACAATTTTTTTTTTAATTATGACGCGACACAGTGACTGCACCGCATTTGTTGTTAAGCATGGTGCAGTCTAAAAAACGCCAACGACTATCGATAGGTAAGAAAAACCCATCGGTAGTCACAGCGATCATGCCGGCCTGCACAAATATCTCTTCACGCTACGCTTAAAGGATCCCATATCGTAGGAAGGTAAGAACACGCTTGCCGGAAGTCCATTCCACAGCTCAAAGACACGGCAAAAGAAAGAGTTAGAGAACTTTTTAGTTCTAGCCGGGATGTGAGATACCGCAAAGCTGTGACTCCGCAAACCCGCGCGCGTAATTCTATTAAGGAAGGTATAAAGTTAAACAATTCTACACTCTCTACAACTATAAACAAACATCTCTACAACTATTAAGGTCGGAATAAGGTTAAACAATTCTTCAGAACACTGGCCATGATACAGACGGTAGAAAACGCTTAGTGAAGCAACATCTTATCAATATTTTCCTTCGATTTTTTACTAGTTAATAATTGCGTTAAGTTTTGGTTTTAATTCGGCGTTCAGTTCAGTCTATATCAGCAGCCGGAGGGCAACAAAGCGGAGGTACTAGAGAAGGATATAGACGACATCCTTCCCCAGATTATGCGGCTCACAATGGCACCACATGTCTTCTCTGAGCGTAAAGCGGTGCGGATGTGCACCTACACAGTCATACCTCGAAAACATCTGTATAATAAGGATATGTGGCTTACCCTTCCTTGCGTGCTCGTAAGCGAGGGGTGCATCAGGTCTAAATTATTTTTTCCCTTGTTATATTGTTATACTCTTCATCCCATATCCGTATCGTTACTCGTCTGATGACACCCTGCGCGTACGATAATGGCACCTGGTTATGGACTGCATTAGATTTTTTTCAAGGCGTCCTGGCGATAGTGCCAGTCTTTCTATGTTCTACAGACCGTGCGTAAACCCTAAACCACGTGAAGCTAATGTTCACAATAGCGGAAGCAAGTTCGGCGATCCCGTCTTAGATCCCAAAGGTGTAGTCCGGTATTCGTTGTAACGATGTCTACTGTCACTAAGGATTCTGACTGCTCGCTTTAAAACCTCCCTCCAACCCCTCCGCCTTCAGGATTACCGACATCTCTCCCTGGAAGACGAAGCAGTGCAACTCCAGGCGAAATGTTCTGTAAGTTGTCTTCGCCCCGCCCCTCCAGACAGATAACGCTGCTCTCACCTGAACGTCGATCTTTCTTTCGTCGGTGTATACCCTCACATTGTCCTCTCCATCTGGCTCTTCTACCAATTCCTGCTTCTGAAAATCCATTTTGGTTCCTCGGTAGGTGGAACAAAGTTTTCCAGGTAATTTATGTGAAAACTTTTTTTTTGGTAAGCAACCAAAGTATCCATGTGTCTTAGGCTTTGTAGATGTGTTTATCAAATTGTAATTAATATAGAATATTTAGATCTACAGTCTCTTGTGGCTTTGAAAAAATAATATTTTTAAGTCGATGCTATCAAAAGATATGTTCGTTTTTGTCGTATCTTTTAATGATTTAACCGTATTCACTAGGTGATCACCATCTATAGGATCTATAGGATTTCCCGTGGACCTAGAATCATGATATTTGGTAACAAGATGTTTTTGATAAGTACAGAGAAAGTCATAATTGTAGCTACATTAGAAAAACGTTGCTAGTTTTATTCACACATGATACATCTTCATAAAATGTGCCCGTGATGTTTAAATTAAAACGAACTCTTCATTTTCTACAATACTAGCCTATCCCTGCGACTTTGTCTGTATTCATTATCATTAGTAGCCAGTTTCTGCCTACCTGAAGAATTTCGGTCATGGTATATGCAGACCGGCATGACACTTTGTAGAGCGTGTAAGAAAAAAATCTCGAGTTGTGTATATGTAAGTATATACTTTTTTGTCTAGTACCCATAGCATACGCGCAAGCTTAGTTGAGGCTAGGTCAAAGTGTGTGATTGTGCAGAGGTGCGGCCTTACAAAAGGCCAGACGTTGCCGAGGGTCGGAGAAGAGGATGACGCTGTTCCTCTGGCCCCGGTCAGATGGGAAGAAGAAACACCCCGGGGGTTTTAGTCGGTGCAAGTCCGACACACCGGGGGGCAGCCCTCACCGCCCCCTGAGGTCCGCTAGGGATTTCCCCCGGGCTATCAAAAAAAAAAATGTGTGATTGTCCGTAAAAGTATTTTAATATAGATAACAGCAGTTAGAAACTGGATGTGTTTAGTTATTTATCCAAGGAAATATGATCCTGCGTAAATATATAATGATCTTATAGAGGAGTGTTGCCTAAAACGAATTATGACTTATCTAGATGAGAGTATGAAAGAGTGTAATAAAGTGTTTAATTTGCAACACTCATCGTAATCCAAGAGTGTCACCGAATCGCGCACAAGTTGGTACAATCGAGTTGAGAATATAAAAAAATGAATTTGCGATTTGTAAGAATGAATAAAAATAATAATTAGTTGAATTGGTGAAAGTGATTTTGTAAAATTGGCTGACCAAACAATTCAAAAAGCAAAATTTAAGGTCGCCCAAGGATCTATCAAACCTGTAATACTCAAAGTTTTTCTAAAAGAGCGAATTATCAGTAAGTTTTTGATCTAACAGATAAATAAAGACTTGGGTATTGCTTGGAAGATTAGCTGGTAATGTTTATCGAAGAACTATGAGTAGTAGCTGTTAGAATAATGATATTCTTGAGTGGATATCATGAAACATAACAGTATAGGACGAGTTCGAGCTAGTTGAAGCACCTGGCAAGGATAGAAAGAATTATTATGAATAATTTGTGGAAAATTTAGGGAGCTAGAAGTGAAGATAAATGGAAAAGACTTACATTGCTAAAAGTTAAAGACGGATAAAATAAGAAATGTAAACAAAAAGCGATGATATATTCAATATACTGTTTATTAAAATCAATTTTTATAATGCAAAATAACAATAATTCAGAAATTTCTTTAGAATATATGTTTCAAATATTACTAATAACTAATAAGCTCGATTACAAATACATTTTGCGTATCCACAAAATCTTAACTGTATGTATTTTTGATCATCGCAGAACCTTTCTCAGCTATGACCAACACAGCCCCTCTTATATTCCCACTGATGGTGTAAGGCATTGCTGATGCGTCAATGACTCGCAAGCCGCTGGTATTTTTAACAGTCAGGTCTGAATTCAGGACTGTACCCATTGGACAAGTACTGCTGTAGTGCCACATTGTGCTAGACATTTCCTTAGCATAGCACTCCCAAAATGCATAAGTACTATCGGCTAAGTCTTGGCAGTTTGTTAGGTTAAGTGCAACCAATGTAGAGTTGACGCTTTTAAAGTAAGTAGTGTTGAGAATGGTATTCACATCCATAACACTATATGTTAATGCTTCTAAGTCTTCTTCATTTGATAGATGACCCAATGATATATTTGCAGCAACACTCATATCAGAGCTGACTATCTTAACACTTCCACTAGATATGGGGTGAAGAAGATTATTTACAGAAAATAATATTTCCTTGTCAACGTTAGCGTTATATATAGTTTGACAAATATCTTCTTCGTACTTAAATACCCATGCACATAGTTGTAAAAGTCCCGCTGAACTTTGTGGAAATAGTAAGGGAATGGTTTGATAGGTTGGGTTTGATGTAGAGTCAATGGATACGTATCCTGTCATCATAGGTGCTGGGAATTCATGGGGATTTGAATCTGAAGATGTGGTTGTCTCGCCCAAAGTATAAGCAGTTATTGCACCTACATGGTCACTCAGGGTTTCTCCTACAGGTAAATCAGAAACAACAGAAATATTTAAACTTTCCAATTGTTCTTTAGGTCCTATCCCAGACACCATGAGTAGTTTAGCTGAATTTATGGCTCCAGCTGAGATGATGACTTCTTTATTTGCATTTACAGTAGTGTATACACCATCAGAATCCAACAACACAACTCCAGTCGCTTTATTGTCACTATCAAAGACGATTTTGGTGACTTGGGTACTGTATTTTACATGTAAGTTTGAGCGGTTTTTGGCTGGAGACAGATAAGCCAATGGTGTGCTTTGGCGATAATCATCAGCAATGTTGAGTTGGGGCTCTGTGTATCCAAGAGTTACGTTAGCATTTATACTTGATATAAGTTCGTGTCCTTGTTCATGGAAAGCTTCAAGAATGGGAGTGTTTAAAGTGCTAGGTTGTGTTTTCAATTTCAGCAAACCAGAAGTGCTGGTAAATGTTGGGAAATCACTGATAATGTTCTCATCAAGCGTATTTTCAACCATCTTGAAATAAGGAAGAAGATTGGAGTAGCTCCATGAATCGTCACCAGTTTTGTTGACCCAACGAGCGTAGTCGTACTCATTGCCTCTGACGTAGATCATGTGATCAAGACAGGAGGATCCTCCTAACATTTTCCCAGATGTCATTTCGACATAATTGTTGAGAAGATTCTGATTTGCGTATCCGTCGTCAATCGAGGTCAGGTTCCAATCAGTTGGTAGGTTTGGTTGTAGTGTAAAAAGGCCCGGCAGCTAAAATATATTTTTAATGTTAGTACTATCATCCTACCATACTGAAGCTCCACCTTCATATATACTATAACTTATGTTATGTGTAAATTAAAATTTATTGTAACACTACACTTTATATTTATGGGCTTGGTATTCCACTGTATAATAAAATACCTAAAAGAATTTTGGAGCTTCCACAAAAATAATTGATACAGAAAGCCTACTATACTCTCAATAATTATGTCTCTGATAAGGATACGTGGCTTTCTTTGAATTTTACACAGAACATGTGATTCACTTTAATTTCTATCTAAAGAACAATATTCTGAGAATAGCGACTAACAGAATTTCTTGTCGACTCTTCTTGGTGGGTCTGCTTTTTGAACTAGTAGATTCATTTTACTGAAGAATAATAGTGAATTGTATTCAGATAACGTTGTTTTGATTTTGATTTCAATAATAATATATTTAAAAAGTTTCTGTTATTAGAACAGATAAAAACTTAATTGTCCCTTAATTATATCAAATATAGTCGTAACTGAATAATGAGATTCAATGATGTATGATTGAAAGTATCCTACTTACCATACATTCGAATGGCGTCACGGGTCCAGCTTCAACCAACAATACCGTTAAATTTTCATTTTCACTCAATCTGCTAGCGACCACACCTCCAGCCGTGCCGCCGCCGACTATTATGAAGTCGTATGAAGCTAATAAATTAAAAATATATTTTAATTATAGTATATGATATAGTAATCAAATTACAAAATATTAGAACTCAGAAATTTATTGACAGAAGTTATTACTATCGTTATCATTCGTTTACTGTAGCCCACTGCTGGACATAGGTCTTTTTAATAATAACTGCCTTTCCCAAGTTGTCGCATCACATTACCTTAGTCCACATCACATTTGCTAGTTCGCTGTCTTTACTCAAGAACCTTTCTGCTTCAATGGTCATTGATTCTTCAGTATTTTTATGATTAATATACTAGTTTAGAACAGGGTACTTGGGAGTCATAGAGATTTGACAGAAGTGTTTCTTTAGTAAACGCGTCCTGAAACTACTGTTGTTTGCTAAAAATTTTTAATAGGTATATTTTTCTCAATCAAACCAGAAAAATCTATGTCATTTCTATTGTTTATTAAAGGCACAGTATTATTTTCCAGTTTTAATGAACACATTGATGCCAAAGTCTTTATTTGTTTCCGTTCTATTGTATGAAGGAATAACAAACTGACATAATATTTTACACAGAGATAATCGATGGGAGCTAGAGTTCCTAGTGACTTTGACCACAATGTTTGTTACAAAGCAATGTGAGAGAAGCAATAGGAAAAGAAAAATAAACACATTTGAACAGTACACTGAAGAGAGGAAATAATAGACCTCGCTGAAGAACGTTGTGAACAAATTAATTTCGGAAACCTCTGGAGTACACGAAAAAATATATTTGAACATGATGAGTACAAAGTAACAACTTACAGGCAAGGCTGCTGGTGGCGGTATCAGATGGAAAACGGTAGGTGGTTAGAGCCAACCCAGTCAGAGCTGTCAGTAGGCTCTGAGTAGCATGCACTGTGGAGATTGCACTTTCTACTGCCGACATCGCGCTTGAAACTGTCAAACGATAATACATTTAATACCAATAAATATCAAATCGTCTCGCAGAACTTGATAGGTATGGGATACTTTCATTACTGTAGTTTAACTTTGTCTGGTCTTCATAGTATAGGGGCTAGGCTGTTTTGAGATGAGAAGTACGAAAGCTAATTCTCATATCCAGCTGGAAGCGATGAGGATATAACCTCTCGGAGCTTTGTTGCCGGTAGGAGTCTGACAAACCCAGGCCGCTGCTGCGCCCTCACAGCGGCACTAGCTGTCTCTCTCACTCATGGCAAACATGTCCACTAGCTATCTCTCTTATCATTTTGCCGTAAATTAAGAACCTACCAAGACCTTGTGCGAATAAAAACATTTTAACTGAGTAGGTATAATGGGTTAACAAAAATCGGATAACTTGAGGTTTTTATTTTTGACTGTTTTTTTTTTTAGTATGAAACTAACAAATATTATACCATTTTACAATCATGATCAAATGCGCCAACTTTTAATGGCACTTGCTAAGGCACTCTAGTACTTTTTTTTAAAGGAGGATCTTGCAAAGTCGACAAATTTTGAAAATTTTAAATTTATAGTTTAAAAAATAGTCTTAATTATAGGAAACTGGGGACAATTGTGTCATTATTTTTGACTGTGTTTCTAGAAATTATATTTAGGGTTACGGTTCTAAAATTTAAATGAACAAAAATAATTAAAATTAACCACAATAACCGAAAAATGGTTACAGTTTGACCAAATTTTTAGGTTTTTCTTAAATGCCCATAATTTTTAAACTGCATGGGATAGATTTTTTTTATTTTATTTTTCTCCTGGTGGTTACAAACAATCCTGTTACCCCGTGTCGGCTTGACGTTGAGTTCTGGGACACTCCGTATACATGTTAAAATATAAATATTATCAATTACCCAAATATATTATTATTATTGACACTTTTACTTAAAGACTTACAGAAAATAATTGAGGAAGATTTTAATGAACTGTAAGGTAAGAAATTTGGAGAAACGATGAGAAATCATGAAGGATCAATAGATGCTAAGAAAGTGAAGGAGATTGACAAAGATAATTATGTTCCATTCTTTCTGTGTACTCTATTAGAGAACCAGAGTGATGAAAGATAGATAATTTCCTATTCTAAAGTACTAAAGTAAGGTAAACTTCTACATTTTAAATTATAAAAAGATACAAATGAATTAAAATTTAAAATAAAAGCCAAAACAAAAAAAAGAAGTAAGGATATTAGACTTACCAGATCTTCGTCTGATTATTCGATGAGATGACTTGTGATGTCTCGTAAGACTTCGGTTCTATATTTATACTCTTCCAAAATTATGGAAGTAAATATTTTTCGTTGATAATGAAACATTTGTGCAAATATGGTAGTTATTCATAAAATTTTCTTTTCTTAAAAACACAATATAATACGTTATTTATTTTTATGTAGCATCTGCCCGTGACTTCGTCTGTTACCTGTTTTTTTTTGTTGACCTGAAGGAATGTCGCATAGGACTATCAAGGCCGCTGTGAGAGCAGCGATCCCAGTGTTTCAGATAACTACTGACTAAAAACCCTCGGGGTGTTCTTCCAATCACTCCACTCGGGACTGAGGATACAGATTCTTCCAGATGCCCGGGGAGTAAATAGCCTTTTAAGGCTTTATCTCTGGAATAGGTAGGTGTAAAGAGCCCACTCCTCCAAAGATTTCTCACGGGTGGCTCACCGGACTCTTAACCTCCGTCGTTACCTACTATTAGTGGATTACGATTTTCGACTTGTTCATCAGCGACTTCCTTTGCGTCTCGTTCCGGGCACACTTCATCAGCAAGTGATCCACATCTTTACTCTTTCGACACCTGTTACAATCGGGTGACTCGGCTTTTCTGATGAGATATGCAAAACTTGCCGCTGGATAATGCCCGGTGACCTGAAATTTCATCTGAGACTTAAAGGTTTCCAGTAAGCTGCAAATAGGACTGATTGACCTGATTGTGTTTGTTAAATTACTTTTGATAATTATCCGATTGTGGGTCGATATCTGATCGCAGTTTTTGCAGAAGCTGATTAATCGACCATTATCACAACCTACGTCCAACTGAACTTTAAGAGTCCCAAATTTAAAATTTATGTTGATATATATAAAAAATGGCTGGAAATTATTAAAACCACCTTGCAAGTTGCAAATAGGTAGCTAAAGTCGTAAGCCTTAGCCGAAACTTCAGTCAAACATTATCTGCTGTACGGTGTACAGTTTCAACCTGATGCATATACAAATCATCAAAAATATAAAAAGACAAATTGTATATATCTTTGTGTAAACAGACTCTTAACAACATTTGACATGTATTCGAAATCTCTAAATACTCGTTTTTACGAACAACAGGTTAAAATAAAACAATTTTACAATGAACAATTTTATAATATTAGTGGAGAAACTTTGTAGGTTAATTATTAAAATAAGATGAAAGATCTGCATCTGTGTCAATTTTTACTCCTTTTGTTTCACTTTAAGCTTTGCATACGATAAAAACAACTTATTTTACTATTTACATTTCATGAAACACATTTCATTCAAATTCAAATGTAGGCTCTTCTAGAACTTTCCACTTCACAGGTGATAGGGCGATTACTCGAACTCAATCTTGACCACATTCCAAAGAGCAAATACCGTCAAAGTGTATTGCTTCGGCAAGTCGCGCTCTGGGATCAGCTTGCGTACTTTCAGTTGTTAATGTAACTGGAAACCTTCGTTCATAGTATGTGTGAACCGGCACGAGGACAGCCGCTGCCAACGGTATCTCGCCTATTGATGGTCGTTGCCATTCTTGGAATATATTATAGTCAATTTGATCATCTATCTATCTATCGCCACGCTGAATCCTTATTGGGGTAGGCAGAGAGAACCTCTTTCGGTGTCTTAATATTCATTAGTTCCTTTATGAACTTTCGCCGATTCCGCGTATTTTCGACATTACCTTCCGTGAGAACTCTCTTTTTTTGATCCTCGGCTCTTACTTCCTCTCACATTTATATTGTATATCTTTTTTGTCATCCTTTCATTCTCGTGTCCAACCAATCGAAGCACGCTGTTGTGCATGCTATCGAGGACACTATCTTTCTAACCAACTATTCTACGTATCTCTTTGTCCCTAACGCGATCTGCAAGCGTTACTGCGCATATAGAACGAAGAGATCGCTTTTCCACTGTATTCTTCTTTCATGCTTCTTCTGATATACCCAGGCCTCACTGCCGTACAACAAAGTGGGCACCAGGACCGCTCTATGTACTGCTACTCGTGCTACTTTCGTATTGTTCTGACTCTACGATTTTTTTTCAACCTAATGTAAAAAAAGCTTTATTCTAAATCACTTCCAAATTCATCCATGTTCTTTCCGAGAGAATTCTTAGGCATCGATGTTCTGGCGTTGATCTGGACTATTGTGTTTGTAGCCATCATTGTAGCCATGTAATCTATTTTATGTAATCTAGGAGAAAAACTGCATGAGACCATCAGAACAGCCATGAGCATCCAATCAAATCCATCAGAAAATTAAACAATTCATAACGATTATGGCAAACGTTAACCTCGTGGCAATATTGGATTTATTTATTTTTATCCTTCACGGAAAAGGATTTTTCGTAACCTTATCCTTAACATCCCACTCTTGGGACCATTTTAAGTAAACCGCTAGTAAACGAAATTATCAAATTTTACAAAAGGTAGAATTTAAAAAAACCGGCCAGGTACGTATCAGATTCGCGTGCAGAGGGCTCCGTACAAAAAGACGAACAAGGAACTGAATACTTGATATTAATTTCAAGTCAATACGTCCGCGCTTCTGAGAAAAAGAGTCATGATAAATGGACATGAAGTTGTTCTATAGTAGATTCTTTTGTGTCCCTACAACCCTAAAACATATTTTTTTAATTTGGAATTTTATAGCAGTTTAAGCTGTAAATAATAATAATAATATTAAGTAATTTTTGTCACGCTATATCTCTGTTAGAGTGAGCAGAAATATATCAGTGATTGTGTCCACTTTCCGCTTACTTATATGTATCAGTAGCGCAACTGATCGCCGTTCTCACTGCACTAGTACACATGAAATTTCTAAGAGATGTCACGCGGGCTTCCTCACCCTGGTTTCCTTCACCGGTGAGCCTGTGGTGCCTAAGCCCGTACCTAATCTGGAAAAACCCAGAGTTACGTATCGGGATTTAAACCTAAGACCTTTCATGTTGTCGCATATGGAAACCGATCTATTATCCACTAGGCCACCACAGCCACAAGCTTAAGCTTTACTTAAGGTGAAACTGTAAGAATAGTACATCAAATTTCATATATATTGATCATATATATTGATATATTGAGAATATATATTGTGAATTTTTGTTAACCCTTTCGCTACGGCAGGCCTCGCTACAAAATGCTTAGCAGTTCACGGAGCTCCGTGCTGGAAGTGCGCGCGCAGTCTTCAACATTCAGGACCAAAGTTTTGACTCAAAACGTTATTCATTAGTTTTACGAATAAAAATAATCCAGGTGAATAAAATATTGTCACCCATCGTGTACAGGCGGCGTTTTTAGCCGGTGACTATAGCCACCGATAGTAGCGGAAGGGTTACATTTAAAATAAGACTTAAAAACATCAAAAAGGGCTTTCTAAAAATCATTTGTTAGTAATTGTCGCCTACGGTATAAGAGTAACTTTTGTAAAAAACATGAATTATTAACTCCTGCGACAACCCTTGTACATTAATTAATAAGATTATAAATACGTTAACATGTCTTATGCGCGAATTAAATTACTTTTAATTATGGCCCGATGTTTCGATAAATCCTCATGCAAGCCTCCTCAATCAGGTTTCGCTCACGATCCGACGTAGTTACAAGAGTGTGGCCGCTGCATGCTGCACGGCTACTAGGAGCCATTGATGAGAGTTCATGGAAACCAACAACAGTCAAACCCGTTTATGGCGACATCGTTTGGAACAAAATACCGGTTATATCGACCCAGAACAAATTTCCCAGCAAAAAAAATAGGACTTCGTATCTCAAAAACACCGCCGGTTGTTACTGTTCGCGCCAAATGGTCGCGAACGACCGAGGCGCAACCTCTATGTTTTATATTTTGAAAACAGAAAGAAGATTGTCATCCGTGTAAAAGTAGAGATGTCAAAGAATATATGCTAAAATACATTACCTAAGAACGAATAAAAATGTTATTTTAGTAAACCCTAATTACAAACCCCAAAGGGAAGGCGCTAAGCTACACAATAATCAAATGGCCTTCCCAGTTACGACTATCGGTTTTTACGACTAAATATGAGCAGTTCCTTCGATGTCGTTATAATAGATTTTGTCTGTAGTTTAATTATTTCTGTCGCCTCTAAATAGAGGCAGAATGACAGAAATAGACGCTGAGTTCCGATTACTCCACGTCGGTCCACCCATCACGGTGCTCAAGAGGCAAATACCGCTATAGAGAAATAATGTGATATCTATCTCCTTATTGCTGCACAGCACAACTCAACAGAACTTTTGTTTATATCATAGAGCTGTTAATTACGTTGAAACTGCTGGTTATTGTGTTTAACTGGGTGAAGTCACAGAGATCCCAGCATTTTTTAGATTACTATTTACTAGCTGTGCCCTCGACTTAGTTCGCGTAGAAGTAGTGCTTTTGTTACGGTAGTAATTATTTCAAGCGGAAATCTGTGGTATATCTCACTTCCGGCTTAAGTACATCTCACTTCCGGCTAGAGAACTGAGGAACAGATTTATTATATGAATTCATTGATTATTATCATTGATTTTGATTTCTTTTATCACTCCCCTTCTGACCTAGTACGAATATATTCGTCGATCGTTTTCGCTACACGTGACGTCGTTAAATTATAATGAAATACATGTGAAATGTGTATAAAACGTATTGATTTCAGACACAATGATGATATTTAAATAATACTTTTACAATGGTATTAAAGATATTTTCGACATTAACGAAACAATATTCAGCTAATTAATATATTAAACCGTAAAATATACCACCGGGTGTATATTGTAGTCCTCAAATACAGCCACCTAAACAAATAATGTTGAATAAATTGTTATATTTCGGTCGATTAAATAATTTCACTTTTTCTTTTATCATTGAAATTTTCTACTTTTATTATTTTTCGAGTTTTAATTATGTAAATATATTACTCAGAATCATTTGGGCGTGACGGCCTAGTGGATAACAGACCGGTATCCATGCTCGACCACGCGAATAGTCACAGCTTCGCATCCCGATACGATACGTAACTCTGGGTTTTTCCAGATTTAATACAAATTTAGCGCTTAATAGATATATGCTCACCGGTGAAGAAGAACATCGTAAGGAAACCAGCACGGCAATCTAATAGAAAGTTAATGATTAATAGTGCTGTGAGAACGGCGATTACTAGTCCCGGTAGGCTGGTACTAGTCACGTTGGACGTGACATAATATAAGCGCAAAGTGGATACAGTCACTAATGTTCCTCTGCTCACACCGTAAGGGACATAGCCTGATGATATATTATTATTATATTAGGATCATTTCATTGCCCGTCTGTTTGTCTATAGAGACCCGTTCTTTCAGACGTCTTGGACGTATCACATTGAAGTATCAAATACTAAGGTCTGTAGTCCATTATAACTGTGAAAAATCATATTTGTGAGTTAAAGCAATCAATAGATATGACCGTTTTTGTCGTTTCTAAGCGTCTTAAGTCAAAATGACATTTCCCTCTGGTACGCCTGTATGCTCTGTTCTCTTCGTTTTATATGCGGAGTAACGCTTGCTGATCGCATTAGGAACGAAGCAATACGCAAAACGGTTGGTTTGAAAGATACTGTCACCGACAGCATACACAAAAACATGCTTTGCCGGTTGGAGAACGTGGAGAGGCTAAATGCGGAAAGGATTACGAAAAGTATATACAATATGAATGTGAGCGGAAGTTAGAGCCGAGGCCGACCGAGTTTTAACTACACAGAAGAAATAGAATTCTGATGGAGGTCATGTCAAAAAGTACGCGAAATCGGCGAGGATGGATGAAGGGATTAATGAATGCTATGCAAGCGAGATATTCTCTCTGCCTACCTCAATAGGGATTCCGTGTGATGAATAGAGAAATAGATCATTTTACTATATGAAAAGTAATCTACAAAGCAATTAAAATGAGTCAATTTGTAGCGATTCATCCAACTGAATGTCTTTAATACGCAAAAGAATTTATTTAAAGGTACAAAAGAGGTTTTTGAATGATGCTCATTTAGATGTCGCTGGGTTTGTTGTGTGGTACAAGTTATAAACGTAAGTTAGTAATCAAGAAACAGTTTTTTAAAAACCAGTGTGAAAAATATCACGAGCAATCAGATTTAGCTTATTGATTTAATAGCAATTTATATCACTTACATTTATTTATTTTCTCCTATAATTTAAACAGTCATTGATGTAATAATATTTCTTATTAGCTATTTAGTTTTAATAATAATAATATTTGGGATGGGCAGAGACATATTAGTGGTTGTATCCAATTTGTGCTTACAAGTCGTGTCTAATGTGACCAGTAGCGCAACTGATCGCCATTCTCACAGCACTAGTACACTTGATATTTCTATTAGATGACATGCGAGCTTCCTTGACCAATGAGTATGTGGTATCTAAATTTATACTTAATTTTGAAAAATCTATAGATGAGATTTCCACGCATTGATCTCGCTCTCTTCCACCACACCACCACAGCTACTTAAAGAAATTTTAATAATTACAAAAATACTTCCTTAAAAGGCATTCAAATCGCTTTAGCTTATAACTCAAATCTTACGTAATGGCAGGACACACGGTACGCGAAACGTATTCTAAGTAAAAAAGTCATTGATTTTGTATTGAAAGTCATTTGGGGAACAAAATGGAGTTCGCTTAGCTCAGAGCGAAGGGCGAAGGGATTTCCTCCGAATAATTTATTTGATGTTGCGACGCAATGTTCCGTTTACCTTTTCCAACTTCTTTACTGATTTGCTACAAATCGATAACCTTATATCTTATGTCTAGTATAGCTAGGCACTGTGTGGTGATGATTGATAATCATCTCCATCTTGAACCGCTTTTGAGTAATAATATGACATTGTTTCAGGTAAATTAATTACTGGTGTAGCAGGGTATACTGCACACAAATTGACACCCTGTAAGTTATTGAATCATATCTATATTACAATAATAATTCAAATGAAATTAAAATACCTCCCACTACTATTGGGGAAGGAAAATTATTATCTACCTATCTCTAACCCTTGCACCTGGGGCTTGCACCCTTGTTTGGTGGACATTCCTCGCTTGTTGTCATTTTTTGGGCCGAACCAAGATTTTATTTTTTCTACTTGGGGAAAATCCTCATAGGATCGTCTCAGCCGCACAGGGGGGGTGCGCGACCGAGGTGTGTCGGACTTATACCGACTAAAAACCCCAATGTGACTACTTCTGCGCATTGGCGGGGACTGTGGGTCCTGTAATCAATTCGCCACAGAGGGCCAAACCATGCTTACCTTATGCCTGCAAAAAAAACATGGCGTCTCTAATTTCTACTACGTCAAGAAGATAACGAAAATCTTGTATTTTTTCTGTTATTCAGCATTCATCATATAGCCTCAAATGTATTTCTTTTAGTACATTTTAACTTCACATTGTTTAGAAGTCAAATAATGCATCAGATATTAAATAAACCTTATTTCAACCAAACGTTATAAACTCAAATGTCTCTAGCGAGCAGTTTTGACAAGCAACTGTGTGCCGTAGCAACAAATTTATAAAGACCTTCCATCCCCCCTGCGCGTTCACAAAGCGTTAGTTTTAAAGGATATTCGCTACTTCGTCTAGTGTCAAGTTACAGTGGAAACGCTCGGACACTTCCCAGTTTATGTAGAGCTTTGCGGTCATAAAGTGCGCTATTATAATGTAGGTCAAAGCTGAGCGGACATCACAAGAAGCGAGTGAAAAGCACAGTGTACGAAAGTTACAAGAGATTCGGCTTTAATATTGCAGTTATATTTCTTAGAAAATGTGGCATTTTGTGTGAGCTCTCTTATTTCTGTTTACCTTTGGTTAAACTCGTGTAAATCTCATCAAATTTCGTTTTCAAATGAAAAAATTCCGTTGAAGTTGGGTCTTTTAAAATTTTAAATAAACATGAAAGAGATAAGCATTTGTTTTATGTCTATAATTGTAAACTGCTAGGTAAAGTTTTACTATTAGACCTATGATTATTATAGTAGATCTGCCGGCACTTGATGAGAATCCTGTGAAAGCAGAAAAAATGAAACCTCTAAAATATTTAGATCTCACACTCGAGATTACCACCATGCTGGATGGAGGTTCAACAATTATTATTGTGAGAGTCGTATCGACTAATGGACTGATCGTAAAGAGCCTCGATTACCATCTTAAGAAGCTCTCGCTTGGTTCATGGGTCAAGGGTCGGATACAAAAGGCAGAGGTTTCTCACTCTGAGCTCCTCGGGTGATTTGAACCTCAGTTTGTTTTTATATATTAATATCTATATGTTATCTTTTTATATAAATTTTAATGTTATATCATCACGCTAAATAACTTTCGTGGTGCGCAGAGGTACAATAGTGGCTGTACCCACTTTGCGCTTATAATATGTCGTGAGCAACGCAACCAGTACGCAAATAATCGCCGTTTTCAACGCACTTACACATGACATTTCAATCAAACGCCATGCGGGCTTCCTCACGATATTTTCCTTCACCGGTGAGCACTAGGGGATCACAGCCACAACTCACTACAGATCGTTGAAATTTTTTTTTTCCAATGCTAGTATTTTCATTAAAATCCCAAGTATTTTAGGGTCGGTGGCATGTTCCGTATTCAAAACCTGAGAACGGGTATTTTCAATTCAACTCTGACATTACCGTACAAATTTACAATTTATTTCACTCGCTCGATCCACCCGCTGGATCCACCCGCTGAGTAACGACAAACAAATATCCATTACCAAAGCGTATAAAAGTCTGCCAATAGAAAGAACCTATAAGACAATACTTTCCTGAAAAAGAAGTAGGGGCCCCTGAGGAGTTGACAAGCTGGCAAATCTGATGAATGACATCTTTTAGGTAGTCCATGCCCCTGTTGCGGAGCTATCAAAGTACTGTATACTATTTAAGAGCATCATTTTTGAATCCTTTACACATGTATGCACTTTCTATTTATTTTTCAATTCTATATTCGTTCCCAAGGTCATTTAGAGGAACTAAAAGTTCTGAATAATGAATTTTTTATGTTCAAGATAACCCGAGCTTATACTATAGCTCGTAAAGTAGTTATCAAAGGTTGTCGAGAGGTTTATGGGTATTTTTATGTTGACGAAAGCATATAAAATATTATCTCGGGCACTGGTTTATTATGCTCCAGCGGATTTAGGACGTGACTATGCATCATGAAATATATCCAAAGTAGCTCTGATATTTAAGGGTGGCAATTTTTGGTATATTTACCCTAGTATTGATTAATGTCCAAGCTTTGAACGCGAGTGGTTGTTCTCTGTTTCGTTTATCGAAGAATTGCTGATTTTTTTGGCGGTCGGTCTGGTCAGCAATAAGGTGCATGAATGGTAAAATGCTGCGGGGAATCAGTGATTTGTCTGATCCCGTGGGATGGAGTACGCATCACTTTGGTCGTTGATTTTGACGTCATAAAAATGACTACTAAATGTGTGTTCTCACAGGTTATATTCTCTAATTCCATCAGCCTCATTTCATGAGAAAACTATTAGACGCCGGATTAGATACCATCCGTATGTGGTGGACGTCCCTTATACCCGCATGAAGAGTATTCGCTTTTACATTCATAATTTTTTTTTAACGAATTTACGCGTGTTGGTTGACCGGGAAAGGTCTTCACAACTAAACCGGGCGGGAACATTCATCATGCGAACAGCTTAGGAGTGGATTTTGCTTCTTCCGTTCATGATCCCACCCAATACAAGGCAGCGGGGAGGTGAGCAAATTCCCCCACGCTTAGGCGTAGCTCGTAGTGGGGCGGATCGCGTGCTGAGCTTGCAGAAGTCCTTGGTATACTTGGAGCACGGCACATTACGCGAGTGAAGGATCATCCCAGTGATTTTAGTCGGTGCGAGTCCGATACTCTGGGGGCGGCCCTCACCCCCTCCCTGATGGTCTTTAATGGGTTTCCACTGGGTTAACAAAAAAAGGGTTAAATCTTTCCAATACCTAATTAGTCCGGTGACTAGTCTGAAGTTTTTCTAAATGCACAAATACTTTCCCAAAACTGACTTCGTATTCGTATAATATTTTTCTTTGGGTAAAATTAATGATTTGTAAAAGTTTTGTAATTTACGTTAGAGCAGTTTTAATGAATTTCGCTCGAGGCGTCACTCTCGTGACCGTTTTCGCCGTTTTTGGCTCTCCCCAAGTTCAATGTTTACAATACCTTTTGGGAACACTTCCGGGCTTTGGAAACCTTTTTTTTATTAGCAATGCCTCATTAGGCAATGCTAATACTTCATTCAGTATTATACTTTATTTGTAAATGATATACGAGTTGTACACAATATAAAAATATGTATACATTACTCAGTGGCGTGAAATACCCTAGTATTTGGACATTGCAGGCAGAATTTGCGTAATTAATTCGTATATTATATTATTATAATAAATATTATATTGTTTTCATAGGAAAGTTAGACGGCGTGAATATAGAATATATATGAATATAAGTCGCTCCTTTTTTGTTTAACTTTAAGCAATTTTTTTTCCAAACTGATTTATCACATGGGCATGCAATCATTGCATGCATCTATGGAATGAACGCTACTGATATTACTAAACTTATCGAAACAGTGCCCTGAGAACGGCGATTAGCTGCGCTACTGTTGTTTTTTTAAACTGGTTCGAGAAACAGACCTCTACATTTGATGGAAAATGCAGTATAGTCGAAGAATGGCAACCACCGCCAAGGGAGGGAAATCTGTTGGAACTCGCCATCGCTATGTCGATTCACATATACCACGACGGAAGGTATAAGAACAACTGGATGTACAAACTGATCCCGAAACGCGATAGGCCAAAGCGAGTCACTATGACGATCTTTACGCTAGTGTACAGTGGTCACGGCCCAGTTCGGTAACTTAAAAATTAATGACGAAAGGAAGGAACAGAATATGCGCGTAAAATACATTACCCATAGGTATACATTTGAGAATTATATAAAAAAAAATGCTGAAACGAATTTCACTTATCAACATAGCGTCTGAAACATAGAAATAATATACAGAGAAAAATTCTATCTGTATGGCTCGAAATCAGCATAACCTTCTGACCCTATTTTCCGTAATTTCTTCGTTCAGTCTGTCACAATTTCAATAGAAAAGTATTGCAAGCAATAATGTCATTATTACTGATAGTGCCTGGTGTGCTATGAATAATTTTTTTATCATTAATTATGTGCAAGGTTAAATAGATTATAGCGCAAAATGTTTACACGAAACGTAACTAAATATAATTCAAACGTTGGAAGCGGATAGAGGCGCACCGGATCGAACCCGCGACCCAATAACTCGCAAGGCCACTCGTATTCCGGGATCTTTTACGATCCAGAGTTACGACCGAACCGGCGTAACTGTGACTTGTTACGTCTGTAAATTTAAATTAAGACTGCTCTAGTGATGGGACGATGTGAATCGAATTGTCTATTTGAATTAACCGGTTGAATACAATATATATTCATTACATATACATTTTGCCAATGACTTTCTCTATAGTAGCAACGGTATAATACCGAATGCATTGGAATTAGGTAAAAGAATGTCATATATAGTTCATTTTACAATAAATAATATTATCATACCATCACGCTATATCCCCTACGTGGTGACAAAGACAAATTAGTGGCTGTATACACTTTGCGATTATATATCGTGCTCAAAGTGACCAGTAGAGAAGCTGACCACTGTTGATGAATGAATGAATGAATTTCGACTTATGTATACAAAAATAAAATATAAAATATTATATTATTGTGGCTGTGGTAGTCTAGTGGGTAACTGACCTGTATCCATGCGTGGCGACGTAAATAGTCGTAGGTTCGTATCCCGGAGTGTACCTCTTTTTTTTCCTGGCAGGTTGGGGCAATGTATGATAACCGGTGAAGGAGACCATCGCATGAAAATTCCCATTGTAACTAATAGAAATGTAATGTGTACTAGTACTCTAAGAACGGCGATCAGCCGCGCTCAAAGTCGCCTTGAATACGGTATATAAGCATAAAGCCGTGGTGGCTGCCGGCAGAATAGAATAGCACCCTCCTCTTCTTGCCGCGGTGTCGTAAAAGGCGACTAAGGTATCCCTTTAACACCGCAATTCAACCAGGTGTTCAGAGAAGGAAAACTCGACCAAACCTGCATCCCGCTCCCTCCCGATCGTACTGGTTCTCCATTCCATCGGGCCCGAGGGAGCTCGGACGAGAGAGTGCTTTTCTGGCAGCGCGTCCAGTTATGCACTTAAATATCTCCTGCGCAATTGAGTGTTTCCGAAAACTCGACCTCGATTTTTTTAATCGGTGTTGAAACAGTCGCCGTGGCCGAACCCGGCTAGGACATCATCATCGTAAGCATAAAGGATAACCCTGAACGGGATATAGCGTGAAGGTATAATATTATTATAAAACAGAAATTTTTCACTGTCCCATCCCTAGGACAGAATTTTGCAGCGTAAAGAATGAATGGCCGAAATGGAGAGGACGTTTTGTAATGAATGTATCTCTTCGCGAACCAATTCCGCCTTCGCTTCTATCAATAATGTATTAACTTCTTAATTCACAGTTAAGGGAAGCAACGAGTCAGGTTTTAACCTATTTTTTTTTTTTATTAAATTGCAATAGTCTCCTAAAGATAAGTCAAGAAAAATTGTTATGAGATTCTAAAAAACTATGTAAGATAAAATTACATTATAAAATCTAAGAGATTTTGAAATCAATATTATATTTCGAGGTATTTAGAAAAGTTTCCATCGTATGCAATTTCTTCATCACAACACCTCGTTTATATGGCTATAATATGGCTGTGGGGCTCTTGTGGATAATGGACCGGTTTCCCACATAGAAACCCACATGGCATCTAATAGAAATGTCACGTGTACTAGTGCTGTGATTCCACTCCGACGCAGCCTTGAGTTTCTTTCGGAGTTTCTTCTCAAGGTATTCGCTTCTGAAACGCTAGTAGATCACTTGTTGGTTTCGTATTTTTGGCTGGCGGTCCAAGTTGAGGTTCTTACCCACAGGGTGCCCTTGCATTGCCACCGAACCTATAAACTCGCTGGCTGAGCACCTTCTGTGCTCGCCCCCTAAGCCCGGTTGAACTGTAAATGCCTATCCCGGCAATCAATAGATAATCCGTTCAAAAAAAAAAAACGAATGCTGTGAGAACGGCGATCAGCTCTGCTAATGGTCACATTGGGTACGATATATAAGCGCAAATTGGATACATCATCATAATTAACCCGTATCCGTCCACTGCTGGAAATAGGCTTCTCCCAAGGTTCACCAATGAGCCCGATCTTCGGCTCTTCTCAATCAACAAATGCCTGCCACTTTGCGGATACTGTCGCTCTACCTAGCCAGAGTGCGTCCTACACTACGCGTACGGAGGCGTGGTCTCCACTCAAGAACATGTCTACCTCAGCGGGTATCGATTTTTGGCAAATATGATCAGCCCACTGACACTTCAGCTTGCTAATTCTCAGAGATATGTCGATTTGATTCTCAGACTGATCACCTCATCTCTAACTCGATGCTGCAGAGAAACACCGAGCAAATCCTTTCATAGGACGCTGAGCGACTTTGAATTTGTGATTAGTGTTCACGGTTCGGCTTCGTATGTTATTATAGGTAGGATGCATGGGTCGTAGACGTTCGTCTTTAGGCTGTGTGCTGTAGGTGACGAAAAGACCAGACGTAAACTATATAAGGTAAAATTACCTTATACAATCAATGAGGTTTCTTTTTGAGGGGGTAGGACGATTGACTGTCCTGAGTTGTCACCACAATACACAAGTATAAAAATCGTCATAGAGCCTCGCTTCGGCTTGTAGCGTTTTGGGATCAGTTTTTCGTATAACTAGAGACCTTTTGCTGTGGTATATATGGGCCAACATAGTAATTGCGACTGTCAGAGGATTTTGGTCTCTTGGCGGTCGTTGCCGTTCTTGTACTTAACATCAGGTGCAAAGTAATCACTGTATCCAGGTAGTTTAAGAAAAATGACTCTATATTTCGAAGTGTTTGAGTTTGTTTCGGCGTTTTTTATTAAGGTAGTCACTTCCGAAACGCTAGTGGATCATCGTTAGGTTTAATCCCTGGCTGGTTGTTCAAGTCGGGACTCGTACACAAAGGAGTACCCTTGCTTTGCCACCCAATCTACAACTCGCTTGCTGAGCACCTTAAAGTGATAATACATTTTATTATTTTAGTAATGTTGTAATAATCTGAAAAAGTATTGTTAAACATTATTTATAAATGAAAAAAGCTGATCAAATATTCCACAGAAGCGATAAACAGAAGCCTGAAGTACGCAAAACCTCGCAGTTAGAGAGGTATAAAAAATATTCGGCATTCTGTAATAAATAAAAGGTTGGAATTATAGACTGGCGGCAGTTAGAGCGGTTGGAGGAGTTGCCGACGAAAGCAAACCCGTAAATGTTAACAATTTGAACGTACAGCTACTCTGTCGATAGATTTGGTCCAAGTGTAAAAGAAATTGCGACAAAATTATAGATTTTTTCGTAATTTTACGTTCACTTGTCCGCAAATGGTTACAATAAGTTAATCGAAATACCAAAATACCGTTGTTCGCGTAGCGTTTTTTTTTTGAATAATTAGCGAAACGCGTTTTCTATTTAAAGACTTATTTTGATTATTTACAGGTAATAACAGTAGATTTAGAAGGATGTGAGTGTGAGGTAATTTTACACCCAGCAGCAATCAACGATCATTTTGTCGCTTTGTCCCTGACTTATACACATGTGAGTGGATATTCACTTACAGCCTGAAGAAAGAAAGAAAAATACGAGTAGCATTTACTTTATATCAGGTGTAATTTGCTTACTTTATCGAGCCTGTATACAACGTTACTGGTAACTAACGCAAAACCTCTTAAAGGTAACTTAGGTACATAAAGACTAAAAAGTTTTGTTCTATTTTCTTTTTTATTCTATAATTTGGTTAGGGCTTTAATCACACATGTGATTACGCCAGCCCTGTTTAGCTACAAGAAGTTCACTAAAATAAAGATACATAAATAATAACACTACACTAAATTATTCTGCTAAAATTTTTAACAGCAACATGAACAGGGATCTAGCCGCATCACACGTGGGTGCAGCGAGTATTCCATTGAACATGCCAACGTCGACAATTTTGTTCTATGACTTTTGCCAAAACTTAACACATCCTAAGATATATATTTTTTTAGTTTTAGTAGGGATTTATATCAATCGTTAGCTCTATGTTTAAAGTTCAGTCAGCTGATGCTACGAAATCGTCTGCCCCAGTTGCATCGCGCCGCCTTTCGAGTATTAAGAAGATCAGAACTGCAAATTTTATTTATTAATTTTTTTGTATGGGGAAAAAAAGATTGAATTATAAAAAGTCATAAAACAAAAGTTGTTAGTCCTGATACACCAAAGTCACCCTTGAGAAGTTTTGCGTTAGTTACCTGTATCCCTCTGTATAATATAATAATAATAATACGAAGTAAATAAAATATTAATTATATATCGACATGCTACATCCCTTTCAGGATGTGAATAGATAATTGCTCGCTGTATCCACTTTACGGCTCTACGACGTGCCCAAAGTGACCAGTGGCGCAGCTGATCGTCGTTCTCATAGCATTATGTACACATGATATTTCTATTAGACGACATGCGGGTTTCCTTACGATGTTTTCCTGATTAGAAACAAAGAAAATACCATGAATTTTCCGTTAGGTGTAATGTACTCACTTTATCGAGCCTATAAGATACTAAACACTGTGAGTTATATTAACACCAGGTATGAACAACCCAAAACTGTAGAATTTTTTATGATCTCGAATAGCTAGTAACTTGGACCACGTCACACAACCTCAGGCGTATCGAAGTTAAAACAACTTGTACTTTGCCGAAGCTTACTTACAAACTCTTATTTTCATGTTTCGTTTGATCCTTTCTTTTCAAACAAATTCATTCTCCCTCATACATTCACATTAACTGAGATTTGTCATCATGCCACATTCTAGCGTAGGCAGAGAGTGAAAACTTACGTTATGGCTATATAAAAACCGGCTAAGTATAAGTTATATTCACGCGCCGAGGGTTCTGTACAAACTTGTACAGAATATATGTATGTTACCACAAAGTCATTCCGTGCATGTTTTATGGGGTGGTAGAGCGATCGCTCGAACAGGGATATGACCACAGTACACGAGTTTAAAGACCGTCATAGTGCCTCGCTTTGGCCTGTCGTATTGCAGGATCAATTTGTGTATATCCAGTTGCTTATATACCATATACATATAAGTGGACCAACATGACAATGGCGACTGCATAGACTTTCATCCTTTGATAGTCTCTGTCGTTTTCGGACTATACTACACTTGCCATTAGGTGCACTGTAGTCACTTTGTTGAGCCAGTGTAAAAAAATGCTATCCTATATCTTTAAAAAGAAAATTAAGTCCTTCCTGTGGAATGTGCAGCATACTGTGCAACTGGACGTCTCGTATATAAGTATTTAATTGTTTAAATTTGTTTTTGTTCAATATACATTTATTTATATACATATATCTATGTATATATACTCTGTAGATTGATGCGCCAAAGGGAAGTCAGCTCAGCAAATACTAAGTGACCAGCTGAGCAACTGTTCCACCCAGTTATTGTGTTAACGCGCAGAAAACCGCGAGGAAGAGAATAATAGATTATAGAGACTATTTCAAAATGTTATAGATAATACATACACATGAACACGCACAGACGTCTATAAGTACATTACATACATGTACCATATATATTATTATTAAAGTAAAATGGAGGCATTATAAAATATTTCTTGTTTTGTTATTGAGATACGGAACCCTAAAAATCGTAAAGAACATGTACATAAAAGCAAACTATTCTAAGTGAGGTTATATGTAATATTTTCAATGATACAATACGTTCCCAGGTCGCGAAGATACAGTTGGATATATCAATTTACAGACAATGAGCTCTCATATTGTCAATTATTGTACCCACAGTAGTGTCTATGACTTATTTCTTATGTTAATATCTCTCCTCTATAATTGTCTATCGTGACAATAATTGTCCTTTGCTATCTTTGTTTATCTTTTCTCTCGCTCTGTGTAATATTAGCCCCAGCCTTCGTTCATACTAGCAATGATGATGTATATTATAGAAGTAGATGTACTTGGAGTCTGTCATCTCCGCAACATTATGTAAACTTGGTACCCAGAATAGAGTCATGGTTAGTGATGAAAATGCCCGGGAATTTTCCCAAAGTGCCCAAAACTTGTATGGGGAATATTCCCGGGAATTTACGAAATGTTCGCGGAAGTGCTGGGCACTTTGGGAAAATTCCCGGGCATTTTCATCACTAGCTCATGGTTCATGTTTTTTACATCTAATCAACTGTAACCATTGTGTAAGGCCCAGATCAGGCTTTGCATGGAATACTGTTCGCATCTTTGAGACGGGGTCTGCTTAGTACTTGCTTGACGTCTTGGATAAGTTGCAGTCGAGGGCTGACCTCATTGTGAATGATTCGGACGTTATTGAGCATCTTGAAACGGTCCAGTTTATTTATTTATTCTAATACTAACTTCACAGCACATTAAGTTGTTAATTATATACAAAACAGGAAATAAAAAAAATAACTACAGTGCCAGTAATGAAGTTACGCTTAGAAATTAAATTTTGTTAGTATGTTTTGGGTCGCTCTCTGCATCCGAGTAGATGAGTGAGTGTTGTGTGAGTGTATGTGTGTGTGCGTGCATTTGTGTGCATGTGTGTGTTTATTTCAGTGTTGCATGAGATTCATCTGACTGCAGTTTAGAAACAATAGCCTTAAGGACTTGATTACGGGTCAAGTGAAACATATCTGTCTTTAAAATATTTATTATACTGAACGCAACATCTATAGATCACCGGGTTTTGGTCATAACAGTACTTTGCAAGAGGTAAGGCGAATGAGCAAGGATTTCAAGTATGTTTTCTGAAAAGTGAAGTTTCACAGAAATATTGCCTCACTAAACGTTTTCTACAGTCTGTATCAGGCGAGTGTTATATTTGATGCGTGAATGCAAGCGCTCGCACAAATACCCCCACTTGTCCAAATCCCTCTTAATCTAATAGTACGGGGCACCGACACAACTAGAACGAGGCAGGATGCAGTGTCTGGGTATTGATAACTGACCCCTATCAGCACCCTAGGCCTTTCACAATGCCTTGCTGCTTCGCCAGGATCCTCAGTAGACTAGGTGACGCTAAGACATTAATACGACGGCTGTTTAGGGTGGGGGCTCTGAGCGACCGGTTAGCGACCCCCGAGAAGTCGGCGGAGCGTTGTGACACGCTCTGCCAAAGTACACTAGGTGGTATCGGGAGAGGCGGCGTCTCCCCCCCGTGATTGTGCCTGTCAGGCGCGGCGTAGTGGGGCTACGGCGAATTGATTACAGGACTCGCAGTCCCCACTAATTCGCAGAAGTAGTCACCTTGGGGTTTTTAGCTGGTAAAAATCTGGCACACCCCGGCTACAACTCCCTTCGCGGCTGGGACGGTCCTATGAAGATTTTCCCCAAGTAAAAAAAAGGACATTAATACGACAGATGATGAATAAGTAGGCAGATATTTTCCGCTAAGCGGGTAGTTATCGTAATGACTTGCGCGATACACATCGTGAAAGCCTCTTCAATCAGGTTTTGCTCACGAGCCAACGTGGTTACCAAAGTGTGGCCACTGCGTGCTTCACAGCTGCTAAGAGTCATTGGTGAGAGTTTATGGAAACAAACGAGTTTAACTGATTAAATAGACATTTGCTGACAGAAATAGACGCTGAGTTTCCATTATAGCCCAACTTTGTATTTTTTTCCACACAATTATTATATTTTTACCAGCGTATATAAAAACATGTGATAATTCAACCCATCTCGCAAAGTGATGAAAATATAAACGTTATTACAGTAAAATGCTTCCCATTGTAACATATGTTGGGGTCATAAATCCCTTGAAAACTCACTACCTGTACATAATATTTTCACGTATTGTTCTCGAGGACATGGTGTCTCCTGGCCGCCCATCACACCGAAGCTCTTGAACGGCTAAATGGGAGTTAGGTTCGCGCACCGATTGAATCGTAACTTGTAGGTATAAGCTAATAATAATATATCGTCACGATATATCCTCTTCGGGGTGAGCAGAGATATATTTGTGGTTGTATCCACTTTGCACCTATACGTCACACTCAACGTGACCAGGAGCGCAACTGGTCACCGATCTTAAGGTACTTACGTATGGAAATTGTATTAAATTCTATGTGGGTTTCCCCACGATGTTTTCCTTCATCAGTGAGCATGTGGTGCCTAAATCCATAAGTTATCTGAAAATACTCGGAGATGCTTACCAGGACACAAACTTACGACCATTCACGTTACCGTGCTTAGATATCGGTCCATTATTCTCTAGGCCACCACAGCCCTTAAGTAAGTTAAGCTATCTTCATATTATACTCTGTAGCACGGGTGTGTTCTAGCGGAGCTTCTTGCGGACTGACGTGACGCGCAGCTAACGTACCGACCCGCGCTCCCGCGCAACCCTCACGTGATCCCGGTCGATAAATAAGAAAGGGAAGTCCCTAACGCTATTTCAGTCGACCAATCAAAGTTCATTATCAGAAGGGGAATTCCGCAAAACACAAAGTCGAGGCCCTCAACGTAATCCAACGGCCGCAACCGTCGCCTATGACCTATGTTCGTCCTACAACTCTATATTGTTGATTCCCAAAGTGATCTGTATCAACCCCTATGAGACGACAAGGACTTACCAGAGTTTCACGACAATGGGGGATAGTAGCTCATGACTTTTATTTTGGCTTTCCATAAATGGTATTATCTAATAACGATGCTTATACCCGAATTAACTTACTTTTAATTATGCTTCGACGTTTCAACCCGGTTACACAGGTCATAGTTACATAGTCACGGGCAAACAGACGCGCCTCGAAGTCTTCGTCGGGGGTGGGAAGTTACTTCCTCTACCCTCTTTTGTTCTTGATAATTTGAATAGTCAGGACACAATACTCACGCTATCCCTATCGTTTTATTTCGTCTTGTAAAAATGCTGATTCTGTGAGTGTTGTGTGCCGTGACTAATCAAATTATCAAGAACAAACGCGGAGAGGGAAAGCGACTTCACGACCCTGACGACAACTACGCGGCACGTCAGTCTGCTCGTGACCATGACCTGACTAACCAACTCGAAACGTTGATTCATAATTAAAAGTAAGTAATTCGCGCATATGATCCATTAAGGTATTTATAATGAGTATATAATGATTCTTCGATATTTTATATAGAAACTAGCTTAAGTGAGTTGCTCTGTAGAGAGAGAAATTTATTTATTAATCAAATTTATTTTACAATTTTAACAAATACGTCTATTACAAACTTACCTGTAGAGAGAGAAACAACATTTAAAGCTAATATTACGGATTATGGATAATTTTATATTTAAATTGTTTATTATGTTTTGTAACTGTTTTGTTTACTATGTGTTAACGTAACCTCCAAACTTAATGTCATCGAATCAATGTCGCCAACAGTTCCATAAAGTAAAGTGAGTTCGGATACGTTCATAGATCATACGCGTTAAATAAACTTTATTTAAATGAAGTGTCACACGCTTCGTTTACATCTCCCCCCCCCCCTTTTTATTTTAAATTTCAAAATTTACTGTTTCACTCTACTACTGGAATAAGTTTTGTAATATGGAAGAGGTTTGATTCTAATTTTTTATGACCCGTGTTTACTTTGTAAATTGAATTGGATATTTTTTCTACTATCTGATAGGGTCCTATTTTCAATTCATCTAGTTTTCTCCGGTTTAACCGATTTCCGTTTTCCACATATACTGAATCTCCGGCTTTTAGTTCATAGTGTTTCCTGGTTTTATCATATCTTTGTTTATTATAATTGTGTGATTTTATACTATTTTCAAAAGCAATTTTTCGGTCTTGTAATAAATGATTCTCTGTTATACTTTGTTTTAGTTCTTCTGGTAGAATGTCAACATTTTTTCCTTCTAATAAATATTTTGGAGCAAAACCTGTTACACTATGTTCAGTTTCATTATATTTTTCTGTGCATTCGTGAGCAATAGTTGTCCAAGCAATTTTATCCCTTCTTTCATTAATCTTACAACGAATTTTATTAACCAACGTTTGGTTCAATCTTTCGTTCAATCCATTCGAAAATGGTGCATTTACTGCAGTGAAAACTATTGGTATATCTTTTTTTTCTAAAAATAGTTTGAAATCCTTTGAATTTATGCCTGGATATTGGTCTGATAGAATCAAGTTTATTTTATAATCTTGTGTTACTTTTTCAACAAGTTTTATAAAATCATTCGCATTCTGGGTTTTGGATGTCAAAATATGAGCGTATCGAGTGAAGTGATCTACTAGAAGATGTAAATATGTTTTTGTTGAACGAGAACCACCGAATCCACCTATGGTATCTATAGATACTATTTCGAATGGACGGGTAGCAGGACCTAAGTGGGACATTAGTCCAAATTTGTATTTACCTCTAGATTTATTTTTTATACAGACATCACAGTTTTCGCAAATCTTTTTTATATTAATCAATAAATTTTTAGCCTGATAAAAGGGCTTGATCTTGTTTTCCATTTGTTGTCTTCCTATGTGACAGTAGTAGTGATGTACATGTTTGATAATATTTTTACTTAGCTCCTCAGTTAGTACGATTTTTTCTTTTTTTCCTATCTTTTTATAATATATATTATGCTTGTAAATTAGTTTATTTAAATTTTTTTTGATATCTTCATTTTTATCTTGATCATTTTGTATGTCTTTTAATTTAACCAAATTCACTACTTTTAAACTATTATCTTGATTTTCATACGATTCCAACACAGGGTTTCTGCTTAAAGTATCAGCTTCTATATTATATTTACCAGGAGAATATATTATTTTAAAATTGAATTGTGATAAATAATACGTTAAATCACCCAGTTCTTCATCCGTTCTGGCTTTAATATTCATTTTTTCTAAAGGTTTGTGATCTGTAAATACCGTGAATGTTTTTCCTATAAGCCAGTGTTGCCAGTATTTCACCGCCTCTTTTATTGCCAAACACTCAAGATATATGGCTTTTTTCTTTTTCTGAGAGTTGTTTAATTTTTTGGAAAAATATGCGCAAGGCTTTTCATCGCCGTTGGGTTGAATCTGTTTTAAAATCGCACCTATACCTTGTATGCTGGCGTCTGTATAAACATGTATTGGCAGGTCCGGATCAAAGATAGCTAGAATTGGTTTTGAGCACAGTAGTTTTTTTATAGTCTCAAATGATTCTTGACATTTATCGGACCAAACGAATTTTTCTCCTTTTCTTAATAAATTATGTAAAGGATCCAGTATAATTGAAATGTTTGGCACATATTTTCCGTAGAAATTAATTTTTCCTAAAAATTGTCGGACGTTTTTTTGCGTTTTTGGAATTGGAAATTCTTTTATAGCAATCAAATTATCCTTTAATGGTGTGACTGTGTTTTCTTTTATTATGTGCCCTAGATATTTTACAGAGTCCTGTGCAAAATTACATTTTGTGAATTTTAACTTAAATCCTTCTTTTAAGATTGCTTCCAATAACAAAGATAAATGCTCAATATGTTTTTCGAACGTTTCAGAAAATACCAAAATATCATCTATGTAATTTACGGTAAAATCCGATAGTTTATGTTTTCTTATAATGCTACTCAGTATTCTCTGGAAAATAGCGGGCGAAGTTTTTAAGCCAAAAGGTAAACAAGTCCATTGAAAGTGTGCTTCTTGAGTAACAAATGCAGTTTTCGGTCTATCTTCAATTTTAAGGGGTATGGACCAGAACGCCGAGTTTATGTCGAATGTTGAAAAAAATTTACATTTCCTTGTTTTAACCATTAAATCCTCGATAAGCGGAAAAGGTTGCGATTGAGGTACTACTATTTTATTTAGTTCGCGAAAATCTATACAAAGTCTTGATCGCCTTCCTTCTTCTTTTTTAAATGCTAGTGTTACCGGAGCTGCAAAGGGGCTATATGACTCCTCTATTAATTTTTTTTCTAGTAATTTTGATATCTGATGTTCAATTTCTTTCATGTCCTCAATAGAGCACCTATACGGTCTCTTACTACAATATTTATCTATCAACAAATCAATATGGGCTTCATAACCTTTTACAGTGCCTATATCATATTTGTCTTTAGCGAAAATTGAATTATATTTGCATATCAATTGATCAATAACGATTTTTTGTTGTTGATCTAAATTATTTACTGAAATATCTAAATTATCGACTATCATATTTTCATTAAAGTTTATTTTATACTCATTAACGATAATTTCTTCTTTATTTTTTTTGTAGTCTATATTATTATTTCTGATGATATTTTGGGTGATATTTAAATTTTCATTTTGAATTAAATGAAATTTTTGTATACAGTCTAACCCAACTAGGAAATCATAGTCGAAATTGTCTTCCTCTATAACAAAAATATTAACATGTTTTTCAATTTCAAAAATTTTTAGTTTCAGGGTTACCATTCCTATTGATTTTTTAACGCCATTAATTGTTTTTAAGCCTGCCTTTTTATTGTAAGTATTATTATTTTTTAAAGATAATAACCTTGAGTTTATTAAGGACACATTAGATCCTGAATCGTAAATTCCTGATGTTTCCAATGTGTCATTTATTAGTAATTTGATTTTTATTAATGGCGGCACTATTAGTTTTTTGGGTCCATTTCATTTAGTTCTGTTTCTAATTCTGAATTGTTAACGCTCCTTATTTGATCTCTTTTTGGCCTATCATTACTTTTAATTTTAAACCAACATTGGGATTCTGGGTGGTACCGTATACCTTTATTCTCTTTTTCACAAATTTTACACGGACTAACCAAAGGCTTCACATGTTTTTCTTTAATATTAATTTCGGAAGCTACTATCTTCTTATCAAATGTTCTTTTTTTTACCATATGTTCTAAACTTCTTATATTATTAAATAATTCTTCAGTATCTTTTAACCTATCTCTATCAATCTTATCTGCAATAAAATTGGGTAATCCGGTGGCGATCAAATCAATGAGAGTTTGTTTATCTATAGACTTATTTATTTCTAATAGTAGTCTCTCTTTCTTTAACGCATATTCCAATAATGAGCCCTGTCTGTATTTAAATAACATTGCATACCTGATCGGTGACCAACCCTTATCCGCATATGTTTCACAAAATTTTTTTTTCCACATTGCCCAATCTGAATTTATTGTGTGTTTTATAAGCATGGAACTATACCAGTCTAAACAAGAATCTTCTATGAATAATCTAAAGATTTCAATTTTTGTGACATCTTCTTCTATTCCAATACGTGCACATTCTGCTTCAAAAATAGTCATCCACTGTGACACATTAGTAATCTTGCTATTGAATTTTTCTATAACAACTTTTTCTGCTATTCCCCTTATATTAACAGGTTTTGACGAATCTTTCTTCATTTCTGCAAAGTTTTCCATGATTCTTGCTAGAGATTCTTCTGAAATTCCTGTTGAAGAAGTTTGTGGTTCTGTTTTTTCCTCCAATATGTATCCCATAAATTGTTTATTTCCATCTTCATCGCAATAAACCGCTTTCATCTCCGGGTTCATGGATATCCATACCTGTCGTTTTTCATGACGTCTTTGTAATGTAGTTTTTATTTTCTGAAATATTTGAGTCTGTAATATTGCCTCATGTAGTCTTACATGTTGTAATTTATCTGGAATCGCAAAGGTTCTACCGTCTAAATCCGTGATTGTCGTTATACAAATAATATTTGTTTTCACGTCATCACTGGCTTTGACCATGAATTCGAATTTTATTTTGTCCATTATTCCTGGAAACTAGCTGTAGAAATGTTGTTTTATAATGATTCTTCGATATTTTATATAGAAACTAGCTTAAGTGAGTTGCTCTGTAGAGAGAGAAATTTATTTATTAATCAAATTTATTTTACAATTTTAACAAATACGTCTATTACAAACTTACCTGTAGAGAGAGAAACAACATTTAAAGCTAATATTACGGATTATGGATAATTTTATATTTAAATTGTTTATTATGTTTTGTAACTGTTTTGTTTACTATGTGTTAACGTAACCTCCAAACTTAATGTCATCGAATCAATGTCGCCAACAGTTCCATAAAGTAAAGTGAGTTCGGATACGTTCATAGATCATACGCGTTAAATAAACTTTATTTAAATGAAGTGTCACACGCTTCGTTTACAAGTATAAAATGCGAAAGCCAGTACATTTGTGTAGGTACGTCCAGTGGCACTTATTACTATATTTTATATACTTCATTCGTATATGTATTCGTATATGTAGGCCGTTATAACAACAGATACTGTCAATGGATTTTCGTCTTAATTATAGGACGAAATTCCATTACGACAATAGGACAGTAACTATCAATTTGCTCTCGTTTTAGAGTATACTGTACTTACCATCCGGAGCACTGTATTCACTTTGTCGAGCCTGTGTAAAAAAAACGTGTTAATGAAATTAATTTTAATTAAATGTTGCGACTCGGTGTGAGCGTCGGCCGGCTCGTCTCGCACTTCCACTTAAAATAATTCCTTCATTTGTGACAGTGAACATAGGGCGTAAATTTTACGTCGCGTAAAGCGGTTCCTCGTGCGGAAACGACAAGATTTAGTGATATTTTTTAACCAAGGACTTGTACTGAAATATACACTAGAGATAAAAATCATTTTTCTAACCTCTCTTCATTAGGATAGAGGGATAGAACGCTTGATATGCCAGTTTATATGCGACCTATTTAAATAAAACTTACTTATAATAAGTAAATAATTGTCATTGGTTCGAATACCAGCTAGTACCTCTGGATTTTTCCAAATTATGTAAGGATTTAAGCATCACATGCTAATTAAGTAGTCAAGATTATACATCAGCAACTTGCTCTTTCATATGGTCTTGTCGACACTGCGGTACCATACTACTAATGTATACCTAGGTTAGTTCTCGAAAATGCTGTACTAAAATCGATCAATTATCACTGATAAGACTATTTTTGTTACTAAACCTGACATTGTGGTAGTAGAACGGTCGATGTGTAGGTCAATATTCGTTGATATTAACATACCTCTTGATGAGACTATACATACATATAAAGCGCAGAACGGGCTACAGCATTAGTTAAAATAACGAAGTATTCACAATCCACTTGATTCACCTTCACTTTTCCTTAACAATTTAATTAACTATCGAATTTCATTGTTAGGCCATTAACTATTGTAATTTAACAAAAGGGACATATAAAATGAACACTGTAAACTATTCCTTTGCAACACGTGCACCGGGCAACCGTTGCCATCCAAGAGAAATCCTGGAGCAGTGCGTGCGACCTTTATAAAATGGAGTATGAATGGTGCCTGCTTGTCCTTTGGAGTGTGTTGCTCACAATAATTGAAGATAGCGCCATCATACACAAAGTATTTCAAATCATTAAAGTATTTCAAATCAAACAATATGATAAACACACAATTCAAAATTTGCAAACAGAAAACAAATCTTGAATACCTCAAAGGCAAATAATTTGGCCCAAAATGAGTTTACAATTCCTCTTGAAAGATCTCTCAAGCAATCATCTCAGGACTTAAAATGCGGTAACTTAGTTTAACTTGGCTCCCGAAGCCGCCCAAATACTGCAGGGAAAACTTAATTGGTCAAAAATTGTTGCCAAGTGTGCCAAGTTGTGATTTAACTTGAATCATTTAAAGTTAAAGCCATGTAAATCTTTGTAAGTGCTTAAGAAGTTATTAATGCATTTTTTTAAATTGCCTAGACTAAATAACTACACCGCATTTGATGGAATGTACGATGTACTCTAAGAACGGCAGACAACAGACTTACAAATACACAGTGCTACAAATGATGCTGATGATGAAACCTTGCCCTATTTCAGTCTTAGCAATATTTCAAAATCACATCATGTACGCGCGGGCTATAGCACCATTCGGCGAACGTAAGCTCGCTGGTGATTATGTTCAGAAATAGTCATTTGCGCAGAGTATACCCGGTATCTGAATGCTACCGCTTGCACAAACGCATCCTCTCGTCCAAACCCCTTTTAATCTAATGGGACAGGGAACTGACACAAATAGAGAGAGGCAGGATGCAGTATCTACGTGCCGGTAACTAGTCATTATCAGCACCCTAGGCTTTTCACAATGCCTTGCTGCCTCGTCAGAATCATACTCACTCCTATTAACCAGAAGTTGACTGGGCTAGCATTAGCATGACAGATTATGTTAAGTAGGTAAACATTTTTATTAAAGTCACCAGGCTTCGCCAACGAGGTTACCAGGGTTATTACTAGGAGCCACTAATGAGAGTTCATAAAACAAACAAGTTTAACTAATTTCCGTCACCTCTAAATAGAAGCCGGCGGACAGGTATAGACGCTGAGTTCCTAATACGCCCCAGCTCCACAGATATGAAAATGGAAGTGGGAAACTTTTTGCGTAGAGGGATAAAAATCATACTGAACTAATATATAACGATTTTGTTCGTTACGGCACACTTTGTATAATCAGAAACTACAATACCCGATCAACTAACCACAAATCATCAATCAAAACACGAAACTATTTAACAAACAGCAATAATTGCGTGAAATCAACGATAATTCAACTTTAATTCGCCATTAACGAGAGTGGACGGGTCATAAAATTAACCATCGCGACCTCAGATATCGGCTCGTGATGAATATTATGTAAACAAAGCATTTGTAATTACTATTCCACTGTGCTCCCAACCCTGGGCTATAAAATCTCCCTAAAATATTTCAAAAAAGTCTAAAAATATTTTACAAGTGCGAAAACTAAATGATTTTTCCAAAACACTGAAAATAAAATTAAAACCTAAATTATTGATACGTGTGTTATAAAGATACTAAGAAATAAATATAAAGAAATCACACACGCGTAACCAATGTGGAGCCAAAAAGAGAGCAATATGATGTTTAAACTATGTAGGGATATGACGTGGCGGGTGTTTTTTTTTTCATACTGGCTCTGTAAAGTGACTACATTGCATTTACTGGAAAGTTTATAGTGGTCCTAAAATGGCAAAGGATAAAAAATTGTTAACAGTTGCCATCGCGATATCGTTCCGCACATACCACGAAGGAAGGTCTTTAGTTATATGAACAATTAGATAAATACAGGTTTATCCCGAAATGCGACAGCCCAAAGCGAGTCGATATAACGGTTTTTACATTTGTGTACTGTAGTCATGACTAGTGATAAAAATGCCCGGGAATTTTCATCACTAGTCATGACACAGATATTTCTTTCATTTTTCTCCCAAATATAGGGGTAAATCGCTTTAATAAGCATCACTTGTAGGTATATCGAGGTAATTCCGTGATATAGGCTGCACTGCATAGTGCTGTGCGTTCAGACGCGGTTGCGGGTGTCCGATAAGCGAATTTAATTTAATTTATTGCTCTTATTTACATATCAGACGTGATGTTAACGAAAAGCTATTGAGTACACTATATTGTTCAATCGAAGGTTTCGGACGCGATTTTTAGCCTCCTTTTGACAAGTTGTGTTGTCGTTTTAATAATTTCTACATTTGCTTACATCAACATAAATCTTGTATTTAAAGTTTTTTTTAAACTGGAACTATTCTTTGAATTTTATATCTTTTGCCTTCGGCTTGATTTCGACTAATGTTATTGTGGCGACGCATATTAAACTAAGTAAGGATAATGGAAGTTTTATGCACATTATGCAACGTAAGGTTTTTTACAGTTTAATGCAAGATATTTAGGTCACGCGCATTATACATAACGCGCGTCAAGTAAATAATATAGGGGAGTCAAATAAACACTGCCTTTCAATCAATACGTCTTCCACAAGCGGTAGAGGCCTTACTTCACAACTATCGACGCCGACCTGATCGATGTGGTCCACCGCTCGCCGGCTGCTTCCACATTATCTACGACGTGTACGTCGATAGCGATCTTTTTTATCCTGACTCGTTATAGTGATCACACCACACCTGGTGATAAGTATGTTTCTTATATCCGTTTCTACATTCATCACGCGGACAGCTAAGGAGTGGAATATGCTTCCAGTGAATATATTTCCATGATCTTATGACCTGGGAGTCTTTAAGAGAAGAGTCAATAAGTATTTGATTGGAGGACGCGGTCCATCGTCGGACTTATCTTCACCTTCCACCAGGTTTGATTAAGGTAAAGCGTCTGCTTGTAAGTCATAAAAAAGAGCAGATTCTTTTTTGGCGCATTATAACAGATCGTATTTGCATTTGTTGTTTTCTATCTTTTGTTACAATTATAGAGAAGCCCAACAGCAAATATCAATAATAAGCTATGATGGATATAACATATTATAAATAACTATTATTAAATACTGTACATTCTTGCAAATACTATTAACAATAAATTTATAATCCGCAATAATTATATTTTGAGTTGGCAACAATATAAAGTGACAGAATGTTTACGGAAGTGTGACAGGAAGTCGTAAGGGCGGCGGCTTAAGTAAAAATATTGTAGAGAGAAGATGTTGATATTAGATAATAATATGTTGCGAATGAATAACAAATATTTACGAGTCCAAGGGTTGATACCATGATCAGTACAGGTGTCCATCGATTCAGTACGAGGCTAAAGGAGTATCTAAATATAAAAGTTGTTGTATGGCGTGTGGTAACCAGATAAGTTGTAGAGTTTGAGGAGAATAATAATCAATCTCTTTATACTTCATTTAAATTATTAACCTATCCTTCTGTGTTAGAGGTTATGTTGTGTGCAAAATAAATGTTTTTTTCTTTTTTTCCTTCTTTCGGATTCATTTTAATAGTTAAATTAGATTTTATAGAACATCTGATTGACAGTTGAGGGTTTCAAGCCGCCCCTGAAGCAATAAAGAGAGGAAATTGAGTAACTCAAGCTGTCCCGAACATCATACTAATCAACTTGATCCAATTATCCGCTAAAACTGAGGCTATAGAAAAAAGGTGTGCCAGATAATATCCCCGGTGGATTCTTATCCTTACAGCTAACGAAGCAGATTTACTGGAAGTGAGTGAGCCAGAAAATGTGAGAGTTCCGTGCAATATTGTTATAATATATATAAGAGCTAGTAGACCTGGCCACTCGTTGCTGTGACTATGGTTTTTGTTATATTACATTGTAGTAAACTATTGAAGGGGTAACGGTAAGAGAACACCTGTCATGACAACCACCATGTTTTTTTACAGTCGATTATAAGCAAAAATCAAAACGAGATAATTCATTTTAAATTTTATAAAACAAATTATCCAAGTTTAGTAAGAACCCCTAGAGTACATTTAACATAGCACCATATACCGAATCGCCATCTGTTAGAATCGTTTGGAGCTAACTGAAAACTGTGTGTGCCCAATAATTAATAAATAATTTTCAATAAAATAATATTGCAACTATGAATTGAGATGAAAACGAATGAAATATGCTATCTTTTAAGTTAGATCAAACTGCATGTGGTGTGTAAACTTTATTAAAATCGGTTAAGTAGTTTAGGAGTCCATCCCGGACAAACAACATGACACATAATTTATATATATTAAAATTTTAAGATACATCACAAGATTTTGCAATATATCGTGTTTGCGCTCATTTTCATTAGTTTTTCGATGGTACCATATCCTTTACGGGGTGAGTAGAAATACATTAGTGTCTGTGTCAACTTTGCACTGCTATGACATGCTCAACGTGTCCAGTAGCACAGCTGATCGCCGTTCTCACAGCACTATTACACTTGACATTTCTAATAGACGCCATGCGGGTTAGCTCAGAATGTTTTCCTTCACCGGTGAGCACGTGGTGTCTAAATCCATATTTCACCTGAAGCCTAAATCCGTACTTAATCTGGAAAAACGCAGACGTACGGGATTTGAACCTGTGATATATCGTGACACTATATCCATTTCGGGATAAGTAGAGGCACTTAGTGTCTGTATCCACTTTGCGTTTATATGTCTTAGCCAACGTGACCAGCAGCTTTTAGATATATTGTAAACTTGTCCCACAAATATACGGAACCCTAAACCCCAGAGCTTCTGATATAAATTATCTGGTGTCAACTACAAAATTACTTACCGACGACGTGTAACATACCAATTTGGACCTTATCTTAAACAGTTTAAAACCCATTTTCCCACACGTCTAAGTTAGAGGCGATTCTGTAGCGTTACAAAAATGATATTAATTCCATGACTAATAGGAGCTAATATCCAGTAACGATGATTTCTGTCAAGTTGGTTTATACTTTAAGTTTATAAGAATAGAGTAGGTTTTCTTTTGAGGCAAGTATATGTTTCGTTGGGTCGTTTATCACTGCGGATCGAGCGAGTCGTTACGATAGCTACCCTCACAGATAGGCTGTGTTTTTTATCATATTATTATGTGATAATTTATCATTATAGAAGTTTTATTCGGCAATCATGACGGGGTGTATTATTTAAGGGATTTCTTGCAAGTTATTCAATATCCCTATATTTCAATAACGAGGGAATCTTAGGTGAAAGAATATACTTTTCAACAATAGCGAAAACTCTATGTAGGTACGCATGGGAAGCATAGAATTTAGTATAAAGAAGCTACATACCGAACTCGGTCTACAGTACACAAAGTGTAAAGACCGTCATAGTGACTCGCTTTGGCCTGTCGCGTTTATGATCAGCTTGTATATATCCAGTAACTCATATACCTAGAGACCTTCAATCGTGATATATGTGGGCCGACATGACGTCGGAGACTATTAATTACTTAAAAAATTAATTAAAAATACATTTTCATCCTTTGATAGTCGCTTTCGTTTTTGGACTACACTGTACTTACTACCAGATGCACTGTAGTCATGTTATCGAGCCAGGATGCCCTGGGTAAGTTGCAGCGGAGGACTGTCCGCATTGTGAACGACCCTGACCTTACTAAGCATGCTGAACCGCTTCAGTAGTGCAGAGCTATTACCTCACTAAGCGTTTTCTACCGTCTGTATCACAGTGAGTGTTCGGAAGAGTTATTTAACATAATCCCACCCTCTCCCTTCCGTTATGACCTTCCTAATAAGTACCATAGTAAGAGATTACGTTCCTGCAGCGTATCTCCTCACTGACAACAAAAATTGATCGAAAAATATGTTTTAAACACTCAGACAATTTAGACATATTGTTTTTATATCATCACGTTATATTCCTTTCATGGTGAGCAGACATATATTAGTGGTTTTATCCACTTTGTACTTATTTGTCGTGCTTACCGTAACCCAAAACGCAGTTGATCGCCGTTCTCAAAGCACTAGTAGAAATAACGTTTCACTCATTCGATTCTGGCGTAGGTATACCACAATTAGCTGAGTGCCCGTTCCCGCCCACCTCGCCGCAACCCGTGAAATAGGGTCATCTTTGTAACGCGGGTGTCGCCGCCGCGCTTTGGGAAAGTTTATATGAAGTTAATAAGATTAAAACAAAAACTTTTTTGTACGGATAACATAATCACTGAATTCTGTGGCGATTTGATTACAGGACCCACAGTACCCACTAATTCGCAGAAGTAGTCACCTTGGGGTTTTTAGGTGGTAAAAGTCCGGCACACCCCGGCTGCCACCCCCTTCGCGGCCGGGACGGTCCTATGAGGATTTTCCCCAAGTAAAAAAAAAATCACTGAATTAGAAAAAGTCAGTAAAAAAAAAAACCAGTGTTAAATCAAAATACCAGCAACCCTTTACAGAAAGCCGTCTGATGTAGGCGACTGCGTGAGACTGTTACGCTACCCTTCTTTTGTTAATAGGGGGAGGGGAATCCTCATGTATTGTCAGATGACATGAGGGCAGTAGTTCCGGTGTGTCGGACTCTTGCTGGCTAAAACTCACGGAGTATTCCTCCTCCCGTCTACTGGGGCTAAGAGAAAAGCAGGGCCAGTATTCTCAGCACCTGGTGACGTCTGGTTTTCTTTAGGTCACTTTTTACTACGTTATAAGGGTTTGCTGTAAAATGTCACCCCCTGCTCACCTCATTTGCTTGGAGTGGTACGCGGGAACACATCTACCCAGCTATCAAGCTGCCCAGAAGCAACTGCCAGCATCCGTATCTTTAGGGTGAAGTATTCTTTGGACTCGTTCAAAACTTTTAGCTTCTTTTAGTATTATCTTCAAAAATTATATTAACTGAGGTAAATGCTCTAAGAAATTCCATCAAGGCTAAAACATTAATATATTTCGACCCATAAATCGCTTCAAGACCTCCCCGTTATTACACCTCTAAACTGCTCTCAAATGTTCTCCAATTTTTTTAATTCCCTTGATATTTCCACGCCATTATCCCATGTTAATATTCAACCTTATACGTTCACGTTTAAAGACGATTTTCCTGTAACTATTGTAATGCGTACTAAATTGAATATTGGCGTGTTAAGAATCATTAACTTTAATTGATTGTCAATTTGGTATTTCTATTTATGAGCTATTTTAAATGATTTTGAACTTTATCAGCAGTAGCTAAATTCTAATTTAGAATACACAATATTTTTTTCTGTTACTTCTGTGGTATTAATTTTGTCGGAAAGTAAGTATTAAAGTCTACGAGTAAAATTAAATTGAGAACTTTTAGTACAGTTTATTGATAGTGAAGAAAACGGCCATATTGTTGACTTTTGTACGATACCGCAAGTAATGCAGAAGGTAAGGAACTATAACAATCCTAAAAATATACTTAAAAATAACAGAATTGAGCTGTTTCATTCTATAAATCATGATTTTATTCATACATGGGTTGCCAATGGCCTAATACACTATTTCATTCACGACGCGTTCGCTCAGAGTGAGCGCGATATTCCCCGGTGACAATAGCCGGGCAGTAGACTTGAAGGAATCTGCTGCCCGGAAGAATGGGAGGCGGTATGCAGTGTCTGACGCGCCGCCTGATTTAGAGGTTTCGGAGGGGTGGTGCCTTTACCAGAGAGGTAGCATAAACAAGGCTTTTTGCTCCCCGGGCGTCTAGATCAGTTTGGTTTCCCAGACCCGGGTGGGGCAATTAAAGGGACACCCTGGGGGTGTCAAATCAATAGGAATCTGACAGGCTGGAATCACTCACCTCACAGAAACCCTGATGGGTCTATGCAGGAATATCCAGCAGGATAAAAAAAACTATATCATTCATATTATACATAAAGATTTACAAATATACCGTACCTGTTAAGGCATCCACAACATACATTAAAGTGGCCTGTTTTATGTTAACATTAACAAAAATTAATATTGTCAGTTATTTAAATGAGAAAAGTACAGTCAGACAGAATACTACGATAATAAAATAAAACTATTTTTATTTTATTATCGTAGTTTAATCCTATGATTAAAAACAAACATTAATTCCAAAAATGCGTAACCTGTCAGAAATTTTTATAAATATTTTTCACTATAAAATCCGTACTATTGTCATAAAATAAATATAAAAAGAAAAGAAAACATTTAATTGGCAATAGCCACAACCAAATTAACAATATTATATAGAGCCACTCACAAAAAAGGACATGTAACAATAAAATGTATATACACACACATATATATAGTTTATATTACTGATAAACCTGAGAACTAAATTCTGATTAATTTTATTATAATCATTAACGATTGTGGTGGTCTATCTGATAAGGAGCCAGTGTTCATATACGGATACGCGATTGTTCGTAGGTTTCAAATCCGGCCCGTACATCTGATGTTTTGTCAAAGTAAGTACGGATTTAGGCAATATATGATCACCGGTGAAAGAAACCCGCATGTCAACTAGTAGAAATGTTATGTGTGCTAGTGCTGTGAGAACGGCGATCAGCTGCGCTACGGGTCACGTTGCGTACAGCATATAAATGCAAAGAGGATATAGCCAGTAATGTATCTATGCTCACCTCGTAAGGGATATAGCTTAACGTTATATTATTATTATAATTATCACTCAAGAATATTTACATAAATCAATTTTATATAAAGGAAAACATATGACAAGACTTGGGAATCTCTTTGTGTAATATTCATAGGAGTAGATTAAAATGAGAGTATTATTGAATGGAATTAAATGAATGTTTAATGGAAGAGATAATGTAAATATACATAAATAGTTTCTGTAAATTTATTGTGAATTTCTTTGAAGATAAAAAAAAGTTGGATTCTAAATGAGTGAGAAATCTGTTATTACTTGACTATGACGTAAAGAAAACTCGAAGGATTTGTTTTTTAATATCCTATTGTTAGATTGTGCCGCTGAGCAATCTGTCAACCTTTTGTTGTGTCACAAAACTTTCCCAAATGCGTCTCCGCGAACAATTTATTACAATATTTTATGATTTATCCCCTCCCGTGGCGCATGAAACTTACGTATAAAGTTACATAATAAATAGTCATGTATATTTTGTATTACATGCCGTTACATACAACTACATCAAGAGCTGGAAAGGTAAGTGTAAGCAGCGAGTTCGACTGCTCAAGTAAAATACTCGTTAACGTCATTTAAAAAAAGGTTTAACGTCGAAAATAATTTTAATTCGTACAACTGGAACTAAATTGCACTACAAATATTAGAAATTGCAAAGAATAAATTCACAGTGTATCGTATTAAGGTCGTCCAAACCATAGGATGCATAGATCTAGCGCGAAATCCCAGCGTGACTGCTGAAGCGGTGGTTACTCCGCGTTCTTGTTCTATAAATACCAAGTAGTTTACGGGTGACTATCGAATGCCTAACATTAATATTGCGTGTCAAAAAGTCTAAAGACGCGTTTCGAATGCGTGCTGTCACGACTCGGCTGTGGCGACGTAGCAGCAGCTGTCAGGTGGAGTATCGAACTTGCGATCGTGACAGCTGATAGCGTTGCGCAGTCGCCTATGTTTAAAACTTTATTTTTAATCTCATATAAAACCTATTTTAAATGTCACCTTTTTTCTCTGTATAATGTATTTGTAATTTTTAAATTTAGAAGAAGATTGTTTTTTTGTTTTTAGTTGTCAAATATAATAAAAAATGTAAAAATAGAAAAAAACACGTAAAATTATTTTAATCATCGCCTTCAACGCAAACAGCCTATATTGGACGCCTTTCCATATAAGCATACAGTGTATCTTTGCAAAGGCTTCTGTGATATGTATTTTCTATCATATTTCATAAGTTTATTTAGGAAGTGGTGAGACAAAACCTTCTAAACCTGTTATATTTAATTAATGTTAAGTCATTTATGTTCTAATTAGTTCTTATTTCTTTTCAGTCTTTCATTAATTGGTTTCTGTGTTAGCTCGTTTTAAATGTTATGTCATCTGCGCGTTATACTGTGCGGTACGGTGTGGTAACGGAAATTTAGAGCCGATCGTGGAGCGTTGGAACGTGCGGTAGCACGTGAAACTGTCGCATTAAGACTGGCGCCGAAAAGGACAAATGCTGTGGCGCAGTAGGTGTCGCTGCTGCCCGCGCGCATTGTGTAACGGGTTTTTATCATCTGTGCTCACCATAATATCATTATTTTTGCGGACTTTTTCTGTATAGGCTTCCCTTTAAATGCTCATTACAAAACTCTGGTGCTTTGTAACGAGTTGTCAGTTTGAGAAGCAGTACTATACATCATGTCTTATGTGATGAGGGTTTAGAAACTTTGACTATCCGATGAACTCTGTAATAATATTATGACAGTTTTTGCGTACAAATAGAATGACAAAGTTTTAAACTATAAGATTCTCGTCCACTGCTACGTAATAGATATATCGCTTTTCGCGCAACAAACTCGTCTAAGTCTGCAGCTTGGATGATTAGAAGGCGGTGCGTATGAACCCTGCGCACCTCTTTACAGAGAGCTCCTAAAGGATGAACTCTTTACACCTAGCCCTCACAGAAATAGAACCTGATAAAGGCGGTTCGTTCGGCGAACTGTTGAAGGAATATGGATCCCCAGGCTCGGCTGGCAGTGAATTGGAGGATATCCCGGAGCTTTGTAGCCAGTAAGAATCTAGCACTCTGAGCCTGCTGCGACGTCTTTACGACGTTACTGCGGTCCTGCGCAGGCTTGCCTCCTGAGTTACTAAAAAAGAATGATATAATATATTTTTTTAAATTTAAATCGCTATATTTCTGTGCTGGTCTATGCGCTTATATTTTATAAATTGTGTAACAGATTTAAAGCGATTTTCACCATCAATAAGAGCATTGTACGCAACATATGCACACACACACACACACACACACAACAGGTACAAATTGCTTGTTATATATATCGTCACGGTACATCTCTTTCAGGGTGAGCAGAGATATATTAGTAGTTGTATCCACTTTGCGCCATATATCATGATCAGCAGCATTGCTGATCGGCGTTCTCAGAACATACATGAAATTTCTTTTAAATGCCAAGCGGGCTTAATTAATTGTTTATTATATTGGTTGAAATGATTTTATATGTATTATACTTGAAGAAACATTGTTCAGCTTACAAAGATTTGTATTTAATAAAGCATGACTAGAGAACCTAAGTAAAATAATACATTTTATTTTTAATTACAACAATTGTATACAGCGATGCAAGGGTATCCAAATAAAATAAAAATATAATACCAATATAGAGAAAATCTAGGTTTAATCCTTTAAATTAACCATTAATATAGCTTCAATAATTTAGTACACGAAGCCCTTAACTCGCATTTGGCAGCCTCGCCTTGGTGTGAGGCCAACAGAAACACTATTTACAGCACAAATTCCACATAATTACTAGTTACGCGTGTTTTTATACACGCAGCCTTAATGGCCGCTGAGTGGCCTCTTTATGGTGCTATTAGGCCTATAAAATAGCTGCGGATATTGTGTGGGAACTGTGCAACGTGCCTCTAATTCTCCTACACTTATAGACAGGTACTGTGATATTTTATACGATAGCAAAGTTGGTTACACACGCACTGGTTGGTCCGATTTTAATCCGGGAAAAAACATTCCAAAGTGCCCGTAAAATTATTTGTATTGTAACTCACGGCATCACCTGACATACATAGGTTTTCTATCCATCACTGGGTAATCTCCATTCAGAAAATACTAGTAAACATGACCGTGACATGAACGAAAATCCGGAGGTATGTGCCGGAACTCGGTCTAAGACCATATCTCTCGAAATGTGATAAGTTTGGTACTGCCTGGCTCTAAGTTAAAAAAAACCTTGAAACTATTATTTATAATTTAAAAACTATATGCCTTTTTATTTCCTTATTCAAAGGCCCATTTATGCGTCCTTTTTATAATGTATTTAAGATTTACTTAAAAATTTTAAATGACATTTTATATGAAGACTGTGATCAGCGCCACCACCGGTTATTATGAGAAATATTATCTGTATACGTTTTGAAACGAACTCGCAAAGTAAACACGAATATCTGTCAGCACTCTGATTTTATGTTTTAACTTTAAACTGAAAAGGTAATCAAACATTGTGAAACACAATCGCTAATTAAAACCTTCGCTGATGCGTTCTCCGCTCATCAGTATTGTTTAATTGAAACAGTTTGTATCGAAATGTTCGACGTAATTCGTAAATAATTGCCGGCAACACTGTACCTGTCATTTTTACTGCGGTATTTATTTTAACAAGCAAATTAATATGGATTTAAATTTAATTTCAAATCTCTTTTTGTACTTTCCAAAGTAGGATTGGGTCAAGTCAGGGTGTTAGGATGATTGCCCTAGGGTGTGCACTCACGCCTAGTTGAATTCTTACTAATAAATTGGTAAAGTTATAAATTCGTAAGTGTATATTTGTGTGTTACGTCTTCTTCACGTGAAAACGGCTGAATCGGTTTTGATGAATTTTAGCATAAAAATAGATTAGTCCGTTTCGTTGCGAATATAAAGCTTCAAGGGCTTGAAATAGATTGTGCAATTTCCGGACCGTAAATTTGAGGGCTTCTGCTGCCCAGATGACACGCAGCTAGTGTTGGTACACATCTTCCTACATAGAGGTTTAGAGGTGTGGTTAATTTAAACCCATCTTACCAATAGGCTATTCACTTGCCTGGTCGTTAGAGTAATCTGGTCACCAAGCGTAACGAACCTTGTAGCGAGATAAAAAACAATCTGGGGGTTTTTAACCAGTAAGAGACTGACATACTAAAGGTGTCGCCCTCACAGCATCCGTGACGGATCTATGTAGGATATACTCCCAGGTTACCAAAAAAAAAAAATACGAGGATGGAGTTTATTTAGTTTTAAGTAACATCTATGTGAATCTCTCGTTCTTTTCAATTTTAATTGCTGTTACTTGTATATGATTAATGTCTCTTAAGTAATAGAGATGAGATCTGTTGCCCGGATGAGTGGAAGGTGATGCGCAGTGTTTGGCTCCATTTCATAGAACGGGGGGAATACTTTCGCCGGAAAACTATTACACAGCCTAATAACTCAGCTGCAGTAAGAGTTAGAAAACTTCTTAGTCCTAGCCGGGGTGTGAGTTATTGGATTAAACAACTCTTCAAAGCACTCACCGCGATAAAAATGGTAGAAAATGCGAAATTTAATTAAAAAACCCAAGATATATGAATACATTCACTTTAAAAATAAAGCGTGAACATAGGAAATCCAATTTACATTGCCCACATCTAAATTAAGGCCGAACGTAACACAGGGTGCGTCTATAACTCACGGAGCGTGTATAAAGGGTGTAGTGATTTGTTGTCCTGGCGTTGAACGGAAATATATCAGTGTCGAGGTACCTGGGACCTCGCGGGACGTGTCCTGACCCCTCTGGCCTCTCCTTGCCTCTCCTGGCCTCTCATGGGGAGATGCCACTTAAAATAATAACTTATATTTACAAAATTTAAAGGAGCTTCTGTGTTCGCCTGTACAATTTATCGACAATTCGTTTTAGGGTTCCGTATCTTAAAAAGAAAATTGATACCTTTATGGGGTTATTTTTTGTCCGTCTGTCTATCAAGACACTTTTTCTCAGAAACGCGTGGTGTTATCAAATTAAAAATAATATCAAATACTCATGTCAGCGATAACTTGTGGTCCTGTGGACAACGAACCAGTTTCGATGTGAGAACGATCATAAGTTCAAATCCCAGCGCGTAACTCTTAAGTTTTCTAGATTAAATATAGATTTAGGCACCATATGCTCACCGGTGAAGCGAAACATCGGCCGCACAACATCGAATAGAACTTTCATATGTGCTAGTGCTGCCAGAACAGCGATCAACTGCATCACTGGTCGCGTTGGGCACGACATATATTTTATATACATACAAGAGTCGGTAGTGAGGGTACATATCTCTCAGTCTATTTGTTTATGTAACAAAGTTGTAGTCGGAAGCGAGATTGTTTAAGAGAGCAATTTATAAGGCGGAACCTCTAATCAGTGAGAAGCACGTGCTACAAATTAAACTAGCAACTAACTTACACACAACAGCGATATATCAGCTAGCCACCTGCCGTCTCACTCGCGCTGTGTACCGACAGCAGTAGAGAGCATACAAATTTTACGCAGGGCATGCAAAATTTTGTTTCGGGCCCGCTAATGTAAAATGTAATTCTATTAGTCAAATTCATTGTTAACTTATATATTTGCTATACAAATTTTCACATATTACCTGGTAAGAATAGATACTGTAATTTTCCTTAATGCAATAATGATCGTCAGTTTATGAAATTTTTATCACAAAATCAATAAATTATAAATAAAGCGCTAAAAAGGAAAATTTTACATAAATTCATGGTAACAACTAGAGAGAAAATCTATAACTCCAGACGTCGCCGGATGCGGAGGAAGGTGTCTCAGCCTTGCCCTTGGCACTCGGCAGACGAGAGAGGGCATACCCCCGGGGGCTTTAGTCGATGCAAGTCCGTCACACCGGGGGGCGGCCCTCACCACCTCCTCAAGGTCCGTTAGGGATTTCCCCCGGGTAAAAAAAAGAGAGAAAGTCTATGGGCTGTATTGGTGTACTATAATAGAACACAATATAAAAAAATATATACTATATTATATTTATTAAATTATACACAGAAAGCTCTTTTTTCGTGGCTGTGGTAGCTTAGGGGATAAGGACCGGTACACATGCGCGGTGACCCGAATGATTGTAGGCTCAAATCCGGGCACGTACCTCTGGGGTTTTCCAGATTAAGTATGAATTTAGGTGCCACATGCTCACCGGTGAAGGAAAATATCACGAGAAAACCCGTATCTATTAGAAATGTCATGTGTACAAGTGCTGTGAGAAATGTGATCGGCTGGACTACTGGTCACGATGGGCACGATATATAAGTACAAAGTAGATCGAGACATTAATGTTTTTCTGCTTGTACCCACAGGATTATAGCGTGACTATGTATTATTATGTTTTTATACTTTATTCGTGCTGACGCTACCGTACGGTTAGTAGCGACACTTGATTTATTCACGAGCGGCCTTCTAGTGAAACTACTGCCATTACTCACGAGGGACGGATAGCTTTTTATGCTAACCGTACGTGAGTGATTGTCAGGGAATGAATTCGCTGACCGTACTGATGCCGGTTATTAATTTTTTTGCGAGTGAATTTAATTCATTGTATATTTTGGGATGAATTGAATTTATTGCTATTTTTATACTGGCTTGAAAGCTTGTTCCACGACCCAGCGTCGCCAGCGTCGCCGACGAAGGGTAGATCAGTCAACTGTCGCTAACCAGTGCATTTACGCTCCGAGGCGCTGTTCCACTCCGACACAGCCTTGAGATTCTTTCAGCATTTCACTTCAAAGCAATCACTTTCTAAACGCTATTAGATCACCGATAGCTTCGTTTCCTGGCTCCCACCCAAGTCGAGGTCGTACACAGAGGTGTCTTTGCGTTGCCTCTCGAATCATAATTCTCTGATTGAGCCTGACTGACCTTAAATGCTCGCCCCTCTCACCTGGTGAATGAATGAATGAAAAAGTATTTATTTCGCTACAAATATACAAAAAAAAACAGAAATTTAAATGTAGCATTACAAACAACACACAAAAACAAAAGAAAATACAGAACATATTAACATGGAGAAAATTGCGCAGCGCTGATTTTCGTGAAGGGCCCCGGTCGTGTTACATCCTATAAGAATTATCGATAAACAACAAAATACATATAGCTTAAATAATACAAGTGATAAATAATAAATACAAGTGCTAATAAAATAAACTATTACATACAATAAATAAATCGACTACAAAATGTATTAGTGATAGATACTGGCCGGCTGGTGTTAGCCGTGGTGGCTGCCGGCAGAATAGAATAGCACCCTCCTCTTCTTGCTGAGGCGTCGTAAAAGGCGACTAAGGTATCTCTTTAACACCGCAATTCAACCAGGTGTTCAGAGAACGAAAACTCGACCAAACCTGCATCCTGCTCTCTCCCGATCGTACTGGTTCTCTATTCCATCGGGCCTGAGGGAGTACGGACGAGAGAGTGCTTTTCTAGCAGCGCGTCCAGTTATGCACATAAATATCTCCTGCGCAATTGACTGTTTCCGAAAACTGGACCTCGATTTTCTTAATCGGTGTTGAAACAGTCGCCGTGGCCGAATGCGGCTAGGACATTATCATATGAGCAAAAGTATAAGTAAAAGTAAATGAAATAGACTACGTGTAACTAATAGATTATTAATTAAATATCATTTTAATTCTATTTTTGAAAGTAAATTTAGATTTGGATATTCTAAGCAGCAGCAGTTGTAAAGACTATTCTAGGACTAAAGCACAACTATACTGCCGAAAACAATGGATTGAAAAAGTGAATATACTATCAAGAAAGAATAGCGTACAAAGTAACATACTTTATTTAGTTTACTTACTTATTATGGGTGGGGAACATTATTAGTATGTCAAACACAGAACATTATATAACACTGTATTGTTAGAACATTATGTGCATGTATATAGTGTATGTGCATGTAGAAAGGACAACAAGAATGAAGAAAAGAAAGGCAGAAGAAGAAGAGTATATAGGTATTTTTAGGGCTAACTCTATCCATCATACGCCTTTAACTTTACATTCCATTGGCTGAGATTGAGGACAAGCGTGTAAATTATAAAAAAAGTTTTCAGAGTAAAGACAGCACCAAGAAAAAGGGCTGATTTCTTCTAGAATTACGAAAATAATATATCCGATGATAGATGTACGAGAAATAGGGCTTGATGTAGTGAGTCTGAGAATAACAATGTATCTAATTGAATCAGGCAAACGTCTGTGTGACGGATGTAGGCCCTACTGTAAAAACTCTATTCTTACTCGCTTTTATTTCGCTCATTGTCATCCGTATGGATAAAACCTTTTTTTTGACGTGGTGGCAATCCTAATAGACAGTCAGGACAACAGTGAGGGTAGTTGCCTCTTTGTGTTGGACTTTTACAGGCTAAAACCACCGAGGTGTTCCTCCTGTCTGTCGAGTGCTGAGGGAAAAGAAAAGCCACCTTCTTTGTGCAACTTGGTGACATCGGTCATTTTTCAGGATTTCTCATTATGGGAGGGATGGTGTAGAGAACCACCCCTCGCGCGTCTTGTACCTTGGAGCAGTATGTGGGAACACATTGCATACCGCTTATGACAGGAAATTTCTGTTACGTTAGCGTAACAAAAGATAATCTGATCGTAAATCATTCGAGAACTCGTAGTGACGCGCCGTCTTAAGGCGAAAGAAGAGAGAAATTAGTCACCAAATTAAATAATACAATTAGTGCGGACCCTCGGGGTACTTTTTTACTTGTCCACGAGAAATTACTGCCTTCGGAGCCTTCAGAGGCCTTCGCGCCTCGGTGGAAAATACTCGACTATTTTATAAGAGTTGTTGTATTTTGAAAGAATGAATTGCGCACAGAGTATCACCTATCTAGTGTGTATATATATACAGGCTGATTTTATAGACAAGGGAGATATTTCAGAATACAATAATTTGTACCATCTTATAACTAGTAAAAATGTAAATAACAATATTACCAGACATCGGGCAAATGGTTAATGTGTATGCAAAACTACTATAAGGCTGCCATATCTTGAGAACATCGGCGAATCGTGCGACGCATAGTGCTGTTTTCATGCGGTGACGAATCTGGATCCAGCACAAGACCATCAGACGCCCTGGTTTGGACTACCACACTGTCCTGAGGTACATACTTGTTGTTGTCCAAACCCTCGCGAACCTGAATTGAACGATTTTAGACCGACGGAGCAATCTCCGGCCCAAAGAGTGACATCCTGGGCTATGTCAACAGGTTTAGGACGTCACAGTATATAAAACGAATTTTTATGAGAGTTATAAGCGGTCAATTTAAACTGGTCCTTTATAGATGAAGCCACAAGAATGCATTACGGTGAGAAGCGATTTTTTTTTTGTGGTCATCGATGCGTTAAGGCAAGCTGGGGGATGTGGGTTCAATTCCGTTTTTTTTGTACATAAAACTGGCGAACAGACGGACGAGACCTACATCTTTGTAAATTAATTTAAATAATAATATATCATCACGCTGTATCCGTTATGGGGTAAGCAGATATAAATTAGTAATTGTATTCACTTTGCGCTTATATATAATGCCCAACGTGACCAGTAATTCTGCTGATCGCCGTTCTCACAGCACTAATACACATGACATTTCTATTAGACGACATGCGGGTTTCCTTACGATGTTTTCCTTCCTCGGTGAGCATGTGCCACTTAAGCCCGTACGTAATATGTAAAAACCTCGAGGTACGTGCTGGGATTCGAACCTACGACTTTTCGCATTGCCACGCATGTACCTGGTCCATTATTCACTAAATTGATTTAAAATTATCCGAGTATAGCTTGTGTTTTATATAATTTTTATTATTCATGGTTTCTAAGCTCACGCTTGACCTCAGTCTTAAGAAATAGTGAATTGTTTTCTATGTAAATCTATTTTTTCATACACTAACATCGCATGGTTCTAATAGGAGTCACGGCTATACGGTAACTCACATCCCGGCTAGGACAAAGGAGTTCTCTAACTCTTACTGCAGCCGAATCGTTGTGTTGTGGAATGGTCTTCCGGTTAACGTGTTCCGGCTGACCTCTGATATGGAGTCGTAAACGAAGAGTGAAGAGATATTTGTGCAGGCCGGTATGCTCACTGTGATTATCGATATTTTTGGTGACACGGTGGAAATACTAATGGACCGCCAGTGCCGCTGTGAGGACAGTGACTCTGGTGTGTCAGACTCCTACTGACCAAAATCACAGCGCTGTTCCTCCGATCCGTCTCCTAGGGCCAAGGATACAGCCGTGCCATCTTTCTTAGTACCTGGCGACGTCGAGCCTTCGGCAGGCCTCTCTTCTGCATTAATGTGTACCGATGGTTGTTAATTTATTTTTGACAAAAAGATATAATTTTTTTGAATAGTGAGTTTTAGGAAGGTCCTTCAATTTCAAGCCCTATTTAAACACTAATAAATTGTAATATATGCAATTTATAATAAAACGTGTTTCTGAAACTCGACGTAAGATAATTGTTATTCAAAAAGTTTAGCTGTGTCAAAACTTGTAACGTTATTACATAATTTAACAGTTTAAGGCTTAGAGCGCACTGCAGAATTTCACCGAGCGGGGAAATGTCGCTCGAAATTTATTCGTGAACCAACATTCACCTAGCTCACAGTACGACACTGATAACGTCGCAGCTTTTGTGATCACAGAGTTTTTAGTTTCATATAAGTGGAGTGTTAACGAGCTCACTGCGTCCCGCTACCCCCGCAACCTACCCCCGCAACCATCGCGCGTCATCTATGCATCAATATACCACTTGACATCCGAACGCTTTGTGAACGAACATGAAACAATAAATATTTTAAAACTATATTCGATCAATTAAGCAATAAGTTTTAATCCGGTTTTTATTTAACCAAAACCTGCCAAATGTCCCGCGACAACATTGAGTACGAACTAACAATAGTAGTTATGCCTACACTATTCTTTCATAATTTCCATATGCAGTTGTTTTAATCTTATTTTTATTTTATATTCGTAGTATTACTTTGCCGTTTCTTATTGCTATTAATCCTTTTTTTATAACAGATTATGTTGGTTTTTATTAATATCAACATAAAACAGACTCCCGCTGACGCCGTAATGGTTGGACGGATCACTTGTGCACCAGCCGCGGAGGATGGTAGATTTTTAATCGTGTGATGTCCCGTTATAAACTGCGCCTTGTAAATACTATCTTGCTATATTACTTACCTATTATATGTGTTGTTTTAGGTTATTCAATGTACGTTTTTAATGTAATGAATGTAACTTGTGATGGACGTATGGTATTTTATAGCCTTTGAACGTTAAAATGTGTCATTTATTTGTATGATGTCGTCTTTTTTGTTATGGCTGCGACTGATTAAACGTATTCTATCTTTATTTCTATTATTGGGCTACTGACAACCGATGTATAGTAAAAAATATTTTTATAACTTTTTTTTTTTAGATTAAGTTATGATTTAGCTTTACGGATTACAAAAATTCACAGTGTGTGTTAGGCTTAACTGACAATCGTCATACAATACCTACCCCTTTCAAGGTGAGCTACGTTAGTGGCTGTATCCACATTCACTTAAATGTAGTGACCAACGAGACCAGTAGCGTAGTAGATAAAAATAATTCCACATTTTTATCGTTAAAAAAGAGGCAGTAATTCCCATGGCTACCCGCAAGCCAAGCGTGGAGCGGTGTTAACACGAACGGGTCCCGTGGGAACGGCGGAACCAACGAACCGTATCCGATATATTCTGTTACGATATCATATTCACTATATTTTTCATATTAAACGCTTGCTATATTTTTTTATAAAAACTGGAAGTTAATTTTTTCGCGTTTATAAATTAACCCTCAATATCCTTTGTTACTTTATAGATAAATCCATATATATAAAAATGAATCGCAAAATGTGTTGCTAAGCGCATAACTCGAGAACGGCTCAATCGATTGAATCGATGAAAAAACGTAAAAAATACGATGAAAATAGTAAAAACAATAATTTTCTTTTCCAATACAAACCACCCTGTCTTCAGCTGTCAAACATATGATGTCAATCAAAACAAAACAAAGGTGCGTTAGGATTGTCTTTGGTATGCCTTCAAGTTGATTAGAAGTTGCATGTCATTAATGAAAATTATATTTTATAAGGCATTATAGTGAAAATATCATTACCTTAGATATGACATAAGTTTTTCAATGCAATTTTATTTTTATTAGACTGCGACAGGGCAATAAATTTTGGCAAAAGGAAATCTGACGGGGCAACTATTAACATGAAAAAAGAACATAAACTTTGTTTTAGAGAAATAGGGCCGAACAAGGTCTGCCGGGACAGCTAGTTTCTTATATTTTTAATACTACTAGTGTATGTGATGGCCTAGTGGATAAGGAACCAGTAGCCATGCGCGGCGATGCGTATGCTCGTAGGTTCAAATCTCGGCAGTTATATCTGGATTTTCCAAAAGAAGTTCGGATTTGGGCACCACATGTTCACAGGTGAAGGAAAACCCCGCTCAGCTTGCGTATATCCAGTTGTTCATAAACCTAGAGCCTTATATGTGGGTCGAGATAGCAATGGCAATTGTTAAGCGATTTTCATTCTTTGGTGAACGTTGCCGTGCTTGAACTATTCTATACTTTCCATCAGATACAATGTAGTCACTTCGGCAAAACAGTAAAAAAAGAGTGAAGAAACTCGCATGGCATCTAATGGAAATACTTTGTTTACTAGTGCTGTGAGAACGGCGATCAGCTGCCCGACTGGTCACGTTGAAGACGACATATAAGCGTAAAGTGAATACAGTGACATACATAACAGAGATATAGCATGACAATATATCGAGGGGTTAAAGGCTATTTGGTTTAAGCGCCATTTTTTTCGTGATATAGTAATATATATGTGGTTTATTTGGCATCGGTAAAAAACGCTAATTCTGAAAATATATATAAAATATTACTATATCACCAAAAAATGTCGCTTAAACCAAATAGCCTTTCATCCGTCGATATTATTATTAATGGATTTGAATATATTTTCTTTCAGATGCAATAACGCTATATTCCTATAAATAAAATAAATCTAGGTAAAACAACTTTCTGTCAGTCTTATTTATCGTCGAATGTAAATATACCAGATATCTCACTTGTGTATCTTCTAGTTAAAACTTGGTTTAATTATTTTTATTGTCAAATAATTCATAGAGCGAGTCTGGTGTAGAATGTGTTATGATATCAACGGGCTTCTGAATAATGTAAGACGACAGTCAGGACGGTGCCTGTCCGTCCGTGAATCCTCGACGGTTGCCCGCTGCCGTGCGACCATTTCTCCCAGCCGCTTTAACACTTCACGATTTTTTTATCGTTTTTAATATTACTTTTTGGTTGCGATATTTTACATTTGTAAAAGAGGAAGTCGGATTAAATATATATTTAGTTGAATAACTTCTTTTTTACGAGTAAATACACGTTTTGAATGTTACCAAGTATTATTTTTCTTGAATTATTTTATACCAAAAGTTGGTTAAAGGTTGTCTGACAGTCTATCTGATGAAGGTGGCTGTCGCCCCTAAAAACATAAGACATGTACACAGATTACGTTTAAAATAACGAAGGCTATTGATCCAAAATTTATCACCAAGATTTTTCCACTTTAAAAAAGGTTAAAAATATTAGAGGTCTTTTTGGATACCGCCTTTAAAGCTTATGGTAGATATTACCTGCATCCACACTAAAAGGTATGAACAGCGAGTGAGTGGAATATGCTCCTCGCGTCTATTTTTCCACGTTCTTAAGATTTGGGAGTCTTTAAGAGAAGAGTGAATAAGTATTTGATGGGTTAATATGAACCATTATCGCCCTCATCTTATACTTTCACCAGATGTGACTAAGGCTAAGTATTTGCATGTGAAATATTAAAAAAAAACAAAGTCAGACAATGTCGACATGGCTTTACGATATATTATTATTATTTATTACTACAGTACAAGAGTGTAAATACCGTCATAGTGACTCACTTTGGCCTGTCGCGTGTCGTGATTAGCTTGTGTATGTCCAGTAGCTTATACCTAGAGAGACCTTCAGCCGTGGTATATATGAGCCCACATGACGACAGAGACTAAGTAGATTTTCGTCCTTTGATAGTCAATTTCGTTTTTGGACTACACTGTACATTATAGTCAGTTTGTCTAGCCATTATAAAAAGAATATAATATCGAATCGTGTGGTGTAAATGTCCGTTAAGGAGCACTCAACGGTGCGTGAATCCGGCGTCGGGCCGACATCGCGCTTCAAGGACACGTGTCCACACTCAAGACAGCTCTACAAAGGGTGACAAATATACCAGGAGCGGGCGCGTGTGGAATTCACTTCCATTGTTATATACCGAGTCATGCTTTTTTATTATTTTTTATTTACTACCCTTTGCCTGCGTCTTCGTCTGTGTTAGCTTGTATGTATAGTGCTTACGTCAATTTATAAGAAAACCCATTTTACTAGATCTTCCTAATGAACACACTATAACGCAGCCTTGAGTTTCTTTCAGCGTTTCTTCTGAATGTAGTCGCTTCTGTAGAAACGCTAGTTGATCACTGTTAGGTTCTTTCCCTGTCTGGCCGCTAAAGTCAAGGTTCTTACCCACAGACGTGCCCATGCGTTACCATTCATCCATAAACTCGCTGGCTGAGCACCTTAAGTGTTCGCCCCTCTGGCCCCGTGAAGTTATAAAGGCCTATCCCGGTGAAAAGCATCTTTCATATGTGTTCAAAAAATTGAATAGTAAAATTACAAGTATATTAGCTACCAATCCTATTAAAAACTTACTCGGATATAACTCCAAAACAAATGACAATCTATTTACATACTCAGATAATACAAAACCAGCGATGCGCGAGGCCGACTCGCACTTTGGCGGATTTTTTACCGCAATATTTATTACTATTAACGTATTGGAGGAAAAATTGTAATGAATATTAACAATTTGTGTATTCTCTAAATATCCTGGAATATATAATAATGCTTACTTCAGAACTCCTCTGAACAAAGAGTCTATCTACCTCACAACAAGTTAAATAATTGTTTATTCGCTGGAAAATATTGTTCGGAAACGCTCCGAGTAACTTTTCTTTTATCGAATCGAGAAAAACTTGAGACTTTCACCTTTTCATCGACTTAGAAGATTTGTTTTTAACTCGCCTTAATGCCGAAAAAGGCGGCCTTTTTACGCGTTTCATCTCTTTTTAGTAACGGGTCTGACAATTTTGTTAATATTCTTTCTTTAACTGCTGAGGATCATGGATCCAATTTTTTTAGATAAGTAGCCTTGGTCTGTCGCGCCCTTGCAGCTGTTTAGTGAAACGCGGCACTAACTAGATGCTTCAGCTGTTCGGAAACCTGGTTTAACCACCGCTTCGGTCACTAGCCTCGAGGTCTTTTCCCCTGTATCTTCTCAATAACTATTGGTCGTTCCAGGTCAAATTTTTACATTGAAATTGGCGTTATTACGAGTATATTCAGAAATGACGTAACTTTTATGGATGAGTAGTATTGTCCTTTGCTTTTAGATTATTTTACCCACTAAAGGGTCACTTGCTACGTTTGTGTGCTCGTTTTAAGACATGAAACAAGGAGCTTATTCGGAAAAAAAGAGATTAGTAAATTATATTTAGGCAAAGGGCTATCTTCATCCGTTATTTGCATTCATATTGTTTTACTGTGACCTTAATAAGTAAAATATATATATATATATATATATATATATATATATATATATATGTATTTATTAAATAAAAAAAACTAAAGAAATGGTTTATTTTAACCCTCGACACAAAAAGGGTGGGTTGTTTTTTTTTGTTTTTATTTGATGGGCAATTTAATCTACAGTTTGTGAGGCATGATTTAAGACAATCTAATCAGCAGCTTGAAGATAATCAGCTATTTCTAATAGTTGTGTAGTATTTTTACAACATCATGTTGTGGGTACATAATAAAAAACTAGACTTAATCGAACTGGCTTTCCATTACAACAGTTGATGGAATTTTGATCTCTCCTACTGGTTTAACAGATTAGAAATTTAGTATTCAATAATATTGTAATAATATAGACGTGATCCTGCAGCATCATCGGCAAGAAAGTAGAAAGAGTTAGAAAGCAGAAGTATCGAATTTGAACTCATTGGAATGTTTCAAATAAATAGATGGTTACAAAGATATACATAACTTTTGTATCTTGATTTGGCATATCGAATACATCACACCTGATGATAAGCATGCTGCAGTCCCAAGGACGACTACAAGTATCAATAATAAAGAAAAACAATCGATAAGCGCAGTGATCATGCCAGCCTGGATAAATATCTCTTCATGCTTCGTTAAAAGGAGCCAATATCATAAGAAGTTGAGAACACGCTCGCCAGAAAACCATCCCACAGCTCAACGACCCAGCTACAGTAAGAGTGAGAGGACTGGTTAGTTCTAACCGGAATGTGAGTTACCGTACAGCCGTGACTCCGCAAACCCTCACGCGTAGTTCTTCTATGGAAGGGATAGGGTAGAACAAGTTTAAATTAGTCTTCAGAACACTGACCATTATACAGATGGGAGAAAACGCTCAGTGAGGCAATATCTCTGCGCAACTGAAGCGGTTCAAGATGCTTAGTAATGTCTGAATCGTTTAGAATACGAACAGCTATCCGTGGCAACCTATCCAGGGCGATAAGTACTGAGCAGGACCATCCCAGAGATGCGAACAGTATCCCATCCATGAACTGAATTTGTTTTAATTTAATAGTTATGTGTTAACGGCTTTGGTTCATTTTGAAATACAATATCATTTCTTGCGAATAAGCCTGCGTGTAGACGGTACTTTGGTACGTCGGCCATCATTCCGCCAGCTTGCCAATTAACTTGACAATTCTGAATTAAAAAATGGCAGGTTTTCAACCCGTAAATACCTACAGCGGGCCTAGAGGGCCCTTGCTATTCACGGCTCGCGACTCGAGTGCCCTCGCCTCTCCCCTCTATTATTTTACGAGAGGCTTTCTTAGCTGGAAAAAAAATAAGGAAAATTGCAACGTTCATTTTTAACGGAGTGTGCGTTTTGGGGTTGTTAATTATTATGGTTTTTATTAACTTCATGTTTTAAATTAATCGCGATTTCTGGGCGATGAAGTGTTGGGTTGTAAAGGATTTTTAGGATCAGTGAAAGCTATTTTAGAGAATTATAAATGAAATTAGCACTCTTTAAGATAATCACACATTAACTTAGGTCATTTGTTTGATGTCCGTGTGAGTGGATGACTGCTCAAGTGATACTCTAGTGGTGCTGTATGTATTTCTTCGCGATATTTATTCTTATTATAATATCACGAATACTTCTCGTAGTCGGTTTTTTTGTTGTATGTTATTTAGTTTACATGGTGTCAATTTAATTTTAAGTAGGTGTATTGATTTAAGCTATATGTTTTTCTATTTATTATAAATTTTTATTGCTTATTAATAATTCTGATAAGACGTAACACAACCGGGGCCCTTCACGAAAACCAGCGCTGCAGACTTCCTCTGTGGCATTATGCTGACGGAGGGCCTATTTCGCCATATTTATATGTTTTTGTATTTTCTTCGTTCTGTATGTTGTTTGTGTTTATTTTATTAAAATTTTTAGTTTTAGTTACTTTGTGGCGAAATAAATGTATTTCATTTCACCACTTGACAGTGAAGAGGTGGTGACTTTTCCCGCCCACCTCTCATATGGTACGATTTGCGGTTATTTTACGCAGCGACGAATATAATCACTGGTTTGAATCCTGGCACGTACATCTGGGTTATTCCACTAGCACTAGTATATATTACATTTCTATAAGTGTCCATGCGGGCTTCCTCGCTATATTTTTCTTCGCTGGTGAGCATGTGGTGCCTAAATCTGTATTAAATCTGTACGAGCTAAGATACGACCTACGACGTCGCCGCCGAGCATGTACACCGGTTCTTTACCCCCTAGGCCACTACAGCCATTAAAAAGAAAAATAAATTCAACATAGAAGATAAAATTACTATAATATTAATTTTTGTAATAACCGAAAAATTATATACCGAACTATTTTAATCAAGAGCCAATTTCCTAAATATACGAAGCTTATGGTGTCTGCGAAAGTTATTATTGGTACGGGAGATAATCGTATTCCGGATCCTATTAAGTGATCCAGTCAATAGACCGAAACACATTGGGCGCAGCGGGTCATTTAGACTCGGGGCGCGTCCCGCCCTCTAGGATCCACTGCGCTAGCGGAGGGTTAGCTAGTGTTGTTGATATCTTTTAGAAAGGGTATTGTTATGTCTTTATACAAGAATTGTATTTATTGGAAAAGTTTTGTAATACTTTCTCTTGTAATTTGGAGACTACACAATTTTCATTTGTTTTTTTTTATTAGTGCATTAAAAAGTTATTTAAGTTTTTGAGATGGTAAGGCGGTTACCCGTCCAATTACATTACTTTTTTTTTATAGTGGCTCGACATAACTACATTGCACCTGATAGAAAACACAGTGTAGTCCAAGAATGGCAACGACCGTTCAGGGACGAAAATCCGTTGACAGTCGCCGTCGCTATATAGGCCCACATATACTACGACGGAAGACCTCTAGGTATATAAACAACTCGATCTCTACAAGCTGAGCCCGAAGCGCGACCAGGCGAAGCGAGTCACCATGACGGTCTTTACACTTGTATACCGTGGTGATGACCCTACCACCTCGAACGAATGGCTAATGAGGGGTGGCTATAATAGTAGGTGAGACTTGTAGAAAACCAGACGTCATTGGGAGCCGAGAAATCTGGCAAAGCCGTTCTCTTGCCCCCGCATACGGGTAGGAGAAATACTCCGATGGTTTTAGTCAGTAAGAGTCCGGCACACTGTTCATGACGACTTCAAATGAGTTACCAAAATGCTCAAGATGCCATAAGAACTGCCTCTCAACCGCTGCATCATCAAACCATATCCCCGATGCATGATTGTACGAAAATCATGCAATCTTGCTTCTGCAAACATACCCGATGCTTTACTGAACCGAGGCAGCTCCAACAGCATCCTGAACATATTGAATACGTAAGACGTTGTTAGCCATCTACGAGTACCTTAGCCGCAAGAAGTACCCCTGCACGAGTAAAAGGACTGGCAACCAGCTCTGAACAATGTCTTAATACAGAATCTTTCTGTGTATTTTCTACATAGCCATTATTCGACCATTTGGCCTGCTGCCTACAGCCATCTGAGACGTCATTACATCATGAAATTAATGAGATCTGAAACCTCAGAACTAGATTTCTAAAACATTGGATTGTGTAACAATATTTTTTTACTTTTTTTTTATAGTTTAATTACAAATTTTCGTTTTGTACGCAGTTCTAAATACAGGACAACGGTCCATAAAGGGTCCACGAAGTCCAGGTTGGGAAACACAGACTTAACCACCTGTGTTCCACTTGCGCGTGGACTCGTCCAAGTTCCATTGAGTAACGGTTACAAAAATGTGTCTCAAGTATTGATAATACTAATTTGCGCAGTCAATGATTATTCTTTAATTTGAAGTCTTCCGGACGACTGGTTTGCAATAAAAATAATAAAATTAAATCTATCTACCCTCTCTAAAAGGCAGACGGCGTTAATAGACAAGAGTACATCGCGATGATATAGTCAACAAGGCGAATCGAATCGAGGGGCCGATTATACCCCGAGGCAAGTCACGCCCTTCCGTATCTCCGCTGCTAGCAAAGAGTTAACGCGTATTTTATCCACTTCAAAAATTATTTCTCTTATAGCTAATTTACACGTATTATTTTAAGTTGGTATTTATGTATGTATGGACGTGTATGTACCATCTGTATATGGTGGACGTTCCTAATATCCGCACAAAATGATTTTTTTCTATATTCATCATGCGAACAGCTCAAGAGTGGATTATGCTTCTAGCGAGTATATTTCCATGACCTTATATTTTTGGAGTTTTTAAGAGAAAAGTAAATAGGCAAATTTATAATTTTCGGGACTTTTCTTACACTTGTAATGTGTATGCGGCTATACGGTAACTCCGACTATAGATTTATTTATTCAATGGTAACTACACAGCATATTATAAGATTATATACAAAAATAGGAAATAAAAAATAAAAAAATCTAAAATGCCAATAACGTAGTACACAACATATTAAATTTTGGTAAATGTTTGGGTCGCTCCCCGTATCATATAGTGAGTGTTGTGTGCGTGATTTGTGAGTGTTGTGTGAGATTGTTTTTATTTACCATTGATAATTGTAGTTGTTTTTTTGGTCTGCACCATGCTTACCTAGGGTAGGTGTGGTCACTATACCGAATTAGGATAAAAAAATATTTTATTTGAGCTCCTAGGGACTGCAGATCTAAATATTTGGTATAAACCTCAACTGGACACCTCACGCGTTCCTGAAAAAAAAAGCAGACAAAACCGTGATTCAAGTGTAGGTACACAAAACTTGTCTATTGTACTTTTATTTTAATGTGTTTGAATATATTACACTTTAGATTTACATTTGTAATTGCGTTCCTTTGTCAAAAATTTCTAAATTGTAAGACCTTTTTAACAATATTGCAATAAGTCAATCTTTCACAGTAGTCAATTGCTACGAGTTTGCCGCCAACGAATTTGCGTGCAGACCGATTGTGTTAGACCGAAGCATGTGAAAAGAGAAACTCTGCAAGAGAATACGATCTGCGCTAGCAATGTGTCCACACTAAACTTCATCAATAGTTCCATTGAATACAACATCAATCCCGAACGATATAATCACTCCCAAAAAAGTGTTCCATTTTGAATTACGGAACCCTAAAAAGGATACTTCCGATCAGAAAAGTAGCTTAAAAATAGCCAAAATGTCTGCAAGAAGGACGGACAAATCGAATGGAAGTCGAGTCGTGTTCATTTAAATGCAAATTGGTACATTCTGATTCAGAGAGCGCGCTCTGTCTCGCCAATAATCGAGCGATGTCCTACTATGAATATTATTATTAAATCTTTATTTAGAATACATTTTGTAAGTCTCCATTGTTAGGTTAAGCATCTCTGTTTAGATACAATGAAAGGTACAGGGCACTATTATTATTTATTTAGACAGTACAGAGATTTTAAAAGATTCGCTTTTACATTCATCATGTGAACGGCTAAGGAGTGGAATATGCTTCCAATGACCATATTTCCACGATCCTTTGACTTGGGAGCCTTTAACGGAAGCGTGAATAGGCAATTGTTGGGCGGACGCGGTCCATCGTCGGACTTATCCTCACCTTCCACCATGTGTAATTGAGGTCAAGCGTCCTCCTGTAAATCATAAAAGCGATGAAAGTTCACCTAGCATTTTACCATCTATAGTATCTTCTGCTCCTGCTAGATTATCCAGAGCATATAATTTTAACTTATTCCGAATTAGAAATTATTCAACAAATTTAGGCCCCAATGCATCCTTAAGTAAAATGACAAGGCTGTAAAATTCTATGGCGAGATCTACTGATCGCAATATTTTTAAGGACACTATTTTGAAACTCAAAAAAGAAGGTTATTGGAGAGAATTGTAAAATAGGTAGTTTTTTTTTTTTTTTTAAATTAGATTAGTGTTTTTCTTTTTGTTGCTGTTACTGTCCGTGTGCGGTTTGTATTTTCACATTTCTTCCCTTCTATGCAAGTAGTTTACACTTTTAAATATAGACGCATTTGTAATGTATCCTGTTCATGTTTCATATACTTCTGTATATGTTAGTCTAGACTATGTAAGTGTTCTTTTAAATAAACAAATGAAACACAGTAAGGGCGGTTACCTCTCCGCTCAATGTGATTCTCACCAGTGAAGCAAATATCTTGAGGAAAGCCGCATAGTATCTAGTAGAAATGTCCTGTGTACCACATCAATTGAAAGAGACGGATATGGGAAACGTTTGGTAACGTGCGAGATGCCCATCTAACGGCAGAAAAGAAAAGGTTTTTTTGCATCACATAGCCACTGGCGATAAAAAATGGATGAATCTTCGGGAGTCCTCAGTTAATCTAGACGTGAAGAAGATCCTTGGGCGTAACCCCCTCGTTGAGGTGAGGGACGTTCTCAAGGTCACCTAAGACAAAGACGTTCCCACTTCCATTTGGAACAAAAACTTCGCGATGATATTTTCGTACTACATTACTACATTGTACTTGTCATCAGGTGTACTGTAGTCACTTTGTAGAGCAAGCGTAAGAAAATAACGTTTATTTTTTTATTTTGTTTCAGGTAATGACAAGAATTCTTCTATTCAGTAGTTACGGAAAATATGGGTCAAGGTTTGAACAATAGCTATATAGATGTCACCACTGTCGACTCGGGATGTAATTTTGTCGCTACTCATCATTTATTAATATTTCGGTAGAATAGTTATTGTGTGCTACCAAACGATATCGCGTGTTAATTCACTTCCCGCGCCACCTCTTGATCAATCAACCAAATTAAAATATACACTCTCAACTCAACAAGGTTTGTAATTAACTAGAATTGATCAAAAAAAATATTTTTCGATTAAGTGTGTTGGTTGCCCTACGGTACCGATACGTGGTTTCTCATTATGGGTTTCTTTAGAAAGTTCTGCATGACTTATAAGAAACGAATAAATCCGTAGACGGACAAGAGCTATTGACAAAGCCAAGTTGATTAGCAAGTTGAAGTGGCAGCGGGCAAGCCAAATGAACTCCTAGTTTTCTAATCACATGTTTCCACTCCGAAGACAGCTTAAACCGATGGGTGGGATGATGATCCTGATTAAAAGTTTTGTGCATTTCAATCTCAATCGCTTCTCGAACTAATCTTAGATAGTAGAAATTATCTCTTGAGAGGAATTTTGGCTTATGCAGCTCAATCAGTGATTAGGTCCTTTGATGAGCAGGTGTCCAGCTACGACTAATCTATGCATATGCTGGTTTGTATTTTGCGTTGCCTTGTTAACATGTGGATTCTGTGAGTGTTGTGTCGTGACTATTTAAATTATCAAGAACAAAAGCGGGTAGTAGAAAAAACTTTCCACCCGCAACAGTTCCGTGGCGCGTCAGTCCGCTCGCGACTGTTGCCTGTGTAACCAGGCTGAAACGTTGAGCCATATTTAAAAGTAAGTTAATTCGCGCAGAACCTGTTAATGTATTTATAACAGTTATTATGATTTTAATGAAAAGCGAGAAAACCTTGAGTCTGTAGCTTTTCTAAAAAAAATATTAAAGGAAAAGAAATTGTCTTATATTTTTATCTTTCCCAATTAGATGGAATAGAAGATTGGGTCTTTTGATTCATTATACAAAGTGGTGTTTGAAGACATTTCACCTAATTACTCGGTCGACCAGTTTGAAGTATCACTTTTCATCATTCATTAAGCACGTTTCGAGGAAGAAAATTCCATTTTCCTCTTTAATATCTTAAAAATATATATTACATAGTCAGATGGGGCGATTTGAAGCTCATTATTATAAAAAATATTATTATATACTTTCTTTTTAAAGTAACTTATTAAATACTTGCTTTTGCCCGCTATCTATAAAATAATAATAATTATACGGTCACGCTATATCCCTTACTAGATGAGCAGAATTACATTAGTGGTTACATACACATTGCGCTTATTGTCGTGGCCAACGTGACCAGTAGCCCAACCAGTTACACATAATATTTTTGTTAGATGCCATGCGGGCTTCCTAACGATTTCTTCCTTTACCGGTGACATGTGGTGCCTAAATAAGTGTGTAATCTGAAAAAACTCAGAATTAAGGACCTGATTTGAATGTACGACAATTCGCGTTGCCGCGCATAACAACCAGTCCATTAACCACTAGGCCACTGCATCAAAAATTAAAAAAAAATAGTTTAAAGACCTTTTAACTTTAGCATACAGGCATGTCAGCCTTATTTTTACTTTTTTTAGTAGATAAGGGTCTGGTATCCATGCGTGGCAATGCGGGTGCTCGTGGACTCGTATCCACCGGGAGGTAGGTGCCAACATACCTCACCTTATCACCGGTGAAGGAGAAAATCATGAAGAAACCATCATGACATCTAATAGAAAACTAATGCATTTGCTCACTTTGAAAGGGGTATATTATTGTTGTTTTATTAATATACAATATAGAGAAAGTTGTTGTGGTGGTAGGACGTTTGTTCGAACTCGGTCGTAACCATAGTACACAAGTCTAAAGACCATCATAGTGACTCGCTTCGGCCTGACACATTTCTGGACCAGTTTGTGTACGTTCAGTAGCTCATATACCTAGAAACCTTTAACCTTGGCTGCCGGCCGACAAGACGACGGAGACTGATAATGGATTTTCCTTTGATAGATAGTTTATACTTATCATCAGGTGCACAGTAGAAAATTTGCCTAGTTAGTGTAAAAAAAAAAATATGGCAAATCACTTAACTATATCAATTAATAATGCAAAATAAACTTTGACGATAACGGTCTACAAGCGATAAATTGATGTTAATGTTCAACCCGAAAATATGAAAGTTTCCAACTGCCAAATCACTCTGGGGTTGAACCACAAACATATTTATACAGATAACTCACTTTTGTATTGTTACGTCTTACAAATGTCAGTGTTTGTTATTTAGCCTCGTTTATTTATTCATCTAGTAAGTTAAGTTTATTTATTAATCTTAAGAAGTTCTCTAACTTTTACTTTTGAAGAGTCATTAGTGTAATGTATGTAGGGTAGTTTTAAGTCTTTGTATCAATAGTTTTTTTTTTTATTTGGTTCTCATACCGGACATCGCACAAAAACATACAAAACATAAACGAATCTTACTAAAATAATACAAAAGGTGTGTCCTTAACAAGTGAACACAACAAGCAAAGTAAATAATGCTATGATAAATAAATCAGACACATAGAATCATCAGAAAACGAAAAAAACGCGCTACACCGCTTTGTATGCACTCTCTCTCCGCTAATATATGCTTTCAAGTACGGCGACTTTCATTGTGCTCTGGAAATACTGTGGTGTCCTGGATATATACGTCCTTACGTATGAATGGTCTTCTAACGAAATTGTTTCCACCGTCCTATAATATGCGGTCCTTTAAATGAAGCGTGAAGACGATATTTTGACCTGGTTACACGGGTCATGGCCACGATCTTGACGTGCCGCATAGTTTTTGTGGGACATGGGAAGTTACTTCCTCTATCCTCTTTTGTTCTTGATAATTTGAATAGTCACAGTACATAACACTCACAGTATCACCATTTTTACAAGGTCGCTTACCAATAGATAAAACAAGAATTTCAATCTTTGCATTTTGGTTTGCAGTGCATTTCTTGGAGAATGAACTATCTGTTCTCCCTAGTCTGTGAGAGAATTTGCCCTAAAAACATAACTAAATAGAACGATTCCGAAACACGCAAAACTATACTTGAAAGTTGTAAACAAGTGTTCCTGATTGGTACATCAATTAACTTTATCATTAGCTTCAATCAGCCCATCGGCGGAGTGAATTGTAACTTAGCACGAATGCAAGCTAATTTATAATGTGTTACATTTAACTTAATCAATTATACGCTGGTAAGGGCTGCACATTTTAAACTTTCATGTTTTGTACTCATTATAAATACTTTAACAGATCTAATGAGCGAATTAACTTATCTTCAATTACGGGTTGACGTTTCAACTTGGTTATATCTAATAGTTTTCATCGGGAACATGAAGTAATTTCTCTGTAAACAAACAATGTAGTTTTAAAGGTGGGGATAAAAGTGAAACAAGATATTTTCTATGCCTTTGTAAGGTCAGTGGTAGGGGTCAGGATACAGCTCATAGAGAGGCTAGCAGAGGGGGCAGGACAGTTCCCGAGTGGAGACCAGGCACGGGCAAATGCAGTGTAGGACGTCCATTTTCTAAGTTTTTAGTCGACCTAATTCAGATCGCAGGATGCTAGATGAAGACCACTTTCAACCGGTCGCTTTGGACGAGATAGGGGGAGTCCTTTGTTCAGTAGTGGATAATACGCGGATTATTGCCACCTTTGGGCCGGCTCCGACAAACAACATTTGGCAGCCTTGGACTCAATTGATCGCTGAGTTCAGTGACTTATTACTTAGTTTGTTTTATTGTGTTTTTCATTAACGCTGCAGCATTTCTTGACACAAGTACGACCAAGAAACGAGATATTGTAAAATCATGAGATCACGTTATGTTATATTCTATTTAAGAACATTTTTGCGGTTAAACTTTTAGCGCTGTTATGTAGTTTTGTTTCGGCCTAGTAGATTCTGCTTTATGAACCGGTGATAAGTTTATTTTCCTTATATTAAATACGCTTACAGGTCTTATTTGCAAAAGTAAATAAATGTTATCTTGGCATGGTATTTCAACTTGGTTGCACATACCATGGTCGTGGGCAGTCTGAAGCGACGCGGGATGTACCCGATTTTATTATTGATAATAATTATGGCACACAGCACTCACACTATCAGCTTGTTTACAAGACAACATAAAACGAACTCCTAGTCTTTTAATTACTGATGAATAAAGTTATCCGTCAACGATGATTTAAAAAGTTTTAAAAAAGCTGCAGCGTGTCTTGATCAGATTGAATTCCAATCTGATGCCAGATAGTACAAAAACTAACCTTTTTTAATCGAGAGACAATGTCCCTTACAGCTTCAGCAAATGAAAGCGCATCAATGGAACAATACGGAACTCCGATTGATTCTTTTTGTTCACCATTGTTTGATACAACTTGTGAATTCACAATGTCTTTCCGGAGTTCATACTATTTGATTTTCTATTACGAGTTGAGTTATATTGTCGACTGTTTGATTTATGTGCTGGGGGTCATTGATTTCAAGATCTACACCTTGGGGCTTTAGCTGGTACAAGTCTGGTACACCTCCAGCATGTAGTTAAGATCCATATGAGGATTTTCTTCAGGATGTTCAGAAATCGGAGCCTATTTTTAAGGTCAGGCGCCATATCACGCCATCCCAACTTCTTAACCTCTATCAAGCACAAGTTCGGTCGTGTGAGATGGTTTTGACAAACGTCATTTGGCAGCCTTGGACTCAATCGATTGCTGAGCTCAATAATTCGACACTCAGTTTGGAACACTGACGTAAATCGGACTGCCTTTTAGTTTTCTATAGATTATAGTCTGCAAAGCGTGCGGTTGAGTTGTAGAATATAATTCCTTCCTCCCTCTTCTATCATAAATTAACAACATGCCATGCGGCTTGCAGCAATATGTGCTTGACGTTCCAGCAGTTCGCACGAGGCGATTCGCCTCCTCTTTTTTGCTTCGAATCGCCAAGGAGTGGAATTCGCTTCCTGTGTCTGTTTTTCCAACATCTTATTACAAGAGAATCTTCAAACATCGAGTGAATTGGTATTTGCTGGGTGAGCGCGCTCCATCCTCGGCCTCATCATCATTTGCCAGTAGGTGAGTTTGAGTTCAAGTGAAAAAATGTCTATAATTAAAAACTATAATGCTCACGTTTCTGAGAAAAAAGGTCTTGACAGGCGGACAAAGAAGTGATCTTTTCGTTTTTCTTTTTCAGTGCAGAATGCTAAAAACCTGAGTTAAAACGAACCAGGAAATTTTAAAGCGTAAAATCAAAGACCCCTGAAAGTCCAATGGACGTTTTTGAATCGCTAACTAGAATTGAAGTGCGGACAATGAATGTTTGAATGTCGGGAAATTTTGCAAGGCCGCCATTTTTGTTTGTGTTCGGAATTGATGTTTCATCTGCCATTGTGTTTGATCGCTCCACGGCACCTTCTGCGTCGGGGGAGTCGTGATCCGATTCCCGATTCGAACTGGATTTAGTGAACAAATAATCTTTGAATTCTTTTTTTTTTTTAGAATTCCGTATAGTACAAGAGAATACACCGTCATACGATCATTTTGTTATCTGTCTGTCTATGCAAATATTTGATAAACGATAGCGCTACTAGAAAATGAAAAATATATGGTAATGTCATGTTACGTCGATTGGAAAGATTAGGGTGTGATATCATTTTGCATTTTCCAAATGTTATCGCTTACTGAAAGTTACTTTTTGTGGGCTCTTTTTTTTCTACGGATCAGTATACTGTTAGCCTGAGAGTGTCTTTACAACTTCACCGGGTGAGAAAAGCTCGGTGGCAACGTAAGGGCATTCAAATCGTTACGAACTGCGGCATCTATAAGTATAGTGATTTGCTAGCGTTTCGGAGGCAACTAGCTAAGAAGAAACGTGGAAAGAAACTCAAGGTTACATCGGAGTACCTTCGGATGGGGCCTCCGCCGCTCCTACTCAGCGGCTTCCTTCTGAGACATGACTTCTTCACAGGAGACCACGGCACACCAATTTCCGTGCTCTGGCAACATGGCCGACACCAGTACCGTTGTGTACAGATTTGTGTTATGTAAAAGGATACAATGTAAACAGTCCAATAATGCCATGAAAATGTATTTAGACCGTAATACGTATAAAGTTAAAACTGCGTCGTTCCCTCTTGTAATGGCTGCCGATGCTCGCCTCTCGCCGGACGATTCAGGCCTCTGTTCCCACTGCGGAGAGGCTTGTCGGGTCCTCGATCGCGCGCTGCAAAGCTATAAACGATTTTTATTCGATCGTTCTCATTTTGATGCCTTTCCGTATAATAAATGGCCTTTATACGATTCCCTTTTATGATGGCTTTAAGAAATGTGTAGCTCGATTATAACACTAGGGGCAAACGGTTAGAATGTAGAATTATAAATACAGCGTGATGTTTTTTGAGAAATAATATATATTGTAAAAATTCCGGGTTATGATAATAATAAAATAATAATATATTGTTACGCTATATCCCTTACGGGGTGAGCAGTGTTATATTAGTTGCTGTATCTGCATTGCGCTTATATGTCATGCCCAATGGGATCAGTAACCTGATCGCCGTTCTCACAGCATTAGAAGTCATGACATTTCTATAAGATGTCATGCGAGTTTCCTCACCATGTTATCCTTCACCGATGAGCTAGTGGTGCCTAAATAAGTACGTAATCTTGAAATATCCAGATGTACGTGCCGAGATTTGAACTAAGGACAAATCGCGTTAACACGCATGTATACCTGTCCTTAATCCACTAGAACTATGTAAAGTATATAAGTACAAGTATACATTTCATACATTATACGTCTTGCGGGGAAACTTAGCTCGACTGCTTATGTAGTCAGTAAAATTAACTACTCACAAATATTGAAACAGCTTAATTAGTTTTTCGCCCGCTTTAGTTGTAAACGTCTATGACGGCCGCCAATATATTGCCCAGTTCGAAAAAAAAAAAAGCTGTATTAGTTCATTTTAATTATATTCACAGCGTTATGATTTATAGTATTTAACTATAGAGTAATGCTCCTGATTCAAAAACTATTTCCATTTTGCAAAAGAGCGCTGTTCGTGCTATTTATAATTTAAGGACTAGAATTTCGCTTAGAGAACGTTTTAATGACTTCGGTATTTTAACAGTTCCATCGCAATATATTTACACCTGTATTATGTTTAAACAAATAAAGCTGTATCTATTTTTGATGAATATTTTCATAGTGTTAATATTAGAAATAAACACACATTTGTGTTACCCAATTACCGGCTTATACAAGTTCATGGTTCTTACATGGGCCTAGGTCTTCGCTTATACAATATAATACCTAAATACATCTTGTAGTTATCACCATTAAAATTTGGAAAATCTATTAAAACGAAATTGCCAAAAAAGGGATATTATTCCATTAATGATGGCTTAAATGATAAAAGTACGTGGTCTTAATGTATGCAATTTTCCTCACGGGACATTAATTACTTTGCATGTTATACCTGTTATTATACCTCAATATGTTGAGAAGAGAACTATCAGAGTCCCTTGTTGGCTTTTCTCGATAGACTCTGCTTTTGGAACCAGTGGTATATTCATTTTACTTTTTTGACGATTTATTAGTGTTTAGAAGTAGGCCTATTTGAATAAAGTTATATTTCATTTGCATGTCCTTAAATAACAAAATTATATACAATTACAATTTTTAACAAAAGACATAAATGAAGTTAAATTATCTTGGGTACATTTATATTCAAGACACGCAATTAAACAGCAAATTAAAAACGATAATGGGAATCGAACCAAAGTCCTTCAGCTTCCCAGTCAATATTAAAAAAATACAACCGAAAAGCGAGCAACTCGTGAAAACTTTTCTTACCAAGCAAAGTCTTTAATTTATTCTCCAAAGAGCACAAAACAAAACCATTACCGCAGTTGTTAACAATGTCTAGTTGATATTCATGCAACATCGCAGTTGCCTAACAAAGTTTGCGTCTAAGCCCCGGAGTTTAAGCCCATTGTTGACGACGGCTTACACTTAAGCCCGCACTACTCCGGACTTTTATAAAGTGCTTCTGAGAACAAAATAATCGATGACAAATAATAATCATACTGTATATAGTGCCTGTGGTGGTTCTTATTTTAACCCAGTGGAAAACATCATGGATCTTCAGGGCCTTTGTGAAAACGACACATGGTGTCTACTAGAAATGTCACGTGTACTAGTGCTGTGAGAGCGGCGATCAGCTGCGCTACCTGTGACGCTGGGCACAGGGTATAAGTGCAAAGTGGATGCAGCACCCCTGCTATCCCGGAAAGGGATATAACGTGAAGATATATATATATATATATTTATATTTAATTGCCATTTATAACAGAAAAACCATTAATATCTGTACTGTAAAAGTATGACACAACTTCACTAGATGGAGCCACTATTAAAAGTAACTTACACTATTAACATGTTTACCTAATGATGATGATGATGATGTCCTAGCCAAATTCGACCACAGCAACTGTTTGAACCACGATAAAAATGTTTTCCTAATATGTAGACTTTTAGCAGTATATAATGTTGCGGGTTCGAATCTTAAGATTTCAGCAGCTACTGACCATACGTGTAATTAGGAAGTATATAGAAACAGCACACAAGTGCCAATAACGAAAGCAATGATGATATGTTCTCAAATAGTACAATATGAAATTTTTGTATCCAAGAGCGTCGATGAGTTTTTTTTCGGCAGGATAAAATTCTGTTGCTTTGGTAGGGCCTACAAGACTTCACCGGGATAGAAAGACGACCACTTATGGATGGATGGCAAATCAACGAAAGAGCCTAACGGTGATCTACTAGCGTTTCGGAAGCGAATAGTTTGAGAAGAAACGCCGGAAGATACTCAAGGCTGCGTCGGAGCGTCAACGCACTGGTTAGCGAGTGTTGACTGAACTATCCTTTTTCGGTGACGCCGATGTCGAAATGAAAGTAATGTGTGTGTGTGTGTGTGTACCTCACTGTTTTTCGGAGCTGTGTCTGCTATGGTCGTGGTAATTGGATCAGTGGGTTCTGAGGAAAACGTGTTTGTACACGCCACAACTTCATATATACCTCAGTGGACGTCGTGAAATGCAAAAAAATATGTAATACTAGTTTGATGACTGACGAACTTCACACCGCTATAAATGTTGCGTTAATCTACTCCCCCACTTTTCTCCCATTTTCAATGCCGTCCTCAACTATTTTTTATATTATAGGTAATTTTGAAAAAAATAATAAATATCAAGTGACAGACAGACGACACGACAAGGCACATTGATTTATAATGTGCAGTGATTCCGTGTTTTAACCTTATTTTCGCTGACCCCGTCACGTCGTCTTGATAAGCCGTTATTTTATTTCCATAGTCGATGATCGCTGAAGTTTCCCCGCGCAGCGTCCTCGCCAATTAATTATCCATTAAAAACTTCCTCACAGCTCTGAATGCCACAGAAAAGTGAAAACAGCGGGTTTAGCAGCTTATTATATTAAAATTAACATATATATATATATATATATATAGAGAGAGAGAGAGAGAGAGAGAGAAAAGTAATAAAATGTAACACAAGAAATGCATATATGGCCATTCTGGCTCCTTCAGGAAGAAGGTAGTCGAGGCTTTCGGGCCAGATTCGGACAGAGACAATTGACATATAGAAAAAATACATAATCACATATCATCATAATTATTAACATTATAAATTAATAAATAATGTAGCATAAAAAGTGCGAATGAGAGTAAAGAAGATACTTTAGCTCGTGTTCTTCATCACAGCAGGACTCCTTGATTTCTGCTGTGCTGCCGGAGGAGGAACCGACTCCGCCGAACTTCCTGCAGGGGTCCCGTGTTAAAAAGTTCGTGGGAAAGGGCAAGCGTGTTCCCACCGTCCTATGATATTAGGCCCTTTATACGAAGTGTAAAGAGATATTTATGCATGCTGGCATGACCACTTCTACCATTAATTGTTTTTCTTTACTGTTCATATTTACAGTTGTTTTTTGGACTGCTTCATTCTTACCATCAGACGTGATGTGGTTAAAATTCCGAATTAAGTTTAAAAAAATAATTTCACATCCTTAAGGGTTGTGTTGAATTGATAGTGTATATTTGCAGTTGTTTGTTAGTTAAACAGATGGCGTTGGTAGGAAATTGACACGTGATATCGTTTTGTTACACACAATCATATATATTTTGCCAAAATATGAATAAATCACGAATAGCGGCAAAAGTAACTGTTTGTTTTATTGAATCACATCTCGAGTAGACAGTGGTGACATCTATACTAGTTTTGTTCAGGTCAAATACCAAAAAATCCACGCTTACGTATATTTTTCATGTTTATAATTTCAATAATTTAGGCTGTACTTGGATATGTCAGACAGGACAAATCTTTTTATAATTATAGATTGAACAGAGTGAACAATCTGGATTTACTTCGCTGTTACCTCATTACCGCTTAATTCCAGTTTTTACCAGATCGATTATAACTTTGAAAGTTGCGCTCAAAGTTCCTTTAAACTTACTTTCAGAGATTATTAACGTGCGCCATAAAATACAAGAGTTCTGGAATTTTTAGTTTTATATCTACTTTTTTTATATAATAACTAGCTGTGTCCGCGACTTCGTCCGCGTGGAATAGTTGTTTTGGGTATTTTAGTTAGTTATTTATTTTAAAATTGTAATATCTTCTAAGATCTCCATTGAAATTAAGTGATGTCAAAGACAATTTTGTTTACAATTAAATACTCTTAATCAACAACACATTTATTTGGATAAAGGTTAATATTATTACGTTGATACAACTCTTAACAAATAATGCATTAATTTCGACCAAATTTGATTACCATAAAAACGGTTCTAGTGAGTTAATCTTAAAAGATAGACATATACTGTCGCATGTTCTTTCATACATATATTTTTGGTATCTTGAACCGTTTTCGCAGCGCACGCAATGGAAGCCTTCAAGGTGAATAATTTTCTCCGTTTTTTTAACATTTTCCATTATTTCTTCGCTCCTAATAGTTGCATCGTGATGTTATATAGCCTAAAGCCTTCCTCGATAAATGGTCTATTCAACACAAAAATAATTTTTCGATTCGCACCAGTAGAACCTGAGATTAGCGCGTTCAAACAAACAAACAAACAAACTCTTCAGCTTTATAATATTAGTATAGATATTAACTATAGAGGAATAGAGTAGGGGAAGCAAAGAAGCAGGAGAAGCAGTTAGGTAAGTGTATCGTACCCAACTTGACCAACAGCGCAGCTGATCCCAGTACTCTCAGTTCTAGTACACATGACATTTCTAATAGACGTCATGCGGGATTCCTCACGAAGTTTCCCTTCACAGGTGAGCACGTGGTGCCTTAATCAGTCCGTAATCTGAAAAATTAAACGTTAAATTACCTAAAACTTACAATTTATGTATTGAGGCTCTTTTGTTTTCTTTAGGTGTACCACATACATTTTTATTTCTCTTCAATTCGAATTTTGCTTTGAATGGAAATTGTTTTACTTTGCGATGCACTGTAATTTTATATAGCATATTTTCTACTATTATTTGTTAAATATGTACATAGTCTGTTTGTAAGCCTATTAAAATAAAATAAAATATAATAAATAAATTTCCACAGGTACAAGTGCTCCGATTCGAACCTATGATAATTCGCGATGACGCATAAAAATAATTATTCACTTATCCCTTATCTACTTGATCACCACAGCCACTAGAGCAACATGTTAGAAAATAAAAAATTCTGATGCAAATTATATATTAAAGAAAAAAATGAAATAGAAAGTACAAAAAAGCTAAAATGTTTAATAAAAATAATTAATATTTCAGGCAACAAAACACTTGTTATTAAAATACAGCACCTTAACTGCTTGCAATAAACACGCTTACGATCCCTTTAAAGTGGCACCGACAAACATATATCTCTCCTCGTCTATCATTATTATATCATATACATTCATCTCACTTTCTCACAAATGTGATATTTGATTATTATGCTAAATGTGTCTTTTACTACATCGTAACGTACAGTTAAGGTGGAGGCAGGATTACTAATTATTATTTTTGCTCAAAATGTGTTTACTAATTTTCTACACAATATTACCAAGTTTTAAAAGCAATAGAAATGTTAAACTTTACTTATAATAGATAGATACTAGCTGACCCGGCAAACGTTGTTTTGCCATTTAAGTTATTTCTAGGTAGTAATAGGTCAGTTATCGAGCGGGATTTAAATGATTAAATTACTAAAATGGCTATTAAAAAATAAGGATTGGTGATAATAGGGTAAAAATTTAGGGTTGTGTGTATTTTTTAATGCCAATGATTATAGAAAAATAAAAACAAAAATTTTTGTCCATAAATTAAAAAAAATGTTAAGGGTGAACAACCCTTATCACTTAAGGGTATAAAAAATAGATAGTAGCCGATTATCAAACCTACTGAATATGTATTTAAAATTTGGTAAAAATCGGTAAAGCCTTTTCGGAGGAGAAAGGTAACTAACATTGTGACAAGTGAATTTTATATATTGTATATATAGAGATAATCATTACACTTAAATAGTTCCGCCATCTGTCTAAAAGCGAGTTTTCTGAAGAGTTATCCAACCTTATTTCACCCTCTCCCTTCCATAACAGAACCCGCCCGGTCTTAATAAGATTAAGAAGTTCTCTAACTCTTACTTTTACCAAGTCTTTAGGCTATGGAATGCTCTTCCGGATACCGTAATCCCAGAGCTATATTTGGGTCCTTTAAACGAAGCGAACGATTTTTGTGCAGACTATCCATTTTTCTTTATCGTTGATAGTCGTAGCTGCTTTTTGGACAGCATCATGCACACGCAAGCGTGGTGTGGTCATTATGTCGAATCAGGATAAAAAAATCTTTAATTTTATATGAAAATAACATATTAATGTTTATGACTATTATCTGATTTATTTTGGTAACGTTGTCGTGACACCATTATGCCCTTATCGAGACGGACAGAGTCTTTATAACAAAAAAATAAAATAAAAAGAATTTATTTGTCACACCATACATAACATAGAAAGACAGGTTAATCAAGATGAAACACAGTAAAAGCAAATAGCCTCTGCTGTTATGCGCTAAAAGGAAGTCAGCTCAGCAAATGATAAGTGACCAGCTGAGCTAGCCAGTGCTGCTGTCAGCTGACACCTATTTATTACTTCAACGTGTAAAAAACAGCGAGAAAGCGAATAATAGAGTAGAGAGAGATACACAACTCTGAAGACTATTTCAAAGTGTCATAGATAATAGATAGATATATAGTCGCAGGGGAGCCAACATCACTAATTAAAATAATAAAGTCTTCACAATTCACTTGATTCCCCTTCATTTTCCCTTAACAATTTGATTAACTACCGAATTCCATTGTTAGCCCATTAGCTATGTATTTTAACAAAAGGGTCATATAAACTGAACACTGTAAACGATTACTTTCCAACACGTGCACTGGGCAACCGTTACCAAGTAAGGGATATCCTATAACCGTACGTGCGACCTTTATATAGTGGAGTTTGTATGGTGGGGGCTTGCTTGTTGGTGGGTGTTACTCACAATAATTAAGGCTAGCCTACACACTGACCGCTTACTATATAACTAAATTAACAGTGTAAACGACATTGCTACAATGTAACATATCTGTGATATAACTTTTGTAGCCGGTTGTAAAACTCAAAGGATCACAAACCCAACAGTTTCTGTATGCGTTAGTTCCAAGGCGAGTTTACGACGCAGTCTCCCATTAGTCTTGTCTTCAAGCAGATATTTGAATCAAATATACATTAGTCACAGCGACACCGAGGGATCAGATTCGATTCCCGTGTGCTCATAAATCTTCCAGTCAGTATTATAATAAAAGTAGACGGCATTATCTGTACGTAAAATATTTTTACAAAAGACGCCGAAATTGTGTTTTTTTGGGAATCTTATATGTCTATTAATACGATAAAAACGTATATTTTTTTAATTATTTATTTTCGCTACAATAGTTGCACTAATAAAAACACAAACATGATTCTTATAAACGTATAAACTTGTGTCCTATATACGAAATGAACATCGCGTGCATAAATAGTAAAAAAGTCTCATTTAAATATAATAATAGTTTAAAAAACACAAATGATGAGGAAAATAAAAAAAAAGTGAACAAAAAAAATGAAAATTAAAAAGTTATTCATAGAAACTTAACACATATGATTCATTCGAATTGTTATTAAATATTTCAAGTGTCTGGTACGTCCTGTATAGTTTTGTTTTTCTAGCTACGGGAGAGTTAGTGCCTAAACCTGTTTTCCGAAGAGTTGGCTGAGGAAACCCGCATGACATTTATTAGAAATGTCACGTGTACATTAGTGCTGTGAGAACGGCGATGAGCTGCGCAACCGATCACGTTGTGCGCGAGATAGCGCAAAGTGGATTCAGCCACTAACTTATTTCGGCTAACCTCGAAAGGGATATCGCGTCATGATATATCATATTATTATTTTATATGAATTCTAGGCGGACGCTTGACCTCAATCACACCTGGTGGAAGGTAAAGGTGAGTCCGACAATGGACCGTGTCCTCCCATCACATACCTATTCATTTTTCTCTTAAAAGCTCCCAAGACATAAAAAAATATGGAAACAGTCGCTGGAAGTACATTCTTCTCTTTAGCTGTTCACATGATGAATATAGAAGTGAATCTCTTAGAGAATTAACCTGTTACTAGATGAATACTATTATTGAACGTCAGTGAATCAAGGAACTGTGAGCAAATAGTTAAACCCTCTGACGATCCGCGGCACAAAGGCTCTACAAATGTTATTGCGGGTGTTACACGCCCTCGCGCCCTCAGATTGAACCTTTGAACTGAAATAACATGACATTATTAGATAGACTTATTGGCTTGTTCCGTAACGCCTCCTTCACGCGTCACAACCTTATCCGAGAATTTACACAGAATGTTTGGAGAACCCTGTCTGACCTGAAAAGCGCATATTTGTCACATGATTACATTATTAAAATAATAAATAATATGTAACGTCAGACTATATCACTTATAGAATGAGTAGAGATAAATTAGTGGTTATATCGAATTTGCACTTATATTATATTTCGTGTCCACGTTACCAATAGCGTAGCATATCGCCGTTCTCAGGGTAACGCAATAGCTAATCTTTCACGGTGACCAATTATTGTCTAAACGGTTTCTGTATAGTTGCTGTCAACACACATCTGTCGTGCAGACCGCCTCAGTTACAGCCAAGCCTGTCAGAAGAGAATCTCAGCGAAGACAGTACGTTTTGAGCTAGCAACTAGTCCACACTGAACATTATTACATTTCCATCGAATGTGACATCAATTCCGAACGATGTAATCACTCCCAAAGTATAAACAAGCTGATTTTATACTCGAGTCTCGCCCGGGGAGAAACAAGCACATTCCACATAAACGAATACAATTTACAATCATGCTTAGATGCAATTATTCCGGCAACAGTTTCTCAGTGTCATTATATCCCAGATGCAACAGCCGATTCTTTAGTTTCACCTTATATTACACAGATTCAAAATAATTAAAGTATTGTTAACGTTGTTTTATATATCTAATAATAATTTATTAAGTAGGCATTTTGATAAGACAAGATAAAGTGCGTAGGGAAAGTGACTCAACGCCAACGCCAGTTTACATATTATATTACCTAAAAGGAACCTACTTGTTCAATCGTGAGCCACATGCCCTACGATGTCGACACTTTACGGATAAATTTTGTACATAAATGTGTATGTTTGTTGGGGAAAATATTGTTATTTATATTTTTATTAGTTGCCAGAAGGCACATATTGTTGTATCCCGAAATATCTCCATTGTTTATAAAATCACCTGTACTGATAGATATTAACTGTAGTAAGCTGCGCAAATACTAACACGGTACATGCAAGAATTTGTTCTCCTTTATTTAGATTTAGGCTTACGTGTGTTATTTGAGTTGTGTCGAGGGGAGGAGATCCCATAAATCGTTGCCGAGGGACTGATTCAAGAGTTCTCGCTGACGTATTAAACGGTGGAGTGTGGGCCAAGACATGGGCGGGAGCGGGAAGCGAATTCAATTAACACGTCAAACGCCATCAAAGATGAAAGATTTTGTTTTATTATTCACTTGAAATTGGCTTATTTGATCAAGATATGTACCAAAAATGTTTATTATAAGTGTAAAACACGTTCAGAAATATATTTAAATGAATACTGATAATCAATTCCACTTTTAGTTGGCTCGCTTTCATAATTTCTTTTACATTAGTTTCTCGCATGGGAGATAGCAGATGACTGACTGTTCAACCTCGCGGAAGCTATATATCAAGACAAAGAAATAGTATTGGCATATTAATAGTTAGCTATCATGTCAAGACAACGATTAGTGTTGACATATTAATAATGAGCGTAACATAAGGATCTGAAATGGGATTCAGTCAATATTGCTTTTTTTATACCTGCTCGACAAACTGACTATATAGCAACTGATGAAAAATAGTCCAAGTAGTAGTCCAAGAACGGTAATGACTGTCCAGGAATGAAAATGAGTTGATAGTCAGACATATACTATAAAGGTTTCTAGATATATGAATAACTGGATACACAAACTAATCCCGACACGCGACAGGCTGAAGCGAGCTACTACAGTTGTGTACTGTGGTCACGACCCAGTTCCGGCAATCGCCCTAACAGCTCTCGTTTTAAAAAACAATTGAATAGTTTTTATAAGGAATTAAAAATTTAATATTTAAAATATCATACACCACAGTTTTTTGTTCTCCCTTTGCGGTCATTGTGATTCTGTCTTCTCCTTCGGGAACTTATGATAGCCTGTGCACCTTGGGCGAGGCGTCGTTGTGATTTCTGGATCAGACAGAATTTTAGAAAGCAAATACGAGATATAGTTTTTGTAAAAATTATATTTTATTTGTTGTATTTGTTTTTTTTTTTATATAACTACTTAGTTTTTTTAACGTTTTGTAGCTTGAATTTTTTTGTAGATACTTTGTTAGCTTTTGTGTTTTTTTTTGTGTATTTATTATTGTCTATGTATCGTCATGTATTGCCCTGAAAATGCAAAAAAGCAATAAACTTCAAAATCGCTTCAGCTTATGCGTTTTGACACAGCAAACAAACCCACCTACCGAAGACTTCTTAATTGAAGAATTATTGTTACCCTCTTACATTAAAGTCGCAAATTCAATAATGTACCAAATTATAGCAATATTCGTTTGGAATGAAACCATTCTCATGAATAATGCTATTTTGCTTCCTTTTCGAATTATTGATGGCGTTTATTCTTCAAAATTAATCTAATATGACTTTCGAGAGACAATTATGTGCCGATAGTGAAACACATATCACGCTACGTTTAAATAACGTATATCATAGGATGAAGAGAACATTCCGTCGCCCACGCCTGACTGGACGCAGGAGGAAAGGCACTTCCCTTCCTAACGGATTGACGGCTGGGCGGCGCACTTGGGGGAGTGCGTCGCCCAACATCTTCAAGGTGAGAGCGGTTCGTGATGTGTGCCCGCGTACCGCTTCAAGGCAATGAAGATGAGCAAATGATGTGCAAGGGCCCTTACATCAATAGGCCAGACGTCGCTGGGTGCTGAAGAAGCTGGCTCAGCCTTTCCTTTAGCGTCGGCAGACGGGAGAAGGAACACCATGGGGGCTTTAGTCGGTGCGACTCCGACACACCGGGGGGCAGCCCTCGCCGTTCCCTGTCGGCCCATAACGGGATTCCCCTGAGTTAAAAAAAAGGGTGAAGAGAACTCGCTCAATGGGATACCATACGACAATTCAATGAGGTCATTTGCCCTTACCTTTGCTAGGTAACAAAGATAAGAGTTGGAAAACTTTTCAGCATTTGTTGATGTAGCTAACAGAGTACGCTGAAATGATAATAAGAATCTCAGGACTGACAATTGTCAATTTTGGGAGTCGAAGCTGCTCGCGTCCGTAGGCTTCACCCTAATTTCCCTACACGTGCCTCCTGGGTGGTGCTAAACGAGCAGCAGCGAGGTGGTAGGGCGTCGGTGCCCGTCTGGATCGCGACCACAGTACATGGGTGCAAAGCCCGTCATAGTGACCAGTTTTGGCTTGTCGCGTTTCGGGATCAGCTTGTGTATATCCAGTAACTCATATACCTAGAGACTTTCAGTTGTGGTATATGTGGGCCGACATGATGATGTAGACAATCAATGGATTTTCATCCTTTGATGGTCGCTTTCGTTTTTGGACTACACTGTACTTACCATCAGGTACTCTGTAGTCACTATGTCGAGCCAGTGTAAAAAAAAATGTAAAGACAGATGGAGTGACTGATGCAAAAATAATTAAATGGGGAATCTTGTATGACAACACTAAGCGTGTGTAACTCGTGAACAAAAGACAAAAGGAAAGTAAAAGATCATGCTAGTAGGTCAAGACAACATCCGTAGATCTCAAACACCTTTTATCAATTAAATCGTTTCATTTATCAAAGTAATTGAAACTTAGGTCGTATATGAGATTGTATATATCAATAACTTTTTAATGTTCATAATTTTCTTATATGACTTGGCACCAGTAATCGTGACATAAATATATCCCTTTTTGGTCGGACAGAGTTTTTTAATACATACTATATTAAATATATTAATTTCCTGAAGAATGGTTACAGTAAGCTTTACTGTGATACATTATGTGTCTCAATCCACGAAGCGTCAGATTGGCGCAGGCCCTTTGTGGCATCGCCCGAGGTCACTTAGCATTATTGTGTGAAACAATTCCACGAGAAAACGTAAAAAATAGATCAAGATAGACAGCGTTCTCCCGGAGGGTCGCGGCGGCAGAAACGAAATGCCAGATAAGGAAAATAAAAGAAAATTATAATAAAAAAATGTTATTTGCAAGAAGCCGCCGCCGGTTGCATTGACGCCAAAGATAAATTGGGTGACACACGGCCATTGCTAGCGGGCAGCTAATATACGACAAACAAACGTATGACCTAAATCATACCTGGTGGAAGGTAAAGATGTGTGCAATGATGTACCCCGTCAACCCAACAAATGCCTATTCACTTTCTTCTTGAAGGCTCCTTAAATCTTAAGATGGTGGAATATGGTTGTTAGAAACATATTCCACTCCTTACCTAGTCTTAAACATCTGGCACTGAAATGTGTACTGTGTCAGGCCGCAGTGGAACGGAGCCTCTGGAGTTAGGCAGTCTGTAGCGAGCCCTCGACGATTCACCACTGAGCTTCATCTAGTTCAATCGTGTATGCCATTATTTCCAAACGACATAATCACTCCCTTTGTAACAAACTCCCTTTGATCAATGTTTTTCTTGCATTAATACACATAATTATAAAAAAGGAACTAACTATTATTATATGGGACTGACTATTGTGCATGCTGTGGTGCCCTGTAATTGTTTTTAGGTATCGTAGTTCTTTTTTATAACTCAATGTCACCCATGTTGGATACCCAATTATACACAATAAAATAATAATATAATAAATAACTGTAATATAGATTAATTTAACATCCACAGGCAAAGATTTTCTAATAATATTTGCAATAGAAATTGCATTTAATTCTTTGTATTACCTTATTAGTATGTATACCTAAATTAGTGAGCAGGTGTGTTGAGCTTGGCATTGTTCTTATTGTTGTATAGTTTGTGTGTTAATTTTTAATTTTAATTTAAATTGTACGTATTACTGTCTAGTTTTTTTCTTTTTGGTGTTTTGTTTTTAATTTTTTGTTTTGATATTGTTAGTACTTAGTTAATGCTTTTGAGCCATGCTGTGGCTGTCTTTTATTAGTATCCGTTGCAGACATTTAGCTTGTGCATGTGATCTTATTGTGAATGTAAAATGCAATGGAACTGTTGATAGCCCATAAATAAATAAATAAATAATAAATAAATACATACCTATACTACAGCAATAAAACTTTTACATTTTTAAGCCATATTCTAGAAACGATGGAAATCTATAGAAATTTATTCATAAATTTATACGATATTTGTACATTTTTAGTTTGCTAAGAGACATCAAACGCATATCACATCTCTGGGACGGTTCTGCCCAGTACTTACTCGACGCCCTGGATATGTTGAGGCGGAGGTCTGTCCGCATTGTGAAAGATCTAGACATCACTAAGTATTTTTACCTTTCCTGTCGTCTGTATTATGGCGAGTGTTCTTAAGGTTTATTTAACCTTGTTCCACCCTCTCCTTTCTATAGTAGAACTACGCGCGCAGGTTTCCGGAGTCACAGCTATATGGTAGCTCATATCCTGGCTAGGACTAAGAACATCACAAACTCTTACTTTTACCGAGTTGTTGGGCTATGGAATGGTTCTCCGGCTACGGTTCTCACCGTTCTATGATATGGCTTCCTTTAAATGAAGCGAGAAGAGATACATCGATGGGTTTTTTACTGTTGACAGTCGTTGCCGTTTTTGGATTCCGCCATTCATACCATCAGCCGTGGTATGGCCTCTATGCACTGTGCAGCAGGATAAAAAACGCCTCACAATGAATCTTTTTTTTGCCATTTCAGCCTCTCAAACAAAGTAGTATTTGTTTATTGATAACGTGCGTAGAAAAGTGCAAATGTATGGAAAGGACATGACATGCTAACGATGTTGGTCTTTCTAAGTACCCGATAGCGGAATATTTGAGAAGATTTTCACTGTAAACAATAAAATAGTGTAAATAATAAAACAAGACTAACCACTCTCGTCGCGTTAGACGAAATAAAAACAGGAGTTGACAGTCAAAAGTGTTATTCCAAGCGAATGCCGGCGGCTTCTTGCAATAATGTAGAGATAAAACCCGTGACATACAGATGCACGTGTTGGAAAGCAAATAATATATTAGGCTAAGTAGGACAACATCATTAGTTAAAATAACGAAGTCTTCATAATCCATTTGAATCACCTTCACTTTCCCTTAGTTTGATTATCTATCGAATTCCATTGTTAGCCCATTAACTAGAAATACAACCGTCAGTTACTCTTTTTATATAGATTAGCTAAATATACAAACGTATCGTATCAGATACCATCCATATGTGGTAGACGTTCCTTATATCCCCACTAAAAGATTCGCTTCTACATTCGTTATGCGAACAGCTAAGGAGTGGAGTATGATTTCAGCGAGTGTATTTCCACGTTATAGTGACTTGGGAGCCTCTAAGAGAAGAGTGAATAGGCATATGGTGGGTGGGGAGTAGGCGGACATGATTCATTGTCGGACTTGTCTTGTCTTGTTTGGTGTGGTTGAGATCAAGCATTCTCCTGTAAATAAAATTAATGTCAAGAAATATAGCACTAAACGTAAAAAAATCTTGGCAAAAGATATGACATGTGAAATGTGTACTTTTAAAGTCCCATTCGAATTGCGTGGACTTTGGAGCCGTGTGTCCGGCAGATAAGACTCGTCCAGAAAGCGCCGGATCGCTTTGTGTATTTTACAGTGCATAATTTATTTGATATACACGTTTAGATGTCTTCGTGCTGTTATTTCTCGCAATTTATGTGTGAATTGTGCATCTCTGTTTCTGGGAGATAGCACCTATCTCCTTTTACATTTGACAATGTCTACGAGAGATTTATTACTGCAAAAAAATGTTAAAGAACAAACTTAATAACAATATTGGATTATTTGCACCCAATTCTGTTAATAATGAGCGTAACTCCACATCAAAAGCTTAATAAATCTTAGTGAGTCTTATTTACAATTATATTAAAACAAATAATTTTTCATAAAATTGTATCACTTCACCACGTATCATAAATCGAAATTTCGGTAATGTACATTGTACAAAGCGAACTAATTAGATAAAAACAACATCGGATAAGCCACAGCTATGTTTTTTGCCAATCATTGACGTTTTTTAAACTACCCCGGAATCACCATACAATATGTACATTTTTTTATCCGGAGTCGGCATAGTGACCACATTACTCCTGATGTTAAGCTTGGAACAGTCCAAAAAACGACTGTAACTACCAGCCGTAAACAAAAATAATCGATAATCGCAGTGGTTATGCCGGCCTGCACAAATATTCCTTCACGCTTCGTTTAAAGAATCCAATATTATAGGACGGTGAAAGTACACTCGTCGAAAAACCATTCCACAGCTCAATAACACGGTGAAATTAAAAGTTAGAGAACCTCATAGTTCTAGCCGGGATATAAGATACCGTATAAGCTGTGACTTCGTAAACCCGCGCGTGTGGTTCTTTAATGGAAATGAGATGGTGAAACAAGGTTAAATAACTCTTCAGAACACTCGCCGTGACACAGACTGTAAAAAACACTTAGTGAGGCATTATCTATGTGTAACCAGATCGGCTAAAGATTCTTAGTAAAGTCAACAATGCGAACAGCCCTCCGCTGCAACCCACACAAAGATACGAACTATATTCCATCCTGAATTGAATATAGTTGCAGTTAGAAGAGTTAGAACTATATTCCATGCAGGACTTTTCTTCTGACCTGGGCCTTATACTCGTACAATAGGAATGATTGATTCGATGTGGAAAAACGACGCTCTCTCGTCAGGATACCAAGTCTACGTGATGTTGCGTAGATCACAGACCATATGTGATCCCTAAGGTTGAGATCACAGCGACAATAATAAGTTAAAAATCGTAGTAATTTTATTATAGACGATTGGGGTTGGCAACAGTGTAATACCCCCTTTACCGACCCTCAGCTCGCAATGAAAATGGCCGACTTGCATAATGCATCGAACCTCACCATTTGCATCTATTAAGAATTCTGTCTTTATAAACTAGTACCTTAGCTTCGAACTTCCTCTACGGTAGCATTCATGAAACACATCCACTTGAGTTGAATTACTATGCATTATAATACAATGCTATATTTACGCGAATGGTCGTCGATTCGAATCCCAAAACGTACCTATGGATTTTATAGATTACGTACGGGCTTAGGCATCACATGCTCACCGGTGAAGGAAACCATCGTAAGGAAACCTACATGGCGTCTAATAGAAAGTCATGTGTACTAACTAGTGCTGTGAGAACGGCGATCAGCTGCGCTATTCGTCACGTTGGGCATGATATTTAAGCGAAAAGTGGATACAGCCGATTATGTATCTCTGCTCACCCCGTAAGAGATATAGCATGACGATATATTTTATTATTATTTACAACAAATAGTACATCATTCTTTTATTTTGGGGGAAATCCTTATACGATCGTAAAGTTAGTGAAATAATTTTCATGATAGACATTTTACGTTTTTGTGTAGAGATGAAACAAAGAGTGACAGTATTTTTTTTATATTAAATTGATGGATCTAGTTACACCTTCCAGCTTCCTCCGTTGAAGCAGTGTCGTAGTGTTACTGTTCCAATGCGCTAGACAAGGTGTGCCTTGTCTGCATTAAATAATGTACGACTATCGGGACAGGATCACCACGAGATGCTCGGAGCTTTTAGTTTGTAAGTTGGTCTTAGCTTCCAATGAATGTTCACTTGATAATAAGTGTTATAGCGTATAGACGCTGCCCGAAACATGCTTGTGTTAAGCGCCGAAAGGGTCGTTAGGGTGTTACGGGACGCACGGGGTGAGGGGTGCGTGTGCGCAAGTACGACGCTTCTTTAGGGAGTCGACTACCAGGACCCAAGGTGAGAGAACATGCGTGCGCGTCGCAGTTCAGTGTGGCATAAAGTGCAATAAAGTGCAATAAACAGTAAAATCCGTGTCTTTCTATCGACTCACCCACGACCACCGGTCATAGTGTATTAAAAGACACTGCCGTATCCCTGATTTGACTTTCTGTTCATCGATATTTGACTGAGGGTTCTAAGATAACAACTTTTATATCGTCCACCTACGTTACGGTCGCTGAAAGGTCTCTATCAAATCAACTGACAGTCTGATATCTGTTCGCGGAGTGAAAGTGGCGACAGGGAAAGAGGCTTTGTAACATTTTTTTCACTTTGAAAGGAAATCTTGACAGTGTGTGTGTGTGATTGATATTATTAACAAAATTTATATTCTTGTTTATCTAAACTTTTAAAATTCATAAATTGGTATGTCTGGATAGTTAAATTAAAAAAAAAAAAATAGAAAAATAAAATTCAGAGTGAGATATCTTTGAACGCTGAATTTGAAGTCGAAAGTTCTGGTCTTAGTCATAATTATACATTAATATAGACCATTTTTCTTCTCACTAGATATTTTTGAGTTCATTTATTATAAATTAGGTGGCATTATTATAAAAACAGTTTCAAAATTTAATAAATATTTTTAATGGTCAGTTTTTCGTACATTATGATTATCGTTCCTCTCGGTCCCGTTCTTTACATGAACTGCCGAATATCCCCCGGGGCACCTCAGGCGGGACATCATCATCGTCTGAATTTGACGTCTGACAATATTGTTATTCACAGATAACATTTTTTTTTTAAATAAAACCACTCCTTGTTTTTCACAGGAGGGACCTCGAAAGAAAAGACGCACGATTTAAGATGTCGCAAGACTACCTGTGACAAATACTGTCCCCAAAAAAGACGAAAAACTGAAAAACTTCTCTTCCTAAATGGAAGCCCAGATCAATACAAAGCAATGCTAATTTTTTTTAGAGAAATCAAATTATAAGGGGTAATATAATCTTAATTCAAATAATTTAAAATTCATTGTTACCACACGGTTATGCTGGCTCGCGCCAATCATGTTTCTCGCTCACAGAGGGCTGCGTTAAAGCCAGATAATGAAAAAGATGGGCTGGCATATTCCTGCAGAAGCAGCATTGCTCATTGTTCTTATAATATATAGTGAGCTTGATTTCTATTAGCGGAGTGTAAGGAGCTATAGTGGGATATAGTGTCTGAGAAATATATTGAATTTTTACACTTTGAAAGTGATCTGTTGATTATGAGAAATCACAGTTTTAGGGGTGTAGGAAATATATAAATAGGGCCAATTAGATTGCAGGTTGCGGAAAACACTCAAACCATAAAAAAGGCTCATAGGTATTCTACACATCTGTTTGAACATTTATCAGTTTTTAGCGCAAATCACACTTGAGCGAAGTCAAGTCTGGCCTGCTAGTTCTTTTATATTTTACATCTGATGGGACGGCTGATTAGACTGAAATGGTGTGTTTGTGTTCCTACACACTATTAGGCAAAGAAGAGGTGATAACCATCCTTTCTTACCTGCTCTCTCAATATCTTAGCAATGCCCACAGGGCGTATCGCGTGCCGGACCACGGATCACATTTTCTCGTAGCAGGGTGCTCCGGATCCTGCGATTGGAGGAACACCCCGTTGGTTTTAGTCAGTAGAAGTCTGACAGACCGGGGTGGCGGCCCTCACCGCTACCTGGAAAGTCTATAAGGATTTTCACCGATTCGGCAAAAAAAAAACCTTGTTATAGTCTAATGGATTTATTAATGAAAAATCTAAAGAGCCATCTAGAACAATTCACAAAGTTTTAGTCACATTGTTAGAGATCACTTAAATGAGAGATCCATTATGTTATTCCAAGAGAAAATGTCAAACAAGATTAGACTACAAAAGCTGTTCCAATAAAAGTTTATAGCTTTGCCTCGATGTTAAATAAAACGGAAAGTATAAAATATTTCAATAAGACTAAGGTTTCATAAAACATAATTATGGTTTGCGCAATATTCAAGAAATGCTAAGAGATTTATAGACGCTATTTCGCGCTTACTTAATCTTTACTCAAATACTACAAATTACATAAACTATTTCATTGATGTCAGTGTCTTGAAAACTTCGATTCATGGCGCTATTGGTCACGTTTAGTCACGTAACAAGAACAAACAATCAGTAACCACGTCAAAGATTCCTTTTGTATTATTGCTTTAAGTATTGTTATTGTTTTGTATGTAGTTATGTGGTGTCCGATTTATGAATAAAATATAAAAAAAGCTTAATAACACTAAATAAGATGAAAAAGTTGAACAACGTCACAATTTTTATCAAAATTCAAATTCATAAAAATAGCAAATCAAATCGGTTACACATTTTTATATGCAAAAGCGATTTCTTGTATCGAAATTTATTATTTATTTTGAATGTTACTGTATGGTAGATTGACAATTTATAAGCACTATTTCTTAGGTCCTTTATATTGTATGAATAATTCGAGTTGCTTTTGGCATAATTCTTCTTAAATGATACATATAGATGCAGTTATTGGGATAAACACATATGTTTTAATATTAATTCCTTTGCGCTTTATCGTCAGCAGTTGGACATAACGTTTTAAATTATAAAAGTGTGTTGTCCTCAACTGTTTCAAAGTTTTTAGATAAGAACCCCCGCGAAATATTCTAGACGAACCGTTTCCCTATTTCACCCATTTTATAAAAAAAAACTAACCTAGATTTCAACGCTACTTTATGTAGATTATCTCGTACCTACAACCGTCTTGGAGATTCGGTCCATTTGTTCGTGGATTCCTTACCAAGGTTTAAGAGAAAGGTCCTGAAGTTGTTGGGAGATACACCTAATAATTTATGACATATAAGATAATCTAATCTAACCTTATTTAGAATTTGATTCTGTTGGATTTTGTACTCACACAATTTATTCATCTTTTTAATGTGCAGTTGTTTTATTCTAATTTTTATTTTATATTCATAGTATCTGATTGTACCTTTTCTTATTATTGTTAAAGCTTCTTTTTATGACTTGTTTTTATGTTTGTTAACTCTTATTAATATCTACATGAAACAGGACACTCTAATGTAGGGTGTAGATGCCTTAATAAGCACTGTACATTTGTAATTGTAATTGTGTATGTATTGTATTAATGGAATAGTGTATTGGGCCATTGAGCAACCCTTGTATTAATAAAATAAATACCACATATTTTATAACTACGTAATGAAATTCCAAAAGAAATAGACAAGTCATTATCGTTAGTTTCAATGCTTATTATTTTCAATAATCCCATATCGATAAAATTTAAAATTGCAAAACTTATAACATTCATGTCACTTCTAAATGAATAAATAACGGTCTGCAATAACAACTGTACTACGTTTTATCCCAAAAATATACGTTGTTCCCGAGGGAACATGGATAGAACCACGTAGTGCAGGTAATCTCGAAATCATCAAATGCTAACGTCCATTCCGACGCAGCTTTGAGTTTCTTTCAAACTTACTTCTCAAGGTAGTCGCTTCCGAAATGCTAGATCAGCGTTAGGTTCATTTTTCGAGGTCGAGGTCCGTACTCATAGGGATGCCCTTGTGTTTCCATCCAGCCAATAAGTCGCTGGGGTTGAGCATCCTAAGTGCTCACCTTCTTTGCCCGGTGTAGTTGTTAAGGTCTTTCCAGGCCAACAACATATTTTCCTGTCAAAAAAAATCTTGGCGTTGTTGTTTCATTGTTATCAAGGTTGTATAAGTACTATATTACATTTATATCTCATCCCGTTTGATTCAAAACAATCATTTTAAAAAATATGTTTTGAATAATTTCAACATAATTATTGTTAGAAAAATACTTGAATATTTATAAAGCTTCAAAGCCTTTGTTATTAGGTACTTAGGGAAAAATATACGTTTACAAAGTCAACAATGAAAGCACTCACAAAAAATATTTAGAATCAAGCACAACGAACTAAGTAAATAAATTGTTAAAAATTGAATTAGCGTCTAAGTAAAATTTCCATGAAGATGTTCAAAAATGTAGACAATTATTTTGAAAGTGTCTTTTTAATAAAAAAAAACAAATTCATAGAAAATAAAGAAATTAAATATGTATATTCAACAGATTTAAATTAAGTTACAACTAATATAGAAGGATTATTATCTATAGGAAACCTTTTTTTTACGTTTATCGCCAATCCATCTGATGTCATATCTGGTTATAAGAAATGACTATCGCATCAGCAACAGAAGAAACATTACAATTGCGTCGCTAACCAAGAAAGTCTTGTGCTAGAGAACTTTTGAAATGATGATATACTTGGATGCTTTGTGATGGTGAGTGCTGACACTTGCGACACAGTCTAACGACTACTGCGGATGTCAAAGTACCTTTTGCAATATCTACAATTATTTTGTACTAGCTGATCCGGCAAACGTTGTTTTGCTATATAAGTTATTGTAATATCTTCTATGATGTTCATTGAAATTAAGTGATGTCAAAGACAATTTTGTTCATAATTAAATACTCTTAATCAACAACACATTTATTTGGATAGAGATTAATATTATTACGTTGATAGAACTCTTAACAAATAATGCATTCATTTCGACCAAATTCGATTACCATAAAAACGGTTCTAGTAAGTTAATCTTAAAAGATAGACATATACTGTCGTGGACCTTTTTTTAGATCATTTCAAGAGGAATAATTCTTTCATACATATATTTTTGGTATCTTGAACCGTTTTCGCAGCCCACGCAATGGAAGCCTTCAAGGATGAATAAATTTCCCCGTTTTTTTTCACATTTTCCATTATTTCTTCGCTCCTAATAGTTGCATCGTGATGTTATATAGCCTAAAGCCTTCCTCGATAAATGGTCTATTTAACACAAAAAGAATTTTTCAATTCGAACCAGTAGTTCCTGAGATTAGCGCGTTCAAACAAACAAACAAACAAACAAACAAACTCTTCAGCTTTATAATATTAGTATAGATTAATCAAAATAATTATTATTCTAACCACGGCTGGTGTGGTTGTAAGCCACAGCCTCGATAGAACCGACATATATAGTAACTGCAGGTTACATTTAGAAGGTCTGACTCACGAAATCCAATCGTACAGCAGACATGAAAAGAACTGGATAACTGGAGAAAACCGTAACTATAATATGATATTTCTGGGTAAAGAAACACAAAGAATCTAGGATAGTGATATATACATAATATATATATGATATATATATGATATATACATAAGATATTTCAATAAGTTCAGTCTAAATCTAGTAAGAGCACTCCACGCTCACTTCCCACGCAATTACACGCTCGAACCGCTTCAATATTCCCTAAAGCCACGACCCGGGAGCGCCGGCCTTCGACTATGGGTTTATTAAATTTCAGACACTCACTCACGGCTTTGTTGCGCGAGCTTGCCTGGTTTATGTACTGCTAATAAACTAACTTGAGAACGTAAAACAAGCTTCAACATGAAGCTCTAAATCTCGTATAAAAGTTACGTCAGACCGACACCCGACGCTTGGTGTGATCTGATCAACTTGAATTTCATAACCTCGCTCATGCACAACGAAATCATCTCAACGAAACACCTTTATTTAGAAAGGCGCTTAACTCTATAATGGAATGATCCGCTTACAGTAAATACCAATTTTACTTCATATTATGAAGAATTTAATCAATTGTTAGTGAATTTTAAATAATAGTGATAATGAATAAATCCTGGCAGATTTTGGCCTTGGCGACATTTTCAAATCACATTAAATAGGCGTGGGATGGAACTCCATTTCACGAAGATGAGTTAGCTGATGATAAAATTCGGAAACTGTCACTAGCACAGAATATATTTGGTGCGTGAATGCTAACACTTGCACAAACGCACACACTCGTCTAAACCACTCTTCATCTAATGGAATGGTGAACCAATAGAACAAGAAACAGGCGGGTTGCAGTGCCTGGGTACTGATAACTGGTACTTACCAGCACCTTAGACCTTTAACAATACTTTACAGCCTCGCCAGAATCGAAAAAAGTAAAGTAAGTTATAATTAAATAACACGTATCTCTTACATGGAATTAAAAAAACACAATAATACGGGATGGGTATAGTATAACTAAAACAATGTGGTCGCGACGGTGATTGGCTACAGAGAAAAAATAATTTCTCTGCGTAATTATTAAGAAATATTCAGCTAAGTTTCAATATGAAGACAAAGTTATCAACTCCATGCGACTTGAGCGGCTCGCACATGTAACTTCTGCATCTGTAAAGAAAATACTCAATGAAATAGAATGAATTGCAAAACAGCCTCTTGATCCACCTGATCAAAAAAAAATCCCAACGAAAGGTGCTATGTGTGCCCGCCATTATAATTTTGAATATAAAGATATATTGCTGATTAAAGAATAAAATGTCTTATATGCAATGAAAATGTATTCATTATAAATACAATGAAATCATTATCACTAGCTATGTACGCGGTACGGACTGGAAGCCTATTTCACAACCTTAAAGTGTGCGACAAGGTTCTAGAGACCTGGCCCGTTGTTGCAAGGAGAGCTTCTAATATGAGAATGAGCTTGAAGGCAACGACGTAAAGTGCGTCCCAGGAATGGTCACAACACCAGAACAACCAATTCTTCACAACACTCCCTATTATACATACGATAAAATTACATAGAGATAACACACAGCTGATCGCAAAAACATTACAGGATTTCAATGGATTTAGTTAAATTCCAAACAGCGTGTTCAGTTTAACAAGATAATGGGCAATGTAGCGAAGCACGGGTCGTTTTCACGTAAATTGCTCCTATCTACAGCACTCCACTTACATACATTATGTCCGCGATCAATACAGGTCATCACTTGACCTAGTCTCGCCTCTTGCATACGTAATCGTCCCGGCTTTGCTTTATTTTCCTTAAATATGAAACGGGTTGGGTTCGGTTCAACGGTATACTTACTTAAATAACATTCCATGGTAATATGTGTTTTTACTTCGCCTAAAACGACTGGGGTAATTTTTGCAGTTGTTTCTTCTCGTGACTCATAACAATGGATTTGTTTTGACGACGTTATATAATATTTTTTTATTTGAACGCTAACAGACTGAATAAAACAAGTTATAAACGTAGGAAATATACACCGAAAGTCAGATCAATTAGTCAGATATATTATTTATTTGTATTGATACTACCGATCTTATTCCCATCTCTCCCAGTGTTTGGCATAGAAAATAATATCACAATAGAACATTTCTCTTTTTTCTTTCAGTAATAAAATTATTTTGTTTCTAAAGTTTCATCATCACCCTTAGACATTCACGCACCATCTCACATCCTTCATCACTTTCTATCATGCACCAACGTAATTTAAGTTGTGTATAGTATTAAAAATTTTGAATCAATTAAATATATTTTCTTACATATACGAGTCGACTGCTGCTTCAATTTTCTTTTCTCTGTTAATTTTTAAATATTATCATTATGTTATTTTGTACAATATGTAAAACTGTACTGAATATAATATACGTATTTGTAAGTGCTATTCAATGACAGAGAATAAAAAAATAAAATAAAATAACAGTTCAAACGGGGTTAGATTATTTGCCATCTCACGAATATTTCATTTCTTTTTGTAACTAGTACTCTTCTCTTGACTGTTTTATGTTTGCTTCGATATCTACTATTGTTTATTTATGATTTACAGGCGGACGTTCGTCCTCAATCATACCTGGTGGAAGGTGAAGATAGGTCCGACAATAGACCGCGTCCGCCTAATTCACTCTTGTCTTAAAGACTCCCTAAGTGATAAGATCTTGGAAATATGATCGGTGGAAGCATATTCCACTCCTTAGCTGTTCACATGGTGAATCTAGAAGTTAATCTTTTCGGGCAGATATAAGGAACATCCGCCACATACGGATGCTATTTGACAAGGTTTCTAGTAGTTTTATGTTGAAATGGGGCTAGCGGAATAAGATAATGTAGTTTCTCTAGTAATTAAGAGATCTTTAACGAAATGAATAATAAATCTCAGAACATAGATACTCCAATACATAAGTCAAGTTTATCTGAGACTTAATCTTACTTACAAGACATAACGTTTCGCCGAAGCCCGTCCTGATCCAGATGGTATAATCATATGCACGATAGCTACGTGATGTGATTACTGAGGCCGGTAACGATACCTCGTACTTGGCAGCGTTTGGCATAATGTTATTGATATGTCCTGATTTAACCTCTGGTTTAATAACAAGGTTACTGTGGAAGAATTTCGTATTATTTCCTTTAGATAGGGACGTAAGTAAAGATTTGAATAAAGGATGGAACGTATATCAGCTAATAAAATGTCCTCATAAATAAAACATATTCAGATATAAAAGAAAGGGGTAACCAAACACTTGATTTACTTTAGAAATACAAATATTAAAACTTTAGAAATACAAATATAACACCGGTGTAAACGTGTTAAATGTAAGACTGCAACAGAGGGTTGTTTGCATTGTGAATGACCCAGGCGTTACTAATAATTTTGAACTGCTCTAGTTGCGCAGAAATTTGGTTGTCTACCGTCTGCATCACGGCGAGTCTTCCGAAAAGTTATTTGACCTTGCTCCACCGCCTTCCTTTCCTTAAAACAACTACACGCGCGGGTTTTCGGTATCACAACTATACGGTATCTCATATCCCGGCTAGGACTAAGAGGTTCTCTAACTCTTACTTTTGCTGAGTCGTTGAGTTACGGAACGGTGTTCCGATGAGCGTGTTTCCACCATCCTATAATATTGGGCGTGAAGACATATTTGTACAGGCCGATATCATCACTGCGACTATCAATTGTATTTCTTTATTGTTGACAGTTGTCGTCCTTTTATGGACTGCGCCATGTTTACCATCAAGCGTATTGTGGTCACTATGGTGAGTTATAATAAAAAAGTGTTTTACTCGATCACGTCTAATTTAGATCTCTCCCAGAACGTCTTAGCCGACAGATATATCCAGCTAAGATGCTTTGTAGACTTATAGTAAATTGATATAATTAATAGATATAATCATGAGACAAATATAGACAGTGTGGCTCAAAGTTAAGAAACGATAAGCAGAGTCTATAGTTCAGGTCTACGTGAAAGCTTCACGTGACAACGAATCAACGTGTTAGCGGATTTCATCGCACGTAGCGACGTGTTAGTACTATGACGTGGTAATTGTGTTACATTGCAGTTTGCGCCGTCAGTTACAATGTATTTCGGTGTTAAAGTTTTATGGTTAGCCGTTTATAGCCCGGCTATACGTCCTGTTAAAACGCATTGACACATTGTTGATGAAACACTTTAAACTGATTTTGTAGTCACGCTTTCAGCTTTTCAATGTAGATAGGACTTTGAAAGCACGCAAGGAACACTAATATTGAGGTATAAAGGGTACTGCAACATAAAACGGAGAATTCATAGTCGCAACCGCAAAATTGTAGACGTTTAAAAGTCAAATGACTTTGCTATTTTTCTTAACGGTATAGTTTTTGGGTAACCGTTCAAGGTGGGGTTCCTGACCAACCGGCTAATTGCCCTGGAGTTGTCGGCAGAGCATTGTGATGTGCTCTACCGCAATACACCGACAGTGATTCCACCAGGGTTTCTGTACAACGGGTGCGGCCCTGGGGGCTGTGACAAATTAATGACAGGACCAACAGTCCTCGTCTATGTGTAGAGATAGGCACCTTCGGGTTTTAAACTAGTATAAGTCCGACATACCTTGGCAGCACTTCCCTCTAGTACAGCTGAGACGGTCCTATGAGTATTACCACCAAGTAAAAAGATGGCACCGCGGTCGCAATAAACGTTTAATTCAGTGGTTACTATATATGGGGAAAAGATGGATACATTCCTAGGTTATTTTGTAAACAGAATTTAGGTATATCGTCAGTGGCAGGCAGGGTCGCTGCCACGCCGTCTAGATTGCGGACATGTTTTAAATTGTTCAGTTTATTTTCAACTCGTTCGAACACGTCTCCGGCAGAGTTTTAACTTGTTTTGTTACATCTATACGTGTATGCTCGATTGGACGTCGAGGGCTTCGGCTTCAGTTGTTTGTAATTTATACTTTCGCCGGAGTTGCGATATTGAATGTCAACTGAATGAATAATTTATTTCGAGTTAACAAACGTTCCTAAATATTGTATAAATTAAGTCAATTTTCCGATATATAAGTCAGACCTAGATATTACTTACATACATATTGTTCTGTTTTCTAAGAAGCGTTTGTTTTGTGAAATTGTTTTTAAAAACTTTCCAGACATATAATGATGTATACTTTATTTATAAATACGAAGCAAATAACAATAAAATTAAATTTTCTTTTAAAATAAAATGTTTATTCACGCAATCTCAATATTAAAGATGGAATATAATAACGTAATGATTGCGAGTTTCATTTCAATCATTCTGCCATCTATTGATAATATTTGTAACTGCAACCTATATTTCATCTGCGACATTTCAATGCGTTTATAATAATTTATATATATTAATTAGAATAAAATAGCACCTGTAATAAAAAAAAAACTAATTACAATGCTTTTACTTGTACAATGTTTGAAATTGAGAAATTCTGCTGACATTTATACTCTCAGGACTGTTTATTTCTCTCTGTGTGAATCCTTGATATCTTACTGCATTGCTGTTTGGGGTGGAGCCTCTAAGACCACTTTATTGAAACTTGAGAGGGCTCAAAGAGCTGTCTTAAAAGTCATGTGTGAAGAATCCAGAAGGTTTCCTACTGAGCTGTTATATTCTAGAAGACAGCTCTTTGTCTCAAAACTTGTCCTCCGTAAACATAGAGTGGTCCTTGTAGGGACAGATAGCAAAAGAAAACCTCGCAGAATGAGATATGTTTGCCATATGCCGATTCACAAGTATCATTTTGCTGAGAAACAATTTTGGGTTCTTGGTTCAAGGATTTACAATAAGGTTAATCATGAATTAAATATCTTGAACTTATCTAAATTCGAACGTAAGGTGAAGCTGAGAGACTGGTTGTCGAATCTAAAATACAATATAATGATACTGTGGAACTGTTGCAGGAATAGATGTGTTTAGGTTTTAGCATTAACATTATTTGAAATTATATTCACTTTTTTTATTTTTATTTTTTGTATAGTCTATTGTTTAGTATGTAATATTATTGTTGTATTGTTTTGAGTTAAGAATGGGGCTACGCAGCTGTAATAAACTGTAACAAATTGTGTGAAATATGCTGACAACCAAGATACAGGTTGTCCTAGTTTGGGTGTCAGCTGATTTTAATGTCCTGCTTGTAATTTTTTTGTCTAATAAATAACTTTATTATTATTATTTATTTATTTATTAATGTTAAAATTAAAAATTAAAAATAATAATGCAGTTCTTGTGAGTTTTATTTCAACAGTGCTACCATCTATTGATAACATCTGTAACTACAGTCCGTGTTTCTTCATAGATCTTTTTTTTAATACTTTACTGGTGGACGCATGTCCTCAATCACACCTGGTGAAAGGTGAAGATGAGATTAATGATAGACCACGTCCGCCAAAAAATGCCTATTCACTCTTCTCGTAAAAACTCCTAAGTCATAAGATCGTGGAATATGTTTGCAGAAACCATATACCACTCTTTAGCTGTTCGCACAATGAATTTAGAAGCGAATCTTGCGTGCGAATATAAGGAACGTTTACCACGTACAAATGATATCCAATACGGCTTTGGGTAATTTTATGATGAAATGAAGCTCATGGAATTAGGGAGTGTAGTTCCTAAGAACAATTTCCACTGTGCAACCGGTAAACTGCGAGGCACGCGACTTTACGCCGATGTTCGATGCTCTGTATTTTTATCTCAGTCGAAGAGTCAATGCCAACAAGTTTACGAGCCCTACGATCAATCGAGTCAAGAGCCGTCAACTAGTATTTAGGGGACTTGTCCCATAAGTGGCAACAGTACTCCACACCCTACCGCACCTGTACCTGATACACATTAAGAAGTTGCGATGATGCGAAGTACCGCTTGGCCTTAAAAGGACACCCAATTTTTTAGCAGCTGTTTTCGCCATAAAGTTGATCTACCGCCCAAAGTTCAGATCGGCTGTCAGCTCTATACAGAGAAGTTTGAAACCATTAGTGACCGGCAAAGAAACACCCCGTAATGTGGAAGTTAGGTGAAAAGGACTCCATTTGGCGGAAAAAAGACACGTCTGTGTTTTCGTAGCATTAAGCTAACCAGATTCACATCGCTTCAATCAGAGACATATTTAAGACCTAAATCTCTTCGCTCCACTATAGCCTCCCCCTGGAGAGAGATCTTCATCGCATCCGTCAGTGGGCCAGATCAGTAACAGTGCTAGTATCTGCATACCCAAGGATACCAGATAATCAGGGTTTAATCAGATAATTGATCTGCAGCAGAAAAAATTTTGCCGAAAGTACTGATCCCTGAGGGACACCGGCATTAATTATCAATTGATCCGTCGAACAGCCATTTTTTTAACCCGGGGGAAACCCGTTATGGCCCGTCAGGGGACAGTGAAGCCCGCCCCCGGGGTATCGGAATCGCACCGACTAAAACCTCCGGGATATTCCTTCTCCCGTCATCCCGGGCCCAAAGGCGAGGCTGCACCAGTTTCCTCAACACCCAGCGTCGAACAGCCTTCAGCAACAACTACTCGTGTATGACCATTTATGTAGGAAATCATTTATCCAAATTTAATATTATATTTATATCTTTATAAATTATCCAAGCACGACAAAAAGCCTTAATTTATAAATATGACGAAACTAAAATTTAATTTGGTCCAAAATAAGAATTTTCCTTGTGCAAAGTCAAGTATAATTAATGAAGATGAGTTTAATGGAGTCTGCTCGTGACCATGGCTTGTGGAACCAGGTCAAAACGGCGAGCCATAATCAAAAGTTAATCAATTCGCGCATAACACCCGGTAAAGTATATAAGTTATAATCTGTATGTATATTAGTGAAAATACAAACAGATAATAATATTTTATAATATGTAAAGAAAATATGTTATGAGTACGTGCATAAGAGTACATATGTTCACAATAAATGTTTAGTATAATTCTAAGAAATAGTGCGTATTACATGTAAGATGTATATAATAACTCACTGACATGTTATGATCTTGCGAGTGTTAAAGAAAGTGACAAAATACTCCCCAACCCTTGTATAACTGCGATGTAACGTGCCTGATATACGATAGAACCATAGACATCATATAGTGGAGACGTGGCATCTCATACAAGCAATCGTATGAGTCATTTTGACACATGCGCACATTTTTGAGGTGGCAGTACAATACAGAAGCGTAAAGAACTTCATAATGACTTGTTTCGGCTCGTCGCGTATCGAATCTGCTTGAGGATCTCCAGTTAGTCATATACATATGTACCTTTTGTCGCAGTAGAAGTAGACTAATATGTCAAAATTGACTGTCTATGGATTCCTATCCCCTGACAGTCATTGTCGTTTTCGAACTACACTCCCTCTTCCTTGATGACTTGATCTTTAACATCTCCATCTTAGACTGTACTATCCATCAATACCGCCGATTTAGAAAATAGAATCTACCGAAAAGAGCCGACAAGAAACTCTATTAGTTGCTTTTTTTAACAATTTGAGGTACAAATGAGAAAATTTTATTACAACGCATTCATATCAATTAAACAGTCATTGATAGAATAATATCCTCTTTAATAAATGCATTTTTGAAGTGGTAAGTCGATAGCCTAATCTTGGTTGTGGCCACAGTACAACAAGTGTAATAGACATACACAGTAACTCGCATCGGCCTGTCGCGTTTTGAAATCACCTATACTTAGAGACCTTAAGTCGTGGTATATTTGAACCGACATGACCACGGAGACTCTCATTGAAGTTTTTAGTCCTTCATAGTCGCTGTCGTTCTTGGACTACAATGTACTTACCATCAGGTGCACTATAGTTACTTTGCCGAGATAGTGTAAAAAAAATTCATTGAGACAGGGACATGAGTCACTGTGACGTTACATTAGTGTTATTCGATTGATGTGTTATCAGAACGAATGATATTATATTTTATGTCTCTTTTCAGAATGTCTAGAGGAACAAATGTCCCGAGAGGACAACTTACCGCCTTTTAAGTAAGTAGGACGGTTTGTCCTAAAGAACGTGATCTCATATATCAAGAGAACTGGTTATTCCCATAACCCAGCCTAGTTGGACATCATGCGCGGCAATCTTCGTGAAAAATCACCCTCTCAAGGGAATCGGCGCCCGGAGAGGCGATTTGTCGACTTTTTTGTCGTGCAACGAGGCTGCGACCTCGACGAAAGCGAGCGCGGAGTGCCGCCATAAATTACTCGGAATGGTTAGATGGGAGGAATCGAGGAAACATTTGTAAGGCACACCGGAGTGTTATTGCGAACGTAGAGGCTTGGAGTGACGCGAAGTGCGGTTGATTTCGTGCTACCTTGAAAAAAAATACTACTTTTCGTTTTTAACCGACTTCTAAAAGGGAGTTCTGTATTCGTTTTTTTTTTGTATTCACCCATAGCTCCGCCATTTAGACATATTTTGATAATTCTTTTTATATTCAATAGCGTGTGGCATAAAGTTAGAAGTCTTCGAAGAAATAGATAATAATGCATTAATGGACAACTGCAAAATACGTAGTTTTCTCGCTGTATCTCCTGCGTGTGTAACAAATCTCGATGATTCTTTTTTTGTTCAATAGGGTATATATCCTAGTTGTTTTAGGTATGATACGGTACTGGGTAGACTTGAGGGAGTCTGCTGCTCAAATGAGAGGTTCCGGAGGGGTGGGTCCTTTACATTCATCTCCTCCCAGCAAAGAAGCCTTAATAAGGCTATTCATTCCCCGGGTTTCTGGACGAATTCGATTTTCCAGACCCGGGTGGAGCGATTAGAAAGTTACTCAGGGGATTTTTAGCCGGTAGGAGTCTGAAACACACGGGTAGCTGTCCTCACAGCAACCTTGATGGTCCTACCCAGGATTTTCCCCCGGTTACCAAAAAAATTTGGATTTTTTTATATAACTATAAAATAAGGATAGGCCCCGTGAGACACACAAACAAATCGCGCTGGCCGACGAATGTGTTGAGATTTGAATCTACTCGGAATCCTGATCTAGAGCAAGGACAAGGGCTTAGGATATTCTAAAGTAACTGAATATGATAGTTATAAATAAATTGTTTCAACTTTGTGGGGTATCTTATAAGGTCGGATTATGCCTAAGCGTTTGAACACACGTCGGGGATCGTAAATTGTGTTTTCCTACATTATGCAAATGCTGTGAGGGTTAAGCGCCGTTAGTATGTTTTAAGTTTCAAGTTGTTGTTAAGTTCCCATTGAGTGCTTATATTAGTTGCCCTACAAACTTACGCGGTAATATAGGCACATTACTTGTTCATAGAGCTGTCTACCGGATTACTGGAATATTGTTTCCACAATAACGATCGCCTGTGGCTTCGCTCGTGTAGAATTATTATTAGAGTTAAGAAAAACGGAACTCGGAAAGTATCCAGTTATGGTGGTACGGAAATTGCCCGAACTGAAATTGAAGCGCCGACATTGGGAAATCACATTGGTCATACCCCAGTGGAAATACTCGTAAGGAAAAAAGGAATAATAGTTATTATGTATTAACTAGATCTGGTGTTGAATAACTTTTGAATACATTAATGGGTCTTAAGCGTAAATTAACATACTTTTAATTATGGCTCGATGATTTTTTTGTTTTATTATTTACAGATGGACGTTTGACCTCAAATACACCTGGCGGAAGGTGAACACGCAACAAAAGTCATATGATCGTAGAAATAAGCTCACTGGAAGCATATTCCACCCCTTAGCTACTTATATCTCTTCGTGCGGATATAAGGAACGTCCACCACATATGTACGGTATCCACGCGGTTTCTGGTTGTTTTATGATGCAATTGAGCTTGTGAAACTAGGGAGTGTGATTTTTGAGAGACTCTCCATTGAGCTAATGGTAAAAGATTGCGAAATAGGCGACTCTACGCGTTTTATATTCAATATGAAAAAAAACGCGAAAGCTCAAAATGTTATTAAATAACTTTTAAATAAATAACAATAATAGAAACATCTCACTATAATCATTTAGTTCCTTTATATTTTCTGAATGTACAAGTGTATTTTCTATTTTTCAGTAAAATGTAAAATCTGTGTTAAGATATGCTAAAAACATTGCCCTAAATCAGTTACCGCGTCCGCTGCCCTTTGATATTAAAACAAGCACAACCCTTCGCGGAATCCTTTATTTGATCCCTAATGTGTGGCCAGAATATACTTTCAATTATATCCTCATTACTATTAGTTATCAAAAAATCTTAATTACTTCTCAGTCACTGTATATTCTAGTAAAATATACTGTTACAATAGAATTAGGGTAAAATTTGAATCCTAGATGTCTAGGCTTACAGGTACTATATGGCTATGATTTTAAAATGTATACATTGTCTTGAGGTGCTCTTTCGAATGGACTAACTGTCAAACAAATCGCCAACGATTATTGAACATTAAAGATGTCATTCTTGATAGATCATTCACATACACACAGTGTTTCGGTGAAATACTACGCTGGTTTCCTCACGATATTTTCCTTGCTATACATGGGTAATATAAATTAATTTTCTCAGTGAAATAGACTCTGAAGGATTAAATACCGCCGGGGAAGCCCGATCGCTGTTGCATTAATATCTAGTGTGAGAGAAAAGCTTCGGTTTCGGCAAAGATGGTCATAAAAGTGCCGAATTTGAACGTACTTCTAGGAATAATTAAAAGTAAAAATAAACAATTTTCTAACTTTTTGTCGAAAGTTAACACTTGATGAATATTTTAACTTTAGCAATAATTATTTTTTCATTTAGTTAAAGCACAACCAAAGCTTTGACTACAGATTCGATTTTACCCAACTTTTGACAAGTTACGAGGAAATCTCAATAGTCTTTACTCGTTGTTTATATATTATATATCAAGATAATCCCTTGTATTTAAAAGTTTAAAGAATTCTTACGTTATCCCTTTTATCTAATATTGAACTTTTTTTTACGATTTTAAAACATTTGGCTTGTACCGGATATCAGCCTATAACTGGATAATTATTAAAAGTAATTTGACAATTATAATTAGATATTTTTCGTGTTTAGCACCCGTTAAAGTATTTATAATATACTTATTATAAATATAACGAACGCATATGGCGTTATGTGTGAACTAACTTACTTTTAATTATGTCGTTTCGACCTGATTACACAGATCATGGTCAAGAGCAGACCATCCACCATCATCGTTATGACTGTCGAGACATAATTACTTCGTTAATTCACGCATAAGACCCGTTAAAGTATTTATAATTACAGTCAAATCAATTAGTTTTAGATTGACGCTTACTAGAAATCCTTGGATTTAGCTAAGCTGACCACGAAAGTTTGAATATATATCGTTTTTTGGCGGCAGAAGTCTTCGGTAAGACACTATGTTTAATCGATCTCGAACTAAATTTCTAAGTAATTTTTAGCTTTCGGTTTTCAGTTAGTCCGAAGGTTACCGTAATAACCAATAAATCAGTTTCGGCTTCGGGCAAAAATCAACCGTCGGTCAGACCCTATTAATATCTCATTTGGGATTTGCTAGTTTCGGCTCAGTTCGATTAAGCCGAGCGCTGGATTATATTCTGTAATGAATATTCACCGACTTATTTAATGCCATTGTCTGGTTTCGTCGGCGATTAGTTGCGCAACTAATCTCCCTTCACTGGCCCACGCATCTACTTTGCTCGTGTTATGGAAATGTTAACTGGTAGGCTAATTGCTGCTGTTTCGAGATATTTAAAAAAATAATGCGATCGCATATTCACCCAATAGCATAAAAACCTATTGTTTTCAGAATATCCTGTTTGTATTACTTCGCGTATAATACTTAAATCGTCGAATCGTTTTTAGTTTTTAATAAGACTTGCAATATTTTTCAATATTAAGTGAAGATGATCACAATACATTAGTGATAATCCCATTGAAATCGGCTAAGCCGTTTTTGACATTAGCGCGCAGAAAACGCACTAAAAGACAAAAATTCTAAGAATCATTGTTTTGGATACGACTACGTAAATAAAGGCTCCAAGTAACTGTTTTTTTTTTTCATATAATATTCATTTACAGACAGCGGTCAGATATCCATTTATTATATGTATGTAGTTTTGGGGATCTTTGGTTTAGAATAAACACTTAATAAGCTTCAAAAATCTTCTTTATTGCACTTTTTTCTAATTAATTTCTCGTCTTCACACTTTTTACGTCTTAGGGTCAGTTGCAGAAAGATTCCATTAAATATTTTTCAGCTAAAGCACCCGTTAACCTAACTGATGATTAAAATTTTAGCGCGATTCACAGTACAGTTTTCCTACTTTTAAAAGGTACTTTAGCTAAAAACTGCAATGCACAGAGAATATAGTAAAATGTTATGAATGATTGAATGATAACGTCTTGTTCACACTTTTTTTCGTGGACTTTGCATCAAATACGGTTTACCCCAGAAACCGGAGCGCAATGTTCATACTTATTAAAAAGTTATTTGTATAAACATGGCTATATAATGGTAAAAGCCTTTGCTTGACATTCAACGGTCAAGATGGAAAACAAATAAAATCACTAATATGTTTGTATTTTTAAAAACTTTCAAGTTATAGTTTTTATTTATAAAGAAAGAAGAAGAAGTAGTTTTTATGTATATTTTCTAAAAGTAATTATAATATAGGTGTCTAGTAAAAAGTAACATAAGTTATAGGAAACTTATTTGGCGTAATCTATACTAATATTATAAAGCTGAAGAGTTTGTTTGTTTGTTTGTTTGTTTGAACGCGCTAATCTCAGGAACTACTGGTTCGAATTGAAAAATTATTTTTGTGTTGAATAGACCATTTATCGAGGAAGGCTTTAGGCTATATAACATCACGAGGCAACTATTAGGAGCGAAGAAATAATGGCAAATGTGAAAAAAACGGGGAAAATTATTCATCCTTGAGGGCTTCCATTGCGTGCGCTGCGAAAACGGTTCAAGATACCAAAAATATATGTATGAAAGAATTATTCCTCTTGAAATGATCTAAAAAAAAGTCTACGACAGTATATGTCTATCTTTTAAGATTAAGTCACTAGAACCGTTTTTATGGTAAGCAAATTTGGTCGAAATTAATGCATTATTTGTTAAGAGTTGTATCAACGTAATAATATTAATCTTTATCCGAATAAATGTGTTGTTAATTAAGAGTATTTAATTGTGAACAAAATTGTCTTTGACATCACTTAATTTCAATGAACATCTTAGAAGATATTACAAAACCTTATATAGCAAAACAACGTTTGCCGGATCAGCTAGTTTATTATATAATGGAGAAAACATGAGGTAAACTATGCTCAGTTCATCAATTCATACAAACGTAATTATTTTGTTGTATAATAAATATATTCTAATAATATAATGTATCTTTTTACAGATATAAGCGTACTATATATAAAAGGACAATTTGCAGGGTAGTACATTTATGCAAAAGAACAAAGCAGCTTGGTTTGCTATAAGTAACGTAACTGCAAAGAAAACCTTTCCCAGCCATGTATTTGGTTAATGTACAGAGTATCTGCAGCACACTGAATAAAAAGAATTTTAGATAACAAAAAACAATATATTAATCTGTAAGTAATTTATGTTTATGGATATATTTTTGATTTTATTGATATTTTATTACAATTATATTGCATTGTCTGACAAATATATACAGTTATCAAGTACATTAATAGGCAACTTTACAACCTGGTCATATGTATTATTATACTGTGATCTACACCTAGCTAGGCATAGATGTTCTGCTGCCTCTTAAAGTTACAATAAATTGGTGTTTACATGCAACTTTTTTATTTGCAATAAAATATGTTATATACCTGTTGACATGAGCAATGAGATTTTTTTTTTATCAAAACACCATTGAAAAGACATTTAATATGTTATTTGTATGTGCTCTATATAACTACATTTTACTGTTTTATGTTAATAGAAATTAAATTTATAATTAAAACTTATATTTATTGTTTCAGTAACAAAGTAATTCAGAAAATCTTCAGTAGTAACTGAAGATATTTTAAAAACATTTACATTGTATGGAGAACTGGCAAAATGAAATTATAGAGAAAAAGCTTGATTGTACTTTTTAAGGATTATTCCTTGAATATGCATATTTTAAAACAAAACTAATAATGTGAATAAAGAACTTCAATACACAAAATGGTTTCTTACTCAAATTGAATAAAGTTTACATGTTTATAGTGTTAGGATATTTTTATTTTATTAATTCAAAATTGTGGTAGAAAAGTTACAACATAATTACATATTTTTTTCCATCAAAAATGAGGTTTTGTGTCACACAACTGCTGTTAATATAAGGAATTTATTATGAAACAAATAGGAACAGTATTTATATATATATTAATTAGTTTTATTACATTATAACAATTGGTGAAAGATAAATACTTAGAACTAATTCACTTACCTGTGATAATGAAGGTCCTGCGTTTGAGTCCCTGTAAACTTTGTAACGAGAATAAGAGTTTGTTGTTTTTTTTTTTGTGTATTTATGTATAAGTATATAATATACCTTTGTTTAGTATCCATAATACAAGTACAAGCGATCAGATATTACTTTAACCATTTTTTTTTCATTATTGTCATATGATTAGAATTAATGTATTTAAAAAAGTGTTAGCACTTTCCTTCTGTTATATTAAAACGTGGGATACAAGCTTACCTGATAGAAATTGATCACTGTTGTTATGAATATGTATGCTTTAAAATAATGTTAAATTTGCAATAGTGCAAGATCAATAGTTAGGTGATGACAAGGTAGTACATGGGGCAGTTTTGTTAGATATTATGTTGGCTTTCTAATGGCATTAATAATAAAAAAAAAAATTTTTAGGCATTTATGGGTAAAAAACAAACAATCATTTCACTGGGACAAGATATCACATTAATTTTTGTTTAACCAAACACTTGATGTATAATTACAGCTTCTACACCGATTTAAATAGGATGTATCACAAGATTTTTGTACACAATAACTTCCATATTCCATTAGCAGGGTTGAAACTCTTGTAAATTCATATACATATATATTGTGAAATTCAATACAGGGCAAAATTACAACACATTTCTTCATTTGAACCCCTTTTCACTGATTTTATTCTTCGTTCCAGTAAGTTTGCAAAAGCATATCTTTTTTATGTTCTGGTTTGTGATGTACATTTGAAACTGATGTCCTCTGCAAGTAAATTCTTGTCCAAAGTCACTAGCAGTATTTCTTTATTTCACCACAATATCACGGCATGTAGAGTTTCTTCTTCATGACTTTCTTAACACATTTAATTCATTTTGAATTTCATCAACCCGTGCATAATATAAGATTTGTATTATTCGGATTTCTGTAGTAACGCCATAGAAAACATCACAATAAACAATGCAGGTGACTCATATGATTTTTTAACTTATGTAAATAGTATTTTATGAGATAATAGTCAAAATAAAACATTTTTTAGAGACCGCGATATGGTTTAATGAGCCGATTTCGGGCCATTAAAAAAATATAACCTCAAAATGTAAAATATTTGACGTTCCCGCGTTAATGTCGTTACGTAGTTCGTAAAGACCTAGTAAAAACCGCATTTTTCATTCCTTTAACTAAATTTAAGGTAAGCATTAAATTTCGGATAATGTTACATTGCGACACGTAATAATGCTCCGTTAAGGGTTTAAATCCGGATTAAAAATGAAAAGTACGATTCTGCAACTGACCCTTAAAGTTACAGAGCGCTTGCATCGAAGAAAAAACCGTTTATCCTCTCTATCTTTCTATCTTTCCTGTCTTTCACTCACATACGTTCCGATCTACGCATTTACTATTTCATACAAATAATATTTCACACAATACATCCATCCCACATGTATTCGAATATAGTTGTCTAATTGGACATAAACAGATGTTCCCTCATTGCAAACGTCAACAAAGCCGCGAGCACGAGCTAGTATCTCAGAAAAACATAATGACTCAATGTTACAATGATACATGACATATAAATCAATTCATCATCCAAAGAAATCTTTCTAAACGTGCATTAGCTGGAATACCCACTGCAAAGCGTTACTCAGAGGGCCATCCGCCCATATCGCGCCGCTCGCCTCTGAGTCCTTCATCATTTATTGAACTATTTCATCTCTATACTTAACATAAAGGTTTTTTTATGTATTTATTCAGGGAACTTTTACGTATGTACTTATGTCGGCCCCATCGTACCCCTATATATAAAAATCTAACATATAACATATGGTGTCATTGATCTGAAAAGAACTGACGACTCATCAGATAATAGTCCTGTGAAGACTTTGTCAAGCGTTCCGACAATTGGTTTGTTCAGAGCAAAGGCGGTCGAAACGCCTCTGTCACAGATTCAGATCGGACACACTCCAACAACAAATGGTGGATATTATTTGTGAAACAACAACTTACACAAAGCGTTGAATCAAATTAGTTTCATGAGATGATTAAATTTGTTAGATGGAATGTATCCGTATCTCGATTTGAGTGCCACTGACACTAGCTTCATGCATAAGATAGTTCGAGAAAACCAGGGTATACGAGAAGGTTCTCTTTGCAAAGTCTTATACTAGATCCCGTTCTCTTTCATCATTTTATTAAAATAAACCTTCCATAATTTGTATCAAAGGACGGTGGAAAAACGCTCGTCGGAAGAACATTGTACAAAATTTGAAATCACTGAAACTGAATTTTGTATTTGAAATTTCTAGATGTAAACATAGGCTACAACGTTGATAGGGAAATTAAAAAGTTCCTTCATGAGTGCGCGTCGCGAAAAACTTTACCCGGAAAAGCGTTTACCTGTTTATTTAATTTTCACAGTCTGCCACTGAATTAGGAATTGCTTGTGCTACCGTCTTTATAAAAAAAACGAAACATTTTAGCGGAAAAAATCAGTTACAGAGGAGTTTGTTCAGCAGACGTAACGAGTTACATTCTGTACAATGAATGTGCGAGAGAGTAACTATACCTATTGTATAAGACCCAGGTTAGGCCTGCATGGAATTTTATTCGCACTCTGGGATGGTCCTGCTCAATACTTTACGTTTTGGATAAATTGCAGCAGAAAGCTAGCTGTCCGCATTGTGAATGATCTAGACTTTACTAAGCAACCTGAACCATTACAATTACGGATATATATTGCCTCACTAAGCGTTGTCTACCATCTGTATCACGGCGAGTGTTCTTCAGAACCCAAAAGTCAAGGTTCAAGGTTCCAGCCTCTCTGTTCCATAGTAGGACCACGCTTGCGGGCTTATGGAGTCACATCTATATGGTAAATCACATTTCAGATAGGACTGACATGTTCTCCAACTCTTATTATAGCCAAGTTGTTGAACTGTGGAATGGTCTTCCGGTGAGCGGGTTTCAACTTGTGTAGCTGTGGTGGCCTGGTGGATAAGGAGCTAGCATGTACGCGCGGCAACGTGGATGATAGCACATTCAAACCCAGTATCGTACGTCTGGGTTTTCCAGATTAAGCGTGGATTTAGACACCACATGCTTACCGATGAAGGAAAACATGGTGAGGAAGCCGGTATGACATCTAATAGAACGGCGATTAGGAGTGGTACTGGTCTCATTGGGTACGATATATAAGCGCACAGTATATAGAGTCACTGATGTATCTCTGCTTACCCTAAAATTGATAAAGCGTGACGATATATTATTTTTCACTCAGCCAAAATATTGTTAAAATTACTTCATTATTCATAATGAAAACAACAAAGGGTTGGACAACAATCCCTAAGTCTAATAATAAATAAGTATTCCCACGCTCATATGATTTACGAGTCTTTAAAAGAATAGTGAATAGGTATGTGTGGGCTAAGATGGCGACGGTGTCTGGCAATGCATTTATCTTTGGGCGGTCGATACCGATCTTCGAATACACTATACTTTCTATCTAGTGCGGTGGAGTCACAATATAGTCATGACTAAAAAAAATTCGACCAGCCCAAGCGTTATGTAACATATTCTACAATGCTTCGGATATATACAGCGCTCCGTGAGTGATATACACAATTCATCAGAGCTGCAAAAACCGTGATGAGCGGGTAATGGTCCCGCGATGACGTCACGGGCATTTTTCTTCCCATTATCGCTGACGTAACGATAATGGCGAGGAACATTCGGGTTTTATTAGAAAAAAATATTACTCGCTCCTGTGGAAAACTTACTATGTATGTATGTCTATGAAATGTAAAGAAATTGCAGAAATGAATAAAAATTAAGCCAAAAATATTGTTACGAGGGCGGGGTTATAAGACACTGATGTTGAGGAACAATCGATTCATGAATCGAAGAGAGTGTATAATTACTACGCAGTCATAGATATGTCGAATGATCCAGATGTTAAGTTGCCGAAGGTTCCAGAAACCAGCTGAGAAAAGTTCCCAAAAGTCTTATCACAGAGAATATTTTTAGTCCAGTCGTAAACGCCACTTAAAATATTCGCTCGCAGAAACACTATCCGATTGCGCCATGTTCGCCAAAGTCGTCAAATTTCCAGCACTTTTAAAAAGATCAGGAGAAATCTGTCCACCATAGGTATTTGCCCAGATGTTCTAGAATCGCTTATCGCGACTCGACATTCTACAGATACACAGCTAATTTATTAATATTCAGGTGACGCTGACATCACTTTTCGGAATTATCGGTGTTGGTAGGGCGGCAATCTTTTCAATCAACTAAACAATTTGTTTGAAAATTATTCCAAGCGAAAGAGCACCTCGAGACAGTCTATGCGTTTAGAGATTATAACAGTGTGATACCTATAAGCCTAGAAATCTAATGTTCAAGTTTCACCCTAGTTTCATCATAACAATATGTTCTTAAATAGAAAAACAACTTTCAACGAGCTTTAGTGATTTGACGCGTCTTGATCTCTAGTTTTTAATGAAATTATTCCATTAATGTGTCAATAAAAGATATATGATTAAACAAATAACACGATAGAACAAAATGATCATGAATGATCAGTTAGACAGAAATAGAGATACAGCTTAACCACCCTGTACCGGTTGACGTCCTAAGCTTGAGAAAAGAAATAATTTATCTCCGTAACATTAAAACATCTTTACATTCTATAAATGCCATACTAATTCGATTATGTCTGTGGTGCCTATTCTATAATGTCTACGAAGGTGATATCTCTGGATTTTTCCAAATTAAGTACGGATTTATGCATTACATGCTCAGCGGTGAAGGAAAATATCGTGAGGACACCCGCATGGCATTTAATAGAAATGTCATTTGTGCTAGTGCTGGAGAACGGCGATTAGCTGCGCTACTGGTCACGTTGGGTACGACATTTTGTATAAGCACAAAGTGGATAGAATCACTAAAGTATATCTGCTTACCCTGGATGGAATAGCCTGACGATATATTATTTATTATTATCACTAATTCAATTGACATGGTTGTATTTCGCAGACGAAGCCTCGAGCAGTACTAGTCTATAATTATCTATAATTATGTAAAGTTTTAAACACGCCATCTAGAATCTCTGTAGGCGAATCCTAGGGCTGTGCATTCGTGGGTTGAGCCGACAACTCAATCCTATTTGTTGTTAGTGATGCGGTACATGTCGATAGATTTATTTATATTAGGTTCTTACATATGAAATTGGCGTTTTACGTACTGGCCACTTTAATCACAAATTTCTCCTCTTTGGTAAGGAATTCCAAATTCAAATTTGTACAGCTATAGACTCATGTATTTGTGCTTCGATGATCGTCATTCATTTGTTTTTTTCTTCTGTTTTTTTCTGTTTGCGTCACTCATTTTACAAAATGGAAAACTTAAAATATCGCATTATTTACGAGTACGAGTTCCGCCGTGGCACTAGTGCTGCGGAAACAGCTCGAAGGGTGAATGATGTGTATGGCGGTCGTGTTGCAAAAGAAAACACAGTTCGTTTTTGGTTCCAACGTTTTCGTTCTGGAAAATTCGACCTGCAGAACAAGCCCCGTGGACGGCCTGAGACTCAAGTTGATAATGAAGAGTTGAAGGCTATTGTGGAAGCGGATCCATCGCAAACCACGTCCGAGTTAGCTGCAGGCTGCGATGTTAGTGATAAAACTGTTTTAATTCACTTGAAGCAAATTGGGAAGATTAAAAAGCTTGAAAGGTGGGTACCTCACGAATTGACTGAAGCAAACCGGCAAACGCGCGTCGACTGCTGCGTTACATTACTAAACCGGCACAATAATGAAGGTATTTTAAACCGAATCATTACCTGTGATGAAAAATGGGTTCTTTACGATAATCGGAAGCGCTCAGCGCAATGGTTGGATCCTGGCCAACCAGCCAAATCCTGCCCCAAGCGAAAATTAACCCCAAAAAAGTTACTTGTAAGCGTTTGGTGGACTAGTGCCGGTATTGTTCATTACAGTTTTCTCAAATCTGGCCAGACTATTACGGCTGATGTCTATTGTCAGCAATTGCAAACCATGATGGAAAAGCTAGCGGCTAAACAACCTAGGCTGGTCAATCGCTCCACGCCACTGCTGCTTCACGACAACGCTAGACCACACACTGCGCAACAGACGGCTACTAAATTAGAAGAACTTCAATTGGAAAGTCTAAGACATCCTCCGTACTCCCCGGACCTTGCTCCAACAGATTACCATTTTTTTCGAAATTTGGATAACTTCTTGCAAGGGAAAAAATTCAACTCCGATGGGGCAGTCCAAATCGCCTTCAAAGATTTTATTGATTGCCGTCCGACTGGTTTTTTTAGTAAAGGGATCAATGAACTACCTATGAGATGGCAAAAGTGCATAGAAAATAATGGTTCATACTTTGATTAATTAAATATATTATATTAAAAAATATTCGACTTTTTGTTCCTCCCATACAAAACGCCAATTTCATATGTAAGGACCTAATATTTTTCTTACATTATTTTCATTTTTACACGAAAAAGCTATTGCTCCTGTTTTTAGTAATCCGATAGGAAATGCTACGTGGAACTATCAAGGCCGTTGTGAGGGTAGCTACTTCAGGGTGTCCCTCAAACTACTCTACCTGGACCTGTGAATCCTTATTCTTCCAGCGGGTCGAGGAGGAGACCGTTTAGGCTCCTCCTCTGGGAAAGGTCGCTGTACAGACCTTACTTCTCCAAGCCCCACTACTATGTGGCTCGCTGGGCACTGCGCGCCTAGATTTTGCTGACTACCAACACGGTATATCATAGTAATAAACATGATTATGATGATGATTGAATAAAAATACTCTTTTTGTTTTTAAAATGTTGTGTCACTTCGTTTTTGTTCTCTATATAAGGATTGTTAGTTATTATTTTTTCTTTATAATCTTATATATGACGTCTCTATCCTCAACTATATTGCAACACCCGCCAACGTGCAAGGCCCCCACCATTCAGACTCTGTTATATAAAAGTCGCACTACTCCAGATCATCGTCAACATCATCACACATCATCACCATCATCATCAACATCATTCATCATTCATTCGGTCATTTGGTCGCCAACGGTAGCTCGGAGCATGTGTTGCAAAGTAATCATTTACAGTGTTTATTTTATATGACCCTTTTGTCAAATTAATACGCTAAAAATATAATTCGATATTTAATCAAATTGTTATGAGAAAGTGAAAGTGAATCAAGTGGATTGTGAAGACTTCGTTATTTTAATTATATGCTGTCGGACCCTTTTGTGTCTACATATATATAAAATGTAGGAGTTTTTTTTAAATAAATAAATAAAATTATCGGTATAAAATTTAAAATAACAATTCATCGCTGAATCGTGTCCCATCACTAGCAGGATTATTGTAAGTCCATGAAAACGTAAAGCTGTTTGCAGACCAATTAGAGCGCGTCCCCGAGCCGCGGACAAACAAACAAACAAAAATGTAAATCGCTTCATGTTTGCGACCGCTGGAGCCCAGTCCATACGCAATGAGCTCCTCAAAGAGTCTTTGTTTGTTCAGGCAAAGGAAAGTTACATAGGTGGGGTTATCCCAAACCACAGGAACATTTTGGTCCAAATCAGACATTAATTCAGCTCCAAAAAAGTCCACATACACAAAAAAAGCTTCATTTTAATAAGCCTGTTTATTACTAACGCTTTAAAATCGTTAATAACATCAATCTACCATCAGTTCGGCAAACAGGATATACCGAGAAGAGCTGGCAAGATACTCTGATAGTCACTGTACACAAAATAATAGGGCTGACATTGTGGTAGTAGATCCGTCGGTGTGCCGGGCAATACTCTTTGAAATCATCATACCACATGTGTGAAGATTGAGTAACCGGAAAAAGAAAAATATTCAAAATATTTACACCTTGCTCATTAGATTACCAGCATTATTGTTCGGTTATATTGTCCCGATAGTCGTATTGACTAATGGGATGACCGCAAAGAGCCTCAATTACCATCTTAAGAGGCTCTCGCTTGGTTGTTAGCTCAAGGGCAAGACACAGAAGGCGGTATTACTTGATAGGGCACGCATTATAAGGAGGTTCCTCACTGTGAGCCCTCATTCAGACCTCAGTCCCGTAGGTCCGTTGCTATAACCTTTTCAGGGTGAGTAGAGATACATTAGCCTGTATCCACTTTGCGCTTATAGGTCGGGTCCAACCATAGATGGGCAAAATGTAATCAGATTAATGAAAATGATTAACGATTACATTTTACGTTTTTTATCTATACTAATATTATAAAGCTGAAGAGTTTGTTTGTTTGTTTGTTTGTTTGAACGCGCTAATCTCAGGAACTACTGGTTCGAATTGAAAAATTCTTTTTGAGTTGAATAGACCATTTATCGAGGAAGGCTTTAGGCTATATAACATCACGATGCAATTATTACGAGCGAAGAAATAATGGAAAATGTGAAAAAAACGGGCAAAATTATTCATCCTTAAGGGCTTCCATTGCGTGCGCTGCAAAAACGGTTCAAGATATCAAAAATATATGTAAGAAAGAATTATTCCTCTTAAAATGATCTAAAAAAATGTCTGCGACAGTATATGTCTATCTTTTAAGATTAAGTCACTAGAACCGTTTTTATGGTAAACAAATTTGGTCGAAATTAATGCATTATTTGTTAAGAGTTGTATCAACGTAATAATATTAATCTTTATCCAAATAAATGTGTTGTTGATTAAGAGTATTAATTGTGAACAAAACTGTCTTTGACATCACTTAATTTCAATGAACATCTTAGAAGATATTACAAAACCTTATATAGCAAAACAACGTTTGCCGGATCAGCTATGTGTTGATAAGCGCGAAACTCGAGAACGGCTGAACCGATTTGGGTGATTTCTTTTTTGTTGTGTTTGTTGAAGTCTAGGGAAGGTTATTACGGAGAGAAAAATAAAAAAAAATGTCTGAAAAAGTCTAAAAACAACACTTTTCTATATTCTCATACAAAAAATTCTTAATAATATTTAAAAGTCAATTTGAACTTTAACACCATAAAGTTTAAATGTTAGTGGACGGGTCCCGGGAAGGCAAAACAATTGAGTGACGTATAAATATGAATGTCAATATTTGTCAATTTTTATACATATAGCATTAAGGCCAGGTTCCTTCAAACTATTTTCAAAAAACAACCGACAGGCCAATAAGTTTTGGCAGAATGAAATCTGACGGGGAATCTATTAACATTAAAAAAACAATGTGACTTTGTTTTAGAGAAATAGGGCAGAACAAGGTCTGCCGGGACAGCTAGTCATTAATATAACTGCATTTTGATTATTTATGTTTTAAACACTACAAAATCCCAGACTGCATACACATTTATGGTTTCTTAATGTTTTAAATGGATTTAATCATAATTACAGAGCAAGAAAATTAAATTTACGACTACATTTTGTAATCGTTCATTATTAATCAGATTACATTTTGCTCATCTCTCCGTCCAACGTGATCTGTAGTGCAGCTGAACGCCGTTTTCAGGGCACTTATAAAATACACTAAATAATATTTATTTGTTAAAAGATTAATTGTAATGAGATTAATTTATCCTTAGGCGCTATTTGTATTTTGGCAGAGATGACTCAACTTCATCTCCATATACGCTCTAAAAGGTTCTCTTCATCCTTCACAATGCAAACAGTAATGAAGTGGAATGCGCTCCCTGCCTGTCTTCCTAGAATCTTACGATCTGGAAAACGAAAAATGAATACGCATTTGTAAGGCAAACGCCGTTCTTCCTCGCCCTTATCTTTGCCTATTACCGGCTGCGATTGACGTCAAGCGCGAGACTCTAAATAATAATAAAAAAATAACAGATATTTAACCGTATTTCCCATCTCTATATGTAATAAACTAAAAAAATGTGTAAAACATTTTTTAAAACTCAATAAAAGTACTTTTCTTGTACCGCTTGAGGGTCAGGGTCCGAACACGTATACCCTCTCAGGGAACAATAGGATAAGGGAGAAATACATTCGCGAATGAAGCTCGTACCAGACGCGCGCTCAGACGAAGGCAGGGGTTTCGAACATTAAAAAAACTTGTGCAAATACTAAATAAGCTTTCATTTCAATATGAACTATAAAACAAGAACAAGCGGCTTGTATGGATTTGTATAAAGAGAATTCACACTGTCAACAACACGTGCTGCAAGTCACCATTGCTTTTTTCTCCTGACTCGGCATAGAGACTTCCCCACGTCCGATGGTAAGCATGGTCAATTACTACAACTATCAACAGTAAAAAAAAAAAAATAGGCGCAGTGTTCATGTGCCAGCATTCCACAGTCCACGGTAGACCATTCCATGGACTAATGACTCGGCTGCAGTAAGAGTTGGAGAACCTCTTAGTCCTAGCCGGGATGTGACATACCGTATAGCTGTACAATTATCGTCATATTTCAACCAATTTAAACAAAACTTTAACAAATTATATATGAAAACCTTCCTCATGAATTATTCTGTCTATATATAGGAGTTTCAGATTAGTATTCCGGCGAGCGTGTTTTCTCCGTCCTATGATATGGAGTCCTTTAAACGAAGCGTGAATCGATATTTGTATGTGCCGGCATGATCCGTGCGTCTATCGATTGATTTTCGCTGTCTGATCCCTTGGAAACGTAAAAAACCATATCTTGTAGGATATTATATTTTTATAGGTCTACAGAAAAATCTGCGATGATATATGTAGTTTCAAAGGAATTTAAAGGTGCTTAAACCGTCCTTTGTCTCAAAAAAAAAAAGTTACGCTATATCCCTTACGAGATGAGCAGAGATACATTACTGGCTGTATCCACTTTGCGCTTATATGTTGTGCTCTATATATGTAGTAGTACAGCTGGTTGCCGTTCTCAGGGCACTTCCACATGGCTTTTATATTTGATGACATGCGGGTTTCCTCAAGATATTTGCTATCACCGTTGACCATGTGATGCCTAAATCCGTGCGTAATCCTAAACAATCCAGACGTACATTCTGGGAATGGAACGTTGTGGCGCATAGAAACCGATCCAATGTCTACTGTCAATCTTCAACACAGCCACAACAAAAAAAAATATGTTTACAATCCCTGACTCACTCATAATCCGAGTGCATGACGGCGGCAGTGGAGAAGAGCAATTATGCTTCTCTCATGCCATCGGAAGGGATAAATCATGGCAACTTGGCTCGTAACAGCCTGGGATTCCTCCGAGTGCCAAGCCGCTGGCAACTTCGCGAATTAACCGGCCAATTTATGTCACGGTGTAACTTTAACGTTGCGTGTAACACTCCGGCCGGCCTTTTCGCTTAATGGCGGTGGTCGACACACGGTCACCTGCGGTTTTGAGACTCGTCAGTGAAGTATGTCTATAGGTCCAAAAACGCGATTTATAAACCGTATAGTAAAAGTTTTAGTTCAACATATACAATACATATTTTTATTAACGTGTTTTTTTTTAACCTGACTCGCCTAAAAGTGGGCATCGCGTGGTCAAAACAAAACTACGACTATGGACAGTAAAGAAAAATAATCGATGGTCGCAGTGATCATGCTGGCCCGCACAAGTATCTCTTTATACTTTGCTTAAAGGATCTAATATCATAGTATTGCAGAAACATGCTCGCGGGAAGAGCATTCCACAGCCCAACGAATCAGCTATGGTATGAGTTAGAGAACTTCTTCATCCTTGCCGGGATTTGACTTGCTGTATAGCCGTGATTATGTAGACCCACGCGCGTGGTTTTGTAATGGAAGGGAGAGGTTAAAACAAGGTTACGTTGTCTATTAGAACCATAAATCTTATTCATTTAATTTATTATTTCAGAGACTGTTCCTACATCATATAAATGATGTACCCACAGTATAGTCCTCTACAATTAGAACGTATTGCATATGAAAAACCAAACATTTCTTGCGAAAATACTTTAAATAAAACTTTCGTAATTATTTTTTACCCTTAAGTGTTTTTTTTTTTAATATTGTAATATGTATTTTTTACCATAAAGCGAAATAGCAATTATCATAGTAATTGTTCTAAAATCAGTTGTTTTTCAAATAACTTTTTTTAACTACTCTTTAACGATCTTACGAGTGGGATATCAAGAAATGTATCCTTACATGGATGGATGCGTTTTAAAAGGAAAATATTGTTCAAAAAGTTGGGTCGGAGGCGGGGTTTTTTTTTGCTCGCTTGTCAATTTGACGCTGCTGAATAGCGGATAAACGTCTTTAAACCGCGGTTCGTGATCTAGTGTCGATCGTCCCCTTTATGAAGGATTATACGCTGAATTTGTTTCGGATTTATGATTAGTCGGACTCGCGACAGTTATGGGATCGTAAATAATTTTTTTATGGGTGCGGAATGTTGTGATATGTTTGCCTAACGTCCTTCAGTATTCAAGTAATGGACCAGTCGTCCAGTTCAGTGCAGGGATTAAATTCTCTACTGTGTTATTATAGTAACGGATTAGATATACTATTTGGAGATAGTAAAATATTGAATTCATTATTCAAAACCTTCAGAACATGATTTGTTTTTACTTCGTTTAATACTTCTATAGCGTAGGTATAGCGTTGGTTGAAAGTAGTTTAGTCCAAAGACAACAACGACAACCATGGGACTACAATCCGTTGACAATCACCATCAAACAGGCTTGGAGTGGAATGCACATAAGGGTGCAAAGCCGTACGGCGCGCAGTCAATTAATGGTAGAAGGGAAAGGGGGTACCAAATTATACAACTCAGCCGCACACTCTCCAGAAGGTCTCTAGGTAACGACTAGATATACACAAATTGATACCAAAACGTGACAGGCCGAAGGAAGTCACTTTGACGGTCTTTTCGCTAGTGTACTAGTTTCGCGCTCCGGTTTGACCCACCGCCCTGATATTTTATGTATTAGTCAGGAGAGGCCGGTATACAGTGTATGACAATAACTACGTCATGAATATCTTTAATCACTACGCTATATCTCTTTGTAGGTTCGAATCCCAGAACGTACATTTAGGTTTTTGAAGATTAAGGATGCAGTCCAAAAAATTCGACTATTATCAGAAAAGAAAAACCCATCGATAATCGCAGCGATCGTGAAGGCCTGATCAAATATCTCTTCACTTGAAGTTTGAGTGTTTGTAGTGTTAATAAAAAAATAACCTAATCAATAGTTTCGAAGATTACCTGCGACATATATACAAACTTTACCTGTGTAAAGATTAGTCTAGAAACAAAGGTATATTTATAGTGTCTGAAAAGTTTCTAGCAATATAAACAATGCCTAAGTCCGAACACCTGCCTAATGCGAATCTATTGTGTAGCGTCATTCCGTGAAGAATAAGGTCGACAACTCGTCCCAACTCGTCTGTAGCGCTCTGTACACGCGAACACGTCGCAACACGTCCCCGCAGATAAATGAACAAAGTTTTCTAATAAAAAACTTTCCAACAAAAAGGGTTGTGTGCATGTTTAAAAGTTCCTAACGATATATTAGCCCTCTCTGACTCGATTTACAAGTTCATTATTCATAATACTTCCGGAGTATTATGGTGTTCAATGGGAACATAACCACTGACTTTGATTTTAGGGTTCTGTACCCACAAAAGTTCAAAAAGAACCCTTCGCTTTAAAAAGATAACTTCGTAGTCTATCTGTTTATTAAAAACCTCTTTCATAGCAATGCGTGGATGTATGGAGTTCAAATTATTATCAAATATGAAAATCTACAGTTTCTTGTAACTCCAAAAAATAAGCTTCGAAGTCAACTCAATCAAAAATATGTCTGTCCTTGCAGCATATGAGGAGCCAACTAATTAGGCTTTCCTCCGGTGGTATTGTGCGTGATCCCGCGAAACACTTGCTGATGAAGAGATGATGACTCTCTTCGTAGAGCATCTGCTGTTTCTCGCAGCCCAGTGCACGCTGTGAGTGGAGGATCACCCTTGTAATTTTAGTCAGTAAGAGTTTCCGGAGCCGCCGTCCTTATGGCAGTACTGGTGGTCTGTGAGGATTTCCAGGTTACTAAAAAAACCTTTCCCCATGTACGAGGACAATAGTTTTCCAACGACAAAGTTAAGTTACTCCTGAATTCAATTTTCGCTAAAGCAATGTTTAGTGCTTTCGCACTTTATTTGTACCTCACACGAAGTTGTTCCGACTCACACATGATTGTTTTTTTTTATATATTCTATCTTTACTTCTTTAAATTCTAGACGACAACGAAGATGGGCGTGTGAATGGGCTATTCAATCAATATATTCAGTTATATGATTAGCATGGAAACCAACTGCATTCAATGTCACATTCAATTTCATGTTTAAACTAATTAACACTTGTAATCTTAAGAGTTCGATTCACGATGTGTCTGTCGTGCTTAAGGGCGTTCGAGACGCGGGAAGCATGGAGTTAGCGCGAAATCCGAGCGTGACTGCCGAAGGATAGTTTCTCGGTGCTTATTTCGCGACCGTTTTTCTATAAATACTAATGTTTCGTGTAACAAATTTATTTTTTATTTATATATGATAATAATGTTAATAGTAAAGCAAATAAAAGAACAATATTACAAATACTACTAGCAACTGGAGATTCGGATAAACTGAAATGAGCTAGGATTTTAAACAAAGCGTTTTTAGATATAATATTACTGCAATAAGCGCGCGAAGTGAGACTTTTCTTGGAAATTGAATTGGAAACAGCGCCCAGCTCTGTAGAGTGTAGATAACGACAATTCCATTGTTGTACTCTCTACTCTATTGTTTAGCACAACTGTTTCACTAAGCGCTTTGTAAGAGATTGTTTCATTAGCCAATACCTTAACTGATTCCTGATCGAGTATTTCAGATAAAATAAGTTATTTTCACTTTAATACTTATAAACATCATTTACTTGTTTTAGTTTCTGTTATATTTTTAAGATTCCGTGCTTTAAATGGAAAAAGGGAACCCGTATAGGGTTATTTATCTACCCTTATAGTCTATTTATTTATCTTTCTATTGAGGTTTATTTTTAAGAAATGAATAAATTTACAGGATAGAAATAGTCAAAAAAAAATTCTTAACTAGGCACACACGCCTAATGGTAAGTATGTTACAGTCCAAAAAAGAACTGCAACTGTCAACAGTAAAGAAAAGCAATCGATAGTTGCAGTGATTATGCCGTCCCGCACAATTATCTCTTCTAGTTTCGTTTAAAGGACCCAAAATCCATAGAAAGGTGGAAATACGCTCGCTGGAAGACTATTCCACAGCTCAACAACTCTATAAAAATAAGAATTAGAGAATCTCGTAGTCGGGATATGAGATACCGAATTGCTGTGACTCCGCAAACCCGCGCGCGTGTTTCTTTTATGGAAAGGAGAGGGTATAATAGGGTTAAATAACTCTTTCGAATACGCAAACTGCAGTCTCTTGTAGCTCAGAAAAAAATCACATCTAAATCAATACAATCAAAAGGTTTGTCGTATATTCATCCATTTTGCCGTTTTCGCAAGGGAATAAAAACCTATGGGGTACAACATATCATTGACCTAGAATCATGAAAGCTGACAAAAAGTTCTCATAGGAGTTGTAAATAAATATATATCTCCTAACAATTAATTGATAGATTGTCACATTGACGTCTGCGATTTAATGTTTTACTTTTACATATCATTTTGTTTATGTAAATATTAGTGTTTTATATTGCGACCTTTAAAATTTTAAAAATACTTTCTTGGCAGCGCGACATTGTATGCTTAGGATTTAATTTTGTTTGTGTGCAGGCAACACTGCCTGACTTCGCGCCGTTAAGAAAGTAATATGTTAAGTTCTCTTGTGATTAGATTAAAGTTATTAAGAAATATCAGTTACATTAACAATCTGCAACAGGAGTCAATGAACTTGTAAGATTGTTTTCAAGATCGATGCACTAGTCAGTGCAATGTACTTCGATATCTAGATCACGGGAATTATATAAAAGACGCACCAAATAAATAATATAAGCGGATTCAAGCTAAAACTGCCTTTTGATTCATACTCTTCCCACAAGTAGTGGTAAAGGTCTCACCACAACTCGTGGCCTCGGCGCCGAGCCACCCCAGCCCGAGCTTTATTTTAATATCATTAAAATAAAGTCCAAAAAAATTTAAATATGTAGTTACTTTGCAAATAAAAATTAGGAATTTTTTAGAAAGAAAAAATCATAACAATAATACGATCTTAGGAAACTTAAAAAATCGACTGAAAGTTTTTATAGTATTAGGTCCTTACATATGAAATTGGCGTTTTGTATGGGAGGAACAAAAAGTCGAATATTTTTTAATATAATATATTTAATTAATCAAAGTATGAACCATTATTTTCTATGCACTTTTGCCATCTCATAGGTAGTCCATTGATCCCTTTACTAAAAAAACCAGTCGGACGGGAATCAATAAAATCTTTGAAGGCGATTTGGACTGCCCCATCGGAGTTGAATTTTTTCCCTTGCAAGAAGTTATCCAAATTTCGAAAAAAATGGTAATCTGTTGGAGCAAGGTCCGGGGAGTACGGAGGATGTCTTAGACTTTCCAATTGAAGCTCTTCTAATTTAGTAGCCGTCTGTTGCGCAGTGTGTGGTCTAGCGTTGTCGTGAAGCAGCAGTGGCGTGGAGCGATTGACCAGCCTAGGTTGTTTAGCCGCTAGCTTTTCCATCATGGTTTGCAATTGCTGACAAAAACATCAGCCGTAATAGTCTGGCCAGATTTGAGAAAACTGTAATGAACAATACCGGCATTAGTCCACCAAACGCTTACAAGTAACTTTTTTGGGGTTAATTTTCGCTTGGGGCAGGATTTGGCTGGCTGGCCAGGATCCAACCATTGCGCTGAGCGCTTCCGATTATCGTAAAGAACCCATTATTCATCACAGGTAATGATTCGGTTTAAAATACCTTCATTATTGTGCCGGTTTAGTAATGTAACGCAGCAGTCGACGCGCGTTTGCCGGTTTGCTTCAGTCAATTCGTGAGGTACCCACCTTTCATGCTTTTTAATCTTCCCAATTTGCTTCAAGTGAATTAAAACAGTTTTATCACTAACATCGCAGCCTGCAGCTAACTCGGACGTGGTTTGCGATGGATCCGCTTCCACAATAGCCTTCAACTCTTCATTATCAACTTGAGTCTCAGGCCGTCCACGGGGCTTGTTCTGCAGGTCGAAATTTCCAGAACGAAAACGTTGGAACCAAAAACGAACTGTGTTTTCTTTTGCAACACGACCGCCATACACATCATTCACCCTTCGAGTTGTTTCCGCAGCACTAGTGCCACGGCGGAACTCGTACTCGTAAATAATGCGATATTTTAAGTTTTCCATTTTGTAAAATGAGTGACGCAAACAGAAAAAAACAGAAGAAAAAAACAAATGAATGACGACCATCGAAGCACAAATACATGAGTCTACAGCTGTACAAATTTGAATTTGGAATTCCTTACCAAAGAGGAGAAATTTGTGATTAAAGTGGCCAGTACGAAAAACGCCAATTTCATATGTAAGGACCTAATATAAGAGTACGAAAGTATTGGAAATAAGGTATTTAGTTTTAAACTGCCTTAATTTTATTTAACTAATTAATCAACTGGTAAACTGACATTTATTTTGACAAAAAAGATTATACTAGGTGTCAGCGTAATTTCCACGTCTCGGTAAAAATAAATTACAATAATCAGAAAGGTATTACAAATAAAACTTTGGAGCCATCTCAAACCGTTTTCGATTAAAAATTTCAAACGAGAAAACTCAGCGCGGACCGAGCGCTTGACTCTACGTAAAGCTTGGTTCAGATATGTAGAACTTGCACAATTTGGTTAATGTTACCGTATCTTCTTTATACCGGGTCGGGAAAGAGTATACATTGCATCTCATGGAAAGTATAGGATAATTCAAGAATGACAACTTTCAGACGTAAATCCTTTGACAACTCAGTTTCAGTTGGCATTCATATGAACTGCAATGACCGTAAAATTATTCACTTGTTTTGAAAAGATGTAGACATGTATAATAAATATACATTATCACTTTCGTTAAAAAATTCGCTAATGCCAGACAAAACCTGCTTCTTGTAGTTCGGAGTAAAGATGTGTATTACTAAAGTATGATTGAAACAATACTGCTATAAGAGATTGTGTTATGGCTGCTAATATGGCCCCATTTATGTCTAATCGGTTTTTGTATGATTTTCATAGGAGATCAAACACTACACGAATAAAAGAACAAATGTGATCAATTGTGAGAACGACATATTTATTTACAATTAGATTAAAAAATGTCAACCGGCCATCCCTTGTGCGAGACTTCTCTTTTTCTGTTTTCATGACATTTTCATTCTGTGACCGACCTCATATCGTTATTATTAAACTTTCATAGAAATACTCATTTTAAGTTATCAATCAGCGCCGGTTGATACAGTCTAAAGGCGTCAACAACTGTATACCGGTTTTGATACGGTGAAAATGATACAAACATTGTGGCCAGTTCTGCTAAATGATAAAAATCTAAACCCAGCTTTATAATTTGCGCCAACAAATTAACGAAACTTGCTACAACCGCTCGTCACGATTAATTATATTACAAACTGTTCAAATTAACTTTTCACTTGTTTGCTACGATGTCCCCTTTACTGAGATGACACGAATGGCGTAGATGTTGAGTGGCATCCAGGTCAGGCTGTAGCTTCGATTACCACACAGAACACCAAATCGACGGAAGAAAACTACAATATGATATTTTTTAAACAAACCTTTGACTTCAATCTCATTTTGTGGAAGGTGGAGATAAGCTCCATCGTGAAACGCGCTTGTCCGAGAAATCTCTATCCACACTTTTTAAATGCTTTTTTTTACACTGGCTCGACATAGTTACTACAGAGCACCTGATGGTAAGTACAGTGTAGTCCAAAAACGAAAGCGACTATCAAAGGATGAAAATCCATTGGTAGTCTACATCGTCATGTCGGCCCACATATACCACGACTGAAGGACTCTAGGTATATGAGCCACTGAATATACACAAGCTGATCCCGAAACGCGACAAGCCGTAACTGGTCACTATGACGGGCTTTACCAATGTACTGTGGTCACAATCCAGACGGGCACCGACGCCCTACCACCTCGCTGCTGCTCGTTTAACACCACCCAGGAGTCACGTGTAGGGAAACTAGGGTAAAGCCTACGGACGCGAGCAGCTTCGACTCCCAAAAATAAAAATAATATGAACGCGGGATTGGAAAAAACTACGCGCGGGGGTTTGCGGCTATACGGTAACTCATATCCCGGCTAGAACTAAGGAATTCTCTCTTATTTTCACCAGGTCGTTGAGTTGTAAAATAGTCTTCCCGCGAACGTGTTCCCACTGTTTTATGATATTGGATCATTGAACAAAGTGTGAAGAGAATTTGAGGAGGCCGGCATGATCATTACAACTATTGGTTGTTTTTATTTACTGTTAATAGTGGTAGACGTTTTTTGGACTGCACCAAGCTTGCCGTCAGAGGTCGTGTTAACGTTTACTATTGCCTATCGACAACTACAATACAAAAAAAAAACATTTTTTTTTCAAAGAGCCCCTTGTATTTGCAGAGGAAACACTGCGCCTGAAAGTATATTCTAGAACTTTAAAATGCACGTTATGAAGGTTCAAGAGAACCGCACTGTTGTAGCGAGTTCATGAGTCGTTAAACCAACCTTGACTAGTAGCAGCTGATCTACTGCAGCGCTGATTATTATTCTGGTTTTTACAGCACCAGTACACGTAGAATTCCTAATAGATGTCATGCGGGTTTCCTCATGATATTTTCCTCCACCCTATGGCTATAGAAAAGGGGATAAGGGGCCGGTATCTATACGCGGAGACACGAGTGGTTGTAGTTTCCTATCCCGGCACTTACCTCTGGGTTTTTCTTGATTAAGTGCTGGGTAGGCATCATCAAGAAAAACAATGTGGATATCAGAGTAATACAAGAAATCCAACGTAAATGATTTTTGCGGGTTCTGTGGAGTCCCAGAAGACATACACCATTTCTTGGTGGAATGTGTTCGGAGCGTTTCTATGAGAGAAATCATGTATAAACAATTTGGTTTGAACAGGTCTGATGTGGGTCTATTTCAGAGCGTCTTAGCTGAGTAAACATCTTGCGCAGCTGAGATGCTCTGTAAACTCACATATACATTGTTGAATTAGCATTTACATAGTGTGATTATGGGACTGACATGGTCAGCCTGATCTAAATCCCAAAAAAAAAACAGAGAATAAAAAAAAACCTAAATGATTCATGATTCTTTCGCAGTTTCTCTTTCTGTAGCAGTTTAGACTATACGATGATATGTGAGTCAGGACCAGTCTTTTTTATTACTGTTATAGAAGAATTTGTACCAAAATAGCTGATAATAAATCTTCTTATGTATCCTGACATTAAAATAAATCGAATTGCAACTTTCCTGATGTTATGCAGACAACTGGTCCGAGGGAAATCTTATTAAGAGGCTAATTGAAAAGCTGTCGTTTTCCCGTAAGGCTATCCGCGTGAGTTACGAAGTACTTGTAGAAAACAGCGCTCCCTACTTACTACAAGCGGTATTTTTCCTAATGTTGCCAATTCAGGATAAAATTGCCCTTTTAAAATATTAATAGCATCATAACATGTATTTATTTGTGTATCTTATATTAATTCCTTGAAGTATTATATTCGTACCTAATTATCCTAAAAATAGGAAATACCCTAGTTTCTTGTCAGCTCTTCTCGGTATACTTAGCTTTCCGAACCTTTAGTAGATTTATTTTCTTTTGATGGTTCAAAAAGGCTTGGGAATAAGTTTGTTTGAATATGCGCTTGAACTATGGGTACTGGGCAAATATATACTGGATTTTGGGGTAAATTATCGAATTTCTAGGGTAATTTCCATAAATTTGGGACAAAATTACGGAGTTGGCATTACTGCTGCTATTGTTTGTTTTATCTGTTCGCCCGAAGGATTGTTACAAAGTTTATTACGTCCTTATGGGACCGGGATTGGAGTGTTTTATGGCTACAATATAACTCTATCTATATTGAAATACCTATTTCTATTGTTATAAAATTGATACTTAATTACATTTTTTTATTGTAATACAAAAAAAAGTCTATAATGTGCGTCAAGACTTAGAACGGCTTGGAACGAAGAAAGAGGTCTAAAGATGACTCGAAGTCGCTGAGTGCTGTGGATGCTGGCACAACGACAAATCGGTTTCCATGAATGGCTACGCGAATGGTCATAGATTTGAAACCCAGTACATACTTCTGGGTTTTTGCGGATTACAATATTTTTCAGATATGTGTGCAGGCCGGCATGATCACTGCGGCACCCGATGAGTTTTTCTTTACTCTTGATAGGTGTTGTCATTTTTTGAACTACACCATATTTACCATCATCCATATTTAGTGTGGAGACTATGCCGAATCAGGATTAAAAAAACGTATGAATTTTAGGTATGACATAATCACAGATTAAGGAAATATCGTGAGGAAGCCAACATGCCAGCAAATAGAAATTTCATATACAAGTGCCATGAGAATGGCAATCAGCGGAGCTACAGGTCACGTTGGGAACGACATATAAGCGCAAAGTGGATACAACCACTAATGTATTTCTGCTCACCACGTAAAGGTTATACGTGACGATATGTTATTATTTCTATCATTTCTATCGAAATTATACGCTGGAGGTCAGATCGTGGTGCCGTTTTCATAAAAAATATTACAGTATTAGTTCCGCTCAATTTAACGACTGTCTCAAGCAAGTTTCTCCATAAAACCCTCACCCAAATTCCGTCCGGGCCGCGGCCACCCGAAGGAGCCTGAACGCATAAATTTTCAGCCAATTACAGTTTTACACATTTACCGAGTAACTTCTGCTCTGATATATCTCATTTTTATTGCCTTAGTTTTTAAAAGGTCTTATGTTACGGAGCTATTCGCTTTAAAACTACTTTTGGCTTTCAAGTCGTTAATTTTTACGTTCTTTATACGAAGAGATTCGCTACTACATTCATCATGCGAACAGCTAAGGAGCGGAGTATGCTTTCAGCGAGCATATTTCCGCGTTATTATGATTTAAGAGATAGGGCAGACACGGTGCGCCGTCAAACTAATCTTGACCTTCCACCCGGTGTGATTCAAGTCAAGCGTCCGCCCGTAAATCATAAAAAGAAACAAATATAAAAATCAACTTTGTTTTGTTAACCCGCTGGAAATCCCTACGGACCGTCAGGGCAGCGGTGAGGGCCGCTCCCCCGGTGTGTTGGACCTGCCCCGATTAAAACCACCGGGGTGTTCCTTCTCCCGTCTGCCGGACGCTAACGACTTCTGGCGACGTCCGGCCTTGTTCGGGCCAAATCTACCTAAAGAAACATAAACTTTCAAATTTCGTTAGCTCATTCATGTCCTTACGATATACTCCTGCTAAAATATTAATTTAAATGGTAAGGTGTACAGTAATATCTTAATTGCGGGGGTAAAGAGATTTTCTGAACTTGATCCTGTCCACAGTACAGAAGTGTATAGACCGTCATAATTACTTTCTTCGGTCTGTCACGTTTCAGGATCAGTTTGCGTATATCGATTTGTTCATATTCCTTGCATCCTTGTGTATGTGGGCTAACACGATGAAATAGAAAGAAAAAGCGTTTATTCGGCACTGATCATAACATAGAACACAGAAGGATAGGTTAATCAAGATAGACAACAAATAAAGCAAATACCCTGTGCTGTGATATGCCAAAGGGAACTCAGCTCAACAAATGACTCAGCTGGAGCCACGTAGCGCTGATTTTTAGCTGATACCCATTCTTTGTATCAACGCGCAGAAAACAGCGAGGAAAGGAATATTAGAATATAGATACACAGCTCTAGAGTATATTTCAAAGTGTCGTAGATAATTATATGTATGCTGAATTTCCACTACACCTCAATTACTTAACTAAGTAACTTAATCAATAAATGTATAGTTACTATGTAGCTAGATAATTCACGGTAAAAGAATATTTTAAAACCCTTAAAAGCTTAACGTAGTTATTTCAAAAAGTGCAACTAATTTGGCTAAAGTTTGTAAAATGTTTGAGAGAAAATGTTTCCTTGCGAATTACTGTAAGCTGTGCAACACAGCAGCGAGCGGAAAGCGTATTACAATATTATAATTCGGCGGTGCGGAGCTGCTTCGGATTATGGCGCATTTTTCTCGCAACAAAATTACCAGTTGTTACTGTGTAGCTTGCGACTTAAGAGATAAGGTAGCGGACACAGTAACTAAGAAGAAGCGATTAATAGTAACAAGTTTTTTACCTAAATATTTAAGTGTAATTAATATATAAATAAACTCGAAAATTAAATTGTAAATGAAATTATTAACATATTTTCTAGGCTGAAACTTAGTCTGAGTTTTTTAAAGTGCACATAAATATTAACGACAAATAAGACACAATTATAATGTCGACAAAAATAATTTTAAAAACCATTAATTTTTCCTTTAATTTTTATTATATTTAAAATTCCTGACGAACATATTAAAAAAAATGACGTAAATTTCCAGTCAAAACTATTCTTGAATAAAAATAAAAGCTGTACTACAAATATTAGGTACTCACAATAAAATATAATTGTTTTCTCAAAAAAGAAAATATTATACCGTTTATTAATGAATTATGCATGGAAATATTTCGCACTCCTCACACAAACAAGATATAGTTGTATATATATGCATACTATGTAAAAAAGCCCAAACTTTTAATTATTTATTTAAATTGCTATTATTACTCAGTTACGTCCTATTGCAGAGCATAGGTCTTCCTTCCTTTTTGCACTATATTTGTGGAATCCATGGAAAGGGGTTGGGACATGTAACCCAGCACATAATCTCCAATGCGGGTTGGCGGGTATACGCTATGTGCAGGACAGTGCATGTAGTATCTTAGACACTAGCGACCTGAATGTACTTCTTTCAATATATTTTTTAAAGTTTTGAGGTTAAGTATCTGTTTCTCCTCTATCTAAAGGCATTCTTCGCATTTCGGCGAGCACTGCTTAGGAGCGGCGAACCAGCGACAGTTGTCATGATTCGAATCGTAAATTAATAGTGAAGTTAAAAAATTACAAATATATATTTGCGTACTTTTGTAGAATGACAAGGCTGTACAATTCTATGACGAGATCTATTGATTTCGATATATTCAATGGTAATACGTATATTGAAATAAAAATAAGGATTTTATTCGAGAGGATTGCGGAATAAGTTAATGTTTGCCTGTTGCTTTTATTTTCCTCTCTTTTATATATATATTATTGGTTTGCCAATTATATGAGTGTCTTTCTTTTTGTTACTGTTCCTGTTTGTGTGTTGCTCGTATTTTAAATTTTCTTTCCTTCTGTGCAAGTAGTCTACTCTTTTAAATATAGTCACGTTTGTTACGTATCTTGTTTATGTTTCATATATTTATGTATGTGTTAATGTAGATTATGTAAGTGTTCCAATAAATAAATACTTTTCCAAGAAAGGTGTGATTTACTCGTTGATCGCTCGCTACAGTGTCAGCTACCTTTCATCGGAATTAAGGCCGCTGCACACGCGGCGTGTGACGAGCTAGTTATATCGAGATTATGCGGCTAATGGCCGGCTTACCTAGCGCGCCGCTTGTACCATTTCCTAATAAACATTCTCTACGAAAATTGTTTCACGAAACTCGGAAAATTCTATTTTTATTGTCCGCTATGTGAGCCACTCCACGTATTTACATACTTGCACGTTCAACTTTCAGTTGAAAAGTAACAAAGCAATAAAAGTTTTATAGATTTCTATAGAGCTCAACTTAACTTCGCCCAGACATGAAACATGTTTTTTTAAGTGGCTTATATTCTTTTTAAACTAACTTAAAATATAGTATTGTCTAAGAACGGCAACAACTGTTAAGAAATGGAAATCCCTTGACAGTTACCATTGTCAAACCGTTCAATATATACCATGATAAGATCTCAACGTAAAGGAACTACTGGAGGTCTACGAAATGATCCTGAAATGCGATAGGGTGAAGCGAGTTACTATGACGGTCATTGCACCTGCGTACTTTGGTCACGTCCCAGTTCAGGTAATTCTTCTACTTCAAGTTATTATTATAGGAGTATGTAAATAAAATTATTTCGTGATTACATGGTTGCATGTCATCTTTTAGAAGTGACACATGAAAGCGCCCTGAGAACAATGATCAGCTGAGCTACTGGTCGCGTTGGGAACGACATATAAGCGCAAAGCGGATAAATCTAATATATCTCTGCTTATCTGGAAAGGTATACAGCGTGAAGATTTATTTATTATTATTATAACTGCATTTTGAGTTTGAGTATTTTTTTCATAGGAGCTAATACCAGATTGCGATAGGCCAAAAGAGTCACTTTAGCGGTCTTTGCACTTGTGTACTGCATTGTAAGCCTGCATATTTACAAAATAAAGTAAAATACATGTATTCAATAAACTTGTAGTTGAGTAAACATGAAAATATCAAAAGCCAATACCCGGGTTTAGTCGGCGCTCGCTCAATGTCTACAAACAGGATATTTTAACAGAAAAACACCGGAATCCATCGAGCTTTAAATAAACCCGGATCACTATTTAATTGCACCCGGGTATCCTTGCGCCGCTTACCCGGATTATTCAAAACTCGTACAGACGTACTGGACGTTACGTTTTAAAGTAAATAATTTAACGCTCGAGTTTCGTGTTAGCTTTTTACTAAACGGTATTTAAGTGAGTTTTATTTTATTATCCGGGTTACCTAGTTCATGTTCACTTTGTCGAGATATTATGAAGACTTTATTTTTACTGGATTATATCCTCCTCTGTCTCAATGAATGTTTCAATGAATCAATAGAATTGAAGTTTATGGCGTAGAATTGGGAAGCCATAATAATATATCATTACGCTATACCCTCTTCGGGATAAGCAGAGATACATTAATAGCTGTATCCACTTTGTAATTATTTGTCGTGTCCAACGTGACCAGCAGCGCAACTGATCGCCGTACGCACAGCACTAATACACATGACATTTATATTAGACGCTATGTAGGTTTCGTCAAGATTTTTTCCTTCAACAGAGAGCATGTGATGCCTAAATCTGTACTTAATGTGGATGGTCCAGAGATATGTGCCGAGGATTTGAAACTGCGACCGTGTAAGGATACCGATCCCTAATCCACTAGGCCAGTACACCCACCACCAATTAGGAAGTACTAAATAATTAAACAAAATATGAGTAAAACTTAAATATGTTCTTAAATAGAACAAAATGAATCACGATCCGTCGCAATATACAATATGTATGTGAGTGGAAGCAAGAGCCGAGGCCGACCGTGATTTACCTACACATACCAAATAAACATAGTTCTGATGGAGGTTGCTGTCAAAAGTACGCGGAATCGGCGAAAGTCAATTAATGTTAAGGAAGCGAAAAAGTTTACAAAAATAGATAGAAGTGGCGTTCAGTCCTCTCCGTCTACCCAAATAGGGATTCGGCGTGATGATAGATAGATCTGTCGCGAGTCGACGAGGCATGATTTTAAATAACATAACTTTTTAATTTGAATTTAAATGTGGTTGTGTTGAGGTTATAAAGTTTACATTGTAATATAAATTGTGTTGGCAACCGCTAACAAAAGTAAATTTTATTTTAATGCTGGCAACAAAAATATAAGAAAACTATAAAACGCGTGTGATTTGTAAATGGCTGCGTGCACGATTAAAATTAAAGTTGTGGCTTATTAAAAGTGGTTTCCCTGACAAAGCAACTCCGACACTGAACAGTTGGGACCCTTTATTACCGTATTATCTTCATTTAAATAACAGCTATCCAAATATGTTTAAATAAAAGCAATTTAATTTTGACTTATTTTACAATTTTTATTGTCGGATTGGGGCATCGAGTAGTATTGTGCTCAAGAGGGGCGGGATAAGAGAATAAAGCTCTTGAGCACACTCTTCATACTACAGCCGGGGAAAGACAGCGAGGCAGGCGACTTTACATCCATGTTCGGTAACTTTTCACTTTCTTACCAGTTTAAAGAGCCATCCTTACTAGCAAAAGATCGTAGAACCTAATCCTGAAGCTAGAAATATGAAAATTTAATATTGGGTTCTTTGTGACGTAGGCGTCAACCAAGGGACAATTTGTTTAAATTCCACGCTTAAGGAGCTGAAATAGGAGTTCAACGTTTGACTTAAAGGTGTCTGCAGTCCGGATGAGATGCTGGCAGTGCGCACGTGTTCTGCACGCTAACTGGTAGAGATATCTTGAGAGGTGGGCTCTTTAAATTAAATCTCCAAGAGATGGTGCTTAACTGGCTATTCACTCGCCAGGTCTTTGGAGGAATATGGATCCTCAGGCTCCGCAGTTAGCAGGGACTCCCCGAGAGGTTTTAGACACTAGGAATCTTCCGGACAGTAGGACATTCCGGTGTCTCCGCCCTCACGGTAGCCCTGTTGATCCTATTTGGGATTTTCCAGTAGGTTAAGAAAATGGGCAAGTCTGCATCCGTAATGTGATAATAAAGACTGTGTAATGATGATGAACTTTGTCAACAGAACACGCATCAGCCCTGGTGGGTGAAACAGCGAGACTGCGGTGCCGTATCGACGGCAGATCTTGCGGAGAGATGCACAGCATAAAGTGGTACAAATCAGACACCAGAGTCTACGTGTACTCCGCCTCTAAGGACGCGGCCATCAACCGACCTGAAGGCGATATGATGCACAGGTAACCTTGTATTCCTTATACCCTGGTAGTTTCAATCCAGTTGTACACACTCCAATCAAATCTTTTCTGCAATGTCAACAACGACGTTAATTGTTTATAAAATACGTTAAAGTTCGTTTCCAATTCTGGCAATCGCTGCTCCCTAAGCCGCAGCAGTGACTGCCAGATGACGAGTCGAGCTCGCGATTGTGACAGCGCTGCACAGTTACCTATACCAGACGTCTTGCCATATGAATGCATACAGAGTGGTACCCGACTGTTACAATCCGAACCGTACTTTTAAACCAATATGATATACAGGAACTGCCTCGCATCTATACTAATATTATAAAGCTGAAGAGTTTGTTTGTTTGTTTGAACGCGCCAATCTCAGGAACTACTGGTTCGAATTGAAAATTTGAAATTCTTTTTGAGTTGAATAGACCATTTATCGAGGAAGCCTTTAGGCTATATAACAATGCAATTATTAGGAACGAAGAAATAATGGAAAATGTGAATAAAACGGGGAATATTATTCATCCTTGAGGGCTTCCATTGCGTGCGCTGCAAAAACGGTTCAAGATACCAAAAATATATGTAAGAAAGAATTATTCCTCTTGAAATGATCTAAAAAAATGTCCCTGACAGTATATGTCTATCTTTTAAGATTAAGTCACTAGAACCGTTTTTATGGTAAACAAATTTGGTCGAAATTAATGCATTATTTGTTAAGAGTTGTATCAACGTAATAATAGTAATCTTTATCCAAATAAATGTGTTGTTGATTAAGAGTATTTAATTGTGAACAAAATTGTCTTTGACATCACTTAATTTCAATGAACATCTTAGAAGATATTACAAAACCTTATATAGCAAAACAACGTTTGCCGGATCAGCTAGTTATAGATAAAGTTTATAGTATTGTATTTGTTAATTCTTAACTTTTTAGAATCGTGAAAGAAAAAACCTTAGAGAACGAGCCACCCTTGTTAACAACGATAAAGTTTTGAAACAAAACATTTTATCATTGTCAGTGAATGTCACAGTACAAATTAAATTTTATGTAAAAGAAAAACTACAGAAAACAAGAAAAAATATTCTTGTTTCCCTTATAATTACGCTCTGTAAACTTTCTTAAAAGTTTTGCTATTATTTAGGTTATAGATATTACAAACTTCGATATTAAAAGTATAAATCTAATCAATTATATTTGTAGCATCTTTATTTTTTGTAAAATAATAATATATCGTCACCTTATATTCCTTATGGAGAGCAGAGATACGGACTGAGTGTCTATATCCACTTTGCGCGTATATATCGTGCCTTACGTGACCAGTAGCTCAGCCGATCGCCGGTCTCACGGCACTAGTAACCATGCGGTGCCTAAACTCGTACTCGACCTGAGAAATAGCCAGAAGTACTTGCGAGGATCCCTAATCCCCCAGGCTATCACAGCTGTATATTTTTTACTGGGAGATAAATAATTTGTTTTGCTAAAACCCTCGTCTTACTTATAACTACCGGCAAGCATGTTCACGCGATCCTATGCAATGGGGTTCTTTAAGCAAAGCGTAAAGACATATTTATATAGGCCGGCATGATCGCTGCAACTATGGATAGTTCATTCTACTGTTGATAGTCGAAATCGTTTTTGGACTACACCATTCTTACCATCAGACGTGGTGTGTCATTCCGCTAATTCTGGATAATAAGGAGAGGGTAGAACAAGGTTAAATAGTTATTTAAGTTAGCGTTGAAGAGTTCTTCAGAACACTCGCTGTGATACAGACAGCAGAAAACGCTCAGTGAGGCAATATCTCTGCGCGACTGGCAAGTGGTTCATTTTATCCATAGTAAATGTCTCCAGCATTTTGAGGGCATCAATTTTTATGCAATGTTTTTTACTGATCGTTCACCGAATAGAAAACCTCTTTTTTAAATCGGTTTAAAATTGTTTGAATCGTCTTTGAATGCATTTATTTTTAAAATTCTAAGTCCATTTCATTTAAAAGCAACCATAATTTCTAGACTATTCCAACCAGACATTATTTTTACAGTCGAACGTATAAAATATAAAGCGTTCGATCACTATCACAGTCTAGACTAGTATATTGGCCAATCTAGATACAAATCTACATTTGCAGTTAAATACACGAAGCATTAATATATACAGCGAGTGAATGTGGAAGAATTATACGTAAATGTAGTTTGTCGGCCATTGCCTGTAAAACTAATAGAATCTATAATGAGTTGGGAATTGATCACGTATGCTGATAGAGATTCCGTAATTGCTATCGGCTAAACAATACAGCTTTGATAGTAAAATATTTTTAATTAAAATTTCTCTTTATTTACAGTGTTTCTTATGACATGGGGTTCCTTAACAGGCCAGTGAACAATTTACTGCTTGGTCGGAAACGCAATAACAAAGCTCCTTGTATTGCAGTAGTCTATGGGCAATGAAAGCTAATTACCACGGCGAGAAGATGCCAACAAAGATAAAACAAAAGAACGGATAAATTCAAGATATTTATACCAAACTTAATGTTAGGTTAAACCGAAGTCAATGATATGGTTCTAAATACAACAACTTAAAATTCCAACGGTCTGTAGCGAGTTGACGCATCATGGTCTATTGATTTTAATTGTGTTATACCTTTTCTGTGTACTAGTGTCGAGAAGTAAAAAACATGATAGATATTGATATTGTAAGATAATAAAATTACCTCGTTAAGCGTTGCCTACTGTCTGTATCGCGACGAATGTTTTTAACAGTTATATAACCTTGTTCCAACCTCTCCCTTCCGTAACAGAATCACGCCCGCAGGCTTACCGTCACTCATATGCAGGCTAGGACCAAGAAGTTCTCTAATTCTTACTTTTGCTAAGTCTTTGACCTGTGGAATGCTCTTCTGGCGAACGTATTCAGGCCGTACCTGATATTGGGTCCTATAAATGAAGTGTGAAGGTATATTTGTGCAGGACAACATGTTTGATAGTTTTTCTTTACTGGTGATAGTTGTAGTTATTTTCTAGACTGACTAAAAATAGCTACGATTATACTTTAAACTGAGCCGAAATTTTCTGGCAAGCATCAAATTAAAACTGATTGATCTGGCTATCAAATTTTACTTTCATTTGCTAAATATCCAATTATAGGTCAATGAGTGGCTGTAGCCTAAATCAGTTTAGTATTGGTTAAAAGCAAATAATCTATAATATAAAAATGAATCGCTGAATGTGTTGATAAGAGCAAAACTCGAGAACGGCTAAACCGATTTGGCTGATTTATTTTTTGTTGTATTTGATAAAGTCTGGGGAAGGTTATTACGGAGATATTTTTTTAAAAATTGCCTGAAAAAGTCTAAAAACAACGCTTTTCTATATTCCCATACTAAAGATTCGTAATAATACTTAAAAGTCAATTTGAACTTTATTACCATACTATAAAGTTTAAGTATTAGTAGACGGGTTCCGAGAAGGTAAAACAATTGAGTGACGTATAAATATTAAGGTCAATATTTGTCAATTTTTATACATATAACATTACACTCAAAAAGAATTTTGAGTGTTTAATAATTTTTGACATAATGTAATTTTTATTTATCAACTTTATTATTTCTTTTTTTTTTTATCTTACTAGCGGACTCGGTGTCCCGAATAGCAGAATAAGTATAAAAAAATATTAAAAAATCTACTCCGACGCAGACTTGAGTTTCTTTCGGCGTTTCTTCTCAAGGTAGTCGCTTCCGAAACGCTGGTAGATCACCGTTAGGTTCGTTTTTCAACTGGCCGGCCGCCCAAGTCGAGGTCCGTACCCACAAGGGTGCCCTTGCGTAGCCGCCCAACCCATAAATTTCGCTGGCTGAGCGCCCTCTGCGTTCGCCCACCAAGCCCGGTTTTATTGTGAAGGTCTTTCCCAGGCCACCAACGTAAAACACGCCGAAAAAGTCTTTCTGTGTGGAGTTGTAAACAAAAAAAAAATTAAAGAATCTACTGTTAGGCGGTACGAAGTTCGCCGGGTCAGCTAGTATTATATAATATTCGTTTACATTGGATCGTTATCCAAGACGGTATAAACACCATACGTCTATCACAGATACGTTTATTGCACAAAACTTAGAATAAACAATAATAAACTACGAAAATAGTCATTAATCTAGCGAGCTACTATTACAAGGCGCGGACGATACGAGACCTCACCTCACATGAATTTTCTGTTCTATCGTCCATTGCGGCCTGTTTGAATGCAATCCTTACAACCATTATGGCGTCCACGGGTGTGGGTTGGCAGAGTGCTCGCTGCATGATGATGATGATACATTGATGCATATAAACAACCAGTATATACAAATGAGCTCACAACTTGTCAAGAGACTGATAAAACCGGAGCTGCAGCCGAAACATCAGTCAGACACTACAAATAAATGAAATTGCAAGCAAACTCGCAGATTTAAGTCAGTCTGAAAAGACTGATATAATTTCAGATATTTTGAGAGAGAGCTCATTAATTACCGTCACTTTCGTAATTACAGAGTCACCTTTAATTACATAAATTGAAGGACTCATTTGATAAAAATCATTAATTCTTTTGAAGGCACTTCGTTAGGCTTATTTACGTCGACTGCGTCATGCGGCCATCTTTATATTCAAGCATGCCTTTATTGACTATAAGTAGAGATCATTAAAGTTTCTCATTAGTCTTATAAATGCGAAATTTGGTATGTCTGTTACTCAATCATGGCTCAACGGACTGGAACGGGTTAGAAAACTAAGAAGTTCTCTTACTCTTATTTTTGCCGAGTCTTTGAGCTGTGGAATAGTTCTACAGCAAGATTGTTCCCACCGTCCTAAAATATTGGATCATTTAAACGAAGCATGATGTAGGCTGGCAACATCACTGCGACTATCGATTGTTTTTCTTAACTGTTGATAGTCGTAATTATTTCTCGGACTGCACCACGCTCTCCATTAGGCATAACGTAGTCACTATGTCGAATCAGATTTAAAAAAGCTATGATATCGTTCACGTACGGTAACTGAGCCACAAGCCGAAGGAGATAGTAGCTGATGTCACCAGAGTCACGAGAATCATGCGGTCAGTGTGTGCTCTTTTATTCATTTTTCTTTACAATTTTTTTTAATCAAATATTTTAATGAGGCTTTAGTGCATCCTTGATGACAATGCCAGCCTCATAAGGTGTATCATGTTGTTTAAACTAACTTCTGGCGAAATGACAACTGTATAAATCTGTAAATTCTATTTCCATTAACCGACGTCGGCTTTCCCAATATGATGTTGATTTCTCCGACACTTCGCCAGTCCTGAGGAAGAAGTCTTCTCCTAAACTTTTCATTGCAACTACATTCCCAAAGGAGATGATAAATATCATCAACCACCTTGCAGGGCTCATTCTTTCCAATTAATTCATTTGATAGTATTTAATAATTCGCATCGTCTATTGGCTACATCACAATGATGTCGAAAATTAATGACATCCTGACCGATTTCTGCCTTGGCAACGTTTCCAAATCACATCAAGTAGGCGCAGGCGGCAGTCCCAATTGTCGAAGGAGAGCTCACTGATGAGTATATTCAAAAACAGTCAATTGCACAGGGTATGGGCGGTACGTGAATGCCAGTGCTTGCACAAACGCCCCCTCTCGTCCAAACCCTTCTTAACCTAATGGGACAGGGAACCAAACACAACTAGGGAGACTCAGGATGTAATGTGTCTCCATCTCAATATAAGATAATAGTAATAAATAGTTTAGCAGACACGTAATAAGGCTCGAACTGATCGAACCAGACTTTGATACAGATTTATTAACAAGCGTTAATGGAATACTGAGACTGTATCCATTGTCCTACGACATCCGACGACTACTACTTTGTGTAATGGAAACAGATTTCTGTACTACCTTTATTGATAGATTTTTAAATGAGAATATAATGACTTTTCTATTTTTAGCGGGAGTGCAATTAGCTGCCTGCGTCTACATTCTATCATATATGATTTCGGAGTTGTTAGAATAACGTTGAAATTTTTAGTCGTCACTTTAAATTTGCTTAGATTTTACTAAAACATTACAAATTATATTACTCAATGATGTCAAAAAATTTGGTAATTCACGGATTTTGTCAACATGCACTTGGCTCTGCGATTACTTTGGCTATAATCAAGTTCCTATAATATATTCAGGGTTTTTGTCAAAACGAATTTATTTTTTGAGAACTTTGCTAAGCAAAGTCGAAATAGCGTCAATAAATCTCAGCCTAAGTATTGTGGGTGTGACGGTCTAATTGATAAAGAGCTGGTATCCATGCGTCGCGACGCAAATGATTGAAGGTTACTAATCCCGGCACGTGCTTCTGGATTTTAGGTTAAATACGGATTTAAGCACCCCATGATTTTCGCTGAAGGAAATCGGAAAAAACCTGCACTATATCTAATAGAAATGTCATGTTTACTAGTGGTGTGAGGCGATTTAAGGCGATCAGCTGCGTTTTTGGTTACATTAGTTATATAAAGCCACTCATGTATCTTTGTTCAACCCCAAAGGTGTATAACGGAATGGTATATTATTATTAGTCAAGTAACAATAGTCGGCGCGATCTTGCCGGCCTACAAAAATATCTCTATACGTTTCACTTCAAGAGTCCAAAATCATAGGAAGGGAACACTCTCACCTGGACACTGTTCCACAATGCAATGACCAGACAAAGAGAATTTCTTCTTTATTATATTATATGCAATGTGGAAGTATAAAATATGTAAATATAAATACATAGCATTAGTGACACCGCCCTGTTCATTCACAAATATAGGCTTGTGAAATATGCACGTGCCTTCAAACAGCCCCTGATCACTTCGCGTGTCATTCTAAACAGCCTGTCAAATGTGACAGCCAAGTATTATAGCGTATAGCGAAAGAAACATTATAAAATGGATTTAGGTTTTTATTTCTCTTTCGTTTTCAGACAATTTCATACGAACGTGTATATATAAAACGAATTGTTCAGATTTCAGACCGAAATAATTCCGTAGAGCCGAAATTATTGAGATTGATACATGACATTTTTATATTTAGTTTTTCTGTGATAAAGGCACCTGCTAAGTGGGGTTTTATTATGTTTCAACCCAATGAAAGTTTATTTGAAAATCCGCCAGATCTTAGTATAAATCTCATCAGAGCGCAGTAGCCCGACCCTTAACAATCAAACTAATTTTCCATCTTTAAAATATTATTAGACAAATAAATCACAGTCAGATATTTGAATGTATTGTATGAAGAATGTGTATGAGATGTCAATTTACATGTAAGTGTGAAGGGATGCGACGGGACAATACGAAACGTGAGACAAACCGAGCTACGTGCTCTCCTTTGGAGAAACTCAAGCCGCAGCGCTATCACGACGCTTTCTTAAATAGTAACGTAGAAACAAAAACATTTATTTGGCATATAACATACGACTCAGAAGGATAGGTTAATCAAGGTAGAAAACAACTAAAACAAATACACTGTGCTGTGATGCGCTGAACGAAAGCTAGCTCAGCAAATGCTGATTATAGCTGACACGCATTTTTTGTGTCAACGCGTAAAAAACAATTGGCGGGGTTATAATAGAGTATAGATACACAGCTTTAAAGTCTATTTCACAGTGGCATAGCTAATGATATGCTCATGAAGACACACAAACGCCTACACACAAATATAAACATTTACGTTAATGCCTGCATTTTCATCCCAGTTAAAGAGTCAATACCTATAAGTCTGCATGCCCTACGATCGATTGAACCATCATCGTCAACCCGTATCCGTCCATTGCTGAACATAGTCCTTCCCCAAAGTTCGCCACTGAGCCCAATCTTCAGCATTTCTCTTCCAACAATTGGCTTCCACTTTGCTCAAATCGTCGCTCCACCTAGCCAGAGCGCGTCTTACACTACGCTTATGAAGGCGCAGTCTCCACTCAAGATCACGTCTACTCCGGCGGTTATCAGATCTTCGGCAAATATGACCAGTCCATTACCTCTTCGGCTTGGTAATCCTCTGAGCTAGGTCGATTAAATAAAATACAACAGTAATTACATATCGATGGGTGAAAGGCTCAGTGTTTTTTACCGATTCCAAAAATATATATCACCAAACTATATCACCAAAAAATGTCGCTTAAACCAAACAGCCTTTTACTCCTCGAAATATTTTTTTACAAAACACTAATTAAATTAGTATGTGATTGTATATTGTATTATTTAAAAATAAAAAACACCTATTCATAGCAATACAATATTCACAATAATATTCAAGGGTAGGTTTTAAGGAGATTTTCAAGCGTTGATAATTTGTACATTGTAATATTGCTAACCCTCTGGTTGCGTAAGCCTGAAGCAATGATTCCAACACCTATATGCTTATCTTCCTCACATCTGAACTGTGTTTAAACACAATAAACTGAGCTTAAATCCAAATTACTGCGCTCTGAAACGAGAAACTCCGCGGTTTGGGGCATAGCATACAAACTGCAAAAAGTTCACTGTAATATAAACGTAACAATAACTTTAATACTTCAGGTTTTATACCAGTTATTGTTAACTACTAAATATTTTTAATGTTTCTTTATCCTAGATTAGAAAAATATTTCTTCAAGCATAATTCAAAGGGCCATATATCATAGGATGATTATATTAGAGTTCAACGACTCCGAAACGTAATAATTAAATACTTTTTTAGTTTACTGCAAAGTTTTAACTTCACAAGCCAGCGCATCATATTATGTTATTAAACGGACTTGAAGAGTAACAATATTCAAAAAGGCAGTTCGTAATAATTCGTTATACCTTCTATAACATAGTTGGTTTGTGTACGTAAAAGATGGAGCTCCCGGCGCTACTCCAGCGGGACCGCCGGTGCTCGCGCCGCTGGAATGCTCTTTATGGCTAATTTCATTATTCGTTGCAATGTATAGGTAATAATTGATATTGCTTGCCTTAGTATACTAATGATGCTAAATTTGCTCAACTTTAATATCAACGATGCCAAACTAATTTCTAGATGTATTTTCTCAAAGACTATATTAAATTGGCTTGATAACGCGACTACATAGCACCTGATTGAAAGATAATAATAAAAAATATAATAATAATAAAACATTTATTTGGCACACAACACAACAAACAATACAGCAAAATATGTTATTAAAGACAGAAAACAATCAAGTAAACACCCTGTGTTGTGATGATGCGCCAAAGGGAAGTCAGCTCAGCAAGTGCTAAGTGACTAGCCGAGCCACCCAGCGCTGATTTTCAGCTGACACCCATTTATTGCGTCGACGCGCAGAAAACAGCCAGGAAAGGATCAATGGAATACAGATACACAGCATTAGAGACTAATTTTAAAGTATCATAGATAATAATATAAAAATACACATATACAAGAACAGAAATATAAGACCAACGGATAAAATATTGAACACCCATTAAAAAATTATAATATAAAATATTATAACTATAAGTGATGCGTAGTCAAACAGCGACAGCATCTATCAAGGGCTGTGAATTAATTTACAATCGCCGTCACCACTACAGTCCATATATACTACGACTAAAAGGCTCTAGATATATGAATAGCAGTAGATACGCTAGGAGATTCAAAAGGAGTGGGCCAAGGCGTGTCATTATGACGGTTTTTGCATTTGCGTACAGAAGATGAAGATTTTTTTATTCTGTTTATTTAGGGGGTGTATAAGTATGTTAGATCCATCATACCCTTATATAAAAATACCTATGATATATGGTGCCATCGATCTAAATAGAGCAGATGCCTCATGAAGTAATAGCTCTGTTAAGACTTTGTTAAGCATTCCGACGTCTAGTTTGTTAAGACCAAAGACACTCAAACGCCTCTCCCACATATTCAGCTCGGACACGTTCCATCAACAGGAGAAGATAATGTTTTTTTTTTTACACTGGCTCGACATTGTGACTACAGAGTACCTGATGGTAAGTACAGTGTAGTCCAAAAACGAAAGCGACTATCAAAGGATGATAATCCATTGATAGTCTACATCGTTACGTCGGCCCACATATACCACGACTGAAGGTCTCTAGGTATATGAGCTACTGGATATGCACAAGCTGATCCCGAAACGCGACAAGCCGAAACTGGTCACTATGACGGGATTTACACCCATGTACTGTAGTCGCGATCCAGACGGGCACCGACGCCCTACCACCTCGATGCTGCTCGTTTAGCACCACGCAGGAGTCACGAGTAGGGATACTAGGGTAAAGCCTACGGACGCGAGCAGCTTCGACTCCCAAATGTAATGTAATGTATTATGACTAAATGTTAGCATCTATAGTACAACATACATATAGTGACCGAGAAGTAATTAGGATTGTAATTTGATTAAACGTTAAACCTTCGGAAACCGGAAGCGGCGGCACCTGCGTGATTGCCAATTAAGTAATTGAAACTCTGCGACGTTACTTCCGGAAAGTGTTCCCGACTTCGGGACATTATTAATAATCACTCTACAGTTACGGATCGCGCTATCCCTTCTTACAGGTACGCTACCATATCTAAAAAGGAAATGTAATTTGCGAAATAGCTATGTTTGGTTATGCATGAACCTTTATAGGTATAAGGGAATAAAACGTAGTTTTGCTAGATTAAGAAAACACTGAAAAACTGTATTCGCTGATAACACAGGACACTCAGTAGTCTTTATAATTTTTAAAAGTAGTCTCTCACCTTCTCTGCACATAGTGCACAACCGCCAGCCCGCATTGGACAAGCATGCTGGGTTACATGTCCAAAACCCTTTCTAATGGAGTCCACAAATATAGTGGAAAAGTTGAGGGAGGCAGCTGTTCTAGGTTGGGACGATACTCGTAATAATAATATACAGCTTAAGAACAACATTGTTGCAGAATTTGAGCTTCAATGTCCAAAGCAATTGTAGAACAGTATCCTCTATTATATATCAGGTTTATAATTGGAGCATTTAGCAATAACACCGCTACTGTGAGGCGATTCGCAGTCGATACAGATCCCATACAGTGTTGCCAACTACCAGTAAGTAAGTTCACTAAATTTATTATAAATTTCGTATAAATTATTTCGTAAAAAAAAATGTCTGCTGAATTGTCGTCTTGATAAAAACAACTGATTATCAAATATTTATTAGGATATTTATAAAATGTTGAACTGAATATGAAACAGTGTTATAACACCTTTTCTAAATTTTACTTATTTTTAAACGAGTTAGGCAATATAAAGAAACCACTCATACGCACAAAAGTGTCGTTATAAGTGACGTTATTGCCAATTAAACAATTCCAAACTGTTACATTAAAGTTCTCAGTTGTAGGGGAAACGTATTGAGTTGGTATCACAGAGCTCAGAGCGGCCGAGACTTAGGGTCCAATTATACGAACGTCCAACGTGTACAGAGCTCAGTCTCGGGAGAAACGTTTGTGTCTCACTTAGATTAATTGCAGCCGAACCAGAGAGCGGTTCAGTGCACACCGAGGCTGATCAATGGCCAGCGTTTGATAATGGGAATAAAGAATACATTACTTCTGACACATTTGCCTAACGTGACCAGTAGTGCAGCTGATCGCCGTTTTAACAGCACTAGTACATATGATATTTCTATTAGATGCTATGCAGGTTTCTCACGATGCAATGAGCATGTGGTGCTTAAATCCGTACTTAATCTGAAAAATCCTAGAGATATGTCCTAGGAAATGAACCTACGACAGATCGCGTCACGGCGATTGGATATCGGTCCTTTAGCCACTAGGCTACCACCAGCCACAAAAAAGTGGATTTATATCGATGGGTGGATGGCTATTTGGTTTAAGCGACAATTTTTGGTATCACCAAAAATATCACCAAAGAAATGTCGCTTAAACCAAATAGCCTTTCACCAATCGATATGTTTATATTTATAAATAAATTAAAAAGAGTTCCATAACCCAGTGCCGTGTGCCATGTGGGTATATGGAGTCTTGCGGGTAGTCGCACCGCTAGCGTTGCATTGAACGAACTATTTTTCAGGTTAATTAGCGCCGCATCCCGACCGGACGCGGATATAAATCAAGAGGATCCCAGAGCGGAGCGGGCCGCGATTTGATTTGTGTGGCGCGCTCCAGCGACCCGCGTTGTGTCAGCTGCATTCAATCGCGATACTTTATTTTGTCATTATTCGTTTCCATTGCTGGACGATTCGTTTTGATTAAATGAAACTATTTGCAAGTACCTTTAAATCGTAAAAAGAAAAGTGTAATAAAATCGGTTTGGAAAATAGTTCTAAAAATATGAATTCAAAATGGCGCCTAACATTTCATTAGAATACTCCTGTAAAGAATATAGAAATCCTGTGTAGAATGAATCCTGTAAAGGTTACGCCAATTAAATGTCTGCCGAGATTTTTTGCAAAAAATATGATCAATAAGACTGGCTTGTAGAGAGTTAAAATCATTATGCACATAGAAATGTTTACAATTCTTTCACACAAATTATTCACATAAAGGATTTTTAATGGTTTTCAAAATAAATCGAATGTTAAAATATTATGGTTGACAGTAGTTAAGTATTGTTCCTTTTTTTAATATATGTATAATCAATTTTTAGGTGACATGTGGCAGCCCTGACATTCATTAAAGGGCGGGTCATAATGTAGTAGGCAACGGTATATGTACATAAATTCTGACGCGAGAATTTTATAATCGAGGTGTGAACGGACTACACCTTAACATATTAGCAATTTCAGTGTATAGAAAGATTTTTCCAAAACGGGCAAATTGCCTAATTTTTATAACCCATCGCTAAAAAGGTGTAATAAAGGCTAAAAGTTTCTTTGAAAATTCGTCAGTTTTCAGAGTAAGTCATACGTGGGCGTAGCCAGGTCAAGGCCGCTAACTTAGTAAATATATTTAGAAATATCTCATAATAGTCTTGGATTAAAGTCTAGAATATAGACAGACTAATTTCAAATAAGAATCTGTAAGCAATAACCCATAGGGCACGCAGAGCTCATTTCATATGCAATCAATAGGCATCGGTTTAGATTTAGTAATATAATCCAATCGAATATCTAATAATCGTAAATTGGTACAAGCTTCATAATAAGAGACTGAAAGTAGAGACCAGTCTGTTTACTTTCAGATTTGATTAGATTGCTGTGAACACGACGGTTTTATACCACACGATACGTCACCGAGACGATTTTATAACGAGTTTCATTCGCCAGTTTCCTGGATAGTTGTTAAACTATTATATCTTTGTTAATATAATCAAACTTAAAATGTAATATATTATATTAAATACATTTGGGTAATATATAATAATTATCATGACAGGTTAATTGTATAAATTGTATATATTTGTATAGAAATTGTATACAAAGGCTAAATTCACCCGTAGCATCGCCCACATGGAATTTACTTTCCGTGTAAAATTATTTTTGTACTCCTCGAGAACGGATTTTATTTTTCCAGGCGAAATATACCTCATATTATTATTTGTAATCCTGACAATATTTGTGTAAAATTGTAACAAATAAAGAAATAAGCAAATCTAAATTAGCGTAGACAGTATTAATCATCATAATCAGGCCAACCTAGTCCACTATTGGACATAAACCTCTAACAATAAGCGCCGTCGAGTCTGCTTTTCGGCTTTTCACAACTAACCCTTTCCGATCACCTTCTGCAGGTACTTGTTCCACCTAGCCAGTGGGTTCTCCACGCATTTTTCCGATTGTGGTCTTCACTCAGGAACCCGAAGAATTTTGTTATATTAGTATGAGTGCATTCACCTAGAATATAATAAACTGTGTATTATGTTATAGAATTCAAACTCTAGTAAATTTATATTGTCATAAAAATGACGTCTACACTGATCACTGAATATATTACGGGGAAACTTGCATAGTATCTGGTAAAATTGTATGTATGTGTACTAGAGGTATAAGAACCGAACAACTGGATGCGAACATATTATTTAAGTTCAAATTACATAATTCTAGATAGTAACGTATGTTAGGCATACCCCAAAATGAATACAATGTACCCAATATATTAATTAAAACAGCCACGGATATAAAAATATCCGATTTGTCAGGATCGTATCGTCTCAGACAAAAGTAGGTGAGTGTAAATGGAACACAATCTGCGCAATTGGAAAATAGAATCTCAAATACTATCGAAATAAACTTTTCCAAATACTTATTTGAAAAATAAATTTAACATCAAACGTCATGCTGGTAATATATTTTGGTTATTTCTTAGAAAAAGGACACTTTATTGGTATAAGCCTGGCACCAGAAAAAAATATTTTTGTCAAAGACAATTTGAAATAATAATTAATAGTAATAATCCATCGTCACGCAATAGCCCTCTCGGGGTAAGCACGGGTATATTAGCAGCTGTATCCACTTTGCACTTATATGTTTTGGGGAGTCGAAGCTGCCTGCGTCCGTAGGCTTTACCCTAGTTTCCCTACACGTGACTCCTGGGTGGTGCTAAACGAGCAGCAGCGAGGTGGTAGGGCGTCGGTGCCAGTCTGGATCGCTACCACAGTAAAGCCCGTCATAGTGACCAGTTTCGGCTTGTCGCGTTTCGGGATCAGCTTGTCAGCTTGATCCAGTAGCTCATACATCTAGAGACCTTCACTCGTGGTATATGTGGGCCGACATGACGATGTAGACTATCAATGAATTTACATTCTTTGATAGTCACTTTCGTTTTTGGACTACACTGTACTTACCATCAGGTACTCTGTAGGCACTATGTCGAGCCAGTGTAGAAAAAATAAATAAAAAATGTCGTGCCCAACCTGACCAGTAGCGTAACCAAGAGCCGATACTAGTGCCGTGAGAACGGCGATCGGCTACGCTACTAGTCGCGTTGGGCAAGACGTATGCGCAAAGTCGATAAAGACACTAACGTATTTCTATTCACCCTGAAAATTGTATAGCATGACGATGTCTTTTTTTTTTTAACCGATTGAAGTCAAATAAATATTAAACACTAAATGAAGCTTACTAAAATATAATAGTGATAACTGTACCCAAGTCGTTTCTAAAATTAAGACACACAACAAACACACACAGGCAAACAAAAATTTCAACAGTCTCAGTTTTGTATAGTTTTCTGTTAAGAAAGGCTCCTAATAATAGTTTTTTCATGTCTTTCATGTGCAGACAGCGATAAATTACACTTTTATTATATATACTAATGTATTGATAATCCGCTGTCGTGTTATCGGCATCGGGTTGTTAAAAGACGGTTTAACAAAACGATATAAACAATCAAATCAAATATGAATAAATGTCACACAAACCCGTCGATCAAACAGAATATGTCGCCTCACGCATGTCGGTTCGCGTCCAAACAATTTTCAATCCAATAAAAAAAAGCTCGACCAAATCATGGCAGCCGCACACGGCGCGACCCTCGCGTCGCCAGTAAATAGTAGCGTGGTCCCTTTCGCATAGGGTTACCAATAGCCTTCTAGAAGAATATAGTATATATAGTATAAAAATATATAGTATAAATTTAATAAAAATGTTCTATTGTTCGTTTAATATATATGGCATGAGAGTAAATAAATATATGTTACCTAAATTAATGAATAGTTTGCCTTGCGACATACAGGACGTATGCCTGCATGCCCCTAAAACTCGTCACTAAAATAAAACAATATTATCGTAAACTAGAACGTTATGATTATATATTATAGCAACGCTATACGATTGACTTAAGTTAATCGTATCAACTTTATTAATCAAGTAATCTTCTTGTATAATTATTTGCTTGATCTCACTGGCTGCTCATAAGTCTGACATATGGCTTCACAGTCTTTATATAGTGAACTATTTTTTTTTTTGTAATTTAAGACAAATAAATAAATTAAAAAAAGTTCAAAAATGATTGAAAATAGGGGCGATGTAGATAAAAACTAAAATACAATAAATCGATAATATATTTTTTTTACACTGTTTTGACAAACTGATCACAGTGCACCTGATGGTAATTGTAGTCCAAAAACGACAGCAAATCATAGGACGAGGCCCCTTTGACTATCTCCGTCGTTATGTCGGCCCACATATGATGATGTCCTAGCCGGATTCGGCCACGGCGACTGTTTCAACGCCGATTAAGAAAATCAAGGCCCAGTTTTCGGAAACAGTCAATTGCGCAGGAGATATTTAAGTGCATAGCTGGACGCGCTGCCAGAAAAGCACTCTCTCGTCCGAGCTCCCTCGGGCCCGATGGAATGGAGAACCAGTACGATCGGGAGGGAGCAGGATGCAGGTTTGATCGAGTTTTCCTTCTCTGAACACCTGGTTGAATTGCGGTGTTAAAGAGATACCTTAGTCGCCTTTTACGACACCTCAGCAAGAAGAGGGGGGTGCTAATCTATTCTGCCGGCAGCCACCACGGCTCACATATACCACGTCTGAAGGTCTCTAAGTATATGAGTCACTCGATGCAAGCACACACAAGCTGATCTCAAAACACGACAGGCTGAAGCAAGTCACTGTGATGGTGTTCAATTTTGTGTACTGTGGTCACGATCTAGTTCGGTCAATCGCTCTTTAACCTCAAATGTGTGGCACGAAAATTGTAACCACACGCTTTGCACAACCCTGAGTTTGTCCACTGGCTGACGTAAGCCGGTTTCTACGTGTGCGAAGTGAATATTCTGTACTTTATATACTCATGTTCTGGGGGTGTGCCAGCCAGTAATTGTATCTCTTTCGCACGTGTAATTTTGTCATAATTTTATCCTAGTCTCTGCCCGTGTTATTCTCATCTACCACTGTGAAATCAACAGTGATTTCACGTTTAAATAATACTTCAGAATGTTAATAAAATTTCTTAAAATATAAATTACTTCACAGACGCTCCGGAGAATCATATTACTACGAAAAGTGTACCAAGTTTTGAGATTATACCTCACCAGTACAGTACATATAAGAATCAGCTTATATACCAGCTATTAATATACCTAGATACCTCCAATCGTGGTGTATGTTTAGGCAAAAATGACCATAACCATTGTTAATGAATTCTCGACTCTGAGAGATCACCACCAACCAAAAGGTGTAGATATTTTTTGTATTATTTTTAAAAAATTACGTACTCACATTTTGCTATCACAAAGCATTAGTAATATTATCATATAGTATAGTTAGATACAGGCATACAATATAATAAGGTTGACAACCCTACATTCACCCCAATTGGCCGGAGCGACTACAGTCGACCGGATAATACCGGTTAATGCTGGAACTGACCGGTTATCCGGAATTCAGACTTTAGAGAACATTTCTAAGAATCGTTTTGATATTTCGTTTGCATACACTGACGAATATTACGCAACGACTGATGATGTGCGGTGAAAATCATTGAATAATATAATACAATGTAAGTCACTATTTGGCGTTACTGTACTGTACTTATTGTCTTGCTTAGGAGCACTATTCAGTTTCATCATCATCATCAGTCCAACCTAGTCCACTGCTGGACATAAGCCTCTCCTAACCTGTTACTCACTATTGAGCACGGTCTTCGGCTCTTCTCAACCAATCTATTCCGGCTACCTCCCTCGAGTCGTCACTATACTTTGCTGGGGCACCTTCCGCTACGCCTGTCGATTCTAGGACTAAAAAGTTCTCTAGCGCTTACTTTTGCCGAGTGATTGAGCTGTGGTATGGTCTTCATCCGAGCGTGCTCCCACTGTCGTTTGGTATGGCACACTTTAAGCAAAACGTGAAGAGATATTTGTCCAGGCCTGCATTATCGCTGCCACTATTGATAGTTTTTTAACTGTTTACTGTCGTTGACGTTTTTGCACTATACTTACCATTAGGTGTGGTGTGGTCACTGTGTCAAGTCACATATTCAATCTAAAATAATAAATAAGTATAAAAATAGTAAAAAGGGATTGAATGAGTGCGATAGACAAACAGAATCTCTTAACCTCGAGCTATAGTCAAGATCCACTAGACAATAAAGTAATCGTTCCAGAGCGCCGCAGTGAGCAGGCTTTGTGGATTCCGCGCGCGTTGACCAAACTGTTTGGTTTAGGGCCGGACAGGTCGCCGCGGCCGGCTCTGTTTATTGTCACCCTGAGGGTACGGCTAAATAAATTCTACTACGGTCCAAGTTACAAGAGAAACAACTTATAACCTTTACATACATTATAATATAAACTTGATTTTTTTTACTGGCTTGGTAAAGTAACTACAGCGGGTCTGATGAAAAGTACAGTGTAGTCCAAAGACTAACAACGGACAGGAATGCCATGCCAACACACATATACCACCATATAAAAAGCTGGACGTACACAAGCTGACCCGGAAACACGACAGCCCAAAGAGAGATATGATGTTTTTACACTTGTCCTACCATTTCAATTAGAGCTTGATATTGTTTGTATCCTTAGCCCACAATACCTACACTTTAACAAGAGAAAACTAAAAAAAGGAACTGATAAAAATTAATTTTGTTCATCAAAATATAAAAAAAACGTTTCAGTTATGATATGTTTGTTTTAAATTCATAATTTAAGTTCTATGAATGCTTGGATAATAGTTTTTTGGACTCTGACTGTAATAAAGGAGGCTTTTTTTAAAGCTGTTAAACAGCATATAGTCTCTTCTTTATCGAAATACGTTACCCAGAAGATTTTGATTGCATGAAAAAACAGATTATACGTGGCATTAACTGTTGTATCAAGACATCAAGATCAAGGTTCACCCAGATTATCAAGATCACTTTTCTGTCCAGATGACAAAGAAGTGATCTTATAGGGATTATTTTGTTTCCTTTTAAAAGAACGGGACACTAAAAGAACTCTAAGCCAGAGATTTATAGATACCACTTTAAATTTTCTTACACTTGATTCAAACATTACAAATTATAATACATAAAATTAAGTAAGTCCACGATTTCTTGAATTTAGACTCGACTCTGCTTTTATAAATTCAGTTATTGCCAAAGACGAACTTATTTTCTAAGCAAAGTAAAATTACCTTTAACAAATCTCAATCTTAGAATCAAGAAAAGTCTCGTATAAAACAAAATCGCTAGAAGCTCGTGTCTTGTCCCAAAGCTCGGTTGCTACCAAACCTAAATAAATAGGTATCCGCGCATTGAATACAGAGCCGTGAACTGTATTGTGCTGTGAAATATTGCTCTTTACCATATTTTTTGTCGACATTTATATTGATATCGGCTTCGGGGCCGCCATTACAAATGGATATTTCAGTATAGCCTTACACGGTTTCATAGCTCGTGAATAGTTCAAGTTGATTCTGATTCTGCGCTCATGGCGCCACATAATGTACGAGAATACCTATTGTGCAAGTCTGACTTTACGTTGAGTTTTTTAACATTTACTGAGTATTTATTACAAAACATTTACTTATCTTTGGGACGGTTCTGCACAGTACATACTTGACGCCCTGGATAGGTTCGAGGCGTTGTAGCGTAGGGCTGTCCGCATTGTGAATGATCCCGACGTGACTAAGCATCTTGAGTCGCCTCAGTTGCGCAGAGATATTGTCTCACAGAGCATATTCTACCAACTGTATCACGGCGAGTATTCTGAATAGTTATTTAACCTTGTTCCACCGTCTCCCTTCTTTGATAGAACCTCTCGCGCGGGTTCACGAAGTCACAGCTATACGACAACTCACATCCCAGTTAGGACTACAAAGTTCTGTAACTCTTACTTTTACTGAGTCGTTAAGCTGTGCAATGGTCTTCCGGCTAGCGTGTTCCCACCGTTATATTGGGTCCTTTTAAAAAAGCGTGAGTGTAAGCGTTTTAAGAAAGCGTATATCTGTTTGTAGTGTTCTCAGGAGCTACATTCTCTAATTCGGCCAGCCCCGTTTCATCACCGTGTCGAACACCATCCGTTTGTGGTGGAAGTTCCTTATATCCGCACGAAGAGATTCGCTTCTACATTCATCATGCTAACAGCTAAGAAGTGGAAATGCTTACAGCGAACATATTTCTGGGATCTTGTGACTTGGGCATCTTTAATACATAAGTGAATAGGGATTTGTTGGGCGAACGCGGTCCATCGGCGAACTCAGCTTCACCTTCCACCAGGTATGATTTAGGTCAGACGTTAGCCTGTAAATCATAAAAAAGGTACGCAATATAGAACATAGGAATAGCCCTACAATTCTAGGACACATGCACAATAGTTAATAATTAGTGCTAGTTTAAAATAAAGGGAAATAAGAATATAGCAATTAAATTCCATTAATTTAGTGGTTATGATCTGGCCTATCGGATAATGGGCCTGTTTATATGCGCGTCAACACGAATCTTTATAAGTTAGAATAACTATTGATTCTCTATACTCCATAAGTTCATTACTTCAGTCTCAAAACAAAATATCTCTGTCAAGGTTTATTGTTATATTTTCATTTGCCAGTGCATCCCACCGCAGGGCAAAGGCCTCCCTTCTGTTTTTCTGGTATATATAGAATCCATGAGAAGGGGTTTGGAGATGTAACCCAGCACACAATGTCCAATGCGGGTTGGCGGGTGTGCGCTATGTGCAGAAGGTGCATGCAAAAGTAATCTGTGTGCAGTGAGTTATGCTGTATACCTTAGACAGCTCTTACACTCTTATGCTCTTACGACACCTCCTTATGATAAAGAGGGAGCTTGCATTATAAAATGTTAATATTGAAGCCAAGTGAATAAGTTTTAATGTATTTGATAGGAAAAGTTACACGACCGAAGTGTCGTTAGGCGGCTAGCCGGAAGGGTTGAATTAAAACTTAGGGATGTTCTTTTAACTGACTTTAATGTTGTTTTTTACGGTTATCCTCGTTTCAACTGCGGAGTCGTCCGTTGATTTGGAGAATTGATTAAACTGAGCGTTTGCGTTCAGTTTTATTTTTGCGGAATCTCTTTATTGCTTTGTTTGTGATTAGTGTGATAAATTTAATTCTCCTGCTTCTAATTTTGCAGAATGGTTTATTGTTTTTATTTCATACTAAGTCTTACCCGCGACTTCACTTCCCTATTCTTGTAAGAATGAGAATAGAGCCTATATCTACCCTGCCCGTCAAAATAAGATTCGAAAAACAATAACTGACATACGCTAACCTAACCGTCGTTGCCATTTTTGAACTGCACCATGCTTACCATTAGGTGTGGTAATGTGTGTAGGTAATAAAAAAATGTTTCTTAGTCTCAATTCTCGTTTCATCATCGATTATAAGACCACCATCTAGGAAGTTTCACTTCTACAATAGTTTTAATTAGATTATTCGGAAACAATATAGTTATTTAGCCAAACTGTAAGAAGAAAACAACATTTCCAAATTCTAAGTTGTTGCTTCAGATATAGAAACATAACGTACGTGGAATGTGAAAAGGTTGCATTTCGGTTCAACACACGTCCGCGATACAACCGTATCGCATTAGAGCTAACATATTTATCGTTTCTGCCACCTTTAACAATATTCGGGTCAACTAATACAAATGCCGCGACCAATATTTAACCAAACGATACTGTTATTTGATCAAATATTTGGTCAGCTTATACAAATCGACTTTAACCAATTTCAGTAATTTTACGTAAGTATTGTTTATAATAATGATGATGATGTCCTAGCCGGATTCGGCCACGGCGACTGTTTCAACACCGATTAAAAAAAAATCGAGGTCCATTTTCGGAAACAGTCAATTGCGCAGGAGATATTTAAGTGCATAACTGGACGCGCAGCCAGAAAAGCACTCTCTCGTCCGAGCTCCCTCAGGCCCGATGGAAAAGAGAACCAGTACGATCGGGAGGGAGCAGGATGCAGGTTTGGTCGAGTTTTCCTTCTCTGAACACCTGGTTGAATTGCGGTGTTAAAGAGATACCTTAGTCGCCTTTTACGACACCTCAGCAAGAAGAGGGAGGTGCTATTCTATTCTGCCGGCAGCCACCACGGCTTAAATAATGATGATAATAATAATGATATATCGTCACGCTGTATACCTTTTAGAGTTAGCAGAGATGTGTTAATGGCTGTATTCAATTTTGCACTTATACACCGTGCCCAACATGAATTGTAGCCCAGCTTATCGCCGTTCTTACAGCACTAGTACAAATTATATTTCTATTGAATACTATGCGCATTTTCTGACGAAGTTTTCCTTCATCGATGCGCTTGTTCTGCCTAAATCCGCACCTATTCTATAAAAACCCAGAATTAATGTATATTCAAGTTTCTATTATATATCTAGTATTTTCGGCCAAGATAAACTTTATAGTTTAACTAAGTCTGTGTAACTTCAAAGTATGGTCCACAGATCTCAGCCTAAGGCTGTGACGTGCAGTGACCGTCTCAAAAGTAACTCAATAAAGTCAAATATATATTGATCGTTCGTAAAGTCAGTGATGTCCTTATTGTTTCGTAATTATAATTTGTTTTTTATCTAAATTGTGATAAAAAATGTCTTTATATCTAGTCTTTTTACCTAAATTGGAGGACAAAAATATGGACCCCATTAACTTATGTTTGAAATTAAATATAACTTTATTCAAATAGGCCTACTTCCAAGCACTTTTGAATCGTCAAAGAAACAAGTAAAGTGAATCCATCATCGGTTCGGAAAGCAGAATATACCTAAAAGAAGCAGTAAGAAACTCTGGTAGTTGCTATTTGTAACACAATAAGGTACAATAACAACTATAATATACAAAGGATTGAATGCCTTACGAAAAAGATTGCATATATTAAGACAACGCACTTTTATCATTCAAACAGTCATTGATGGAATGAAATCCCTTTTTTAGCAATTTACTTTTAATAGTTTGATAGTGCCTTGGTAGTATTGATCAAACATTTGACCCAACACAAGCCAAAGGAATATTTACAGCTTCAGTAGTTAGAACTGACCGGAACTAAATAAAATGTCTACGTGACTGGCCACGTATATGCGGGAGGATGGAGGGGCTCAGCGGCAGATATATGCGCCAGCGGGGACGACTTTCCCCTAAACTCGGTTCCACGTGACACCAAACTGCTTCTTATGGACGCATTTATCTCTTTATCGCACAGTACTCTCTGCTGATGTACTGGAATGGCAGGAAAACCATGTCAAGTGTGAGTCTATCTTGCGCACCGAAGATTCCGTACAAAATGAATTAGTTGGAAAAAGTTATCATTGAATTTGGCTAATTTCTACTGTTTAGATTTTTTTAAAGACTTACAAGATAATAAACCTTATATGAAATCTTAATCCTTATGATAATCATAGTGAGTCACTTTGACCTGTCGCGTTTTGGGATCAGTTTTTGTATATTACACCAGTCACTCATATACCTAGAGATCTTCAGTAGCGGTATATGTGGGGCGACATGATGACGGAGACTATCAACGGATTGTCATCCTGTAGTTGTCGCTTTCGTTTTTGGACTACATTTTACTTACCATCAGGTGCGCTGTGGCTGCTATATCGAACCAGTGGAAAAAAACTGAATTGAGTTTATCGATTTTGTTCATTTTCATAGAAGGTTCGCGCTTGGCCAAAATTTTTACTGTACCTGTTTTATGTTCATACAAAAAGTGCTAAAGTTTCCTAATTTTGTATTGTTGTACTATATCTTGTCGCTTAGGGTTTTAATACTATCTTCCTTAAAAATGCGTTACTGGTCACTTTGAGTACGACATATAAGCGCAAAGTGGATACAGCTGCTAAAGTATCTCTGCTCACCTAGAAAGGAATACTGCGTGACAATATATTATTATAAACTCCATCAGGTTTACATCAGACAGGTATTAGCGGCGTCTAACTTCCAACCTCTATGAAAAAAGAGTTTCTAACAACAAAATAGTAGATTGAGTTACAAACTTTAAAAAATTCTCAGGGTAATCAACGGCAACAAACAAGTGGGAACAAGACTTTCCCCGACAACATTTCTATATAGAATTACAGGTAAGACCGACTGCGAGGAGAAATAGTTGAATACACGAAATTAAGTTGTTAATCCCGGGCTAAAGGAAAAACTTGCGCTCAAGAAACGGCAGCCTTCCTTCCACCCATACAAAAGTGTTGCTATTCCTAGAACGTAGCCTCTACCATCTGCTCCGCGACTCGAATACATCTCGATAAAAGATATTTAAACATATTATAAATACTTTGACGGATCCTGTACTCTAATTAACTTTTTTTATTCTGATTTAGCATAGTCACCAAGACATACCTGATGGTAAGCATATTGCAGACTGTAAAATGACTACAAATATCAATAGTAAAGAAAAACAATTGATAATCGCAGAGATAATGCCAGCCCGCATAAATATCTCTTCACGCTTTGTTTAAAGCATCCAATATAATAGGACAATAGAAAAATGCATGCCAGAAGATCATTCCACAGCTCAATGACCCGGCAAAATTAAGAGTTAGAGACCCTCTTAGTTTTGGCCGGGATATGAGATATCGTATAGCCGTGCATCCGCAAACCCTCGTGCGTGGGTCTTTTATGGAAAGAAGAGGTTTTGAATCTGGTTACACGGGTCGTGATTAGTGATGAAAATGCCCGGGAATTTTCCCAAAGTGGCCAAAACTTGCTTGGGAATATTCCCGGGAATTTACGAAATGTTCGCGGAAGTGCTGGGCACTTTGGCAAAATTCCCGGGCATTTTCATCACTAGTTATGATCACGAGTAGACTGAAGCGCCGCGGAGTTTTAATCGAGGGTGGAAAGTTACGAGTATTTTCACTACCCGCCTTTGTTCTTAATAATTCAAATAGTCACGGCACACAACACTCATAGTATCAGCATGTTTACACGGTGACATAAACGGGCCCTTGTAGTCTAATCAGTGGGTTCCATGATGATAACAACTTAAGCCCATAATTCCGATTAAAAGATTTATGCTTCTTAATTTCGATCGCTTCTCATACCAGTCTTGAATAATGAAAATGATCTCTAGAAAGGATGTTTGAGTTGTACAGCTCACTCCTAATGATAATTCTAAAACAAACCAGATTTCGTGGTAGGGGTGTGCGGTACGAGGCAATCTGAACTCTGCGTCGTGTCGGAAGCTGGAACTTTCCACAAGTCGCGGTCGCGTGCCGTTAACGTTCTTTATTTGTTCTTTTATGACCACAAGCATGATTTACTCCATCTTTATGTCTATCTTTTATTTTTTTTATAACGACATGACAAAATTATACACCTTTATCCAAAAGGTTAGTTCACCTGTTTCATTTTCATATACGATGACAATAAGAAATCGATTACTGAAGTGATAATAGTTGACATGAGTGTGAAATTGTTTTAATACATTACCTATTTTTTTTTAATTAGATAATCATGGGCTTGATCTCAATTTCACTTGATGAAAAGTGATGTTGAGGGCCATAATAGAGCGCGATCACACAACAGACATCGATTCACTTTTATATTGAATTTTGACAAAGCATCCCACCCCCTCCCTCTCGGACCGAGTGGGAAATGAACGCAACTAGAGCTAGATAAAATAATAATCTGACGTGTTACCAAACATCGATGCCACTCCGGCATAACTATTAATCGAGATGGACATCTCTACCTCGTGACGCGTAAAAAAGTATAGTGATTATACAGTTCATAATATTTTAGAAGACTATTTTATTAATAGTTACTAATCAGCAACCACGAGATAATGCATATAACGCAGAGTACTGTGACGGACAGCGTGGGCATTTCCGCAGACATGTTTAAAATTTTTTTTTACACTGACACGGCACAGTTTAAAAAACACAGTTTCCAAACGCATTCTTATTTCCGCATTTTACGTTTGACAGATGCTTTGCTTTCCGATTCTCGGCAAAACTTCATGCCAGAATGGTTGCATCTCTTCTACGCTCTCGCTGAATTATTGTTGTTTTCTTATTATAAAGATCGACGAGGTGTATCCTTGTTGTATAAGCTTGTGTTTTGAGTTTGGTCAGCAATGGAATGCTCAGCTGATCGTGTGCGATGGGGAATCAATGGTTTTTTTGTCCTAATTCTACCAAAGTAATGCGTACCTTAGGCTATTGAGTTTTCTGCATCTAATCTAATCTACATACCAGTCTTCCTAGACTGTTATAAACTTGTAAAAAACAGTGCAATAAGCAATGAATGAAAAATAATAAGTTTAAACTACGTTAGGTATATTAAAGAGTGGCGGGAAGTCGTGACAAAAGTTAAATAAGACTTGAAGGAAAAAAACCCCAGACATGGCTGTATGACGTAAAAGTTTTTGCTTTTCCCACAAAGGGAAAAATAAAAAAAAGACACTTTGCTCTTCAATGATAATTTAGTAAAAATTATCACCAAATATACCATTACCAAGCAATTTCAATGTTTAAATTACAAATTAACAGTGAACATCTCCCACGGCAGTTAAATCATATTTATTATTAAGTCCATCTAAGGTTCTGTCATGAGTTGAATTTCTATCAGTTTTTTCTTATTGATTATCATTTAGGTTTAATGTTTTATCAAACTTATTGGCACTATTTTTATGTTAAGTTTCAATATTTCTGTAAATGCTATGTAAGCTTATAAATGGAGCAGATAATTCCGCAATAAGTACTTAAGGTAAGGCTGTACTTTTGTGTGTGATATGTGCCAATGTTTGTGTGTTTATTGAATAAATAAATAAAAAGATAACGTGGTAATTAGATCAGCCTGTATAACCGCTTACACGGAACGCTTGTCCAACAATTAATCTTATTTTATTCTTTGTTACAGGTAAATTGATGTCAAACTAAGAAAACTACAAGTTAGAATTGAGTTTGCTAACATCTGACTTAGTAAGTGGGCTAACCTATGATTAATTTATATATATGAAACAGGTTTTCCGGACTGACATAAAGCATATCGTAGTGCCACCCACTAAAGACGTATTATTTGATATTCCACTTCTACAAGGCTAAAATACGAGATGGCACCTTTTATAAACATCCGCCAATTTTCAGTGTAAATCGCATCTAGACCTAACTAACCTGGTCCGCTATCAAAATGTATAAATAATATATCGTCATGCTATGCTCCTTCCTGGATGGGCAGAAATACATTAGTGGCTATATTTACTTTGTCCCTATATATCATGCTCATCGTGACCAGTAGCGCAGCTGATCGCTGTCCTCACAACACTAGTACATAGGACATTACTATTAGATTGCCATATAAATAACACGGTTTATTAAAAAAAAACGAAAGCTCCTGAAAAGTGGAATATCTTTCCGCTTTTAGATGATTCTCTGCAGAATCAATTCAAGGTTACCTAGGTCTTGTAATATCATTGAAGACACAGAATAATAATTAATAAGGGTATTAGATCATAGAAATTTCTCATATCCCTTCAAGTTAAAGAGCTGATGTTCTTCAAACAGCTGAACAGAATTTATTTAATCATAACTAAGAACATTCTTGAACGAGTAATTTTTCCAGCAAATAATTAACTAAAAGCCAGTTCATTCGTTTAGGAGCTATTATGAGCCACAGATACACGATATATTTATAACACCTCGTAGGCACTCGTAACACAAAAGGTACCCGTCGAATGCTGGGTAACAACTGCCGCGTCGCGACTATTAAAACGCGATGCGACGACTTTTTACGTGGATATTTAAAAAATAATTTATTTCTTTTCAATGTTGTTTTATATTTTCGGGAAAAATCCCTCATGAGACCATTGGGGCGACAGGACTGGTGTGTCAGATTCCTACTGGCTTCTAACTCCCGAGTGTCATTCCACTCGCTGCCAGCCAGGCTTATAGACCCGTATTCCTCCAACAACCCAGCTAGGAGCCATAGGTGTAAGAAACCTACCCCTCAAAACCTCTATGCAGGGTGTATCTTTTTTAACCCGGTTAAAAACCCTCATTGATCTTTAGGGCTGTCCCGTGTTTCAGGAATCTTACCATTTAAAAACCACCGAGGCGTCATCATCTACTGTTGCTAGCCGAGTCTAAGAGAGGGCCATTCGTCTTATGACCCTGCGAGCAAATGACATGCAAAGGCCTCATATCTTAGAGGGGTATGATTGATCCAACCTCGTTCAACTATTCTGTCTGAATAATTAAAACTAAAACTCTACCGAGATGAGATATTTCCATTCATTTCGTAGAGAAATGACACAATTAGTATGACAATGAGCGAGTGTTATGAATGAATTTGTAAATGAGCTGGGCCCGGGGATTCCACTCCGAGTGAGTAATCTTGAATATTTAGCTGTTAAACATGACGGCTCTGTGTTACATCGAAGCGTAACGCTGCTTCGATATACACGAGTTGTCAATATTGTTGTAAATCCTCATTTAATTCCATTCTATTTTTATATTGTCTCGACAAAGTACCTTTACACATGATGGAAAAATACAGTGTAGTCCAAGAACGAAAGCAACTATAAAAAGACGAGATCCATTGATAGTTGCCATCGACATGTCGGTCCTAGTATTGGTATATGAACAACTAGACATACACAAGCTGATCCCAAAACGCGACAGGCCGAAACAAGTCTACACTTACGAGGGCGGTTCGATAAGTACTTAGCCTCACCGCCTTATGGCGCCACTATCGCAAGGGAAATTTACCATCGTGTAATACATTATTTTAGACCGCTGCTGAGAAAATTTCAGCTACATGAGGCTCGTAGTTTAGATTTGACTCCGTGTAGAAGCAAGCGTTTTGGCGAATTTCAAAAAATGGAGAAAGAGCAGTATCGGTCCATGTTAAGATTCTTGTTTTTGGAAGGAAAATTGCGCAGCGAAATCAAAGAGCGCTTAGATGCAGTGTACGGTGACTCTTCTCCTTCGATGGCGAACATCAAAAATTGGTTTACAAGTTTCAATGTGGTCGCACGTCGGTTTTTGATGAGCCACGTCCAGGTGCCACAAAAACGGCTACCACGGAGGATAACGTGACAATAATCCTCAATCTCATATTGGCAGACCGCCGATTGAAAGTACGCGAAATAGCTGAGACTGTAGGCATCTCAAAAGACCGGGTGGGTCATGTCCTGCATGAAATTTTGGGCATGAGAAAACTGTCGGTACGATGGGTGCCGCGTTCGCTCACTCCGAACAACAAGCGAAATCGTGAAATCACTTCAAAGCAATGTTTGGTGCTATTTAAGCGCAATCCGAAGGAGTTTTTGCGTCATTTCATAACCCTAGACAAAATATGGATCCACTAGTACACGTCAGAGACCAAGGAACAGTCAAAACGTGCTCCGAAGAAGGCAAAGACTGTCCAATCGGCCGGAAAGGTAATGGCCACCGTTTTCTGGGATTCACAAGGTGTGATCTACACCGACTACCTGGAGAAGGGCAAAACGATCACAGGGCTCTACTATACTGAATTATTGGGTCGATTCGATGTCGAGCTGAAGAAAAAACGGCGCCATTTGGCGAAGAAAAAAGGTTCTTCCACAATGCTAACGCACCGGCTCACACCTCCGCCGTCGCCACTTCCAAATCGGTCGTATTAGGCTACGAACTGCTGCCCCATTCACCATATTCCCCGGATTTGGCCCCGTGTGACTTTTTTTTGTTTACAAATTTGAAAAAGTCATTCGCAGAGTAGATATTTTGGTCGAATTAGGAGGCCATCGCCGCCACGGAAGCTTATTTTGCAGAGCTTCCGAAAACTTTTTTTTCAGACAGGTTAAAAAAGTAGGAGCATCGCTGGATCAAGTGTATTGAGCTAAAAGGAAACTATGTAGAGAAATAAATCGCCACTTTTCCAAAATTTTCGTTTTTCTTTTGTAGGCTAAAGACTTATCGAACCGCCCTCGTATGTATTATAGTCACGACCCCAGTTTGTGCAACCCTGCCACCTCAAAAGCAACAAACATCAGCGAGAGAAAATATTCAAATAACGATTATAATTCCAAAATATATGTGTTTATAGAAAGTGAAATATTCCAGTGTACTCATTTATCGTTTCCGGAACTTTAAAAAACTGCGAAAATCCCGCAAAAGATTGTAAATGAACAATTGATAAAAATTTTGCATATTTGTAGAGTTTTAACATTGCTTGTCAGAAATCTAAGGAATTTATTAAAAAAATATATAGCTGTATTATTTATTATACCAGTCAATAGTTGAAATTCTATGAAATATTATCAAACGAGAAGCTAAAGGAGTTTATTGCAAAGTAATTAATAACAACTACAACTTTTCAACTGTATAAAATTATAGTTATTACTTGAATGTGTTCATAGAGATTGCTACGTGGAAAATGTATCTGGTAAATATACTTAAAAAAGTGGTTTAGCTTACATTTCGGTGTGAGAGGCGCCCCCAACGAGCGCGCTGTTCATAAAGATTATGCTTTACTCATTCAAAAACTTTTACATTTTTTCTTCTCGTTACTTACACTTTGCGAATTGAAATATATTTTTTAAATTACAATATTTAAACTTAAACTGTCTTTATGATTTTTAAAAGAATTAAAATGTAAGTATTTATTTAATAAATTTCTAAGTAAAAATCCTTTACTATATATTAGGTCCTTACATATGAAATTGGCGTTTTGTATGGGAGGAACAAAAAGTCGAATATTTTTTAATATAATATATTTAATTAATCAAAGTATGAACCATTATTTTCTATGCACTTTTGCCATCTCATAGGTAGTTCATTGATCCCTTTACTAAAAAAAACCAGTCGGACGGGAATCAATAAAATCTTTGAAGGCGATTTGGACTGCCCCATCGGAGTTGAATTTTTTCCCTTGCAAGAAGTTATCCAAATTTCGAAAAAAATGGTAATCTGTTGGAGCAAGGTCCGGGGAGTACGGAGGATGTCTTAGACTTTCCAATTGAAGCTCTTCTAATTTAGTAGCCGTCTGTTGCGCAGTGTGTGGTCTAGCGTTGTCGTGAAGCAGCAATGGCGTGGAGCGATTGACCAGCCTAGGTTGTTTAGCCGCTAGCTTTTCCATCATGGTTTGCAATTGCTGACAATAGACATCAGCCGTAATAGTCTGGCCAGATTTGAGAAAACTGTAATGAACAATACCGGCACTAGTCCACCAAACGCTTACAAGTAACTTTTTTGGGGTTAATTTTCGCTTGGGGCAGGATTTGGCTGGCTGGCCAGGATCCAACCATTGCGCTGAGTGCTTCCGATTATCGTAAAGAACCCATTTTTCATCACAGGTAATGATTCGATTTAAAATACCTTCATTATTGTGCCGGTTTAGTAATGTAACGCAGCAGTCGACGCGCGTTTGTCGGTTTGCTTCAGTCAATTCGTGAAAACCTTTCAAGCTTTTTAATCTTCCCAATTTGCTTCAAGTGAATTATAACAGTTTTATCACTAATATCGCAGCCTGCAGCTAACTCGGACGTGGTTTGCGATGGATCCGCTTCCACAATAGCCTTCAACTCTTCATTATCAACTTGAGTCTCAGGCCGTCCACGGGGCTTGTTCTGCAGGTCGAAATTTCCAGAACGAAAACGTTGGAACCAAAAACGAACTGTGTTTTCTTTTGCAACACGACCGCCATACACATCATTCACCCTTCGAGTTGTTTCCGCAGCACTAGTGCCACGGCGGAACTCGTACTCGTAAATAATGCAATATTTTAAGTTTTCTATTTTGTAAAATGAGTGACGCAAACAGAAAAAAACAGAAGAAAAAAACAAATGAATGACGATCATCGAAGCACAAATACATGAGTCTATAGCTGTACAAATTTGAATTTGGAATTCCTTACCAAAGAGGAGAAATTTATGATTAAAGTGGCCAGTACGAAAAACGCCAATTTCATATGTAAGGACCTAATATTTAGATGAAATTAAGAATACTGGTTCGATTTATTTATGTCTTTAGGTACACAACCGGGTAGTAGACTTGAATGAGTGGTGTCCGGATGATAGGGAGATGGTGTACAGTGTCCGACGCGCCACCTGAGGGATAGGTTTTGGAGTGACGGGCTCTCTATACCCACCCCTCTCAGAGAGGTAGCCTCAACAAGATTTTAAGCTTCGCCGACTTCTGGATGAATTTGGTTTCCCAGGCACGAGTGGAACAATTAGAGGGACACTCCGGGAGTTTTTAGTCACTAGGAGTCTGACACCACCATCTATCAAGCTGGGGAGTGGACTTGCACCCGGTATATTCCTTTCATCTTACGGTAGTGAGAATAGACATTGCTTCATTGCATTCTTTGTTTAGACATTTTTTGCTAAACGAGCAGCAGCGAGGTGGTAGGGCGTCGGTGCCCGTCTGGATCGCGACCACAGTACATGGGTGTGACCAGTTTCGGCTTGTCGCGTTTCGGGATGAGCTTGTGTATATCCAGTAGCTCATATACCTAGATACCTTCAGTCGTGGTATATGTGGGCCGACATGACGATGGAGACTATCAATGGATTTTCATCCTTTGATAGTCGCTTTCGATTTTGGACTACACTGTACTTACCATCAGGAACTCTGTATTCACTATGTCAAGCCAGTGTAAAAAAAAAAAGCAGGGCAACATGATCACCACAACTAGCTAGGAATAGTCTACTGTTTCTCAGTTGTGCTTATTGTCAAGTGCCGTGTAATCATATAGGCCAACGTATATAGACTCTATGGTACTTAAGTTTTGCTTGGGAAATAAGTTCGTATTAAACACAAAACTGAAAATAATAGAAACTTAATGAAAATACTGTATAACGTCATGCTGTATATCTTACAGGGTGAGTAGAGAAACATTAGTGGCTATCGTTGCGAGTGTATGTGGGTGGGTGCATGTGTGTGAGTGTCTAATAGAAACGTGAGTGCAGCCTAGGTATTCTCAGAGTTCAGTTCAAACTTAGAAAATCTATAATTTATTACATACTTTGATTTTAATTAACACTGCATTTGTAAACGGGGTATATCTGTGTCAGAACGAAATCAATTTCTGTTTACCCACCTGCTAAATAGGGGAGCGGCGAGGCGGCGGGCGGTCCCTTCTCTTTTTTTTTACACTGGCTCGACATAGTGACTATAGCGTACATGATGGTAAGTACAGTGTAGTCTAAAAACGAAAGCGACCATCAAAGGATGAAATCTATTGTTTGTCTACATCATCATGTCGGCCCACATATACCACGATTGAAGGTCTCTAGGTATATGACTTATTGAATATACACAAGCTGATCCTGAAACGCGACAGGCCAAAGCGAGTCACTATGACGGTCTTTACACTTGTGTACTGTGGTCATGACCCAGTTCGGGCAATCGCCCTACCACCAAATAAACTAGAAAAGGAAACTTTTCAGTTGTTATACTTCAAAATGAATAGATTGAGTAGTAGCATGAATTTGTTCAGAATTTTTGATTATATTATAGGGCTGAGAAGACTGCAGGACCCGAAAGACCCTCGTTTACAGAAAGATGGGGCGGGTAAAACGTTAACAGACGACGTATTAAATAATATAATTTGTAATGTTTGAGTAAAAGCTAAGCAAAGTCGAAGTAAGTTCTACAAACCTCAGCCTTAGCTTTACCTACAACAAAATCGTTTTGTGATTTAAAATAACTCAGCCTTCCCCTAAAACGGTGTATAGGCGTGAAGAAACAACATTTTCTGAAAACATATCTACCCGCGAATGATGACGTTGCAGAATTACACCTGCCCCCATTCTGCAACCTAATCGTGAACATAATGCTCTACGTGACTTTCCTAACTACGCTTTTAAGGATATTCACCACTTTATTATGGCTTTTATTTCTAGAGTATAAAGTCTTACTACACTGCAAATATAAATTTGTAAAGCTTAGCGTTTAATGCTATTGGTCTATAATTTTACTGTAATATCGTTTTTAAAACAATACAGATACGGTTCATTTTAGCAGTTAATAAGTTTATTTTCCTAGTATGGGTTATAGTTTAAAATAACGACTTTATTGCTGTAAGAATAAAGTTGATTTTGACCAGTAAATGTTACACGTCGAGGCTGGAATAGTTTAGAAATTAGATTATTTTCAAATCAGTCCGGTCCGGAGAGTTTAGTAAATATGAACGGTTATTAATATTTACTAACGCACAATATCAGACATGATCAATTACTTTCGCTAGTGTTTCTTCCAAAATACTTCTTATATTAAAAATAAATCCTTACGCTATATCCCTTTCGGGGTGAGCAGAGATACATTAGTGGCTGTAACTACTTCGCGCTAATATGTCGTGCGTTGCATGACCAGTAGCGCAGTTTTTAGCTGTTTTAACAGCACTAGCACTCATGACATTTCTATTAAATGATATGCGGATTTCCTCACGATGTTTGAGCATGTGGTGCCTAAATCCGCACGTAATGTGGAAAACCTAAATATACGTGCCGGGATTTGAACTTACAACCACTCGTGTTGTCGCGAATAAGCATCATTATTCGCTAAGCCAACACAGCTACATACCACAGTTGATAATAAATTTTGGCTATTCGTTTCTTTTCATCATATATAATTTTATTTGTACATTAGGTTTAATAAGCACTCGAGGTTACTTACTTCATAAAATTTTCTCATATATTTTTATAATTGTTTGGGGGGGGTAGTGACCACAGCTCACCTTATAGTAAGCCTGGTGCAGTCCAAAAACAACTGCGACTGTTAATTGTAAAGAAAGAACTATCAATAATCCCAGTGCTCATGCTGGCTGCACAAATATCTCTTCACGCTTCGTTAAAACGTCCCAATATCATAGAGCGGTGGGAACACGCTCAGCGGAAGACCAATCCACAGCTCAACAACTCTGTTTTTCCTCATCTTGAAACGTTGCTAAATCTCCTTATGTTATTCTACAATGTAGCAAAAGCTAAATTAATATTAGTCCCATATTTAATATACTATCCATTTTATGTATACTAAATATGTATAAAAAGAAAACGCAAACTCAGAACACGCAAATTAATTTATCTTGAGCATAACCAAACCTTATTACTTCGGCCGGCCTATGTATTACTCAAGGTCATAAAAGAGCTAGTAAAATTGATTAAGTAAGTATTTAGGTCACAAGGTTATCGCCGACCCTCCACGACATCTCAAGGATGAGCATAAACGCGTACCGGGAGGGTAGAATTAGATAATAACGTAAGGGAAGTTTGAGGACCCGAAACGCGGTGGGAGTAATTTTTTCTCGTAGAAAACACTCCCGCCTTACAATGGGCGCGTCAAATAAATCACACAGACTGACATACATTTGGGAACAAATCGAAGATATGCACAGGGACACACTTAGTTCATACCGGGGGACATCATTCTCGTATCTAAACTGAAGAGTTTTGATTTTATACCAGTAATACTGTCAATTAAAGATGAAATTTTTGAACAATAATAACAATTTTCTTATAAACATTAAAATTATTGTTGCGAAAATTGTTGAGTATGCGAAATTGACAAGGATTCATGAAGGAATTAATGAATACTAGAAAAGCAAAAGAAATTTGCAAAAAATAGAGAAAAATTGCGTTCCATACTTTCGATATGATAATAAATAAATAGATATAAAAGGCAGAGAAAATCCTTTTCAATTTTATAGATAAAATATGCAATAGATATTTAATCTTATTATCGGCAAATCCGATGTAGACTTGTCATACTGAATCATCATACAATTGTTTTTTAACCCGGCACACAAGGGAATACACACCTGTGTTTTCTTGTCGTTTATTGTTAATCTTCACCCTAGTGAAGCTTAATCAGAACTCAGACTTTTATGTTGGTCCCCGGCTTGCCTGAGTGCGGCCCTGCGCTGCCAAGTGAAACCCTCAGGACGTATGATGCGATAACCTGGTCGTAACTCATTCGGCGACCGATGCCGGTCCGCATTTACATACCCCACCCTGCATTGATTTATGCCGATCTTGCTAAACTCCTCAATGGCTTCTGAGGGCTATGTACTTCGATAAGATTACGAATATTTTCATGAAATCTGGATTTCCTAACGCAGCGAGCTGAAACTTACAGCCTTATAATAATTTCTCAGACATAAAGAACTTATGGGATGGTCAGAAAATTCAACTAGAAAGTAGAATTGACATTTTTAAACTCAAAATTTAAAAAAAAGTCACGCTATATCCCTTTCGTGGTGAGCAGTAATACGTTAGTGACTGTATCCACTGTAGCTGTAGTGGCCTAATGGATAGGGGGCTGTCATCCATGCGCGGCAAAACAATCGATCGGAGATTCGTATCCAAGCATCGATTTTTCCAGATAAAGTACGGAGTCAAGCACCACATGCTTACCGTTGAAAGAAAACATCGTAATAAAATTCGCATCAAACATTGAGTGCTCTGAGAAAGGCTATCAGCTGCCGGTCATGTTAAAAAACAATAATAATGTCGACAAACGCAAAATAACTTTCTTTAAACACCTATTACAAGCACCTTTAAATCGTCAATAACTTGAATCTACCACCGAAAAGGAAAACAGGATCTACCGAAAAGAGCCCGCAAGAAACTTTGGTAGTCACTCTTTTCAGAATATTGTTCCTTAGGTACAAATTAAATTGAATTGAATGCCCTGTGAGAAATATAACATATATCCAGACATTCGTATCAGCCATCTGTTTTAGTGGTATGGCGATTGTCCGAACTGGGTCATGACCACAGTACACAAGTGTAAAAACCGTGATAATGTCTCGCTTTGGCCTGTCGCATTTCAGGATTAGCTTATGTATGTCCAATAACTCATATATCTAGAAACCTTCAGTAGTGGTATATGTGGGCCGACATGACGACGGAGACTATCAATGGATTTTCGTCCTTTGATAGTTGCTTTTGTTTTTGGACTACACTGTATTTACTATTAGATGCAATACAGTTACTTTGTCAAGTCAGTGTAAAGAAAAAAGTTATTTTAATTTAATGTTTAACTATTAAAACATGAAGAGAGAAGGGAGAATTTCTATTTTATGTAGTTAAACGAGTAACATACGAAATTCTGAATGTGACTGTAAATCAGTCACAATAGCCGCGTTATGACGACGTAATTCATGACTGATGGAACTGGCTCAAGCTTGCATGAAAGTCGAATGGACGCTTTATTTTAGCATTTTGTTTGCTTGCTCATAAGTAGGATTACCGCGTATTTCCCGGTCCTCGAGCCGCCCTCCCGCCGCCCTCTGAATATATTATGACAATTTGCACACACTCTGCCTGATTTGACAGCGCTTTACAGCGGTGAACCGTTGCAGACTTGCGGGGAACCGCGGCGAACTCGCGGAGACTCGATACACATGTTTATTATAACCTTCAACTTGTGCAATAGCTGTTTCATTACATTAATTACAAGTTTTCTTTACAATTTTCCACACTTTTCACGTTTGGCCCAGATCGATATTCAACGAAGACGCTTTCGGCTGTACGACAAGCTTAACGAAATAATATTTCTGATCGAAATTATTTGAATACATTGCGTGGTACTCAGCTGTTTATTGTGTGTAGGGATTCCTTGCAAAGATACTATTTTCAGGTGACCTCAATCACACCTGGTAGAAGGAACAAAAGCATTCTATCGTTGATACTGATGAAGGGGAAATTTTTTTATAATATGAATGTGAGTGGAGGTAAGGGCCGAGATATATCTCTGCAGACCAAATAAAGAGAGTTCTGATGGATGGTAATGTCAAAAGAACGCGGAATCGGCGAGTGTGATTAAGGGGACTAATGAATGTTAAGGAAGTGAAACAGGCTTGCAAGAATACATATCGTCGGGTGAAAGGCTATTTGGTTTAAGCGACATTTTTTGGTGATATAGTATTATATATATTTTTGGAATCGGTTAAAAACGCTGATTCTGTAAATATATATATATTACTATATCACCAAAAAATGTCGCTTAAACCAAATAGCCTTTCACCCGACGATATATAGTACTGGCGTTCCATTCTCTCTACTCACCCCAATTGGGATTCGGTATGATCACAGACAAAATCAAGATTATTTGAGGTGTCAACTCGCTACAAAAATTTGAAATACCATGTTGTTCTATTTAGAAAATTTTTAATGATGTTAATTTCCGCGCGTTTGGTTTCTTTACAAATATTAATCCTATGTGATACATAGTTAATTCGACTTAATCAGATCAATTTTGTAAATAATAGTGCAAACAAAGACGCGAACTGAACTATTAATTTTTAATGTCATTTAACTGTAATTTATTTGCGGAACAACCGCGATCCATTTCTGAAATATTTACAAAAACTCGACAGAGCAGAGATTACTGGATCGCTCCAAATGGCGTACATTTCCGTCGCTAACAAAGTCTCTCTGTATTTGCTCAAAAAGCCGCTCCAAACAAAGGGCACACGCGTAATTCTTAAAGAGATAATCCTTGGATAAAGGCCGTATTTATTTACGTGGAGCCATTAAACACGCTTGTTGTCCGCCGAAGACATGGCCGGAATGTTAAAACGCTTTACGCTAACGCTACGATTATAACAGATTTAGTTTAATTGTTTAAAACATCATTTTGTCTAATTTTAACAGTTTAATCTAAATGTATTATAATATTAGGAATATATAATTTAAAATTCCGTCATAATGGCTCACTTCAACCTGTTTCGTTTCGGGACCAGCTTGTTTATATCCAGCTGTTTATATACCTAGAGACTACGGTGGCGACTGTCAACGGATTTCAATCCCTTGACTGATGTTATCACTTTGCTTAGCCTGTCTAAAAGAAAATAACAATATAATTTGCAAAAAATTATAATATTAAAAGCAATTATCTACATAATTATTCTTTGTAATCGAGTATAATTATAATAAATAGCCCAGTGATATTTAGTTGGTAAAAATCTTGCACTCCGCTACTGCTCTCACGGTGGCCCTAATAGTGGAGAGCTATGAGATTTTCTCTTCAGACTACAAAAAGACTCATTTACAACTTCAACTGTCAGACTATCATCAGACGTATGTATACGAATTATTATATTGCAATAATAAATGATTCCCAGCGCGTTTAATGGCCACACGCGTGTAGGTTAATCCGGAAGCGAGCGATAAGTGCGCGTTGCCGAAATGGGGAATCCTTAAAAATGGCTCTCTCGTGTCGGACAGGCGGCGCCGAGCGACGGCCTTGTATATTAGTGTTGCTAATTCCAGGCGAAAGAATCTCCCTAATTTTTTTAAAATGTATTATAAGTTTGCAGCTTTTTTGACTGTCTTAATCATAACTGATAAAATGAAAAACCCATTAAATTGAAAATGTGGTATATCTAAAATTTATTAGGCTATTCATAAAATGTTATCTGTGCTTGTATGTCGTGTCCTACATGTTTTTTGCATTCTGAATCGTCACAGTGACTGCTCTATACCTGATGGAAAGCAAACAACAACCTGTCAATAGTCGCTACGATAATACCGGCCTACACAAATACCTCTTCACGCTTCGCTTAAGACCAATCCACTATCCCATGACCCGACAAATCTAAGAGCTAGAAAACTACTTACTTCTGTCTAAAATTGAAATTACCGTACAACTTTGACCACGTGAGCAGTAGCGCAGCTGTTCGCCGTTTTTACAGCACCAGTGCACATGACATTTCTATTAAATACCACGCGGGTTTCTTCACGATGTTTTCCTTCCCCAGTCAGCATATGATATCTAAGTTATAAAAATATCCATATATATATATATATATATTTATTATCACTTACAGCCAGATTTAGCCCACTACTGCGTACAGTCGTTTTCTACATTGTGCCACGGATCTCCATCCCATGCAAAATTCATAAAATTACGGACCTTGACATCGCACTATTTATTTTTTCAGTCTGACTATACAACCCATCAAATAACTTCATTAGCTTGGTGCCCTGCCTAATGTCATAACTCGGTCTTCAGTATTGTAAATTAAGCTACGATGTTGAATTAACACTAAACACCCTAAATTCGAGGTAAATCCTGAAACCAGGCAGCACTACATTGTATACGTTATTAGCCAACTCGCGGAAAATTAATATCTTGGAGGTTTTTTGCTCCGAGTCGACAGGGGCGCGCTCATTACTCAGAATTACAGAGCGCCATTTTTAATTCCTACGTCATATTTAAGCGTCTTATGACCCTGTTTTCAGAATCTATTTTATTAAAACTAATGCCGATTTAGGTGGACGAAGTAACGTAATATTGTCTCAAGTTATATTGAGGTACGGTTTCAAGAAAATTCGATATCTCTATGCTTAAACGGTATAAACACGAAATACAACTTTTCTGTAGGTGCAAAAATAGCAAAAGAAAATGTTAAATGTGTATTTTTTAAGAACTACTTAAAATAACATTTAATGTAAGATTTAGAGTACAATCTATTGTTACCAGAAAGTATTGTTATTCCTCTTGTAAACTACTAACTAACTACTACTACTAAGTTCATTGATTTAAAGAATAGGATTGTAAACGTTAAAAATGAAATATGGAGTAAATTAGTGTAACATATCCATTTTAATAACAAATTAACGAGACGCCATGCTGGCTTTGCTTGCCCTATTTTACTGTCTACCGCCAAGGAGTGTATTTCGTTTTCTGTGTCTGTTAGAAATAATGTAACATATAGTATGTTTGTAATGCGTTTGATGTACAGTATAGAGTGGTTTAAAAAAAAAAAAAACTATATAGGTTTCTGCAATTTTTAAGCAGTACATGCAGTTAACGTATCATTTCGTGCGTAATAATATAACATTGTATAGTTTTATATAAATTTTATTAGTCGCCGAGGGCTGTAACGTCGTGGTCAGATCGACTGCACGTGTAAGTAAGGCACACTGAATGCAATTAAGCTAAACGTGGACGTTTAATTTTCAGAAGGTCGTAAGTCATAACCGCAAGGCGATTTTTATTTGCTATGCGTTTCTTAAGGTGGTGGCGTCGAAAGAAGAAGCACTGCATTTATATTTTCACAAATTACAAAAGATTTCAACTTGTAATAAATAAATTTGATGGCAAATTGGTTGCGGGAAAGAAAAAGGAATAAAAGCCTCGCGAGTCTGGTGACATTTACTCCTATATTCTCCCTGTTGAGGCGCGACAGCGCACTCATAGTACGCGGTCAATATTATAATCATTGTGACACTCTCACATACGCGGCAGCGGGTGATTTGAGGGAAGTAATATCCCACGGGAATATAACTAGTTACAGGAGGATGGGGTATACTCGCAGTGTAGGCAGACGGGCTCGTGCAGCAGCCGTCCGGAATTACGCATTATACGTCACCTGCTGGCAGGTAGACGAAATTAGGAAAATAGGGAACCACAGTTTGATCTTTATGAATAAAGAAAAAAAAACTCAAATATAAAGTATTTTTATTAAAATACTACTGTAAGCATTTCTAAATCGTCAATGAAATGAATCTACAAGCGGGTCGGCTAACAGATCTGCCGAGAAGAGCTGGCAAGGAACTTTGGTAGTACTCTACATAAAAAGATTGATCATTAAATACAAATCTTTTATAATAACCCTCTTTTTGCATCTGATATTAAATATATGACCTGTAAAATATTTAACTAAATTACAAGAACTTGTTAGTTTAGAATCCTTATCTGAATACTTTTCAGTTATTTTTATTATGGGTCATATTTCTCGTCAAAATCTATTTTTTAAGTTTTACATTAGTTGTGTTAAACGATATTGAACCAAACGCCCTATGAATTAAGTGCATAATATCTTTCAAATAAATGAATGCTACTTCGAATTCATTTACGAAAAACAAAATCAGGTCAAGCAAAAATATGATTTTAAGTAATTGTGTACTTATAAAAAAGTACAAATTTAGTTGAGGTTTTCGAGGTCCATTCTTATTTAGATAACACGTTGAATAAAACAAATCGCTGTATTTTGTAACTTGGACCACTTGTTTTCTATGTTTCCCTGTAAGTTTCATTGCTCATTGTGTATAAACGTCACCCCTCATTCTACTGGCCGGAATAGGCGGCTGTAAACTCAACATGACATTTAGATACCACGCCGTGTCCCCGGGGAGCAGGCAGGACCCCAAACTTGATTGTTTGGCTAAATAATTCGTTTCAAGTTAACATAATCCGAAGACAATGACACCTTGAATAACTTTATTTGCGCAAAGACATAACCTTGTTGATTGCATTTTCTCTTTGTTTGCATTGCTAAGTATAAGCCTTCTCCGTATCCATACTACAAGGAACTTTTCCTTGTCGCTCGTGTCAAAGACATGTTTTTATAAATGTCTTGGGCCCACCTTTTTTTTTTTACACTGGCTCGACATAGTGACTAGAGAGTACCTGATGGTAAGTACAGTGTAGTCCAAAAACGAAAGCGTCTATCAAAGGATGAAAATCCATTGATAGTCTACATCGTCATGTCGGCCCACATATACCACGACTGAAGGTCTCTAGGTATATGAGCTACTGGATATGCACAAGCTGATACCGAAACGCGACAAGCCGAAACTGGTCACTATGACGGGCTTTACACCCATGTACTGTGGTCGCGATCCAGACGGGCACCGGCGCCCTACCACCTCGCTGCTGCTCGTTTAGCACTACCCAGGAGTCACGTGTAGGGAAACTAGGGTAAAGCCTACGGACGCGAGCAGCTTCGACTCCCAACCTTGCAACGGTTCTAGCGATAGGTCTCTAATACCCCCTTAGCAACTATTCCTTGAAGGTCTACTTCAACGACAGTACTCTAGTAACTCAGTACGCCTAGAGAAGTGGCATACCCATTGCCTATAATAAAATATCCTTAATTTACAAATTTTATTTTATAAAAACGTTAGAAATAAGAAGATCTCAACTCATGCTTTTGCCGTGTCATTAGACTGAGGAGTAATTATCTAGCAAGCGTGTTTCCTTCCTCCTATAATATTGGATTCTTTAAATGAATTATGAAGAGAATAATGAGTAGGTTGGCATGATCACAGTGGCTGTAAACGAGCAGTATCCAGTTTTGGACTGTATTTTGCTTAACATCAGATGCAATCTAGTCACTTTTCCATACTAGTACATAGAGCAAAGTTTTTTCAAACACAATCATTTGTGTTTTATGAGCTATTTTCATACAATTTGATAACTATCTTTTTAATTTCTTCCTACCTTTGATATTATCAATTTACGTAAATATTCTGGTAGTAATGTAGGAGTCTACGTTATAAATAAAATTATTCTAACCGCCATTTCGTGAATCAACTGTTAATATCCAAAATAACTTGGAAAACGGTTTCTTTCAAGAGTCTGGTACTTAGGGAAGTCCTCCCGGCCCGCTATATTGCTGGAGCAGTCTGTATTTTAATATGTTATTGTACGTACGCAGTTTTATGGCGCAATAACTAGTCCCAGACGTGCTGGTGGGCGACTGTACGCTCTGATTGTATATGTATGCGGCGGCATACGGAAGGTTGTCTTTCACCTTTTCACATATCTTTTATTTTAATGCTAAGTGACGTAATTGTAGATGTCGTGGTTCCTCTTTTCCCCTATATTTTTGAGGCAGTAGGGCGATTGACTAGGTTGTGATCACACTACGCAAATGTAAAGACAATCAGAGACTCGCTTCGGCCTGAAGCGTTTCGGAACCCTAGATATCACATGCCTTCAGTCGTGGTATACAACAACAACTACTAGCCATACCAACAGCAACTATCATTGGATTGCAGTTCCTTGGTAGTCGTTGCCATTTTTGGTCTACACTGCACTAACAACCAGTTGCTCTGGATATACTTTCTCAAGCCCGTACAAAAAAATGTGAATGTGGTCAAGCAATTGCCTGTAGAATATATAAAAATCGTGCATATGTTTGTCCATGATTGCTCGAATAGATCAGTCTGCCTACACCCTCGCTGTATACAGTATGTTTTGAAAATTCTGTCTGACCCGAATCGGGCATTTTGGTGAGTCGATAACATTATGAAAATACATTCGAATTTTATATAATTCGTAAACGTTTAAAAGTTATTGTCATAATTGAAGGAAATGCAATGTTTTAGATGCGTTTTATGCTTGGATTACTTACAAAAAGGGATTTAAAAACTAATGAAATGATTTGATTGATAAACGGTACTTGGGATTAATGGAAATCATGATGATCCTTTTCACGTCAGGACGTACTAGCATTATCCTTTGCTATCCTTTTTTACTTTATTCACGAGCTACGCTCGCTTCTTGTATTGCCATGTAATAGTTCATTGTCCGTTAACTTAAAGTTATAACCTAAATAGATTCTAATATCGATACCGAGTAACACCTTCACGGGTCAGACAGGGTTTATATAACATACTGTATAATGTCTGTCGTAATGTTTCCCTCGAAGCGACTAATGCCGAGGCTCGTTAAGTTTTTACAGCGCTGGAGCAATATTCGATGCGCGTCGAGATTTCGTTAAGTTTTATAGTTATTTTTTATTTATTATCCTGAAAATAACGGCAATAATTTATGGATTCATTACTGTTCTCGCGGCGTGTTTCATTTTTACTGATCTGGGCCGTAAACAACGCGTTAAGTTTCATATAGCCTTTATAATTTATACTAGTTCTTGTTGTAGAAATAAATATAATACGCAAAAATACGCAGTCAATAGTTCGCAGAAATGGCGATAGTAATCCAATAAAGCAAAATGGCTTTCCATTCTCTCTACCTAACCCAATAGGGATCCGGCGTGATAATAGATTACCAAATTAGCAGCCCCAGCCTGCCTTTGCCCAAGTGCAGTTTATATATGTCAAACTAAACTACCTTCATAAACAAACTTTTCAATTCAATTGAACGATTATTTTATAGCTTCATTCCAATAAATGTTCAATTTGACTCTTTAAATTTGTAAAACTTTTTTATAAGTAAAAGTAAATAAAGATAATATACCGTCACGCTATATCCTCTTCGGGGTGAGCAGAGATACATTAGTGGCTGTATCCACTTTGCTCTTATATGTACTTAAAATTAACGCTAGAAAAGTTTTCCAATTCTTATCTCTATCAAATTATCGGGCTGTAGAATGAATGGTCTTCCAGCAAGTGCGTTCTCTTCTTTCTATGATGATGATGACTTCGATGATTATATCCTGGCTGATTTCGGCCTTGATGACGTTTCCAAATCACATCATGTAGGCGCGAGCTTGTAGCCCGATTCGGCGAAGGTGTGCTGGCTTGTAGATGTATTCGAAAACACTCAATTACGCAGGATATAGTTGGTGCGTGAATGCTAGTGCTTGCATAAGCCCACCCTCTCGTCCAACCTCGTCTTAATTTAATGGGACGGGGAACCGACACAACTAGACAGCAACTGATAACTGACCTATTTCAGTACCCTAGGCCTTTCGCAATACCTTGCCGCCTCGTCAGAACCGTCAAGTATCTAGGGGCTGCCATTAGTATGACAGTTGAAGATATAATATTGGCTCTTGAAGTGTGTAGAATCCTTCGAGCTGGTTGCCACGATAGGAGTGACTCGATTGAACAGTCTTTGTTTTTTTCTATAGTTGCAGTCGGTTTTTGAATTATTCTGTCCAAAGGAGTCACATTGTCGTACAAGTATAAAAAATATTAGGACCCTCGTAGTGACTCCTTGACCACTCGCGCCTCGAGATTAGCATGTTGTAAATCCAGTTGTTCACACATCTAGATACTTTCAGTTTTAGTATAGGATTCTCGAACCTTGATATTCACTGTCGTTCTGTGACTACATTGCCCTTCTCAACAGGCGCGGTGTAGTCACAATGCGGGGCTAGTTTAAATAACATAATAAATGTAAGCTTTATAAATATCTGTGTATATAAAAGAAACAGTAAAAGGTTGAGACGTTGCCGTCACGTCAGTTGGAAAGCATAAAACTCGACTAGCGATGACGTGGGAGAGAGAAACAATAATTGGAAAACTCTGGAGCCGCCGGGAAAAGCACCGATCGGCACAGGGTACTAAGTGAAGAGTATGATAATATGCCACTGCGTGGGCGTATAATTTAAGGTACTCGTTAAATTACCTAGTTTGTACGTCAATAATTTATATTTTATTTTTATTCCATTAAGTGCAGCCAGTAGCCAATACATTATACACCATTGCTACGTTGAATGTTCTAGTGGACGAGACTGTATCATTTCGTGCCTGGTGCGTACGCATGCTCGTTGTATTGTACAGGCTAATGGACGTAGAGCTTATCTCATTATTTATTAGACGAGTGCACTCCATCATCAATTTCATCATCACTTGTCACCCGCGATCATACTACAAGATAATGAAATAATTTTGCTTATCAGATTATGTTTGAAAGACAGAGATAAAGTATATTTTTATGCATTGTCACTTTTGCGTCTTGTCAAGCTGCTTTCAAATATTAAACAAATAAATGTCATTACGCTGACAATATACATACGTTGAGAACGGGCAGTCTGAAAGGCGGCATGTTGCTGATGAATTGTTGACATCTTCTTTGCTAATAAGCTGCACGTCATGTGTACTAGTGCTATTAGCATGGCGATCAGGTGCATTATTGGTAACATTGGGCATCACACATAAGTGCAAATGGGATACAGTCACTAATGTGTCTCTGCTCACCTCGATAGGGATATAGTGTGACAATATATGACTATTAATGTTTTGACAGTCTACCATCAGTGTTATCCGTTGAGTATAAGTAAAATATTAAATTGACTGTTCTTGCAATAATTAAAAGTATTACTAATAAGTTTACATACTACAGCTCTGTATACTGTGGGCGGTGACACGTGAAGACGCCTCCGCTCCACCGGATTCGGTCGCTGCCATGCCGGAGGTACTGACGCGGGAAATACTTGTGACTGAGCCGACGCATTCGCTGGAAACTGGGAGCTCAACAATAAAATACTTGAGATATCAGTAACTGCCAATCATTTGCGTACATTTAACATAAATGCTCCGTTCGTGTTCCATTCGGCTGTGACTGATAATAGATATCGAATAAAGAGGTTACAAAATTCAGAAAAACGTTAAAAACTCACTTTTTTATGCAACATTAAGTACTATAATCAAATAATTTTCTCCGAATCCATGAAAATGCGACTCTTGGAAACTCAGAACGACTTACTTAAGTTAAAATTCGTTTTTTAATAATGCCGCATTGATTAACTAATTTCATGGTTGTTCAGTTCATACTCCCTTGTAATAAGAAAAAAAAAATGAAATTAATCTAGCCGCGGTTCTTAAAATTTTTCAACGCTGAACAAAATCTCCGCAACACCAAACTAGTTCATTTACCTTAAAATAGATAAATCTTTAAAAAATATATTTACAATACAATCTGTACAGATCTTTGTAACCAACAAATTTTTGTAAATTGCAAATACCAATTATCGCATAGGAGAAAAAAACATTCGTGACTTTTGACCTTGAATAACTTACACGAGATAAATATATCCTATGAGACTTTTGAGTTAACTTTTGATATGTCAAAACAAATTATTATACAACATTTCAACCTGGCTTTTTATGATGAAGCTGGCCCACTTATGTAGATATATTATATTATTAAGCAGTTACTCTGGTTGATGTATTGAGCTGCCGTTCTCCGGGATTTGAAATCAAGACCCCTTCCCCTTAGATCTGGGGCTGAATTAGTCAAACGATGGTATAATAGAACCTTCACTTTAGAGGTTAGGGGAATTTTTCTAAATTTGGTCAACTTAGAAAGTCTGTCATAGTGATTCCTCAGGACGTTTCTAATTCTCAATTCCCATTTCCAATTGCCAGTCACATTTCGATCTAACCCATTTACGCTAATTTGTGACAATTCTTTAAGCTTCGTAAATTGATATACATATATATTTGGTATCTACCTATTATCATGATATTGATCCTCAACAGGACCGTATGTTAGCCGATATAAATCAAGTTGCGCTCTAGTGCCGTGACGAAAAAGGCTAAAAAGGCTTTAAAAGGCTTGTTCTAGATTTATCCAGGTCGCGCGTGATAAGTGACGTGACCTGGATCCAGGTCATACGGGACGCGCTGATTGAAAGTGGAAACGAAATTGCAAGTGCCGAGCGACATTCGCTTGAAATGGGGTTTTACAATTCGATTTCAGTTGACGACTCGGTTGGTGCGGCATTTGAAGGTACCATCCACAGCATTAGCTGATTATCCGCATTAATCGAAGCTGATTCGTACTGATATGAAAGGAATATAAACAAGTAATTAAAATCAGCAGACTGAGAATTAAATTGAAACCTGAAGAACGAAGTTCCCATTTCTAAGCCATAATAATAATATGTAGTGAAGGATGTTAGATCATTTGTATATTTTTTTGTGTTTTACACTGGCTTGACAATGTGACTACAGTGTACCTGATAGTAAGTACAGTGTAGTCCAAAAACGAAAGCAACTATAAAAGGACAAAAATCCATTGATAGTGTCCGTCGTCATGTTAACATATACCACGACGGTCTTTAGGTATATGAGTTACTGGATATACACATGCTGATCTAGAAATGCGGCAGGCCAAAGCGAGTCACTATGAGGGTATTTAGACTCTTGTACTGCGGTCATGACCCAGTTCGGTGAATCGCCTGATCACCACAAAATAAACTACGCACAACAATTAAGGGAGAAAAATAAAAATCCAAAATTTTCCCTGATTCTTGTCGAGCTCAGCCAGTTGTGAAGTTCAAAGTTTACGATCTAGTTTTACGATCTTTTGACGAAAAATGTTTTTGAGCTACGGTTTTTCCACTATCTAATAGAATAGACCGGAAAAAAATGCAAAATTATAGTCTTTTTTTTATTGATCTACTTACGGACATGGAATTGTTTTTGTTAAACAACTACATGGATCTGATATTCTGTTTATTCAGCTTTAGTTTGCTTTTTCTAGATACTTGCTACGCCTACTTGTCGCGGAGATATTCGAAATGAAATACTAAAAGGATCCTTTTGTCTTTAACTATCAATATATCAGCAAACGATGATAACAGAATAATTTAAGGTCAGTTTCTAAAACTGAAATTAATTTTCCGTAAGTTTCCATTGAGACATTAAAACAAAACAAAAATTATACACCTTCAATATTGACTTCAAAAAAGCTGAAAAACATTATCTTTCCTGTTTTGGTAAATCCACTGTATCTTCCTTAATATTGATAGCGAAGCCATGTCGTTGAGTAATTTTTATACCTTTTTTTGTTAACCCGGGAGAAAATCTGTCATAAGACCATTAGAGCCTCTGTGAGGGCAGCGACCCCGGTGTGTCAAACTCCTACTAACTAAAAACCTCCACAGTGGACTTCTAATTGCTTCATCCGGGCCTGGGAAACCAAATGCATCCAGATGCTCGCGGATCGAAAAGCGTTGTTGAGGCTACCTTTCTACGAGGCGTGGGAGTAAATAGCTTACCACTGCAAAATCTCTCTCGCAACCGATGCTGTTGTGTATAGTTTATATAAAAAGTAACATATTATGTTATAAAGTAATATGTTTAATGAGCAATACTGTAGGAACCTGCCTATACAAGAGAGGAGGACGGAGAGGTAGGATTGTGTCGAGTTCTCTAGCTGTAGCACTCTCACGAGCACCTGTATTGTTCCACCGAACTGTTTTATACTTGCCGCCTATTCGACCGTAGCGAACAAATTACCATTACAATTAGCGTCTTCAAACATGATATAAGTCTATTGAAATAGGCAATTTTAAAATCGTCCAGAATTGCCATGTGCAACATTTTCCCTCAAGGGCCGCATGTTGACCACTAATCATTTTCCTATAGTCCGAATCAATTTTAAAAACAGCCAGATGTTGAAGGATTTAAAAACCGTTTTTAAAAATGCGCACTGTAACAAGTCCAAATACGTATTACTTTGACATAATAATTAAAGATAAAATATGGCACAATCTGGAGAAAACAAGTTAATGTTTGTCGTCTTTCGTAATTGCCTTTTTATTCGAAATTTAATTAAAATACTTATAATCAATATATCGTCACGCTATACCCTTTTCTAGGTAAGTTGAGATACTTATAGTGGTTGTATCCTCTTTGTGCTTAGGTATATGTCGTGCTAAACGCGACCAATAGCTCAGCTAATCGCCGTTCTCAGGTTACTTACACATGACATTTCTATTAGAATCTATATAGGTTTTCTCACAATGTTTTCCTTAACCGGTGAGTATGTGGTGCCTATTTAGCCATTATTACTTAATCTGGAAATATCCAGAGGTGCGAGCCAGGCTACGAACCTACGGTTTTAACATCACGATTTACATATGATGATGATGATGTCCTGGCCGGTTTCGGCCACGGCGACTGTTTCAACACCGATTAAGAAATTCGAGGTCCAGTTTTCGGAAACAGTCAATTGCGCAGGAGATATTTAAGTGCATAACTGGACGCGCAGCCAGAAAAGCACTCTCTCGTCCGAACTCCCTCAGGCCCGATGGAAAGGAGAACCAGTACGATCGGGAGGGAGCAGGATGCAGGTTTGGTCGAGTTTTCCTTCTCTGAACACCTGGTTGAATTGCGGTGTTAAAGAGATACCTTATTCGCCTCTTACGACACCTGAGCAAGAAGAGGGGGGTGCTATTCTATTCTGCCGGCAACCACCACGGCTAATTTACATATAACCTTTTATCAGCAAACAAGCTTACAGCCGTTATAGATATAACGTCATAAGATTGTAGATCATAAATAAAATTCGGCATCTTAGAGACTGGCAAACATGTCCACTAAGTTTATATAGTTCTCAGGTTGCTATGTACGTTGCAAGACGGTGTGAATGCGGCCTGGAGTTGCTGTTACCGCTGCTTTATTGCTTTCAGGCAGTTTAATGCACGAGCTCGCGGCACTCGGAGCTAGCTCCACGTAAAAACATTTAACTACCTCCACTTGGACGAGAACCTTCGCTAAACTGTATAACTATTGATTTACAACACTCAGACTCGACATAGCTTTATTCGAATGGGCTCGTTACGACCGCTTTTGAACTATTTTACCTACTACTGGATTTATCATCATCACGCTGATTCTCTATCAGGGCAGCTAGAGAAAATGGATCACAATGGATCTGTCTGTTTTTGTTAACTTATTTTGTTTTCTCAACATTCATAAATCTCTTTATGCAATTTCGCCGATTTCACACTCTATTAATGCCTTTTCTGTATCGAGAAGAAATTCTGTTCAGTGATTTTGTGGTTATAATCTTTTTTACTTTTTTGTATTTTTCTGTCATTTACGGTCGGCCCTCTTTATTTTCAGCCACCATGACTCCTGGGCTCTCCTTTGTCCTGGGTGATCCACAAATTTAGCTGTGCTTGCTTCAAGTCTTTGGTAACGCTTGTCAACCAGGTGGCCAACAGCTGCCCTCTATCCTTTTTCTTCTCTGGGATAACGAAAGCCTTTAAATCTTCTTACTCTTACGTACTCCTTCATTCGCGTGGCTACCGGCCGTGGGCGCGAGTTAGCATTCTTCCACAAACGGGCACGCGGTGGGCCTGATTTGGACTTCTCAGAAACTACAAACAAAGGAGTGATGTCGTACCTCTATTCGTCAAAACTAGGCGGCGTTCGAGAGTACGTGCGCACACTGCTGTTGCCATACATGTGCAGTGGATTCCTCAAGTACCACTGCCTAGAAGCCGACCGAGGCTGTCTCTTTGGACGGTGAAACATCAGTGTATGGCGGAAGCTGTAGTTAGCGTCACGTCTTATCTCGCGCTAACATAGAATTTTCTTTTAATGCCCCGGATTTTTTAAAACATTTCTTGCTTTTAAGACGGCTATCAGGAGCGTGATCAAGAAACAAAGTATACACTGAAAATATATTATTTAATTACACAACATCCAACGTTCTTTCCGGACTATAAAATCTGTGTTCTAGATTCTAAATGAAACGCGCGTAATAACAGATCTCCGTGCACTCGTAATAAACTGAAGATATACATGAAGGCTTTATAAAAGTTGTAAAAGTGCGCCCCGACCGGCTGGGCGGGCTCTGTTTACGACGTCTTTGCTTTCCACTTCATATAACTTAAGTTTTGCTTTAACTTAACTTAACTTTTATTATTCAAAGAGCTGCGGAAGAATGCCTTTGAGTTTGATAAAATGAAATAGCAACTTGAAAGATAGACAGTACTTGAAAGCAAATATGAAGACATATTAACGTTGAGGACGAGAAATGGTAATATTAGATCAACTCAATATACGACAAGTCAATTTAAAATTCTAAACAAAAAATCTGTCATATTTTTTTCTATTCCGCACTTATGATAAGCCGCTCCAACATATTGAAAAGGCATTGGTTGTTGCTCAAATCCTATATGCGTCACCTGGAGCTGGCAACCAATGGCGACACCGCGTGATGGCGACAAAATTATCCGCAAAAATAATAAAGCGACGAGATTAAGGATGGTTTCCTACTATCGCTGTATGTTTCCCTGAAAATGTACACAATAAAATAAATTTAAGCACAAGTTGTAATAAATGACAATTAGTAAAAAAGCGCGACATCTCTAAACACTTTAGCAAAATACTCTTTTCCCGATATATGGAATTTTCCAATAACTCAAACGCAGTATTGCACTAAGATCGACGTTACGCGGACTTAACAAAGAGTTGTATTAGCCCGGACGGCGCTGAGTATCCTGGACGTAAGTAATTGAACCCTCCACGGCACCGGACCCTGCAGCCGACTTCGACTGATTAACTGCCGCGAGAAGAATGCCTCCACTCCGCCCAATCGAGCCTTTTTGTATCGCACACGGTGCACGGGGCAGGTGCGCCCGTATTCACAGCGGACGATGTTAATGTGACCATCTGTGTTGAGACGCAAAACGGGACAATAATTTATTTAATAATAATAATAATAAATAGGACAATTATGGCCAATAAGCCTGATATTGTGCTGATAGACCGGGCTCAGTCTAGGGTGTTTTTGGTGGATGTCACCATACCATACGACGAGAATCTCGTAAAAGCCGAAACGGAGAAAAAGAGGAAGTATCTTGATCTAGCTCACGAGGTAACTGACGTGTGGGGGGTGGCATCCGCTGAAATCATCCCGATTGTAATTTCAGCTAATGGCTTGGTTCCAGTTAGCCTACAAAAACACCTGGAGAGTTTGGGTTTCAGTGCCAAGGGGATGATGGCGCGTATGCAGAAGGCAGTCATTCTTGATACTGCGCGAATAGTACGCAGGTTTCTATCTTTGGGGCCCTAATCTCTGGTCGTTTGTGCTTATGCTGGAGGTGTACCATCCCTTGCCTAATGCTAGAGTTGGGCGGGTGGGTGAGGCGTTTGTTAATATAACAATAATAATAATAAAAACATTTGTTTGGCACACAACATACAACACATCAGAATAGGAAGAAACGATAAAGATTAGATTTAAGATACGGTTTGGATTCCAGCAGCCGCTACCGGGTCGCCACTGTCGAGCAACGTCTGCCAGAATTCAAATTGTGCCTTTACTCTAATATAATAGTATATTGTAAACAGTAGCGTTCATTCCATAAATGCGTAAAAGCATTGCATGCCGTTACGATAAATAAGTCTGAAATAAATTCCTTTAATTTTAACAAAAAAAGGAACCCTTTATATTCATATCTATTCTATTTTCACTCCATCTATGTTCCCTATGAAAGTGATATGATATTTATTATCATTACATAATATTCAAATTCATTATGTGAATCTGCCTACCCTTTTCAAATACCCTATGCAAGTCAATGATTCTCACGCTCCATTCCTTTCTAAATGAGCAGAGATAGATTAATCTCAGTATCTACTAAAAATACCGTGGAGGCGGCTGAAGGCTTACCGCCTACAGTGGACAGCACCGATAACGCCGGGGTCACCAATTGTAGTGGCTGGCCACCGCTTGTGGGAGGCTTGTGAATCAAAGGCAGTCATAGCTTGAATCCTCTTTATTGTTTATTTAGCGCGCGTTACATTCGCCTGACATAGATATCGTGCATTAAACTATGAAAAACCTTACGTTGTATTAAGTGCATAAAACTTCCATTAGACCTAATTGGCATAATATAAGTCACCACAATACATTAATTACCCTACCCCCTCAGTACCCTAATGAGTGGATTTACAATAATATTAACATGCAAAAACAGAAAAGAAACATTATTACCAAATGCACATAACAAAATAATAACATAATACAAATAAATAAAACATCTAAAGAAGGATATTTATTTATTTATTTATTTAATATACCATCGATATATACACGAAAACATTAAAAAAAAACATATATACAAGTCCTAAGGCCGCGTGTTATATCATTACAGGTATATCTAAATATACAGCACAATTATAAACAGAATTAAAAAAAACATATAAGTTTATCCCGTTACACTCAAGCGGATTCAGATGAAAACAATGCAATCAAAGCCGACCTAAATCCTGACAGGGAGCAGTGAAAGATGTCAATGTCACTAACTTTGTTATATGTCTCTTTCATTCGATCAAAAGGTGAACATATATTAGATAAAAAATATATATAAAAATATATATATATTATATTTTATTATATATAAATGTAATTATTAACATTATAAATAATAATAATGTAACTAATTATTAGATTTGCAGACAAATTGCACACTGTGACCTTTTTTCAAAGGACCCCATATCATAAGACGGTGGGGACACGCTCACCGAAAGACTATTCCACAGTTTAACGACACGGTAAGAGTGCCTACTGCCTCAAACCACCTCATCCTATCACAGTTCAGTTTGTTGATTGATACCGAGACTCGTATCCAGCACCTTTAGCATCGCTACTCTTACGCTAACCAGCTATATATATAAATGCGACACGTACTACATACATGCCTATACTTTAAAAAACACAAATTAAAAGAAGGGATTGTCCCGTTAAAAACGAAATGCATGGACACATTAGTTATATGTCACGGGCCCAGTCCGCCGGCGTCACGGTGCCGTGTTATTTACCGCTGGACACCGCCGCGCGGGGCCACTCTATTGTTTTAAAACGATTCTCTCCCGTTTTTCTGTAGTTTATGGCTGCACCTTTATGAGGGTTATGAATTTTGGAAGCTACGGTCGTTTCAGCCCTAGTAATGAACAACTAGTCTTTGCCCGTGACTTCGTTCACAATACCACTTATAAAACGCATGTTTTAAATACAATTAAATCTGTGTTTTTCAAAAAGGAGAAAAATTATTTATATGACCTACAGGCTAGGAGTGAGGGCTGCTGCTCCGGTGTGTCGGACTCCGACCGACTAAAAAACTTCTGGGTAATCCTCCATCCACTTGGCAACCGGCCGTAAGGACTCTGTCACAACCGGTGCTCAGTAGGCCTAAATACGCCTCCTCAATCATGGGAAACGATGGGTGTATTCCTGTCCTTCCTTTCCACGAAAATAGGCAGTGTGCGGGAGTACGCCAACACCGCCACTACCACGCAGGCAATTAAATGTGTAAATTAAATTGATGAATCTACTTTTAAACGACTTCAAAATGTTAAGGTTTTAAGTATGTTCACGCATAACTCCGCATTGTGTTGACCGATTTAAATAATATTTTTTTATGCAATATGGTACCTCATAAAGTTGATTTCATTTAGGTAAAAGTAATGAAGTTATGATGAAGGCCTTCGGAGATAAAAGCCAAACCGCTCAAGCATAACCAATCTAGTGATTTTTTGTATGTGTCATCTATGTCACTTTAAAATAGTCTTTAGAGCTATATATCTATACGTTTTTCCTTCCCTTCCTATTCCGTTTCTTGCTGTTTTTTGCGCGTAGACACAACAAATACATGTCAGCTGACAATCAGCACTGGGTAGCACAGTTGGTCAACTACCATTTGCTGAGCTGACTTCGCATATGCGCATCACTACAGCATAGGGTATTTGCTATTGTTGTTTCCTTCTTTGATTAACCTATCCTTCAGTGTTGTGCTAAGTAAATGCTTTATCTTTCTTTTCTTTCTTTCTAAATAACTTAACTAAGTGTTCCGTTTGAAAAGGTTCGGGAAAAACGTGAGTTAAAACCTAGTGTTAATTAAAATGAGTGTTTACAGCGATCACAACGGCGGACCGGAGCCGAGAGCAAATAGTTTAACAGTTCATTAGGGAGAGTCAACAAGAGGCGGTTTTTTCTCTTACAAGTCAATGTTGCCAAACTACAAGTTTTACTTTAAATGGAGATTGTTTAGTGTCTTAGATATCGTTTGCCTCGGTACCATAGTAGTAAATAATTAATTGTAGAAATTTAAGGCGTTAATAATTTCCTTTAAACATTTTTTACATAGCACACGCTTCGGCGAACGAATGCGTACTGTTACTAGACAATTAGACCCAGTCGCAGTAATGCTCATTGGATTTAAAGATGATTTAAAATGCTAATAAAATGTGAATTGTGAAAAGTTATAAATTGAGGGATTAATAAGGTTTTTAAAACAGATATTAAATATCGGTTCTGGTTATTTGTTATAGGAAAACGTATTAACGTTTACCCATAGCTACATAAGTAGTTGATTATAGTAAATTTAATTAATATTTATCTACTAAGTAGCCCTTTAAATTACTAATTGTATTTTCTATCCTTTGTATCACGGCGAGTGTTCTTAAGGGCTATTTAACCTTGTTCTACCCTTTCCGTTCCATAACAGAACCACGCGTTCGGGTTTGCGAATTCAAGGTAACGGTAACTCACATCCCGGCTAAGACTAAGAAGTTCTCTAACTCTTACTGGAACCGAGTCGTTGGGCGTGGAATAGTCTTCCGCCTAGTGTCTTCTCACCGTCCTATGATATGAGGTCTTTAAGCGTAGAATGAAGAGATATTTGTGCAAGCCAATGCACGATTTCAGCGACTAGTGATGGGTTTTTCTTAACTGTTGAAGGCCGTTGTCGTTTTTTTGGACTACACCATGCCTACAATCAAGCGTGGTATGTTCAATGTATTAAGACAAGATAGAAAAAAATTGTAAGAGCTATAAAGTCTTTAATATCCAGTTCCATCCAGAGGCTCGTTGTACTTTTCAGATGTTTGTATAACCTGCCTCAATGTGTGAATGTGATCCACACTGCTATAAATTTTCCGAAAACCTAGCTATTCTGGTGTCAAATTCTCTAGCGAGACGATTTGTGGTAACTCTCAAAAACTGCTTATGGATGTGGCTTAGGGGACCGATGGGACGATATTTTTAAGTAATGTTTCATCTTCTTTTTTCAAATAACAAAATTCTATGCTCTCTCTCTACGCCTTTGGAATTCTCCCAATATCAAGATTGCAGTTAAAGATCTTATGTAGTTCTTCGATAGTAGGATACCCTTCTGCTTTAAGCAGTTCAGAGAAAAATGCAACATCTCCCGGTGCCTTTTCATTGTTAACATTTAGACTCGTGATAAATGAAAATCACGTGGACTGAAACCGGAATAATACTACGACAACTCTAATCGTGCGAAAGAGATAAAACTAATAATAGGTACGTCACGTGTTATGTCTTGTGTACATTTGTACATTTTAGGGAGATTTTAAAATATTTTAAGCATATTTCGATCTGAAGTGGCAACACAGACCCGGCGGCTAATAACGAATGCGTGAGACGGCAGAATCACGCGCCCCCTAATTAAATGATGAGCTCTGTTACTTAATTGAGATTTACAGCTGCGCTTCGGGAGATTTCGCTTTGTAAATCCACCAATATGCAGCCCAGAGCAATAAAGTCGACTCACTCAAATTAATTAAAAGTCTATTAACCACTTAACTAAAAGTAATAAGTAGTTTATGTATGAATGCGTGTAGAAACAAGCGCCAAAGTCGGCCGAGACGCGCTTACGAGTACACGGAACAAACGATGAGAGTTCTGATGGAGAGTACATGAAAGAATTAAGGAATATCGTCTACACAATACAAAAGATTAAGACAATTTATAATTTATAACCATTTAAATTTAAAAATAATTTTAAAACTAAATTGCTTTTAATTATAAAAATGCGTGGTTTTAATGTATATACATTTCCATTCCATTCTCAACCCCATTTAATCTTAAAGCTACTAGATGCCGTTTCGGATACAATCCGAATCCGAATGGTATGTGGAGGATGTTCCTTATATCTGCACAAAGAGATTCGCTTTTACATTCATCATGCGAACAGCTAAAGTGTGGAATATGCTTCCAGCGAGCATATTTTCACGATCTTGACTTAGGAGCCTTTATAAGAAGAGTGAATGGATATTTGTAGGGCAGACCCGGGCCATTGTCGGACTCATCTTCACCTTATACCAAGTGTGATAGAGGTCAAACGTCCATCTGAAAATAACAAAAAAAAAATTGAAAAGAGCAGAGCTACCAGAGTGTCTTACCGACTCTTCTCGGTAGATTTTGCTTTCCAAAACGGTGGTAGATTTATTTTCTTTTAACAATTCAAAAATGCTTTGAAGTAGGCTTGTTTGAATAAAGTTATATTTCATTCATTGAAAGATGTTTCCAAAAAAATAAGAGGTGTAATGTTCCACTATTTCTGCCTACCCCAATAAGGATACAGTGTGATGATATATAGAATAATTTAATCAGTGTGCAATTCGTATACAAATTGCTTAGCAATAAGGTCTTGATAAGCCATGTAATAGGAGACACATTGGTCTTGCAATGGCTTTATAATTCCACGAATAAGATTTAAATTATAAAAATAATAAATAATAAATTATATATATATATATATATATATATATATATATATATATATATATTACGATCATTATTATTTACAAAAAAAAAACTATTAAATTTTAATTATTTTATGAAACTTTTTATGCATTTCACAAATACTTATTACTAACCCGTTTAGTATTAAAAATGAGCAGACACTTTTTGAGTCCCGAGTTCTGTTTTATATGTTTGTTTTTCTGTTTTGTACGTTATGTTTGTATCTATCACTAATACATTTTGTAGTCGATTTATTTATTGTATGTAATAGTTTATTTTAGTATTACTTGTATTTATTATTTAAGCTATATATATTTTGTTGTTTATCGATAATTCTTATAAGATGTAACACGACCGGGGCCCTTCACGAAAATCAGCGCTGCAGACTTCCTCTGTGGCTTTAGGCTGATGAAAGGCCCATTTTCGCCATGTTTATATGTTTTGTATTTTCTTTTGTTTTTGTGTGTTGTTTGTATTGCCACATTTAAATTTCTGTTTTTTTTTGTATATTTGCGACGAAATAAATACTTTTTCATTTTTTTTTCAAATAGTACATCTCTGTTTATTCCAAAAGGCTATAGTGTGACTATAATTTGTATAAAATCACTGCTCACCTGTAAAAAAAAAACATCGTGAGGAAACCCGTATGGCATCTAGTAGAAATGTAATGTGTACTAGTGCTGTAAAACGGCTATCAGCCGCGCTACTGATTACGTTACGTACGACAAATAACTGCGGCGAATTGATAGCAGGAACCGCAGTTCCCACTTATTCGCAGAAGTAGTCACCTTGGGGTTTTTAGCTAGTAAAAGTCCGGCATGTCCTGGCTGCTAGCCTCTTGTGCGGCCGGGACGGTCCTATGAGGATTTTCCCCAAGTAAAAAAAAAAGGTACGACAAATAAGCGCAAAGTGGATATAGCCACTAATGTATCTCTGCTCACTACGAAAGAGATATAGCGTTACGATATGTTATTACTAATAAATCGTTCAATCAACCACTGTAGTTGTAATTTATGTGTGTAAAGGCGTGGATATATTTTCAAATATAAATTTGAACGTAAAAATGGAAATGCGTTATTTATTAAATGCAGGCATTGTTTATAAACTGTTCCGGCTCTCGTGAAGCCTATTCAGCCTGGACGTGGAGAGCTGGAGGCTCGGGATGTCTAAATAAAGGATTACACGTGCTTCACGGGAACCAATTAGGCCCGAGCTCGAGATGAACCTCGGCTCAACAGCTCTTGAACAATGGCCGCGCGCTTCGGCTCACTGTAAATGCGATCAAATCAATTCTAATTTCATGTTGTCATACAACGTCGCATATAGGGTAGGTAATAAGTGAATGTGAAGGCCTAATAGATAAGTAGCCGATATCCATGCGCGGAACGTCTATGGTTCGAATTCCCATGATCATGGTCATCAGTGAAAAAAAACATCGTGAGAAAATCCGCATAGCATTTAATAGAAATATCATGGGTGCTAGTACTGTGAGAACAGCGATCAGCTGAGCTACTGCGACGGCGGCGGTCACGTTGGGCACGACATATAAGCATAAAGTGGATACAGCTGCTAATGTATGATGTATCTTTGCTCACCGCGAAATGGGATATATCATGACGATATATTATTATTGTTATTAAATATTTCGAGGTGATACGATTGCCTAAACTGGGTTGTGGTTACAGAAAACAACTGAGAAGACCGCCATAGTAACTCGCTATGACCTATCGTCTTTTGAGTTCAGATTGTGAACGTCAATTGAGCAGCGGTCGGCTTGTCTTATCGAGACTCGAGGCCGAAGTGTACTAACGACACGGTTGTGAAAGCAAGTGAAAAGATTTACCATAAACTACTAACCTCACATCTTATCACGTTCCCTGCCGGACCGTTTTTTGAAGACATTCCGTTCAGGCCGCTTAGGGCGTATGCCCCCCACGCATTACACTTGTATTATTTTGTTTCTGACGAATGCCTTACAATAAATAAAATGCCGCAAAAATCATAATTATCTAGGAAAGGTTGTATAGGCCCCACGAATAAATGAAGGCATCAGCAGTAGTACTAAGATGCCCGCAATTGTCTGCATATTGAATTTTTTAAAAAATCTTCATTTTACAATGATAATACCAAATGGCTTGAACGGAAAGTTCAGCGTGGGGCGCGTACGCCCCACGCGGCAGGGAACGTGTTAATAATTGGTCACTCGCTTGATTTGAATTCCATGCGCGTGTATAGCTTTCCACCGTAAACTGGATCTTATATATGACGTACTCGAAATCCTTGCTCATTCGCCTTACCTCCTGCAAATAAACACACACATGCACTTAAATGCACTTAAACACACATAAATTCACATAACACTCACTCATCTATTGGGATACGAAGTGCGAACCAAAACATGATTACAACATTTTAAAACTTCGTTACTGGCACTTTAGATTTTTATTGTATTTCCTTTTTTTTGTGTATAATTGACTTATAATGTACTTTGAAGTTGCTATTAAATAAATAAATATTAATGATACGGGTATCAACTAAATAGATATAAATAGTGTCACAAGAAAATATTATGAGCTAAGTAAGTGATATGTTGGCACGCGGCCACGATTGTGATACGAAAATTCAGTGATTAAACTGCGCATTGAATAGAATGAAAACAGACAAACATAGGAATCACCCGGTCAACTTCTGTTCCACATTTTTTTTAATTAGGGAAAATCTTTATCTGCCTGCCCGGGCAGCAGTGGGGCTCGCGGATGAGGTGAGTCGGGCTTGTACCGGTTAAAATCTCCAAGGTGACTGCTTCTACGCATTGATAGGGACTGTGGGTCTTGTAATCATTTCACCACAGCCCCGCCGCGCCACATCTGGCAGATAAATTCTTGGGGGAAGATCTCGCCTCCCTCGATACTACTTCGTGTGATCGTGTAGTCGTTAACCCGTTAGTCAAGACCCCCACCTTGAGCTACCACTACTCTGAAGGCAATTAACCAGCCGAGACTAATGTTCTAGGATGATCGTCTTTTCCGAGCGGGAACGGCCCTCTTCTGCCTCCTTTTGAGACATATCATTCTCACAGAATAAATCCACGACTATCCAGTTGTCACGCCCAGCCAACATGGCTGACGCCACTGTTGGCATGGAAAGGTGTGCCTCATGAGTCCAATGTTTCTATGTATTATAACCTTATTTTGTCTCTACACAGTGACTGCATCGTACCTGATGGAGGGCACAGTACAATCCAAAAACTGAATACGAATAACGAGAGATAACCACCTGTTGATAATCATCATGATCTTGCCGGTCTGCAGATATATCACTCCTACTGACAGTAGTAGTAACACTAGATGTTTGTCGTCAGGATGTCGATAGCGCACGAGCCCAATGCGACGTATGCGGAGCTGGTGGTTACTGACGTGAGGGCCGAGGACGAGGGTGTCTACCGCTGCGAGATCACCTACCTTCAGGTCGGCGAGGACTGCAACACAGTCCAGGTCACGGACTTCCACACCTACAGTGAGTACACTGTATTAAATTTATATATTTTATTTATTGAATTACTTCCATAGTTTATTCCGAAACTACATTTGAAAGAGAAAAATAATAGCTAAAAAGAAAAAAAATGAAAATATTAATAATACACAAACAGGAACAACAAAAATAAGAAACATACTAAATCTATTTTGTATAAAATAAATAAAAGAGTAAATACAAACAACCATCTTCCCGAGAAATAGCCTTTCGTTTACTCCCGAAATACTAATGAGGAATACATCAAAGTCACTAGTTCTCGACGCAGAATTATACAGCCTAATCTATCTGGTCATGGATGCATTATGATTACTTGAAGAATTTGGATTACATATCCAGTTAATTTTAGATGCTCTGGACAATCTAGCACACCCAGAAAACGTTATAGATGATAAAATACTCAGAGCACCGAGAAAATTGTTAACAATTTTTAAGAGAAACACTAAATCAAACATATGTCTTCGATCGACGAAACTGCTCGTAGAAAACTACTATAACTAATCGTAATCGTTTAATATTATTTTACCAAAATCATATGGAGTTTACTAGCAGAATAGAATAGTGCCCTCTTCATACTGAGGTGTTGTAAGCGCTTCAGGGCCGACTAAGGTATACAGCAAGGAGAATTGCACGCAAATTGCTGCTGCATGTACATACCTTTTCAGTTAGGTTTTTTTTTAAATGACCAGCTCTTGAACTGTCACTTGAACATGTTACTCTGGAGACGTTAATTACTGGAGTAAAAACAAAAAGCTGTCTTATTTATAAGCACTCATTTTGTCTTCTTACTTTTTCCTTTCCAAAACTAATTATTGCGTGGATTAATATGACAGTGCTACCATCTACAAGATACATATATTCATTGAAATTATAACACATTCGTTACTGTTACCTAATTCTAAATACAATTCAATAAATATCCAAACTTATTCCGCATAAAGTAACGGGCACGTGGCTTTGCGAAACTGATTCATGTCCAAATTTAGCCAACTCAACCCACACTGCCCAGATATATATCCATTCCGCAGCAGAGTCCCGGCAAGTGAATTAGGGTTGTGTCCGCAGGCGCTGCTTTAAAATCTCCAAATTGTTCCGTTAATTTTCACGTTAAAGTATTAATTAACGCTTCGGGCTTACGTTTCACCGAAAAATGAACAGTTTTTTGCGTTCCCAGCGAGCGAGGCTCGGCGCTGAGCTGAGAGCATTTCTGTTAAATTTTCGGAGGATTTCACGTTAACGTGTTTATTATTTTAGATTCGGATGCTGCCATTTATATCATGTTTTACAATAAATACGCTTATAAAATACTTTTAGGTAATTTTTCTGATCTTTTATTATGAAGTAATAATGACATATCGTCACGCTATACCCTTTTCTGAGTGGTCAAAGATACGTTAGTAGCTGTATCCACTGTGCTTGTATATCGTGAACAATATTACCAGTTACTATAAATTTACAAGTTAATCTTATTTTTTTAACACTGGCTCGACAAAATGTCTACATTGCAACTGATGAAAAGCACAGTATAGTCCAAGAACGACAGCAACCGCCAAGGGACGTAAATCCGTTAACAGCGGCCATCACCATATCGGCCCACGTATACCACGACGGAAGGTCTCTAGGTATATGAACATCTGGATAAACATAAACTGGTCCCGAAAGGTAAAAGGCCGAAGCGAGTTGCTATGATGGTCTTTACACTTGTGGCTGTGGTCACGACCGAGTACTGGCAATTGCCCTACCACATGAAACGATCTTCAAACGAGACAGGCCTATGCGAATCATTATGACGGACACAACGCCTATGTAAAATAGCAATTCTTCAAAATGCGGCAGCGGGTGCATTCGTACTGCGACTGTCAGTGAATTTTGATCTCTTGTCAGAAATTTAAACACTATAAATATTTATATATATCGTTAAGTATAAAAAATAGAATTAAGAAATATGTGTACATGGATGTATAATCTGATACAAGGCGCGCGGGTTAACATGAAACAACATATTTTCTGTTTTCGTGAGCTCCTTGTGTTCTATCTTTAACTCTTCAGCATTCCTTGACACAACTGTGACTTAGAAATGGCGTAATGTAATTAAACACAGTAGATCACGACGCGTCAACTCGCTACAGCTCATGGAATTTTCTCGTTGGCATATTTAAGACCTTCTTTGTGGTGGACTTTCACCGCGTGTGTTTGGTATCTTGAATTTTCTTAATTGTATAGCATAGATCTCTATCTGCATTAAAAAGGGAAAGAAACAACTTTAGTAAGCAGTAGAAGATAAAATAAGGTACGAATATACCATATGAAATTAAATCGGTGGTTCCTAATCTACAGGAGAATAAAAATATATAAAAAGAAAGTAATTTATCGCATAATTGAATTTACTTTATAATTACTTCGTTAAATAAGGAATTAATAACGTCAAATATAAAATTAACACTTAAAAACATGAAAAGAGTGGAGAGAAAAGCTTTCGCAAAAAACATTTCCTGCCCCGCGAACGGCCCGTTGTCCGTAATTTGTGTAAAGACATATTTTCAGCGGTAACAGCGCTTTTGAATCCAACTTCTCTTTGACTGGATATTTTGATATTGTCGCTTCGCAAATAGAACCCGCTTTACACTTTACGACATTTTTATTACTTAATATTTAGTTTTTATGTTTCTCTTGATGTTAGATGCAATATATAATATTATAAGCAATAGTGAAACCTCAAAGATGGTCTCAAATTGTAATAAAAGTAGAGGAAGCCAGGAGTGATAGTAAATAGATAAACAAAGCTGTAGTTAGTAATAGTAAATATATGAATGGAACACAAGATAAGAAGATGATACATTATGCATGAGACACGGGATATACTTGCTATTAGCTTTATCTCTTTCGCACGATTAGTGTTGTCATATTGCTATCTTGATCCTCGGCATTTTCGTTTATCACTGTGAAATGACCACTGATTTTACATTAATCCTTTGTTTGTCACATTTAAACGTGGTTGTCGTGTCGTATTCATATCGTGATCGTAATAGTTAAAGGGCATCACAAAGTTGAAACGGAATTTATTGAGTCTCGCTACTCGCTGGCTGTTCCTGGCGACCACTCACTCTGTTATAATATTTACACGGTTTATATTTTAATTGAATGCTTTATGTGGCAACACTGAGCTACACAAATATGTAACTGCCCGTGTGTAATTACTGAACCCGGCGAGCGAGCTTGTACTCCAATGGGCAGATTATTATTTACAATGTATGTTATCTTTTAGCAATAAAAGTTTATACTGTAAATGAATAATGCCCAGAAATATATCAAAACTAGGATCTGCCTACGATTTGGTCTACATTGACGATAATAAAACATCCCTGCCTACTTTCGTAACCTAAATTACCGTTGCATCCAATATTATGAAGATTTTATTAGTAAAGTTAACTGAATTGATTTATCAAAAATTGACTTCAGACCTTTTTGTAGAGCGTTAAATTCTGTACAAAAATAATGAATGGGTATTGCAATACGATATATCGTTTATTAGTTATAAAAGTCAAAAGAAAAAACAACTTTTGTCCTGTGTTATTTGTATGGGAAATCGAAAAGTGCGATGCGGACAACCTAAATATTAAGGGCTCATATTTTCAGAGGCCCATTTTGTCATTAAAACGAAACTTTTGAGCGTGGTTCCGAGGAAAAATAAAAAAAATATTATGTTTTGAAACGCCCTAATATATATAAAAAAATACATTATAGAACAAAATTGAACTCAGGCTAATATTTTCTCTCTCATCATTCGTTTAAAGGGCCCAAAGGCACAGGACAGTATATTTACAGTGAGTCCATAAAGTATTCGTCTAGTCGCAGTTTGAAAATAAAATCATCTCTAAAGGACCAGGTGAATGAGAATGAGAATCTCGATTAATTGAACATGTTGATAAAAGGAATATTAATCATAATAATGCGAAAACAAGTACATAAACAAATTTCTAGCGATAACGAGAGTAACAAAACGTAAACATTCGCTTTTCGCTAGTTCAAAAAGTATTCGTCTACCCTTAAAACAATAGGCGTTCGCGGATACAAGGTTACCTCTAATACCTAACACACTTCTTTTGTTAGCTCTTATAACCTATAGGACACCCTGTCATTATATCAAGCTGATCGGAGAAGAGAAGTTTTTTTTTTTTTAATATTATGGGTCGGAAGGGCTGTGAAACAAGCCTAACTGAAAGAAAACTCATTCACACTTACATAATTAGTGTAAATCTTCCTGCAAGATATCCAAGTTGGTAGGTAGATCTCTATCGACAGTACCGTCGGTGATTGATCGTTTCCGTAGGATAAAAACATTGAAAAACCATCTATGGAGTGGACGCCCTCATGCACTGAGCGAACAAGACGACAGGTTTATTGTGCGAGAAATTAAGAAGAACCCAAAAGTTAGTGCACTTAAGCTTCCTAGGGAACTGTACAGCAGAGGCAAAAAAGCATGCGTCAATACAATCAAGAATATATGCAAAAAAAATGGGTACAATGGCCGGGTAGATCGCAAGAAGTTTTGAATTAGCAAACAGAATCGAAAAAAAAAACGTTTCGTTTTTGCCCAAGAAGATAGATTTAAGAAAAAATATTTCGAGAAATATGTCATATTATCTGATAAAAGCAAACACAACATATTTGGTCAGAAGGAAAGCAAATTGTGTGGCGAAAGATGAATACTAAGGTGCTGCCTCAAAATCTCGCGCCTACAGTACAACATTGTGAAACATTCCCTTATTGTGTGGGGGTATATGAGTGCAGAAGGTATGGGAAAACTTCACTCATATTAAACATTATGGATCATAAAATGTGTATAAACATTTTAAACGAGAATTTGAATACAAGTACTGAGTAATTGGGTCTCCATGACAATTATATCTTTTAACAGAACAGCAATCCTAAGCACACAGCTAAGAATAGTAAGCTGTGACTGTTATATAACACTCCAAAACAACTACATACGCCATCTTAAAGTCCGTATATGAATCCAATCGAACATCTTTGGAAAGTGCTTGAAGATAATATTAGAAAAGGCACATCAGTTACAAGAATAACTTAAAATGAGCACTTCAGTAAAAATGGGATAAAATTTCATCTTCTGTGGCAAAATTTTTTGTTGATTCTATGCCCAGAAGGCTCCAAGCAGTGATTGTTGCGAAGGGAAATCAAACTGAGTACTAAATCATATTTTAATATTATGATCTGTAGCTAAAAACGCGATGAAATATTTTATGGACGAATACTTTTTGAACTAGCTAAAAATGAATGTTTAGTTTTTTGTTACCCTTATTATCGTTAGAAAATTGTTTATGTACTTGTTTTGGGATAATTATAGTTAAAAAAAAACGTTTTTTAACATGTTTGACTAATCGAAACTTTATTCGCTCGTCACCTTGTTATTTAGACACGATTTATGTTTAAACTTGCAACTAGACGAATAGTTTTTGGACTCACTGTATATCGCAAAAACGTTTATTATATAGATCACAGGCACGAAAAACAAAAGTATTATTAACATAGTTTGATCTTAAGAATGGCACCTTAAACAGCGAAAAGTCTCTTACATTGGAATGCGGACACCTGAAACCTATTTGACTAAGCAATTAGGACCAGTCCACGAGACCGTTAACAATTTTAAATAAAAAAAGTTATTGCAATTGGTATCCCCGGTGTAGGGCAACGATTAATACAAAGGCCCACACTTACATTTTTTTATAATGTACTACAGAGATGTCAAGCTATATCTCTTATTCCCTTTTTAACCTTTATATTATAATAATTAAGATATTTACAGGCTTTGACCTAAACCTAGACTAAACTTTCGCTTGTAGGTATTACGGGTACTAAACATATTTGGCGTTGTCCACACATGCACATACTTATACGTATGTATATACATGACTGACGCAAACTAATCAGCTTTTCACAGTGCAGTTTGCCGTTACCGGAACTCGATTCTAGGAACTTCAGTGTCGCTGGTAGGGTTACAACCTGCGCTATGAGGCTTTCAATATTTAATTTGACGTACTTTTGCCATTTATTTATTTACGGTGCGCCAAGAGGAAGTATATATAAATCATTGTTTAAAAAATGAGGTCACATGTACGCCATAAATAAAAAAAAACAGGTAATATTAAGTTAATATTATTATTGTGTCTGTGATGGCCTAGAGGATAACGGACCGATTTCCATGTTCGGCAACGCAAATAGTCGTAGGTTCGAATCCCAGCACGTACTTCTGATTTTTTCCAGATTAATTACGAATTTTAGCACCACGTGCTCGCCGTTGAAGAAAAACAACATGAGGAAACCCGCATGGCATCTAATAGAAATGCCATGCGTAAATGCCTTGAGAACGACGATCAGCTACACTACTGGTCACGTTGGGCACTATATATAAGCGCAAAGTGAATACAGCCACTAATTTACCCGTGCTTACCCCGAAAAGAATACAGCATCATGATATATTATTATTATAAGTAATATTAAAAAAAAGTTTTACATTATCCATTTTTTTTTAAATATTTTTTAAATAAAAATGAAATTATATCAAAAACCAAATAAAATCAGATTTACGTACATTTTATGAGGGTATGGCCTGATGTCTAGATGTATTTGGTATACCAGGTCCGGGTGGAGCAGTTAGAGGGACACCCCGGGGGTTTTTACGCAGTAGGAGTCTGACACACCGGGATCTATGCCCTCACAGCGTCACTGATGGTTCTGCGAAGGGCTTTCGCCGGGTAACGAAAAAAAAATTGTGTATGGCCTTTTTTCTTTTGTTATCCCGGTGGTAATCCCTTCGGACCGTCAGGAGAATGGTAAAGGCCACTCCCCCGGTGTGCCAGACTTGCACCGACTAAAACCACCGGGGTGCCAGCACTGCCTACTCTTCGCCTTCGCCGGGCCTGGGGATCTGAATACTTCCGAGGGTCCAGCGAGCGATTGGCCTTAGGTAGGCCTCTTCTCTGGGAGGGGGTCGTAAATTACCACCTCATCATCATCATTCATCACTACCTCTCATTGAGACGGCCTATGGACACACACACGCCGCCCCAAATAGTGTAGGGTTTTGAACATGGGAAGAGAATTACGGAGAATATCTATTATACAGAGTTGATCATTTATATATTGTTAAACAGGATTCTTCCAATATGTCAAAACCAGTGAAAACAGAAATAGTGAATAACGAATGATGAGCAAAGCTGACAACCGAAACTAACTCTCTGTGCGGGACATACGCAATGAGCTAAAGTTAGACTAAAATTAATTAGAGGCTTCCATTCATGTGATTATCAGTAATTAAACCGTAATATGTAATTACCGGGAGTGGAATTGGCAGCTCAAGCGAGTGCGTAATTATTACGACGACAGCGCGCTTCGCACTCGGAGCTAATTCCCAAAGGCCTAGTTTATGATATCTGAGGGCAGTAGTGTTCATTCAATACATCCATAAAACTGTTGCGTGCCCTTACTATAAGTAAATCTGGAATGTGTCCCTTAAAGTTGAAAAAAGGAAAAAACCATATTCATTCCTATTTTTTTTTTACGCTATGATTCTTTTCAATGAGAACAATATTGAGGGGTGAAAGGTTATTTGGTATAAGCGACATTTTTTGGTGATATAGCAATATATATATATTTGGAATCAGTAGAAAACGCTGGTCCCGAAAATATATATATTACTATATCACCAAAATATGTCGCTTAAACCAAATAATCTTTCACCCCTCGATATAATGTCTAATGTGTAGGCTTATGTAATTTATTTATATTTATTGTCATATGACTGTGGTGAGCACTAGGATAATGAACCGGCTTTCAAAAGCGGCAACGCGAATGTTCATAGATTCGAATACCGGCACGTACATCTGGGATTTTTCGAGAGTATGTTCGGATTTAGGCATGCCCACTGGCGAAGAAAACATCATGAAGAAACCCGTAAGGCATCTAATAACAATATAATAATAAAAAAAAAAATAATAATAATAAAACATTTATTTGACACACAACACAACAAACAACACAGCAAAATAGGTTATTAAAGATAGAAAACAAAAACAGTAAACACCCTATGTTGTGATGATGCGCCAAAGGGAAGTCAGCTCAGCAAATGCTAAGTGACCAGCCGAGCCACCCAGCGCTGATTTTCAAGTAAGGCATTATTAGGCAAGATTTTGGCATATGTAAGTGCCATGAGAACGTATAACTACAAAGTTGATACAATCACTTATGTATCTACTCACCCCGTGAGGGATATAGCGTAATATAATATTTAAATGATTTACTCAAACACTGCCTGCCTTGTTTCAGCACGTCACTGAAGGCCAATTCTCCTACCCTACAAGCTAAGACAGGGTCCTTAACGGCGGCGGCCTAGAGTTTTTATTTTTTTTATCTATTATTTTCTCTGTTTATTTCTCTTTTTTGTGTTAATTATTGTATTATATTTTAAACTGGGTTGTGGCTGCTTCCGATTAAATATTTTCTTTCGTTTTTTTTTTCTATTTTAACACATTTGCGTTTCCTATGCCGTTATGGACCTGAGATTAAAATAAATATAAAACAAATAAAGCACAAATAGAGCGGATGCTTCAAGGAATCATGCCTGACAGAAGTACAAACGAAATTATAAAACAGGTGATATGTTAGCGAAACGTCCGGAAGGAGCCGGCGCCGTGTACCGGACAGAAAAATACATGTTTATACGAACGATTTACCCGTGAGACTGTGCGGCACACGGCAGGGTTGTGCGAACCTTAGTTTATCTTTTTCTTATAATTTACTGATGGATGCTTGACCTCAATCGCGGCTGGTGAAAGGTGAAGATGAGACTGACGATGGATCACGTCCACCTAACAAATGCCTCATTCACTCTTCTCTTAAATGCTCCCGTATCATGAGAACATGGAAGAATGTCACACACATATTCCATTTCTTAGATGACCCCAGGATGAATGTAGAAGCGAATCTTTTCCACTTCATAATGTTACGAGTATTTTAAGTTTCATGAGACACGGGTACATATATCATTAAAGAAAAATACCGTATCTGTATATTTCTTTTGTTTTCCTTACTGCCTTGATATTCCATATGTGATAGATTTAAAATATGTGGTCATTAAATAAAATAATGATGTTACTTCTTAGCAATGTTTTATTGAAATAAATATGAAAAAAATATAAAAAATTATTCGCAAAAACTATACGTAATCAAACCAACGATTTTTTATATATATATTTATTATATCTTCTACATTAACACATACACGCATATATATAAAAGATGTACAAGATACATTACAAATATGACTATATCTAAAAGCTTATACTTCTTGTTCAAAAAAAAAAAGAACTGGAAAAATATGAGCAACACACGTACAGTAACAAATAGAAACTATCAACCTATATCGTAATCCTCTTGATTAACATCTTTTTTTTCAAACCATCACATTGACACTGGCGAAGTCACAATGGCCCAGTCCTTGGATAAAGCCATAAAAAAAACTTTTTAAATTTTATAAATGTTTAACCTTGCATATTCTGCATATGCAATGCACCATGCATTATGACCAAGATTCAGTGAGTAATTTGAAATTACTAATATGTATTAGAAATTAAATCAAATCCATCTAAATCATAGTTTGAAATACTCAAAGATATTTCGAGGCCTATTTACAGGATGCTACGTTTATCTTACATCGCGACATCCTTGAACCACTTTCCATGCGACAACCCTAATCATACATTGCCGGTTGTGTGTAGAGCGGAAACGCCTCACCGGAACCGAGCACACAATGGTTATGATACATTGTGTTTCACCCGATAACGCTAAAGTGATGTATTGCACGGAAGTATTCACGAAGGAAAGAAACAACACGATATATTTATCTCACTTTACAAGTGTGTTTTATTTATTGTATACTTGTTCATTTGCATGTATTAAAACTTTTATCTATGAATATAAAAATATAGACTCAGTACAACAGTTTTTAACTAGAAATTCTTATTAATCAATAATCATGATAACATATAAATCTTACATTTGATCTGTATTGAATTCCCAAAGTAACTAATATATTGAATCAGTTAAGGGTTATTCTTACGTAGGTCCCAAAGACATATAGGAGAGAGATATAGGAGGTGACATTATCATAGAGTCACAAAAACCTCATTATTTTTAATTGAATATAAAACACTTATGAAACAACTTTAACAAAAATACACTAAATAAAAACATGAACTTTTTGTAGATATTTTAAATTCTGTGGCAAATTCATTTTCTGTAGCTCTACTGGCCAATAACAACAACAAAGGTTTTAAGCTTTAAACATAGGTAAAAGCTTTTTACGAATGTTTTAACTGCTAATAAAAAACTAACATTTGACATAGTGCTTATATTTAATTCTTCGACTCCGATTTTCTGATTTCAGTGTGCTTAAATTCCGGAATTACCCAATTTTTAAGATTTTTCCACAAATTCCTAAAATTTTAAGATGTACAGTGTCTATTACTATGTCCTAAGATAAATTAACAACATAACATCCTAAGATAAGCTAAAGTTGTGAGCTATTATAACTCTTTTTAAAAATTTGTTAAAAGTCTAAATATCCTCAATACAATGGTTAGTACATGGTTCCGTAATTTAAAAAACTACTATAATTATCCACTCTCCCATCAAAGCCACAGCAATTAATATTATAATGACAAAATACATTGTTAATTATATGAGATAGCACACGCCATTAGTATTTCAAGCATCCGAGATTGTCATTTCAAAGTTAGCTACAAAACGAGTTCATACGACAACGATATTTTATTATCTAAAAATGTCCTTAAATGGCCACTCAGTGGCCTCAGCCCTGAGCCCTGAGCGGAATGGGCACATCATTCGATGGAAATCTGAGACATTAAGGGGGGCAAGTCATCCTGGATTCAGTCATATATCCAATGAAACGTTAACATGTGCTCTAAGTTACAAGCGTAAGCGGAAATATTCTTTTAAATTGTACCATATATCGGTTTTTAAGATTCTTATATCAAAAAAAGGATCACTTCGTGGCCCGTCCGACTATCTATCTGTCACAACCCTTACACACACACGACCCACAGTAACGCGTGAAGTTATTAATTTGAAATTAAAATCAAATACTCAAATCTAAAAACTATTGATACAGTAAAACAATCGAATACGATTGACCTAAACATACAAAAAAAGCAACTTAGATGTACCTAAGTCGACGCAATCAAAAGAAACAACTCCTTATGTCGCAAAATTTACCTTTTCACGAGGGAATCAAAACATACAGAGTACTTACCGTTGACCTAATCATAACAATTTACCAAGACGTAATGTCGTGTAGCATTAGTAACGGACAGAATTCAAATATTATTTAGAGAAATTATAAAAAAAGTATTCTAGCAATTATAAACGAATAGCTACAAATTTGTAAGGAACCTTAAGAGCACGAGCCGTCTTATATTTGGCCAGCTTTTTAGTATAATAACATAGTAAAGTAATAATATCGAAAATAATGATAGAAACATACAGTGTAATTAGAGTTAATTGATAATCACCATCGTCATACCGACATAGATATACAACTGTTACTTGGCAATTATGTTGTAAATTAAACTAAAGTTTTTAACATTTCATTTCTTCTGATAGTTTTTGATAGACTTGCTGAATAGAAAGGGTAAAGCAAAAGGTTGGCGCTTACTATTTTTTTTTTACACTGGCTCGACGTAGTGACTACAAAGTACCCGATGGTAAGTACAGTATAGTCCAAAAACGAAGGCGACTATCAAAGGATGAAAATCCATTGATAGTCTACATCGTCATGTCGGACCACATATACCACGACTGAAGGTCTCTAAGTATATGAGCTACTGGATATACACAAGCTGATCCCGAAACGCGACAAGCCAAAACTGGTCACTATGACGGGCTTTACTCCCATTTACTGTGGTCACGATCCACGCGGGCACCGACGCCCTACCACCTCGCTGCTGCTCGTTTAGCACCACCCAGGAGTCACATGTAGGGAATCTAGCGTAAAGCCTATGGACGCGAGCAGCTTCAACTCCCAAAAACTAGACATTTAGTGACGGACTGCACCAAACCATTTCACCGCATCACATTTTTTGTTGGCCTACACTCCGATGCGGCTATTTTCGGATCCACCGGCGTTGGAGATGTGCGCGGTGCTTGCTTGCATAAATCGGTAGACAGTGAGAGAATGGATTGGACAGATGACAAGTCATAGCACTTAGCATTTTTATACAATATATGTAAAGAGTATATCATCAAAACATTTCCATTGGCACAGATAACTTAACATTTGCATACTTATGTAACTCCGCAAAGTGTAAAAGTTAGCACGACCTTGTTCAATGGCATGTAGAAACGATCCTTAACGTTCAAACTGTCTCCTCATTACCCTTGCTCGCGTCTGAACGGCCATCTAAACCGCGTCCGCTCATGACATTAACCACACGCAGCGGTCACCTCGTCTAATGTTACGGGGAATGACTGCGAGGGTTTTCATTTTACTAGTGATGTGCATCTATCTATCGATACAAAAAAAGACTAGATAAAACTCAGAGCCTGGATTCAAACCAAGTTTATAACGGAACAAGTCCGAGTACTACTTAAGAAGTTTCTATTTATTTAATAAACACACTAGCACAGACACATATCAAACACAAAAACACAGTCTTAACTTATTTATGCGACCTAAGTAACTAAATTTCTTATTTAACCTACGTAATCTGTACTATTAACTATAAAAACAATGTCCTAATGTGATCATATTTGGTTATTAATTGCTGTATGATTTATTTGGAAGATAACTCACAAAGTCACAAATAAACACTGGAGAGAGGACATTTACGTCTAACTAACGGATCGATCCATACATTTAATGGACCTTTCAGAGCTAATAAGTTTACCCAGACCGTATTTCATTATTGGGTCGTGATTTATATATCAAAACTTAACATTTATGGATACTTGATATTGTTCACTGGGCCGCAACAACAATCTGTGGATTTAGTCCGTTCTATGAGCCTAAGTTTGGTCATTTCGTTTTTAAACTTTATTAGCCTTAAATTTAAAGTTTTACATTTTTATCGACGAACCGTATTAAAATACTAGTAGCCCTATTCTGAAATGTCGATATTAAAGCGCGTAGAGTACGGGCATCCCTCGCGCACAGGTAATGCTTCGTGAAATTCCGATGGCGCGATGTCGGCCATTACGTCCCTCTGTCCTCCAGTAATGAGAGCGCTCGTCCTGCTCGTCCCGTCTCATCCCGCTTCGTCGCCGCGCCCTTCATAACGCTTTATTGCGTCCAGAGACCCTTCAATTCGACAGAGTACCTACTGTATACGCACAAAACTACTGGAATTCAGGCAGTTTTGGACTCGAAACACAGTTTTCTTGTAAGTGGACATTGGCAGAATTTATTTTGTATTCCCAATTGAGAATTTGTTGAAATAATTTTATCTTCAAGCTTTTCTTCATTATAAATACTTTTACCGGATCTTGGTGACACTTCTTATGCTGCAGTTGCCTATAGACGATAATGATCGCTTACCATAAGGTGGGTTTTTCGCCTGTTTGCTTCCTTTTACATAAAACAGCTGTTTAATGTCTAGTGCATACGGAATAAGCTACTAATGTTGTATATTAACCGAGGTAATGGCTGTGTAAAAAAAAAAGCAATAAATTACAAATCACAAACTTTCACTATCTTTAACATTTCACTGAGCTCACACAGGCTTAGTGTCCTAGTTGGCACATTAACATAAAAATTAACCTGAGCACTTTTTGGTATCCCGGGGAAAAATCTTACATAGAATCGTCAGGATAACAGTGAGGGCAGCAGCCCTGGTTTCCCTCTACTGGCTGCCAGCTGGGCCTGGGTATCCACATTCTTTCTACAATCCGGCAAGCGAACAGTCTTTCGAACGCGCTATCTTTGAAAGCGGTGGATAGAACGAGCCCACCCTGAAGTATTATGCCCAGTCAAGAAGAGCCCAGGAGAGATGCCTCGGCCGTCGCGTGCGACGATGATGTTCTTTTCTTCTCTTTTTCGAAAGCCTCGTTTTGTTCCATCGTTCCCTCACAAAAGTTTATTACTCTTCTCCGTGAACTCTTACTGCCAGTCTCGTTTGTTAGCAGGGAACGTCTAATAGCCTATGCTGAGCACTCCTCCAACTGCTACGCCGAGTCTTCGGAGCTCCCGTACTCACGGCATATCGCCCGGTTCTGCGTATAATGCTAAACTAACCTGGCTTAGCTTTTGTTCGACAAGTTGCTGCAAAAGCAATAAAACTTGCTAATAATCGTTCGTAATGTGCTATTACGCCTTTACTAGAGTCCTCTATCGATATGAACCGATCGCGGTGATGGCGACGGTAAGCCGCAAGACATTTACAGTAGGGTCGCTAACCATGGAGTATTTCGGATATTGTTAATACTGATAAATATAAAAAAACGGATATCAGTAAATTTTGGGGTTTTATAGTAATACAAATATCGTTTAGCGTTTACTCATGTAAAACTCGTTTTTTTTTTTTGGTAACCTGGGGAAAAATCCTACATTGGACCATCAGGATCACTGTGAGGGCAGCGACCCCGGTGTGTCAGACTCCTACTGACTAAAAACCTCCGGAGTGTCCCTCTAATCACTCCACCCAGGCCTGGGAAACCAAATTCGTCCAGTCGCCCGGGGAGCGAACAGCCTTATTCAGGCTTCCTCTCTGGGAGGGATGGGTATAAAGAGCCCACGCCTCCAGTAGCTCTTTCATAGGCGGCGCGCTAGACACTGCGCACCGCCGTCCTCTCATCCGGGCAGCAAACTCCCTCAAGTCTACTGCCAGGGAATGTAAAACTCGTTTACGCGACCTCTACTAACCTTGAATAACTTAAGATACAGGTTCCTATGAAAGTTTTAAAACGTCACAAGAAGGCTTATAAATTATAAATTGACTCATTATTTCATCTCAAGGATGCTCCTTTTTGAGACTATATGACTGGAGATAGCAACAGCCATTACTTTGCGACACTAGTGCTGTTGCTATCCTGCTGTGTAGATGGCAGAAGGTAATAAGTAAGGTAAATAAGGTAAGGGAAAAGGTGTCCTAAGTTACAGATACGTATGTATATTATGTCATGTCGGATACTATCGATAAAGGATATACAGGGAATACAGGGAATCTATAATGCAGAACAGTGTGCCATTCGCATTGAGGCGACAATAAAATCGATTTGCTTGAGAGTAATGTCCCGCACGGGGCTGCGCGCCCACAGCCCACGGCCCACAGCTCACAGCGCCGACACACTTGATGCCGCGCCTTATCGACGGAACGCGATGTTACTGTAATTGTGATATATTTGAATGTGGGATTTGGTCTCCTCCGCTCCGAGAGTCGCCTGCCGCCTGCCGCCTGCCTGCAGCTCTCCCTCCGCCCGATGCTATCTCTGCACGTTTGGATAAAGCAGTCACTCGGTCGGATTTCTTCGGATTTTCATGTTTAAAATATAGACGATCGTTAACCTAGGCTTACTCTTTTGTAACGGCGTGATAATGTGAAGTTGTGCCTGAACTAAGTTGTAACTATAAAACACAGATGCAGAAACCGATAATAGAGCAAGCATTGGGGAAAGATATAAAAAATGAAAATTTTAAAGTATTAATTAGCAATAAAGAATACAGATGTAATTTTTTAGAGTATGGCGTTATTTTAATTGAAAGAACAGAAAAAGAAAATATAACAAAATAAAGTGAAACCAATTTGTATAATGTGATAGGAAATAAGCATATAGCATAAGTAAACTAAATATTGTACACTAGAATGTAAGGATGTGACGAAATAAATGGTCACAGGTTTCTATTAATAGTAAATTAAAAAAAAAACAATATAACGAATTGCTTTGGGCTCTCGTCTTTCAGGATCAGCTTGTGTACATTTAGTTGTTTATTTACCTAGAGACCTTCAATAACATATGGGCAGGCACGGCGACTCCACCGCCACCCGTCGTTACTGTTTTTAGACTACACTGTACTTTTCATCAGGTGTGATGTAGTTACTATGTTGAATCAGAATGAAAAACTCACCAAGTACGAGTCAGGCTCACGTATCGAGAGTTCCGTACAAATAAACTGTGGAACCACTGAATGTTACGGAAGACGGACTAAATATTAATATTAATTTCAACAACTGAGCCCTAAAATTTGTGTTTACGCACTGCATCCGTCACCCGATTTCTAACCGTTATTTTCTGATTCTGATTGGAATACTCGGTCAGAGTTTTCTAGTTTCGTATTTTCCGGATTGATACCGGATGCGATGCGCACTCGCCCTAACACAGGTCAGAGCGTGCGATAGTGTCTGGCTGCGCCCCAACAGGCAGCGCGCGCTAAACGGTCACTACATTTGGTACATTCTTTCAGATAAATCTTGGCAGACGTCACACTCTGTCTCTCTACGTGTATATCGTGGGCTGTGGGTCGCGCCGGTGCCGACGTTTTGTTATCTGATTACTAACCTGTCGTTTGCTCGGCGACAGCCTCTCGCTACAAATTAACACTGGAAACACTCTTACACTAGACGAGTTTTAGACAAAATGTTGCTTTGGGCTTACTTCCCATATTCGTACTAAATAGTTTAAATTATCCTTCGTAATACGAACAGCAAAGAAACATCAATCAATCTAAATATTTATACAGGCTAAAATGGACCGGGCAGCGGCAATGACATAGGTAACCCTCGTACCACTCTATCTGCCTTGAACCTTCATAAACACAGAACTACTGCTTTTGTGGTAGATTTAGATATCTAGGTACTACTAAATAAGCACTAAGCTACTAAATAGGTGCTAAGCACTTTCAGGTTATGGAATGCGCTTCCAGGCTCAGTATTTGCTCAGGACTACGAAATGGGGTTCTTCAAATAGAGAGTGAAAACATTCTTTAAATTGGCAGTACAATGATGGCACTTTCTGTATGATAGGTAGTTGTCCATAAGCGACAATGGCCGCTCAACCTTTGGCAGCCTTGGAGTCAGTAGATCCACGAGCTCGATGACCGATTGCCAATAAGGCTTTCACGTCTCGTAAGCTTCTCAGTTTGGAACACAGTCGCAGAGTAGCCTGTCTTTGGGTTTCCCATAGACTATACACCGGAGAGTGTGCGGCTGAGTTGTATAATTTAGTTTGCCCCTCCCTGTTCTTCCATAAATTGACTATGCGGCGTGAAGGCTTGAATCCTTATATGGTTGACACACCAGCTGCTCGCACAAGACGATTCTCCTTTTCTTTTTTGTTGCTAGTTGCTAATCACCAAGGTGTGGAATTAACTTCCTGCTTCTATTTTCCAACATCTTTCGACCTGGGAATCTTTAAACGATGAATGTATCAGTATTTGTATGGTGATACATTAGTGGTAACTACTTAATAAGATAAATAGATAGATAGACAGCAAAATTATTTTATCAGTATCCTAGCGATTAAAATAAATCAATGATTGAAACCAAACTGAATTAATAATTGCTATGAAAACATAATTTGGGGTTCAATTAGAAACTTTATGGACAAAACGATTAGTTAATAACAGAGCCTCTAACAATGGTGATTTAATAACTGTCATTACTGTGAATCGCTTGTCGACTGTTTGAAACAATATCCTAACGACCGTCCTCACGCAATACAAATAGCTAACAGCCAATAGTCAATAGATTATTGAATTAGCTAAACTAGTCCAGCGACTCTGAGTTCCAGTGGAAGCCAAGACTGTTACTGTAACCAAACGATCCATACTGTTTTATACGAGTATTATTACAGACACGTTTATACCGCTTGATTGTCATTTATATATTACTAGCTTTTGCCCGCGGCTTCGCTCGCGTTAAGAAGTATTATTATTAATTAGGTATTAGGTAAGTTTTGGTGGTTTTAAATTTCGCAACAACATAATTGGAGTGCCCACACGCAGAATAAGCTTATGATAAGGCAAACCTGGCAGTTTAATGAATTTAAAAATTCTACAGGGTTATTAGTAGCGTTATATGTATTAATAGGGCGTTTAAAATAAAAAAATATTTTTCCTCGGAACCACGCTCTAAAGTTTCGTTTTAATGCCAAAATAGGCCTCTGAAAATATGAGCCCTTAATATTAGGTCCTTACATATGAAATTGGCGTTTTTCGTACTGGCCACTTTAATCACAAATTTCTCCTCTTTGGTAAGGAATTCCAAATTCAAATTTGTACAGCTATAGACTCATGTATTTGTGCTTCGATGATCGTCATTCATTTGTTTTTTTCTTCTGTTTTTTTCTGTTTGCGTCACTCATTTTACAAAATGGAAAACTTAAAATATCGCATTATTTACGAGTACGAGTTCCGCCGTGGCACTAGTGCTGCGGAAACAACTCGAAGGGTGAATGATGTGTATGGCGGTCGTGTTGCAAAAGAAAACACAGTTCGTTTTTGGTTCCAACGTTTTCGTTCTGGAAATTTCGACCTGCAGAACAAGCCCCGTGGACGGCCTGAGACTCAAGTTGATAATGAAGAGTTGAAGGCTATTGTGGAAGCGGATCCATCGCAAACCACGTCCGAGTTAGCTGCAGGCTGCGATGTTAGTGATAAAACTGTTTTAATTCACTTGAAGCAAATTGGGAAGATTAAAAAGCTTGAAAGGTGGGTACCTCACGAATTGACTGAAGCAAACCGGCAAACGCGCGTCGACTGCTGCGTTACATTACTAAACCGGCACAATAATGAAGGTATTTTAAACCGAATCATTACCTGTGATGAAAAATGGGTTCTTTACGATAATCGGAAGCGCTCAGCGCAATGGTTGGATCCTGGCCAGCCAGCCAAATCCTGCCCCAAGCGAAAATTAACCCCAAAAAAGTTACTTGTAAGCGTTTGGTGGACTAGTGCCGGTATTGTTCATTACAGTTTTCTCAAATCTGGCCAGACTATTACGGCTGATGTCTATTGTCAGCAATTGCAAACCATGATGGAAAAGCTAGCGGCTAAACAACCTAGGCTGGTCAATCGCTCCACGCCACTGCTGCTTCACGACAACGCTAGACCACACACTGCGCAACAGACGGCTACTAAATTAGAAGAGCTTCAATTGGAAAGTCTAAGACATCCTCCGTACTCCCCGGATCTTGCTCCAACAGATTACCATTTTTTTCGAAATTTGGATAACTTCTTGCAAGGGAAAAAATTCAACTCCGATGGGGCAGTCCAAATCGCCTTCAAAGATTTTATTGATTCCCGCCCGACTGGTTTTTTTAGTAAAGGGATCAATGAACTACCTATGAGATGGCAAAAGTGCATAGAAAATAATGGTTCATACTTTGATTAATTAAATATATTATATTAAAAAATATTCGACTTTTTGTTCCTCCCATACAAAACGCCAATTTCATATGTAAGGACCTAATATTAATATTTAGCTTGTCCGCATCGCATTTTTCGATTTCCCATACAAATAACACAGGACAAAAGTTTTATTTTTTCTTTTGATTTCTATAACCAATGAACGATATATCGTACTGCAATACCCAGTCATTATGTTTGTAGAGAATTTAACGCTCTACAAAAAAGGTCTGAAGTCAATTTATGATAAATCAACTCAGTCAAAAGTTATTCAAGATCGAAGTTTAACTTACCCTCAATTCAGTTGTTTTATTGACTGATTTGGCAAAATATTATGTTTTTAGAAAAATTGAAACCAAAACATTTTACAAAATATAAATTAGACTTCTGAAAACTGTTAACCTTTATTTCCTGCTTTATAGTAAATGTGGACAAGGTACTTAAAACGAATTATCATTGACAGTTAACCCAACATTTGAAAATTCTGGTTGTTGAAAATTAACATCAAAAACCATCGTTAAACCTTTTTTGTAGAGCGTTAAATTCTCTACAAAAATAATGAATGGGTATTGCAATACGATATATCGTTAATTAGTTATAAAAGTCAAAAGAAAAAAAACTTGTCCTGTGTTATTTGTATGGGAAATCGAAAAGTGCGATGCGGACAACCTAAATATTAATATTAAGGGCTCATATTTTCAGAGGCCTATTTTGGCATTAAAACGAAACCTTTGAGTGTGGTTCCGAGGAAAAATATTTTTTTTTTTTTTAAACGCCCTAATGTATTAACCACAGTATCAATCAAGGTATAGGCCCTCAATGACATGAGCAGGGTATCGTTGATAGCTGCTGCTTGATCGTTGTTTGGAGTAAGTATAGGCACGCTCACATAATCATTCAATAGGCTTGTCATGTATATGAATAATGTCTGGATAAACTTTAGACAGCAATTCATAAAAATCTAAGAAGATCTCTACAATCTTTCATCGCCTATTTTATCGCCTTGAGAGTGGAATTCATCAAAATCCTTTCTTAGTGAATCCCTACGTCATATTGGCCTTATGCATGCAAAGTCTCAGCCCGATCGGTTTAAAATTGACAAAGTTTGATACAAATTTTCATCCCCTATTTTATACTCTTGGAGGTAGAATTGATCAAAATCCTTCCTTAGCAAATGCCTACGTCATAACATCTACCTGCATGCCAAATTTCAATCCGATCCGTCCAGTGGTTTGGGCTGTGCGGTGATAGATCACTATGTCAGTCAGTCACGTTTGAGTTATATATATTTAGACAAACGGGTCTACTCTGCCACACAAACAACTAGATCATTTCTTGTTGAGGACACATTTTGATTCAAAGAGCGATAACGCACGGCATCCGAAGCGAATCAGTGAAATTACGGATCTAAAAAAATTCTGAAGTTGTTTTACGCACAGCGCCTTTTTCGAACCGTCAAAATATTTATTTAGGACTCCACGCGATTCAGAAACAAAAAAAATGTAATAAATAATTATAAGTAAAGAACGTTTCTTGAGTATATTATACTTGAATTTGCCGCGCTTCGCCGTTTTAGATCGGCATTGCTCATGGTTTCAAAGTGACAGTTGTCACTAATGTCACTATGAAAGAACTTAAAGTACCTATTCAAATAACGAACTCTCAAGGAAGAGACAAAAAATGTTTACTTCAATATTAAACATTATAAAAAAGGCAATCTTTAATAGTAGGTAATGGTTTCTTTGTTTAGGTCCTGGGTTCGAGTCCCGGTAGTGGTTTTCTGTGATGAGCAGATGAGTTTGTCACGAGTCATGGTTGTATATATGTATTTAAGTATGTATATCTTTGTCTAGTACCAATAGTACAAGCGTTTGCTTAATTTGGGACTAGATCAATGTGTGTAATTACAAAAAAAAACTATATGTTAGGTCTCATGTTCTGTAACTAAAGCAAAGTAGTTACATCGTTTGCTGCCAAGCAGCGTCGGTGTAGGTGCTGTATACTGCTTTAAGGACAGTCTACCTTTATACGAAGCGAGGCAATGCACACCATCATGTTGAATATATGACAATATATGGAACGAGGCATGCACTGTGTGCTATGCACTCTACAATAGTAATATTTATTGTATTGGCGCTGGCGGCAGGCCAACTGTAGCTGGAGTGAATCCGCGTGGCCGGCATTGCGGCAGGATGGCCCACTGACCGCGGTCAACCAGAGTTACCCTTCATAAACCTTTAGCAGAACCATAGTTATATGACATTATGCAAACCAGAGCCACAGCCTTCCTCTGCGGTATTAAGTTGCCGGAGGGCTCTTAACGTCATGTTTATGTTTTTATCTCTTGTACTCTTCGTTTCTGTATTTTGTTTTTATATTTTTATTGAGGTGAAATAAATGATTTTCATTTTATTTTATTAAAAAATCGGCGAAGTGTGACTTGGACTCGCGCACCACGGGCTCTTATAATACAAACTTAAAATGTATAAAAAAATTTCAGAATACAGTTACTGCAAAAAAAACGACCAATTTTGTTGACTGATCAAAGTTTTAACTTCAGCAGTTTTATATCACCAAACATATCCATAATTTTAAGTTGGAGAACATATATTGGAACTGATAAAACCTTATTAACGCCGGTTCAATAGTTTACGTGATGCATAGACAAAAATGTAAAGTATAGTTTGTATATTATTAGTCACCATTATATTTATCCAGATATCTACGATAAATAATCATTTCTGCGGTCCCTTTGCGGACTCATGTAAGAAAGTGTCTCATTATAGCAGAACACTGTTTACACTTCACGACACGATGTTATCCCGTTTTTCTTTTAAACATTTTTTTAGTTAAACAAAATTAATCAATGTTAATTTGTATCATTTAAATATAATTGTATTTACATATATCAATTCCTTTACTATATCGTGTTTCCTATAATAAGTCAGGTTATATTAAGAAAAAACTTCAAATGTTTTATTTTAAAGTATGGATGATTATGAAACTGATGTGTTCTTTATGGTCGCGCCAATATTTATTCATTTTTTTCTAAATCCACCTTCTCTTAATTTCCTACCCTCATCCTGTCACCTTTTCCACCGCACGCGGCCATGACATTTAGCACGGCCATCATTCTAGTGTCATCCAATATGTCATTCCTGACGGTCGCCGTACAAGCCGTCAGCACGCAACGCGAGGACACCCTTATTGTCCTGGATTTCTATTAGTTCGTCCGCTCCGCGCACATCCAGTGTGCCCAAATCATTGTTCGTCCGCATAGTATGGTATGGCGCCACAGCCAGGAAGGAGAGGATAAAGTCGACGTCATCAGAGCCGCGAGGATCGTACGGTCAGTCCTTTATTCCCCTTTCTTTCCATTTTTAAATACCGCAATACAGTCCACTATCCGCTCTTCTATTGGCGCCTCCATTTTATATCCTAGAATATCGTTTCCGTAATTATTGGATGTAGTTCCAGTTATAGACTATTGCACGTCTCTGCAATGCGCGATGAGAGATTTTTATTTAGTAGAAAATGTATAAATTTCACCCATATCTGCTCACGACAAGTGAACAAGATGTCGCGTGGGATTAAATGTGTTATTAAACTGCTCGCACGAAGCTACTCGCCTTTCACTTTATACTGCTTACTGGCAATGAATGGATTTCGCTGCCGGTATCTGTTTTTCTAGCTTCGCATAATATAGTAATCATAAAGGATCTAGTGAACACCATCTCATCATCGATACCACATTGATTGAGGTAAAACGTAACCTTTCGTAGCCTTTATTAACATGTCGTGTCGACGTAATATCGTAAGGTGTGAACGCGGTTATTCAGTAAACGGGTGACGAACAAACCGAATGGAGGAATCGTTCTCATAAATAACGAGATACTTCGAATGTCGACTAACGACGTGGAACACCTCCCCCCCGCCTCCACCCCCGCGCCATCGCGGCACTAATCATGTTTCAATATGTTTACTCGTTTTGCTTCAAGAGGCTCTGACTGCAGCCTGCTCTGGCTACTTTATTTTTACTGGATCGTCAATGTGACTACAGTATACATGATTCAATGTAAAGTGTAGTTAAAAAACGAAAGCGACTATCAAAGGCCGAAATTACATTGAAAAGTTTATTAATCACATTAAAACAAGAATCAGTCTTACCTACAAAAAGTTTGTTGGCGATTATATTTTTATCATCATTTCATAGACGAAAAAGCCTAAGAATAGCCGGATAGGGTGGACACATAAATATTTGGCAGGACCTTACCAAAAAAAACTAACATCTAGCAACCTGCAAACCTACAAAAAATATTTGTAGGTTTTATCGAAAACTTTCACTGGACTAAAATCTCACCCGTGTTAATGTTATTTATAAACAAGAAAGATGTAGCTTCTAAAAACAATATTATTTATCTTTCTTACAGCCAGTTCTCTCACACTCGCACTCCAAAAAATACACTCCGACGCAGCCTTGACTTTCTTTCGGCGTTTCTTCTCAAGGTAGTCGCTTCCGAAACGCTAGTAGATCACCCTTAGGTTTCGTATTTTTTCGAACCCACGGGGGTACCCTTGGTTTGTCACCTAACCCATAACTTGCCGGCTGAGCACCCTAAGTGTTCACCCTCCCGGCCGGTTTAGTTGTGAAGGCCTTTCCTCGACGTCAATACTTCGTCAATTTGAAAAAAAAACTCTCCAAAAAAAAATATAGTTGGTCCTGTTTTATTGAAACACAATTTTTCTAAATGTTTCGTTGTCTCAACCTGTGTTTTGAATATTCGAAAACATAAATTATATGATGTTAAATATGATTTACACAAGCTTCTACATAAAGTTTAACTAAACTTTCCATTAGGTCTTTTCAATAAATTTAATCCATATTATCGAGCTGTTCTTTCAATATTATTGTAATGAAGGCTGCGCGAAATTGATTTCAAAGAAATTTAATAAAACCCGTGTTTTCTTTGCGAGTTGTTTTAAAGCAAATCGCTGAGATTTCGTTTTTGCTTGTGCCGTTACTATAACATAAAAGTACCGCCCCCTCTCCGCCTCCTCCTAGACCCCCGGGGTGGATTCGTTCGCTTGTTTTAATATAATTTAAACACATTATAGTTACTACGGCCCCCGTGATGCCATTTATAAATGATCTAACATTTGTTTCTAAAATATAAAGTAATATATTCAGGTTATAACATTATTATTTTAATATATCTTACGTGAGATACGGTATCTAATTTTATAAAGAACGTAGATTATAATTCAGGCAAGGAGTTCTCAGATATTACAGATATTCATACGAAGTTAGAAACTACATAATCACCGATAATGGCAAAAATCGTGACACCAGCATGGCATATAATAACGATATTGTCTCATGTGCTAGTGCTGTGAGAACGGCGATTATCGGCGCTATTCGTCACGGTGGGCACGATGCATAAGCGTTATATGTATATGAGACACTAATATTTGTGCTCACTCCGAAAACTTTATAGCGTGCTGATTTTTCTAATATTACAAATTCAGTCTAAGTTACGGTGTTGTATTTAGGCCGGCATGATAACGACAACTGCCATGGGACTCCCACCTCTTGGCGATCGTCGTTGTATTTAGTCTATACTGTGCTTACCATCAGTTACAGTACAGCCACTTTACCGTTCTTTTATGATCAAAAATTTTATACAACACTACATTTTCAACAAATAATTTGTTGAGTATTTCGTAAATTTGTAGTGAAATAGAAAATTATTCAAACCGACGCCGTTCGTAGCCATCAACGGCACACTGAATAGAATATTTCATTCGGATGCGTTTCGAATGCAGCGCACACAATGCGCTAAGCGGCGCGAGCAGCGCTAGCACTGAGCGCTCTACGGCCCAAGAATAAGGGAATACGGCGCTACATATGGCGTGGCCGGCGCCGCCGCTAGTGCTGTGCAGTTATCAGCACGGTGTCGACACCTATGTCGATAAGTCACCTCTATAGCATTTCCTGATTGCTTATGACGACTTCTGCAAACCCTCGTGACTGTATCGTAGTTTGGTAGTGATTAAACGTGTTCAGGGAGAACATTTATGTCTTACGAGTTTTTAGCAGATAAAAGCCTACGTACTACGAACACATGGTTTGATTTAATTTCCACGCTAACATGAAGATTAATATAATTAATATTATTTTATATAAATTTTTGGCCTGTCGACGGATGTCAAGTAGCCGTCGGCGATGGGGACAGCGGGGGGAGTCGACTTCCTAACCACCCCGTTAATTATTCATAAATGTTCAATTTATTATTTCATGTAAATAATTAGATTAAAATTCAAATATGAACAGGCCTTTTGAAGAACCAGTAAAAAATTTTGTACTTAAAAATTTAGATATTTTAGATCGTGGATATAAAACTAATTATACAATTTAAATTTTCAGTAGCTTTTCTGTTACACAAAGTAAGCTTAAGTAGGAAAAATACTTTATCTTAGTCATAGTTATGAGCTTAGCAATTTTCAAAAAGTAACAAAGAAACAAAGAATATCAATCAAACATTTTTACCTTACTTAAACTAGGATATATTTCTAGATAATTCAACCAAGTTTAAATTTTATTAGACATTAACATTTTTTTTAGTTCCGTTTTAAGCTTTTTTTTATTAATTAACTATGATAGAAAGCAATTTACCGCAAAAATACGAGTTACATAATCTTTTGCAAAAGTCTTTTTTTATATATCCATTTATTTATTTAGCAACTTATAAAATAAGTACTAAAGACAAACTATCTCCAACATAAGTCGATACTCATGTCTAAAAGAATTCTTAAGAATAACAATAGCTCTCAGGGAGGCGTTACCCAATAACTCAGAGCGGACAGCAGGCAACACGTCACCACGGTGCAGCCTTCGACAGCGTCTGGCCTGTCGTATAGTGTTGTCAGCTTAGGGGCTTTATCCCTAATTTAAAGAATGTTGTGTATTTAGGGAAGTAATTGATGGCAAAAATTAATAAAGATAATTAGATTACGACCAGATATCATGGGAACAAGGATCGAGATACCGACTCGTCTGAACTTGTCACGTTTAGGGAGGAACCTGGGTGTCGTTCGCTTCTATTTTCCTACTTTCTCTTGAATGTTGGGACTAAGATGGCGTTATTTTCCATCCAAGTACTGAGGTTGGGATCTAGCCAGACATTGACTTATTGCTGCCTCCGTGCCGCTTATTGAGCATTACTTGGGCTTTACGTGTAGGGTTAAAAGTCTTCGGACACGAGTAATATTAAGGTCTGGACTGTTTTGTTTTATTATCAATAAAATAGTGGGATACGCTTGCCGTATATTGCCAACACTACCGCCTCGTAACGGGGCATTAGCGCGTGGCGATGCGCCAACTCGATACGCGCTGAGTTATCGACACTCGCGCACCACTAATGCTTCCGCGGATTTACACACATTTTTGTTACGGAGTCATTTATTGTTTACCGTTCAAGTAATCTTTTACGCGTGTTTTTTATACTAACTCGCCAAAGTGACTACCACGCATCTGATGGAAAGTACAGAACAGTCCAATAATGACAACTAATGATATTTACATTATTGGAAACTAGAGTTGCTGGCGTCAGTTTCGCTAGGTATTAAATAATAAACCGGTCCGATAGAAAAATATATACACTTTAATGTTTCCATAATAGTAAGTTATGCCTCAAACATAGTTACTTATGTATATGTCATTGGTTGCTATGGCTTAGTGAGTAGTAGGGATTCACAGGTTCTGGCTCACCGCCTTTGGCTCTCTCATCGGTTCTAGCTCACTGATCACGGCGGCAACCCTGACCTAAAAAAAAAAAAAAAAAAAAAAAAAAAAAAAAAAAAAAAGGAATGTTTTCAGGGTCGCTGAATCGAATGCAAGTATTTAAAATTGCGTAGGTTTAACCGTTTCAGAGATAGCATAACATTAACTACGCTATAATAATACAAAAGCAATGGGGTACAGTTAACAATGGATCATCCGAGTAAGGGTCGTCTATTGTTCGGCTCGAACGCTATTGTTTGAATCCAGTTACGGTCGGAGGGTCTCAGGTACTTTTTCTATGTATAATAAAAAGCCGTCTACATTCCTTCATTAGTCATATTCATTTATTTTAAAACAGTAATTAAACAAATTCCATAATAACATATCATTGTACATGGTATCGATGTCAAATTGATTAATAAAGTAATTCATTGTACAGTTGTGCAACTTGTAGTACAAATACATTAAACAGTATTGACCACATACTGAAGTCCAATTGTTTTGCAATATTTTTTTATTGAAACTCCATCGGTGGCTATTTCTCTTTAAGAATGCATAGTGATATCCAGAAGGTGGTCGTCCATAGGAGTCGAAAAATTCACCAAAACCATTTTTGTCTATATGTAGTGCAACCCAATGTGATCCAGGTTTTGTATCGGGGTCCAAATTACTAATTAAATAAGTAGGAGTTTCCATGTATATCGGTAATCTATTTGCAGCATACACATTATACCGCAAACTTGGATGTATTTCGTTCAAATATTTCTGTAGTTCTATTGTATTCATATTTATTTAAAAATACAACTTTCCAACCCCAGAGATCGCAAACATGTGTGCGATTGTAATTACAGTAACTTATTATATATCGAAAGGGTGATTATTAAAAATAATACAAAGTAAGTTCATTTTAATTAATTTATTCAAAAATGTACACACAAAGAGATACATACAAATATTACAAAGTTAATATTTTTACAATATATATATTCAACTATTATAATCGACGGATACATTGCGGTTTTTATCTATCTCAATAACATTATCAAATTCGGCGTAAACAATACAGTTAATAGTTTGTACAAGCGTTGACTCAAATCGAACTTCTAATCTTACAGTGCCATGTCTTATAAGATTCCAATGACCTGAAGAGTTGGCTGATAAATCCGGAGTTAAATCAAAAGCTAACAAACAGTAACCGTTCGAATATTGTTCTCTCGAAATTCCATTCCCTTCATTTAAAAAATGTATACCCGTACCCGAAAATAATGTATGATAAGCCGTGGTGAAAATATGGTTTTCAAACGAAGGTTGTAAAGCTTTCGAAGGTATTTGTTGACCATCAATATATAAACAAAATGTGTTAATGTTGTAATTTTCGAAATTAAATGGATTTTTAGTGAGATTACCGTTAAATGCCCCGTTATCAACAAACCCAATAATACATCTTTTTGGGACTTGCCCCAAAAAAATGTTGTCAAGTGTTTTGCCTTGAATCCCAGATGGTATAGTTAAAACTTTCACTTCAGCTCGAGTGACGGGATATTTTGCTGTAGAAAAAGCCAATGCTTTTTGATGTGCAAGTAAAACAGTTGGATTGATTCGTGCTTTACGAACGATAAGTGTTGCATCTGTAATGCATACTTTAAACTTTGAATCACTTGAAGGGGCCATTAAGTTAAATGTTTCTCTAGAGCGAACTAATTTAACTGACATTTCTACACCATTGATCAAGAACTTTTCTTGGTTAAATATATCGCCATGTAAGTGTCCAATCATTTCAATTTCTTGACTTTCAGAAGCTAATTTTTGTCTTTTAACAAATCCTCCATTTTCCTCGCTGGTTTCATTCATTTTGTTGGCTGTATCTTCATACCAAAGGCCACACGTAAGATGAGATTCTTTAGTTGGTTTAGCATAATTCAACAAAGTTTCCATGTAGGCACGATACGCATATGTATTATTTGGAGGTGATATAAGTTTTTGATTTAAATAGACATCAAGTTGACTGAAGATTGAATGCAACCAATTATTAACCGGAGCCACTACCGTTGAGGCAGCTACCTTAGAGGAATCTTGATGCAATATCCTGGCTTTTATATGAATCAAAGTATGAGACAGATCTATATAATCTTCACCAGTTCCTGGTACTTGAAATTCGAGGGGTCCATCATCAGCTAGAGATGATATAGGTTTATAATGTATCCATATTCCATTTTCTATACTAGTTTGTGTTGAGGGTAATGCAAATAAATCTAACTCTGATTTAATGCACTCACATGATTTGTTATGTAGAAATGACATTTTATGAAAATATGTCTTTGATTTTAGTATGACTTGACTTTGATTTTTTGATACCTTTCACCTTGACATTCGGTGCTGAAATGAGAGAATTCAAACGGTTCCTCTTTGTTATATATCCTGAACCGGACATGTTAATTCGATTAATTTTATCTTGAGCTTTTTTGTGTAAATTTGAGCTGGCCTCTTTCAATCTAGTTCTTATTGAATCTTCCAGGGGGCGTGCATTAACCATATCCGATAATAGACCCACACCGGTATTTAAAGCCTCTTTACCCACTACTTTAGCACCACTAGAGAGCAATGGTAAAACAGATCTAAATAAGCCTCCTAAAAAACTACCAATTCCATGTCCACGCTGATACGGTGCTCCTCGATAAATCACACCAATGCCGTGACCAGCTTGATGTGAATAATAGTGCTCATAAGGACAAATTTCATTATATTCTTTGGAATACATTATAGTTTCATAAAGTGGAGTTTAATGCACAATGTCCCAAACTGGAATGGTATTTTTTGTCCTGTGCCTGATCTTATATTTATTTCAATCGTATCAAACTCCCTGCGCATAACAGGTATGTAGTGAGGTGGTGAGAAAACATGCATTTTATTAGCTCCATATATGTATTTTGAAGGGTCTAGTGGTATTATTCTTAATAATTGTGTCATCACATCCCCAACAATTTGCGGTTCAATAATATCACTATAAACAAATAACTGGGATGGTAGCCCTAGATGTAAATTCGCTGAACATTTTCCAAAACCACCCCTGTGTGCTAAGTTTCTAGTTGGTTCAAATCCTAGTTGAAGACTTAAGCTAGGTGCTAACGTAACTGATCTTATTGATTCATCCGTTACAGTTACAGATACAAACTTTGAAATTTCATCATATCGAAATATAACTTTATCATCAATGCTGTTTAATGCTGTTAAAATTTGATTAATATCATCATAGTTGGTGGCTGGTATATAATGTTTGTAGTATATTAGTGAAGGTTTATCCTCATGGGGCATTACAGCCCATTTTGTTATATAAACAATATTTTCATGTTCCTGAACTGTAAACATCGTGCATGGATATTGAAATTCAACGACACCAACAGACCATCTACCTTCAAGTATAATAGGTTTCGGTAATTTGGTTGAAAACTGGGTTGTCGTATTTTCTGGGAAGTATTCCATGGAGCTATTACTCAACAAAGTTAAATAAAAACTTTCCTTCATCATATTTTCTTTAAACTAGAAGCCAATATCCAACTATTAAATTTATCCGGATAACCTTTCCACTTGACCAACACTTGCTTTCTGTTACCGGAATAGCGGGAACCGATAATTTTATCTATTTTATAACTTGAAGTAGGATCATAAGATATTTTTTGTAACTCTTTCTCATAAAAAGTTCCTGTTATTGGTTCATTTTGTAAATCTTTTAATGTGTATACTACCCACGGTGATCTATCTATTATAGAAGATATAATAAAAATTTCATCACTCCAATTGGATTCATATCCCTTTTGAAAGATATGTTTGTGTTTGGTGATTCTTACACAGTCACCAATATGAAATTTTGGAAGTGGAATATTTGTAGGTTGACTAACTTTTTCTCTGTCATACAAATTATTCCAAACAGTCATTATATTATCAAAATTTACATCGCAAGGACACATCTTAATACTAGAATGATAGCTATGGTTATATGCGTATATTAAGTTCTGTAGGATATCTATATACCTATGGGTATTTTTGTGAGTGAAATAACGCCACATTCTCATTTTTAGTGTCCTTTGGAATCTTTCTACAATGCTGGCTTTAATATCAGGGTTATTTGTTGTATAATAATTTATATTTTTACTCTTTAAATAACCCTTTACATCTTTTGAAAGGAATTCACTTCCTTTATCAGATTGTATATGTGTTGGTGTGGTATTAGCTTCACTAAAAATACTATCAAAACATAATTTAACTGTTTCAGAATTTTTATTTTTCATAGGTCTAGCATAAGCATATTTAGTAAACACATCAATAACACAAAGTATATAATTAAATCCGTCATTATGTGTAGAATAAGATCTCATATCACTTAAGTCTACCTGCCAAAGTTCATTTAGGTTGGACAAAATATATTTGTTTCGAGGAAATTTCCTATGTACTGGTTTATGCAACGTGTATGTTTCTTGTAACCGTAGCCACTTTTTAACGTCTTCCTTAGTCATTTTACCTTTCATAGCTTTCGACAATTTTTCAATACTACTGTAACCAGCAGGATGTGATGGATCATAATAAATCTTAGTTATCTCTAGTATGGGGTCCATTTTTCCCAACTATTTTTTTTTCTTATAGGTTTTTTTATCTTTTCTAGATTGTTTTTTTTATCATTAAACTCTTCATCTGTAGATACTTGGTCAATATCCTTTAATTGAAGCCGGTGTATGTATTCACTTCTAGCTGGATTCCCAACGTAAGTCAACGGTACTTTAATATCCTTCAATGCTGTTGCAAACTTTTCCCAACCTATTGGATCACTTTTTTTTAACGGTCTAATTGCATCATTTAACAAATCTACTATATTACTTCCAAGAATTTTTTCGTTATCTATAATGACTGTACCATCATCATTCCAATGAATTTTATTTGTACTTAGAGTTAGCAATTCCAATAAAGACCCACCTTTCTTTACATAGGTTTTTGGTATTAAACTAAGAATTTGATCTTTCGTGTAAGGAAGTTTTTCATAAGATATAGTACTCTCCTGATTTTTATCTTCAGTGTTTGGTGGCAGAGCTGTAACTAAACTCTTGTCGTCGGTATAATTACTTTTATTAGATGTATTTACTTTTACTTCTGGAGTGGTAGTATCAATACTTTTAGTTATTATTGGTATTTCATGAGGTTGACGGTCTTCTCCAGTAAAGTGTAAATATCTTTGTAAAATTTGTAGATATAGAATACATTTTTTCCTATCATCCATATTACTATTCAAAATATTTTTCATCTCAGCATCTAATCTAGAAGTGGGTCTATCAGGAACTTGGTTGTATTTTAGTTTGTCCATCAAACTTGGTTCAATGAGCAACATTTTCTTAGCTTGCTCCATTTTTATTACATAAAATAATTAACTAAGCCACTCAAAATTGAACCCAATATTATTGGTAGAAATGCACCACCTTTTTGAATAATAATATTTTTTCTTATTTTATTAGAACTTTTATGTAACAATTTCCGCAGTATAGATTTATGTCGTTTAAGTTTTTTTTTCTCTTTTTCTGGTAGTTCCACTTTACCTTGGAGGACGTTATGTATACATTCACAAATACAGTTAATTTCCTTTTCGTCACACGATTGTAAAAGAGCTTTCTTATATTTAGGTTTAAGCTTATGTAGTGCTCTCAGTAAGTCTTTATGCGTGTTTAGACTTCGCGGCATTATGTGTAAATGACAGGAATTTGTTGATTCTTGCTATATTTAAAGCCTTTGGTGGGGACATAAACAACGCAATGTACATCTGGAGGAAATATTTTTGTTTTAATTCGACACATTTCATCAGTGTTTTGTTTAAGATCTATCATTAAATACCCATGTGCTTCCATAGTTGCATTACGATAGGCATCTTCAAGAAATTTTGGATTTTCTGGTGATACTTGGCGTGCTAAGTATCGTATTTGAGTTTTATCTCGGGGATTTTTAAAATAAACAATATAATTTGAATTTAAAGAAATGTCTCTTTGTCCTTTACCTTGGTGAAATAAACTTTGTGTGATGTAAAATACACTTAAGTTTCTATGGTGGCTTCCTTTGGTAAAAATATCAACAATGCGACCATCAGACTCTCTCATAAGATCATCAATTATTACAAGGTTTGCGTTCTTCCCATCAAACATATTAAGATCTGGTATACCTTGATGATAATTTACATTTGGCAAGTTATATAAAGGTTGCATTTCATCAAAGCACCAAGTAATTTGTGTAAACTCCCTACTACATATGTCATTAATATATTTAATGAAGTTTGTAACAAAATTTGATTTTCCACAGCCACTTGGACCTGCAACTATTGCAGTAAATGGATGAATAAAGTGAAACATCACGTTGCACGTGTGTAAATGCTTGAGAGTTACAGAGAGAAATAAAACATTTCGTTCAATTGTTGGTTTATATATTCACTTACTACATGCATATTAAAAAATAAACATAAGAAAAAGTATTTACAAATATTAACTATTTATTGACAATAATAATTGAATAAAAGATACATCTTAAGACTAGTATACAAATACAGCAGTGTACAGCAACATATTTACAAATATTATATTCATAAACTAATCGAAATACATACATATTTTAGTTAACATTAAGGTACTTAATTAGAACATTGAATAGAAATATATATTAAAATTATATTAACAAAGAAATATTTACATACAGATTTTTCTATAATCTATTTTAATTTGTAATGACCCCACGCCAGTGTATCCATATTATTGGGTAGAATATAACGCTTTGTGTCGTTATAAGACAAACATCTTTTGTTTATTTGCTGGGTGAAAATTGTGTGTTTAATTGATTTGAATCTGTACATGTTGCAAAATTGGATATTTTTAGTGAAGAGACAAGTCTTATAATTTTCCATGGTCATTTTTTTTGTAACACATTTATTAACACCCTTTGCTTTTGCTGTCAATTTATTTTCGACGTCAAATGCATACATTTTAGATCTTAGACCTACAAACTCTTTTAAAATTTTTCCATTATTTTCATCTTTGAAAAATCCTAGTTTCTTTTTATTGATTTTTGGATAACCATATGTATTATCTGATGGATAATCGGATGTATCAAATCGATAAACGAGGTCGGTTTTAATATCATTGTAAAAGTTGTCTGTAAAAATCTGATATATTAAACTATCTGTGTCAGTATACAATAATTTTAATTTATTATCAAACTTCCTCATCATGTAGTTGTAGTGAAAGTCATACATAAGAGTTTTTGAAATATCCAATATACAAAATCCTAAATAAATGGGTTTATTATGAACCAACTTTGTTTTTCGCAATTGTACTGCAACTAAGTTTTCTGCAAAAATCGATAAACTGTGAAATTCCGGTTTTGCAATCAAATCTTGTACACCTAGAGTTTTACCGTTATTTTCCCAATGCGTTAACAATTTCACATTAACCCTTTTTTCAATGTTTTCCATAGTTTTCCCAAACACGGAATTATTCATTAATTTATAAAAATCCTTTTCAAAATCCGAGACTGCCTCTATTCTACGTTTTGTATTTAAATCAATGTATTTTTGCAGCCATGAGCTCTGTCTAAATTTTAGTATTCTATGAACTTTTGTTATTTTCATTCCCATATTCAGACACTGTTTAAGATTTCTATAATGAATTTTATATCTGATCTTATTATAAAGATTTGGTATTAATTTGGTTTCTTTAGAATCACTACTTATACATATTTTCTCAGGGCAAAGTGGAAAATCAGAGTGTAAATCGTGAAGTTCAACTGGGTACTCTAAATCTACTTCTAAAATAAAACCGAATTCAGACGTGTCGGGTATATCAAAACTTGTATTTGGACTGACCCATTCAAATCCTCCTTCAGGTAAATATTGAGACATAGCCCAACCGTAAAGGTTATTTGCATCGAAATAAGCAAGATATGATGTAGGTTTATTTTCATCATAATTATCTAAAAATTTATTATTAGCTTTAGCATAACGATTGCTGCATTGTGATACTCCCCCTCTAATACCTGCCTTGATGAAAGCAATTTTATCAAAGTCTGTTAATAATTCTAACTCTATTTTTGTATATTTTAACATAGCATCCCAGCTCAAGCCCGGTGCTGTATAATAATGAGCAGGATCTAATCCATAAGTTGTTATACAAATATTTCTAAAGTTTTCGAATACATCAGTTAACAATATAACATCTGTTTTCAGATATAAGTTAGAGTAATCCAGCATATTTTGACAACCAAAATGTTGCCAAACATTCTGTGCATGATTATAATCATCATTAGATACATTTGAATCAGTTAATGAACTGTAAAATTGATTTTTAGTGGGAATAGATGTTAATTTTAAACAGTCGTATGATGTCATAAATTCATAAGGATAAATACCTTTTCTCCTAACATACCTGAAATCTTCATTTCTTGGAAAACTATTTTTTAAAGTAATAAATTGTTCATCGTTGAGATTTTTAGCTAATTGCTCAAGACTACATGGTAAAAATTTTAGGGAATCAAGAAATCTTAAATTCAAAATTTGGCTATTTATTATTAATGTTTTAGAAAAAGATATGTATCTTTCTTTGTTTTGGGGAATGACATCCACATCACCCTCTACAAAGTTTAATGCATGAACAATGAAATGTGCATCATAGTGGCTGAGATTATGTAGGAATACTGGAACATGACGTGGTATCCTAAATTTGCTTATACAAACATCGTGTGCAACACCTCTAAAATTACCTGTACACCAATCAAAATATGAAATCTTTTTATCATCAGAAAATTCTATTTCACATATACAACAGAGTTTAGAATTCGCAATTTCCTTTTCATTTTCTGCAGTCAATGGTTTGGGGCATTTTTGAAAACTATTTTTCTTACTTATTATTTTTAAATCATCATATAAACGATTCATAAATATCTGTACACAATCTGGACCGCTATACGTTACATATTTTGACAAACTATTATCATATGAACATTTAATATAATATCCAAAACTATAAACTTCATGTTTGTGAACATTTTTAGTATACGGTTTATTTGGATCGTTAGAACACGTTTTTATTGGATTTAAAAAGGCTTCAAAATCTGCATATATAACGAAGGGTATCTTTAACTTTTTATGAAAATTTTCAAATTTTAATTGAGTATTTGACACTAGTTGTCCAAACCAATTTTTATATCTTTTATCTATATTTGGTAGTTCTACAGTAATATGTGAACAATCATATTGTTGATGGTTATTCAACCTTTCCTTTGTGGGGAAATGCAATAAACATCCATCGCATATATAAACCGCATGATTTTGATTTGAAATTTGTTTACTGACCAATCTTGATAAGTTTTTAATATAACAATAGTGGTAAGTCCTTTCTCTATTTATGAGTAATAAATTAATGTGACTATTTCTACGACATTTTGTTAAATATAGTGGACCCACTACACTATGCCTTTTCATTTCTTTATTAAATTCTAAACCGAATACACTGATACTAATATTATTTAATTTTTCAACTTTTGATATATCATTTAATTTAACGGGAAAAGATACACCATTAAATTTTAGTTTATTTACATGCATGCTATAGGACGATACTCGATTTGCGTTCTTACTCACTGGATATAATGCCGAAAGTAATGCCCATTGAAAACATAAATTGTCAGAGTTTTTTACGTTTATCACAGCTTTTTTATTACTAATATCTTTAGGTAAATCAATATATGACGTACCACGTAGCGGATTAAATTTATTAATATTCATGTCTAAGCAATTAATTTGTTTAAGACTCCACCCACTGTCTTTTTGTTCAAAAGCACTTATTTTATTTGTTATAGCATCACATAATGAAGAAAAGAAAATATTTAAGTCATCACCTCGAAAAATTATATAATTACATGTTTGAAAATCAAATGAATTTAGAATATCTTTAGTTTGTTGTATAAAATCTGCGTGTAGTATAAAATTTACTTTAAAAGCAGTATGTTTCTGCATAGATTCTTCAATCAAAAATAGCACATCATCTTTTATAGAACTTAAAAACAATTCCGGCGTTTCAAAATCTAACATAGATGATAAATCAGATTTATTTTTAATTTTATATGTAATTATTCTATTTCCAAAGGCTGTTTCAGCAATTGATACATTTTTAAGAGATGTGTGAGAAGTTAAAACATTATTATTATGAATTTTGCTTTTCAAATGATTGGTAAAGTATTTTCTAGTTATCAAAATTTTGCACGTGTTACATTGCACCTTGTCGACATCGAGGTCTGCTGATATCCCGATCGATGATAATGAAGTTGATGGCCTATCTTCATATCTAGTCTTTTTCTTATTATTGTCATCATCCTTCGTACAACAAAGTTTCTTAGACCCCATCCCGATTTGATATGATTGTTTTGATTGTCTAAAACAAAGAAGAAACATATTTATAGAAGAAGAACAAAATAATTCTGTAAATTTTGAGATAATTTAAGAAGGCATACTCACGCTATGTTTTCCTCAACTACTGCACAAATATTGTACAATTCTTCATCATATGTGGAGTCTTTCAATCCACTCTCTGGAACTATTCCCCACAAATTATACATTCCATATTAGATTTGCGTTGAAGAAAGGTACAGATATAATTTTAGATTATGTTTCAATAAAATGGAAATATATGACACGAACTTATTTAAAGAAAGTACTAATAAAAATTTGTATTTACAAAAATAGTTTTTTTATATTCTAGCTATAAAATACACATGATTATTATATTCAGAAACTATAAGTAAATAATATATACACGAATATTAATTGAATGGAATGCGTTTATTACTTATTACTAAAGTGAGATTTTTTACAATTTTCAGTCTTAGAAATTTCTTTAGTTATTTCGTAAACAATGTTTCTAACGTTTGCAGAATTTTTGTGTTTATCATTTGTGTAATATTTAACTCTAAAATCTGCGTGCTTCCAATGTTCTGTGGAGGCTATTTTTGCAATCTTTTTCATGTCATATATTTCTATTTTAATAAGTTTACTTGAGCTGGAACCATCATCAACGTTTGTTGATAAACAGACGGTATTACCTTCTTCATCGATTCGAGATACAGTGGATGAAAGTTTTTTTCGTTTTATTATAGGACCTTCAAAGAATTCATCTAAATTCTTGGTAATAATATTTTGCTCCCTCTTTTTCTTTAGTTTTGATTGTACATTACTAAATAAATCCTGACTACCTTCATCCGATAGAGGATAGTAGTAATTTTTAAAAGTATTTTCTTCATCAATAATTTCCAGTGAGTTCTGTAAAAATATTTTATAAATTTAAATCTGAATTGATGGATGTTCGTAGTGTAGCGATGGTTTTTAGTGTATATAAGTGTGGTATAAAGTAATAACAAAATTACTTACATTCATTGTTGTATGAATCTATGTCACTAATACTTTGTAAATTAAATTTATACTTGTATTTCACTTCACTTAGAAATACACGAAATATAACAAACTAAATGTTCACTATAGAAATGACAGTTTCACAATGTAACTTAAACAGTTCCAACCCTATATATATAGAAAATATCGCTCCTACACCATGACTCATGGGTCCAATGCACAAAAGGTTTGTGATAATGAATTCCGGCTTCGATATGAACAAAAGATATGAATAGGTTTATAACATTTTGTAAGGTGTCTTTGTTAGTCATCTTTCTATTAAACTATTGTTAAAAATATTTTGACTCATTGTTTAGAAATTTTTGTAATACTTTGGAACTTTTTTCTGTTATCAGACAATGAAACAAGTTGTAACATGAAACTGTTAGAAATGTTTGAGTCATAACTAACAAATTTTGGAATGCTTTCGTCAAAACGGTAAGAAGATATGAAGATTATATAGATCTGTCTCATACTTTGATTCATATAAAAGCCAGGATATTGCATCAAGATTCCTCTAAGGTAGCTGCCTCAACGGTAGTGGCTCCGGTTAATAATTGGTTGCATTCAATCTTCAGTCAACTTGATGTCTATTTAAATCAAAAACTTATATCACCTCCAAATAATACATATGCGTATCGTGCCTACATGGAAACTTTGTTGAATTATGCTAAACCAGCTAAAGAATCTCATCTTACGTGTGGCCTTTGGTATGAAGATACAGCCAACAAAATGAATGAAACCAGCGAGGAAAATGGAGGATTTGTTAAAAGACAAAAATTAGCTTCTGAAAGTCAAGAAATTGAAATGATTGGACACTTACATGGCGATATATTTAACCAAGAAAAGTTCTTGATCAATGGTGTAGAAATGTCAGTTAAATTAGTTCGCTCTAGAGAAACATTTAACTTAATGGCCCCTTCAAGTGATTCAAAGTTTAAAGTATGCATTACAGATGCAACACTTATCGTTCGTAAAGCACGAATCAATCCAACTGTTTTACTTGCACATCAAAAAGCATTGGCTTTTTCTACAGCAAAATATCCCGTCACTCGAGCTGAAGTGAAAGTTTTAACTATACCATCTGGGATTCAAGGCAAAACACTTGACAACATTTTTTTGGGGCAAGTCCCAAAAAGATGTATTATTGGGTTTGTTGATAACGGGGCATTTAACGGTAATCTCACTAAAAATCCATTTAATTTCGAAAATTACAACATTAACACATTTTGTTTATATATTGATGGTCAACAAATACCTTCGAAAGCTTTACAACCTTCGTTTGAAAACCATATTTTCACCACGGCTTATCATACATTATTTTCGGGTACGGGTATACATTTTTTAAATGAAGGGAATGGAATTTCGAGAGAACAATATTCGAACGGTTACTGTTTGTTAGCTTTTGATTTAACTCCGGATTTATCAGCCAACTCTTCAGGTCATTGGAATCTTATAAGACATGGCACTGTAAGATTAGAAGTTCGATTTGAGTCAACGCTTGTACAAACTATTAACTGTATTGTTTACGCCGAATTTGATAATGTTATTGAGATAGATAAAAACCGCAATGTATCCGTCGATTATAATAGTTGAATATATATATTGTAAAAATATTAACTTTGTAATATTTGTATGTATCTCTTTGTGTGTACATTTTTGAATAAATTAATTAAAATGAACTTACTTTGTATTATTTTTAATAATCACCCTTTCGATATATAATAAGTTACTGTAATTACAATCGCACACATGTTTGCGATCTCTGGGGTTGGAAAGTTGTATTTTTAAATAAATATGAATACAATAGAACTACAGAAATATTTGAACGAAATACATCCAAGTTTGCGGTATAATGTGTATGCTGCAAATAGATTACCGATATACATGGAAACTCCTACTTATTTAATTAGTAATTTGGACCCCGATACAAAACCTGGATCACATTGGGTTGCACTACATATAGACAAAAATGGTTTTGGTGAATTTTTCGACTCCTATGGACGACCACCTTCTGGATATCACTATGCATTCTTAAAGAGAAATAGCCACCGATGGAGTTTCAATAAAAAAATATTGCAAAACAATTGGACTTCAGTATGTGGTCAATACTGTTTAATGTATTTGTACTACAAGTTGCACAACTGTACAATGAATTACTTTATTAATCAATTTGACATCGATACCATGTACAATGATATGTTATTATGGAATTTGTTTAATTACTGTTTTAAAATAAATGAATATGACTAATGAAGGAATGTAGACGGCTTTTTATTATACATAGAAAAAGTACCTGAGACCCTCCGACCGTAACTGGATTCAAACAATAGCGTTCGAGCCGAACAATAGACGACCCTTACTCGGATGATCCATTGTTAACTGTACCCCATTGCTTTTGTATTATTATAGCGTAGTTAATGTTATGCTATCTCTGAAACGGTTAAACCTACGCAATTTTAAATACTTGCATTCGATTCAGCGACCCTGAAAACCTTCCTTTTTTTTTTTTTTTTTTTTTTTTTTTTTTTAGGTCAGGGTTGCCGCCGTGATCAGTGAGCTAGAACCGATGAGAGAGCCAAAGGCGGTGAGCCAGAACCTGTGAATCCCTACTACTTTAGTGTATAGCTAACAGATTTCCGTGCACGGTAACACCCGAAGGTTTGAATCCTCGCACGTTTCTCTGGGTTTTTCCAGATTACGTACGGCTTTAAGTATCACATGTTCCCCAGTAAAGGAAAACATCGTGAGAAAATTTGCATGTTATGCGTTAGTTCCTTGAGAATGGCCGTCAGCGTTGCTGCCTTACCAAACCTTTAGGGTACCACGATATATAAGTGGAAAGTAGATACAACCACTAATGTATCTCTGCGTACTACGAAAGGATTAAAGCGTAACGATATATTATTATTTCATATGAATATAGATATAATTGTATGGCTCACGCAAACGAAGTCGCGAGCTGAAGCTAGTTATCAAATAATATAAAACAGTCCACTAAATCTACTTAGAGATACAATCCAACGAGTCTTGTGCTTCGTACATACTTAGATCGTTTTATAATGACTTTACAACCACACACGTTGTTGTGTCCCGCACAAATGGCAGCGGCCGGTTCCACCCGCATACATATCACGGCGTTTCTCCTCTCGATGTAATATGCAGATACGGTGCACACCGTCTGGCACACACACACACGCACACACACACACAAACACACACACACACACACGCATACACGGCCCGGACAGTGGCTGCAAAAGCCTCGAGCTCACGTACGGGTACACGCGCGTGTCGCTGAGATGCTATCTCGATTTATTATAATACAGTGATATCAACGAATTTCTTTTTTAAAATGGCTCGATAACGCGACAACAGTGCATCTGATGGTAAGTATAGTGTAGTCCAAAAGCGACGATCAAAGGATTAAAATCCGTTGCTAGCTTCTGTCGTCATATCGGCCCATTTATACCACGACTGTAGGTCACTAGGTATATTAGTTACTGGATATACACAAGCTGATCCCATAACGCGACAAGCTGAGGCCTGTCACTTTGACGGTCTTTATACTTGTGTATTGTCATGGTTCAGTTCGGGCAATCGCCCTACCACCAAAGAATGATTATTCATAGCTATTTTTTAAGGTTTTTAACAGCAGTGTTATATACTGAGTATAAACAACGCATTAAATTATCCGTTGTTACAATAATTAACTATACTAGCGGCGAGTCGACCGAGCTATGTCCGGCAAATACCCACAACACGCAACGCAAACACGGGCCACTACAACACCGGTTTATAATCGCTACCTCTCTTACAACTTAGAACACGTTTATTCATAATTAATATCAACATATCAGCACGCTATATCACTTTCGATGTAAGCAGAAATTCATGAACTAACGGTTTTACCCATTTTTCGCTTATATGTCGTACCCAGAGTGACCAGTAGCGCGGTTGATCGCCGTTCTTACAATGCTAGTACACATGACATTATTGTTAGATATCACGCAGGTTTTCTCAGTTTTTTTTTTCTTTTACCTATATATCATGATTTCTTTGATTTCTTGATGATTTTTTTCGATCACTATTTACATTTTCATACATTGATATCGGGTCCTTATTTGCAAGACAACAGCTGTTAAATCTTTTTAAATTTAATAAATATTATTTATATTTAAGTTATTATATTTACGACTTTTTTAATATTGCTTAATAGATGTCGCTGATGTGATTTTTGCAGCCGTTTGTTCTGTTTCCTAAGTATACAGTGTGCTCAGACATAGCTGTATGTGCGCCCCAGCTTTTATACTGTCATAAATGTATGTATTTTAGTTCAGGAAAACATGAAAAATATTATAGTACAAAACTCAATTATCCTGTTATGGCTGACATGGACTTATTTATGCAATTATTGTAATAAAGCAACATAGCTATTATTAGTCGTTTTCGCAAGAGCCAATCAAATCGAAAGCAAAATGTCAAAGTGAGAAATCGCTTTCTCGACATCAAAAGGAAAAAATAATATCAACCGGAAATTAAAGTGGAAACCTTATTTGGAAATGTTTCTTTAATTCTGTCTATATTACTTGAAAAAGTATAAACATTTGGCAAACTGATGATGAACATGTGGAGGGAAATATCAAAGCAAACCTGTATAGAGAACACCAGTAATGAGAACATAATAGCTAAATATAATATTTATCTTACACCTTACAGTTTATATAGATTACTGTGGCCTCTAATAAAATTATAATATAATAAATGTTTTAAGCACACATTACAATCTAGATCAGTTTACCTTCCAAACAATGAAGACTTTATCTGAATCAGCTCATCCGTTTAGGAAATATGAAGCGTCACAGACAAACACTGTTACACACGTGAAACTTATAAATTCCTCCTTTTTGCATCGAGAAACAATACTCTATTAAAGTTTTACAATGCATAAAATATACATGTACTTATATTACGTACTAGCTGTCCCGGCAGACCTTGTTCTGCCCTATTTCTCTAAAACAAAGTCACATTGTTTTTTTTTAATGTTAATAGCTTCCCCGTCAGATTTTTTTGAAAATTGTTTGAAGGAACCTGGCCTTAATGCTATATGTATAAAAATTGACAAATACTGACATTAATATTTATACGTCACTCAATAATTGTTTTGCCTTCCCGGAACCCGTCCACTAACATTTAAACTTTATGGTATGGTGTTAAAGTTCAAATTGACTTTTAAATATTATTACGAATTTTTTGTATGAGAATATATAAAGTGGTGTTTTTAGACTTTTCCAGACATTTTTTTTTTATTTTTCTCTCCGTAATAACCATCCCCCGACTTCAACAAACACAACAAAAAAGAAATCAGCCAAATCGGTTCAGCCGTTCTCGAGTTTCGCGCTTATCTAGATATTTTGCGATTCATTTTTATATTATAGATATTTAGATGGGAAACATCACTCTCCATCAATTTTTCCCTCCTCGTCCTGATGCGGACTGTTGCGTACTCGAGTGAATGAATGGTGCGTTCCGTTTCGTATATTTTTGACAATAAAGTCATGTTATATTATTATATTGTTATCATAAATTAATAACTCATTATTACTAGTTTTTTCTTGTTTTTCGTATTATTAATATGTTTGTCTGAACCGCCCAGTTCATAGCCCCGCACTGCGTTTAGTCTCCACTTATAATGCTTGGCAGTCGCATCGCCGTCGCCACAAATATAATAACAGTGTACCGGCGCGCAGCTCAGTGGTCTGATTCTGAATTTTCGTGGACATAGGAACTAAAGTTGAGATAGCGATCTCAACTCTCAAAAGTTTTCTTCATACAAAACAAAAAAACGACGTTATTTTGGTTTTTCCCCAAAACTATGCTTCTTATAGATTTTTTATACGAAACAGAATTATAAGGCAGGACGTTAGCTATCCCGAAAAAATATATAATAAATATATATAGGTCTTATACGTGCATTGACTACTTTTAATCATACTTTGAAGTTTCAACTTCACACAGGTCTGTGTCGCGAGCAGACCGACGCGCTGCGGGACTATCGTCGGGAGCAAAGAGTTACTTTCTGTACCCTCATTTGCTCTTGATAGTTCGAATAGTGACGACATAAAACACTTACAGTATGCATGTATACAAGGAGACACAAAACGAGCTTCTAGTTCTCTAATCACTGTGTTCCACGCCGATGACAACTTAAACCTATTCTCCCGATCAAAAGTTACCTGCTTTTCGATCTCAATCACTTAAGCAATTACAATGAACAACTCGCTATAAATATTTTATCTGATCTTCAATCTAAGTAGTTCAAAAATGTTCATACCGGCCACAGCAAATCCAGTAGATTGCTCCATATTTGGTATGACTTACATGAGCCACAAATGATGACGTCCACACATGATGGAATTAAGTTATCAAGGTGAAACTCAATCAATAAGAAACTCAGTACATTGTCAAACTAATTTATTATAATTATTCTAATTTCATCTTTTGCTACTCTATAATTAATTTTACTGTCATGCACATACAATACCAGCTATCCAAACATTTTTTCCGACTAGTATAACTCCACAAAGTAGATTGAGGATGAGCGACACCACAGTGATTTCGTGCGCAAATTTTCGGTCTACGAAATTTCATAAAAGTTGGGGAACAGGGTTAAGAACTTGGAGACCACATAGCAGTCAGACCAACGGAGGAGTTCCCAGGCAATGCCGCCCGGGGACAAATCACAGTATTTAAAAGGCCCTTTTCAGGGCCAAACAACATCACCCATCGCCGCTAACAGGGGTGGCAGGCGCGCCAGGCGTCTCCAAACGGCCTCACAGCCGGATGGCGACAACGCCGGCGCCCTCCCCCTGTCCTCATCGCATGAACTTTCGTCCTCTTCGGACGCGCTGTCGCGAGTCGACGAGCCGTCGCGACCCATCGCCGAGCCGCCGGGGAACATCGCCGGTTTGGATCTACGGGCCGACGCGCCGCTCCGCGCGGTGGAGTCGCCGCGCTCCGACGACGGCACCCGGCGAAGTGCTGGTGGCGCGATTCCGCGCACCGGTGCGCAGCGTTGCCGCGCTACCGGGTCGCTGCATCTCTCGCCGTCATCATCATCATCGTCGGGCTCCGTCGCCGGGCCGCGCCGTCACCGCCGCACCAGTGGATCGTCGCGCCGGTCGTCGGGATTCGAGTTCACCGGGGATGCATCCCTGGCGATCGTCGGGTCACCGCGCCGGGTCTCCGACTCGCTCCGCCGCTCCGAAGAGAGAAGGATGCCGCTAACCTTCTACCCCTCGAGCTCTCAGCTCGGGGTAGAAACTCCAGCGTTAGCGGAACTCAACAAGGAGAACCTCGTCGAGCTACAGAGGCGGCTGGACCAGCACATTGTGCTGCCGTCCCCCGCCTCCCCCTCCGAGGTTCAACAGCCGCAGAGGACCACCCGCTCGCCTCCCGCGGACTACTATGCGCCGTCCGCCGGGGCGTCGACCCCGACTAGAGTGTACGAGCGCGACCTTGTTACGCTCGCCCAGTTCGTAGAAACTGGGCTCCTGTCGGAGTCGATGCTGAGGTGGATGGCCTTGTTCCTCCGCATCCGGGAGGCGCAGATGGAGGGCCGCCCACTCGCCCCCACCGACATCACCACCCTGAAGCTGGCAAGCGAGCTCAAGCTCGACTTGCCAGCCATACAAGCCGCCGTGACGCGCCGCAGCCCGAGGAAGAGGAAGCGCGGGGGAGGAAGTAGCGACGATGATGGGTGCCTGGGCCGCCTGGTCCGTCCCCGCCTGTCGCGCTCCGCATCGCCGACCCCCTCCTGCCGCGACCCCTTCCACTGGCACTCGCGCGCGTCCTTGTCACCGTCGCAGCCACCGCAACCGCAGGCATACGTGCCGCGGCGCCCACTACTGCCGCCTGCAGTCGTCCCTGAGGGCGACGAACCCACCCCGGGCGAAGTCCCGACGGTCCGCACAACCGTCTTCGCCCGTGAAGAACCACTCCCCCCAAGGGAAAAGCGACGCCTGATGAAGCGCCCGGCGGAGGAGCGGACGGCCGCCTTCATGGCCGGCGCCGCTGCTGTCGCGCCGCCGCGGATCGCACCACCGGCGGTCACAGGACCGCGCGCCGTGCCCGCCGCTGCTGCGACGCCTGCGCGCCGCGACGCTGCGCCGCCCGCCGTGCGTGCCGCCCCGGACTCCGCCGCGCGCCCGCCTGCACCTACAGGAGCCACCGCCCGCCCCGCCTTGACGTTCGAAGACAAGGACAGCTACGCTACTAAAACAAAGGCCGGTAAGCAGAGGCCCGTACCGTCGGAACATAAGACCTCCGTCCCGGCCCCTAAGGCCGCGCCCGTCGGCGCGCCGCGTGCGCCGACTCAACCGACTCAGCCAGCACGACCGCCGCTCGCAGCGAGCGCGACATCCCGCGGCGCCGCGACCGCGCGCGCGCCTACCGCGCCGCCCACTGCGCCGCCAGCTTCACCGGCTGCGCCTCAGCCGGCGGGACGGACCTCTGCTGACACGGCCGCTGCTGCGCAGCGACAAAATAGAATAGGACCTAAGCAACAACAGAGGAAGACGGAAACATTCCCCCCTCTGATTGTAGAAAAGTTACCTGAGTGGCAACGCCACTTCAAGCAGCTTGCCCAACTGCTCGGACGATCACCGAACGCGCGCCCCTACGGGAAAGGGGTGCGGTTCTCGCCAGAGAGCGAGGAGGAGTACCGCGTCGTCCAGCGCTACCTTACTCGACTAGAGAAGGATGAGCGGGTGGCGTGGTTCACCTACTCGCTCCCGGCCGAGCGAAGCCTCAAGGTGGCCATACGGGGTCTCCCCTCGGATACAGATCCGAGTGAGATCATGGCCGCCTTACAAGAGCGGGGCTTCACACCCGAGTTTTGTAAGAACGTCAAAGCTCGAGGAGGCAACCCTGGTTGCCTCTTTTACGTTATTCTGAAGCGACAAGAAGGCCTCACCCCAGCGATATTTGAGCTCAACGAGCTCATGTATATGCGGGGTGTGGTTGTGGAGGCCTGGCGCGGTAGACTGGGTCCCGCCCAGTGCCATAGGTGTCAGGAGTTTCGGCACAGCTCCCGACAATGCCACAAGCCGCTAGCCTGTGTCCGTTGTGGCGGTGAGCACACCGCCAGGGATTGCGAGCGCCCCAGGGAGGACCCTCCCACCTGTGCTAATTGCAAGGGGCCTCACCCCGCAAATTTCACACGGTGTCCCGTCTGGAGGCGCGAATTGCGCAACAGGCGGGCTGGGACGCTCGCAAGGACGGGCACAGGATCAGAACGCACCGGGCAAGCGCTGCCGCTGAGCAACGCCGTAGAGGAGACAGCGCCAGCGTCGCTGATGGCGCCTGCCAATGATCCTACTGGCCTCAGCGGGACGACTGGGCAAGGTAACAAGCGTTCAAGAGGGAAACGCTTACCAAAGAGAAAATCCGCCGCGGCACGGGGCCGAGCCGCGGCGTCAAGCGGACAATCAGAGGGGGAGGGCCTGCGCCCCCCTGCACCTGCATCGCCACAGCCGGCGCGCAAATTGGACCACCTCGCCAACACCATCGGTGTCATACGGGAAATTCTCGACGCCGTGCAGGAGGGCGAAGGAGCTCAAAAGGCCGCCCTTAAGGGATTGTTTAAGCTCTTGTGCAATGGACAATAAGACCTTAAGGGTGGTACATTGGAACGCCCAGTCACTCCGGAGGAAGAAGAAACTGCTGACGCACTTCCTCCGTGAGCAAAATGTCGACGTGATGTTGATATCAGAATCCTACCTGCGTGATGTCGACACTTTTAAAGTGTCGAACTACTACACGTACAGGAAAAACGAGAAGACAGCCGACGGCGCCCCTTATCGCGGTTTGGTGGTGCTTGTTAAAAGGAACATTGTACATCAAGAGATACCATATAAAGAATACCCATCACTCTACGCCCTGGGAATACTTCTGAACGTTAGAGGGCATCACCTCAAGCTCTACGCGGCATATAAACCACCGAATCACCAGAATAGCCAGTCTTTCTGTGCGGATATCGGGGATATATTGCTGCGAGACTCGACTCCGACGGTGATAGCCGGTGATCTCAACGTGAAGAGTACCTACTGGGGCTCGAGTAAGGATACCTCGATGGGCAGAGCGTTCTATTGTCACTCTGTAGACAATAATTACGAGATAATCGGGCCGGACGCGCCGACACGGCACGGTTATAATTCGCAGGAAGTATTGGACATATGTGTTTATAGAGGCCTTAGAGCACCACCGGGGCAGACGGTTCTCCCGGACCTGCCGTCGGACCATCGCCCAGTCCTTCTCGAGTTTTCTGATTCTCTACCAACACGGATCAACGCTCCAACATCACGTCAAAGGGTAGATTGGACCGCATTCGTGAAAGAGCTTGAAAACACAAACATCACGAGACCGATGTCCTCTCGTGCAGATGTCGAGTGGATGACGGGTGCCTTGACGCGTAGCATTCAAAGCGCTCTCCGTCGATCTAGCCATACGGTTCCGACCGGGGGTCGGCTTAGGCCACTTCCCCGGCGGATCCAGATGCTAATTGATGAGAAGAGGGCGCTGCGACGCGCATGGCAACAGACCCGTTGCCCTTTCATGAAAATTAGATATAACTCGATGGTAGAGCGAGTTAAAGCGGCCCTCGATGACAACGCAGCGGAATCGTGGGATAGCTTTATAGAAGAATTAGGAGATTGCAGCACACGCCTGCCTTCTATTCACCGCTTGTGCCGGAACTTGTCAGCAGTTCCATCGCCGGTCAGACCTCTACTGAATAAAAACGGTCACCCACGATTCACGGCAAACGATCGGGCGGAGATATTTGCCGAGTGTCTGGAGAGACAGTTTTCCCTGAACCCGGTATCGAACCCCCAGCACGATATCGATGTCAAAAGACATCTGGATCGCTTCTTTTTAGAGCCTATAGCCGGTAGCAGCGAAGAAGGCACCGCTCTATACGTTAGTCCGCACCAGGTTCTGCGGACTATCAGAAAATTACCGCCTAGAAAAGCCCCTGGCATGGATCAAATCACGAATACGATGCTTCGTCATTTACCGTTTAAGACCGTTGCGGCAATGACACGATTATTTAATGGAATCCTGCGAAGCGGCCACTTCCCACAAGACTGGAAACTTGGGAAGGCCGTAATGATACCGAAACAGGGTAAACCCCTGCAAAAACCAGAGAGTTATAGGCCTATCACGTTGCTTTCTACGATGTCTAAACTGTTTGAGAAGGTTCTCCTGGGGTTTTTAAAACCCCACATCACACCGAGAGAAGAACAGTTTGGTTTCAGGGAAGAGCACTCAACTGTCCTACAGCTCACAAAAGTCATCGACACTATTGCCCGAACATATGATAAAAATGAGTACTTCGCTGCAGTACTACTAGATATGGAGAAGGCGTTCGACAGAGTATGGCACGAGGGGCTGCTATACAAGCTGTCAACGTCATCGGCCCCCAAGAAGATTACCCATATTATAAAGTCATTCCTGGAAAACCGCCGCGTCGTGGTAGCGGTGGAGGGGATTACCTCCAGGGACTTTCCTGTGCGGGCAGGAGTCCCTCAGGGCAGCTGCCTCTCGCCGTTGTTATACGCACTGTATACCGATGACATTCCGCTGGTTGGTCGGGCGGAGCTCGCGCTGTATGCAGACGATACGGCATTTTATGCAACAGCGTATAATGCAAAATCTGCCGTCTTAAAACTGCAAAGACAGCTCGATGCTCTACCTGAATGGCTGGCGAAGTGGAGGTTGTCAGTCAACGTCGGGAAGACACAAGCTCTTGTCACCAGAGTGAAGACAAGAGCACCGCCACCATTGACGTTCCAGGGACAGACTATTCCTTGGTCGGAAAGAGTCAAATACCTGGGCGTCATCATCGATCGGAACGTTACCTTCAAGAGGCACGCGGAGGGTGTGATCGCGAGGGCTAAAGTAGCCAGGAGAATGCTGCAGCCAGTGCTTAGCTCGAGGCTCCCACTTCGCACGAAGCTGGGACTCTACAAGACGTACATCCGGTCGCGGCTCACGTACGCGGCGCCGGCATGGTACTCTTACCTGTCCAGAACAATGAAGAAGCGGCTTCAAGCCCAGCAGAACCTCTCTCTACGCGCGGTGTTGGGTGCGCCGTGGTACGTGAGCAATGCCACCATAGCCCGCGACGTAAAAGTCGAAAGCCTGGATGCTTTTGTTAGCAGCCTGGCAACTAAGATGTTTAAAAGAGCGGACTCGTCGGCGCACGTTCATCTTCAGAACATTGCGCCGCTCCACGCAAGACCCCCAGACGAAGGTGAACGTCATGTGAGACAACCAGAATCCCGAAAAGCCAAAAAGAAAAAGCCTAAAGCCCGCGATCTAGTCCATACCTAGACTGCGCCCCGCCCGGAGAGGGCGCGCTGGAGAGTACTAGACGGATGTGCGTACAGATCGCTCACCCTCAGATTCCGATCCCAGAAGAAACGCCCAGATGGACTCCGGTAGATTTTCCACCAAGAAGGACGCGCGAGCTACCTTCGATCAGTGACCCGTCTGCCGCTGCAGACGGAGAAGAACGCCGCCGTCAGGAGGTTCGCCTCGAAACGGCTTCCCGCCCCAGACCCCCCTTCATTTATTGTATTAAATTGAATATTAAATATGTAAATAAACACCTCCTCTGTTGTTGCGTTTTTGTTTAGTATTTAAGATTTAATTTAATTTTTGTACATACGCTAGTTAAGGTTTAGTTAGGTACTAGTTGTTAAGAAAAATGTAATATAGGCTTAAGTTAGGTTTAAGTATGTATTATTTCTTTCTTAAATAAACGGCACCACCCAGACCTTATCAGCGGATGGATGAAAGAACGATGAATGAAAGGCAGTGGAATGGGGTGGTGTGAAATTTGAATTTGAAATTTGAATGAGATTAATAAAACTTAACAATTTATAATCTCCCGATAATGTCAAGAACGGCCGGCGACAAGTCAAGTGATCAGAATTAGCGCTGCAGGCACCAAGCGAATAGAAGTGTTAAATAAATCGACAAAATTACAAATAATTGCTAACGAAAGAGCCGAATATAATCCGACTCCTCGTCTCGGTCGGCCAAACCTTTTACCGATGGACTTCACGAACAAATAAAGTGATTTGATATATATCTAACGAGCCCATTAAACAGTCACAGCTGGCTCGACATAGTGACTATAGTGCACCTGTTAGTAAGCACAGTGACGTCCAAAAATGAAAGCGACCATCAAAAGATAAAAATCCATTGATAGTCTCTGTCGTCATGTCGACCCACATATACCACGACTGAAGGTCTCTAGGTATATGAGTTATTGGATATACACAAGCTGATCCCGAAACGCGACAGGGCAGAGCGAGTCACAATGTTGCTCTTTACACTTGTGTACTGTGGTCATGATCCAGTTCGGGTAATCGCCCTACCACCAAAAAATATGTACCACGTAACCTGTAGACCATAGTCCAGATATAGCTAGTGTAGACGGATTCGTGGATTAATATTCTAGTAGAGCTTACATTGTTTACTATGATCACAATAAATGAATAACTTTTGACCGAGTCGCAATATCTCTGCTGTGTACTTTATGAGCTGTCGCTATTTTATATTCCAAACTTTACACAGTAAATCAGTCGGCGCTCGATATTCGGACAAGTTGGAAATATTTCGAGTTACAGATAAAATTTTCAACTTTTGTCAAGTTCCTACACGGGCTGAGTTATAGTGCATGGCCGACGGAACTGGGGTTTTTGTGAAACAAATCAAACTTTATTTTAAAGTAAATAAAGTATATTTTCGGTTGTAGCGGGACAAATGGGATTTTGCATTCTAGAATATTCGGTGAAAAGGAATAAATAGTTGCGGGAGCGAGTTCGCGCCCCGCTGTTCCCCGCTGTTCCCCGCTGCACCCCGCTGCATACAAGTTTTACAGTATTTTTTTTAACTTTAACCATTTCTTAAGCGAAGGCAATGCTGCCAGCACCGAACAAAATCATAAGAAACCTATATTTGTATTCCTAACTTATAAAAGAATTATTTCCTCGAGGTAAATTTCATTCCCTTTTTCAATCCTCTGATGTTATATTTTCGCAATAAATTTCTATCCAAATATTTATCATAATTGGTTCCGCCATTTTGACATGAAAATAGAACATACAAACGTAACACGTGTCGAGCATAAAATGTATTATTTGTGAAAGTGCGAAACAATGAAATCTTTTCTAAAAAAAAAAAAATATTTATACCTACTGCATTATATCATAATTTTGTTTTTGTCGCAACCTATTTAAATGTCACCTTTTTTATATAAAAAGTAAAAAAATAATTAAAAACTATATAAGTAATAAATAAGTAATAAAATTATTGCCTTCAACACAACAGTCTTATATTAACCCATAAAACCCCCTAACGAACTGTGCCCGTAAAAATCCCCCTTTCATATTCAATACCTTAATTCAGAGTAATGTGCCTAAGTTGGCATCACTGCTAGTTTTTTAACTAGAACGATTTCTTACGTCTGGGCTCTATCTGTGCGAATTAACTTTGTTGTTTATGATCTCGAGCGACTCGATAACGATAAAGTTATGTTTTTCAATTGCCTAAACATTCTAAGCTTCAAGTTTATTGTAAGTTATTACACTTCCAAAAAGTTTTAGCAATTTGTTACAATCATAATTTAGACAAAGTTTAACGTTAGATTTGTAATATTACTCTACACTAGCTGCTCAGGCCTGGCTTTGCCTAATTGCGGCTGACACTCCGGATCAGTAGACCTGAAGGAGACTGCTGCGCGAGGGAGCTGGCGGCGGGTAGCGCGGTTTTACAAAGAGGACCTATTGGATATAGCCTCTTGTGTCCATCCCTCCCAGAGACGAAGTCTGAATAAGGCTTTTCCCTCGCCGGGTAGTAGGAGGAATTCACACGCTCGAGCTCGGTGCCTGGCTTACATCGAGGCAAGTACCGCAATGGTTTTAAGCCAATAAGAGTCTAACATACCGCGTGCACTGCCCTCGAGGCGTCCTCTTGATGCTTATAATGGTCTAAGAGATTTTTTTCACTGAGTCCAAATGGCCACCACAGCCACTTACGACTAATAAATTGGATATCCGATTTCAATTTCTAAATTGGATCCTAAACTAGAAGATATAGATGTCACTTCGGTGATTACTATCCTTGGCCGCATCATCATCAAGCACGGGGACCCTTATAGCCGTTTTGAAACTAAGAGAAAATAATCAGAATTTTTAAAATTACTAAAGTAATGTCTAGCTGTATTGAAACGGGACAAGGTCCGTAAATGCGTCTGCTAATAGAACATAACATTGTTTATGCCACAGACCACTTAAGACAAGACGTCGAATATAACAAAGATTTCTGCGTTAACACGTCAATGGAACAGCATAATGTCATTACAGTCACGGGTCACTAATCATTGGTTTGTGAATATTGAACCAATCTGCGTATACTTTGTTGCCAAGCTAACCCATCGTGTTATTTGTTTCATTCCAACTCCGTGCCTAACGGAAAGTATACTGCAATCTAGAAACCGAGTACGACGATCAAAAGGCAATCGATGGCCAATAGTTACCTCGATCATATCGCAATTCACAATTGTTTCTACACGCTTCGCTTAAAGATCCCAATATCATAGGATATAGGGAACATTCTCTCCCAGAGTGAATTCCACAATCTAATGACTAGACAATGGTAAGAGTTAAAAAATTCAATTCTAGTTGTAATAGAAGTCAACGTAAAACTTGAAGCGCGCGTGGTTCTCTTGTGAAAGAGAAAAGGCGGAATGAAATTATATAACTTTTCAGAACAAACGCCGTCATACAAATGATACAAAACGCTATTTGATAGCATTATGCTGTTTGCTTATGAGATATGACTAATGACTGAATGTTTTAAATACTTCTGAGAGGAATTACTCCTCTGTGGTTCAGAAGAATGTTTTTATTTTATTTTTTAATTTAAGTTATTCAATCTAAGACGTTTTCCACGTGTCTATGTCTAGTCTATGGCACATTCAAACAAGGCTACAATTAGCCTGAGCGCTGCGACGCGATGCGATGTCGACAGCGCTCCTCATAAACGCGCTGACAGCTGTCACTGCGCTGTCACTTGCGGCGGCAATATCGCGCGCTGCGTCACTTCAGCCGCCGCCGACAGGTTAATGTACACCGGGTGTTTCATTAAATAATGCTGAGGATTTCACATGTTCCCAGGAACCATTATCCCCTATCATTAAATTACGCCCATCGCACAATATTACCTGTCGCTGATGTAATTGTATTATTTCAATCACCTTTATCAGAAATCAGAAGAGCAATGTAATAATAATTTCGTCACGCCGTATCCCTTACGGGGTGAGCAGAGATACATTAGCGTCTGTATCCACTTTACGCGTACATGTAATGCGCAACGTGTCCAGTACTGCAGTTGATCGCCGTTCTCACAGCAATAGAACATATGACATTTCTATTAGATGTCATGAGGTTCCTCACTTTGATTTACTTCACCGGTGAGCAATAAGCAAAGTAATGCGTGTTTGTGGTAAACACTAGAAATTATGTTCTTTTCTACTATTTATTATATTCAAATCAAAGCAAAAAAGCATAATATTCCTAGTTCTAAAAAAGGTATGAGTTGTTCCCCGGGGTACACTTCTAGTGGTAATCTATACTAATATTATAAAGCTGAAGAGTTTGTTTGTTTGTTTGTTTGAATGCGCTAATCTCAGGAACTACTGGTTCGAATTGAAAAATTCTTTTTGAGTTGATTCATTTATCGAGGAAGGCTTTAGGCTATATAACATCACGATGCAATTATTAGGAGCGAAGAAATAATGGAAAATGTGAAAAAAACGGGGAAAATTATTCATCCTTGAGGGCTTCCATTGCGTGCGTTGCAAAAACGGTTCAAGATACCAAAAATATATGTATGACAGAGTTATTTCTCTTAAAATGACCTTAAAAAATGTCCGCGACAGTATATGTCTATCTTTTAAGATTAACTCACTAGAACCGTTTTTATGGTAATCAAATTTGGTCGAAATTAATGCATTATTTGTTAAGAGTTCTATCAACGTAATAATATTAATCTTTATCCAAATAAATGTGTTGTTGATTAAGAGTATTTAATTGTGAACATAATTGTCTTTGACATCACTTAATTTCAATGAACATCTTAGAAGATATTACAGAACCTTATATAGCAAAACAACGTTTGCCGAATCAGCTAGTGGAATATAAAATATTGCTAATTGTCATGATTGCGAATGGACTGGCGGATCGTGGTGAAGATCAACTCCCACACGCACTCTTACAATCGTCGTGTCTGCGTAATATTAATGTATTACATTCATATAATATACAATATGGCTTAGTATCAGCGTAGTATATACGCTGGCTCGCTCAATATTACCCCACACTTTGAACTTATAAACTAATTTAATTACAGAATTTAATTTAAAATTACAATAACTTGATACAATTTATTAACGCTGTACAGTTTTGCGGAAATTGAGAGCGCCATCGCGGAGCGTGAGAGCTTGCGGCACATGCAACTATCGGATTAAGATTGCCGCGGGTATGGGCGAGTGCTATAACGCTGTAAGCATCGCTGCTTTCGCAAGCATTGTGTAACGGGATTTATAGTAAAAATTATGCGTGCTACAATGCATAATATTATATAAAGATTAACTTTTTTTATAACAATTTGCAAATGTAAGTAATTAAATCACGTCAAATAAGACGGATGATTCTGATAACTCATCAATAAAATAGCATGAATATTTACTTACGCCACTGTAATAACTGGAACTGTAAAATCATCGTCCTATTTGATTACACGATATGATCACTCTGTTATTTGCGTCTATGATATAATTGTGTAAAATAAAGTCATCAATTGAATAACTGTCATTCTATAATCACGTTAATCCCCGGTTTTATTCCGTCGCAAACCGTCCGCACGACTTTTTGCGAGTTGATATAAAAATGGCGACTCAAAATACCGTTGAATCCCGGGCGGGCGAGGAGTCTTCTCAAACTGTCATGCAGACGTAATATGTGTCAAAGTTGACAGATTTATTTTATTAATTCGGTGACGAGGGCCGCGCCCCCTCTCGGCGTGGAGATGTCGTAAAAAGGCTGACGCCACAAACCGCTCATGAAGAAACATCGAATGTTGCCGTACGTCTTCTTGGTAACGGAGAGGAAATATCACTTTAGTAGAGATGGCACAATTAGTAAAATCACTAATTATTTAACAGTAACAGATTACAATCAAGTGGGTCATGACCGAGATGGCACTATGACAAAAATATATGTAGGAAAGAGATAAAATTGATGGTACAAAATAATAATAAATTATTTATTAATTAGAAAAAACAGAATGTGTATAAAATATATATCTGTACGCCTCAGTTATTGTTGCCTTATGTATTCTAGCCAATTGATGTACAGTTCTTGCCCCACATAACCAACTTACCCATCGAATCATTTGATAGAAAACCCCCAGCTAAATTATACGATATGGGCAGTCTGTTGTGTGTCTATGAACGAAGTTATCAGCTGAGATGCCATGCTTGACAAAGTGAGTACATTGCAGCTGATAATACAGTGTGGTCCATGAACGGTAACGACCGCCAAGAAACGAAAAATCCTTTGGAAGATGCCATCACTATGTCGGCCTACATATACCACGACAGAAGGTCCATCTAAACTATAATTTAAACAAAGTAATTTATTAATGAATTACAAATAATTAATAATTGAATAATTGGCTAATTTAATGCTATTTCTGGCGCACGTTGCGGCAGCCGTGGCCTTCACTGGCTGATGCATTGAGACGTTTGTTGTTATTAGTTATTATTGTTATATTTTTATATAATGTTTCAGCCATTAGCTACTCTATAAATGAATAAACAATAATCAGTTAATTCAAAATCCAATCAAAAAATTCAGCTCGTGACTTCGTCGCCGACAGTGAAACCACTCATTGTATCGTTAAATATGCATATTTTGTTTCTATTTCGATATAACGGAAAATAACCAATAATAAAATGGGAAATGCTTACTCCCAGGGAGAGCTTATTTTCATCAGAAATATTTTCAATTTGATTTCATTCATTCGTTTATAGCAAGCCTGTCGAAATTTACTTACGTTTCGTTTTTTAACAAACAGCTCTACAAACTTCTACATTTTACATATTTTTTCTTATATATTCAGTTATTATTCAAAGATAAACTTACGTGTACTTCCTACGCAAAATCAAAGTTGCTTCTATAAAACTCAAGCTAAGATTCGCAATAAAAATTATATATTAAGGAACTACTTAGAAACGCACAATGCGAGATATTTAGAACATTATTCAACTAAGCAAATTGATCGCCAAGTTATTACTTAAAGCAATGTTTCCAAATCCCATTTCATTTTCCTAAATGAAAACGTCCACTCGAAAGCTTTCCTAATTAAAAAAATACATCGAAAGTCAAGACCAAAGCCTTCTGCAGTTTCTTTGACATCCTGAGAGTCATCCGTAGTGATGGTCGAATGGAAATATCGATAATATTGTTAATTTATATTGTGATCGGCTGATTTGTTAATCCGATAAATATTACTGATAATACATACAAATAATCATATAAACGTCACTTCTAATATTAAAACCAAGGCTTCAAAACTACAGCTTTTTAGAACCTTGAAATAAGGTTGTTTGCAATAGTTAGTATGCACAAGTATCTTAAGAACTGCGATTAGTTTTGAGGTTTTTAAAGGAATTGCCTGAACTAGGTTTTGATCACAGTAACTAAGTGTAATGGCCATGGTACTGCCACGTTTCGGCCTGTCGCGTTTCAGGATTAGATTGTGTGTGTCCAATTGTTCGTATACCTAGAGAACTTCAGTCACTGTTTATGTGGACCGGCATAGCGATGGTGACTATCAACGAATTTGTCTCTTACTGGTTGTCGCTGTTCTTGGACTACACTGTGCTATCCATATGAGTAATAAAAAAGGAGAGTTATTGGATTCAATTTACAAACAATGTAAATTTAGACGTAAGATGTTGTTAATAATTAGATGTAGTGTGTATTGAATGAATAATCAGAGTGGTTGATAGTTCCCCGAATGTATAATTACGTATCAGTGAGTGGAAGATTACCTCAATCGAATCAGAGCAGAAATTTGACGGTAATTGAAATAGTTTGCATTTGCGGTCGCCTCTCGACTCGCTCCAACCGCTCGACCCGCTCAGCTGGGGTATTTGTTGACTCTTCAAATGTTCAGAGAGCGACCGCTGCGCACCGCGACCGACCGCGGCTAAACTAATTTATGACAGTTTCATGGTAGACATTGCTCACCCGTCGCAATTATCCTACACATAATAAAAAAGTGCAGACAGATCCATTTTCTGCGTCAACGAAGCGAGTGGAATAAAACAATCATCAATTGGAACTTTATCATAAAATTATTAAAACAAACAAACGGGAGCTATTTATTATTTACTAAGCGGGCATTTTTCTATTCGTTTTCTATTATATTAGTTATTGTGAAACCCTTCGCCTTTAGTGGCTATTAGTCAACGTACAACTGTTAATATTTAGTTATGTCGCCTCACCCGGCTCGTCAAATATTACAAAATAGTATCTGAACTTAATTTTAATAATTATTTTACTTTGTTGAAGATTGTAAGATTCAAAAAGTTTCTATCGATAAATCTTATCGATGTTGCGGCTTCTCTGCGACATCCCGATGAACATCTGATGCACAAAGTTAATTAAAACTCAGCGACCCGTGGATTAAATTAATTAGATCTGATACAGGATGTTTTCGCTCCTTCTCTCTGATAACGTCTTGCAAATATATACCGACGGTCTGTGTATTATTCAGTATTAAATAAAGCAGTTCTATTGGCTTCGAAGTGTTTTATTATAAACGAGTATATACCTATTGTTAGCCGTCACCTCACTGTTGACCAGTTCGCTCGGCGCTCAAAATTAACTTCTCGTGTTATATCCACTGATTACTGATATGTACAGTCGCACCAACAAGCGTTCATGTCAATATTATTTTATTGATGTTTATAAACATAATATATTTTTTATCCAGAGATTCCAAACCTTAATAATTCTTGTTATATGACTGCTAATATGAAACTATAAATACTGAAACTAAGAAATTAGTGACATTTATATTACAGCAAAATTTATTATTTAGTAAAAAAATACACTACACACAAATTATATTTAGTTTAATTCTTTATATTAAAAAAAATTCACAACATAAATGACTCTTATAACGCGCGGCCTTCTTAGCATGAAGCAGATTCATATTTAGATATATGTGCAAATATTTATAAAATGTTGTAATGTTAATAAATACATCAAATTTATAATAATTCTATCAAAGTCTAGGAAAGTTTGGAATATTCATCAAAATTGTGTATACACAAAGCTTTACGTAACTTTAATATCATGAGTACATAACGAGTCGCGAGCTCAAAGCAACACTTTCATATTTGTTGTAATAAGTTAATTTAGATTAATGGTAGCTATTTAAGTCGTGCCCTCGCCCCAGGGCTCGTCCTGTTCTCGACCTAGGCTCGCCTTGTGCTCTTGTAAAATTTGTCTTTTGTCGTCGTTGCAAGATCTTTTTATATTTTACTTAAAGTTATAATCATTAAAACTTATTATAAAGTAAAGTGTAATCTTAGATTGTTACGCTCAACCTTGACGTACATGATTTCATATTGAACAACAGAAATAAAATAATTTCATTGAATAAAGCAAAACAAAACAAATGATTTTAGCTTATCATGTGTTGACAACAACTCCAAACCAAAACGACAACTGCAGCTATCTATAGATCCCATTACAGGACTTTCCGCAGATATAGATATGTGCTAATTTTCGAAACCTAGGTTTAGAAAAAGCTGATTTTCTCTAAATCTAATTGGGATTTTGAATAACTCCAATTAGTTTTATGAAAAAAATATATTTCTTTATCCTATTTCCTAGACTACACTTAACTTAGCTGTGAAAATACTGGACTGTGTACTGTGCTGTGACAGGATGCGTTACAGAAACGGACTTTTTACCTTGTCCTGTAATAGGACGCGACATTGACAAACGGTCTAGGATATAATATAGGTATATATTTATATGTGTTTACATACCGACACTTATAAAAAAATGTAATAAAGTATAGATCAACAAGATATTTTACATTGAAAATTGTATTCTTGGATTCGGAATAGTGCTCTAAAATCAATCTGTCTGCAGAATATCTTTTAAAAAAGGTCCAATCACGAAATTGGTCTAGGTTAGGTTAGGTGGCTTTCCAACTGTAGATTCAATGCACGAACGATGTAAAGTGACTTTATATAGACTTTGTCGAAAGGTGGACACGCCACGTGCGACATGCGAGTGAACTCATCTGCAGGCGACTGTACCGGATCCCATCTCATTACGCCGCGGCATGATGATCTTTTTCCATATTAATAGTATCACGGCACAGAGTCTGAATGTCATATTCACGTTGTTTTTTAACAGAATTACTTGAGTAAATCACATCGCGTTCATACGAGCTGTGTCATGTCTGCGTTCCAATATCGAATCAATGTTGACAATATAGATTTATTTGTCATTATTATTGTAGTACATTTGTAAACATCATTACGAAATGACAGCTACAAGTGGACATTTTCGTTGTAACAGCTCTGTAGCAGATATTATTGCTAGTGCTACGGCGCAGCAGTGTTTTGGTGCGATAGTGCTACGCAGTATTATTGCTACGCCGTAGACATTAACGCATGTTGAAGGTTTTTTGACCGGTTGTTTGCAAGCCTGTAGGTAGTTTTCGATACCAAAAAAAGCTGAGGAAAGTTCTATAGAAATGTTCAAATTAATATTGAAATATAGTCCTTATGCATCCGCAGTACTAAAGTCATATCGATTAGAAAATATTTTCCAAATTTCCAAAAAGGTCCAAAATAACAGTAATGAACACCACAGTGTAGAAGACTCTAACTTCCCCAAAAGTAATTGTAAAATATGTACTTTTTTTTTCTTTTGCACTTCCTTGATAAAGTGACTACAACGCACCGGATGAAAATTATAGTGTAGTGCAAGAGAGGAAATGACTGCCAAGGGATGAGAATCTATTGCCATCATCACGCTAGGCCCCACATACGTCGACTGAAGGTTTCTAGATATATCAACAGCTGGGCATACACAAGCTCATACCGAAACGCGAGAGTCCGAAGCGAGTTAGTATGATGGTCTTTTGCTTTTGGGTACTGTGTTCACGGCATATTTTAGGCAATTGCCCTACCATCTCAAAACATGTTTAAATTTTTTGAGTCAAATTGTTATTTATTTTGTATTATTTTTTTATTTTATTTATTGAATGTGTTGAAATATATAATTTTCCTTGTCCAGTAAAGCCCCGGTCGGTGGAAGTGTTGGCGGGGGAGGGGCGTGTGCTGGCGGAGGGTGAGGTGCTGGGTCCACTGCTGGAGCGCGAGCGGCTCAACGTGAGCTGCGTCGCGCGTGGGGGCAAGCCGCAGCCCACCGTCACCTGGTACATCGACGGCGACCACCCGAATAAACTCAACGGTCAGTACCACTTTTACCACTATGCAAAGTCGCTTTCCAACAGGGTTTCAACATCTAAAAGAAATATATGAGACATATTTATTTGCCACCTGAAGCACACTCTTGCTAATCAACTTGTGTTGTGGTAATAAGCGAGGTGCGGGCGCAGACTCTGCACACACATTGAGTCTGGACCTCCCACGGTGCTGCTCTTCCGTCAGTGCCCTGTGTTGTGATTCTGCGTTACTTGTGAATAATGCAACAGAATTGTTAATAAAACTTTTATAACGAAATAAATTAAATTGCCAGTCACTATCACGGGCTTAACATTTAACTATCGTCTCACAATTTGTATGTATAATTGACAAAGATAATTTTATAATATATCGTCACGCTATATCCTTTTCGGGGTGAGCAGAGGCACAATAGTTTTCGTATGTGTTTTGCATTTATATTTCGTGCCCAGTAGCGCAGCTGATCGCCGTTCTCACAGTACTAGTTAATTATCACATAACATTTCCCTTAGATAATATGTGGGTATTGTTACCATGTTGTCATAAGCCTAATCTATAGATAATTCGGAAAAACCTAAAGATACGTATCGCTAGGCCAGAATACTGGCCCCTTTTCCACTAGACTACTATAATTACAATTACACGTCAAATATTATTAAATGGAAGTATGTTTCCTGATAAAATTTTGTATTTTTTGTACATTTTACCTATAATGCTCTATATGCGACACTGGGTGTGTACAAATTAACAGTAGGAAGGTTGTTGGACGTCGGCACTCGACTGGATCATTACCACGGCACTTAAGGCCCAAGATCATTACAATTAGTAATCTACCAGTCAGCGTGTATGTGCTTTTCTTCTCTCTCATATTGTTCACGGTCGGCAGGACAGCAGTGCGGTGTGTTTTTATTAATTTATAGGCGATCGCTTGACCTCAATCACACCTGGTGGAAGGTGAAGATGAGTCCGATGATGAACCGCGTCCGCCCAACAAATGCCTATTCACTCTTCTCTTAGAGACTCCAAGGTCATAAGACTGCGGAAATATGGCCGCTGGAAGCATATTAAGCCTATAATGTCTTATATTGCATTCCATTATAGGTGACAGGTGACTCTTGCAATCAACTCCCCTTTGCACAAGTGACTACAGCGTACCTAAAGGAAACTACAGTGTACCCCAAGAATGGCAAACACTATTAAGGGCGAGATTCATTTGACAGTCGCCATTGCTGCCGGCGCGGCGTGGTGCTCTCGCAGCTCTAATTAGATAGAGTTGAATGTTATTACGAGGTGAAGCATCGCGGGATCCATTACTTTACATGAACGCCCTGTAAATCTCACAAGATACCAGCGTGTGCCACAGCGCAATGTACTAATCAGTATGTCCAACCGGCGGAGATCAGTAAACCCATAACACTTTCTTTTTTTACATAATACATAAACTACCAGAAACAGCGTCTTGCATAGCAGTGAAAAAGTGTTGTAACACTTTAAAGTATTCTACAGTATCACAATGAAACTACCTTCCTGCTCACGATATATAAAAGACATTTATTAATTATAACATAATACTTGACAGTTCATAATTGAACCTTCAACAGAACACGTTATTTAGAAAATAAGTGACGTAATATAAATCAGTATATGCAAGTCAAATAAATACATGTATTCGACAATAGCAGTTCGACCATTTAGTTTACACTGTCAAAAAGAATATGGACACGCAGCTGGAGTGCACTGGAATGCCTGATTTATATTAAGATATAATTTGACTTTAACGATTAAGAAGCTTTTTTAAAACAAGTGATAGTCATCTAACGTCAACATCGCAAGATAACGCAAAATATACCGAGGAAGGCAGTAATTTAAATCTCGACATAGAGATTGTTATAAATTATAGCTTGATACGAATCAGCTATTAAATTTATCTCTTTCGTACACGTGACGTTGTCGTAATTTCCTCACGGGCTCATTCCACATAATTTTAGTATAACTCTATCAAACAACTAGTGATATCTTTGCTTCTTGGTACGTCGCCAACTCTTTTAAGAGTATACTAATAGGACAAAGTACTATGCCGACGCGGACGTCGAACGTCGGTGTGCAACCGGAGCTACTGAGAGTAATTGCCACTGTGGCATTTAAATTGTTCCCATTAAGTAAAGATGTATGGGATGGTTTGAAACGGTAGCCGCTCGCGGAATGAGCCTCCGAACGCGTTTGGAGGACTACGTTTGCCGAGACCTTATGCCCTTCCAACCAGAAGAACCAAACTATACAAAGAAATACTATATATAATCGCTTCTTTATCACAATGGACGTTATTTGCTCGTCATTTGTCATACATAATGACTATTTTAGGCCAAAATATTTTCCATTGTCCAAGTTAAACGTTAATCAACCGTTCAAAATAAGCATAGCTAGTTTAGCTATGCTCACCAAAAAGGAATTAAAGAAGAAGTAATTAAGAAGTTCTGTTCCTCTTACCTTTGTCGGGATTATTGGATTGTGAAATTGTCTCTCGGCGAGCGTGTTCCTCTTGTCCTAAGATATTGAATTCATAAACGAAGCGTGATAAGATATATGTGTAGGTCGGCATAATTGTGGCGACTATCAGCGAGTAATTACCTCTCAATTGTCTTACTCTAGTCTTGGAATCCAGTCTAAACTCCATCAGGCGTGTACCGAGTCAGGATAAAAGGAGGTCAAGCAAACTGCCAACCCATCTGATAGAATGCCTTTAACCGAGTACGATATCAAAAGTGTTGGTAACGTTCTGTTGGTCTTGAAAAAGGATTTAGATGTAAACGAGCTGATCCCAAAACGGCTAAGGGCTGGCTAGGGCAAGTCTGTATGCCGTATATATGCTGTATGTGACGGAGTTGATGCTGAGCGCCACTCATGCCCTACACGTGTGTCGTGGCGCTAAACTATATGATAATATTCATAGTATAATGTAATAGTGTAAGGACGTGTGCACACGAGCGGCGCGAGACGTCACGTCGCTCGACTCACACGTGGGGTCGCTTCTAGCATACACAATCACTCGCCACATACGAATACATGACAATACAGAATAGCGCTGTCCCATGCCCGCGTGCCCTCACCGCATACACAGTGCCTAGTATAGTACTTTCCGCACTATATATTATCAGATGTACCCGTATATAGAGATGCCGTGGTGGCTGCCGGTAGAATAGAATAGCACCCCCCTCTTCTTGCTGAGGTGTCGTAAAAGGCGACTAAGGTATCTCTTTAACACCGCAATTCTACCAGGTGTTCAGAGAAGGACAACTCGACCAAACCTGCATCCCGCTCCCTCCCGATCGTACTGGTTCTACATTCCATCGGGCCTGAGGGAGCTCGGACGAGAGAGTGCTTTTCTGGCAGCGCGTCCAGTTATGCACTTACATATCTCCTGCGCAATTGACTGTTTCCGAAAACTGGGCCTTGATTTTCTTAATCGGCGTTGAAACAGTCGTCATGGCCGAATCCGGCTAGGACATCATCATATAGAGATGGTAATCTTAATCAACAACAACTTAATTAACAACTAACAGTTTCCATAAACTGTTGCACATTAATATAGTATTACTTAACCCTAAAAGCATAAAATTGTTATTAGTTTACGGTGAACGGTAGCGTCATCTTTTATAAAATGTGCACAACTTACAACGATAAATGTCATTGCGCTGACAACGCTTGTTGAGAATTGTCACTCTGACAGATGATATGTCGATGTAAACGTGTTCTTGCGCTTGACAGTAAAATCAATAAAATATTAACAACCACTTTCTCAAGTTTTTAACACCAGTTCTTACAATAATGAACAATATCACGTGCTCCTTGTGATAATGACAAATTTAACTTATTAAAAAAGTTTTAAAATTCCTTCCCGACACCCAGGCCACTCTACAAAGCTTTTTGACCTATTTTCCTGTAAAATAATCTTGTGTACCAACCTTCCGATTGCCAGAATATCTAAATGATGTAAAAGCAACTCTTGACTTGATTGGCCGCAATCAATTTAAATTATCTATTGCTCCATTGCCTCTATGTCTATTGTTGGAATACCTGCACATCGAGTATATATACAAAATGTCTACATGTAAGCCCTTTGTTACTCAGCGTACAGATAACATGCGATCAGACAGCTCCTCTGTGCTAAGGTGCACTCGTAAACTGTGCCATAAACAAACGAGAACAAACCTATCAATCCGACACTATTTATTAAACTATACGTTTTTTTTTGTCAAGTGATTAGTTACTTGGAATTAGCTAATTGTTCAGTATCATCTTTTTTTTGTATATGTATATATATGAAGTCTTTTGGCCATGATCGGGAGCACTCTCCATTTCGAAGGCGGGCGTGGACCGTTGGGTTTAACGTCCACCGAGCTCGTGGTCGCGTGCACACCTCATCGCTTTCATCAACAGACTGCCGGTTATTGCAAAATGGCCACCCCTCCAGTGCTCGGCGTTCGTTTTGACATGTCTATTTTATGAGTTGGCAACACCGACGCCAAGGTGCAAGCGCGCCGACATATACATATGTATATAAATATTTGTCCTGACTAACAAATCATTGAAGAGCCTTAACTACTGATGCTAAAAACATAATATTTTTATATGTAGTGTTTTTTGTATTATATAGACACTCATTAAGAGCGGATTTTTATATTCCACCCCTAAAAGGTGAAATATAGATTGAAAGTTTTTTTGAAAATTCATCAATTTTGAGTGTAATTATCGCTGGGTCGAGAACAGGCTTGGTCCGGTTGGTGAAGCGGTTAAGATATTTCTGCTTCATACCTAAATTCTTCTATAACTCCATAAATTACTTGCGAATGATATAAGTATTATCTGCATCCCTAATTCTATAGTGAAACATGCGACATCAGTCGCTTACTATCCCGCTCTGTGTGACGTCACAAACGTCACATATTCAGTATAACAATTGTACGCAACCACCGCGACGTCGTGTTTCTCCGCTATACTTTAATTTAAAATACATTTAAACCGCCACACGACGTTATTGGAGTAATTAAGGTGTAATTGTCGAGTGGAGACTTTTTGTGCCCGTGGCCGATGACATAACCCTGGAACCTTACCATGCTGTAGCATATATTGGACAAGCTGCAGACCTACAGGTTAGTGGATACAGACATTCTGCTATATCGGCTGCGATTTATGGAGTGATAAGTTTCCTTAATACTCGTTTTGACCTATTTTTTTAATTTCTCTTAACCGCCAAAATTACGTTCCCCGCTCATATGGAGGGCTATTTACACGCCTCTCCACCGGTATTATTGTCACATAACAAATAATTTAGTAATATTCAAGTCGTGATTATTTACACAGTTTGAACAAGTGGCAACTATCGCTATTTGTCCTATATCTGCTCGTTATGTGACGTACTCTAAAGACACTTAGTGAACCTTCTGTGTGAAAATTGTTATATCGATACAAATCAGATAGAGTTGGTGAGTCATTTCTCAGTGTCGAGTATTGAAAGGCCGTGCCTTGAAGGTAGTGCCATAATGCACTACTGTTCGTTGTCCACATTTACGAGTACGTATGCACGTCTCCCTACACCGTCCGTCCGGTCATGCATTATTGCATTACTATTGTACTGTAACTTAAAAGGAAAAATGGAGGATACGCACGGGCACGGGACGCTTGTAAGTTAGTCGACTACCGAGACCCAAGGCGGGAGTACGTGCGTGTACGTCGCAAATATGCAGGTCTGCAGCTATAAAAAAAAACAACGACTGCTTGTCAACCATAATCTATTGAGCCAACGTCGTCATGCCGACTGCCTCTACCAACGAAACCCACGGGAGGGATGGACATGATGGTCCATAAATATTGATAGTACTGTACTGATGTAGAGATCGTAAGAGCGAATTATGTCGACCGAAATGGAATCATTATCGTGCTGATTGCTCTAGTTACAGTTGAGCTATGATTCCTTACTGGTGTAAACTCGGTGATAGGTCTAACTGAACTGGTTCAATACGATGTGAGATGGGCATTTATTGTAGCTTTAGGTAACTCTCGCAAACGAAGCTAATACGACAACAACCTAACATTAATAACTAAATATTTTTGCATTGCTTGTCGTAGGCTGGAATCCGACGCGAAACAATATCTCCAAAATATTCTATAAGTATAAGTGTAATATAACATAGAGCACAGGATATTTCGATAACACACGGATGCCAGCAAAATAAACACCTGCAGTTAGTCTAACTATTTTTATGAAAAGAAACAACTTCCAAGTGTAAACGACTTCTGACTCTTTTTACTAATTAAATTGTAACGGCCTCGCAATTTACTTTTAATGAAAGATATCTAGTTTTCTGTTACAATTCATATGCGCTATTTATGCTATTATTGAGAAATGCTGACGCGGGGAATCGAATGTCGATTAAAGTCAGTGGAACCTTACACTTTTGCTTACCTCAGTTTTCCTTAAAATCGAATATGTGTAATAAGCTAATTCTAATCGACCAACTATCCAATCCATTCTTTAAAATTCAGTTAAAGGACAAAAGGCTTCATTTTTTTAAACTCTCATAAACCCACCTGTAACAATACATTTTATATAGCGCTTTCTATCTTATATTTTGTCCTGATAGCTGACATTGGTGTTGCATATGAATGCACGATGGAAAAAATATTAATACAGGAGCAAAACTAGTAGTTACACACTACTAATAGACACACTAATAATAGATTATTCAAGCAAAATATTTTCTTTTCACAATCATGAACTAATGGCAGAGCGGTAGCAGCGAGGGTGTCGGTGGGAGAAGGGAGGGAGAGTTATGAAACAGTGTTAAGAGCTAAATCATTCAACAACATTACAACACAATTTTTCAAGAGCTCCCTGACACAAGGCCGAATCTTTGCTTTGCTGGAATCCATTCAAATAGCTCTACAGATCCGCACTATAGTGTGCTGGGGGACCATGGGACCTGGGGCCAAAGGATTGTGGCCCCACACGTGATGGGATTCATTTTTGGCATTATTCATTGACGGATGTACACGTAACACACTTATTTGATTATTGGGAAAATCTGTGACGTTAATGTGTTGATAAATATTAAATTTCGGTAAGTCACATCACAATACATCAAAAGTACTAATTTTTCAAGTTAACTGATAAATATGTGTACATTATTTTCTTTCCATATTATGGATATTATTTTAAAAAGATCCAAAATATAATGTAAAAATGTACAATTCCTAAAAACAATGTTTAGGTTGTTTCTTCCATTTTCCACATTTTATTGTACATAGAATGGAAATACACGCATTTTATTTTAATCGATACAATTGTTTTTCATATTACAGAAGTAAGAATTACTTGAGCCAACAAAATAAGTTTTATTAAAAAAAAAACAGATTTAATATGATTTTTATATATGTTACGGCTTATACGCGCATCGTCCGATCTACCACAAACGCTCAGCTGGACATCACGCACCAGTTGTTATTTAAAGTTAGCCTCATTTATTGTAACCTTAAAAAAATAAATGACAATGTATTAACGATATCTCGTGGTTTGAATACGTCCCTGCGCGCTGGCAGCTCGTGGCGTCTCCGCTAAAGGATTCCCAGATATTTCAAAAATTGTGAATCTCGTCCTCCATTCGCTACTTTACATCGCCTACAATGTCTCACAAGCTAATCACTCGGAAGAGTTTTATATTATATTCAAACATTTTCAATTATAATTTTTGAACCGATTAACTCGAGCTATAAGGACGTTGATGCTTCACTGAATCAAGACCACAGCATCTAAATACAAAGGCCTTTATAGTGACTCGCTTCGTCCAGTCGCTATTCTGAATCAGCTTGTAGATGACAATCGCCTTTCCTCTTTTTCCTGCATCAGCACTATGTAACGAAATGAAATTGAATATAATTTTATTCACTTCGACGCAGCCTTGCATTTCTTTCGGCGTTCCTTCTTAAGGTAGTTGCTTCCGAAACGCTAGTAGAAAACCATTAGGCTCTCTCCCTGTCTGCCCGCTCAAGCCGAGCTTCCGCCCCCCCTCCCCCCGAGGTGTCCTTGCGTTGCCAACCAACCTGTAAACTCGCTTCCTGAGCACCTTAACTGCTCGCCCTGTAAGCTCAATTTGATTGTGAAGGCTTTTCCCGGCTAACAGTGAATTATTCTGCTGTTTTTTTTTGTCAAGATAGACCTAATTCCAAGTGCCTTTGAATATTTTATCAAGCACTTTTAAATTCTGTTGATATACATAGAGACGAGTAATTTAATGAGCAATTCCGAACACACTCATTTCACGCGGTTTTCCAGCGGCGTCCGCCAGAATCCTAGCTGCACCTTAAGGTGACAGTGCGGCCCCACAACCGTTTATAGGGTGACATCTATATACAACGATTCTGTTACTATTGTATATTATATTATTAGCGCCAGTCGCCACTTTCAGGTCGCTTCGTTATTAGTGGGGCCGCGTGCGTCCTTGCCACCTTTTGGTATTAAAAAAAACAACTAAATTATGTTTACTTTGATTAAATCTAAACTTGTCATGTGAATAGTTCATGCGGCTCGATCCACGCGCTGGTTGTGCGGCATTCTGACACACGGCACACAACGGACTCAGCCGACGGACCATTTATTTTCGCTATATTTTTAACCTGTCCCAGAGTCCGGGCCGCTCGGGATTGGATAACAAAGGTTTTTGTTTTGAAACTAATAACTTTGAATAAATATTGCTCCGGCGCTCGCACGCCGTGTGCTACGTGCGGCGGCTGTACCTACAGGCTGATTTGTTTTAGAATTACCTGGGTTGTTGTTTTTTATTTTGCCCATTGGACTGACTTTCCAATCAGGACTTCAAAATAGCAGCCATCCATTTGGTGCAGGACAATTTATTTTTCTGGATTTGATAATATAAACTATAAGCCAAAATCTTCACAAATATACAGATTATTATTATTATTTATTTATTTATTTATATATGGGATACAGATAACTTCTTATGATTGTAATTCAAATAACTTTTAGGTGTATGTATATCTTTTAGCAGCAACGAGGTAACAGAGCACCAATACCAAACCAGATTGCAACCGCAGTACACAAATGTAAAGCACGTCACATTGACTCGCATAGAGATATCGCGTTTTGTTTTCAGCCCATTTGTATACAGGTATTCATATGTTTAAAGTCTATCGGTGGTGTTTTATTTGCATAAACTAACATGATAGTGGCAGCTACGACTGTCTTCTCGTTGCTTAACCACCGTTCTCCGACTACACCGCTGTTGCCAGTTGTATCAATACGACAAATTATATAAATCTTACCTTTTTTATGTCAAAAGGCAACTACTCCAATAGTATGCCTGATGGAGAGTAACGAATGTTTGTTATAACCAAGTGAAATTCTGCCAACACGCTTTCGACTGCGCAGGTGAGAGGCAAGAGCTGGATATACTCCGGCTAATTCCGGAACGCGACAGGTCTATGCAAGTATTTGCAATTGTGTACTCCGGTTGCGACCCAATTCGACAAAGATTCACTTCCGGTCTCACCGCCTACCGAAGAAATTGGCGAGGCCGTACCCTTAGCTCTGGTAGACAAGTTGAAGTACACCTCTTTGATTTTAGTTAATAAGAGCCCGATACGTCGAAGCCGCGGCATATTCGGCGGCCCAGACGGTTCACGAGGATTTCTATCGGATCAAAAACAAAAAAAACACCTCACCGTCGCTTGGGTCCCAATCCCGCGGGACATGCGTACGGCAGCAAGAATAAGTTACAGGCGTGTGTAACACCAACCTAACAAAATATAGGAATATATTTTTTACACCGGCAATGTAAATAACATTGTGACGAGATACATTTGCATATAGATAGTGTTTGAAACAGTTTCTTGGAAACAACTGTTGACGTGACGGAGAGGCTTCACGGCGAACACAAAGGAGCTCTGCAGAAATGTATTCAGTAACGTCACCGCCTACACTCTCCGGTGGTTGAATCTTATAATTCCAACCGAGTTAATTTAATTCATAGAGATTCTTTGAAGTAAGTCGTTGAGCGCTACAGTACTCGTATTCTCCCTCGTACCGGCCCGCACCTCCCCACACTAACCCCTCAAGCGCCTGATGATAAAATTTGAGCAACTTAATATTGAACAATATACAAGTAGTACGTTCGGCATAACATTTGTCGTAATCCCTGCACCATGTATAAAGCTTTGTACAGGTCAATACGAGTATAGTCTTACAACAGCTGTACACACATACACAGGCCGTTTAAAATCTTATAATTTTGATAGAACTATGATACCTAAGTTCACCAAAAGTCACGGTGTCCACGCGAATGGTTGTTGGTTCGAATCGGTTCATTTTGTTCTTATGTCCCGGAACGAGAGGCCGATTCGAGAGAACGCTGAGACAAAACTTGTCGGTTTGAACTTTTTATTCCATTTATTTTTGTTCATTTTCTATGAGTGCCTTATGTTTGTTTGGTTAATTTGTTTTGTTTAATGTTTTTTTATGGAAACTTTGCTGAGTTGTGTATCTTCTCTACATATCATTTTATTGTTAGTCTCCATGATTATATAGAAAGTAATATAAATAAATTTTAACTGTGTATCGTGCGCAAGTTGGCTTTCGGTAAATAAGATTAAAGCTATTATAATTGGGTAAAGCTTTTATAGTTGCTGATGAATAGTTTAGCGAGTGGCGCAGTGCAGCGCGTACTGTGTTTGTTGTATGTGCTGCTCGACGAGGGTCGCCGGAGGGATTTGGTTTAATTAAAATTATAAATGTAATCGCCGGCGACCGTCCGCCGTCTGGACGGACGCAGCGATCTGGACCTTGTCTCGGCGGAAGCGGGTCAAGCGTTTTGTTTCAACGTATGTTGACTTCGAGATATCAGCATTCCATATTCCATTATATTCCATTATATATTCCATTCATTCAAGTAAGTAATTAAAGTAGCAGATAATACGTATGAAGGATACATTTGCCTAGACGAGAAATTGCGGTGTAGCGCCAAGTGCGAACACTTTCCAGTCTGCTATATTTCATATAGCCTTACTCACATAAGATATTGTCTTAAAATTTGACTTTGAACTGGCAAGCTCGGCACACACCACGATTGAGGAATTTAGCGAGGTAGGCACAATAATGCAAATATAGCGTGTAGAGATGAGAGTTGTTAGAAATAAACGAAGTCCAGACAGCAAGTATAGTACTGCTACTGTACTGTACTAGTATTTTTAGGCTTTTTATGATGCGTATAGTATAGATTCACAAAAGAAATGAGTAAGCACAAAAAAATAAATAGAGTGCACATCAAAATGATATAATTGTAGGCTACAGGGTCATCCCTCTGCGAGCAACTGTGGTCGGGTTCCATCGCACTACGCTTTGTGTTGCTAGAGTATATATAATGTTATATTATTACAGTGCCCTGAAACTAAATGATAAAGCAATATTATAGGAAATAAGCTTTTGCAAATTAGCAACAATGCATGCTATAAAAAAAATTACGTACATAACACCTTGCGCTACCGTTGCGAGAACACCGCGCGGCCATGGCAAGTTGTTATAGTATTCGATACAGCAATATACCAACGACATTCCAGAAAGCTAACTCAATGCCTTACCCGTACAACTCCAACAGAGAGTCGCTCGGAGGCGCGTGTTCGGGGACAGTTCGCTAACTGCACAATATTCAATTATCGCATTGACACCACAGCGCCTAGTGGGCATGGAGCGAGCACATTGAATCCAACTCTCAAATTGTTCCAATTGTAGTTATTAAGGGTGTCGCTAGCCGCCGGCGCTCGGGCGGTGCTCAACAGCGCGGCGCCGTCGCGTTTCATTTAAACTTCCCGAAACATTCTCACAATAACGTATTCAAAGTGAAACTAGAGAAAGTCGTGACAGAGTCTCAGTCTCCTGAGAGTTAAATTAAAATTAATTAAAATTCTTAATTAAATCGTGAAACGTTCTGAGGATACTTTTCCAACTATGTTTCCGTTTCCGACTTCGGGAAATTGATATCCCCCTCCCCGCGCAACCCTCACACTTACTCCTCGCCCCTCACGAGCCATCGGAAGTTATTTAATTGCTTTAATCACACAAGTTTCCCCTCGAGATTAAAACACTATAAATAATTGATTCCGCTCTCGTAGGGCTACGTAGCGCGTCGTAGACTGTACTAAGGAAGCGCTACGACGTAGCGGCGCTACAGGACCGTAACGAGTCAGCTACGCGTTCAGACGTAGGCGTGTCACTACAACTCAGTATTGCTTTATAAAATAAAATATAATTCAATCTTCAGAAAACAATTTAAACAAATAACTATATTACTGTACGTAAAGTACATCTATTATAATTGAATATCTTTTCGTTTGATATAACAATAACTAAATGGCATAAAACATTGATATATTAATTTTAAAACAACCAGCACAGAGCTGACACTAAATAAATGACTATTAGTAAAATCTTGTTGTAATACTATTTTATTTGTTGCGCTATTTATTTATATTTATGCAACAAGCACATAGGAGCTTATAAAAAGTACGAGAGTTGTCAAAGTTGAGTGATATTTACTTTTCCATAATTAATTATCCGTTCTTTATAATATTATTTCAAATATACCTTTTATATACAAATTTCTTATTTTTATCAAATAAAATGAGGTTTAAAAACTTTAAATATACGCGCTTCGGAAAATTTACCAATATATAGTACACAATTGCCTTCTGTTCTGTTACTTCATTAGATAGTATGATCGGTTGATAATTTAAGATCGGCAAACATTGGTCACCACAATGCTGGTCCTTGCCGCAAGACTGCTACAGGGCATACGAAGGACGTGTTTTAAAAAAAAAATGAAATTGTACACAAACTAAAGATAATTAAGAAGAGAATTGTCAGCTTAAATATTCGACTTCCTCAGTGCAGCGAAAGCATGAAACTCAGCCGGTCTAACACATTTACAATGGCAAACATACGTTAGCATAACTACAGGTACCTGAATTATATTAATAACAATATATTTTTCATATACGAGCTCAATGATGCTACTATAATACATTGCACTATTGGAAAATATAGTGTAGGCCAAGATCAACAACAGCCACTAAGAAACCACTACCGCAATGTTGGGCCTAATACCACGGCGAAAGGTCTCTATGTATATGATACACAAACTAATACCGAAACGCGACAGGCCGAAGCGACTCACTATGATGATCTTTACACTTGTGTATTTAAAATATGTTGCCAAGTACCCTTGGCTTCCAAATTGGGCTCATAAATATGGGTTTAATCGTAGTAATTTTAATATTCCGCTCTGTTAATCGTTCAAATGTCGAGAGCCGCATGCATAATGTGTGTGTAACGGGTAAGTGTAAGTCGATGAATACACGATGGAGCGCGGCGCACTGAGTTCGAGCTCTGATTGAGTTGTGGTGAGAGCCGGCCCGTCTTGGCCCGTCTCGGCCTGTCCTCACATTCCTTTGACTCTACTTAGTGCGCTGTACAAGCACATAAAAGGTGACGAACAAATATTTTAAAATATAAAAAACAGATTTACGGTTTATCACTATTTTATCCACATAAGAGCAAGAGAAGAAGAATGGGTATATCTGCCTAATTAACATAAAAACACTTTGCAAAAGCACAATATTTTAGTATTTTAAAATAATCAGTTGTCGAAAGCGAATACATTAATGACGTTTAAGAATGAAAATGTAAGATCAATATAATTAAACATTTCACGATAATATCTTAAGATCAGTGTAAAAAGATAATCTTTATAATTAAAATAAATATAGTATGGGATATTTTAAATAAAAAAATCTAATAAGTGTTACATCTATACATTAGTATAATTGTTTCATAGCGGTTAGTTCTGCTCATCATCCTCAAGTAATTGAAATATAATTATTTTTTTTTATATCTTGACTCGCCATGGCAACCACACCATGCCTGATGATAAGCATGGTGCAGTCCAAAAATGAAAACAACTATCAACAGTAAAAAAACCTGTCGGTAGTTGCAGTGGCCATGCCAGCCTGCACAAATATTAAAAGGAATACAAATATTTAAAAGAATATTTAAAGGACTCTGTAGCATAGGATGGTGGAAACACGCTCGCTGGAACGCCATTCCGAAGCCCAACGACTTGGCTGCAGGAAGGATTAGTGAAATTATTAGTCCTAGCTGTGAGTTACCGTATAGCCGTGACTCCGTAACCGACGCATCCTATTCACTTTTTGGAATGAGCTAAGATATGATAGTGACTGTGACCACACCTGTGATGATCAAAATAAAAATGTTTTGTACAAGGTGTCTCAAAAGTAAGTTCACATTTGCTTATCTTATTACGCGAAAGCAACTATTCTGAGGGGCGCGGGGGGTATGTCAGTCGGTAGTCTGGCTCTTGGGAATTTAGTCGCTATGGAGCGTTTCTCTGGTGCGGACCGTGCGTTGTGCGTACGTGAGTTTTAGTAAAACGGTAATTCGGCGACTGTAGCGCGTAGAAAATTCTGCAGTATTCGACATATTCGTCACTTAAATGATGCGCCTAGCACTCGACTCATTGCAAAATGAGTTGAGAAGTTTGAAGAGACTGGGTCAACTCTGAAGAAACCAAAATCTGGGCGGCCAAGAACATCAAGAACAGCCGAAAACGTGGACAGTGTTACTCAGTCTATTCGAGATGACCCAAACCTCTCGATTCGGAAGCGTGCTGTTGCTTTTAATGTGCACAGAACTTCATTATGCATTTTACACAAAGATTTAAAGCTGCACCCGTACAAAATTCAGTTAGTGCAAGAACTGAAGCCTCAAGATGCTGGTCAGAGGCTTGCCTTTGTAAATCAGATGATTGAGCGCTTTCCAACGTTCACCAACATCTTGTTTTCCGATGAAGCCCATTTTCACCTGAATGGGCATGTAAACAAGCAAAATTGTTGTTACTGGAGTGCAACCAAACCAAAACAAAAACATCAGAAACCGCTACATTCACCCAAAGTCACCGTATGGGCAGCGATGTCGGCGCGAGGAATTACCGGCCCTTACTTTTTTGAAGATGGAAGGGGACGCACACTCAGAGTGAATTCAGAGCGTTATGTTGAGATGTTAGACGAGTTTTTCGTACCCCAACTGCAAAACTTTCCTGGTTACAACCAAAGAACATGGTTCCAGCAGGACGGAGCAACTTCACACACGTCCAACAGATCTCTGCCTCGAGTTCGAGAAATTTTTCCGAACAAATTAATCTCCAGGCGAGGTGACATAAATTGGCCTCCACGGAGTCCCGACTTAATGCCTATGGATTTTTTCCTGTGGGGTTATGTCAAATCAAAAGTTTACGCTAATAAACCGACTTCCCTGGCACAATTAAAAGAAAATATCCGTCATGAAATGGCAGCCATCACGGAGACTACCTGCCGAGCTGTCATAGGCAATTTTAGTGCCCGACTAAATGAATGCCGAGAGCGCAACGGTTTACATTTGGACGATGTTATTTTTAAAAAATAAATTCCCAAACAGTGTACTTCAATATAAAATAAACATTTTTTCAATAAAGCTAAGACTTTTCTTTTAAAAAAATATTTAAATGTGAACTTTCTTTTGAGACACCTTGTATAAATAGAAAACGTCAGAAATATAAATCAATGGAATAAAATGTTGTACCTTGTTTTTTGTTTTTGATGCTATATTCGTCGGTATTTTTCTCCTCTATGATTGTAGTGAAATGGAGGTCGCAATCCGCTCGCAGCGTGTCGCTTGCGCCGCATCGTACTGACGACAAGTTCCAGATTTTAGTGGCGTTCACTAAAACTTACTCCGCATTGTGTTTGCTCATCCTCACTGATGTTACTCGACTCACACACGCACGGATAACGCCAACTGACTCTAGATTTCACATTACCATCCTTTGTCGCTGACCCTGCGGCTATTCCCAAACTTCCTGCTTTCATATTGTGAACTTAGCAATAATAATGTTTATGGACACTCTCCGGCAAAGGAGGGCAAGATTGATAGTGGATACAGTATATACAGAAAAAGGACAGAATTAAAAAACTTCCACGAACATATTTCCATGTTCTTATAACTTGGCAGTCCTTAAGAGAAGAGTGAATAGGCATTTGTAAGGCGGACGCGGTCTATCGTCGGACTCATCTTCACCTTCCATCAGGTGTGATTGAGGTCTAGCATCCGCCTGTCAATAATTAAAAAAAAACATATCTGTAAGTAACTATTTTCTTCTGTCGAACACATTTTGAAATGAGTAGAAAATTAATACAAATTAATATATTTTATAATGTGGACAGCCCTCCGCTGTAATCTATCCAGAGCGTCAAGTAAGTACTAAGGAGAACCATCCCAAAAATGCGAACAAAATTCCACGTAGGGCGTGACCTGGGCCTTGTACAAATACTTTTTGTTGTGTGCCAATACTTCAGTACTGAGTGAAAGAAAAGAAAGAAAGAAAGAAAAAGTTTATTGAGGCAAAGGAAATAACACACAACAAACATATGTATATAAAAACAACAATGAAAGAATAATACATAACATCACATCATGTATCCTTTGTGCTGCTATCCATCTCAAAGAGCTCTCGGCTCAGCGTGTGCTGGGCGACGTTGTACGCGCCACCAGCGCTGATTTTTTGCCGACGCTCAAGGGAACCGATTGCGCGGACGTCACGGTGCTAATTTAATATTAGATCCATTCCCTACAATATACACGTATGACAATAAATACATAGAATACTTTTAAGTAGTATACAAAAATGTAGAATACTAAATAAAATATAATATAGATAGGGTAGATTCATAATAAAATACATATACGTACATACAGGCTGTTCCATAAAATATCAAGTAATAAAATATCAAGTCAAATTACAGAAATATCTAAAGTTGTTTTTTCGTATTTAATTTGAGATTCAAGCAAATATTCCACAAGTGCTCAGTAAATGAGTCACGGATCGCGAACAGGCATAGAGGCGCGCGGCGCGAGTCAGGTGGGCGTCGCGCGGCGGCCGTTCGCGCTTTTGTAGGCCGCTATTACGTGAATCGTTCCAAGTGGATTAATGGACCATACTAATTAATAGCCCTCCCACGTCACCGGTGGACCACGGACACTCAGGATAGGCCCCGCTGTGCTGGGCCAGTGTACCCTATACGTATGTGTAGAGGGCAGTATCCTTAACAAATCACCGCCATTCCGTGTCGCAATATCTAACACTATAAATGTCTTACAAAATCTTTGATACTACATATATAAATATCCTACATTGAAAATAAATCATTATAGACGAAGGCGTGCGATAAGTAGTTCAAAGTAAACACCAACATACAATCTACGCTTATTAATTAAGTCGATATACTTTTAGCCTGGAATCCAGAGTTAGATAATAAACTTGTATTTAAAATAAGTGGCAATTCTTCGGGAGTACAGCACGATACGATCGACAGCTTTAGCATCTACTGTAAGACAGAGGTGTCCGTGAAAAACTTACATTAATAAAAATCACGTAGCAGCCACATACATCTCAGTTTTGAATGTAACAAAATATCTTAACGGCCAAATAAAAAAAAAGAAATATTTTGAACCCAACCATCAACACAATGTGCGGATGTTGTGCGACACAAACATATGATAACAGTGTATGAACCTACCGCCGATAACAGATCTGTGTCCGTGTTCAATTTGAGTATCGGTACCCCGGGTCGACCGCGAGCTGTTAATTAATGTAAACCTTTCCCTCGGCCATACATCTCGCAACAAACAGTTGCAAACTGAGCCGCCGCATCAATCCACTGAGGTTTCCCTGACAGTAGCGGCGGCCCCATGCTCCAATTATTGGAATAACTTATTTCCTTTTTAACAAATTCATTATCTCACACAGCATGGATGCATTGGTGTGTCTTGTGTGCGTTTACACATATAAACTGCACGCACACATACTAGGAAAAATTACCCGCCCAACATAATATATACTATGAAGGCGCAGGGACCGACATCGTTGATTAAAAAAATAACGAAGTCTTTACAATCCACTTTATTTATTTCTACTATCTTTTAACAATTTGATCATCTATCAATTTTTATTTTTAGCCCATTAACTATTGCGATTTAACAAAAGGGTCCCGGTACGTTGTATTGCAGGTCAGACAACGACGCCGGACAGCGAAACGGTGATGAACACGCTGCAGCTGACGGTGACCCGCGCCGAGCTAGCCGCGCGCCTCGCCTGTGTCGTCTCCTCCGCCGCCCTGGACCAGGACATACGGCGCCGGCTCTCGCTCAATGTTAGAGGTCAGCACCATCCTGCCCTGACGGCATCTCAAGCTTACACACCAATCAATATACTGGCCGTTTAATTAAAATTCATTTAAAAATCCATGATAAATGTTGATAAAGAAGTAAGTATTTTCTTATGAATGTAGTGGTAGGTCATAACAGGGTGACCTTTGTGTGTATGTGGTTCCAGTGTCCGCGAACAAGACGGTGATATCCGGTGTGGGGGAGCACGCGACGCAAGGCACGCTGCTGACCCTGAGCTGCGCGGCGCGCGGGGCTCGGCCGGCAGCGCGGCTTGCGTGGTACAACGGCACCGACCTGCTCGACCCCAACGTGCACAACATACATGTCAGTAGGCCCAACACCTTTCAGCAGCACAGTGCTGTACGCGGTCGCGCGACCCTCATACAGAGTCATTGGATAACAATTGAGAAGGAACAAATTACCTTGCCGCTCATCCGCGTAGAGTGTTTCTATATATGCTAAATTTTATGGGAATTGACAATGGGATATGTTGCCAAGTGGAAACTGTTTCTCGCAAAATTAAATATTTTTGTTGATTAAAAAAATATGAATAGTATATACGGTTACTTGTAGTGCATTAGACTACAAAAATTATAGCAAATCCGTTCGCGACACGGTTATATCTAGTGTGTACTTTGCCTACGATCTCTGCCCTGCACTCATCGCGTGTGGACATGGCACGGCGCGTCACTCGACCGAGACGTTAAATTTAATAATTCTCACAAACGAACAGGCACACTTCGCGCGCCACCAGGTGACGCCACCACCCGCCTTACGCTCCGCACCTCTACTTTCCTATACCGTAGCGCAGTCGTTTGTCAGTGATTACACTCTACTACAAATAGGCTTTCCATTCTTACAAAGTTACTGATTTACGAACAGGGAACAAGTTCGAGCAAAAAATATTGCAGAGACAATAGATCGGGACGCCGGACGTCAAGACAAATATCTAGAACCGAGACATGTGGCAGCCTGCAGTGCAAATGTAATTTCAATAGCGGTGCCAGTACAAATTCTCCCAGAAAGCCTACATAAAGTAACATTCGTTCATCGATAAAACTAAACACATCAAAATAGTGTAATCAACGTGTCTAATTTGATTTTCTTAAATTATATTTCTTAATTATTCAATCTTTTTTCTTTTTTTATCTTTTTTTATCAAAGTTAGGCAGGTACGTAACCATTTTTGTTCCAGAATACTTGTGGGCTAGTTGAAAACGAAAAAACTTTTCAATGATGTTTTTTTTTTTTTATAAAATTAAAACGCGCATGCATTTGTTTGAATTGCTATGAATAATCTGTGCTGACAAGTTTTGAACAATAGAAAAGCTTACATTGTGTAATAAATTATGAACAATTATTTTACTATGTATTAATTTCGTTTTAAAAAGGTTTAGTTACCTAAGTGTCTTAGTTTGTACTACGCATAATATGGAATATATGAATGTAGTTAATTTATGTCATTAAAAAATATTAAAAAACCGTTGCTGTTTTTATATCAATAAGACAAATTTGTTATTATAGCATGTAGACGCCGCCCGATACGTGCTAGTGTTAAAATGCTCTAAACGTCCTTAGGGTGTTACGGGACGCACGGGGTAAGAGGATGCTTGCTAATTCAGTCGACTACCGAGACCCGAGGCTAGATACATGCGTGTGCGTCGCAGTTGGGTGTGCCTCAAAGTGCAAATAAACAGTAAAACGCCAAAATCCTTATCTTTCTACCACCACACCCACGACCACCGGTCATATTATTTAAATTATAAAAAATAAAAATTTGAAAAACATTCTAAAACTCTAATTAGTACGTGTTACTTGGATTTTTTTTTTGATGAGTATAGTAGAAAAAGTGCAAAATGTATAATATGAGATTGACTTAATCTTTTGAAATATCACGTCATCACATCATGTCATACATAATATATGGAATATTATGCCTTTTTCTACAAGCGCTGTCGATGATCGAATGTTATTTTGTCCAGGCTATCAGATAAGGCTTACGCCGTACAACGATTGTTTCCTACGTGATTTATTCCCGCTCTGTGCTTCCTAAGAGTGAAATTATTTTCCGTTGAGTGCAGGCAAATATAATTTAATTTTTTGCAGGATTTGTTAAATAATACTGCACTGTGAGATAAGCAGCCACTCATACTTTACTTCTCCTTAAAATGTGAAATTAATCACTTTCCCACTTTGGTCCGCAGCTGGATATAGACCTTCCCTAATACTCCTGTACGCGTTTTAATTTGAACTGTTCATTTTTTAAAAGTGATTCAACAAATTTATTGTAACTTCAAAAACTAGGAAATATCAATCAATATATTTATTTAAAAAAACAGTTACAGCCAATTAAAAGCGAGTCTCCTCACCGCTCCACTCAATGCCGCACTATGATCGCGGCCACCTCAAGGCGCTGAGAGAATTTTATATTTTCCCTTTTTAGAGAAAACTTTGTTTCATTCGATATTTTAAAGGAAAAGATTGTTTGGGAAAGCTGATTTTTCGCTTCTGGGAATTTATTGGTTTTCCTGATCTAACGTTTTTATTACTCGGTCGAGCGGAGTTCTGCCCCGCACCCCCCACACACCCCGCCACCGCCATCCCGCCAGCCCGCTTCCCCGGCGAGACCTCGGCGAAGTACTTTTTATTTAAACTAGCTTTCAAAACGACTTGTGTAATAATATCGCGGTGTTGGAGTTTACTTTAACAGTATAACATATTTTTAGGAAATCAGAAGCAGAATTTATTTTAAAAAACAATTTCACTATCTGTTATTTATTTAATTATCTTATGAAAACTTATTTAACAAATCAAAAAATGAATTATGGAGGAACAGAATCAACCGACAGCCTAACTTTTAATTATACGACGATTACAAGGAATACGACCGAACTATACGCGACGAGAGCTCGGATCTAAGCACGCGCCCGGCGGCCTGCTGCTCTATTTATAGGCAGTAGCGGTGGTAATTGTGCCGTCGTTGGGGGGTAGTTCCTTATAATATAAAATAATATGTACGGATATAAAAATAATCAAAAGGCATTATTCCAGTACGTGGTGAAGGGGCACTGATCATTGTAATATTTTCTGACAGAGGAATGCTACCCAACACCCAGACTTCAAACTTCAGGTCTCGGGTCCCAGAAATTCCATACATTACAGTACTGACTGCATGATAACCCTTGTCCACGATAAGAGCGGTCACCTGACCACGACCTGCATGAAACAAAATTACATTATGATTCGGTTTGAATGAACGAGATACGAGTATAGTGCAATCTGTGTACTTGTTCGTCATGTGGGGCCATTCATTAATAAGCTATTGTTTCTGTTCCATGTGCGGGAGCAGCAGCGAGAGGTCGAGATGGTGAGTAATACACACACGACATTCGACAGAACCGCATGAGCCAGTCCACGAAGACACAGTGTTACTACTACAATGCTACTAGCCCGCGACCCGCACGATAAAGTTCATATTTTATATAGTTCGATCACACCTAGAAAATACATTTCAGTTTTACCGGATAAAATGTAGTTTACACGATAAGCAGCATGTGGTGCCATGTACTCACATAGGCTATATTGTGGAATGACCACTCCCACACACTCGCATATGCGCGCGCGCGTACACTGTGTTTGCATTTCCTGTGCATAAGTGATTGGTGTAGACCTACATTGCTAAACAATTTGTCGATCAGGAGCCACCGCACGTGGACTGTACATTGTGTCACGCCATCTTACAATGATAATGACATTCATCCAGCCGATTAAGACTGCATCAATCTATTCCAAGAGATTTTAGGGGCTCTTTAAATAATTTGTAGGGGAGTTAGATTCTCTTGTATGTATTGAGCTTCACTAGAAGAAAAAATCATTTAATCAGCCACATCCAAACACAAAAAATATGCCATAATACAATAACCTGACACGTGAAAAAAAGGAAAAATATTATAGAAATAAAAAAAACAGAAAAACCTCTAGACTGCCGACTATAAGGACCTTGTCTCAGCTGGCTGAATCCAAATCAAAAGGCTCACAACTGTAATAATGCAATTGTCGCTCTACGCTCTAGCGATGGCTTTTCACTGCCGGCGACGGGCGGCGCGCAGCCACCATTTAATCCTTAAAATGAAATGTAACTTTATTTAATTATGCCTTAATATTTACACTTTTAATAATTAAATATGTAGATAATGAATCTATCGTCGTCTCTGCAAACAGTATAAACTGAGACGCGCCAGCAAAACATTCTGGTGGTCGCTCTACACAACATTATTTATTTTATTTTATTTTTATAATATTAAGGGCGGTAAGTAGCTAACACAGTACACAACAACAAAAAGCAGTCAAACCAATATAATCACAGTAATGTGTTGCGCCATTTAAAGCTATCAATGTAAACGCGCCAGAAATGTAAACAAAACAAACAATTTAGGCACTAACCCACCCGCACCTACATTATTTCTAGTCGATCATGTTTCGTCTTGTCTTCTTTCTCTCAACTATGTGAATCAGTAATCATAAAGTATTTTATCTAATTTGAGTCTCCTATTGGATCCATCCTGAGTCTGACCGTATCGTGTGCGTACAGAGCGACACGACGTTCGAGACGACGTCGAACCTGACGTTCGAGGCGACCCGGTTCGAGAACGGCAAGAAGTTCCGCTGCGAAGCTGCCAACGCCGTCACCGATGACACCAAGGACCACCCCATGCACGCCACCAGGGAGCTCGAGATATGGTGTAAGCAATACTGACTGATCGCCCGCTACTAACGAATGAAGACTGCCCCCTACAGAAACTATAACAACCATCTCCAACTTCGACAGTGCTCTGGCTGATAGTCAACGCACATTTCTTAGCGGTCATAGTAACACACAGCATAATATAGATATATAGCATAGAGTCACAGCTGTCTTTTTATACGATATGGTTAGTAAAGTAATTCAAATATGGGTATCTCCAAAAAAAACGCACGCAGCTGACGTTGGTTTGATAATGACGACATATGATAATCACGAACAGTGACTGGTTACGTTAGGCACGACATATAAGAACAACGTGGATATCGCCATCAGTGTATTTCTGCTCACCCCAAAAGCAATGCAGTGTGAGGAGATATCGTAATGGCTGACGTGGAATGTTGATGTTTCAGATCCGCCGATCGTGAGCGTGGAGCCCAAGAACATCACCGTTATAGAGGGAACCAAGATCTTACTGAAGTGTGAATACGAGAGTAATCCCTCCTCGCTGACGGAAGTCATCTGGTGAGCCTTGCTTGCGCCTTACATTGCCTCTTTGTAAATAACTGCCAACGAACACAGTGAGGCCAGACGGTAATGCCCAGAGACGGGATCCACAATTCGCTATATTGTGACATATATAGTTATATGGATAATTAAACGATATAAGCTGATCCCGAAATGCGCCAAGCCGAAGAAGTCGAGTTATTATTACTGACTTTGTGTACAGACGCCTTGTTACATCAAAAACTCTAATGTTCTTTATACTGACATGAGAGATCACTTCAATTTTGGCTAAAATTATAATTTGGTGTGTAAAAGGATTTTATAACACGTGTATAACTAAAATTTGAGCAAACCAAAGATTATTAATATGTTTTTTCCTTTTTTTTTTCAAATTCAATAACTTTCTCTCCTTACGTCGAAAACGTCTAGAACGAGGATAGCTAGAGCTGCCGCGCCATCTACTCGCAATCGTTCATACTTTGTCAATAATATTAACTTTGAGGAACAAGTTTGTTTCATCTTCTTGTAACGCCATCTATCGACTTACATTTCATACGAGCTTCCATTACTTTGGAAAGTTCGCCGACATAATTATATATGAACAAGTTTGAATTATAATGTAAAAGTTTCGGTTGTCCATAATGATGCAGATCCTTTCTGCGCCAGTTAAGACATTTTTTGTAGAATTTTTTATTTGACTAACCTTTACAGAATTTATTAGATTAAAAATATCTAAAATCAAATTGTTGACCAACTTCCATCGATGAATTTGATGACATTTTGATTTTTTACTGTCGATAACTCACCTCTTTTCATTTTTTATGGATAGAGAGTACAATTATTGCATTTTTTTAATATTGATGATATGAGCTACAAGAGAAACATTTAGCAAATAATCGATAATTATCATAATATTTTTTCTTGTTGTCTATCTATCAAGAAACGTCGGTAACAGCGTCGTGGAGTAACGACGTGTGTATATGTGTCTGCAGGTACCGCGACGGAGCTCGCGTGAACGTGAGCGACGCGCGGCGCTACTCCGGCGGCAACACTGACCAGCACTCGCTCATCATATCCAATGCGACCGGGGCTGACCTGGGCAATTACTCCTGCCACCTCCGCAACGCCGTCGGCCTCTCCGCCAGCGAAGGCGCCATAGTCGTCGACGTGCTCTGTATGTATCGCCCTGGCTCCTGATTTGCCATACTGCCTACAACGCTCCCGGTACTAGTGGATAGTAAAATGCAGGCTAAAATACGACTATTGAAAAACGCGAACACTTGCCATGATCGTGCCAGTCAACGCAAATACACTAGTGAAAAAAATTAGGGAGATCAATTAAAAAAAATTAGGGGTTTTTCAAATAGCAGTATTTTTGTTAATAATGTTTTTATGGATTTTGTTAAATATTATGAGCATTTAAAGGAAAAAACGTGATCTTTTAAATTTTTTCAGAAATTTGATCGAATAAAACAATATATTCTTGTGACCGCTTCGTGGTCTTCCCTAGCCAAACAATTTTTTCTCCTACCTATCATCGGGTCTACAATTTACCACTTACACTTTCTAACTGCTATTAATTTATCTGTATCGACCATCTTGATTTTTAGATGAATTACGGTGTTTCATCCCAGTTGCGAAAAGTCCAATATGGCTCATGTCATAGTAAACTCTCTGCATTGTATCACGTATAGTCTCACATTGTATTCGTGTCAAGTGTTAGTTATGTGTACTCAAGCCTGTACCGTCCTTGGCAGTCCGTCCGACGGTGCAGCTGACGCTGAGCAGCCCGAGTCCTGTGCTGGAAGAGGAGCACCGCAACGTGACGCTGACCTGCACAGTGCGGCGCGGCAATCCGCCGCAACTGGACGAAGTGCTCTGGTTCCTGGACGGAGAGCTGCTGAAGCACCTGCCCGATTGCAACACCACTGACGCAGACGGTGAGCTCTCTCTCTCTCTACTTACACAAATGTATACTGTACAAGTCTGAACTCATTCAGTGCCAATTATTGTAATTTAATTCTAATAGATAATTCCAATTACTGTTTAAAGTGAACCTGACAGAATCCCGTGGTATATTTACTGTTTACGTTAATACAAATGCTGATTGGATTCCAGAGAACCTGTGTAATGAGGTGGACCCGTCCATGCTGCTGCTACAGGACACCAGCAGGAGTTTCCACGGGAACTACTCATGCAAAGGCAAGAACGCGGCCGGCTGGGGCGACGAGAGCGAGAAGACTGAGCTTGTCGTTAACTGTTTGTATCATTTTTTAGTTCTCCTTAGAATTTATGTGTATGAACATTGCATATACAGACAGTCATTACTCCATATTCTTTGTCGTTTAGAAGAGAGAATTGATACTGATAATTGTAAGTACTTTTGATACCTTGATATTAGTTAAGTAAGTTGCATTTGTTTGCCAGATCCGCCCGGGCCTGCCAAGCTGACGTACTCGCCGTGGCGCGTCGTTAAGGGCAAAAGCCTCGTGCTCACCTGCAGCGTTGAGGAGAAGGGCCGCCCGGAAGCCTACAGGTGCGTCTGGGGGAGGGAACTCATGTCTATACTCGTAAATGGACGTATGCTGTTGGGATCACAATATAAATTTCTTAAGATGATCCTCGAGCTATGATTTTGAGGAAGAGCGAGCTTTTAAAGGACACGACAAAAAATTTACATTTTATATTACGAAAAAGACACTCTGTAGTGATAATGGTGACTAGTTTTAAACCAGCAACAATGAGATAATTTTACTGGACTAAAACTATTAAATTATGGCGTGTTTCGTCCTATACGGCGTCACGTAAAACTATGAGTTGTGACCGGCGAATTATTGGGCAGGTACCGGTGGCAGCGCGGCGGCCGCCCCGTCACAGACGTAGTGTGGCCCACTTGGACCGTGGACCCGGTGACGGTGGACCATCGCAACAACTTTACCTGCCAGGCCGTGAGCGAGGCCGGCCCCGGCGCGCCTGACACCAAGTACATCGACGTGCTCGGTACGACGGTACTTTGTCTACACTTTGCTGAAATTCTAGCCGTACTTAGATTTCATGTGATATTGATCTGTCTTTTCGAATTTCCTATTATAGTATGATATTCAGACTTGAATGACAACATATTTATTAATTTACAAAGCACAAAAATGATGCAGTGTGCCTCCCGACTGCGTGCCATTTAGAAGTGTTTATGTGTCCGCAGCTCCGCCAAGCTTCAAGTACGCCATGAACCAGTACAGCGGCGCCCTCTATAAGTCGCAGGTATGTCGATACAACGACAAACGGCTTATGCCTGCGCATACGCATGCGTTACTGATCGTCGCCACGTTACCTGTGCAGAACATATCGCTGTCATGCGCGGTAGAGTGCGCGCCGGCCTGCGCAGTGCAGTGGCTGAAAGACGGTGCGCCGATAGCGCCGGACGACGCCCGGTACTACGTGCGGGACCGGCACATTCCGCCGGAGGGCAACCGGAACGACTTCGAGGCTACGCACTCAACGCTGGTATGCATACATAATACACAAACAATAGTAAAAGTTCCACACACTAATGTTTTTATCTTTTTATGAAAGCGTTTGTAATATTGATGTTATGTAATTTTTTTTCTGGACAGTATTTTTTCTAACCCTGCTCCAATTTAAAGCCAATTTAGGTAATAAGCGTTTTGTAAATATTTAATTTATTTGATGCTTGTTTATCAATTATTTATTGTCTTAATTATGCTATTTGATTAGTTTGTGTTAAGATTAATAGAATAATTATTTCCAATAAATGATGCAGTGGGCCAACAGACGCGTGAGGCGAATCCGGCCTGTCAAGTCTGTTACAACTTTTTTCTTTGTTTTCGTTGTCATCCCCCAGCACTGGAACATGTCGGCGTGGCCCGGCGGCGTGCTGAGCCGGACGCGCGACACGGCCACGTACACGTGCCGGTCCTCGCGCAACGCGGCCGGACCGCCCGTCAACCGGACCACCAAGTTCGCTGTAGAGTGTAAGACGCCTCGAGTTGCGCATTGCGTGTCGCGATCCGCTGCTGCATCGCCTGCTTCACCGCGCTGATCTGTTTCCAGATGAGCCAGTGAACATCACCGTCAGTCCCGAGGTGGTCTCGGTGGTCGAAAACATGGTGCCCGGCAGAGTGGTGTGCGCAGCCATGTAAGTCTCACTCATGTCGTTTGCCATTTTAATTAAATATTTACAATTGGATAAACGCATAACGCTTGAACTCAGTTACATTCGGTGATGGGTTATAATGAGGTCGATGATGAATCACGTTTAACTAACAAATCCCTACATACTCTTTTTTTAAAGACTCCCAGATCGGAAGATTATATGAATACAGACGTAGGGGGCGTGTTCCACATCTTTGCTGTTTGCGATTACAAAGAATAAAGCGAAATTTTAGTACAAATATGAGGACTATCCTTCACGTAAGGATGGCTAAGTTTAATGATGGAGCTCATTTACCAAATAATTTGCTATTCACACTTGTTTTCATAAGAAGATGAACAATAGACGAAGAGAGCGTATTCCATTCGCGTTTTCGTATTTATTAAAGAACCAAATCTTTAAGTGTGGATATAGCAAATATCCGCTAAATGTGGGCTCGATATTCGCTTATTGATATTTTTCTGACTAACCCCAACTTCCACAACAGTTTCCACAAACGACTGCACCTGCATATCACTGCAGGTCATTAAGGAAAGTATTAGTTAAGAATGCAGTATAGTTTGATCATAGGTGCGACTAGTCAGAATGATGTCTCGCTTGCAGGGGCTTCCCTGCGCCGTCGTACTCGTGGCGGCGCGAGAATACGAGCAAGGCGGAAGCGCGGTCGCACAGAGCCGGCTCCGTGTCCACGCCAGGTGCCGTGCTGCTGCTGCCGGCTGCGCGCCGGTCGCATGCCGGACGGTACATCTGCGAGGCCAGTAACAGGCACGGCGCCGCCACCAGGCCCGTCGTGCTCGACGTGCTCTGTGAGTCTGCCCTCTCTCTCTCTCACTATGCCAAGCCTGGACTTTAAACCGGTGCGGAAAATTGACAACCGTACATAGATGCTTACATTAAAGCAAATTCAGCAATAAAAATAACAAAGAAGGACCTCAAGTTCTTCATCAATAAAGTTTTAACATTGAGTATAGTCCGCGCTGCTATAGTGAAATGACAAGTAATTTATTTCCTCGCAATATGATAATGATGTCAATATAAAAGAAAAGTACAGCAATATGTAGAACAGCAGTGAAAATTTTGTGTTTGTTTGCTTATTTGTCTAAATCTTTAGGATTTGACCCTACAATACAGATCTATCTTGAGGAAACTATTATAAATTAATGTTTCTGTGTGTAATTCCAGACAAAGCGTTCACGTGCCTATTTTTATAGTATGCGAACGTTGAAATGATTCACGGGCAAAATGCGAGGCCAGTGGACGGACATCTGAGTTGTCATCACAGTTTAAGCATTTTGCGAAAATTCTAAGTTCGTCATTATTTTCGGAACCGGCTAGCTATATTTGATTAAAGTCATATAAGTTGTATAGCCACAGGTCCTATCACCAGTTTTACTAACTCAACAAAACTGCCGCTTCTGCATAGTATGGACAAGGAGTAACCCTGTTCTAAAAACGTAGAAACTATTTGCGATTATTTCGTTTGATGTCATTCAAATTGGAACTGAAAGCGGTGTATTTAAAGATCAGTTTGAGTATCATATTTTTTAGAACGGCACTGACTCGGTCCACTTGCCCGCAGTCGCGCCGGAATGCGGCATCCAGCAAGAGGAGCGCGACGGCGCGCAGCTTCTCGTGTGCTCGGCGCACGCCAACCCGGCCAACGTGAGTGTCACACCGCGCCGGGGGCGCACCGGGGCCAGACCGTAGCCAGGCCGGTGGCCGGTACAGAAAGCGCACATGTTTGTCCGTAGGTGTCATTCGCGTGGTCGCTCAAGAACAGCAACGAGAGCTTGCGCGACGCGAGCACGTGGCAAGAGGGCGTGCAGAGCTTTCTGCGGCTGGATGACAGCGTGCCCGTATCCCGCACATACCTCTGCACTGTCAACAACACCGTCGGCACCTCGCTGCCTTGCGAGCGTGACGTCATGGGTAACTTCTCTATTTTACCTGCCATTCGTCAAAGATAAACACTGACACCGTTCAAGAAACAAGCTTCAGACAAGTTGGGCTCTGAGACGTTCTTACGCAGCTGCCAACTTTAGGCCTTTTATTTTTTTTAACACTAGCTTGACATAGTGACTACAGAGTACCTGATGGTAAGTACAGTGTAGTCCAAAAACGAAAGCGACTATCAAAGGACGAAAATCCATTTTTAGTCTACATCGTCATGTCGGCCCACATATACCACGACTGAAAGTCACTAGGTATATGAGCTACTGGATATACACAAGCTGATCCCGAAACGCGACAAGCCAAAACTTAGCCTGTTAGCTTTTGTTTTAACGAGACTTATTCTCGCTCTTTCACAAAGACCAACTTATATGCTTCGAACCCTGCATAGCTAACAATAATATACGACGTGTCGTCTCAGCGAATAAATAGATTTTAACTGTGACATAATTGGTGTCTCATGTTATTGAAGAATCTCGTCGAAAGATACAACTCGATAATATACAATTAATGTTAATACGAATCGAAAATTAGGGAGATATCATAAGTTAACAATGACATTTTGGTTTGCAGCCAACTTGGAAAGTTTTAGTAAGTACTAGAATATTTACTACGCTAGCGCTCTCCATCACTTTTTAGTTGTAGCTTGTAGCGTGCGCTAACATCCGCGAGCAGACGCATAGCTACTGCGATGCTGTTACCACCTTAACCGTCCCATTGCACTGAACGCACTACAAAAACCTGCACTCTGATCTTTGGACACTGGACACCAGTGTATCGTACTATTCCATCAAACCCGCTGCAAGAACTTTAAGAGCACTATCTTCGTATATGCTTCGAAACTTCTTGCAATGTGGCTGCTAGTGTCAGTGTAACGACCCGTTAGGTCTCTTTGCGGATTTGTACTGCTAATGTAAACGCCAGCCTATTATTAAGTCAAATTCTCTGTGAAATCTCTTAGAGTTATCGCTTAGACTGTGACGTCTTTTACACTGTAATGTAAGACGCCAGACCGACAGTGCAAAGTCTGATATCAACGAGAATCTGGCTCCTCGCACGTGAGGACATCGCTGACCTCGTCAATAAACTTTCTACACGACAATACAATGAACATTATTTCAAATCTGGTGGCTAAACCAACTCTACCTAAGCTGGGTGTATTGGGCAGGCTCGAAGGTGTGGTGGCGTGACCAGCAGAAACTGATCCTGATCGGTGGCATCGCACTCGCCGTGCTCGTCCTCACCGTTATCCTTTGCATCGTCATCATCTGCATCTGCAGGCGCATGCGCGCCAACTCCAAATGTAAGTACTCTCCCGCTTCAACCTCGCGCTCTGTCTGTCTGTATGTCTATTTCACGTTACGGGGCACTCTCTTTGCATTCGCTTACTTCTCTGTCTTCAGTGTATTCATTTCATATAACTTGGTTCGTACTACGTCACTGATACTCTCCGCATATGTATTATGATGAAGCCTTAACCGTTCACTAACAACTGTTATACAAACACATCCAATGTCAACACTTCAGTTGAATGTAAGGATGGAAGGCAAGGTATGTACTAAAACTGTCCCGGAACGCATCTCTCAAAAACATATCTAGATCGTGTTTGCCGTGTGTACTAACATTAACTGTTTGTTCGCCGGCCGCCACCCCCCGCCTGTCGCCGCCCGCCCGCTCCTCGCGCACTAACAATCATATAATCTGCAGACAGTAACCCCGTCGAGCTAGAGGAGAGAGAAAAGTAAGTTTTCCCTACACTAACTAATTTCTTTGAAGTATACAATATTCCCTGGAATATCGGAAGTAATTATTTAGATATAAAGATATTGTTTATGTGAGTATTTAGACGCAGATGATAGCTTTCCAGCTGTAGTGGACTCCTCCCCTAAACATAGCATAACTTGCCCTACTTCAGTGCCCCGCTCGGCCGCCTTGCGTCCCATGTGCCCTGTAGTGACTCCTCAGGAGTGAAAAATTACTTCCGATATGTTTTACTACCATATATTGTGACCGAGACGAGCTCCCGCGACTGCCGCCTCGCCCCCAGCGCTTATTATTATTATTTTTATTTATTTTATTTACTATTATTATTATGTAACGAGGTCTGCCGCCGATTACATTACAACAACAGCAGATTTGCAATGTTACCGGCATGAAGCATGCAGTACGCAGTACGCACGCTATGAACTCATGTAATAGACAGTTCATTTACGCATTTTTACTCTAACCAGATACCAGCAATGTGTATATTACAGAACTCAATAGAACTAGATTTATTATATTAAAACATAAGAAATACAAAGTGTTTCATACGATTGCGCATTTGCTGTGTTGTAATGTACGTGAGGGTGCGCGTTGCGCCCCGGCGTGGTTTCGCGCGGCCCAGCGCGGCCCAGCGCGGCCCAGCGTGGCCCAGCGTGGCCCGGCGGTGACTGTGCGATGGATGTTTCCAGCGGCGCTATCGGTCCGTGCGGAGTCTTGGCACACGTTGTCTATGCCGATGTCGCGAGCGCCGCTCGTGGTGCCAGCGCCAGCCTCTGCTCAGGTCTCTCCGTTTGCTTTGAGCGCCTTTCGCCTCTCGCTTGGACCGACGGCCGCCGCCGCCCACTAACCTCCCCTCTAGACTATTTACTGTACTGTACCCGCGCGACCGCGCAACTGCCCAAGGCCAAGCACGAACTAAACGTTTGATTGTTGCGTAGGTTCCTAAGCGCACTAACACCGGACGTTCTCAGACTGACCACCATTAACACCGCAGGTACATTACCACTAACAGACCTATCGTTATCAGTATCACGTATGTATCGCTAGATCTCGCCTAGATGGAGAATGCTTTCTTGTTTTTCTTCGCTGTTCCGAGCCCAGGTTTGCTTTGAATTTGTCACCTGAGTGTGGATTTCGTTTTGCGGAATGATCACATCGAGCCGGGCCGGTTTCACTTCGCGTAACGCCAGCGCATCCGAGTGCATGAACGTGCCAGTCCGTCGGAAAGCATTCTTCTAGTTTATGTTCTTTATGTATATTTATTTTGTTATATTTATTTTATTAGTACACTATGCATTTTCTGTAGAATCGTTTCCGTCCATCGAGGTCAGATATCGGTCTCGTGTAGGAACGTGCAATCGGTAACAAGGTTCTGTTTCCATGTCCTGTCAGTCCGGACGGCAGCTGCCTTAGTGAGGCGTCAATAGCGCAGGCCATCATCTCGCAGGCGCTGCCGGTGCTCTCGCAGCCCCGCAGCCCGCAATGCTCGGACCGCGCGCGCCTCGTGGAGCGGCTAGTGCAGGACATGCGGGACGCGCAGGAGACGCCGGTTCCTACTACGCCCGGCAAGTGGCCCGCCAAGCCCGGCGTGTTACTGCATGTCAACTCGAGTCACAGTCTGAGTCCCAAGAACCAAGCAAGGGTTGCTGCCAACTCACATAAACCCACCGAAAACACCAATCTCGGGATACTGGAAAGGAATAGAAACGTCACAAGCGAGGTGGACTGCGATAATAAATCAGAATATTCTAAAAGAAGCGGAAAATCAAAGAAGAGAGCGAAAAACATAGTCGGCGTCTTCTTGAGGAACTTTCTATGGAGTAGTGACGAGTCGGCCGATAGCGGCAACTACAACAGAATAAAGAGAACGAACAAGAGAAGTGCGCGGCCAGGGTGCAGGGACAAGTCGAGCCGCAGTCGGTTAAGGATGTTCCTCCGCGGAGGAGAGAGCGCGCATCTCATCGTCACGGAAGGAGGTAGTATCCCACGCGCCCAACTCCTCCCCCCCAACGCTGAGATTCCCTCGCGTTGCGGCCTCCATTACTCTGTAGAAAACAGTCTTGTAACATTGCTACATAAAATGTTACCGATACATTACACAACTGGTTTATAAGTAACATTGCGTACTCTCCTAGTAGTAGTTAATTTTGTTATGACATACACATCTTGGCTGCAGCCGCTATGATGTGCAGGGAAAAGAATTTGTATAGATAATATAATAAGACTGGCCCGTTGCATCCCAGGCCTTTAGCGTCATATTTTTAAATCTGTTAGGCATTATTGTGCTTCATGCCGGACGAAGCCAGCTGTCAGAGGAATACGAAGGGACGTACCAATTTATTGGCACAATATCAGTAAATACTATCATACATAGCTGTCACTAATCAAATATTACAACTCCATACAACGTTTTTACAAACCTCAAACAATGTGCCGATATTTAAATTGATATTTAAATTGATACTTAAATTGTTCTTATATTGTATTAATGAGATCATTATCCATCATCCCAGGATTATCTGAGATATACAATTAACCTGATTGATTCGTGACGTAGCAACACGCGACGGCCACGTCTCGAAAAATCTCACCTGTAATCCCATTTGATATAACATTATTTTCACTTTTTTTTTAATTTGCGCTTATTCTGCATGCAGTTGTTGTGACCTTGCTGTTGGCACGTTTTATTTTGCAAGTTTGTTTTAGACTGTTGCATGTTTTAGTCGTGTCGTTCAAAAGGCCCGACAGAGTTCCCGGCGCGCCCTCACTCCCGGCCGCGTCCTCCTCCGCCAATACGAGGAAGCGAAAGAAACCCGGTGACAGTGAGTATAATATCGCCGCGCGAGCAGTGCGCCTGCTCCTCTGCTCGTGATTGCTCTACTCAGTACAACGTTTACTTTACAAATGGTGTATGTCAAAATATACAACTGTCCGTGTCTCTGTGCGCGCAGGTCCGCCCGCGAATGGTGTAGATAGCGCCGCGAACGGCAACCTCGACCCCCCGGGGCTCTACGAGAACCTGCCCTTCCACGGACTGCAGCAGCCACCCAACAAGGTGAGCCCTCCAACCACACCCCCTACCGCCCTATCCCCCTAACTCATTAACCGTGACGACTCCGTTTATGTAAAGCATCAGTTAATCGCATTGAAACGCTTTACGTATACAGGGGTTCACCTCAAGTTTAATATTTGTTTGTCGCTTCTGGTATGATTTGCACTTAACCTTTTTGTTGTGTTCATTTCATGTTTTGTTTGGATCGCATGCGCCAGCCCGTGCAGGCCATACAGCCGCGCGTTGTAGATGTCCGCTCCGGCGCCTCCGCCTCGCCAGTGCAGAGGGTACACCCGCTGCACCGCGTGCTGCTGAACCCGCACCTGCCGCCGATGCGCACCTCCTTTCTGAAGCAGTTTCCACCGATCGCCGAAGAGATCGACAAGACGCGGAGATTCGCCTCGCTGGATGGCAGAGCGCTCAGGACTCCTGCGCGGTTCCACTCCATGAGGGTCGTCAGGAAGCGCAACATCGAGCGCTTCTACCCAAACACGGAGTACGGAGAGAACTTCACCGAAATCAATGGCGACGGTGGTGCGCTCTACCAGAACTGCGTTACTGATGAGTCGGAATCGCGGCCGGTTCCCGCGCCTCGAACCAGGCGTCCGGCGATCGCGTCTCTATCCAGCCCGGACCACGTGTATGTGAACCTGTCGATGCCCCTGCTGGTGGGCAGGCCGGACAGCTCGCCGGATGCCGTCGACGGCACAGTTCGAACCGCGCGCTCAGCCGTAGATCTCACGGCTACCACATTTGAAATCAAAAAAACAGACTCAACTGAAAACAGTTGCAATGATAAAAAGGAGAACCAAGAGCGCAACCTTACGAAGCCCAACATTATAGCGGCCACACCTAAAAGGAATTTGTCTGAGTCTCTACCAGCCGCAAGCGTGCGGGTTCGGCCGCGCCGCATCATCCTGCCGGACAAGACGCTGCAGGTGCCGCAGCTGAGCGAGCGACCAGTACCGCGCGGGCAGGTATCCCGCTTCTTACAACACTTTTGTTTCTTTTATTTGATTTATTAAAAGAATAAATAAATTATAGATTCTGTCCCTCTGAGCCTGCATGGCTCCACTAACGCTTGGCCTCACTTTCGACTAACCGTTTTGTGTTTAACCTTTACAGAATACTAACACGATCCAGCAGCAAAGCGCGCAAAAGCGCAACCACTTTAGTAATTTAAGTTCGAAAACCAAAAACAAGAAAAACTTTCAAATACCTCTACAAAAGCACCACAGCTTCTGCTACTTCCAACCGATAAGAGTGGACAGGAGGCCGCCGGGCGGGCCCGGGCCGCACCACACGCTCGGGCCCCCTGCGGCCCGCGCGCTGGCCCGGGCCGAGGACGCCCACAGACAAGGCAGATTAAAAAAGTCGGAAAGTCTGAGAGAAAAACTGTCGTGCGTCGGACTGTACGAGCAGTACGAACGGCCGCAGTACCCGGAGCTGGAGCCCCGGGGAGGGCGTGCAGACAGGCCGCGACACAACAAACTGGTGTACGCGGACCTGGCGCTTGGGAACCACAACCTCAAATTCAAGAACACGGTCAACTCGAATCGGCTATTGTACGATGCGTACGCAGCCGAGAGCGCGCGCCGCATCGACTACGCGACGCTCACCTTCAGCCAGATCGACGTCTGAGGTGAGTGCGCCTATGTCCCGCGACGGCAGCGCTGCCGAAGTCACCAATGCGCGCCGCTTTAACTACGCGACGCTCATCTTCAGCAAGATTGACGTCTGAGGTGAGTGCGTCTGTATCCCGGGACAATAGCGCCGCCGACACAACATATCATGTTGTAACGTAAAGGGTAATAGGCTCTTATTTATAATGATAGATCTGTATGAATAGAGCTACAAGTCACATTGACTACACGTATTTAAATTTCAGTACACAGATGCTACGGCAATATCTTTCGGAACCTTAGTCTTAACTCTTGTTTCTGAAAATTTCATAAGGGATAGATTTTCCAAAAAGCATTGGTTAGCTGTTACCTATGCGATTTTACGGTGGGCGTCTATTGTAAAGTTGATATATTTCTAATTTCAGCGATAGCCCCTGTACAGTGCACTACAAACACAAATGTAACAAATAACAAAACATGTTGACAAAGTGATTACAGAGCACCCGATGGTTAATATAGGTATTCTTAAAACGGCAGCGATTATCAAAGGACGGACCTCAATTGAAAACCTGCCCCTCTTTTCCACTTCTTCTGGTACACCAAGCGTGTGTATGATCGACGCGTCTGTCAGCGCCCTCTTAGGCAGATGTCGTGTTCATGCAGCACCGATGTAATCTATTTTTTATATTCTTGAGGATGCTGGTGTGCTGGTGCACTCCTCATCTTTCGGCCTCGAGCATTAGCAGGATCACGACACCGGCCGTTTTGGGCAACTGATCTTCTTCCGCCTGCACCGCGCATTCTTCTTATTCTTGGGGGCCTTTTTGGGAGGTAGATCCCTTTTCCTTCTACCGAACAGATTTGCCTCTCTTACCCGCCCCTGCTCAACTGCAATCATTCCGTTTAGATCACATACAATTAATGTTACAATTTTATTCTGGGCATCACGAGGAACAAATTGAAATACATTTCATCAATGAATGTCATAATTAGTGTGTGTGTGGCCTCAATCCACAAATAAAAAAAGTGTTCTTTCAACACACGTAGCAATTTGATATAGCAAGTCGTTTTTAGAATAGACCCGGGGTTAAAAAAATGTTTAAAAATAAAAAAAAATATCGGTTTGCCAAATTGTGAACTGTTGCAGAAAAAAATAATGAAAGTCCTTTGTAATGATAAATTGCAATTAAATTAATATTTGTATGTGTGGGCAATCCCTTCCGATTTTATGTTATATACCTTCGAGCCTAAAGCTATATTATGTCCTAGTTTCCAGTCATTTCATTTGGCATAGATATCACGGGCCTCTGCCGAAGTCCCGACTCGTCTCGGAGACTGCTTCGCTCGGTCAACTACTTTACACATTCCTTGGCGTAATGCTGCGACAGACACATCACTACATCGATATATTATAAGTATAATTGTATAGCCAATAAGGGTAGTGTCTCTGCAATGAGCAACACTAAATTAAAGTGTATTTTTTTGCATAAATAAACTACTATCTTTATGTAATATTATTATCGATAAGCATCTTTAGTTCCTAGTTTTGTTGGTAACAAGTTTGCAATATCTGCCTGCACCGTGCATGATGAAGCATGGCAAATGACTCGCGGCCACTAACTTTTACTAAACTAATAAACGCGAGTTTCATCGTAAATACAACACAACCTCATTCCCGACTTGAATATTACTTTGGTTATTTCTAATTTTTTATTTTTTTTATAAATGGTGTATTAAACATATGTTTATGTAGGATATCGCTTATGGTTTAATATCATTTAAATATGCAATAATTAAATTTAAAAAAATGTAGGTGTATGTTCATTAGAATGTATGAGTTAATCGCACCCATTGACCCAATGTCCCTGCCCTCCTCGCTGTCCATCGGCAACTCTCGCCGGCGACTGTCGGCGCGTCCGGCACCAGTCGCCGGCGACTGTCGGCCGACTGCGCACACTCGGAGCATGACGTACCTGCGTTGTTGTGACCTCTGTATTTCTCTTTCTAGGAACGCTTTAGCAAGAGTCAAACGTACATATACTAAATAAGGTAATTCCTCTCTACTCATTATTTAATACGCTTCTATCAGTCACGCCCGCACCCCTCACCCCGCACCCCGCGCACCTGAATGACTTGAATGGTTGGTTGGTTGACCTTCAGTTAACGAGGACGCCGTGACGAGTCAGCCAGACGTGCGCGCCTTGTGTGTGCCTGACAACATTAACAGCCAAGCTGGCCACCCGGAGCCCCCTCAGCATTGCATCATGCCTTTACACCCGTTTGCTAATTACAGAGGATAATTAAACAATTCATTTGTTTAATCTCATTATTTTAATTGTATGGAATTTATTATCTCTGTAATAAGTTTTTTTTAACAAGAGTTCAAACTGTAATGCAGCAGCTGCCTGACGAGACCCATACCGGTGGTCGATGAACAATGACGTCACATGTCTGCGGAAATATTAATTTCGTAATGTAACAGTACATAGTCATAGCTGTGTGACGGAAATGAGTTGATCTCGCCGGCGGAGAGGCGGGGCGGCGGGAGCCGGGCTATGGGCGAGTCTCACACAGTCGTTGTGTTGCAGCCGTTCGTGCCGGAGGAGCAGCTGATCTACGCAGACGCGGAGCTGAAAGACTACGGACCCATCGACTACAAGGCGGCCTCGCTGTATGCGCGCATGAAGCGCGTCAAGGAGCAACAGCGTCTGCAGCTCGAGCGGGACTCCGGCGCGCTCTGACGCGTCTGATCATGCCATCCTGCGAGCGACCAGCGCGCTCTGACGCGTCTGCACCTACCGTCCTGCGGGCGACACTCGGGGCTGAGCAATACTCAATGATGCAATCGAAACATCTGCTTTGTGTCAAAATATCGATGTATTAATATCGACATTAGATTAAAACATTAACACGATGTCAACAGCGATATCAAAAACCAATTTATTCACATTATACAGTGACTAAATACAAAAGCTATTTTACGAAAATATGAAAACATCGAATGATTTATGAATTGTTACATTTTTTTAAATTACTGCAGATGAAAAATATCGTATTGCAATTAAGAAAAAAAAATAGATACTGGAAAAATCGATATTAAAATATCCGTTTTCGTAATATCGCTCACCGGCGTCCACTAGTGCGCTGCGGTCGACTGACTCGCGCACAGGAACAAACGCACAGGTCGCGCAGGTCGCACAGGTCGCACAGAGCCGCCGCTTGCAAACGCAACACCTGCGGCGCCTGCAAGCGGGGGCTCTCGAAACATTTTGTAAAGTTGTGAGCAAAGGCGGCTCTCGCCGTGGATGGACTCTATATGATGATAGGCAACGTTTTGTACATACAACTTGTTATTACCGAATAGTGTTAATAAATTAATTTATGAATTTTTTACAATGTGTTTTAATTCAATCTTACACATAACACACCTATACACAACACGTCTGTATATTTTTATATATTTTTGTAATTATTTGTATTCTCTGTAATGGTGGGCGCTGACGTCTGCGATACAGTCTCACGACTAGTGCAGGCGTCAACGTAAATTAAATTCTACAATGTAAAATTTGTGATCCAATAAAATTATTATTATTATTAATCTGAACTGAGTCCGAGTACTGTGCGCATAGTGCACAGAGTCCGCGCGAGTGGCGTGCTGGTTACCGCGAGGCATCGCACTGCGCTGCACGTACTGCTGCCTCAAACAATACCCTGACATACAGACAGAATCTAAAGCAATTTGCCCACTACATCGAGACAAGTTAAAACACAACAGAGCACGTTCACTGAAAATTAGTTTAACGCCATTCTTTTTTTTATACTGTCTCGACAAAGTGACTGCTTCACACCTGATGGAAAGTACCATATAGTCCGAGGACGGCGACGACTGCTAAAGGACGAAAATACAACTTTAAACTAAAAGTAATTTACGAGCGCGGTTCAATAAGTACCCATGACAGAAATGAAAACGCCATTAAAAAAATATATTTATTTTCAACATAGTTCCCTTTTAAAAAATACACTTCTCCCAACGTTCCTGCCCTTTTTAAGCCCCTCTAAAAAATAGGATCTGTCGAACTCTCCAAAATACCCCTCTGTCTCGGCGATGACTTCCCCGTTTAAGCTAAAAATTTTTTCCCGCGAGCCATTTCTTCATTTCAAAAGTCTTGTAAAAGTCCCAGGGAACCGGATCGGGTAAATACGGGAGGTACGGGAGCAATTCATAACGCAATTCATGCAGTTTGGTGGCGACAACTCCTGATGAATGTATTGGTGCGTTATCGTGGTGAAACGGCACCTTATTTTTCGCCAAATACTGCCGTGTCTCCTTATTTTTTTTTGTCAAAGCGGTCAAATAACTTACTGTAGTATTGTCCAGAGATAAGTCTTCCTTTTTATAAAAAAATCATGAGGATGAAATGAAACGTATCGGTCGTATTTATTAAACGAGAGGTTCCGAATTCTTACTTGTTACAAGGCCACACCGTTTGACAACCTTTCATGTTTATATTACCAGGCCACAAAGTGTTGGAACCATATGCCGCCACCGCTTAGACTATCCACGTCTAAATTTACGTTATAATCTATTAGTCACAAGTAGTTCATTTAATTTATTTTCTTTTATACTTTTTTTAAGTGTATATTCTTATTATAGTATCACTAATACATTTTGTAGTCGATTTGTTTATTGTATGTAATAGTATATTGAGTACCTATTATTTAATTTTGAGTGAGTGTATTATTTAAACCATATACTTTTATTTTTATTGTATTTTTATCATTTATTTAATTATTTTGATTAGATGTAACACGACCCTTCACGAAAACCAGTGCTGCAGATTTCTTGTGTTACATTAAGCTGACGGAGCCCATTTCGCCATGTTTGTATGTTTTTGTATTTTCTTCTTTTCTGTATGTTGTTTGTGTTTATGTATATTAAATTTTAGTTTGTGGCGAAATAAATATATTTATTTCATTTCATTTAATTAAAGATGACAACTCAACACAAAAACGCCTTCGAATCTCGTTTAAATTGCTCCAAACACTGTTTCGAAGTTAACAACCGCATCCGCTTGTCCACCGCGGGCAATCACGGCACCAATCGCACCATCACAATTTTTTCATCGCCATCTTGTCATGTAAAATATTAATTGCCGTTCCAGTCGGCATAAAGAGCAACCAACTTTGCTTTTATCTCCTCGCATTTTTCCCATCCAAATCAGAAAGCGAATAACCAAACAATATTACTCTTTATCCATCTAAGCGAAAATCACGAAACTTATCGAATGGCTGCAAAATGCAAGCAAACCTATCAATCAGTCTGAAATTTGTTTTACCATCGTTTGATAGATGGCAGCACACAATAATAACACCAACTTACCTTAGCAATGCCCTCTGTCGTCAAACACGGGTACTTATTGTTCCACACTCGTACTGTAAAGAGCACAAATGTAGTGCCACTAGTGACACCTCTTTCACAATGAAAGAAACTCATTCATTCAACGATGGGCGCTACTTATTTAGATTTATTTTTTATTTAGATCCGTAATCAAAATAAAGACGCGTAATCATTAATCTTGATTACAGTAATAATTAAATTAATCATGATTATTGATATATAATTGATTTTTACTTCTGACTGGTATAGAAACCTATTTTAATACTTATTTTGTTTTTTTTAATTTATGGTAAGTTGACCCGAAAAACTTCGTAGAACCTGACGGTCAAGGAATATCCTGTAACTTTTTTTTTATTCTTATGTACTGTGTTCACGACTCATTTCAGGCAATCAACCTACAAACACAAATACCTGGAAACACACGAACTGATCCCGAAACGAGAAAGGTGGAAGCGAGTCATTATGACGGTTTTGGACTTGTTTACTGTGGTCACGACCCAGTTAGGACAATCAACTTATCAACTCAAACAGCTGGAAGCATACTAAATGATCCCTAAACGAGACAGGTGGAAGCGAGTCACTATGATGGTCTTGGCACTCGGGTACCATGGTCATGACCCAATTAGGGAAATAAACCTATCAATTCAAACAGCCAGAAGGATATCTAGCGTGGTAGGTATACAAGTGGTGAAGTAGATCTACCTTAGGCTATAGCGCAAGATAGCGTATATAGATGAGAAGTGTAAGAAATGAAGAAAGTCCAGACAGCAAGTAGATAAGCGTATAATGAAGCACAATAAGAAGTATTAGTAAGAATAAGCAAGTACAAGTACAATGGTCCAAGAAGTACATCCAAGTACAGTAGTGGTTATTGTACCCGTGCGAGACATAAGTAGCGTTGACAGTAAGCTCATACAGAAGCGGAGCGAGTATGTAGTCTTGCGGAACAGCCGTTGGAACAGGACACGGGATGCTGTGTCTGCACCTGAACACGTGTAGTCACATTGCGATCTGCGGAACTCTATCTATGCTTGTCGATGTTCACACTAATGTTTCCCATTAGTAACATCTCGCAGACCTCGGGGTCGGGGTAGTGCGGTGGAGGTGAGACAGGGTATCGCAATTACCGCGTCGAGTGCAAAAGCTTTCAGCTTTCATGTCGTCGTCGTATCGAGAACAGCCGGCGGCGGCCCGGAGCAGGAGGACGCATCGATAACGGAATAATGACGTGTATTGAGTGCTTAATGGCAACGTCCATTATCCGCGTTCCAGCTGCACCGTGTAGCGCACTCCCGCCTCACTGCCGGCAGACATTGTGCGACACACAATGACACATTGCGGCACGGTGCGCGTCGCTCGCGAGCCCTCTCACCGCGACAACTCGACATCATGTCGAACAGCGACTAGTGGGTACAATGCGAACACACACAAACACATGAGTATATGTATAATCCTGTTTAAGTAATGAGGCACAATACTTAAGGGGGGCGATACATGTAACCATCTGAAGTTTTGTCGTTTTTCAGGGACTTATTTAACTCATTGAACGGACATTTTTTGAGACAAATGTTCAGAGATTCACTGCACGATCAAATTGGTCGAAAAAAAATTTTAAACCACTCTACCCTATGATTTGGAGGCCACTCTTTTAAATGGTGATGGTAACAAGTCCCTAAAATGAATTTGTTGATGCGAAAATTGGAAATAAAAAAAAACGCTTTTTTTGTGAAAATATTTTTTTAAAACCTATTTTTTTTTTCGCTTTTGCATTTTTTCACTTGCTTAATACCCATGAATATCGCGTCTATGGACCCTAAACTGAAAGTTAGTAACTTTGAGGTAGTGAAAAAAAAAAAAATCATACTAAATAGCGTCCGAAACAATAAATTTTGGTTTTAGTCTTTAGCAATTTTTTTCTCGATTTCTATTATAGGCTTAATGAAAAATTTTCTAAGAATAAAAACGTCTTAAAATTAGTCAAAGAATGCCCTCAATTTTTCAGAACCGTTAAAAAAAATTCGATTTTCGCGGATGTCCGATTTTGCTCATAATTATTTAGTACAATCTTATATCATATCAATAAAATAATCATAATTATTTATTATTTAGTAAAATCGAACAAGGAATGAAAATAGCATTCTCAGTGCCATTTTCATTTTCTTCCAGTTCAATGAGTTTGTTGGCACCTCAGAAAAAAAAATGTCGGATTTTTCAATCTTTTTTTTCGATGATTTTTGGGTAAAATATAGTAATTTTATAATTCATAATGAACATTAGTTGAAATTTCTTATATCATAAGATGTTGGTAAAACAGACGCAAAAATTAAATTCCATTCCAGTATATAAATTATAGCTGACCCGTCGAACTTCGCACCGCCTAACAGTCAATGAATGTCATGTGACAGATTAGCTGAACTTAATTTATGATTTTATGAAAGTAATACAATGAATACAAAATAAACATTTTGATATATTTTCCTTAAATACACAAAATAAATTTCTGAACGTGCTCATTAATATTTGACAACCAATATATATGTAAAAAATCCTTTTTATTACTGACCTTATTCTACATTTTTAAATCTATAATACGCCATTATCGGAATATTGTGGATATATCTTGTCGATTCGAAACCATCATTATTATTTTTTTAATTTGAGTTTAGAGTTTACCCTATCGACGGGATGAATATTAAATGTTTAATAGTCACGAAACCGATAAACATATTGTATGGAAAATTGTTTTTCCTTTTATTTATTTTTTTCTTCAATTTCCAATGTTTTAGTTGTTACTCTGCTACTTGAATCGGAGATAAATAATACATATAGGTACAACAAATGAAATTCAAAAACTATGAAAATCGGTCCAGTTGTTCTCGAGTTACCAGTGTTCGAACGTTGTTTAATATACATACTACATATATAGATAATAAAAGTGCCAGAAAATGCTTATCAGAAAAGTAAATAGTTTACTCGATTCATAATACTAAATATATAGCCAAGGCATTCGTAACATCATTTGATTGTTGTTTGCCCTTACTACAAACAAGCTGCAGAGAGGTGCTCGGAAGTGCTTACCGAAGGATGTCCGGGTTGCTTTTGGGCAAAGTGAACAAGGTAGCGTTGAACGAACATACAAGCTTTGTTGGAGGTGCCGACACTGGCGCTTCTTCACGATAATCAAAATGAATTCAGTTTTGTGAAACTTTTATGACATATGGCTGAAGGTTCCGAACGAAGCTCATCACGTTGCGTTGCCGTAGTCTTTATCGTAGTCGTTGCATGCGGCTAGTTTTGATAAAACTGTGGCTAATGTTTTTTCAAACATTCTACGAAGGTAAAATGCTGCTATACGACGAAATAATCAATGCCTGAAATATTACAACACTAGCTGATCCGGCAATCGTTTTTTTGCTATATAAGGTTTTGTAATATCTTCTAAGATGTTCATTGAAATTAAGTGATGTCAAAGACAATTTTGTTCACAATTAAATACTCTTTTTCAACAACACATTTATTTGAATAAAGATTAATATTATTACGTTGATACAACTCTTAACAAATAATGCATTAATTTCGAGAAAATTTGTTTACCATAAAAACGGTTCTAGTGACTTAATCTTAAAAGATAGACATATACTGTCACGGACTTTTTTTTAGATCATTTCAAGAGGAATAATTCTTTCTTACATATATTTTTGGTATCTTGAACCGTTTTTGCAGCGCACGCATAGGAAGACCTCAAGGATGAATAATTTTCCCCGTTTTTTTTTTCACATTTTCCATTATTTCTTCGCTCCTAATAATTGCATCGTAATGTTATATAGCCTAAAGCCTTCCTCGATAAATGGTCTATTCAACACAAAAAGAAATTTTCAATTCGAACCAGTAGTTCCTGAGATTAGCGCGTTCAAACAAACAAACAAACTCTTCAACTTTATAATATTAGTATAGATTTTCTTAAAAAGTTTTATTTAGGTTGGGGGTAGTAGAGGTCTTAAGAATATTTTATTATTTATAACTGTTAGGTATTGCCATGAGATTCCAACTATTTACCTGTCGGTCCCCTATCCCCTTCCACCACAAGCCTAAACAACAGATGGCGCCCGGCGCGAATAAAATAGTACTAATCAACACAGGTGCAATCAACACGTGACGCGAGCGCTAAACAGTCTATATTCGTTTTTCTCAATTCCAACGACATCGAAGGCGTGATTCTTCACTAAAAAGGTACGTGGTTCCTGTCGTTCCTATTTCCTGGATCTCATAGCTACTAGCTAATAATAATAATTATGTTTCTATATCCAACAATAACAAAATACCATCCAAACCTGGATTGGTCATGGATCATGGTGTAACTTTCGATACCTGTCCTGCTGTGCATGCGACCGTCGCCCGCGCTGTGCGGCTAACGAGGCGGAAGGAGCGCACAAAGCGTCTCGCGCTCGACACAAATTGATTTCCTACTATTACCGACTGTCTTTGAGCCGCGACTCACTGCCTCGCGCGGCGGGGCGAGCTTGTAGGGCGCTTGGCTGCCGGGGGAGGGGGGGCGGCACTGGCGCTCGCTAATGGCCGGCTATTATTTTATTTTCCGGCGCTGTGTGAGAAAATTGGCTTAATTCTATCGCTGCTGGGTGGGCGGAGGGGCGGCGGCGGGCGCGAGGAGCTCGAGTCGGATAGCAGCTATTTAGTTAATGACGGGAAGAGCCTTTCAAGTGATCCCGCAGGAAACGCACTCGCTCCTGCTGGTGAATTCACGCGACGACGACGGCCCTGCCTACGATGTCCTGTCAGATGGAAAATAGGTCTCATGACAATAGATAAAGCGATTATGAAACGCAACGCGAAGTAATTACATCTTATTCAATATAGTCTGGCCCTCGAAGCGCTGACACCCGGACAGCGACAACAGCCCTGGACCACGCGACCATTTCTATCTGTAATTCTAAGACCAATTCACTCGTGATAGCAGAGAAACCACTTTGGAAAGTCTGCACGTCAGCAAACGCACTGGGCTCGAGAATCTCTTTGGTTGCAACTGAACCGGTCAGTCGATAAAAGCTTACGACTCTGGGTAGTGAGGTGTTCATCTTGATGCCAGCCTGCCAACCTACCGGGTCTCACTGATCTACTCTCTTGGTGACGCAGGGCGTGAGCACACATCCTGGCAAAGGGTCAATAACACCTTGATACCGTTGTTGTGGGCCAATTAGATATTGAGGGCAGCGGGTGTATCTTGGGTCGATTCCCAGATCCTTCGCTACGATTCGCTGGCTGAGCACCTTCTGTGCTCGCCCCCTAAGCCCTGTTGAACTGTGTAGGCCTGTCCCGGCCATCAGTAATTAGTCCATTAAAAAAAAACCTTCCACTACGGCAAATGCGGCGGCCGCAAATGGAGTGGCGGAGTGTAGAGTCGAAGAGTTGGTATATAATTTTTTTTTCTCCGGGAATGATAAAAGTAAACTAAGATTTGTAATATAGCACCTATAATTTAATCAACTAAAAAAACGATATATCTGAATATTTACTTGAACAACCAAACACAGAACGTAGTCCTTTTTGAAGTTGGTTATAAATAGGAAACTTTTATTTTGTTATATTTATTAAAAATGCCATATTTAATGTACTGGTTTTGGGTCCAGTGAGTCCATACTCTGGACACCGTACCCCACGCCCCTTCAACTTTTGACTTCAAAATCGACTCTGGGCGGTCGGGCCTGTTTCTAATATTATTTTCTTATAATTTCAAGAATAAATAAATACCCAACAATCCCTTTGTACAGTTGCGATAACGAAAAGCACAGATGCTGGATTTAACATTAGGGTAAAATTTTCCGCAGTGGAGACGGACTATTAGTAAAAAAAAACATTTGTAGGCATCGCTCCTGGCTTCTGTCCCGTGAAACAAATTGCTGCCGGACTGCTTTCCATGCGCCGGACCAGCACTTGACTCTAACTTGTTGGGAAAAAATTGAAAACTAAGTGAAATCACTTAGCGTAGAGCGTAACATAATTTGAAACTGTTTGTGCGACGCAATGAATTAAAAGTTATTTGTAAATATAATTTTTTAACTTATTTGTAAATAATAAAAACTCAACTTGATATCAATTTATAAGTTGCTGGTAGTTTGTTTTCTATTTTTTTCTCTAATTATGGGATGCGGCTGTTCTGATTTTCTCAAACGTTTAGGAGGGATGGCCACACTGCAACTTTCTTTAATGTTTTTTTTATCATTTATTTAGTTGTCTAACAAATACCTATAGAGCAGAGATAAGTTGTGAATAACCTAAAAAATAATTAACAAAAGGTAATTGCTTTTAAGTATGTAGAATATTAGTTGAAAATGCGTCGCCGTGCTATAGAGTTCAGAAGAATCTATTAATAAAAGGAAATACAATGCCATGCGAATGTGCAGTAGGCAAAAGAACAAAATCGTGTATAGAGGAATTAAGTACATAAAACGGAAGATTCAAATTGAAACAAAATTAAACATAGTTTTTACATAGAGAGTACAGAGCCGGGGACCCGTCTGCTTTGGCGACGCTAACAAGTACCTACTTGTATACTATACTTATAGTAAATGATATTATATGTATTAGCTTGTAGTTACAAGTTGTCAGTATATGAAGTCGATTGGCTCCACTAGACTACCGCTGAGGGCTGCCAGTCGGTATCATACAACTTGACGTAGGTATGCCCTTGAATGTAGCCAGCGCAGCAGAGTGTAGTGTAGTACAGTGCGGCGCAGCGCATCGCGAGGGCATCAGTTTGACGAATTCTGGTTTGCCGCAGAACTCGATTACATTAACACAGAATCGTGTATCGCTCTCGGTGTCGCAACCGACCGACGAGAGTTGCGCTGCAGTCGTGTCGCGGCTACGCCCCTCGCTCTACAGCCAGTCAGACGTGAAGGGGCGGTGTCGCAGAGCGAGAGAACAAACGCTGCGCGCGAGCGAGATAGGGCACCAGTGCAGGGTGTCAGTCTGTGTGTGGTCGCCTGTGACGGCGGTCGGGATGCGCTGAGTGTCGTGTCGTGCCACGTGTCGTGTGTCGTGTCGTGCAGTGCAGAGTGCGATGTCGGGCAGCGTGCGGCGCGGCGCCGCCTACACCATCGACAGCATCCTCGGGCACGTTGCCGTCGCCGCCGCTGCCGCCGCTGACGGTACTGCTACAGCCCACCCTGCAACCACCCTGTGTCTCCAGCTGACAAGCTCGTGCGGCAGCCGAGGTTCTCAGTCCACAAATAATGTTTAGGGAGTAGTGAGCGACCACAGTGAATGCCGGACGACAGTTGCGTGTGGGAAACTATGATTACAAGCTATTATAGTATAATGAAACAATCCCAACTCAAATACAAATGGTATAACAATGTCTAGCTGCCGGTCTGACGCATTTTCTCGAACAGGGTGTAGGATAATACGATAATTATTATTATTTACCACCTATAGAACGTTTTCAATATGCGTTATGCGGTAGAAGCTGCCTCTGGGTAGTTATACGAATTTCACAATATTCGTCTCGCTGCATCTCTTTGGTGATGAGCAGGAATCTCGTTAAAGTAATAGTGATCTTAGAGAAAGTGAAAGAAATATATTAAAGTAATTTACATTTTCTTTGGATATTTATTATAAGCTTATTTATAAATCTATTTCTATACCATTTTAAACTAATTCAAACACCAATGCGACCTACCATGTTTCACTGTTACTAAAAAAAATGAAGAAGTTTTGAAATGTAATGTGTTCAGTGGAATCAGAAAAGGCACAACCACTCGTAGCAGCGTAGTCACGTAGCGCGTAGAGTCTTAGCGAGCGCCGGGCGCCTGTAAAAGACTTGAACGCGAGCGTAGGTGCAACAGAGCAGCAGCACTGTTCCTCGAGGTCACCAGCTAGCCGTATGTTGTTATGAATTACAGTTGGATAACAACCGCGACAAGTACATATGGAAACTATTCGTTCGCAATTTGTCCGATTACATAGTAATAGTGCAAATGGTTAATAACGTTAATTACTAATGTCTATTAAGTTAAAACATTACCAAAGGCTATATTTAAAAAAATATATATTTCATTCGTGAAGCTGTTTGTATATCCTGGGCTTGGCTACAAAAGCCCATTCGAAGCTTTCAACGAAGTATATCTTTGAAAAATACTGTGATTCTTTTTGAAATTTCCAAAAATAATGCCATTCTGATAGAACTCACTCTTTATCGCATGTTTGAGTAGTTACCTGCAATGTATTTTTTCCAAATTGTAAGAAATTGCAAATAATTACGCGCTACACCCAAACGATATAGAGTAGGCACTTCCGTTCTATGTCGCCGTGACTGCAGCAATACTGAAACAGTCATAAGTAAGTAACCAGCTCCGGATCTTGATTTTTTTTCGCGGCGGAGCAGAATCTTCTGTTTGCCCCTTCCTCATCAGTCTTTACCTCTATTTCTCAATTATATTAATCTAATAAGAATGTTTACAGCACAATTTTTTTAGGTATATTATTGTGTTCAACAATTTTATGAAAATGTAGGAATAAATATCATTTTTCATATTTGCATAACTTAAAACTGGGTAATAATATGTTATGAGACTTTTGAGTTAACTTTAAAACGTCAAAACCAAAGGCTTCTACTTATCCGACAGTTTGCTATGGAAAGGCTTTGCCTACTTTTTTTATATATTATTCAGTGGATACGCTGGGTGATGTGCTCGTCTACCGCCAGTAGAAGGTAGCTTCAACTTGCACGAAAGTCCGAGCCTGTAACAAATGTTATACTTTCAATCCTGTTCCTCGACTAATAAATTAATGTTTTCCTAAAAATAATATTAAACTAATTAAACATTCATCTTCGATTGGTTGTTGGCTATCTTGTTACTGTCCACCCCACCACAGGCTACACTCCAGTGTGTGTACTCGCACGGACGGCGCCTGAAGAACTCCGTCCACTCAGATGCGGCCCGACTCAATTATTTCGTCCAACCTTTGTCAATACACAAAATACTTCCTTCTCGTCCCCGTTTCGACCACATTCTCCGTAAATAATACTAAGTAGTTAAATTTTTCTTTTCAACCGGCATATCAAATGCACAAGTCCAATAAAGCGGAATCCTGTGCCCCTATGACCACAGCAGGTCGAAATCGTCACACAGCACAAACTCTTAAACCGCTGCATTAGGAATTGTATCAAAGTGAACGTGTGTATGCGTTTGATTAAGCTCGTGTCAAATGGCTGCTGCATGGTGCTAGAGCGCTGTAGCGATTCGTATTAGTTAAATGAAGTTGTAAACTGTTGGATTCTCCCAATAATGTCGACTGTACTCGTAATGCAACTTGTTACGCGTTGTAGTTGGACGACTGTCGCCCTTGATTTATCGCAATAAGGTTCATATCAGGGCAGCGCAGCACAGTGTCAGCATCGAGATCGGCCTCTCTACTCGAGTGAGGGCCAATTTGTTGGATTAAGGGGATGATGCGGCTCACAGAAATCAATATGGCCCTCGTTATAAATATAAATTGTATTTGTGTTTAGATATTTTTTAAAATGAATAAAATCAACGGGATGTATGCTCTTTACTATAACACTCTTTCACTACGTCGTGTTATACTTCCCTAAATATGTATGTGTTGATGATGATGTGGAATGTGTAGTGGTAGAACTCCAACTCGCTTCAATTAATACACTGACATATCTTTTCAATATAATATATTATATTGTGTTACACTTTATAAACAAACACATTTATTTTACTTTACATTATAATATCTATTACACGACTAATCCCTTCCAGTTCAGATCCAATCTAATATAATAATTTAAAATTTAATTAAACTTTATATTGAAATGGCGAAGTTCCTTCTTTTCCTATTCTATTTAACATAAAACTTAATTTTTATTCAATGGCCAACTCTGATATAACTGCCATAAAGATGTAACTTATTTTCGTACTTCTTTCATACAATCACTACAGTACACAAATACAAAAATGTGCAAAATATCTGAATAAACTGACGACTGATAGAGCAGACCAGGTTGTGGAATGTCATAATCTTAAGTCTTCTTAAGTTATGACGAAATTGTGCGCAATATTATACATGAAATCAAAATGATCGTTTCGTTTTAAAATCATGTAAACAAAACATTTATTGTATTTAACTGCGGACATGAATCCCAGAGCACAGTCCCGCCCAGAGCCAGACTGCAGCAAAGTACGGCATGCGTCGCAGACTTTGTGAATTTTAACACTAGATTCATCAAACCCGTCAAAATGACCGGTCCTTATATTTGTCTTACATTTTTTATCATTCTGAAAAACAACATGTCTTTTACTAACATAAGATGTTGATAAATATTATGGTCTTAATTTGATTCATAACAAAGCAAAATAAACAATGCTATACCTATTTCTAAAATAGATATAAATTGTTCGCCCGTAGATTTAGTGATAACGAATTTTATACTGCAGAGGTTTATTTTTCCATCTGAAGTTTTCCTCAGTAAGAAATACTAAAATCCGCAATGAATTTTTTCATTATATTACAATAAATAATTATTAATTTGTAATGGTTGGGCTTTTGCCCGAACTGGGTCATGACCACAGTACACAAGTGTAAAGAACGTCATAGTGACTCAGTTTGGCCTGTCGCGTTTTGAGATAAGCTTATGTATATCTAGTAACTAATATACCTAGATACCTTCAGTCGTGGTATATGTGGGCCGACATGACGACGGAGACTATCAATGCATTTCCATCCTTTAATAGTTGCTTTTATTTTTGGACTATACTGTACTTGCCATCATGTGCACTGCAGTCACTTTAAAGAGCCAGAAAAAAAAAAGATTCAAGTGTATGCCGATATGCTATGCCAAAGTAATTATATTTATTCATTATTTTGCGAGAACAGGTGGCACTTACGACATGCCCTAACGTTATTTGAGACTGTAACTTCAATGTGATTATAATTCAAAGGCTGAGATTTATAGACTAAACTTTAAGTTTGCTTAGACTTTACAAAAACATTACAATTTATATTACTCAGTGAATGTCAAAGGATTTGGTCAATCACCGATTTTATCAATATGGACTTGGCTTTGCGAATACTATGGCTATACTCAAGTTCCTATTATACATTGTACATCTATATTCAGTTTTTTGTTAAGACGAATTTATTATTTGAGAACTTTGCTAAGCAAAGTCGAAATAGGATCAATAAATCTCAGCCTGAGTGTGCTACAACAACCTGTTTTACTTTAAATGTCCCAGCATATTAAAATATATTATGCTTAATTATTTACTATTGCAAAGAGAACAGTAAAAAGCTGCATAAGACTCGTTTACAAACGACTGTCGAGGGGAGAGTCAAAGTTATGAATACATTCGGACTTTGTCATTTGTATTTAAATAGTGTTAGTTACGAATACGCGGACCAAAGCGCAATAGAGCCAAGAGGGGAAAGCGGGGCGGATCGGGGTGCAGCGGGGTGGGAACAAGGGGATTACAATACTTAAAAATGATTCAGTTAATAATGCAATAGAACTAGTTGTAAACAGTTTGTAAGATTAGTTGCAGAGCGGACTCAATTATATTGAAATAATCCGCGCACAATGCGCCGTTGTCGACTGTCGGCTTAGCGATTCGCAATACAAACAGCATCAGCTCTCAGCACAGACAACAGCAGCAGTCAGTAACGCGGAATGACGTTAAGTGGCTCACAAAGCGCGCTCCGGTGACGGCCCGTGGGGTGCGACCCGACCTGCCCTCGCTCACATCGCTCCCACCGGTGGGAACGTTTGCTTGCTATCTTTTGATTTCTACTTACTGTGACGGATAACTCTATACTTGACTGTCACTGGCTTGATGTGTCCAGAAATATATTTTATACGAATTAATATAATTTGGCGGGACCTGTGCGGGTCTGGCTCGGAGCAGGCAAACAACGACACTCCTCGTTTTGTGACGACGCGATCTTTATAAAACCACACTCCCTCGTGTTGCTCAACTCTTTGTGAACGTGCCCTTATACATGTCCGGTTCTGGTCTGTGACCTTAGACAAACTTTCATTTCTTTATCGATTACTCTAGTAGGAAAGTGCATTTGTATGGAATTGGCACAACCTGTCGACGTGATATTTTGAATGCTACGCCATTCCATTCATTTTGGGTTTTTTTTTTCAGCATTATCGTTTATCGATGTTATGTTATTGTTTAGGCCCTCTGATTGGAACAGTAGACAAGGGACTTCAAAATGGGCATTGTACAATGTACTGAGTGCGTTCTTACTACAACTTGAAATTACATATGAACATATTTAAGACTGATATAAGGTTCGCTTTTTTATTTATAATCTGAACTGCGAAGGAGTGGCAGGGAGTGACATACGCTCCCGGTGTCTGGGTCTACATGTTCTTATTATTTCGGAAACTTCTAACTAAGAATGATAAGACATCTGTGAGCAAACGCATTCCATCGTCTAAGTCGCCTTAGCCAGCCTTCCCGTGTGATTTTGCTCGAGCATTAAAGTAATTAAACTAATACAAGTCTTCATAATCCTTAAAAACAGGAAAACGATTACACCTATGACCGTGTGATGAGAACGAGAGCGAGATGGCATACTCTCGCTAATTTCCCTGGCGCAGGTGCAGGTACAGGTACAAGCGTAGATGCAGGCGAGCTCTAGCAGTTACTGGGCTTCATATTATATTTATCGTCAGAACGCGCAGTGGAGCTGAAGAGCGAGTCCGGCGCGCACTCCGACTGCGAGCACGAGCAGCACGACGCACACGAGATACATCGCGAGCCTGGGGAGCAGCTTGACGCGCTCGACGCGGGCAGACCGCGCAAGGTAACTTACACACTGAGTTGTGCGACGCTCTCATGCTGATCTCTAGTATTGCTCATTATTGCAACAATATACAATTTAATTCCGTGTCCGTTCCGAGTCCGACCGAAACTGGTTTTCCGGTCGAAACCGAAACCGAATATTCGGCCGTGGCTTCAGTTTCGGCCGAAACCGAAACCGAAACTCACGTGATCAAGTATAAACGTCAACGTGGTCAAGTAAAAAAATGAAACAAAAACTTACATGTAATCAGTTCCATCAAAACATCACCTTTAAAGAATGTTTACGTCGGGTGATAACGCACTAAGTTGTGTTGCTATAGGGCAATGCGAACGGCGCACGAATCCCGAACAGGGCCGCCGTTGCCGCGAGAAACGAAGTTAGGCAAGCAAGTACGACAACTACCGTAATCAGTTTCGGTTTCGACAAAAGTTTCGGCCAATATTGGCCGAAACCGAAACTGCTGCCGAAACTTGATTTTTGACCGAAACTCGGCCGAAACCGAACTTTCGGTCGGACACTAAATTTAATGCATTGTTTTTATTCAAGGTATTGCCTTTAAAAACTAAAAAAGTAGCTGTCAATAATTCGTTAGTTTCACTATCAAACGCAAAAACATCTGTGACGTCTTGAACTTGTGGAAATAGCCCAGGTTGTTTCCCTTTGAGTCGCAGATTGCTCTGTCGATATAAAAGTCGTTCAATTCAGTTTCACGTGAGTCTGAACAACAATAACTATGTACCCAAGGACAATGTGGTAGGTGGACAGGCGTCTGATGGTCTACTGTTGGATTCAGTATTGTCACATGATTATGTCCGATAGCGCGAAGATATGCTAGGTTTGTAGTATTTTGGCCCATCACCATTGCTCCGTGGCTTTCCGTAAGAATGTGGGCATGTTATAGGAGATGACGCCAGCATTCACTGTTTTTAAACTATCAATTACAATCAGTTTTTAGGTATAAGCAATAAAATTTGTATTTGACCTTTTAAAGAAACTGTTATTTGTGTAAAACATAGTGAGACTAATAATTATTGAAAAACAGTCGTTACTACCATCATTACTATCCAGGACTGAACTCGACAGACTTGTTTGTTGTCTTAACTATTTTTTTACTTTGATGATTTTTGCTAAATACTGTACTATTCAATGATTAAGTTCCGAAGTATATAGGTGTGTGTGCGTGTGTGTGTACAAGCAGGTGCGTCGCAGCCGCACGACGTTCACGACGTACCAGCTGCACGAGCTCGAGCGCGCGTTCGACAAGACGCAGTACCCGGACGTGTTCACGCGCGAGGAGCTCGCCATGCGCCTTGACCTTAGTGAAGCGCGCGTCCAGGTATCTATCTTTGTTATCCATACAGACTATACATGCACTCACCCACACATAAATGATAACCAGCTACACTCATTTGCTTAACCGTATGCACACTTACATTAAGTAACTCCCATTCTTACAGGCAAGAATCTATCCATTTATATGTACACTGATCGATAGCTAAGTACATGCACTCGGGAACAGTTAGCGCTGCATGTAAAACGCATTTCATTATTAATTCATAGGAGTATGGATGCATCAGCGGCCGCGCACTCTTGTTAGCACACAACTACAATGATTATATTACGCATGTAGCACATTCTGTTATGAGTTATTCTTTCGTTTAGGAAAACGTGAGTTTTTATGTAAAGCCTGGAAATATCGTTTATACAAAAGGTCCTGCAGCGTGTCCCTGCGTCAGCGGGTCACGTGACGTGTGAACGCAGTTTAACGCAGATCGTATAGTGTAGATGCATTATGATGGGCACACTTACACTTCCCTTGCGAGGAAAACTGATCACGTATGCATGACTGTACATATGTATGAAAGCTTTATATTTAGCATTAATTTCTATCCTGTGGCCGCGATGTATAACAGAGGCTCTACACTACACCACGCTATGCGACCATCTGCGGCCTGGTAATGACGGGCCGTGGATGCTCAGCTGGTCACTGCTTACTCGGGGATCTTATAATGATGCTGACCGATTTTTTCTACGGAGCATTAATTACACTCTTAATTTAATAAACAAAGTTTGCGAATTGCAATTACGAAACTAAAAGAGTGGGCATTGTTTTTATAAAATAAAAAAAAATATAAAACTAAACCGACGACAAACAAGTGAACGTGACGTACAAACGGCAGTTAGCGGGTAGCCTAGTTGATGCCGCAATGAATACAGAGTGCACTACTGTACTGTACTGTGCTGCAGTGTAAAGAGGAAAGACTGTGATGTAACTCTCGAGGCGACAGCGCTAATGACGGCCGCCCACTGCCGCGCTGCACCGTGCCGTTGTCCCACACGGCCGAGCGATAGCTGTGCTGAGGAACGCTATCTCACTGTATTGTGCTCATTATAACATCTACTACCTTGTACACAATGCTATACGAATTTATATTATGTAAAAGTATATAAATAACATTCTTAAGGTAACAATTCGTTCTATTTATCGGTAACACTACCAATATATTGTATTCTGCAGAAAGTGGCACGGGTCAGCACTACACTGTTTGTGTACTTTGTGTGCGATATAGAAGTTACAAAATGCACCTTGTATATGATTGCATCGCATCGCATGGTGTAAGTGAGCAGTACTCGGATAATAACGTCCGGCAATTAGTCACACGACTAGTCCCGCGCCCGGCTGCGTTCGCTCACTGGCGAACGCATTTACTACAAGAGCTGTTTCGCATTCAATTAGCACAATTTTCAGTCAATTCTGGTCACTTATGATTATCCTCAAAGTCTATTCATTCCTATATCGCGTAACCTCAATAACATTGAAACGGCAAGCGTCTCACTTGAAGTATTCATAAAACATCACCAGAAAGGAATTGATCACATTTTATTTCTCTAAACACTGCTTTATTATTGTAATGTATGGTATACGTCACTTTTCATTATTTATTTATTTATTCACAAATCTACAGTATATAATTTTATAATTTAATGCAGGAAAACGTACTAAAAATCGGATTAACCAAGATGATTTGTGTAACAAGGTTATATGAGAGCATTTAAATACGATTCAAATAATTGTTATGAAATAAAAGGTTATTAAAAGTTATTAAGTTAGTAAAATTTATATGTGAAATGTGTAGTGTGGTTGTTTACTTTGTGTATGTGACTTAGTGTGTGTGTATAAATGTGTATGTTAACTGTCCCTGTCCGAAAACGGTCCGATAGCCTCGACTACTTTCTTCCTGAAGGACCCGCAGCTCTCGTGGAAAATATCCACATGTGGTGTAAATATAATAAATTTATATTTATCCCCGCGCGGCTGCCTCGCGTCGGCGCTGTGTGCTGCTCGCCCTAACAATGGTTTAATTAAGCGTGATTTAGCACGGAGTGTGCTTCCGCCGCGAGCGCGAGCCGTTCCCTCATTATGAACTTGACGTAGGCGACAGCGGGCGTGCAGCGGGACGGAGCAGGCGGGAGGGGGAGGGCAATCAGCATGGAGACAGAACACTTGAGAAATCAAATGCAGCGAGAGATTATCCCGCGCTCTTTAAACTGAATAACAGCGAGCGCGTCGCTTTGCAACGCGACAGTGATTTGCTGGACAGTTCATTAATAATAATCGAGCTGCAATCTCCGGCGTTTTGCGATTGTCCATCGCTTAGAAAGTCTTTGTTTTTAGTGAAAAAATGCTATACTATGTCGTTGCAAGCGATGCGTAGGGGCCAAGTGGGACATATGGATCTTGGTCGATAAGTTCTAATACGTATTATATCAGTGACATCTCAGCCGGTTGTGTGACGATATTGACTGCTATGCACATTCAAATGCTCTCTAAGATTTTTACATGTCCATAAGTTTATAACTCGTTTAGTGATAGACGTGTAACAAACGACAAATTATCGCGTGATGTGCACAACAAATTAATAGAAATGAAGCAATAGTCGGATCGTAAAGACACTCGTTAGGTCAATTATACGTGTAGAGATTTAATAATGAATAATTGCCCCTCGGCGGCACGCAGCACTCAGAGCACAGCACATAGCGCGCAGCAGCGCGCAGGGCTGTCACGCGGATTGTGTTTTAACTTCTGTAGAAAGATGAGTCGCCTCTCCAATTTTTTTCTCTTCAAATTAATAACCTATTTATTTCTCTGTTGGTATACTCGCGGAAGATTAGTACAGAATATTAGTCAGCCTAAACTTAATATAAACAATTATTACACGAATAAAGTGACCCAAAGCGACAAAAAGTATACTTTGTATAAATAGTATTAGCAAGATTTTAAGCGCATGAACTATAAGTTACTTCTATGAACATTACAGCCGGCACAGTAGACAGTTTCAGTTAAAAAAAATGCATACAATTGTACCTTTTTGTCTTTGAAGGCGATTAATTACAATCAGGTCTTTTGCTAAATTACAAACGCAGAGCCTTTTTGAACATTCGTTGAGGATAATATATCTGTAACACTTTGCGACAGCCCTCAGGGGCCGTGAGGGCTGTAGGCGCGGGATGAGGGCGGAGGGTAAGGGAGAGGACATCGCGCGGTTCTTAACTCGCACTCGAGTCGGTGCAAATTGCTTTTAATCCACTCGATAGATGGCGCTCCACTACAAAAGGCTTACACGCCCCTCCTAATGTAACAACGAACTGATTTGAACCTTACTAAGTTCGCGTTAAGGTCCAATTTGTCTTGAATAACATTCGTTTCAAGTTGAAGTTTAGATTGCAATCGAGTCCCCAATAAAAAAGTGAAGTGATCGGTGTAATCGACACGAGTCGGTCTGTCGCTTGCCGCGGAGAGGTCTGCGGGGTGCGGGATATGGGAGCGGGGGAGACTCGTTTATCTGATGTGGAGTGTGTGTGGCTGTGGAGCTGGAGCGCGGTTGTTCCCGCAGCAGGCAGAGCCGCACTAGCGGCGCGTGACTCCGTGAACCATCTCGAGCCAGCGCAAAAAGCCCAACCCAGTGGACTCACTGTATTAACTTATTTTGTACTAACTGTGGCCGCTGCTTTGTTCGCGCAGAAAAACTACTTTTACTCTAATAATCTTTATTTCAAACTAAGGTTTTTGTCTTATTGATATAAATTCCATTGATCATTTCTTTTTTTATTAGTTAGGCTTGCGTTTGACTTCAGTCTCACTCAATGGAAAGTGATGATAAGGCCCGTGATGGAACACGCTTACCCTACAAATACCGATTCATTCGTCCTTTGAAAATGTCCATATCATAAGATGTTGACAAAACAGGCGCATGAAACGAATTCCATTCCAGTAGGGGAGCGTAGGGCTTGTTGTAACAATTTTTAGAAATAATTATCTATGTATCTTGAGATGTATTCGATAAATTATCAGTAACTCAATTTTGATTGATACTCTAATCATTCTTCTATAAAATCTAATTGAAAAATATCGAATCCGTATGTAACTCTTTCAGATTTCTTTTTCTAAAAAAAAGTCAAATGTTACAACATGCCCTGTGCTTGAGGCAAATAGTAACAACAACAAAAAACGAGAAATTCACACCTTTACTCATTTATTCTCTTCACCATTTGCTTTATTTTCAACAATTACTTTCAATATATAATCATTTTAATAATAATTTTATTTTCAGCTTACTTTTCAATTCAATTACAAATAACATACAGCAATATGGGGGCAAGTTGTAACATGTTACAACATACCTCAAAATTTTGTTACAATTAGCCCCAAAACATAGTTATTGATATTAAATACGTTAACTATTACATAAATTTAGTCATCTCTAAAACTGTTATTTTATATCAAACATAGACAAATTTTAACACCAAATAAAATGTAGAAAGTTCCAATTAGTCGATATTAATAAAGTCAACCAAAAGTTTACGAAAGCAAATTTATACGTTACCTGCCGACAACGGAATGCTTGTACAGAACCCACTCACTACGCCACCTGGCGGGACACTGACTGTTATGACGTGACGCGGCGCGTAATAATGATAAGATTAAGTGAACGAAATACGTTAAAAAAGTTTAAATTCCTAGTGAAAAAGCACTGTTACTTCTTACCCCTGTTACAGAAAGCCCCCAAGTCCCTTACCTATATAAATTATAGCGGACCCATCGAACTTCGTACCGCCTAACAGTCAATAAATTGTATGTTAAAGTTTAGTTGAACTTAATTTATGATTATATGAAAGTAATACAATGAATATAAAATAAATATTTTGATATATTTTCCTTAGTTTACACTGAACGCTTTTTCTGAATTCAATTATGAACACTTTCTGAACGCACGCATAAATATTTGACAGTTACTTAACCGAGCCCGGGAGTACCCAGGCACTGTTAATTTACAAATATGAAAAAAATATTTTTAGTAATTAGAACTTAAATTTGTATGTTTACGGGGCTGACATGACTGCGTTCAAAAGCCTTTTTTTTCTCAAGAACAAAAAAAAAATTGACAGCCAACATATATGTCAATCCTTTTTCATTACAGACAATTGGCATTGATCTATTTTTTTTTTCCATTATAAAATACTTCATTATTTGAGTATTGTGGATATATCTCACGGATTTGAAACCTTTAATTAAATGCTGTTCTTTAATTTAAGGAGAGAGTTCACCGTTATGACGGGATGAACATCAAACGTTTGAGAGTTACGAAACCCATGAACATCTTGTATAGGAAAATATTTTTCTTTTATTTATTTTTGCCGTCAATTTTCCAATGTTTTAATAGCTATTCAGCTATTTGGGACAGAGACAAATACAAAAAATAAAAATCCATGAAAATCGGTCCAGTCGTTATCGATTTCTAAGTATTCGAACAAACCAGACTTTTATATATATATATATATATCAGCAAAGTGACTACAATAAACCTGATGGCAAGCACAACAGAATACTAAAACTGACCGCAACTGTCGAGAAATAGGGCATTATCCGATGATAGAGCCCTTGGTCTTACCGGCCTGCTCGAACTAAAATGGTCGCTAGTATGAAGTGGTGCATGTTGTGCATAAGTATTGGTGAAGCATAGAGAACCTTTGACCTCCTCTTTGAGCACCTCAGCTTTGTGGGGCAGAGAAAGGAGAGTGGGAGGGGGAGAGTTCCATTGTGCGGCTCTCGTTTAGAAATTATGAAATTACACCAATTTTTACTTTCTACAATGTCTTTTATTAGCGCACTACGGCTCGAGCGACTCAATTTGTTTCTATTCTCTGCGTCCGTTGTGACGTGAAGTGCACCGTATCCCCAGAGCGGTAGGGTCGAAGTTGCCTCGCCGCGGCCTGACCGCACGGGCCACGTATGAGTAATTGCTTTTCATTACGGTCCCATTGTAGTCGAGAGGCGAAGGCGACCGCGGGGTTGAATCCGGGCAGAGGGCGGCGCGCGGGGATGCTGGAATTGCCAACAATTACATACAATAAAAATATTAAAAAGTCCGCGACAGCGCCGCCTCGTATCGGAGCTGCACGGGTTTCCAAACTGTGTTAAAAATTTCCAGATGTGTGCAATTTGAATGGGAATATCTTTTGGTAGTGTTAAATGCTGGCTCGCCATCGCCGAGTCGCGGTCACCCACGCGTAGCAGGAAACAAATTGAGTTTTTTGGGAGTCGAAGCTGCTCGCGTCCGTAGGCTTTACCCTAGTTTTCCTACACGTGACTCCTGGGTGGTGCGAAACGAGCAGCAGCGAGGTGGAAGGGCGTCGGTGCCCGTCTGGGTCGCGACCTCAGTACATGGGTGTAAAGCCCGTCATAGTGACCAGTTTCCGCTTGTCGCGTTTCGGGATCAGCTTGTGTATATCCAGTAGCTCATATACCTAGAGACCTTCAGTCGTGGTATACGAGGGCCGACATGACGATGTAGACTATCAATGGATTTTCATCCTTTGATAGTCGCTTACGTTTATCGACTACACTGTACTTACCATCAGGTACTCTGTAGTCACTATGTCGAGACAGTGTAAAAAAAAACGTTTTTAATATATAAAAAATACTTAAAACACTAATCATGAATTAATTGCATTAACAAACAAATTAATGGTACATCGGTTTGAAATCTTATTTATTAAAAGGGTCTTTCTACAAGTTAGACCTTTGGTGCGATTATTGGCATCGATACGCCCAACAAACAGCACCAGTTTCAGTTCTATGGGCGCATTATAAACACATGGGCTCAGGTCTTACTTTTGTTGCCTTCTTTAAACGTTTAATTCAATAGAAACGGCGATAGTGAATATGATTTTTTCTTTTGCTACTGCTCTAGACTATAGTAGACTAGATAGAGTAGAGTGTGTAGAACGTAGAGCAAGTGCGCTTGGTGAGAGCTCTCGGTGGTGTTGCAGGTGTGGTTCCAAAACCGGCGAGCGAAGTGGCGCAAGCGCGAGAAGGCGCTCGGCAGAGACCACGCGCCCTTCATGCACCACGACCACGGTTAGTCAACCACGAATATCCAACATCCGCCTTCTACTATCCGCTATCCACTATCCGCTATTCACCATCCACAATCCGCCATCTCGTATCTCAACACAAATCGTATATGTTACTAAACGGGATAAACCCTTACTGTAGCTTGGACCAACAAATTAAACCTAGTTTAAGCTTGTATAAAACGTTATTTAATTTGACCTCAATGGTGACTTAAATCTTAATAAGTTTAAATTAGATTTAATTTGTGCAAGCCACCCTTATTCACAGCCTCCGATATTTTTAATATCAGCGTAAATACTAGATGCACCTAGGAGTATCAAGGAATATTTATTTAGAATCTCTTACTAGCAATTAGCTCCCGCCCGGTTTAATTGTTAAGAACTTTCCGACCAATCAAAACGCGTCAGTTTGAAAAAAAAGCAATTAGCTGTAGAATTGTTTTTTTTTATATAAGAATGAATAGATATTATCCAAATATCCTACAAAATATAATCCATAAAAGAATCTGATGGTTCCGATGTGGTATGGCCACCTTTATATCAGATCATCTCTAGTCTACGAGTATCCGAATACATTATAAAACAATGTGTATGAGCGGAGAGACACAAAGGGTTCGTTTCTCACACAGTCGTCCTGTACCGTGTACTCATTAAAACAAAAACAAATAGAGACGATTAAAATGAGCTTGTTTGTGTCAATAATACGACACGCGCGGTACGCATACAGGTGTCGCCAACGAGGCCGCACGCCCTGGTACAACCCCGGACACTACTGACTGATAATAGCCTCATGTCATGTTTGTCACGCATGCCCTCACTGCCGGGCTCACATGGCCTCTATTACATTATATATTCAGCTTATTTTACAGAACTTGCTTAATTAGTAAACTACTTCCTGCCCATATAATTGGAAATTTTCCTTCGCTTACATTGGTTCCTGGTAGCGCCTACGAGCACATTCTGAGTCAGCTTAATGCGTAGGTGATCGCCCCGCACCCACGCAACAAGACTCCGTCAGTAGCAACTGTTTCAGGTTCTAGCCATCTTGATCGTTTGCATGAGCGTCGTATTGTGAAATAAAATTTTTAAATTGTGTCAGAGTGAATTTAATTCATGTACGAGGAAATGAAAAACTTAATCTTTTCTGTGTTCAATTTTATTAGCATTTATATTGAAGGGCCTGTCGAAAACCATACAAAAGGCTCTTGATAGAATTACATGCAGACTGACCTTTTGAAAGTGAGTCTTCTTTAAAGTCCAAAACATTCAGTTACTAATGGGCAGAAATTTATTAAAAATTTCATTTTTTTTTTATTTGTGCTTTCCTTTGTTCTTTTACCATTATTATTGACGACAGTGTGTGAGACGACGCATCAAACACACACGCACACAAACACACACGCACACACACATATGGATAGAGCGGTACAATCATTTACAAAACATTATCAATCAGATGAGAGTGTGACATGGTTGATGGCGGTGTCCGCACCCGGTCATTACGCCACGCGCTGATTGATCGGCGGACAGTTTAAATGCAATTAGAGTGGCGGAGGGCGCGTCGATACCCGCCGATAGCGCCGCAGATAGCCGCCGATAGCGCCATTATAAACCGGTTAGCGCCCCGACACGCGCGCACTGTATCATTAGAACAATTATATATTATAGGCAAATGTATGATGTTCCACCCGATCCCGAATACGAAAACGCAGAACTAACATTTGACGCTCTTCGCGTGCAGTCGCGCTATCATGACATCCTGCAGCAACAGTACAGAAAGTGAAATCATAGATTACTTGAACCGAATGCCAGAGCCAAGGATTGCTGTCGCAGTCGAAGGCCGGCGACCAGGCCGCACTTACAAAATAATACGACGAAAAGTAACATTTGTCTTTATTTGCACCTGTTCCGTGGATGTAGGCGATGTAATGTGCGGTCCACGGGCCGCAGTTTGGCACTCCCTGTTATAAACACACTTTTAAGGCACGAGTCAGATTCTGGCAGTCACAATCCATCATCCGGCAAGCGCTGCTGGACTAAAGCAGCCAAACAGGCACTGAGACCAGAATCCAAAGCACACATTAAGCGTTCATGAGAATTTTACAAATGTTCTTTGGAGTAACTGGGTATGTGTGCGTGTTGGCAGCGGGCGGTGAGTGGAGCGAGTGGTCGGGCGAATGGGCAGGCGAGTGGTGGCCGCTAGGATTGGCCGCGCTGCCGCCACCGCCCCCAGCCGCCGCCTTCCGTGCTCTCCTGCACAGGTATGTATAGAGCGCTACCTGCAAGCTGCAAACAGCTTGAGTGTAATTGTAAGGAAGCACCCGGGTAAAGTACGTTTTCGTTCGTTTTGTCCACTGTCAGGGGAACTTCTAGCAAGCCGTTTGCAGTTCTAGTTCACTGGCTACGAGAAAGTCGTAGGTTGTCTCTGCGCTCAGAACCTGCCAGCTACAAAAACTGTGTCGCATCTACTCTCGTGCTCTTTGAATAATGCTTCTTGTCTTTATGAGGATTTGGTAAGGATCTTCGATAGAACCATGGCTCCACGTAGGTCGCGCTGCATTATTTGAATTGCTTAGTCAATGGTATGTAGGTATGAAGACGCCAAGGTTCGGACGACGGCCCATCACAGGAGAGTATTGATGTCGACTGTTATGAGAAGGAAAATGGACTCCTTCCGAAATATTCAGAGAGGATCCCAATACAAGTTTCCCTTAAAGGTAAGATTCCGGAGTAGAGAAGCCCAGGTCGTCAGAAACGGGAGTGGTTAAAAGACATAATATAGTGTCCCGGATTGAGATTTCATGTTTTGAAGAGCACAGCATGGGATCGCAGGAGGCTTTGCTTGTTGATACCAAACTTTTATGGACATGGCACATTATCACGATGCCGTAGTAGAAGTTCGATGCGACAGTTGCAGCTGTAATGGACGGTTTGTTGTTCCTTTATTCAGGTACGTGCTGTCGCTGCCACCGCCCGTGCTGCGGCCGCCGGAACCATCGCCACCCCCCGCACCACCCTCGCCGACACCGCCGCCCCCTCTGCTCCACAACCGGCCCGTGCACTAGTGCGGGGTGCGGGGCGCGGCCTGCGTAGTGCCTTACGCGTACCGCGCGCGGACACTACCAATGATCTTGAGACTGTGCGCACACGCGCAAGCGTACGCACGTGTATATATAAACACACAGACCGGTTGCGCACTGCATCGGATTCGAAAGCGTGAAAATACGGAACCTGAAAACTCAGATCGAATTCCAATGTGGCTTTACGCGCTGTGTCCGGTCTAAGTCCCTTAAAATACAAAAGTAGGAAACCACGCAATTCGGAATACTAATTAAATAAATCAATGTATATAATAATATACTTAGATATATTATAAAAATAATTAAAAAAAACTTAAATTAAACATGGCGAACCGCGACAAATCATTACTATTATTCCCTACCCTCCGTCCGCATCACTTGTTCGAACACAGTGCGCGAGCATTCATACCAATAGTATTACGGCTACTTTCAGCCCATCAATATTTTAATCCAAATTAAAGAATAACGGATGACGGATCTAGTACGCTACCACACAAATAGTTCTCCAGCTGCTTTGCAATGTGTCTTTGCGTATTCGTATCGGATGCAGTGCGTAGTCGTCCTAATGATGAATACACAATCAATTATTTGCTACCAATGTTCTTTAGGTAAGTTTAGTAGATTTAATTAACAAATAATATACAATGTTCAGTTTAAATATTATTTATAAATGATCTTCTCATTATAATGTATGCAATAGAAACAGAATAACGGTGATCGACATCGCCACGCGCCGCACGTCACACGCCAGACGTTGGCTCTCGTGTAATGCAGACTTTATGTTTACCAAACCTAATAATATTTCAATATAAACTGTAGTTTAGTGTCTAAGATTTTGTGATTTAGTATTTGTATACTGTTGTAATTAGTTCGTTTGTAAGAGTTTTTTTATTGAATTACTTTAATAGAAAAATAAATGAAAATACTATTCCTAAGTCATAAGGCACGATTTCACGATTTCTGTATGTCACAAATGCTTAACTCGGCGAATTAAAACGAGCGTTTGGGAACTCGTTCCGGGTGGAGTCGCGGCCATGCGCACACACAAACGTGCTTTCGAAATATTTCTGTGTTCATGTATAAAAATTTCCAGCACAAAGCGTTTATTATATATTATTTTTTTCATTGTACGAAGTCCCTTATTACAGCTCGGCCAACGTAAATTACGTACGTTTAATATGAATTTTGAAACTAAACATTTAACGAATAAGGTTGTAAAATGCTTGGAAAGGAATAGAATCAAACAGAACATCAAGTAATCGTTTGAGAAACAAAAAGAATTTGTTCTTTACTTTTATATTGTTGCTCAATAAATAAAACTATAAAATAAATTAATATTCAATGAAACAGGGCAGTTACTCTGATAAAATCCTTTTAATTCTGCAGGTGTAAAATTAAAGCATGATACGTATTTTCAGGAGCCTCACTCGTCTGTTATTTTGTGCATTTGATTTTTGATTTCTTCAATTAAATTAATTTAATTATGTAAAAGTTAACTCCAAGTGTTCATGTTCTAATTTATTGCTATAAATAGGTATATAAAAACATGTGTGTTATAAATGAACTAATATGTTCTAATTAAATTTATAAATACGTGTTTATATCATATCATATTATGTACAAGTATTACGTTTTTTTTTAAAACGTGTATTCCGATTTCAAGCTGTTCGATTGTAATTTATTCGTTGTGATAATCAAATGATGATGATGTCCTAGCCGAATTCGGCCACGGCGACTGCTTCAACGCCGATTATGAAAATCGCGGTCCAGTTTTCGGAAACAGTCAATTGCGCAGGAGATATTTAAGTGCATAACTGGACGCGCAGCCAGAAAAGCACTCTCTCGTCCGAGCTCCCTCAGGCCCGATGGAATGGAGAACCAGTACGATCGGGAGGGAGCGGGATGCAGGTTTGGTCGAGTTTCCCTTCTCTAAACACCTGGTTGAATTGCGGTGTTAAAGAGATACCTTAGTCGCCTTTTACGACACCTCAGCAAGAAGAGGGGGGTGCTATTCTATTTTGCCAGCAGCCACCACGGCACAAATAATCAAATATCGTTAACGTAGTGTACTGATTGATACTATCTCTTCGATAGTGCTGTATAACTGAGACCGGTCATAGGAAACTTTGTATAATGAACAGGGTATCATTTCATGCGCGATGCCGGTGAAGACAGTTACAATTGCCGCCCTTACCATCCAGAACGAGCTCAGCCAGAGTTCTGCATAAAAACTTGGCGAACAAATGTGCCGCGAACAATTTCAGTGGAATCGGACCTGTACATATTTTGATTTCGTAATAAATAATGTTTGTTCAAATTAATCGTTTCTCCCACACACGAAGCAATCCCGAATTTCCGCGATTATTTAATGTAATTTTTTCCATAATTACAAACAAAATCTAAGTCATTCCAGGGTCACGGGTTGCGTTGCTGACGAAAAGTTTCGATTGCTCCGTGTGATGCGTCTTACTTACCTACTATTCGTTCTATATAATTTTGTATAATGTCTTAAGTGAATCTTAGAAAATACCTCTTGGAATGTGAATTTCAGTAAGTTCTGTATAAAAGATTTTTGTCTGCACACGCCCTACTCAGTACATCTCGACAACATATCAAAAGTTTTTTGAGAAGCGATTTAAAATATTAAACTGCCATTGCAGTGCCTTACAGTGCACTTGGCTATTTACTCGTATCCGATCTGATTACATTTTACTGCACTCACTAGTAAATTCATTACAGATGCATTTTTAAGTTTACAAAATGTTGTGTATCCACTAATTACAATACAATAAGCCGGCAAAATTCTTCCTACAACGCTTCGCAGCGTACCCGGGGCGCGTGTACCCGTACTTGTAGAGCTGTGTTTATTGCTTACCGATAGAATAGTGTTCAGATGCAATATGTGTGTACATAGCGCAGTAGTCGTGTATATAGTGTACATATGTATGAGTGTCAGTAGTAGCCATAGTGAAGGCTTCGTTACACGTATCGAGCAGCCCGGGCCGGCGAGACAGTGCTACTTGATATGTGTGAACACGTCACAGCGCACCGGAGTGAGTAGGCACGTGTACATTTCCAATAATTCGCATATTTAAAAAACTTCAGCATAAAACGTCTTTGATTCTTTTCTTTTTCTTGTATTAACAATTATTTTTCTCTTTCTCGAACGGTGTAGTGAAAAATTTTTTTACGTTATTAAAATATTTACGACAAAGAGGAGAGTAATTATAAATACACAAGAAAGGAAAATATCCATAAGCGTTTAGTACTGGTGTTTTGTTTTAGAAATGGACAGTGGACGCGCTGGGAGGGGTAGTCGGGTCAGATGTAGGCAGCCCGCCCTGCTGGCCGGGCGGCAGGGCGGGCGGGGGGCGCAAATTCTAGCGCTCGTTACGTGTGAGGAAGACATCACTCCCGATAGCGTGTGTTTGCACCGGTGCAGGAACGTCTGAGCACAACTGCGAGCTTTTTTGAGATTAAATACTGTAATTAATTAACGATTTTAAACGTGAAATAGTATGAAGGATTCGTTTAGCGCCACCATCGCATGGTTCGGGAAATATTAATTTCATACTTTTTGACGTTTGAAAACATATACTAATTCGAAATGTAAACTTAAAAAAGTCACAGTTGGCCTGCTGCTGGTCGCGTCGCCACAGCCCACGGCGCGGCAACCGCTACTCTCTCTGGTCGCAATACATTCTCTCGCCAAATTACTGTTGTTTTATTAAAGTCCTTCCTTCATCCTTGCAAGTGAACTGTTAGCCCGAGGTAAGAAGCTCAGGCACCGTAACAACAGCAGAGCTCTTGCTGTCATCACAACACAGGTGTTTACTTTTTTGTTTTCTGTCTTTAATAACCTATTTTACTGTGTTGTTTGTTGTGTTGTGTGCCAAATAAATGTTTTTCTTTTTTTTTTATTATTTTGATTGCTAGCAAAATAAGTAAAAAACGAACAACCTGAGATCTGTGTCCAACGAATTGCTTTATATCTGTTGCCTATATAGGTGAATACAGACGTGACCGTAAGTACGAACGGTTCGGTTAACATAGACATCGGACATTCGTAAATGCTACACCTCAGGAGTTTCATCTGCTCTCCCGGTGTACGCCGACGGTGCAGGTTGCGCCTGCACGATGCGTCACTTTACAACGCGCTCTCGACAACTATTGTGTCCGTGATCTGTAATCTTGTATCTCCCTACGAACTCTCTAAACACATCATTTTCGATAATTTTGGCATTAATTCACACAGGCATACATCTACAGTATGCGTACGATGGCTGTCTCTGTGTTAGTGTGTGTGCGTACGAGATTAATATTATCGCTCCTCGCTCGATTGTTCCGCAAAGAGCATCGAGTGTTTGAAGAAAGATTAATTTGGGAAAACTTTTTGGCCACCGCCTCACCCCCTCTCTTCATCCTTCTGCCTGATGCGTCACCCCTCTGCAGAACAATAATGCCTCTTAACAAGACTCTGTATAACGGTGAACAATACTTACAGACGCTTACAGTCAGTAAAACCATTTGAGGTTTTGTTGACACCTCTTTTACCATATTTCCATTACAAAATAATAGAATTTCTAACTTTGAGCACAACCTCAGCAAAACATTAGTTATTTATTGTAAATGCGGTACCAAACGCTGCTAACATTTTTGCTTAGGTGGGTATTTCTTATTATTAAAATTCGATGTCTGTGGCCTGCAGGCCACCCTTAGTTCCTCGCAGCCCGGACGATGATTTGCTGATGAAATACAGCAAATGGTGGGACTGATGATCACGATCATGCAGTAGGCATATGAAGCTTTCCTTACTGATTTCGATCCTGGTTCCATCAGGCTCTTTGATGAACCTACAAGGCTGACCTACATTTTATTTAAGTACAAACTAAACCGCAGTGACAATAACTGTAATAAGTAATGAACCCTATTAAGTATCAAAGTCACTGTGACAGATCAGTTCCTTGACATCTTACATGTAAAAGATCAGGTTAATGCAAATTGCAACGTCGCTGCTAGTGATGAAAATGCCCAGGAATGTTCCTAAAGTGTCCAAAACTTGTTTGGGAATATTCCCAGGAATTTACGAAATGTTCTCGGAAGTTTTGGGCACTTTGGGAAAATTCCCGGGCATTTTCATCACTAGTCGCGGCGGGTCGCTACGCGTCGGTGCTTCTTCAAGCTTCAAATTCATCATCCAAGCGCCCAATGTCCCGCGGCTGGGAGTCACGTACCTACTGATCTATACAAGCGTAAAGAGCAACCCATCTATTGCACTGGGTCCTTTTTTTTGGCCAGGAACTTTGTCAATCGAGACATGCCTGCTCAACTAAATAGAGCTTAGTGGGCGAACACTGAAGGAGCTCAGCCAGCTAGTTTATAAATTTGGTGGAAACGCAAAGGCTCCCTGGTGAGTAAGGATCTCAACTTGGGCGGCCGACCAGAGAAAAAACTTAACGGTGATCTACTAGCGTTTCAAAAGTGACTACCTTGAGAAGAAACGCCGAAAGAAACTCAAGGCTGCGTTGGAGTTGCAGTGGTCTTCGACTCTTCATTAATATCAATCAAATAGTAAGTCGCTCGCGGGTAATATTACCCGATATCGGTCGACGCGTAATTATTGTTTTATAACTACACAATTCATAGTTAAAATTAACCCCTTATTATTTTTTTATATCAGACCAAACCACTGTCAGTGGCGATAAGCGGTTTCAAAAAACGATTGTAATTAAAACGCCGTTTTGTTAGAATCAATAAGGAAGCATTATCGTTTATGTGGTTTTTCCCAACTTCTTGAAATCAATGATTAGCCTACACTACAATCCAGTAGTGCATGTAATTGCGGTATCTAACTCCCTTCGGCTACAGAGTCAATCGCTGGCAAGGTTACATTTTTGAGATAAATCGCCAGCAGCTCAAAGCTGTGCAGTCCTGGGGCTAATGATGTCAATTAACAAACACATAATGATCTTATAGTACGGTTAAGTTGATTATTACTTTGCGTATAATGGTGAGCAAGTGACGTCATTGATGACCGCGTCTCTCCGATGGCAATGATTGGGAACTGCGAACATTGACGGCAAAAGCGCGCGGCGGGCGGCCGCTACGCGCTCACTGCACAACACACAACGCAGTGAATGCAGATTCTATACAACTGCTATTATCAATATATAAAAAAAAACTATAAATGCTGTTGAAATGTTTGTTTAATGGATAGTAATTATTTACAGTTGACTGTGCGCTGTCAAAACATTCTCCCTTATTTTGTCTCTCCTATGCCATATTAAGTAAACCAATTTCTACGATAATTGATAAAATTATTCTGAAACTGTTGCTAGCTATTTAATCATTTATACACGTCCAGGGTACAATTAGCTAATTTATTTGTAAACATTACGTTTTATCAGTCCTCCATGGGTGCACTAAGGTGGATAAAAGTTTAAGAGTTATGTTGATGGGGTGCTATAATGTTCCTACATCCAGGTCACGCTCTAAGCTGTGTAGAGTGCAAGCGACGTATGAGTGCGAATGCTGTACTCAACTCGCTGTGTCGGCCGCGACCTGTTCGCGACGCGCGCGCTGATGTCCATTGTCTCACGGTTTAATTATTGCCTTCCGTCCCCTCTCCCCGCCGTTGCTCCCCCTGTAGGGATGAATGGTTAACAAATAGCTTACATTTGTTTGTGCAATGACAATGAAAACAGTTTAGCGTCCATGATCCCTGTACTCGCAGATATAGGGTTGCTTTAATATGAACAATACACCGCGCATCTTACTATATTATCTACACACTGCGCTGGCAGTGTGTACTCGTCTAGTGTGTATTAGTGATAATGGCAGTCGGAATAAAGTCCCGGTGTTTTGATACTACGTGTAACTACTAGAAATAACTACCCGCAACATCGTGCTCCATTTAAATATATGAAATACTTATTAAAATCGATTTACGTAATTGTTGACGCACAGTTACTTGCTAAAACTAATTTGATTTGATGACTTTCCTTAGATAGGGTCTGTATATTGCCATGAAAATAATACGTGTGTGGGTGAGTGGGTCACCGATAGCGATGTATTGGTACTGCATTCACGTGCATAGTGCGTACAATGGATGGAGATGCTGAACGAGTCAGTCTAGTTGCAGCTTGAACGCGCGTCTGCGGCGGATGCGCTGGGCCGGCATTCCCTCATACGCGTCCCGCTGTTGTGCAAGGAATGGCACAGTGTACTGTATAAAATCAATCTCGAATTAATTGCGCGGGGGGCGGGGTGTGGGTGAAGGGTGGAGCACGGTTTTAGTGTGCGCAAACATCTCGATCGGCTTATTGCAGCAATAATAAAATGATTAGTGCGCTTACGAGCCGTGACGTCATCGCGGACACAGTCGCCTTCATAGCCATAAAAATATTTTTTTTATGATTTACAGGGGAACGCTTGACTTCAATCACACCTGTAGGAAGGTGAAGATGAAGTCGATGATAGACCACGTTCGCTCTGTAAATGTGTACCCCTCCTTTTATAGGTCTAAAGATTGTAGAAATATAGAGGCGAGGACCTCATTTCACTCATTTGCTATTCGTGTTTTGAAGGATTAGGCGAAGCTTTTAGTATGTATACTGGGAATATTCTTTACAACGTCTGGTTATTTTCTGGTGGAAAGAAGATGTGGGAATCATTGATTTTTTTTTTCCAATTTACGCGTGTTTGTTGACCGGGAAAGGTCTTCACAACTAAATCTGGCGGGTGGACGAACACTGAGGGTGCTCGGCCGGCAATTTATGAAAGGTTTTGAGCGTATTTATAGCTATTCATATATCTAGTACCAGTACAACGCCATGCCAATGACGGTTAGTTGCGACATTGGTCATATTGGTCAGCACGTATAAGCAGAGACTTTGTACACTCAGTAATATCTCTTTTAAACGATATAAAGATGATTATTTATTATGAAATAACTGAAACATGATGCCCGTAGCTATAGAAACGAGGTGCTGCTCCCACAGAAGTTAGCAAAATCTTCTTGTATTAATTATGGTTGGTCCCAACCTAGCTGTGCTGGTCGCGTCTGGTCGCGCGCACACAATGTGCTCCGTGAGCAATGTCATGCGCTCCACTGGACTCGAGCGCTCCGCGGCCGACACACACTACGGACTCGCGTGAGAAGCTGCCGCTTAGCGCTCGCTAGGGATGTACTCGATATCTCAAATCCGCATTATCCGCATTTTTTATTCGATATAAATATTATTTATAATTTTGATACTACGCTAAAATTACATTTTTTTTATTCTAACATTGCACACGTTGCATTGCACGCAAACATTTGAAACAACAGGGGCGCGAGAAGGTGCTAGTTGGAATATGGGGCTCATCCTCTCAGAGCGAGCGTGACATCCACCGGTAACAATAGCCGGGTAGTAGACTTGAGGGAGTTTGCTGCCCGGATGAGAGGGCGGCGGTGCGCAGTGTCTAGCGCGCTGCCTATGAAAGAGGTACTGGAGGGGTGGGCTCTTTATTCCCATCCCTCCCAGAGAGGAAGCCTGAATAAGGCTGTTCGCTCCCCGGGCGACTGGACGAATTTGGTTTCCCAGGCCTGGGTGGAGTGATTAGAGGGACACCCCGGGGGTTTTTAGTCAGTAGGAGTCTGTCACACCGGGGTCGCTGCCCTCACAGTGACCCTGATGGTCCAATGTAGGATTTTCCCCCGGGTTACCAAAAAAAATGGGGCTCATCCAGCTAGCCGGGCAGTAGACTTGAGTGAGTCTGCTGCCCTGACGAGAGCAAAGCTGTACGCAGTGTCCGGCGCACCGCCTGAGAGATAGGTGTTGGAAAGTAGTCTTTACTCCTACCCACAGAGAGGCAGCCTCAACAAGGCATTTCGCTCCCAGGGCGTCTGGATGAATTTGGTTTCCCAGGCTCGGGTGGAGCTATTAGAGGGACACCCCGGGGGTTTTTAGTCAGTAGGAGTCTGACACAGCGGGGTCGCTGCCTTCACAGCGACCCTGATGGTTCTATATAGGATTTTCCTCCGGGACACCAAAAAAAATGGGGCTCATCCAGCCGACCTCTACTCCGCTTTCCACAGTGACGACCCAATGAGGATTTTACCCAAGTAAGAAAAAGGTTATCTCTATGCGATGAACGATACTGATTGAAATATATTTATGGGGAATTACTCCGACCTTCGAGATAAACTCGTAGAATGATAGTGTCCGTATCCATATCCGCACTCGTAACGGTGCAGCCCTAACGGCCGACCTGCTCATTGTGTTTGTGCGGCCGCTCTGTACGAGTATGTTTGTGTAGGGATATATTATTTGCCAATTGTTCTCTTCACTCCCAGTAATTCATATTTGTTCCAAGTGCATATTTACGAACAATAAATTAATATATTTTACTGGAAAATTATTTTCGTGAGAAATCAATGTCGCGCAAGCCGAGGGCGCATAAATTTCCATTCGAATTAATATTCCTGTTAATTGCTAAATTCCTTGTAGTTTTCGGTCAGTATCTTTACCGGGATGTTAGAGATACTCATACATGTACTGCATTCGACGTGATATTTGAAACATAAAACACCTAGTAATCCCGCTTATGCCTGCCTCGCCTTGCTTTACGCTTTGCTTCATACAGTATCAGTAGAATCTTACACTATATCAAAGTGTTAATGATGTAAAATCAACACGACTGCCTGCAACACCCGTCACGGCTTCTCTCTACTATATGTAAACACTAGTCCTACCTGATATATTATCGCAGAGACTGAACGTTGATGCTTCAAATATTAAAAATACACTGGACTCTGCATGATGTAGACACACACTAAAGGTGGATATTTTGATAATCCACTCCAAAGAGGTGATATCGGAGCTAAAATTTTATTTAAAAATTGACAGTTTTTAAGTAAGCACTATAAAAACCGGTATTAAGATTTGTGGTTAGAATTAAAAAGTACGTGTTTAGACGTGTTAGGAAACTCAACACCTAAGGGGGAAATTATTTTCACCCGTACAACACCAGGGCACCATATCTAGCTAATAATATATGAAGTGTATAAAGTGCGAATCAGGGGTTATAAATGTTAATAATTTGTGTATAAGTCGGTGCTTGCGGCCGCCGCACCCCCGCGCCCCACGCTGTGTGTGTGCACAGTGATAACAGTACTCGAGGTGCTTTATCAGCGCACGTGCGCACCACCTGCCGGATGACCAGTGCTCACTGCTCAGCACCTGTCCAGTCCCCACGCCCAGTGCCTCGACTCCCTCCACGAAAGATCCTCATGATGTTGCACCGCACCGGCGTTAGGAAATTTGACTGCGACATGACATCTCTGATGGCAAGCTCCAGTGACAAGGACAATATATTTTAAGCATGCACGAGATACACTCTAGATGTGACTACATTTGAAAGTGAAGACTGTGTGCTAAGAAGAAAAGAAAGACAACAGCCGCACCGAGGAAAACAGGATAGGACGTAGATTAATACATGTTTTTGTATGTTATCCTTTATATCTTAATTAAAAATTTATAGTCTGCTTCCTACTTATACAAATGCCATGCCCTAGGAGGTCCATAATTATGGCAACAAAACTTATTACACTCGACCGGGTTAAATAATACACAAAAGAGATAAACACAAACAAACTATTCCTCAACGTATCCGAAACACGTCATTCCTTTAATTTCATAGTAATATCGTGATATATCTCGAGAACGAGAACTCGACGTATGTACATGCTGATCATTCTGCATTGTGACCTAGATTCTATCGTTCTAGATTATATCGTTTGGTATTGATGTCGCATTCGATAGAACTTGTGATGAAGTTCAGTGTCGACTCGTTGCTAGCCCAGAATATATTCTCTAGAAGTTTCTCCTTTCACAGGTTTCGGTCTCATTCTGCAGGCAGGTACGCACGCAGGTGTGTTAGCGGCAAAGACTCATAGCAATTATTTTGCGCATAGCAATTGGTCACCATGATAGATTGACTATTGCGTTCTTGCTAAATATGTCTTACGCTTTAGAAATCGTTGACAAAGGAATGCAATTAACAACGGCAATTCCAATGCGTAGTAAACCCAAACACATTAAAATAAACGTACAATAGACAAGTTTTGTTTACCTACAAAACGATAATCTGGGTAGTTCAGTAAGCGCAGAAAATGTTATCGGTGATGAAATACTCGAACCTTCAAGATAGTTGTTAAAGGCCAATCTTAATCTTATCATAACAATTTAATGAAAAGCATAACTTTATATTCGATAGGTAATAGAACCGTGACCGTGTGACCGAACTCTTCAACCGTCAAGTCATCTCTATGTGTTTTCAATATCCGCCTGAATTTATCTATACCGCTTTGCATAGATTCTCGGCATCAATGGCATAAAGTCTTAACAACAAAATGTTAAAAACAACACAGGCGTTATTAAAGTTTCAGAAATTGATCCCATGAGCTCTTATTAACTGTTTGTTACAGAATATTTTTAGTAGTATAAAGCTACACTACAACAGTCACGTTCATTCTATAAATGCATGAAAGCATTGCATGCCCTTACAATAAATAAGTCTGGAATGAATTCCTTTCATTTAATCAAAAAATGGAACCCTTTATATTCATATCTATTCTATTTTCACACCATCTATCTTTCCTATGAAAATAATATAATATTTATTATCATTATACAATTTTAACATGAATTATGTAAATTTGCCTACCTTGTCCAAATACTCTATGCATGTGACTGCACTACAATATTATTGGTAGATATAAACTAAATATGTACATTATTAATTTAGGTCCCGAAATAAATCGTTACCAGCCAGAGGTAGTATTCAATACTACGATTCCCACCTGTTGAGCATCAAAACTAAAATAATCGCTATAAATCAAATGGTGCTATTTTAAGTGCGTACATGCTAATCTCTGTGTGTGAGTGTGTGTGTTGTACAATAGTCGGTAACGAGAGGTAGTGCTGTCGGTCGTTAGTGATGCTAATTGGACGGCTATCGACATAGGTATGTATTCGACACTCGTACAGGGTGTTGTGACATTGCATCGGCGCTACTGATCGCACATTACCGTTATAAACGAGTGTCTTCATAATTCTATTTTTTTTTGTATCCCAGGGTAAAATCCTACATAAGACCATCAGGGACGCTGTGAGGGCAGCGACCCCGGTGTGTCAGACTCCTACTGACTAAAAACCCCCGGAGTGTCCCTCTGATTGCTCCACCCGGACCGAGAAGTCAAATTCGTCCAGACGCCCAAGTAACAAAAGGCCTTGTTGAGGCTAGTTCTCTGGGGGAGGGGTGGGAGTAAAAATCCATCTCTCCAAAACCTCTCTCTCAGGCGGCGCGCCGGACACCGTGCACCGCCTCCCTTCCATACGGGCAACAGACTCCCTTAAGTCTACTGCCCGGCTACAGAATTCTAATAAGTGTCATCTTTCCCTAACAGATTTTGGTTTCTGTAACCACTAGCGCTTGGCGTTTAACTAAAATAACGATCTAGTATTAAATAGTATAATTTAAGTACAATGACTGCAAGGTACACTGACGATATTTTTATCCTCTACGAGTACTGTCGGCGTAGCTTTGACGTGCATTTGCATATATGTAATAATAATAATAACGATGATGATGGCGCGTATGCAGAAGGCAGTCGTTCTTGATACTTCGCAAATAGTGCGCAGGTTTCTATCCTTGGGGCCCTAATCTCTGGCCAGTTGTGGTTATGCTGGAGGAGTACCATCCCTTGCCTAATGCTAGAGTTGGGCTGGTGGGTGAGGAGTTTATTAAAATAGATAATAATAATATTTACTAACAATTACACACATTGACCTAGTCCCAAATTAAGCTAGCGCTTATACTATGGGTACTATACAAAGATATACATACTTAAATACATATATACAACCACGACTCGTGACAAGCTCACCTGCTTATCGCAGAGTAGTTTACCACTACTAGGACTCGAACCCAGGACCTTAGCATCGTAAGTGGGGTCGATAGTAACTGCGTTTTCAAGTCGTGTAATACTTACAAATCGTACAGTTGACAGTCAATAAAAAGATAAAATATACGCATTTCTATAATTCTCTCACACAAGCTGAAAGCTTCTAAGATTAAAGTGAATACTGTCACAAAAAACCGAGCACGACAGCAGACGTGTCGCCATCTAGCTGCCGACTGAGAAGATGAAGAAAAGGAGGAACCGGGACACATACGGGCCGATCCCGTAATACGCAAATGACAGTAACATCAACTCAATTTATCTGTTAATTAGTAGGAAGTAAACAATTGTTATAATATACCAGCACCATTTAAATAATATAGCAAAGATAAACTTAAATCAATGAATCTTTTACAGTCTGCGTGAAATATACAGTTAGAGTAGACTGATAAGATAAAAATAAGCAATAAGAATAATTAAAAAAAAGCGATGTTAAATGAAACGATGGGCAATGCCGGCAACACGTACTGTACAACTCAAAACGTGAATATTAATTTAATATGAGGGATTTGTTAATTTAGATCATTATGAGCTACTCTCCCTTGTCTCTTAAAACCTGCAAATTGCAGTTAAAAATATCAGTATAGGACTGGAATGTATTATAACTTTCTGACAATCTGTGTATAGATTGTATCACTGACATACTTACATACAATTCTCATCCAAATCAGTTTGTATTGTGTATAAACTCAACAGTGTTACTTATTCTACTATATCTTTTTAAAATCAACTAAATTGTGTGTAGCATTAGTTTTAAATTCACTGTATGATAATGAATGTCTAAAATAACTTTGAGGTACTATTTCCAGTTCAAAGGATGTCAAATTGCATCGAAAGTTCAAATATAAATGACCACCGCCCGGTGTAAAAACTTCCTTTTTAAAAAAGCATTTTAATCACTAACTAACATTTATTAAGGCTTAAAATATAAGTATATATCTTTTATACGACTGTAAATTTAAATATTAAAATTCTATCGCTATATGAAGAAATAAAAGTGTATACAAATTGTAACATCCTGTACACGAGGCCGGGCGACAAGGCCGATACGTGTAATTGCCAGCGCTCAGCGCGTGCAGCAGATAGTGTGGTCGTTGCAGGTCAAGCTGTTGACGCTGCCATGATCCCGGTGTGCCTTTATGCTCTGCTCGTGGTGACGGCTGCCAAGGCGGTGCTCGCGACCAGCTATGGAGACGGTAACTACCATTACTATACCGTGTCTTTTAGTATAAGAACTGCTGTCATACTCCCAAATCTCTTTATCTGTAACTTTTCTGTTGTGTTATTTACTTTCATCGATACACGCAAGACCCCACACAAAACATTGAAAGTAGGTAGGTGCAACTGCGCAGAGATGTCGTTTTGCTCTGCCTAGCCCTACATCTTGTATGAGGGCGAGTGTCCTGTTGAGTCATTTTACCTGATCTCATGTTTTCATTTCAACAGCAGAGCTACATCTCGACATTTTCTCAACAATGCTTACTTAAGTCGTGCCATCAGTGCGTCCATCCAGCATATTCTCTTCTTATTAAGATCAGTTGTGTTAAAAAGGCATTTGACATCGTGATATTGAGTAAATTTTGTCATTTAATGCATAGTTTTAGAAAAACTCCTTAATTTTTTAAACACGTTTAAACATTAATCTATCATCAAATGCGTACAAATTTATAATTCATCGGCATTTAAAAACGACTTCAAATTTAATGAGTTTTTCTGAAACTGAGCGATAATCTGATATAATATTTTGCAACACTTGCAAAATCGAGTAATTACCAGGTTTAAGTTGACATACTTTTTAAATTTCCATATTTAGTAAGATAATGTTTTAATGCGTTTATGAGATGGACGCCACTAGGTGAGACCTATTTGTTAACTAAATTAAAAAATAAAAGTAAATAAAATTTTGCTTCCCTGTAAGACGTATAAAGATACTTGGGCAGGGAGGTGTGAACACGGCGATTATCTAAGGACAGTGTCTAGTTTGTCGTTATTTTTGAACTGTTTTTGAACTGTTTTTGAACTGTTTTTGTACTACGCCACTGGGCCAAGCCGTAGCCCGCCTGGGGCTGCAGAGTCTGCAATGAAAGTAATGTGCTTAATATCCGGTGTATGCTGATAATGTCCATGAGGCCGAGGTGTTTACACAAATAAGGTGGGAATATCCTGGCGTTCTTTTCTATTACGAAATAATGAGGTGTACAAGATGGTATCAACAAACGAATAGTGAGAAAGAAAATATTAGCCTAAGTTCAATTTTGTTCTATAATGTATTTTTTTTAATATAAATGTACTATTTATATGTAACATATATATGTATGTATATTTGATTGATTTTTTTATTGTTATTTATTAGCTTGATTTTTATTTTTGTACTAATTTTTGTGGAAACTTTGCTGGCTTATGTAACATTTTTTGTGTATATTATTATCATTTTTATATTGCTGTATGTTTCCCTTTAAAATAAATAAATAAATAAACAAGTGATTTGTTTTTTAATTTTTATCGGTAAACAGGCTGACCTAAGTTATCCGCATCTATGGATATTTCTACATAAAAAGCGTTGTTATTCGCTAGGTAAAATCTGTATCCGGCAGCATATTCCGCAAGTCCAAAGCGTGTGACAAGAATATACTATAGAATTACTACATTGTTGGGATTCTGAAAAGCTGCGCGCGGTGAATTTGGGGATGCGACAATGGCCAACAGCGGTTGGTGCGCGTCTGAACTGGCGCTGGAAGAACCTGGTTGAATAGTTCCTCCGAGCACTCGCTATTGTGCAAACATTAGAAGACGCGACGTCTCTGCGTAGGTTTAAGGAGTTCTAAACGGTTTCTTGTGGTGTCGACAGCGGGAGAGCGCGCGTCGCGACTACGAGGGGTGCCGCTGCCGGGCACGCTGAGCTCGCTGGGCGGCGCCGGCGAGGAATCTCCGCCGCTCTACCGGCCCGGCTCGCAGGCGTGAGTCACTACCTCGTAACATAATGCTCCACACAACAACCCAAAGGCATACACAGAGTAATATCTCATCAACTGTAACGCTACTGTAAAATACAAAAATGTATGAAGTTATTTAGATTGTTGAGTATTTTAGACTTCTTTTTGAAACTCGGGGGTAAATTATGGAGGTAGTGACACTGGTGTACCAAGCTTCTACCAACTATAAGCCCCGAGTGTCCCTCACCACACTGCCAACCGGGCTTGGGGATCCATTTTCATCCAACAAATCGTTTGCTCTACTTCATACATAAAAACGACAATTACTTCAAACAGTTCACATATACTGGTTAGGTAGATGGAAAACAGAGAAAGTGGGATGGTGTCAAAGTCCACTAACATGACCTTGATCACAGTACGCAATGTTTACCATAGCACCTAGAATAGAAAATAGTGGCGTACCACCAAATGATGAAAAGTACTTTCGATGGATCCACCGTCGGTGCGCTGAACACTGAGGAATACAATGTTAGAAGAGTATTTTCTTTGTCAATCGCATACATTCTTAAAATTTATGTAAACAATACGTTTGTTAGTATTTCTTTATTTACAATCTCGGTTTAGCCTAATTATTCAACTCCAAGCTATTGCCAACGCCTACTGTGCCCAATAAACAGTGGCTGACGCCAGTGGGGACATCGGTCTCCCAGTAGCCCAGCGTCAATGAGGTTGCAGTGAATCTGTACCCTACTGGAAGCCGATGTCAGGACATTCCTATGCAAAGCCTGTCACACGAGCCTCAGTTAATTGCCTGTCGGTTTAGCCGGCGTGTATTAACTAATATCCTTAAAGTATTTATGCTTAAATTATTATGAAATACACATGGCGTATCTTTCTTTCTAATAACAGAGTGGAAGTGATATTAATTTAAGCGTCAGTTTGTCATACGTCACTTTCTTCGAATCTGTGATACTAGGGTGTACTAGTGGGTCCAATGCTGCATGCGTGTACACTGCGTAGGTACGTGGTATCGCAGTTTGTGAAACCGAAGCCACCGCACCAGTACTGGGAAGAGGAGACCTCGCTCACGATGGTGCCGGAGAATAAGAACTGCTTGCTGTGTGAGGCGCAGGACTCCGGCGCCTGTCGCGCCATGCCCTCCTGTGTCTACTGCGAGCCTACTGTCACCGCGCTGTGCGAGCGCAGCACGCCCTGTTTGCGCTGCACCGGTACACGCTGCCGTTTCTGCACCGAGCACTCCTATACCTGCACCTAGCACTGTCAAAGTTTTTGCACCCATATCTAGCACTGTTATACTGCATTTAGTAGTGCCGTGAACGCATATAACACTAGCGTATCGTGTTTTAATACCATTATATTTGTACTTACATCCCGCTCCCTCCCGATCGTACTGGTTCTCCTTTCCATCGGGCCTGAGGGAGCTCGGACGAGAGAGTGCTTCTCTGGCTGCGCGTCCAGTTATGCACTTAAATATCTCCTGCGCAATTGACTGTTTCCGAAAACTGGACCTCGAATTCTTTAACCGGTGTTGAAACAGTCGCCGTGGCCGAAACCGGCTAGGACATCATCATTTGTACTTAGTACCGCCAAACACTCACCTAACATTGTTATATATTTGCCAAATATTACCAGATTAGCACTGAACTCAATCCGAAATTGGTTATTATCCTTAAATAATTCAGGGAACTAAACTATATAATGAACCAGTGACACAGCAATCAAAGTATCCGGCTGAATTTACTCAAGATAATAACACAACACTGATTCGGACCACGAACTACTCGTACGTATTATATTTCATAGATCACCCATTTACCTATTGGTGACTAGAAATCAATGCAAAACCGAGTGCGGTTATTGCGAGATTAGAGTTTGTCGATAACCGCCGTATTCTTGCCGCAAAAATGTTATTTTGTGCTTCATTTAGAAAATTCGATGTAATAGGAGGCAGCCCAGCCAGAGGATCATTCTTCTGTTAATTACTGAACGAGGTTATTGGAGATCATAATGACTCAGATGAATAACAAGATTTCAACCGATACATACCAATTCCTCTACCAATATATTGTTCTGAAGTATGTCTTAAAAAAAGCGCGTAAGCTGTACAAATACACTCAAATGTGTAATACACCCCAATTAAATGAAACTTTAGTTTAAATATGTAAGTCAATTTTAAATCATAAATAGGCGCCCCGATCCGTAAAGCAGGGCTCCCCAAGAACTGTCGGATAGACTATTCTTGGCTTCTTGTTGAGGTGTATAAGTGATTAGTGTGTGTGTGTGTGTGTGCGCAGTGATAAAGAATCCGTTCTTCAAGTGCGTGCCGGGCGAGAAGTACATGGACGAATGCGACTCTTGCCGCTGCACAGACGGACACTCCGGCTGGTGCACGCAGCAGTACTGCGAGTTCCGCGCGCTGCATCTCTACGCGATCAAGCTCTCCGACTCTGAGTTCTACTAGCCACAACACGCCGACCTTTAAGAGCTCTACCCACTGTTTAGACCCACGACTGAACTGACTGGAAACCAGGCTGCGATATTAAATTATACTGCTTTAAGAAACCACACTGGACCTGATGGGAAGTACAATGTAGTCGTCAAGGGAAGACAACTCATTGACAATCTTTGTCGTGATGCCGGCCCATAAATTGGCGGTCTATGAACAACGGGGTGTATACAAGGCAATCGTTGCAAGCGACAGGCCAATGTGGATTGGTAACCGTTCTTGTACTTTCGTTCTATGGCTATGGTCCAGTCTGGTAATCACCTAAGCAACGAATATAATAAAGCTTTTTAGAGCCTTTATACTAGACAATAAGCATCACTCTACGATAGGCATATCGACTCTACATGGCACATATCTATGACTAAACAATATTTTCTCTAGAAGTTATTCAAGCTTGCATAACTATAAATATATATTTATATATGTCTATTGGTTCTAATTGAATGGCCTTTCAATGAATGGTGCATATACATTTATTAGATAATCGCCATTTGCCCACTGCCTCATCTTCACCTTCCACAAGGTGCGATTAGGGTCAATAATGTAGCTTTAAATAATTTAAGTAATAAAAAACTATTCTTATGTTTTACATCACACTATAAAATGAATACAATGATATTTTTATAAAATAAAAAGATGGCAGTTATCAAGAAGATCCTTTAAATGACAATCATGAACCCTCCATGTGCCGTTTCAGAAGAAAAACGTAAATACAATAACTACTTTCTGTTTACTTTGCGTCGTTTTTGTTGCCGGAATGATTACGGAACATCCGTGATCCGATCTAGTGGGTGGAGATTTTAAATATTTTTGGTATTTCATTTGTATATACATAATATTCTTATCAAGCAAAGCAGTTATCTAATTATTGGTATTATTTCTTGAATTCTAACGAATGACTAAAATAAAACACTATGAAACACAAAGAGGTGATTGTAATATTTACTCAGTTAATGCAATTGACATATGTCGCTGTAATGGAGAGCTGCTGAATCCTTTGAATAAATAAACATTTGATTAATTAATGAATACGTCTCTCACTACTTCTTATCCACTCAGTCCCGAATGCGATGCCGATGCCGGTGCCAACACTGCGCCTGCGCAAGTTCTCCACGCAAAATCATTTTCCCAAACATTTGCATAATGGAACCGAATGTACTATACTAATACTAATATACTACCATCTACTAATAATAAAATACTATTATCGTTATTATTGAAATAGATATTGTAAACATCTCAGATATCATCGCATCCCATAATAACATATTTATTAACTAGTTTGGGGCGTATTTATTTGTTGCGACCGCACAATAATGTGTTAGTATCCGGTGTTATTAAAGACGTATTGTGAATGGAAGCCGCTTGCATTCAGTAATGTAAGGTAGGTTTTATATTTGCCGATCACGACACCATGATATAGCGAAATCAAACGCCGCGTCTGCAAAAATTAAACACGACGTAATAAAGTTTTGGAATATTATTGCAACTTGACTCAAATGAAATCGAAATACTTAATAAAATAACAACTATTATTGTAATATAAATATTGCTATTCACATATTGGCAATAATTTAGAATATATTTGTGAATGTAAGGCACAATTTCTTAAACAAGAATTTCGATCAGTGACTATTTTCAAAACAACCCGAGTGACTCGATCGACTCGGGTCACATTTCTAGTTAGATGAGGTCATGTACAATTAGGCCAACCCAATGACTCATTCATAATAGTAATTTCTAACGTATTATAGATATAGTTACTGTGTTTTCCTGTTCGATGCGTGCGTGTGAACAGGGATTACTATAGCACCAAACTCTATAAAAGACGGACTGGCTATTAAAATGTTGTATTCAACATAGGCCGACTTATTAATGTCGGGCAGTGAAAAGCCGTCCTAACGACTAGAGCTCGATGTCGTCGCCGATAGGTGTGAGCCGTAGTGAGCCTCGTCACCAGACGTCACGATTTGTAATAAACTAACTAATTGCTACAAATATTTACAAGCCCCCGTTTATCGGTCCGTTCATACGTGTATCCTCTACATTCAGTCGAGCGAGCCATACTAATGTGACTCTTAAATAGCACAGCAGAGAGTGTAATGTGCAGTATCAGAAGTGGTCCGTTAGCAGCGGTCAGTTGAGCCGTGTGGGTGGCCGATCGGCAAAGGATTAGCGCGGCGTGTAATAGCCACCGTGGGATACTAGATACTATCGCTATACAACCTCATCTTTTTTTTTGTGATCCGGGCGAAAATCCTAGATAGCCTAGATAGCCGCTGTAAGAGCAGCGACCCCAGTGTGTCAGACTCCTACTGACTAAAAACCCCCAGGGTGTTCTTCCAATCACTCCACCCAGGCCTAGGGACCTAGGGAAGGCGCGTGCTGACCTGCTCCCTAGACAACTACATGAAGGGTATTTCAAGATATGTACAAAAAATCAGGAGCACTCACTACAAACAAAACAAAGAATGAATGACATATAGTTGCAAAATAAGATGATTTTGAATGCTAATGTATCTTTGTGACAAAATAATTACTAATGATTTCAAAATGTGTTTTTGCAACTGAATGTAATTAATCCATGTTTAAAAACGTTATGAATTTAATAATAATTTAGGTAAGTATCGGAGTCAACGGCACTACTTTGCAGAGTTCTTTGAGCAAGACTTTTTGGAAACAATATAAAAAAAAATTAAGAAGGAAATATGTAAAAGGAAATCGAATCTTTAAAACCATTGAATAAGAATGGAGAGGAGCGAAGCAGAGCGCCCGGCCGCGCCGGGGACTATAGGTTTGATCTCACGCTATGCAAACGTGGTACGGCATTCAAATACTTGTATCAGGCTCTTGTTTCATCTTTGTCTGCATTTAGATTTAGTGTACCTGTATAAACGCACACACGGCAGGGGCATAAAGCCTATTGCGGGCGAGCGTTTTTTAAAGAGAAACAAAGTTATTACGAACGTTAAGTGCTACGTACGGCGTGTGTGCTCGTATGTAAACAGGTCATTATATGAGGATTTGGCAATCAATTTGTTTGAAACTGTTGCGCCCTGTATTGAGTATCGTTTATTATGGATTGCAGGAGTGCGAGCCTAACCCTTGCGAGTTTTATTTCAAGAATGTCTCAATATCTCAAATCTGATATTTAAAAGGATAGATAAGCATTTATGTGTATTGCAAAGTACACGTGCGTACTTTGTAGCATAAATGAATGCTTTACAAAACACAAGAAAAGATAATTCGGAACAGTGAGCGCTCGTCCATGATATATAAAAGACAGCTTTTTTGTAACAGTTGAGAAGTTGTTTAGAGTAATCTGTACGGCTCAAGTAATCGTTTGATTGCCCCCACACGTCACGACACGACGCGAGGTGACGGAACAGGAAACCGTAAGGTTTTAGTGACAAAGATAATGCGAGTGCAGGAGGATACGTATGCTGCTGCACGTTTGTGCCGGAAGCCGTGTCTGCAGGGACGCAAAGTGCGGAAAGCTCAAGGTTTCATTGTCTAGATACTAAATATATGTCATAAATGCGACGTTGGTCCAACGCGAGGCCACGCGCACTCTCATATTACATCGAATAAATAGATGCCGATATGTGATTATTGTAAATAAATTGAAAGAATCGATAATCATTTAGTGAATTCACGATTAGCGACTCATTCGTTGACGCAAACATTTATTACTCGAAAAACAGTAGCATTCAAATAAAAATTGAAATTAGTAGTCGGGTGGGAAGCCGATAGTCGTTTAAAAGAAACTAACACAAGCCCAATACACGTAATAGTTACAAAGAGAACTATCGAGTAATATCAATTGTTATTTTTTATATTATAGAATACATCGACAATTATGCACTCGGCGTAAACGTTTTCGATTAAAAACAATCGAATACCAGCAAAAAATTTGAATACTTGAGATAATTGAATAAATCGACTCATATACCCTCATGTCTGCCACTGAGCAATGTTTGCTTCGGGCGTATAGCTTTCAGAATAACTCCTAAAGTGATAAGCACAACAAGAGTGAACAGTTTGATGCACTGATGAATTGGTTTTTAAAATAGGTTAGTTATATTTGGCACAATTCTCAGAATTGGCCATTTAATAAAAAATAAGTTTATTTTGGAAAAGGTTAGAATATCTAATTTTAAATAATGAAGTTTAATTTGAGGTTTTCAATTTTATTTGAGACAGATTGAATGGAAAAATAGAATAGGAAGGTTGATATTGTAAAAATTACAAGAATTATATATGTAAAACTTTACTTGAAATATATATGGGAATACAGAATTAAAAAAGTGTATTATTCCAAAGCGAGTGAGCAACCAAACCCATAGTAAAAATAGAAAAGATAGTACGCGAGTAAGTGCGCACTACAGCACACAGCACAGCTCCTCCGGCGCATTCAGCACGCGGCCGGAGCCGATACTCCGCCATTAGCCGGCCCCCGCTGAGCTCCCGCTGCGCTGCCCTCATTACGCCGTACTTACAGATAATAACATTGGGGTTTGCATTTGTCGGGATTACAATGAAACCATTTCATATTTTAAAATATTTATTAAAATCTCAACAACAACACGGTTGTAAAAGGTTTTTTGTCCGTAACCCTGTGAACAGTTAATCTCAACTTTAGCAATATCGTCAAATAATACATTATAATTCCACATATATTTATTAAATAAAACACAGCAAAAATACATATAAAAAACATACAAAATTTTAACTTATGGATATGCGCACCAATTAAAGTTATTTCATTTACTTTGGGCCGGGAACAAACAATTGGTTTCCGGTGAAGATAGCATCCTAAGAAAACCCATTTGTGATGTGTACTAGTACACCACTGGTCGCGTTGGGCACCACATGCAAGCATAATAGGCGTTACTGTCCTTACCGACAGGAATACTTATAGCGTACGGGTGTGACATTTTTTTTTACTTGGGGAAAATCCTCATTGGACCGTCTCGGCCGGACGCTGGGGGTGGCACAGCCGAGGTGTGCCGGACTTCTACCGGCTAAAATTCCCAAGGTGACTACTTCTGCATATAGACGGGGACTGTGGACGGGTGTGACATGTATTATGCTGACACCCAAGATTTAGGTAGTCAAAGTTTGGGTGTCAGCTGACTTTAATGTGCCGCTTAGTAATTGATTTTCTAATAAATATATTATTATTATTATATATAGTGTGATAGTACATTACTGTTTATAGTTTATTGAACGCTTATAATAATTTAAGTAAATCCTGTCAGCAACATGTCATAGACATGATCCTGCGATAGACGGTCTTGTGACTCTCAAAATATTTGATAGAATAGTGTTATTTTCGTAAATAAAAGATCCGATATCAGTACACAAACTCGTTTGTTTTACAACTACCCGAACACCGCGCGCCGTGCGCCAGTGACATGTTACAAAATATCCTATATCTATATCTACATATAACATTCCTCCACCAATGAATCCTGAACAGAATTATATTTATATACTTGATCGGAAATTATATATTGATCGATTCAATTAGCTTACCGCTCGGTTAGAGGCGACAGATCGCACTTTCCATTATGTTGACTGTTATTTCATTTCTTTATGGGGGTATGGGAAACTGTGTGATGATACAAAATGCAGGTCAAGAATGGCGGTGGCTGACAAAGGATGAAAATCCAATGATAATCGCCATCGTCATTCTGGTCTGTTTAAATATACCTAACTGAATGTTTCTAGGCTTGTGGATAGCTGAATGTGCCCGAACTGACCCGTAAATGCGACAGACTGAAGCGAGTTCCAATGACGGGACTTGCGTGCGTCTGTAAACTGTGATAATCATTAAAATTTGAGTGATTCTATTTATCTCTGTGGTAATTATTTTCTATCTTATGTCCGATCATTTTTATTTAAAAAAAATTTCAATAGATAACAATTTATTGCCAAAAGCTTAGCACTTCCAGAGGTTACATATTTTTAGCGGTCAAGGTTCAATTGATGGTAATTGAAATCTATGAATACAAGTAGTTTTAAATCCCTTAAATTTGGCAGTTTGTAAGAAAGAAAGGCATTTGGATGCAAGGGCAAAAAAATACATACAAAAAACAGTAAAAGCAAGTACACTATGGTGTAATATCGCGCCAAGGGAAAGGTCACCTCAGCATGTGCTCGGTGATCGCCGAGTCACCCAGCGTTAGTTTCTAGTTGACATCCATTTGCCACCAAATATAGATGGGTAAAACGTAATCAGATTAATGAACAACGATTACGATTACATTTTGCGTTTTCCATCATTAATGTGACTGTATTTTGCTGATCTTTGTTTTAAACACTATGAAACCCTTAACTGCATAGGCACTATGAGTCCTTAATGTTTTTAAGGGATTTAATTATAATTACAGAGCAACTAAAGTAAAATTACCCCTTCATTTTGTAATCATTAATCACATTACATTTTGCCCATCTCTGCCACCAAAGCATGTATAGTATTTTGTAGGTCTAGTGTTGAGTGGTCTATGCATGTGGCGGATATGTTGTTAATATCTCGGCGTGACGTGCCGTGTTATTGTGTGTGGCGCACGAAACAGAGGGGTGCGATCCTTTTCACTATTACAAAACGTGTTCACTGCGTTGCGCCGGGCACTTACTGCTCGTTCAATCACTATTATCCCGTGCTGCGGATATTTTGTTAATAACAAAGACGTTGGTCTAATTGGATACATACAATATTTATAAAGTGTTTGTTGCCTGAGTGAACATCATTGGTTATTAAAAGATGATAATATTATTAGTTGATACGATGTCGGTAAACATCTGTCATGATCTTAAGATGCTAGTTCGATTTCCCGAGCTGGGTCGAAGTCCCAGTGCCCAAATGTAAACACCGTCATACTGACTCACTTCAACTTGTCGCGGTTCGAGATCAGTTTATGTATATCCAATTGTTAACATACCTAGCTTCCTTCTGTCGTGGTTATATGTGGACCGACATAGCGATAGCAACTGTCTACGGATTTTCATTGTCGTTTTTGACCATACTATAATTTCCTTTTAGTGCAAAGGAGCCTATTTGTCGAGCCAGTATAAAAAAATGTGCAAATTTCCTTACAATTAAGCTCACTGTTGCTGCGTTCATCGAGTACTTGTTTTCTTTTAATAACCGTTGTAGACCACGTCACAGGTAGGTGCATACAGATTGCAGCATCGACTGTCACACGACTCACGAGCTCAATTCTACTAAAATCTTACTAAATGAGTCGAATTTGGCATTACTGGATATTTCCTTACATATTTAAGGCACTCCTTTGAAACGTTTTAAAAAATGTATGTGGTAGTATTAAAATTAAGGCTGTATTTCACTTCTGTTGTCGGCCATGGCAGCTGCTCAACAGGCGCCTGCGTGCAGGTGCAGGATGCAGGGTCTAAGGGATTTCATATTGCTTTATGATAACATCCAGGTTCGTCACCGTAAGCTTATATAAACCGACACGACATACTAACGGTAACTGTCGTTATTTTCGGCAGCTTTCGTCACAGTATCCTCTTCATTGCGTGGTATAATCAGTATTCAGTGTTTTATTTAGTAATTAAATAACTTTCTAATAAATAGACATTTACAAAAATTTATCACTGCTTAGTCGCCCGTCCGTGGATGAAATAGTTTCTAATTATGAGAATATTCCCGAGGGCTTAGGGATCCTAAACATGTAAGTAGAAATATACTGTAGCATATCGGAGTGGATGTGAGCAATAACGTAGACGAACAAACAGTGCTGCAGCGCAAGAGAGCAGTCAGAGCGGCTGCCGGCTGAGCGATGCCAAGGTGTGGAGCTGGCCTCACGCATCATTAGAACCACATAGTGACTAGAGTTCATTGAAATGCACAACTATTAGTTCGGGATAATCCCTTTGGGACCGCGTCGTAGTGAGCGCGCACTCTCCGACATTTCGCAACTTGGCCGCCTCTTACGAGTATTGTGATTGCTTCTGTCTATGTTTATATCAGTACTAACGGCCGCAGCCTATCTCGACCGAGTGTAACTTACACTCAAAATTGGCTAACTTTTAAATTAACTTTAAACTCCTATTTTACTCTCTTAGGGGAGGTGAACAAACGCTATATAGATGTCGCCACTGTTGACTCGGGATGTGATTTAAATAAAACAAATAGTTGCTATATCGCTACTCACAATTTATTTAATATTTTGGCAGAGTATAGAATCGTGTGTTACAAAACGATAGCTGATTCAATACTCTGCCAGCGCCATATATCTAATAAACAAAAAACTATAACTCTATAGATTCAACAGGAGGAATATCTAAAAACTTACCCTAAGTAGGCATTGACGTCATAAAAAAGAACCCAAAGTAACTGATCGTGCTAATATTTATTCATTGTAAAAATCTATCTTCTTTTATTTTCCTACCCTCATCCTGTCACCTTTTTCACCGTACGCAACCGTGACTTTCGGCACGGCCATGTTTTCAGTGTCGTCCAATACGTCATTCCTGATGGGCACCACATAAGCCATCAGCACGCACCACGAGGACTCCTTATTGCCCTGGGTCACCTAGTGTTCACTTACTCCGCTCACACGACAGTGTGCCCATAATTATAGTTCGTCCGCATGCTATGGTGTCGCGTCACAAATAGGAAGGAGGAGATAAAGCTTTCTATCATGTCACCAGAGCCGCGAGGATGGTACAGTCATTATACTTTATTTTTATTAAAGATTAATGTATTTGCTGAAGAAAAGTCTAAGCAAAGTCAAAGTAGCATCAATAAATCTTAGCCTGGCCAGATGCCGAAATATGTCTCGTAAATATTTTAAAATTAAGGGCGGCTTGCACTAACGAATTAATCTAGTTTAAGCTTGTATAAAACGCCAATTAATTGAATTGGTTTGATTCTATCTTAATGATGATTTTAGTTTAAGAGTTGTTACAACTAGCTTTTGATTTAGTGCAAGACAATAAATACAGATCAGCGTTACATAGCATTTTATATAACTCTAAACTAGATTTAATTTGTTAGTGCAAGCTGCCCTAAATGTAAGCCTTTTTTTGTAGTTTAGCTTATGTTTTGCCTTAATAAAACTATATAGTGTCATGGCTAATCTCGGAGCTAGACGTTTTGAAACAAGGCTTATTTCGCCCTTGCTGCGCGACCGCACACAGCAATAACCCAGAGACCTCATTCACACGCACTGAGCATCGCGACGCGCAAAAACTGTCGACACCCGCCGCCGGACAAAGCCACAGGAAATTGTCACTTCATTGTGTGTCGTTGTATGGAGCGCGCAAAGGATCACATTACCGCCGTTTAACATCTTATTTGTTTTTTTTTATTACCGTATGTAATAACAATCCTGACCGAACTGTGAAGACGCTACTCTTTATTGATATTCGATTCTAAATAATATTTTTAGTTAGAGATAAAAAAAGTCCAATTAAAATAATTGAATGGGGTCACTTAAATGGCAACACTGAGAACGTACGTAGCTCGTAAATAAACGATTGTGCTGGTGAGCTAAGACATCGTGTCCCTCGTAGACCCCATATACCGTTTATCAGTTAAATCTTTTGATTAGTCTTTACACTGATCTTTTAAAGTAATCCCAGCTTAGATTGTATGTAAGACGGTTCAATTCCTTCAATTCTATATGAAAATGGCATTTTAATGTAATGAATGATATAATTTTGTTTGTAGATACTCCCTTTATATATATTATTAACATAAAATATGTAAGTTAGTATAAAATAAAATTATAACTATAATGGTGTTGGTTCCTTGTGTATATTATTTACATCATGATTTGTGTTCTTGTCCCTGTCTTACTAATCACTTTTTTATGTTTATGATGTGTATTTTGTTATAGTTAGTAAGTTTTTTGTTTTAGGTACATCTACCAGACAATAACAATATAATTAAAATTTGCCAACACCGATCAACCTTCCTCGAATATCAAAGTCCAAATCAAAGCGCTGACATTGGCCAGTAGAAAAGCCACAAGAGAGGAAAAACTTTTGTTATAAGATCGAATCAGAAATGAGTTGACCTGTCAGAGAACTAAAGTCATTGACATAGCTCAGAGGATTAGCAAGCAGAAATGATAATGTGCTGGTCATATATAACGAAGAAGCGATAACAGCTGAAGTAGACGTGATCTTGAGTGGAGACCACGCCTCGGTAAGTGTAGTGTAGGTAGGATACCTTCAAGCTACGTGGATCTACAATTTGCACAAAGTGAAGGGCAATTGTTTAATGACAAAAGCTGCAGATCGCGCTCGGTGAACCTTGGAAGAGGCCGATGTCCAGCAGTGGGCGGATTATTTTGTGATTCATTTTGGTAATGTTTTCATGACACCAGTACGTCCCTTCAGGTCAGACAGGATGTTTATTACACTCTGTATGTTAGCGATGGGAGAGGCGTTGCGAGTTGTGAATCGCGGCTGTGAAGCGCACACGTATGGCGCGCGGGGTGCTAAGCCACATCAGTGCTGTGCAATCGACCATATTTTATAGTCTACGTTCTTAAACTCGATATTTTTGTCCTACATTTAAAAGATAATATAGATAAGAATGTTATAAATCCGATCGCTACATGGTATTCTCTATGTCGGTAGAATTTAAACCATGAGTAATATTTCTTGACCATGAGTTCCATAAAATCCGATGTGCGGTATCGAACAAAATCGTCTTATTTGACAGATGTACGTAATTTGTCGTGCTCTTTCTAACTGTCATAAAAAACGTATTTGATAGAAATACGGACTGCCAAAAGGTCTGAATTTGCGAATTTTACAAGTGATACAACTTCAATGTTTATAATAGTAATACTAAATGATTGAGTTGACATGTGACATTGTGCTTCTAAAATATTGAAAACAGCTCCCCCAAAAATATTTAATCCGTTAGATATATATTAAGACAACCACTTAATAATAATATATCATGACGCTTTATCCATTACGGGGCGAGCAGAGATCCATTAGTGGCTGTATCCAGATTGCACTAGCGCAGCTGAATAGCCCTATACTTTATTTATTTTTTGTAATTTTTAGCTTGAAATGACATCAAACTTTATACTTTAACAGGTCTGATGTGTTAAGCCATAATTTAAAGTAAGTTAATTCGTGCATAAGACCCGTTAAAATGTTTATAATCTAACTTTATATGTAAAATGTATTACTTTATTACCTATATACAATTATTTATGTGCAAAAGGACAGCTAGCGAGCCGTTATCTTAGTTTTTTTAAATAATATGCTTATAATGAAAACAATAAAATTTCTAAAAAAATTATAATACACATTAAAAGGGTTAAATAATAGTGAACAAACGCCCGAGACCAGTTTAGTCACCGAAATATAAAAATGCGATTTGTAACAAAAGTTTCTTTGTCTCTCCTGCTTAGTTGTAATTTTACATATCCGTCCTTTTGGAACTCACGTCGAGATTTAAGAAAAGGTAATAGAAATAACGACTTTTCAAATAGACCTAGCGGTGGACTAGGTGGCTATAAGAGTAGTAACTGCGACGGGATCGACGCACAGTGCGCATAGACCTGAGTAGTCCGCTTGACCGACGTTTTGTTGATGAAGTCACTGAGAAGTGACGAATAAATCATCCTCGACTTCGCCTTAAGCTGGAAAATCTAGTTGGCATTTGTAGACGCTACTTTGACTATGCTTACACTTTGTATTTAAACTAAGTCTTCTTTGAAAATAAAAGTGAATTTATGATAAGTTCTTTTTTATACTCGATCCATAAAGTGACTACATCGCACCTGATGGACAGTACACTGTACTCCAAGAAAGGCAGCGACCACCAAGGGACGAGAATGCGTTGAAAGTCGCCGTCTCCATGTCAGCCCAGATACAACCACGATCTCAAAGGAAGCTCTCTAGGTATATGAACAACTATATCAAGAAACGCGACAACCTAAGCCAGCCACTATAACAGTCTTTACTGTGTACTGTGGTTACGACTTACGACCTAGTTCAGGCAATGGAACCGTAACCTCAAGTTCAGGTTAAATATACACACAGCTGAGCTAAAGTTGAAGAAATCGATGACTTACCATATATTTTGACACTAATTAAATACATAATATAATATATAATGACTTAGTATAGTGTAAGCAAAGCCAAAGTGGCGTCTATACATCCCAGCCGTGCAGTGAACTGAGACCTCTCAATGGGATTCGCAAAGGGCTAGCACTGTTCAAACCGCCGTTTGACTGTACCGGCTTTCCTTTTACATAGCAACCGCACACCGCTTCCACCCAACAAATTCTCATCCAGAATACGCTTCTTTATAAGTCTTGTATGGTTGAGTCTAATTTGAGAGTCAGCTCGACGCTCAGCCGCGCTCAAAGCGAGATCTGCACTGACTACTGAAACGGCTGAAGGCTGAGCCGTGCGCGAGAGTCGGCCCGTGACGTCACACCGCTGGCAGCTTGCACAGTACCACGATCGGCTAACTAAGTAGTTAATTAAACTGTATGTTACTAATATGTTGGTCCACATCGACCATGACGAAACGTCTCTAGTATATGAACAACTGGATATATGTATATATCAGGCGAGTCAGTACGACGGTCTCTACACTTGTGTATTGTGGTCATATTATGATATACTATATATTATATACTAAGCTCAAAGCCGTGGTGGCTGCCGGCAGAATAGAATAGCACCCCCCTCTTCTTGCTGAGGTGTCGTAAAAGGCAACTAAGGTATCTCTTGAACACCGCAATTCAACCAGGTGTTTAGAGAAGGGAAATCTCGACCAAACCTGCATCCCGCTCCCTCCCGATCGTACTGATTCTCCTTTCCATCGGGCCTGAGGGAGCTCGGACGAAAGAGGGCTTTTCTGGCAGCGCGTCCAGTTATGTACTTAAATATCTCCTGCGCAATTGACTGTTTCCGAAAACTGGACCTCGAATTTCTTAACCGGTGTTGAAACAGTCGCCCTGGCCGAAACCAGCTAGGACATCATCATCATCATCACTAAGCTCAAAGTATAATAAATAAATAAAATAAAAGCAATGTCAACGATCTGTACACATAAGCACAATGTAATTTACATCATGTAAAGGCCCTGTTCGGGTTTTGACAGTTGCGACTCGGCAGTGACTGCCAGGTCGCTATGTACTGCTCTCCTTGCATTTATGTGTAAAGAAGTTCGATGTAGGCGACTGCGGAGCACTGTTAACTGTCACGATCGCTAGCTTAACACGCCGCGTTACAGTGTTGCGCAGTCACCTACATCGTAATAATTATATGTCGGGACTGCCAGAATCCGACTTGAACCTGAACGGCTTGTAAGTGGTTATTATCGAAATATCCGAGGGTTAAAACGGTAACAAATTACGTCGCCATTACTTTCCTATCGAGAGCTTCACCGTTTTCGGCTAAGTGCAGCGGTAATTATGTATTGTATCGGGTGTTCGCTTCTGCGCGGTACGCACTGGAAGGGAGCCGCGCGACCTCTCACAATATACCCTTCGGTTTTAAATATGCGTTTACTTCAAAAGCTATCATTTTCAAACTTTTATTGTGTTCTCGAGTGGTTTGATCGTTTGCACTAGTATAGCTTCAATTGCATTGAATTATGGGCATTCTCTAAGAAGCGAGACTGTGGAGAACATGCCAGTAGTTACCAAGTACCAAGTAAGCCAGTAGTAGTTAGGAGTTGTGTTGTGATGAAACCTTTACCGCTTGTGGGAGACGTGTCAATCAAAGGCAGATTTAACTTGAATCGTCTTTATTGTTTAAATGATACGCATTTTCTATCATTCGCTTGACCTAGATATCGCGGAGCAATGCACTCTCTAATAAACGAAATTCAAATAACCTTATAGTGCACTGACTACGCACAATTATCCTATTGGTTTTTTTTAGGTATTTCACATATACGTGAAAAAAATAGTAATTATTAGTATTATTACGTAGTACGTCGAAACCTAGATTCAACTTAATATTGCAACGACGATAAAGTTATTAAATTATTACACAAAAACTTTAATAAATTTGTGCTTTAATCATTGATTTTAGACATTCCATGAGTTGCGGTGGCCTGTACATACATATATGTATGTACACAAAGTTCAAAAATCGTAATAGATACCGTTGACTTATTGTGTTTCGAAATTAAATTAAACGAAATATAATTTAAATAGGTCTACTTCCAAACATTTTTGAATCACAAAAAAAAAAGGAAATGAATCTACCACCAGTTTGGAAAGCAGAATCTACCGTGCAAAGCCGGCAAGGAACTTTGATAGTTGCTCGTAATATCCCACTTGTATTAATGCCACTTTCATATTCATTTTAAATTTCAGTGGTGATAACTCGGAAATGTCTTTAGGTATATACGGATACCAAGGGCCATATAAGAATCAAAAATTATTTTTAAGCCGGTAATTTTTTTTTTGGGACTTGTGTGATGACATTAAATTCTCCATATACCTAGAGATATATGGCGATGATGTATTTTGGCCAGTATAACCTGTCTTCCTGCGGTGGTCTTCGCTGCTCTGGAAGTACACTCTATTTAATCTCTGGTGCGATGTTCTTGCTTTGCTGTGATGTTATTTTTATAAAATAAAATACAAAGTATAGTAAAAGTAAAGTATATAGTACATTCCCATCATTACAAGGTGCTCTCTTCGTGACGAGACTTGGAGATTAACTATCAAAACCTCTAGTGATCTTATGCTGTGCTCTTCAAAACAGGAAAATTCAATCCGGGACTCTATATGATGTCGTCCAGCCACTCCTATCTCTGATGTCCTGGGCTTCTTTTCTCGGAATCTTGCCTTTGAGGGTCAACCTAGGAAACTAATATAGGGAGCCTCTCTACATATGTTCTGAGAAGACCACGTTCCGTCTTATGACTGGCGACATCATTTCTTTCTTGCGATGGGCCAGGACCTGGCGGCGTTTAAGATGAACCTAGTTCTGAGAACTCTCTAACGCCTGAATTCGATCACAAATCACCTTCTACATTATAATCATAGTTTAATCATCAGTTTAACTCTACAATGCAACTTGCCTTAATACACGTAATATAGATATACAAAATACAATCGCAGTGATACATACACACTAATGATGTGTATGTGGGCGACAGTCGACAGACGTGAGGCGTGCTCCACACTCCCCTTACGGCGCACGTGCGCCGGCGTCCGAAATAACTAGACCTCTCACTCTGCTACTATAAAAGGGCACTCGCGCGCACTCGCAGGGCGGCAGGTCGCAGCAGCCTTGACCACTGGCGACGCGAGACGCTTTATACTGGTTGCGTTTACTGCACAAGATTCATCATAGATAATAAATAGTAATAGCATACTGTCTCTTTCGGGATGAGCAAATACATTGGTAGCCACTTTACATACTAGTACTACATACTCATAGACCAACATTTTTAGGACTTTTTTCCTGGTCTATTTGCTCTATATTGTGCAATAAAACGTAGCTCTAAAATGTTTTGCCATAAGCTTCAAAATTCAATTTTTGGAGTCAACTTATAACCATTTTTCACTGAGGTTACTAACAAAATGAGAGAAAAATGCATTTTATTTGCTCCTAACTGTTGCTCGTAGATTATAATGATATGTCATCTGGCTAAATCTCTTTCAGGGGAGCTGACACGTAGATAACTTTTTCTTCGTGACTACAATGAAATATATTACAATATATGGGCTCAATATTTGTATGAATCACTAAATACCTACGCCATTTTGGAACTCTGATATGTGAAATTTAAAAATTGAATAAATAAAATATTTATAAAGAAAGTTCAACAAATTGATTCTTTCAACGATTGCTTGATAAAGACGTATGTTTATAGTGTGTTGTGTTTCTCATAGGACAATCAATTGAATTGAATTTGTATCTAAAAACCGATCTTAAGACAAACCGGTTGCATATTCGTGTTATTGACGAATTAAACGGGCTTGTAATAAGACTATTTTAATAAAGTTACAGTATATAGAGTTTGAATAAAGTGTGTGATAATGTAACGCGGTATAATATCATGTTTATCATATTGACAGCTGTTACACTCTTGAATAGTTAATAACGTAATGTCGTTATTGATGAAACACGTAATTATTTAGATAATCAGCTTCATAGAGACTAGGGCGGGGGCGCAGTACCCGCAGTGGTGGAGAGCCGTTATCGCGTTATTGCGTTATCGCTCTGTAGGCTGCAACAGGTGCGAGCGTAGGTATACTCGGATTACTGTGCATGTGCGTCCTCAGCTATCTACTCACTGTACGAGGTGACTGACCCGGTGCAGTGACCACACCACGCCTGGTGGAAAGCGTGGTCCAGCTCACACGACTACGACAATCAACAGCGACGAAAAATCTGTTAAAAAATTACAGTGAAAATGTCGGCCTTCATAATTAACATTAAAACAAACATAAATATATAAATTATGAACAAGGTACATTACAAATACGACTATATGTAAAAGTGTAGACTACTTGCACACAAGGAAAGAAAAATGGAAATATAAACAAAAACAAAAAATACAAATTTAAATTGCAAAAAAAAAACATAAAACATAGGAAAAGAAAACAAACTAACAATAACTTATTGCACAATCCTCTTGAATAACATTCTTTTTTATTTCCAAGATGCTATCATTGAATATATAGAGATCAGTAGATTTCGACATAGAATTGTACAGCCTTATCATTCCGCATAAGAGTGCATTGCTAAATTTGACAAATTTGTGGCCTTTTTTTATAAACGAGCTAATATTACAAAAGGAAGAGAATAATACACTATTATAGCTGGTAGATTATTCCATAGCCTGATGTCACGGCAGAGATTGGAATTGGAAAACATTCAGAGTTTAAGTGATGTCATTTGCCCAAAGTGTATTGTCAGCTATAATAATTGTTACATTAATTATAAGACTTAGTGATCGTTAAATTATACAATAAATAAATAAGGCTCTTCAACGAGGCACATAACTAGTGGGCCGAGTGTACGCAGTGGGTACGTGCGACGAGCATGATATTGAAAAAAGTTCGAGTGATTATATTCGTTGCTGATTATACGATGATAAATGGTAATGATATTATTATATAGGGACTTGTTTGATAACGACTCGACGTGTTTTTATTATAAAAATTAAACACGTATATACATATATGTGATCTTTTATCTGACTGACATAACATCGCAAAGCCTAAATAGTTTACGGAGTTACAGCTATACGGTGACTCACATCCTAGCTAGGACAATTCTTACTGTAGCCGACTCATAGAGCTTTGAATTGGTCTTCCGGCGAGCGAGTTTCCATCACCCTATGATATTAGCTCCTTTAAACCAAGCGTGAAGAGATATTTATAAAAGCCGACATGATCACTGCGACTATCGATGTTTTTATATTGTTTATGGTCGTTGTAGTTTTTGGACTGCATCATGCTTACCATCATACGTGCTTTGGTAGTGTGTTGAGTCGGAATAATAAAGCTACTTAACCTAGAAACAAACAATTTGGCCATTGAGTTCTTTCTATGATGTAGGCAACAAGTAGGGGCAGATGTTCTAATATTCCACCACCCAAAGAGGTGAAATAAGAGACTCGAAACGCCATAGTTAGAGTTTATATGAACTTGGTTTTCATTCACCTTCATGTACTTCCATATTAAGACAATAAAAATATAAAAGTAGTATTAGAAATAATTAATTTGTATGTATATTGTAATAAATTGCAAATAACATACACAATGAAAGAGTAAAAAATGATTAGCATCTTTTGGCTTTAGTATAAAATAAAAAACAATATAATAATATGTTAGTATTAATTTGTTTACCTACAAGTGAGGAATATAACCTTAGAGCATGCGCCGCCCGCTCGTGGTCAAATTCAATTTCGTTGCCATTTTAAAATATTATTTATCTTGATAAATCAATGAATAGCTAAAAATTTCTGTTGGAATATTCGGAAACAGATACAAACAGCTATTGGTAGATATTATTTTAAAATAAGCTAAATAAAAAAAAAATTGACAACGTAAACGGATCGACTTCCTTTCATTTACAGATACTGGCGAATAAAAGTGAATATATGAAAGTTTCCTTCTGTTTAATTTCATCTGTGACATTAAAAAGGTTAAATTTCAAAAGAAGAAACAAATTTGTCAAATGTTGTATCCAGGTCCACACGAGCTCACTGAAAAAAACCTAATGATTCGTGTACTCATTAGCAATTTTGTTCTTTTTTGAGACGTAATGAAACATAACCGTATTTAAAGACATTGATAACTGGTGATAAAAAGTGGATCACGTGCCACAAAAACGTCGTAAAAGGTCGTAGTCAAAGATCAGTCAGGCTGTAAAGACTATGGCAAAACCCGGGTTAACTCGCAATAGGGTAATGTTGTGTGCATGGTGGAATTGGAAGGGCATTGTTCATTACAAGCTTTTACTGCCAGGCAGAACCATCGACTCAGATCTCTACTGCCAACAATTGATGAGATTAAAGCAAGAATTTGAGAGAGAGCAGTCGTAGTTGATCGATAGAAAGGGTGTAGTTTTTCATCCCGATAACACTAGCCACTCAGCAAAAAATAAGAGAGTTTGGCTGGGTGGGACGTGTTAATGCATCCGCCATTTAGTCTCTTCTGAATTCTTTAGGCGGTGTAAGTTAGCAACAAGAGATGACCGCCAAAACTGCTTGTCGCGTTTTTTTGATAAAAGGTTCCAAAATTTTTACAGCAACGGGATCATATCTCTATCTACAAGATGGCAAAAAGTCATCGAACAAAATGACATATATATACTGTAGTTATATGTAAATAAATTATGAAAAAAAAATCTTATATTTTGATATAAAATGCGAAGAAATTTTTTCCCCAACTACAACGCTTTCTGTCCATCCCTCGAACGAATGTTTGGCATGAAGAAGCGGTGGCGGTGAGAGATGAATGCCAAACGATAGTCAAATGTGTCGTAGTATAGCTGGTGTGATGTGTGTAGGGGTCAAGAAGCGCTGGTCGGTGCTGGCGCGGCTCCAGCTTCGCGACTCGCCATATTTAGAGCTCCCGCTCGAGACGGCTTGGCCTCGCGGTACGGTACAGGAGCTAATCGTTACGTTCCTCGTACTTGAGTATTTACATTATCTCAGTACAAAATATATAGTTATTTGACGAAGCATAACAATCGAACAGGGTAAAAGAGGCAAAACGGGGAAGGTTCGAGCCGAAGCTGCATAAAGTCGCTGCATTAGTTGCTTGGGATTTAATTTTCTAAGGAATAAAGTTTAAAAGTTTCAGAAAACTCCACAAATTTTAAAACAAATATGTCATATATTTGTATGTAATTGACGAATGATTTGTGTTTTAAAATATTTGAGCCTTCTTGAAACTGGGTTTCAGTTGCAGCGCCTATCGACCCAACAAATGTAAAACCACAACTTTTCAGTAGACATGGAAAACTGAGTTCTGCTATTCGCAGTAGACAAGGAAAACAAGGCAGGCATTATTTTCTTCCCTCATATTTAAAAAATCTCTTTTTTATAACAAAACGTTTGTCAGTTTATCATAAAAATTACTAGTGAGGAGTAAAAACACACATCTAGATGTTATTTTAATTTCAAATAAAAATTACATAACCCGTCGCGACCCGGTCTGGTTAGGCATTGATTTTAGTAAATTCAGATCTACAAAATATAAACAATGTAACGTGACTTGTATTGTGGTTGATCAGTCGAAGCTCAACTGCTTGAAGGAGCCGGCGAGCGGGTCGTGATGTGCACCACCGCCGCCAGGTCGCAGGCTCTCATCTGACGTCATCCCAGCCATGTCCAGCAGGAGCCTGCGCGTCTGCTGCTCTCGTAATTCCTGCTCACTGCGTTCTGCAGATGAAAGCAGCTCGTTTAATCCCCGCATACATTTGCTGCGTTAACTTGTGTCGCTAAATAATGACTAACACACACCCGCCTCACCGTCCTATGATATTGACGCCTTTAAACGAGGCGTGAAGAGATGTTTCTGCAGGTCGGCATGATCACTGTGATTATAGATTGAGTTTCTTTGCTGTTGATAGTTGTAGTTGCTTTTTGGATTGCACCATTTTTACCACCAGTGGTGGTGTGGTCAATATGATGGGTTAGGATAAAAAAATTAAAACTAGATTGAACTCAATGACTTATAAGAAACGAGTAAATTGTGCATAGACTGTTCACTATCTTTCTACCCACTTTATATTTATTTTTCTAAGGCCGAAACGTTGCTTTCACTTTGCTTAGCTTTTACCCAAATATTACAAATTATATATTATAAAATAATATTGTTTAATTAATATTAAAGTGACCGATTTAAGTCATCAATTGGGACAACTAAATTTTTTATGTGAATACTCAGGCTTCACTCAAATTCCTATTATATGTTCATTCTTTTGTTAAAGCGAACCACTGTTCTGAGCAAAGTCACAGTCGCGTTTTTAAATTTCCACCTTAAAGTACTAAGCTATGTATCTTTTTGAAGAAAAATATTTCGTTAGTGGACATTAAAATGAGAAGATTTTTTTCATAGCCTACAGAACTCATGGAACTAGTGTAAAGGCGGCAGGACGGCCGGTTGAGTTTCAATCCAAGAGGCGTACCTCTAAAGTGTTCGTATGAGGGCAAGTTCCCGCCCAAGTCCTTCGGTAGATATTCTCTCGGCACGTGCGGGTACAAGTCCTCGAGCCGCTCGTGCACGTACAGTCTGGACATTATCTTGCTGTTGACGAACTGCCTGAAGAAAGCTACCACCGGCTGCAGCTTGGACGCAAGCGAGCAATTCACCACGTGCACGCCGTGGATGTGGAACGCGATACCCTCCTGTGGACATCACACTCTAACCCTTCTAACTCCTCTCAATTAATACCAATTTATTAACCAACTAGCTGATCCGGCAAACGTTGTTTTGCTATATAAGGTTTTGTAATATCTTCTAAGATGTTCATTGAAATTAAGTGATGTCAAAGACAATTTTGTTCACAATTAAATACTCTTAATAAACAACACATTTATTTGGATAAAGATTAATATTATTACGTTGATACAACTCTTAACAAATAATGCATTAATTTCGACCAAATTTGTTTACCATAAAAACGGTCCTAGTGACTTAATCTTAAAAGATAGACATATACTGTCGCGGATTTTTTTTAGATCATTTCAAGAGGAATAATTATCTCTTACATATGTTTTTGGTATCTTGAACCGTTTTTGCAGCGCACGCAATGGAAGCCCTCAAGGATGAATAATTTTCCCCGTTTTTTTCACATTTTCCATTATTTCTTCGCTCCTAATAATTGCATCGTGATGTTATATAGCCTAAAGACTTCCTCGTTAAATGGTCTATTCAACTCAAAAAGAATTTTTCAATTCGAACCAGTAATTCTTGAGATTAGCGCGTTCAAACAAACAAACAAACAAACTCTTCAGCTTTATAATATTATTAGTATAGATTAGTATAGATTCGACCAAATTTGTTTACCATAAAAACGGTCCTAGTGGCTTAATCTTAAAAGAGACATATACTGTCGCGGACATTTTTTTAGATCATTTTAAGAGGAATAATTCTCTCTTACATATGTTTTTGGTATCTTGAACCGTTTTTGCAGCGCACGCAATGGAAGCCCTCAAGGATGAATAATTTTCCCCGTTTTTTTCACATTTTCCATTATTTCATCGCTCCTAACAATTGCATCGTGATGTTATATAGCCTAAAGCCTTTCTCGATAAATGGTCTATTTAACTCAAAAAGAATTTTTCAATTCGAACCAGTAATTCTTGAGATTAGCGCGTTCAAACAAACAAACAAACTCTTTAGCTTTATAATATTAGTATAGATTAACTGTGTCGCCAGAATCGAGCCATGACGAGTATATTCCTCAACGAAAGAGCAAGTTGCGCTGGTAAGATATTGAATGAAGAAGATAGGCTTATTTTATAAAATTGACAATTTTATTTCTAATGTTTACTTTTTTGGTTAACATAAGTATATATTACATACATATTAAACTAAAAGCGCAATAAATTCAATTAAATATTATACATATAAAAGTAAAAATTCAAATTCTTGCTCTGTAGTGATATTCAACGAAACAGGGTACAATGGGATAATGCAAATCGAACACCGGTAACGCGATTCCTTCATGATCTTACAAAATAAATATTAATGTAATAAATAAATATTATAAATTAATAAATTCACTATGCGAACTAATAAACTTTTCCAAGCTGTAGGTACATACGGGGTCGCATGACATCATCTCAAAGTGCTTATATTTTTTATTTGTTTGTTTTATTCCGGCATAGTCTCAAAATATTCTAAACAACTTTTTGAGCACATGTTTTGTTTTTCAAAAATTGCAATTTAAACAGCTAATGGTCGCTGATTTATACGCATGACGAGTTTACTCGTCAATCACAGTTAACTGGTTAATAAAGATGAGATACAATACCTTTACACAGGAAATAAGCACCTCTTAATTAATTTCAACTATATGGCGTATATTTTAACATGTGTTATTTTTATCTTATGTATCAGCTATTTCTCGCGCCTGATGTAGACCAGACAAGAATTTTTATGTATATTATAGAGTCAACTATTGTGATGGTAATTGACCAAGCGAACCAAGGTTTCTGAGTCAATTTAGAGTGTTCGGCACTTTGCGCGTCTATCATAAGCCTATATAACTTTTAAACCAAACAACACAACAATTTGAAATTAGGACATACTATATAAACCTATGCCGCAATGCTGATGGTGATATTTAGTGTAATAAAAAATCAAATTTAAAGGGGGTTCTCATACATGTAAATGGGGCTTAATTATTTTTTCGCTTTTAATATTGCATGTGGGGTATCATTGCATAGAACTTTTCAAGCCGACCTTAATCGCATTTTTTTTATTTTCTACTGCAATACTTCACAATTTGGCAAGCCGACAAAGTGATCATTTTTAGACCTATTTTGTCCCTAGGTCTATCATAAAAACTACTTAATGTATTCAGTTGCTATGTTTATTGAAGTTTAGGTAATACCCTGTAATTTAACAATAAATTCTGAAAACTCAATAGTGTATAAGAAAAAAGTTGCAAGCAATAAAAGCGAGCAATGTTTCTGCGTAAGCAGTATTTTGATTTGATAATTTTAATGTTTCAAACACAACTTTAAGCTAAAAATTCTTGTTGTATAGATTTTTAGTTATATTTTCACTTAAAGGATATAAATAATAAACATAGAATTATAAAAATTATATCCATCCAGAACAATTAATGTACATGCGCTATCGCTGGAGTTATAAATATACATATAGTGTTTACAATAGTCACTTTCATAGCGAAGGTAATGATTACTATCAAATGATTTTAGAAGAACCTGTCCCTCATAGGGTTTCAACATTTTGCAAGCCTACCTTAAACGTACAAATGCAGTTTTTCAGGAAATTAGCGAGTATGTAAATCAATCTTAAATATACTAATACGAAATGTATTTGATTCACTTTCCTTAAAATATTACCTAAAAGGCAGTTTGAAGTGCCACAAGAATCCAGATTATAATTAAAAAGATAATTTTTTTTTTGAGGTTCTGTCACTTAAAATCGACATAGAAACTTTATAGAATCACTTCGTGGTCCGTTTTTCTGTTGTCCATACCCTATTCTTAGCAACGCGTGTATGTATCGAGTTAAATTAATACCAAATACTCGTCCCCCGGGTACAGAGGGTAGTGGGTGCTTTGCATCGACTCCTACCCAATCTCGGGGGACCCTTTGACCGAGTTCGCCGCCTCTATGCCGGTGTCGTGCGGTCCGTAGCCCTCTACGGGGCCCCAGTCTGGGGTCATAGGTTGCGCGTCCGCCGCTGCAGGCAGAAGTTACACAGCTTGCAGCGGTTGATGGCTATACGGATCGCACGCGGCTACAGAACCATTTCATATGAGGCGGCGACGATCTTGGCACGCTTTCTGCCCTTTAGTATTCAGGCGGGAGTGGACTCGGCAGTGTTCAACCGAGTCCGCGAATTCCGTCTGAGAGGCGAAAGCGTGGCTCCCGTGGTGCTCGAGAGGCTGAAGGCAGAAGAACGCCGATCAGCCCTGAGAATTTGGCGCGTTCAGCTGGATGAGGTGCGGTGCATGCGCCAGCGCCTGTTCGGTGCCATTCTGCCGAACCTCGAAGCCTGGCTCAGTAGTCGATATCACGTCACCTACCACCTGACACAGGTACTTACGGGACACGGATGTTTCCCTGAGTACTTGTGCAGGTTTGGACGAGAAGTAACGACCCAGTGCTACCACTGCTGTTCGGACCTGGATTCCGCCCAACATACGCTCTCACATTGCCCGGCGTGGGGCAATGAGCGGCGGGACCTGGTCCGAAGGATCGGACTTGACCTCTCCCTGCCAGCAGTGGTGTCGGCAATGCTGGCAGGGTATGACAACTGGAGGGCCGTGGTCTCCTTCTGTGAAGATGTCATGTCCCAGAAGGAGGCCGCAGAGCGAGAACGGCAGAAGGCCGTTCGAAGGAGACACCAGGGTGCCGGCAACCGCCCTGGCACATCAGTCCCAGCCGACCGGTCGATCCACCACCAGTTGGCTGATGTCTTTGGGGTCGTGGCTGCTCAGGGTGGGGGCCCTGAGCAACTGGTTTAGCGGCCCTCGAGAAGTTGGCAGGGCATTGTGGCGTGCTCTGCCTAAATACAACGAGCAGTATCGGGGAGCGTATTATCTTCCCCCGAGTTTGTGGCCATCGGGCGCGTAGCGACGGGGCTGTGGCGAATTGATTACAGGACCCACAGTCCCCGCCAATGCGCAGAAGTAGTCACCTTGGGGTTTTTAGTCGGTATAAGTCCGACACACCTCGGTCGCGCAACCCCCCTGTGCGGCTGAGACGGTCCTATGAGGATTTTCCCCAAGTAAAAAAAAAAAAACCAAATACTCAATCCCTTGTAAGCCTGTTTGTACGGAGCCCTTTACACGCGAATCCGATTCGTACCAAGCTAGTTTTTTCTTCTTCTGTAAAATTTGATAATTTCGTTAAATAATGGTTTATCTTTAAAGATACTGACTATGAAGTAATAACGACAAGAATCCCAAAAATCCTTTTTCCATGTCGATAAAATCTAATAAAGCCGCAAGGTCTCTGTTTGTCACAAACAATTAGTTTTATTTTTATTGAATAGTTTCATTTGTACGTAATTTTATGGATTCTTTAAATGTTTTGTATATTTAAACTATTATTCGTTACTTTAACATTTGTTCAAATTATAAATGTAACATCTATTCGTAGTAAAAGATCCGCTTCTTCATTCACAATGCGAAAAGCGGAGGAGCAAAGTATGCTGCTTGGGTCTATATTTCTTATAATACAGAAACCTTTAAAAGAAGACTAAGTAAACATATTTTGACGAACAAACATCGTATGTTATAGAAAGAAAGCTACCAATAGGATGATTGAGCTGGTAATTCGCCCTTTGGTTAAAAAAGTAAAAAAGTATGGTATGGTGGTTGAATACGTCACGCACGTGGTAGATAAGGGATCCCTTCTTCAGCGCAGTAGGGTTGAGGCGGAGCGCATGTCCGAAACTGATGTGCCTCAGGTCCAGCACCCACACGTCGTCGACGGTGCACTCGTGGCGAAGTCGCACGTCTGCCAACTAACAAAAACACATGCTATCAGAGCATGCATTAATTTGCCGTTGGATAGTGCGATGGCAGTCTCTGTACTTCAATGCAAACAGCGCTGGACAATGTTCACAGTCAACAGTACTACAACATGTACAACATTCACAGGAACAACGCGACCTACTCTGGTAAATCAGTGGCCGTCACCGCAGACTGCAGGCCAATATGAGTAAGGTCGTAAGATTTCAAGTCAGATTAGGAAAAAATGTTTTTATTGTAATTGATGGTACATGAAAACCTATACAATTAACTACAGGTTTGAACTGTGATGGAGATTTTATTAGGTAAACAAAACATTTGCCAATTGCTTAACACTGGACGGAATGCTTTTCCTACTGGACTAGATTAATTACTTCTGCAAAATAAATGCTCCTCCTTCCTTGATCCTTTATCGCTACGAGTAAGAGATCGTGTGAGAGATTTTCAATATCTCACACATTTACCACCCGCTTGGGTCAGAGTTGTCTGTTTCTTGACAGATTCCTTTGATGATCGAATAAAATTGAAGGTAAAACTAGTTGAGATAAGGATCATTAAACGAACCTTTGATAATTTTTTAGAAGATGAAACAGTCGTAAATGTATAAAAAGAGGTTAAATACCATGACAGAAATCTTGTAAAGGAGCTCGGGTTGAAACAAGTTGGGATCAGGATCATTGAAGGCGACCACAGAGACGCGTCGACCCTCGTACAGCCGCGGCACAATCACCTGTGTGCTGCAACATACATACATGGATTGATCAAGAGATTAACTCGATCGATGAATTATTACCAACAATCACAATGACAACAGCGATAGAATAGAATATGATGGCAGCGTCCATTTCCTCACTTTCAAGTCATTAGCATGCCTTTAAACATCCCATTGTTGATACCACGCGGGTAGTCATAGGTCTCTAATTCTCCTTACGCCAAATGTGACTGAGATCAAGTGTTTACTAGTACTTTTTTTTCTGAGTGACCGTATTGCTCGGCCAGGAAAGGCCTTCACAACTAAACCGACCTTGGTGGGCGAACGCAGAAGGCGATCAGCCAAGAAATTTTATGGTTTGGGCGGCTTTTCAAGGGCACCTCTATGGGTACTGACCTAGACACGAACGTGTTACACTAGTTAAAAACGAACCTAACGGTGATCTGACAGGGTTTCAGAAGCGACTATGTTGAGAAGCAACGCTGAAAGAAACTCAAGGCTGCATTGGAGTGCTAGTACATCTTAAACAATTTACATAAGAAAGTGTTTACCAGTGTAAGCAGCGGAAGGGAACTCACAAGAATGTCCATATCGGCTTGTCGGTGTCGAGCTGGTCTTCTCTGTTCTGTATCAGTTCTGGAGCCAGCGCTCGATACCTGTACAGCCCGTCGATTCTTTTCTTTGTCTTTTCTATAGACCCTTTAGATATAATAAGCATTCGCTCGATCACTGCAGGATCTGCGATAAATAACAAAATTGAACACTAAAGCAATGTTAAAGTAGATACAACATACGAAATTTTTTTCATAAATTTTGAAAGCTGTTGATATTAAAAAACTGACAAACTTATAATTAAGAATAATGTAATTAATTAAGATTTTTAAGAATATATATTCTATAATAAACATTTTTGCTCGTTAAGACAAATGAATGGTGAGAAATAAAATGTTAGCTTGAATTTAATTTTTCTTTGTTGCTTTTGTTTCTTTTGTTAGTTTGTTTCCTTTTATTCTTTCGCTTCCCTGAGCTTGGTTTTTTTTTTTATTTTTCTTTTTGTAGAAACTTTTCTGGCTTATGTATCTTTTGTGTAGTTTTTATTGTTTATATATGTATGTGTTTTTGCCGTGGTGGCTGCCGGCAGAATAGAATAGCACCCCCCTCTTCTTGCTGAGGTGTCGTAAAAGGCGACTAAGGTATCTCTTGAACACCGCAATTCAACCAGGTGTTTAGAGAAGGGAAAACTCGACCAAAAATGCATCCCGCTCCCTCCCGATCGTACTGGTTCTCCTTTCCATCGGGCCTGAGGGAGCTCGGACGAGAGAGTGCTTTTCTGGCTGCGCGTCCAGCTATGCACTTAAATATCTCCTGCGCAATTGACTGTTTCCGTAAACTGGACCTCGAATTTCTTAACCGGTGTTGAAACAGTCGCCGTGGCCGAAACCGGCTAGGACATCATCATATGTATGTTTCCCTGAATATGTGAAAAAATAAAAATAAAATTAAATAATAAGCTGGTATAATGCGTGAGAATAATGATAATAAAACATGCCTAGAATTAGAGAGACAGAGAGTCACAGGCCAGATGATTATGATGTCTACATAGTTATAAAAAATGTTGATGTGACGCAAAGGGCTGGAAGAAAGCGACTTACGAATGGGTAAAACCCCAGCAGCCGTAAGATGTGGTTGTTTCTGGAACCAGTCCGCAATGCTCTCGACACTCTCTTGAAGGATCTTTGCATGCAGTCCAAGCTGGTTCATCAGCTGCAGCCTCTCCTGCTCGGTGTACGGAAACAGCGGATGACTGTCCACGTGGAACATCTATTATGCGAAAATTACCTATCATTGTTTTGTTCGATTCCTATCATTGTTGAAATTAATTTCTTTATGATGTATTGTATATTACAGCAGTACTGCCTGGAATACAACTACCTCCAAAATAGGAGGCTCCATAATTGTGTCAAATATTGCACAGACACTATTTTTATGGTCTTAGGTTCACTGTTTTATCATTTAAAATTAAAAGAGTGTGAAATTGTTTAAAGAGACAATAACTTTAGACTTTGAAGCTGTTTTTGAAATATATCACAAAGTATTGCTTAGTAAGAAAATTTCACACATTTGTATTGCTTATAACATTTTTCTTGTAAACTTTTGTGAATTTTCAGTATATATTGTTAAATTACAAGTTATTACCTAAACTTGAATAGACATATCAACCGAATACAATTAGTAGTGATTTTAATAAGCCTATGGACAACACAGGCTTAGGAATTACTACTTAGTCGGCTTGGCGAGTCGTGAATTATTGACGCAGAAAATTAAAAAACAGCTTTAATCTCAACTTAAAATGTTCTTAGCAATGATACCCCACGTGGAAAAATAGGCTTACATAATACATTCTAATTTTGTTTAAAAACAATAAGCCCCTGAGAAACGGATAGACGGATTAAACTTCGAACCAGTTTACTTGACTCAAAAACTGCGCATCGCTCGGTCAATTACCTACATGTTATGAATAAGTAAATATTGAATGGTTATAGTTAAAACTGTTTTTGAAAGAGTATTCGCCATAATAACCTAAAGTGCTTAAGTACACGACAGTTGTTTTTCAATATGACTTTTATGTCCTTTTTATTATATAACGCTTGTAAATTATGACTCATAAATTATAATACTATATAAACAGCCGCGACTCGGCCCCATGCAAATATGTTTGCTTTTTAAGATATTACTTTTGTTTAATGGAAAAATTAATATTACCTTATATAAATAAATCTATACCAATAAACAGATACACTCTTGTAATAATATATAATATTTTAAAGTGTAAGTAACAAAACTTTTGTTATAATAATTAAGTTTTCATCACACTTACGACACGAGTGTATTTTTGCATCGTTTTTAGGCAGTACTGATCAAATTATGCACTAAAGTTATAATAACATTATCGAACTCTGTGTGAGGTATTAGGATATCCCAATTAAGTTTGTATCTCACTGCAAAATATAATGTTTTCCGCAGAAGTATTCTTAATTTCACCGAGGGATACGTTTTCTTTTTTTAATATCAATAAAGAGATTTTTTAATATAGGGTGTACGCGCCGAATGTATATGCTGTGAAACGAAATTAAAAAAAAATTGGTTGCTTTAATGATGTGAATAGACATTCTTTACACGGAGTCAGCATCAAATCTAACGACTTGTCAATTTCTCTTCCGACGTATGCTCAAAAGCCAGGCAAGCAGAGAGACACTACGGCGGCAAAGATTATCAATATATATATATATATATATATATGTTCGGTAATTGTTGTATACATTTTTAGGGCCCGAATTATAACCTTACCGGCACCTATTATATCTATACTAATATTATAAAGCTGAAGAGTTTGTTTGTTTGTTTGTTTGTTTGTTTGAACGCGCTAATCTCAGGAACTACTGGTTCGAATTGAAAAATTCTTTTTGAGTTGAATAGACCATTTATCGAGGAAGGCTTTAGGCTATATAACATCACGATGCAATTATTAGTAGCGAAGAAATAATAGAAAATGTGAAAAAAACGGGCAAAATTATTCATCCTTGAGGGCTTCCATTGCGTGCGCTGCAAAAACGGTTCAAGATACCAAAAATATATGTAAGAAAGAATTATTTCTCTTGAAATGATCTAAAAAAATGTCCGCGACAGTATATGTCTATCTTTTAAGATTAAGTCACTAGAACCGTTTTTATGGTATACAAATTTGGTCGAAATTAATGCATTATTTGTTAAGAGTTGTATCAACGTAATAATATTAATCTTTATCCAAATAAATGTGTTGTTGATTAAGAATATTTGATTGTGAACAAAATTGTCTTTGACATCACTTAATTTCAATGAACATCTTAGAAGATATTACAAAACCTTATATAGCAAAACAACGTTTGCCGGATCAGCTAGTAGTCCATATTAGTCCATATAAATTAGAAACTTACCAGTGCAGCGGCGTATTGGCATGCACATTATTAATTTGGAAATATTCTTCTACAGAAAATCTTCTTAAAAAGCGACAAGGGTTTGAGGAATTTTTAATAAAACTGACAAGGTTTTTTTAATATAATTAAGAGTACTGTCCCAGTAAAAATACATAAGTTAATAAATACCTTTTAACATGCAGTAATGATGACAATTATTGAGAAAAATTATATTAGAATGATGTTTTGCTAAGTCAATTAGATTCCAGTTGAAGATATTTTTGAAGAGATTGCTCTGATTGCGACCACACTCGCAGTACCCACTGTACTCAATGATGAGAACAACAATAAAAACGTTGTTACATTATTTAACCTAGATGTTAAGGACTCACCACACTTTTTATTCTAACTCCGGCGCAACAACTACACTACATGTGAAATTACAATGCGGACCAAAAAAGATTACCAAAAGGCAAAGATGGGCAAAATGTAACTGATTAATGATTAGCGATTACAAAATGTAGTCGAAATTTAAATCTTCTTGCTCTGTAATCGTGATTAAATCCATTTAAAACATTAAGAAATCGTAAATGTGTACATCTGTAAATCGCAGCTTAGTGCCCGGCTCCAGCCGACATGGCGCCGGTAAATGTAGTGAATCCTTTAGTCATCGTTTTACTTTTTGCTTTACGGACGTAATTTCCTTAAGCACATGTCGCATGTAATTAATATTTTTAACAATTAACATATTGTTTTTGCTTTTTCTATCCGAATGTAACTAATTAAATTAATTTCATTTTAACTAAAACTAAATTATTTTTCTGTATTTGTTTCTGTCTGTAAAGTTATATTGTTAAGCCGTGGTGGCTGCCAGCAGAATAGAATAGTACCCCCCCTCTTCTTGCTGAGGTGTCGTAAAAGACGACTAAGGTATCTCTTTAACATCCCAATTCAACCTGGTGTTCAGAGAAGGAAAACTCGACCAAACCTGCATCCTGCTCCCTCCCGATCGTACTGGTTCTCCATTCCATCGGGCCCGAGGGAGTTCGGACGAGAGAGTGCTTCTCTGGCTGCTCGTCCAGTTATGTACTTAAATATCTCCTGCACAATTGACTGTTTCCGAAAAGTGGCCCTCAATTTTCTTAATCGGCATTGAAACAGTCGCCGTGGCCGAAACCGGCTAGGATATCGTTATCGTTATTGTTAGGTAGTACTTATCCAAAAATAATTAATCATCCATAGAGACGGCATAACTTAGTGTATAAATCAAATTAAGTGTAGCTTGACGTGATATTTGTGTAAGCCGGCATAAGCGCTACGATTACCGATATGTATTTTTTTAACTATTATTAATCCTTGTCGTTTTTTGGACTGCACCATGCTTACCATCAAGCGTGTTGTAGTCACTGTACAAAGTCAGGATAAAAAAGGTATTTATTTATTATGAAACACTTTTATTTTTAATGAAATTTCAATATTAATCAACTAAAAATCAAAATCTCACTGACAGACAAACAGGCTGACCCACATAATTATTCTATGTTAAGTCACAGTGCGGGTAAACACTGTTGAGCGATGGCATCATCAAATAGAACAATAGTGTTTATCTTATTGTTAAAAATTACAATATTTTATAAAGTTATAAAGATCCGTGTGTTGATTCTTGTAACCGACAAAGGTAGTTCCTTTTTTTTGTATCCGATGGGAAATCCATTATGGGCTGTCAGGGGGCGGTGAGGGCCGCCCCCCGGTGTGTCGGACTCGCACCGACTAAAACCCCCGGGTTATACCACCTTCCATCTACCAGGATCGAGGGTACGACTGGGGGCTCATCCTCGGCACCCGGCGAGGTATTTAAAATGCCTGCGTTTGTTTAATAAGATTTTTTTATTATTTATGAACTATTAAGATTTTGATTGCAGATAGGTACTGTTCTGAATTACAATAACTATTTATACATACTTGCAATTGTATGCCCAAGACAAATGCCGTAAAGTCTATAATGCCGAAGCATCGTCAGAACTAACATTTATATAACTAATTATGAAACATTGTCTAAACAATAGATTTACCGCACCGGTCAAAATGACCGGTCTTTATATTTATCTTAGAATTCTTTTCTTCTCTAATATTTTTTTATTCTTTTACTAATACAAAATATTGATAAATATTAGGTCCTTACATATGAAATTGACGTTTTTCGTACTGGCCACTTTAATCACAAATTTCTCCTCTTTGGTAAGGAATTCCAAATTCAAATTTGTACAGCTATAGACTCATGTATTTGTGCTTCGATGATCGTCATTCATTTGTTTTTTTCTTCTGTTTTTTTTCTGTTTGCGTCACTCATTTTACAAAATGGAAAACGTAAAATATCGCATTATTTACGAGTACGAGTTCCGCCGTGGCACTAGTGCTGCGGAAACAACTCGAAGGGTGAATGATGTGTATGGCGGTCGTGTTGCAAAAGAAAACACAGTTCGTTTTTGGTTCCAACGTTTTCGTTCTGGAAATTTCGACCTGCAGAACAAGCCCCGTGGACGGCCTGAGACTCAAGTTGATAATGAAGAGTTGAAGGCTATTGTGGAAGCGGATCCATCGCAAACCACGTCCGAGTTAGCTGCAGGCTGCGATGTTAGTGATAAAACTGTTTTAATTCACTTGAAGCAAATTGGGAAGATTAAAAAGCTTGAAAGGTGGGTACCTCACGAATTGACTGAAGCAAACCGGCAAACGCGCGTCGACTGCTGCGTTACATTACTAAACCGGCACAATAATGAAGGTATTTTAAACCGAATCATTACCTGTGATGAAAAATGGGTTCTTTACGATAATCGGAAGCGCTCAGCGCAATGGTTGAATCCTGGCCAGCCAGCCAAATCCTGCCCCAAGCGAAAATTAACCCCAAAAAAGTTACTTGTAAGCGTTTGGTGGACTAGTGCCGGTATTGTTCATTACAGTTTTCTCAAATCTGGCCAGACTATTACGGCTGATGTCTATTGTCAGCAATTGCAAACCATGATGGAAAAGCTAGCGGCTAAACAACCTAGGCTGGTCAATCGCTCCACGCCACTGCTGCTTCACGACAACGCTAGACCACACACTGCGCAACAGACGGCTACTAAATTAGAAGAGCTTCAATTGGAAAGTCTAAGACATCCTCCGTACTCCCCGGACCTTGCTCCAACAGATTACCATTTTTTTCGAAATTTGGATAACTTCTTGCAAGGGAAAAAATTCAACTCCGATGGGGCAGTCCAAATCGCCTTCAAAGATTTTATTGATTCCCGTCCGACTGGTTTTTTTAGTAAAGGGATCAATGAACTACCTATGAGATGGCAAAAGCGCATAGAAAATAATGGTTCATACTTTTATTAATTAAATATATTATATTAAAAAATATTCGACTTTTTGTTCCTCCCATACAAAACGCCAATTTCATATGTAAGGACCTAATATATATATTATAGTAAAATAAAATTAAAAAAACCTTGGGAAAATTGAAATGCTCTCATACCGTACCGCGAGCCATTTCAATCTCTCTACCCAAATAAGACGGTCCCACGCGCATTCTGCAACGTTCCTATAAATATTACACTACTATCACTTAACTATCAACCTTAAGTATTACACCATTAATTCTAATTTGACTCTCAGATACGCTTTCAAAGATCTTTTTCACCTGGGATGTAAAAAAAGAAATAAATTGTATATTGTAGCAAACTTATGTATTCCAACTACATCGCCAGAGTCGCACAGTGTATGTTTTTATTTTAACCAGGTGCAATACAACCGGCACAGTGTTAAAACACAGTTAAACTTATAACTAACGCTAACCTTTTCATAGCGGGCGTATAATGCAAGTTTGTATTACACCTAAATAAGTTGCATTTGAAGCGAAGTTTGCTTGACAACTCTTTGTAAATCCAGAAATAACACGTTATTTTACATGTAATGAAAAATCGACTTTATACCGTTTAATTTATAGTTGAAATTCAATGATACAATGTAATAAGACTTACGACGTTTTTTAAGATATTTGTATAGAAGTTTCGCCTGAAATGGAATCGTGATGCAGTTGCTCCATCTCGCTCTGTCCTGTGCGGTTATGTACGATAAGTAGTGCCGTCTCTGTCTCGGCGTATGAGCTGTGCCACGTGTATTCGTTACTCAATAGAGCGCGTAGTGAGGTTGTTTACATTTTGTATTTTCTCGCCTCATCAGGTGCTTTGTAATATATTTGTAAACAATACAAGCAAACAGACAGCCCACTAAATGGTAAGCGGTCACCATTGCTTACGGGCAGCTGCAGCACAAGAAGCGTTATTGCATTGCCGTCTAAGAAGGGTGTTTTTCACTGGTCTTTTGAAAAACCCTATAACTCTAGGGTTCAACTGTACCTGCCAAGAATGTTGCGCGCTTGCAATGTCGCTGGAGGTACCTGGCTCAACATTTCAACAGAGCAGCTCTCATTGTAGAAATGGTGAAGCGCAACAATATGCTCAACATATGTAGGTTGTGTGAGTGAGCCAAAGGTTATAATGTCCGGAGACATTTTTTTTATTTTTATTATACAACTCCCACATTAATACAACACAATTATATTGTTTGTGTGAATTTTAATCAACTTATTTTGGTACAGTGTCTTGCCAGTTATGACGTATGGAGCAAAGAAGTGGACACTAACGGTTGGCTTAGTCTACCAGCTTCCCGGGCAGTAGACTTAAGTGAGTGTGCTGCCCGGATGCGAGGTAGAGCGCAGTGCTCGACGCGCCGCCCGTGATATAGGTTTGGAGAGGGGGGAGCTTAACACATGACCCTCTCAGAGATGAAGCCTAAAGAGGCTGATCGCTCCCCAGACATGTGGAAGAATCGTGATTCCCAGATCCGGGTGGTGTGGTTGAAACCACACCCTGGGATTTTTTAGTCAGTAAAAGTCTGACACAGCGTCACTGATGATCCTATGCAAAATTTTCCCCCGGGTTACCATATAGCAAGCATATTTCCACAATCTAATTACTTAGGAGCCTTTAAAAGAAAAGTGAATAGGTATATTTTGGGCGGACGCGGTTCATCGTTGAACTCATCTTCACCTTCCACCAGTTGTGATTGAAATCAAGAATCCACTTGTAAATAATATTTAATTAATAAAATTATGTGAAACAAATGCCATATATAACGATAGATTAAAATAATATAGAAAATAAAAACAATATAAAATAGGAACCTTGCGCTGTTAGTTAAACCTGCATTATATATAAACTTTGTTTTATAATAAGGCCATACGAGCTTGGTAGGACGCATCTAGTCACGAAGCCACTGACGGACAATAACCAGCAATACGGAACGTACGTGTCGTCTTATTGACTGTGTATAAATCTCAATAATCTCTGCCGGTCCCCAAAGTGCCGCCGGCGGTAGGGTGAATGTTGTGCAGGGGAGTGCGGAGGGGAGGTAGCTAATTGTCCACGCGACCTGCAACCGATTCATTATTATCGCTTCACATCAAGACCCGCACAACATACAAACTTCATAATGTCTATATTTTTTGTTATTTCCTTTATTATAATGATGATATCCTCGTTGATTTCATTCTCAGTGACGTTTCCAAATCACATCAAGCAGGCGCGGGTTGAAGACCCATTTAACGAAGGTGAGCTCACCAAGGAATTTATTCGGAAACAGTCAATTTGTACAAAAGCATCATCTCATCCAACCCCTCTTAATCTAATGTCCTTTAATATATTTCCATACAGTTACTGAATGCTATACATCCAATAACAAAAAGTTCTTTAAACGTTAAAGATCAATTTTTATAATGAATCATTCATTTGTTAGTAAAGAAAAAGAATCAATAATTTGTTAATGTTTAAAAAATCAAATAAGTAAACGACATAGCGCAAATAACAATGTTTATTTGTATTATATACTTAAAGCTAGGTCCAGATTTGACCATCAATACCATTATCAGCCCACATTAGTCCACTACTTCTTATTTTTCTAAGTGGAGTAAGGCCGAAATGACGTTTTTAGTTAAACACGCGTGCGATGCCCTGAGACAATGCAAAATATGCAGTATGTTTGAATATGTGTTTAGTATTCACATTATGTATGGGAGAGATCTATACTCTTCAATATTGTTAAATTGTGTTCGCAGCGGCTCAAGAATAAGAAGGCCGTTAACAAATTTCTAAACAGATCATTGCAGATCTTATTCCGTTAGACAGTGCTTAAGAGTGCCTTTAAATATAAGTAGATAGGTATGTGCTGCAGACTTTCACTGAGTCATTAAGTTGACGGAGGGCCTATTTCGACATGTTTATATTTTTGTCTTTTGTTTTTTCTCTTTTTTATGTACGAGTATGTTGTTTATGTTTCTGAATTTTATAATTGTTGTTTGAAGTGAAATAAATATATTTAATTACATAATAAGGAGGACTCCTAGCTCCGAGAGTAGAATGAGCAACTCTGAGGGAGTGAGGCTCGCTCGTCGTGTGCGCTAAACCAACACAATAAGAGACAAATTAACTAGAGTCCGGCCCTCTTCGCGACGTACACTGTCGGACAACATCCGCGGACTATTTATATAATTATTTATTTAATATACGAGTGTTGAAAGGTACACTCTGACTGACTAACTGTTTAATTATCGCAAATTCCATACAACTGCTGCTCAAAAATGAAATGAGAAAAATTAAAAAAGAATGGGCTTTTTCATGACGCAACCACAAACAAAGGTTTTATTTTTCTTTGAACAAGGTTAAATAGAGTTAGAATGAACAAAATATCAATTCACGTACATTAAAACCGTTCAATTTATAATAAGGATATATTTTAGTATAAGGAAAATCGCATCTGCCAAATCTCTTAAACTACGTCACAATATATAATAGTTATATCGTAAGTTCACAATAAAACCAATCTTGTACCAATGTTGGTTGTTTGCCTCATGTTCATTATAGACATATTAATTACCCTAAAGATATATTGAACTGTTAGTAACTAGAATACTGTTTTTAATCCATTCGTTATAAATGATTGATTTGATTAGCTTTTCTTCGCAGAATACTTGTATTACGACAATTGGATCTCGGTTGTTTAAGTTGACGGTGGTCGACTGGCTTTACTGACTCATTTGACTATACCGGGGATATTTTATTGCTAATGCAGACTAATTTGCGAGCAGAGGTAAGACTAATATTAACTGAGATTACTGAGAATACAAGCTAACATAACTAAATTCTCCTCCATCTTATAACAATGACAGGCTGGTATCGTCATCACAGCTATAGGCAGACAGTATCCAGTTTTTCGATAGAATAGATAGAATGTCTAGAGACCAGAGGTTCTATAGCATAAATTGGAGTAACATGTTCAAAATAGCAACATTTTGAAGTACAGTAATTATGGCCCTCAGTGTTCACAGTACGGTGACAGCAAATCGTCAATTAGCAGTGCCGCCGGCGCCGCACGCGCACCGCACGCGGCCGACGCACGTCCTACTGTATGCACTATCAGTGTTCACAGATATGACAAGTGCGGCGCAATGTCTGCCTAAGACTGTCCTGTCTCTAAGAGGTCTTGATATCGCATCTGAAGTTCGCTTATATTCATTTAAAATTATGGAATCAAGACGCATTTAAAAAAGTTAAAGCTAGTTAGACAGATTCTAAGCCTATTGATTTAGAAATTTATATATATCTATACTAATATTATAAAGCTGAAGAGTTTGTTTGTTTGAACGCGCTAATCTCAGGAACTACTGGTTCGAATTAAAAAAATCTTTTGGAGTTGAATAGACCATTTATCGAGGAAGGCTTTAGGCTATATAACATCACGATGCAATTATTAGGAGCGAAGAAATAATGGAAAATGTAAAAAAAACGGGGAAAATTATTCATCCTTGAGGGCTTCCATTGCGTGCGCTGCAAAAATGGTTCAAGATACCAAAAATATATGTAAAAAAGAATTATTCCTCTTGAAATGATCTAAAAAAATGTCCGCGACAGTATATGTCTATCTTTTAAGATTAAGTCACTAGAACCGTTTTTATGGTAAACAAATATGGTCGAAATTAATCCATCATTTGTTAAGAGTTGTATCAACGTAATAATACTAATCTTTACCCAAATAAATGTGTTGTTGATTAAGAGTATTTAATTGTGAACAAAATTGTCTTCGACATCACTTAATTTCAATGAAAATCTTAGAAGATATTACAAAACCTTATATAGCAAAACAACGTTTGCCGGATCAGCTAGTAGATTTATAAATGCTTTAACGAGCCTTATGCGTGAATTGGCTTACTTTTAATTATATCTTAATGCATTTTCCTGAATACATAGGTCATGGTTACGAGCAGGCTGACACGCGGTGGAGATTTCGTTGGGGGCGGGAAGTTTTTCCCTTTGTTACTCTACCCTACCCATATACCCTCTTTCATGACATGGGTAACCACACCGAACGTGGAGTTATAATTAAAGGTAAGATAATCCGTGCATAAGACCCGTTAAAGTATTGAGAATGATTACAAAACGTGAAATTGTGTTATACTCGTATATACAGACATCGTACGATAGTGAACGCAAGAAAGATTAAATCGAATAAGAATGTCTCGGGGGGTAATCCTACACAGGACCATCAGGGCCGCTGTGAAGGCAGCGACCTCGGTGTATCAGACTCCTACTCACTAAAAACCCCCGAGTATTCTTAACATTGCCTAACTTCCGGAATCTCATTGCCACCTAATACGTACCTCTCCTTATCCCTATCCTCAAGCTGCATTTGTTTTATCTTATATATTTATTAATTTATTGTTATTCCTTTTCAGATCTGTAACTTATTTCAAGCATAACATATAATAATTTGATTGTCATATAGTTCTCATTGACAAAGCGTCATATACAATCATGTTATTACTTGCATGATTACGTAACTTATGTAATTTATCTATTTGTATTACTCTGGGTAGCTAATAAAATTAACAAGTTTCTTAATAGTAGTTTTCACGCTGATATCTTTTTTAACTCGGGTATATTTTGTAAAATATATTTTATTATTTTTGATGAAATTTTCTTAAATCCTAGATCTTATGACATGGGAATTTCGACCATCAGCCTCATCATCACTTTACATCAGAGATTGAGGACAAACGCAAGCTATTCTGTAATAAAAAAAATGTGATGTAGATCTGGACTGTTTCTGATTGTATTACCTAAAACAAAATGTTATTTATACATTTATATTGAACTAAACTTATTTTGTAGTATTTCATTTAAAACTTTTTACTCAAACAAAGAAATTAGCAAAAAGCTTTTAATATAGAAGTGTTTCTAAGATTGTTCGAATTTCGTTTAAATCTTTCTAATGTTGTGTCCAAAATTTGCGAAATGAACCTGGACTCCGTAAACAAATCATATTGTATGACAATGGTGGTGCTTACATTCGCAGATCAGACGATGCACCCCTCTGCGCATGCCCGGCGGGCGCGACTTGCTCTGTGGTGCCGCACGCGTGCGAACAGATTTATGATTTAATTTGCTCTTTTATTTGATCTCTTTGTGACAATTATATATCAAATCAAATTGCCGTATTAAGGGGAAACTAATTTTTTTTTTAATTCCAGCCCCATTACAGGACAGTCGGGGTATAAAATATATTCCTTAATTTATCTCCTGTTAATGTTGCTCCCGTTTTTTTTTTTTTTTTTTTTTGGTTTCGATGGAAATACTTACATAGGGCCATCAGTTACACTGTGAGGGCAACGACCCTGGTGTGTCAAACTCCTACTGACTAAAAACCCTCAGGGTGTCTTTCCAATCAATCCACCCTGGCCTGGGGACCCAGATTCTTCCAGACATCCAGGGAGCGAACAGCCTGTTTAGGCTTCCTCTCTGGGAGGGGTGTGTGTAAAGAACACACTCCTCCAAACCTATCCCACGGGTGGCGCATCGGACATTGTACGCCGCCTCCCTGTCATCCAGGCACCAGACTCCCTCAAGTCAACTGCCCAGGCTGTTTTGTTATTGCTATGATTCTGGTATAGTACTTATTGTTTTTTTAAAAGGGCTTATTAGAAAATCTGAATAACAAATACTACACACTAAAATACTATATTATTTATTTTATCCTCTGTATTTGTATCATACAAACAATACAACATACATATAATTTGTCTGTATTGTGTGATGGTGAGGCGATTGCTCGAACTGGGTCATGACCACAGTACACGAGTGTAAACACCATTATAGTGTAATGTAAATGTAAAAAATACAGTTCCGAAATATTTACTTATTATTTTAATAAGAAATTATGGCTAAACATTGTGTCACACTAGTAACGTGCGGTGAACATCGTAAACATTGCTATCTATTTGTAAATATTAATATTAGAGTCCGACCGAAACTGGTTTTCCGGCCGAAACCGAAACCGAAACCGAATGTTCGGCCGTGGCTTCAGTTTCGGCCGAAACCGAAACTGAAACCGAAACTCACGTGGTCAAGTATAAAAGTCAACGTGCTCAAGTAAAAAAATGAAACAAAAACTTACATGTAATCAGTTCCATCAAAACATAACCTCTAAAGAATGTTTACGTCGGGTGATAACGCACTGAGTAAGTTGTGTTGCTATAGAGCAATGCGAATTAGATCCGTCAACTGTCGTCTAAACGACGCAGTTACACTCCGATGCAGCCTTGAGTTTCTTTCGGCGTTTCTTCTCAAGGTAGTCGCTTCCGAAACGCTAATAGATCACCGTTAGGTTTTGTATTTTTGGCTGGCGGTCCAAGTCGAGGTTCGTACCCACAAGGGTGCCCTTGCATTGCCACCCAACCCATAAATTGCCGGCTGAGCACCCTCAGTGTTCGCCCACCCACCCGGTTAAGTTGTGAAGACCTTTCCCGGTCAACAAACACGCGTAAATTCGAATAAAAAAAAAGCAATGAGAACGGCGCACGAATCCCGAACAGGGCCGCCAGCGTCCGTCAAAGCGTTGCCGCGAGAAACGAAGTTAGGCAAGCATGTACGACAACTACCGAAATCAGTTTCGGTTTCGGCAAAAGTTTCGGCCAATTTTGGCCGAAACCGAAACTGCCGCCGAAACTTCATTTTTGGCCGAAACTCGGCCGAAACCGAAACCGAAACCGAACTTTCGGTCGGACACTAATTAATATCAATATATCGCCACGCTATATTCCTCACGGGCTGAGCAGAGATAATTAAGCGGCTATATGCAATTTTCGCTTATAGTTCGAGCACAACGTGACCAGTAGCGCAGCTGATCGCCGTTCTCACAGCACTAATACACATGAAATTTCTATTAGACACCATGCGGGTTTCCTTAAGATGTTTTCCTTTACCGGTGGGCATGTGGTGCCTAAATCCGCACGCAATCTGGAAAAATCCAGAGGTACGTTCCGAAACTTGAACCTACGAGCATTCTCGTTGCCGCCCTTTAAAACCGGTCCAATATCCGCTAGGCCACCAAGAAGAAAGGTCACAAAGACAAATAAATATTCAAATGATTTAATAAAATGCTATATCCTTTAGGTAAGATCTGCAGCTCTCTAATGTATCATCTAGGTCTAATAGTTAGGTCCAAATTATCAATTAAAATGTGACTAGACTACTATGTGACTGTACAGGCTTCCCTTTCGGATGTGCCCAGCATACAGTTCAGCGGTACAATCATAAAAACCGCCAACAATAGTAACAATGCGCCGGACGATCTCTATCACACGCTAATTGCGCAAATCACTGCTTCTCTACATCTACCCTCGTTACGAGACTAAACTTTGTTACGCCGCACGATACGCGACCTTATCCATCGGCATTACAATCTAAAATGCAATGTAAGAGCTGCTACTTTTATAACTTTTTTCAAGCAATTACCGTTTAGAGATGTTGATTTAAAATGAACTTTATTATGAGAGTAATATAGTCGGGAATGGAATGATAAATATTTAGTTTAAAAGTACTCTCGTTGTAAATAGAGAAAGGGTGGCTGGCGAGCCTGGATGGAGTTTTATGATGTGAGATTAAAACTTTTTTATGATGTCAATGACGGCAATTAGCAGCAATGCAGGATGCAGGATACATGATGCAGGGGTGCACATCAGTTATGTCCGCATTCATCTGTGGAATACTACCCGCGACTTTTTTACCTCTTATGAGTTCCGTACCTCAAAACGAAATAAAAATCGACCAAGCGCGAGCCGTAATCGCTCATCAACGGTTCCGTTCAAATAAACTATGGATGCACCCAATACTGTTCTAGCAAATGGAAACTGGACTACGGGAGACACTTAACTGCACACATACTCGCGCACACATGAGTTTCGGTCAGTGTATTAAGTTCAAATAACTTTAAATCCACAAAATTTACTGACAGAATAGAATATTAACTCCCTCTTCATCATACCGAGGTGTCGTAGGAGCGTAAGAGCCAACTAAGGTATACAGCTAGCCGCATCGCAGGCAGCTTGCTGCTGCATGCACCTTCTTCATATAACGCGCAGGCGCACCCGCCAACCCACATTGGATATTTTGTATTGTTACATGTTTAAACCAGGGACTTAAATACCGGTATAAAAGCGGTAACGTTATAAGCCAAGAAGGGCGATAACGTTATTTTTTAGAGTAACGTTACTCAGTATTTGTTATTTTTTATGTTACTTTTCGTTAACGTTATCTTTTTCGTTCTGTTATTTTCTTTAGCGTTCCGATATCTCGATAACTTTATAACAAAAAGTAACGTCACAAGTCCCTGGTTTAAACCCCTTCCTATGGATTCCGCAAATATTCTGGAAAAGGGAAAGCAGGGTTTTGTCCAGTAGTGGGACGAAACTGACTAATAATAATATTAACTATAAGTTTATCGTTTTCGGATTACCTATACTTGTGATGCCAGACATTATTTGATTTCTGGTCACTGGGAAGGCAACCCTGTAATTTTTAATTCTATTGTGCGTATATATGTTTTTTTATCCTGACACGGTATAGTAACCACAACACGCGTGATGGTAAGCATGGTGCAGTCCAACTAACGACAACAACCATCAATAATTAAGATAAATCCAATCGGTAGACGCAGCGATCATGCCGGGTTGCAGAAATATGTCTTCACGCTACGCTTAAAGAACCCCATATCACAGAATGGTGAGAACACGCTCGCTGGAAGACCATTCCTCAGCCCAGTGACACGGCAAAAGTAAGAGTTAAAGAACTTCTTAATCTTAGCCGTCACATAAATAGTCATATTTTTGAATAACGTTGATTTATAAGTTTAAATAATTCACAGCTTCACGGAACTTCAATCGTGAGTATTTGTTATTAATTTCATATTAAAAACTCCAAGAGTTCTTGAGAAAAAATATCATGACAGACAGAGGGCGACCTTGAGAGATCACTTTGTTGCCTGTTGTAACATCCGTCGAGACGAAACACGGTTAAGATTCCTATATGCCTAATAATTTACTATGTGAAATTTAGTAAATAATATAAATGCTGGAATAAGACGTTTTATGAAAATTTTAATAAATTTTACTAGATATTGCGAAATTTGTCTGTACCGGCAAGTAAAAGTCATAATTTGGAGTTCAATTTGCCGATGCTTATATTCGTTACAACTCAGAATACCAGTTTAAAGTACAAATTTCCCTTTACACTTCTTTTAGCGGTGGCAATATTATAAAAGTAAGGGAATGCAGCGACTATAAGGTCGTTTCCCAGGCCGATAAGACGACATGTGAGGTCACGTCGGTAGCAAGCAGTACAACTAGGACACGGTCCATTTGGCGCGTGAGTCGTCGCAGCAACAGATGTTGCGCCACTCTCACATCTGCGCTGAGACTCTACCGTGAGTCGCGGTTGTTTCGCGTGGGGCCACTGACACCGCGATTTCTCTTTAGGAGTGTTGGAATTTTCGTAAATCAAAGACCTTTTTCCTTGAACACCTTTATTGTTTCACTGATTTATTCAGACAAGTGACTCGTTCGGTAGCTCAATAAAGACTTGCTGACTTTTCTTAAAAATGCAAAAAGGAAGCTCACCATAAAAAATTAACCTTACAGTATATACCCTTTTTAAAAAAATAATACCAGTAGTTAAAATTGAGCCACTATGACAAAAAATCATTACAATAATATTATTTTAAACTTCTTTAATAACTGATAAATAATATCGTACTTATAAACAATCCATCGTTAATAACTAATTATAATTGATACGAGCAGAAATACATTACTGCCTTTATGCCACTTTGCGCTATGTCGTGCTGATCGCCGTTCTCAGAGCATTAGTACATATACCATTCTTATTACATGTTATGTGGGCTTTGACATGATGTTTTCATTCACCGGTGAACATGTGGTGCCTAAGTACATATTGAATCGCGGATAAACAAGACTTACGAGCTGGGATTCAAATCTACGATTATTCACGTTTTTGCACAGGGATACTGGCTCCTTATGCACTAGGCCATCACAAGCACCCACCCAGCTAGGATTCAGTGGCGATGATAGTTTGTCAAGCAGTCGACACAATTTTGTTTCGGTTTTATTACTATCTCGAACATGTTTCTATACCCAGCTGACCGCCGCAACAAGAAAACGACCAGTCCAGCTTGAAGTATTGCCGCGAATCTCCCTCTAAAGAGTTTCTCACATTGTTGTTCGTTAAAAGGCAGGCAAGGCGCTGACGCCATAAAACCAAGTGTATAAGAACAACTTGTCTATAGTATAGTTGTTGCGGTACGCTTTTTTTTAAGTAATGCCGCGATTAATGTAATCTTCATGAAAAAAACATGGAATCAATACGCAATCTTTCACTCAGTTATTACAATTTGCTACATACTCTATACATTTCAAGTTTTAGCTAATTGACCTTTCAATAGAGTTAAATTAAATTTATCTTGAATTTCAAATTACTGATTTCTAGTAAGTCCTATAAAAAGTCCTTTTAAAAGTTTTCTTTTTACACTTTCTCAACACAATAAGGTCATAGCACCTGATAGATAGCACAGTATAGTCCTAGAATGGCCTCGGCTGTCCAAGAGCAAAACTCATTGCAGTAAAATCAAAACTCGTTTAACATATTTTAAACTTTCGTGTTTTGTACTCACTATAAATTTTTACTTCTTTTTACTTTCGGGATGAAGAGCTTTCGATGCTTCCTAACAGTTATGACTTACGGAGCCGAGACGTGGACTCTAACTACAATAGTTAGCCCAATGGGCTAGTCCACCAGTTTAAGGTCGCTTAGTGTACGATGGAGCGGGCTATGTTGGCGCTTCTCTTTGGAAGATAAAGTCCGTAATGAGGTTATCCGACATAGAACCAAATTTGTCGACATAGCTCTCCGTATTAGCAGGCTGAAGTGGTAGTGGGCAGGCCATACATACTGAAGAACCTATGGTTGTTGGAGCAGGCGGGTTTTTGAGTGGAGACCTCGGTTCGGCAGACGTAGCGTGGGGCGGCTTTCGGCAAGGCGAAGCGATTACGTGCGAAATGTGACCGAATAGGATTGGATGAGAAGAGCCAAAGCCCAGGCTCAATAGTACTTGTGAAGAGAGGCTTATGTCCAGAAGTGAGCTAGCATGGGCTGATGATGTTGATGATGGGCTTAAGCTTTTTCGGACTGCACTGTGCTTACCATCAAGTATGCTGCAGTCACTGTGTTGATTAAGAATAAAAAAAAGTTATCGTCGTTGTGAAACTCAGTCATAAGAAAACTAGGAGCTCGTTTTATGACGCCTTTCAAATATGTTGATGCTGTTTTGTGTCGTGACTATACAAATGGTTAAGAACAAATGTAGGTAGAGAAAGTAATTAAGTAAGTAAATAATTAATTAAGTAAGTAGAAAGTTAATTCGCACGTAATGGCCATTAAAGTATTTATAATCAAAACTCGTTTGTCTCGCGGCCCAACGCGCTACGGCGGCTCGGTCGACAGTGAACTTGCCTATTTATAAAGCGCCCTCCGACACTCGGCACTCCCGCACTCCTCATATATTCGTTGCTATTAATTATTTAATGACCCACTCCTCATTCAAACCCATAGCCCACTGCTGAGCTGATCGTGGATATTCTACAACTCATAAATGTATTTTGGCTGTTGTGGCCTCGTGGAAAAGGAGCCTAAAGCCATGCGCGGAAACACTAAATATTGAAGGTTTGAATCTCGGCTCGTACATCTGAGTTTCTCCAGATGAAGTATGGACAAAGGCACACATGCTCACTGATGAAGGAAAACATTGTAAGGAAACCAACATGATTAGTACATGTAATACGTTGCGAGTATTGTGAGAACGGCGAACAGCTGCGTTACTGGTCACGTTTGGTACGACATATAATCACATACTGGATACAGCCGCTGATGGACCTCTGCTCACCCTGGCAGGGATATAGCATTACAATATATTGTTATTATAATATTCATGAACAATTACACACATTGAGATAGCATTAAAAGACATTTCTGCTGGTACTATGGGTAGTAGACAAACATATAATTACATAAATGCGTATACACAACCATGATTCTCGTCAAACTGATCTGCTTCTCGCAGTATTGTTTGATGCTACCGTGACTCGAACCTAGGACCTTAGCATCGCAGGCAAGGTCGCCATCAGGTCGCAGATGTTAAATTACTTTCCAGTGGTTTACAATATTTAATACCATTTCTATAAACATAGCGTACACACATTACCCTAATATATGACCAATAAAGGTACGATTGCATGTACATGGTATACTTTTGTATCGTTTTAAATCCATTGCCGGTTTTCTTATAGGATCCTCGATAACGTTTTGCAAATAAGATACAATGCATCGCGCAAAGTGCATAACACATCGCTCTATGCGGTAGTTGGTAGACGGTGCAAGTGCAACGGCCGAGTCTATTTCTGTGGACAGGTGCGTGAGGAGATTGCGCGGGACATTTTTGGATATTTGTTGCTTTCATACAACTTCGGAGAATAACTGTACGAAGTTGTATGGCAAGTCTTGTCTAACAATATCTAAGACTGAACAGAAACGTCAGAAGGTCGACAATCTTCAAGGTTAGCGTATTATCCTCAAAGTTACAACGTACATTACTGAAGAAATTGACTTTAATTGGCGTTCTCAGAGCTCTTACATATAGCATTTCTATTGGATGCCATGCGGATTTCTTCACGATTTTTTCTTTCACCAGTGAACATTTGATGGCTAAATTCGTACAAAAGCTGGAAAATCCCAGATGTACGTGTTGTTTGTGAATATTGTTATTTGTATCTCTTTATTCATCTTATCTACAACATAATAATATATACATTTTAAAATTAATACACAAACATATAGACCTTTTTTTTACACTGGCTCGACATAGTGACTACAGAGTACCTGATGGTAAGTACAATGTAGTCCAAAAACGAAAGCGACTATCTAAGGATGAAAATCCATTGATAATCTACATCGTCATGTCGGCCCACATATACCACGACTGAAGGTCTCTAGGTATATGAGCCACTGGATATACACAAGCTGATCCCGAAACGCGACAAGCCGAAACTGGTCACTATGACGGGCTTTACACCCATGCACTGTGGTCGCGATCCAGACGGGCACCGACGCCCTACCACCTCGCAAAAAAAAAAGACCTACGGGATCCTAAAGCCAAAACCACCGGTAGTTAGAAACCTAGAGTGAAAAACAAAAATAATGTTCCTATAGGCTAAACACGCAGATACTATGTAGTATTGGAATGCAATGAGGTGTCGATGAGCGAGCGCGGCGGGGGGCGCAGCTATGTATAGCGCGCTGTGACGTCACATCCAATAATGTACTTCACGGTCACACGGACAGATACACACATCTATATGCACTTTTTTTGTAGAAATAAATAGTCACAGCATGTACAAGCAAACGTAGAGGAAAAAACTTTAAATCATGGCAATACAAGAGAAAACAATATTTATTCGCGAATTTAATGAATGATCTAAATACATTCACTTTGCTAATAATCGTTACGCTATATCTTTTTCGGGTTGAGCAGAGATACATACAAATGTATCTAATGTGGATCCAATTTGCGCTAATATGAAACGCTAATGTGACCAGTAGCACAACTGATCGCCGTTCTCACGGCACAAATCATTGTTCGATACCGTGCTGGTCTCCTCACGAAGTTTCACGGCACCCGTGAGCATGAGGTCCCTAAATCTGTACTTAATCTATAAAATCCAGAGGTAAGCGTCGGGATTCGAACCTACGATCATTGACTAGGACTAGCTAGGCTATCACTATAGCTAGATATAGTATGTTTTAAATATAGTATTTTTTAAAGATGTCAGTTTGGGGGAATTCTAACCTACAAGAAATATGACAAAACTATGTTCAGTAAGCTTTGGCCCTCTATATTAGAAAAAATAGGAGTTATTAAAATTTTCAAACGTAAACTTTCAAAAACAAGGCCTTTGTAGTTGGAATAGCCCTCCTAGCCCAACAGAATAATGGACGATGCAATTGAGGAGTTATGTCGCCCAATATCTATGCGATATGTTCCCACACTCCGTTCAAGTGAAAACTCATAGAGACGAGGGAGGAGATGGCAGTTTACATCAACCCCACGCCACACAATTTAGGCGAGGTTTAAAAAAGTCTGGACGTCCAGAGCGTCCCATTTTACTTTTTATATACAAGAATAAAATCTGTTAGCGATGAAAAGCAGCTCTAAGAACTAATGCAACAAATCTGGTTATTGAACCATTCCGAGCAAAACTAACCTTCAATGAATGCCCTTTACAATGACACCTTGTAACTCAACGAGCAAAGATAATAGCTATTCTCGAAATAAGATGCATTTACAGCCCAAAAAACCGTGTTACTAACACGAAAGAGGTTTACAAGGGTAAATAAGTTGGCGCTAATTACTATCTGCTTATCTCGATAGAGAACCATCATGATGGTACCCGTGCAATAGTGATTTTTAAAGTGGAGCATGAATTATGCAATGCTTGTATATGTGTCCTTTAATGATGTCGCCCCATTTTCTGCTGCACTCGATATTTTCCTGACATTTCTCTCGAAAATAGGACTTTGTAGAGATATAATTAGGAAATATATGGAAACCCCTCCCACGTGTCGCAGTTGTCTATAGATAGTGATCACAAACCGTACGGTCGGCTATTCGTCTGTGTAATTTCCATTTTCAGAAAAAAAAGTGCCAAAAATTAATTTATAGATATGCGCTTAAATAGCACAACATAAAATTGTAACAATCTGCGGCTCATTATGCCATTTCTGTGTCTTATGTCAGGAAATGCAACAAAGTTAAAGAAAAACGTGATATAATAAAATTAACACGAATGAGCTTACAAATACAGAAAATATGTTGCTACATTTTATAATCGCGTTGTCTACTTTATTGCTCTTCCATGCATTTCTTAATTCATCGCCCATAAACAATATTAATATTGTCACCTTTTTATCGACTTGGAGAATACATTTTTTACGAATTTCCGGACAAAAGCAATAGGCTACTGTTTAAGATATACAATTATTCATCATTTCGCTATACCCCTTTCATGGTGAATAGAGATCTATTGTCTGTATTCACATTGCCGTGGTATGTCGTGCCTAACGTGACCAGTAGCGCAGCTGATCGCCGTTCTCACAGCGCTAGTATTACTCTATAGTTGGCTGCCCTGCAGGCTTCCTCACGATGTTTTCTATCATCAGTAAGCATATGGTACTTAATTAAGTACTTACTATATGAACTCTTCCTGGGAAGTTTACAGATTACATTGAATGAAGGATTATGGTAAATCTCAGTATCTTATTACAGAAAGCTTATCTAGTACACCTTCAATGATTTTTTTTTTGTTGTGTTTATTATTCTAGATATTTTTGTGCCTGTTTTTTAATAATTAGAAAATCGATGTTTCTCGTTAACTGGTGTCAACTTTAAATAATGTTTAAGGTATTTTTATGGTTTTTTTGTTCTATAAATATCAATCAAAAGTTAAGATTGAAGTTAAGAGAGTGGCTGTAATAGCCTAGCTGATAATGAACCGGATTCCATGGACAGTAACGCGAATGGTTGTAGGTCTGAAAACTGGTACTTACCTTTGTGTTTTTCCAGAGTACGTGCAGTTTTAAGCACTACATACTAATCGGTGAAGGAAAATATCGTGAGGAAACCCTCATTGAATCTAATAGAAATGTCATGTGGACTGGTGCGTTGAGAACGGCCATCAACTGCACTGCTGAATTAGGCGCGACATATAAGCGTAAAGTGGTTAGAACCGCTAATATAACTCTGCTCACCCCGTAATGTATGTGACGATACACTATTATTTTATAAGTTTGTTGCTACGCATCGAGTATAAATTGCACGTAACATAGTATATGTTATGAATAACTCTGACACCCAAGATACAGGTAGTCCTTGCTTAGATGTCAGCTGACTGACGATTTTAAACTGTTTTTCTGAATAAATTTTATATATACTATTATTATTTATTATTGTTTGGTGGAAAAGCATGCGTGGCTAGAATATACATGTATTTATCACAAGATAATCAGCTCATTTTGCATCTATTCAAATTTTAATTTATATATACAATTCAACATGTTAAAGAGCCACTAAAAACTTCGGCTAATGTTTTTGGAAATTTGTTTCTTTCTAAACCTGTGTGGGATTAATTTCATTGCTAAATTAAAAGCAGGGAAGTATCTTAAATAAGCTTATTTAAATATACTTTATTTAGAGATTATGTACTCGTAATTTTTATAGAAATATAAATGTTACAATGTAAAACGATGTTGTATATTATATTGTTGTACATATTGTACATTATAAAGATTTTCTTTTTTGTGATTCTAATCGACTTGTAATGTATTAATGGAGAATCTAGCTTTAACCTTGGAAGCTCCGCGGTCTATTCCCGATCGAGGGAAAACGGAGTTTGTAGCATAATTTTGATTTTCAAAAATTGCGCGATTAAATAACGTATCTTTCCATGGGTAATTTTCAAGTCTTATTGTAAATAATTAAGTATTTTTATTTTGTTTAAACCCCGAAGTTTGGCTACACCTTCCAATGGAGAAAACGTTACACATATTCATCGATTTTGAGATTTCTGTTCATTGGCATTTCACAATGCGATTTTTATTCCAAGGTTAGAGTTTTTATAATATGAGGAGGGTTTTTTCTTCAGAGGAGTACAATATGCTACGAAATTTAGCTTTAAACTCACCATTTGTACTAAAAATACTTCACTAGTATTTGAAAAAAAAAAATCAGTATAACAGGTGTTTTTTTTAATATTCTGACTTGACAAAGTGACTACATTGCACCTGATGGTAAGTAAAGTAAAGTCCAAGAATGACAACGACCGCTAAGGGACGAAAATCCATTGACAGTTGTTATCGCTATCCGCCCACATAAACCATGACGGAAAATCTCTAGGTATATGACCAACTGGATGTATTCAAGCTGATCCGGAAACATGGGATGCCGAAGCGAGTCACTGTGATGGTCTTTCTACTTGTGTACTGTGGTCAAGCTCCAGTTCGGACAATCGCCCTACCACCATGAATATGATATATCAAAATAGTAAGTTTTGATCAAACTAAAATTGTTTAAATTAATTCATCTTTAAGTGATTCAGTAATTACTAGTTCTCACAAAATCACTGTATATTCATTTTTAATTAATTTGAAAAGTTCTTATGAATATCATGTGAAATAGAACAAGCGACGCTCGAAACGTGTAGGGCGGGCGGCGCGTCGTGCTCGGTTTGAGCCGGCTTTACACGGAATAACTTGGAATAACTTGAGTGATCGTCTAAAGTTTGTATACAAGGACATCGCAGGGGGTCTCTATGAGGGTAAGAGAGTGCATCGAGCGGTGTAAACGCGCCTCAGGTCCGGGGTGGAAGCGAGTCGCGGGGGCGCGCGCGCTCGCCTTGTATGGCGCGCGGCGCTCGCGCACGGCGACGATATATAAGCATGGGCGGGCGGGACAGCTGGCACTCGCAGTCTCGCTGCCGTAGAGTCATTATCCACCGCGTCCCTACAAACAAACCGCCAAGATGTGCGACGATGATGTTGCTGCGCTCGTAGTCGACAACGGCTCCGGCATGTGCAAAGCCGGTTTCGCCGGAGACGATGCGCCCCGCGCCGTCTTCCCGTCCATCGTGGGTCGCCCCAGGCATCAGGGCGTCATGGTGGGCATGGGACAGAAGGACTCCTACGTCGGTGACGAGGCCCAGAGCAAGAGAGGTATCCTCACCCTGAAGTACCCCATCGAGCACGGCATCATCACCAACTGGGACGACATGGAAAAGATCTGGCATCACACCTTCTACAACGAACTGCGTGTCGCGCCTGAGGAGCACCCAGTGCTGCTCACAGAGGCTCCCCTGAACCCCAAAGCCAACAGGGAAAAGATGACTCAGATCATGTTTGAGACCTTCAACTCGCCGGCCATGTATGTAGCCATCCAGGCCGTGCTCTCTCTGTACGCATCCGGTCGTACCACCGGTATCGTGCTGGACTCCGGTGACGGTGTCTCCCACACCGTACCCATCTACGAAGGTTACGCTCTGCCTCACGCCATCCTCCGTCTGGACTTGGCCGGCCGTGACTTGACCGACTACCTCATGAAGATCCTCACCGAGAGGGGCTACTCATTCACGACCACCGCTGAGAGGGAAATCGTGCGTGACATCAAGGAGAAGCTCTGCTATGTCGCTCTGGACTTCGAACAGGAGATGGCGACCGCTGCCGCTTCCACCTCCCTCGAAAAGTCATACGAGCTTCCCGACGGACAGGTCATCACCATCGGTAACGAGAGGTTCCGTTGCCCAGAAGCCCTCTTCCAGCCTTCCTTCTTGGGTATGGAATCTTGCGGCATCCACGAGACCGTATACAACTCCATCATGAAGTGCGACGTCGACATCCGTAAGGACCTGTACGCCAACACCGTCATGTCTGGTGGTACCACCATGTACCCCGGTATCGCCGACAGGATGCAGAAGGAGATCACCGCCCTCGCGCCCTCCACGATCAAGATCAAGATCATCGCTCCCCCCGAGAGGAAGTACTCCGTATGGATCGGAGGATCCATCTTGGCTTCCCTCTCCACCTTCCAGCAGATGTGGATCTCGAAGGAGGAGTACGACGAGTCCGGCCCTGGCATCGTCCACCGCAAGTGCTTCTAAGCGTGCTGCTGATGCTTCTCGGTGTGGTGCTGTGTCTCCCGCCGTGATGCTGTGCCGTGTGTGGTGCCGCTCGGGACTCGAGTTCGGAACGCAAGCATTTGTATGTGTCTAGTGATACCTGAGAACTGAACATCTAAATATATCGCCATCTAATTATATGTAATTTATTGTAAAATTTTATATAAATTTAATTTTCCTTTTTTTTATTTTTATTATATACACGGGATCGATGTCGATCTCAGAGCCGAATGTAATTAATAAATAAACCCGTTTATTTATTTATTTTAATTACATTATTTCTTTTTATACACTCATTGGTTTTGGATTTTTGCATGAATTCCTTCACACCTTCTCCCGTCTCACGCGTAGGTTTGCAATCGAGTCAGTAGAGCAGTCTCGAATCTGGGTCACACCAGCGATCACCATTCACCGGTGTATCGACATTTTTTTCAAATTCTCAGAAATTATCAGAACGCTCAGCCTCAGCTGGTACGCATTTAGACGTAGCGGCTGCCCCACACGCATCGGAATTAGCTGCAACGATCACTACCATACATAGTAAAGTCTCTGCCGGGGCCAAAAGTGTTTTCTAAATATATCAGAGCGCGGGGGCCGAGTGCGGGACAGCGGCGCGTTCATCTCGTGTATTAGTTTCCGTAAATACTCCAGTGCTGGGAGTTGATCTATTAATAGACGGTCTCCCGGACAGTATGTAGCAGGCGTTGGTTCCACGAATCGTTAGCGGGCATTACATTTCGGTGATTCAGCTAGATGTGCGAATTCGGTGCACTGTTACGAGGACATTGTTAACTTAGATTCCACCGTTTCCACAGCACCGTCGACTCGGTATTTCGGTTTATTTATATTTACATCTCTTGGTGATTATAGCCGACATGAACTTTTGAGGTATTTGCACGATAAGCTGGTATCGGACGAAGTCTTGCCTCGACGACCCGCGTAATGCGTTAACGTTAATTGAATTACAACCTTCGTCTAATATTAGTAACAGCTCTTTCAGCTTCTTATCAGGTTTCACTGTTCAACCTTCAGTCTTAATAACGTTGTTTTTAGATTCGTGATCGTTATCAGAGTAAGATTGCGTCGGTTCGTTTGGTTGTAAACTTGCATTATTTTTAAATGAATGTGTTTCTATTTCAGTGACGGCGCTCGGTCTCTTTCCGCTCCATTTTTAGGCAACGGCTCGTTGTACCGCGTCAGTCGCGGCGGCTGGGACGTGCTTGTGATGTTCACTCGTAATCATTATTTCGTTATTAGTATGAAGTTATTCATTTGTAAGTTTTAATACAGTATACACCATATATAATATGTTAGGTATTTCTGTATTAGGGTACGATGGGGCTGACATACGTACACACGTAACAGTCCCTTAAATAAATAGAATAAAAAAATACATCATACATTTGTAAACTACTCACAACAATTAAGGGAGCAAAATAAATATCCAATTTTTTCGTTTTTTAACGGGCTGTATCGCAATGAAAGGTTATATTGTATATTTTAAAAAATTATGTTGAAGCTTCAAGACTATATTTTTACGATCTATTGACAAATTTTTTTAGAAGCTACGGTTTTAACTCTATTTAGAGGTATATACCAAAAAAAAAATATCTCAAAATTATAATATTTTTCTTTTTGGTCTACGAGATGGAACTTTTTTTTTGTAAAATTATAACCTAGTTTAAACTTATATCTTGTTTATTTAGTTTAATTTGCTTTTTAGATATTTGCTTCGCCCACTTGTCACTGAAATATGCAAAATTAAACTAGAAAAGACTCTTTTGTTTTTAACTATCAATACTTACTTTTAGGATTTTTTATACATCAATGTATCTTTAGTAGCCCTGCCTGTGTATCACAGAGAAATCCATTGAACTGGTTTTCTTTTCCGACTGATCAAAAATTTTGTAAAATTAAAGGAGCAAAATTTTTAGTCTGCTACAATGTTGTTCGTGTATATGTATTTCTTCTTTATTTTGCGTTGATTAATTGGTCTGCAACTGCAACGAAGTGGAAAGTATATAGATTTTAAAAAAGGCATGCAATTTTTTGGTTAGCAGCTCGCTAATACAAAATGTTCATATTTTGAGATACATTATATCACGAAATTTTAGTACTCTCTGTAAGCAACCGAACAATCATATTTTACCAACAAATGAAATGCAAATTGTTTGATCACTATATATAATTATTTACATATTTGCTTATTTTAAATAGGTACGTAATACAATAACATTTCTACAAAATAAATATTTCACAGGAATATTTTTTTTTTTACATATAGAACATTTTATTTTTTATTTGAAATATGGCATAGTTCATTAAATTTACACATTGGAATACTTAAACGTACTTAAAAAAAACAATAATATGAATTCAAGTTCAAAATTCATGTTGTTGACGCACGCTTAGAGTATGTAGTAATGTATACTCTAAGAACACACGCAATGTACGGCAAACTGAACGTAAACATAAAATTAAAATATTTTTATCTATAATTAGTTATCAATACTATTTATAATCGTGAAATTAGATTTATATTGTTATTTTAATGTAAAATAGTGATGACGAATACAAATGAAATTGAGTAGAAAGCATTTTTAAAGTATTTTGTTTCCAAAAAAAATACTTTTTTATATTGTCAGCGTGGCCAAAACTCCTACTTGAACGGCGCGCGGCTCTGCAAAGTTTATTATGCATTCCGTAAGCAGCACCGTATTCGCGTAATAATTATGTTATATAAGAAGAGAAGAAGAAACAGAATCTACAAGAGCTGATGTCGAAACGTGACAGTACGGTGCGAATTAGTATTACAGACTTTGCAACTGCCGTTAATTTTGCAACTGTCATGGACTTTGTAACCGTTACAGATTATCAATTGTGAGCGACTTTACAACTGTGACAGCCAATGCAACTGTGTGAACTTTGCCGCTGTAACATACTAAGAAAATGTGCTGGAATATATAATACAACTACCACGGACTTTGCACCTGTGACGAACTTAGCAACTGCTGTAGACTTTACCACTACGGACTTTGTAACTGTGGCCAACTTCAAAATGACATTAAAATATCATTGAAATTTAATTAAATACGTGATAGTATTTCTCGATTACAAAGTGACGCTTATAGTATTGTGTCTAACATCAATTACGACCTACTGAGCATTTGATAAATGTACCATCCTTTGCCCCGCCGAGTGGAAAAGTCGTGAATGTTAACAGAGGCAAAAGGCATCAAATATTTCATTATAATAATGAAATAAGCATCGACAAAGCGACGTATCGGCCGACGCTATGTTGAGGCACAAACTCAAAGCCGAGCCTCGTTTTGAACTCTTAACAATGTCGAACTGTTCAACTCAATCCGATAAACACCTTTATTAGGGTGACCAGCTTTATTCACTCTCTAGGACAATACTCCTGTTTTTAAGGTTCTCTACCTAAAAAGAACACCACGTACGGAACTACCACCACGTTTGACACAGCATCACCTCCCAGAGCAATTGCTTTGCTGTTTTGTTCTTTTATAAACATACTCTCCTGTGTTACCTACGTTTATTTTATTTTTCATATTTTCAAGGAAACATACAACAGTTTATAAACAATAAAAAATACACAAAAAGTCACATAAGCCAGAAGAGTTTCCACAAAAAAAGTATAAAACGAAAATCAAACTACAGGGCACGAACAATAAAAGAAAACTGACTAATAAAATATATTAAAAATAAAAACAAGTACATCAAAGAAAAATAAAATTCGAACTAACATTTTTTTCTAACCATTCGTCTAAAGGAGCCAAATACACAAGACATTATGTCGACATCACAGAAACGTGTTAAATAAACGTTTCTCATTCTTTCATGTACCAGGAAGGGTACATCATAAGGACTCACTTCGGCTTGTCATGTTTTGGGATCAGTTTGTATATATGTCCAGTTGTTCATATGTCTAGGGACCTTTCGTCACAGTATGTGTAGGCCTGCGTTGGCAATCTACATTGAGCTTTCTATCTAGTCCAAGGCAGTCACATTGTCGACCCAGTATAAAAAAATCAACTGGGAACTTTCCGTAGACTATGAAAAAGTATTTCAAAGTAAAGGGATAAAACATCAATAATAGTCAATTTGTAGATACATTACAAAATAAAATTGTGATTATAAATATGTTGGCAGTTGTAAACAGTAAACTGTATGTCACCTATATCAACATATATGGGGACAATACTTCTAGCTCCCTCAGTATTTGACACTTGGTCCCCGTCATGGACAACTATTAACATATTTTTAATTTTGTAATGAAATTTGGCTCTGTTACTCCAACTTGCATCTAATCGGTTTTTTATTGACGTTCAATTGCCCTGCACATGGCACTTTAGGCTACATTTATTAGTTCAGTGATCAGGAATATCCCGATGTGTGCGAACGCATGGCGACCCCAAAGGTATTCAAATCGAATATGACAAGTTATGGAGGGCGAAATTAATAAAAAGCGACGCGTCGATACCGACCGGCTGAAAGCCGACAGTCGAGACACAGTGTGAAAACTAACAGGATGACGACGCTTTTGATACTATGAAAAATACCCTTCTTCTAAACCAGAATCGTCGGAACCGTCAATCGCGAGAGCTTCATGAATTGATCTCGGGAAAAATATTTTATAGGTTATAGGTCAATTTTTGCTTGATGACTACATGATTCACATTTAAGTTGGTTTATACTGAAGCCAGATTGTCCCTTATTTCTTCTGTAATATCGAAATAGCCCTCTTACTCAATCCGGGATTAGTGTATGTACTTATGCCGGTGTACAAAAGAACCCTCGTAGGCGCGATATGATTATAATAAAGTTTTCAGATAACGGTGACAATTTATATATTTATAATTTACCTACCAGGTAGCTGTGGTAATCAGGCACTTCACAAATCACCCACTTTGTATGTAGATTTATGATGGAGTAGGTGAGGATTTGTGATGTATGTTAACTGCAAATAATTGTAAGCAATTGTAACGCGAAAAATTCGTAGCGATATTAAAGTTTGAAAGCAGGAACAGTACCGTAAAAAAAGTGTTATACCCCAGATGGCGCTTGCGTTTGGGTGTGTTTACATATTTGTGATATGATATTCTGGGGTTGCGCCCTTTGGCGCAACTACCTCTGTTAGCGGCGAACCGTGAAAGGCGGGCTTAGTAATTAACTATAATAATAATAATAATAATAATAATAATAATAATAATAATTTATTTATTTATTTTCCTCACAAACAATAACTGAATTACACTATAACACTACTATGAAATATTTACAATAAAAATGTTTGTGAGGAACTGGTGTCTGCTGTAGGTTTTATACCTGTGGTACAGATCACCAGGTCCTCACACCCGCTCTTTCCTTATCACTAATATACAAATAATCTAATTTAATTTTATAGTGTTTGTGTGTGCGTGCGTGTACGTGCTTGAGCATAGTGTTTCTGTTGTGTTGTAGTCAAGTGTAAGTAAGAATTGTGTAAGGTTTTGTTTACATGTGTATTGTGTCAGTGGGTATAGAAATAGTATCTCATTTATTTTATTATACAGATTAGGACCCTGATAGCCAAAAAAGCGCTGTAAAAACGTCGTTCTACCGAATTCTTGCTCACACACCCTACCTCTCCTACGAGTATTTTTCGCAATATTCGGGTCATATGCCAACATAGAGTGTTGCCTTAACACTACGTTCAGGATATAAAGTTGGCGAACAGTCAAGACCTTAATGTCCTTATAGAGTTGGAAAGTAGGGTATAGATAAGGTAAGGAGAAACTTACTTTGAGTATTGCTCGTTGAGCTCTTTCTAGTTGGATTAAACGTGATTTAGGTATACCACCCCAGGAAGTAATGCAATAAGTAAGAATTGATTGGCAAAGAGCGAAGTAAATACATTTAATAAGTTTAGAATCAGCTATATGACGTAAGTTTTTGAAGATAACAATTAATTTGCGAACTCTTGCACTTAACTGATTGATATAACACTGGAAATTTAATTTGTTATCAATAATAACACCAAGATATTTTATTGTAGTTGTCATTTGAAGTCTAGGACATATACAAGTTGGATCATTGAAGTTTGTACAAGAATGTGAGAATAAATTGAAAGTATGAAGAGTGGAATCAGTATCTGTAATGGAAAATGTTACATATTTGGTTTTATCTACATTAAGTGTCAGTGAGTTATCATTTAACCAACTCGCAACAGTATTAAAACCGTTTTGAGCGTACATAAAAACCTCTTGCCATGTATCACCGGTAAACAATAGTGCTGTATCATCTGCGAAAGTAACTACTTTACAGTTGGGTATCACCAACTGGCATAATTCATTTATATATACAAGAAATAGCGTAGGCCCAAGAATGCTACCCTGAGGAACTCCGAATTGAATCGGTAGATCATCACTAATGTAATTTTCAATTTTTACACACTGAAACCGATTTGATAAATAATCAGCAAACAATTTTAGCTCATTTCCTCTAATGCCAAGATGTTCTAGTTTATTAATTAAAAGTGGGACTGACACTGTATCGAAAGCTTTGGCAAGGTCAAGAAATATAGTAATAACCTTTTTCTTTCCATCCAATTCTGTAGCTATAAAATTAGTCACTTCATGCACAGCATCTGAAGTCGATTTTCCTGCCCTAAACCCATATTGTGTACTGGCTAAAAGATTATGTGTTTCCAAATATTTTATTAACCTTTTATTCATAATACGCTCTATTATTTTCGACAAAGAGGGCAGGATCGATATCGGTCTGAAGTTATTAACGTGATCCCTAGGTCCAACTTTATGAACAGGATAAATTCTAGATTTTTTAAAAATACTTGGAAAAATTCCTGTTGTCATTATCAAATTACAAATAAACGTTATCGGCGGTGTAAGAATATCATTATATCTTTTAAGAATATTAGCTGGTATCATGTCTAGACCGACAGCACAATCACTCCTGAGATTACTTATGAGAGTATTAACTTCTTTACAATCTGTAAGCATTAAAGCAAATGAATGTAAACATGAATTGTATGCCATAATTTGCCTTGGGTTAGGAATTATCTTTTCAGCCAATGATCTCCCTATGTTAGCAAAAAATTCATTAACATCATTGACAGCTTGCAATGGATTTGATTGAATTAACTCATTTGGACTCTCTTTCTTTTTACTAGTATATGTTATGTCTTTTAGTATTTTCCAAAGCTTCCTATTACTTCCGCTAGCTTTCTCAATTAATTTTCTTTCATAATCAATCTTCAGTCTTTTCACCAGAGCCGTGCAATAATTTCTATATCTCTTATATGTTATTGATAATATTTCGTTACTCGGGTCTTTTTTGTATTTTTTGTAAAGATTATCTCTGTTTCGCAAACACTTCAAAACACCTTTAGTTATCCATGCTTTTAGAATAGTTTTTCGTCTAGAAGTTAGTGCGCATCTGGAATTATCCGCTATTACCTTGCGTAATAAATTAACAATAAAAAGTACTGCCACATTTGGATCAGTCATTTCATAAATAGGAGAGAAATCAATGCAACTCAAATCTTTATCCAATCCTAACATATCAGTGCGCGTGATCAAATTACCACTTTGACGTTTATAAGCTGTTGTAATGTATAGAACAGTACTATTGTGATCTGTTAAAGATGTTTCCAGTACAAGACAACGGGCAGTGGCTTTGGTTTTTAGTAAAAAATGATCAAGGCAAGTTCTACGGTGTGTTGGAAATGTGTGGGCAGGTAAAATACCATGGTATGCCAATATATCTAAATAAGGAGCCATACTTGAATCCGCACTATTTTCTCCAATATCAATATTAATGTCACCCACTAATATAATGTTATTCACCGATGTATATTTATTTAATAAATTATTCAGGGATTGTATAAAGATGTTTGTATCCTTATATCCTGGAGGACGATAAATAGCTATAATTATTGTATTTTTATTTACTTTCATAATAAGACAATTAGCTTCAAGTAATAGCGCTTCCTCAAATGTTGCTAGCAAATCATTTCGGTAATATATAATAACACTATAACGTCGCTATGTAAAACTGAATATAGACTTGAAACTGTATTTTTTTCTACTACCTAGGATATGATAAGCTCTACCAGTTTGTACAACAATCTTGTGTCGCACATATGTACTTGCGGCATCTAACTCCCTACACCTACAGAGGCCATCGCTTGTAGTCTAATAATCTTGATATAGATCGTCAGCAATTCCAGTCGGAGCACCACTGATCTACATAATAACGAGATATCTAGAGTTGTCACAAGTAAACAGAATTCATTTAGTTATTTTTTTATTTGAGATCAACATGATAATGTTGCAGATGATAATCTGCTTATAACTTAACATCTATACTAATATTATAAAGCTGAAGAGTTTGTTTGTTTGTTTGAACGCGCTAATCTCAGGAACTACTGGTTCGAATTGAAAAATTCTTTTTGAGTGGAATAGATCATCTATCGAGGAAGGCTTTAGGCTATATAACATCACGATGCAATTATTAGGAGCGAAGAAATAATGGAAAATGTGAAAAAAACGGGCAAATTTTATTCATCCTTGAGGGCTTCCATTGCGTGCGCTGCAAAAACGGTTCAAGATACCAAAGATATATGTATGAAAGAATTATTCCTCTTGAAATGATCTAAAAAAATGTCTGCGACAGAATATGTCTATCTTTTAAGATTAAGTCACTAGAACCGTTTTTATGGTAAACAAATTTGGTCGAAATTAATGCATTATTTGTTAAGAGTTGTATCAACGTAATAATATTAATCTTTATCCAAATAAATGTGTTGTTGATTAAGAGTATTTAATTGTGAACAAAATTGTCTTTGACATCACTTAATTTCAATGAACATCTTAGAAGATATTACAAAACCTTACATAGTAAAACAACGTTTGCCGGATTAGCTATAGTGTCTTGATAACCGCGAAACTCGAGAACGGCTGAACCGATTTGACTGATTTCTTTTTTGTTGTGTTTGTTGAAGTCTGGGGAAGGTTATAACAGAGAGAAGATTTTAAAAAATTATCTGAAAAAGTCTAAAAACAACACTTTTCTATATTCTCATACAAAAGATTTGTTATAAGTCAAATTGAACTTTAACACCATAGCATAAAGTTTAAATGTTAGTGGACGGGTTCCGGGAAGGCAAAACAATTATTGAGTGACGTATAAATATTAATGTCAATATTTGTCAATTTTTATACATATAGCATTAAGGCCAGGTTCCTTCAAACAATTTTCAAAAAACAGCCGACAGGCCAATAGCTATTAACATTAAAAAAAACAATGTGACTTTGTTTTAGAGAAATGGGGCAGAACAAGGTCTGCCGGGACAGCTAGTTTACCAATAAATTATTTTCTTGTAGAATCATCCGTTATAGTAAATATAAAATGAGTATACATAGTTTTTAAACGTCATTATAGCAGCAGTACACGTTGTATGTACAACTTTCGTTCAAAAATCAGAAATAATATCGCACTTAAATTATTTACGCCAGCTCTGAAAGTCGAGTCCTAAGCTTCTAAATCGGCGGCTGTGTGCAACTTGGACTCGACTGTCCCTCATCCTGCCTTTGACTCTTCGCACGATTGCTCAATCAAGGCGCGTTCGTTAAACAACTGTATAATTTTTAGACTGTGGCCTAGAGCACTCTCGGCGCAAAGAGCGACACGCTTGCTACAGATAATGCACGGGAAAACGTTAAACTACATGCTAACAGATATACTAACGACTTTATGTAAATTTTATTATACTCGTATGTGCTTACTAGCGGACCCGGCCTAGATTTGCCGAGGTGTGATGAACACTCAAAACTGTCAGATTTTCAAATTAAGCTTTCAACACATTTTTCACCTTCTTAGGGGTAGAATATAAAAAAAATCGGTTCTTAGTGTGTGCCTACATTATAGAAAGAACCCAATGCAAACATTTTATACTTCTAGCTTCAGAGGTGGAGTATACAACACAGAAAGATGATTGTCTACTCAATTGAAATAACAATGAGAAAAACTTGTCATAGTTATATACATATGTGTGTAGATGTATGTATATATTAATAATATTACAGTTTTTCTTATTCTATAGAGCGCACCGTATTCTAAGAATCTTTTCAACCATAACGTCACAAATTCTATTCTCATTTCTATTTTGGCATAATGACAGATTATTATAAAAAGTAACTTAACTTTAAATTAAATATTTAAAAAGTATAAACAAAAAAGGTAGCCTACAATATTATGTATTTTTTATTGTCTAAATTTTTTTGGGAATCTGGTAGAAAAACCTCAGACGGCGGCCCTGGGATGCCGGTCTTTTACCGCCTCAGTTCCGTTTTCTCATAGTTGCGAGTTGCGCCTAAGAAACCGCATTCATCTTTCGATCTAGTGAACGAATAATCTGCACAGGTTTTTTATTTTTAAAGGAAAAATCCTCATATGAGCATCCCAGCCACACAACGGGCAGATGTCGAAACTTTCAGGTACTCCCCCTACATAGTAACTGGGACTGTAGCTCCTCTAATCAATTATCCACACCCTCGGTGCGACCTGCAAAGATTTACTGATCCGATCTTACTCTCATATATATTGCTTTGTACAAACAATTTGCTTTACAAAAAAAAGCTCTAAATAAAAAAAGTCTTAGCTCGACAAGTGGGACAGTTGTATTATCGATGTTCGAGTCAATTAAATTCATCCACGCTTTGACGGATACCGGCACAATCCTCCGATTGTGTTGGCGCACGCCTCCGCTCACCCCCCTATAGCCCCCTGCAGCCCCCAGTGGCCCCCCAGGCGGGGGCCGCAGGTTAATAATGATTATATTAATATAGTTTAGTAGTCGTTAGGTCTAAATGAGGCGGTCGCGGCAACTTGCTTCATATCGTAGTGAGCAAATAGACGTGGTCGCATACACCAGGAGTTCACTTCAGCGACTATTACGTTGTCATAAACTAATTAAATGTTAATTATATATTGTCATCAGTATTTTTCAACAAATAGCAATGAATAAAATATCTTAAAGTACGATGATTTCCCACTCAGTGAGCAGCTGGTGTCTAAGTCCATGCTTAATGGGGATATTGGAAGGCAGAATCTACCGAGAAACTCTGGTGGTTACTCTTTGCAACATAATAATGTATAAATATATTATACGCCGGCGAGGACTAAGAGTTTCTCTAACTCATATTTTTGCCGTGTTGTTGTGCTGTGTAATGGTCTGTCAGCTAGTGTGTTCCCACCGTCTGCGTTCAATTATATTGGTTCTTTTAAAAAAATCGCGAAGACATATTTGTACAGGCTGACATAATCCTTGCGACAATTGATGTTTTTCTTGACTGTTGATAGTTGGCGTGGTGGGGTTACTATGTCGAGTCAAAATAAAAAATACCCAAAGGAATGAACATCCCGTAAGAAAAATTTTAAGCATTATGAACACGCACTTTTATCATTTAAACAGTCATTGATGGAACGTTATCTCTTATTTAGCAATTTACTTTAAATAGTTTTTTATTAATTTTATTTTAATAATGATATAATAAATACATGATATGAGATGGAGCGTAGTTAGCTCCTGGATCAGTGAGCTGATGTATGATATTAGACGCGTTTTGTGGAGTTTATTACAATACTCTCTCGTTACGTCGCGCTCATTGTTAACGCCTGTTAGCAGCGGCTTGTAGCATTACGTCGCTACACCGTCGGAGGGGTTGGTAGACACCTACAAAGCTGTTTTTCAGTATCTGAGTCATAATTTTTCTACGACCTGTACCCGCTGCTTCTCTCCCTTACAAATAATGTATTACATGGGAACAGGATGGTGTATACTGACCCGAAAGTCTGTTCAGCTAAGACAGGCTCGTGCTTGACCTCAATCTGACCTGACAGAAAGTGATAATGAGAGCGCTGACGAAGCGTGCTTTTTTATCTATTTATATATATAGACTTTTCCCATGTGACATATCATCGAAGAGGTTATAATACTGAAACTATAAACATGAAATGTTTACAAAGGATCCTTTTTATAACGTAGGCTTAGAGTGTTTTTTTTTATGTTTATTATTTTTATTTTCTATTACCAGTACGCAAGTGGTTATAACATTGTGACAACACCCAATATGAATCAGTTACATTATCTGTTTGGAACTATTCTCAAGTTGAAGCGACCATAACAATACAAAGCACATACCCCAGTCCCGGCGCCATCTGTCGTTAGTTTTAATTAATTTTAGATTCCTGTACACACAAGGGAACCTCTATTGTTACTGAAACTTGCTTACCATTACAGAAGAATGTCTACGAGCGACTTTGTAAAAGTTATAATTAACTTGTTTAATGAGTTCTCTCCTACCTAAATGGAAATTCTATGTTAATCTAATTCCTTTCATGCCATTTTTTTTATAACTCTGGGGAAAATCCTACATAGAACCATCAGGGTCGCTGTGAGGGCATCTGAGAGTCGATGTCAGGCTCCTACTGACTAAAAACCCCCGGGGTGTCCCTCTAATCACTCCACCCAGGCCTGGGAAGCTAAATTCGTCCAGTCGCCAGGGGAGCGAACAGCCTCATTCAGGCTTCCTCTCTGGGAGGGATGGGTATAAAGAGCCCACGTCTCCAATACCTCTTACACAGGCGGCGCGCTGGAAACTGCGCACCCTCTCATCCGGGCAGCAGACTACCTCAAGTCTACTGCACGGCTATTGTTACCATAATTTTAACTTATTATATGTTTATTTGTTTTTAAAATGTTTACATACATAACAAAGATATTATCATTCTTGAAACGTAACATTCTATTTCTTTTTTTTGACTCCGCACAGTGACCGCATTCTACGTGAAGTATAGTGCAATCGAAATACCGAGCACGATTATTGTGAGACAACCGCCTGTCGACAGTCGCCCTAATCATGCCGGCCTACGCAAATATCTTTTCACACTTAAAAACCCAATAACATAGAATGAAAAAAAGAAAACATTTAACAGGCAGCAATCACAACTAAGTTAACAATATAATACAATCACACAAAAAAGCGAAATAAAAACAAAAAAAACTATAATATAAAAATGAATCGTTAAATGTGTATAAGCGCGAAACTCGAGAACGGCTGAACCGATTTGGCTGATTTTTTTTTTGTTGTGTTTGTTGAAGTCTGGGGAAGGTTATTACGGAGAGAAAAATTTAAATAATTGTCTGAAAAAGTCTAAAAACAACACTTTTCTATATTCTCATACAAAAAGTTCGTAATAATATTTAAAAGTCAATTTGAACTTTAACACCATACCATAAAGTTTAAATGTTAGTGGACGGGTTCCGGGAAGGCAAAACAATTGACTAACGTATAAATATTAATATCAGTATTTGTCAATTTTTATACATATAGCATTAAGGCCAGGTTCCTTCAAACAATTTTCAAAAAACAGCCGACAGGCCAATAGGTTTTGGCAGAATAAAATCTGACGGGGAAACTATTAACATTAAAAAAAAACAATGTGACTTTGTTTTAGAGAAATAGGGCAGAACAAGGTCTGCCGGGACAGCTAGTATTTATATAAAAAAACTCCAGGTGTTGACCTGCAGGTGGTGGTGGTTTGCGGTGGCAAATAAGGGCCCTGTCTCAGCTTCTGCTACAGAGCACTAGACTGTAACGCTGGTATTCTGACAGGGGCTTACGGACGACACAGCCACTTCACCAATACATACTTACAATAAACGTGTTATGCATCTGCACATATTATACCCATAGACGGGCAAAATGTAATCAGATTCATGAAAAACGACTACGATTACATTTTGCGTTTTTCATCGTTAGTATGACTGCATTTTGCTTATCTATATTTTAAACACGACGCAATCCTCTAATGTATACACATTTATGACTCCATAACGTTTTGAAGGGATATAATCGTGATTACAGATCAACAAAATTAAAATTACGACTATATTTTGCAATCATTAGTCATTAATCAGATTATATGTTGCCCATGTTTGATTATACCTTTAAAACATAAGGTAAATAAGTCTGATTTGATAGGACATAGGTCGAAGGGAACACACTCGCCATAAGCCCATTACTCAATACAACGAACCGACATAAGTAAGACTAAGAGAACTTCTTAGTTCTAGCTGAAATAGAAGGCACCGTGAAACTGTGGCTTCGTAGCCCAGGAACCCGTAATTTAGAGTATTTTTGAACTTTGAATGTAAACTTGACAATTTCCTTAACACGTCGCGAATCTCAAAATTACACTCGTTAGCTAAAACTTTAAGTTCTATAATTAATTATGTATTTAAATATGTTTTAAGATTGTGTCAATTTAATTGCTAAGCATACATTGATATTTTCAAAAATACATGTCTGTACTCGTCTTTTTAATTCTTTTGAATCGAGTAAGACCGTGGTACTCTGGTTGATCACCTGAAGTGTTTTCGCCCTCTCGCCTGCTTTTGTTGTGAAGGTCTATCCCAGTCGCCAATGTATTGCCTGTTCGAAAAGATAAAAAAACCCTGGTACTAAATGTATTTTAAGTTTCACTTTAAAGTAAAAATGTATTAATTTATATTTTTTTACAGAAATGCTTTTGTGTTCAAGAAAGAAATTAAAGAAAGATTGATGTTTATGTCCTTAAAAAAAATCAATTTTGTAATTATGGAATTTGTTTGTTTGTATATTTATGATTTCTTAGTAACAGAAACTCTATGTGAATAATGCAGTATTATAATTAACGTTATAAATAAGCACCTACAACTAAACGAAAACTCGAGCAGAACCGTGTGTAAGCGTTAGTGTCACTCGCCGCGCCAATAATAACATAAGTAACGATCGCAAACGCCGCGGCGACAGAAGCGCCCTTTTTATTACACCGGTTAAGCCTCTCCAAACGTACATAGAAAAAACCCGAGTCAGGTCTAATGAAATACTGCGAAAGCAAACACATAATGTAATTTAAACGGTACCCAGACCCGCCTGGGTGCGCGGGAAGTGCTGCGGAGAGGGGGAAGTACGTATAGGGGAAGGGAGGAGGGGAGGCAGTTGGCTGCTGCAGAATTTAATATTGGTAGCGCGCGCGGGTTAAGGCGATGTGCAAATAAAAGTCCGCGAGACCGCATCGCTGAGCCGTTAAGGCACAGACTGTCGATCTAATTATTTTACAATATTTTTGGGAGTCATTGTTTTGTCTCCGTACACATGTTCTTCTGGTTTAGTAAGCTGACTTTTATTACTGACTCAACGGATAACAGGGATTTACTTATTGACATATGGATTCTTTTGGCAAACACCAAGTACTTTATTATTAATTTTATTGTATATTATAGTCACTTATGAAACTATATCAATCATTACCAATTGATGATTAAAACCCAGCCAATTTGCCTTTGGTGACATTTACTCGTAATTCATAATAAATATTTCCAACAATTTTTAACCAGTCGAAAATGGACGTTTAAAAGCTTTTATGATCGGTATATAGGTAAGTATATTTAAATAAAGTTATTTTCAATACTGATAATAATTTCTCCATCACCCTTTTCAGAGTTCTGAAGAGTTATTTAACTTTGTTTTACGCTCTCCCTTTCATAATTGAAGGTTATTGAACTACCTGCACGGTTTACGGTGTCACAGCTATACGACAATTCACATCCCGGCTAGTAATAAGAAGTTGTCTAACTCTTACTGCAGCCAAGTCGCTGAGTTGTAGAATTTTCTTTAGAAGACCGTGTAACTACTGTGTTATGATATGGGGGCCTTTAAACGAAACATGAATAGATGTTTATGCAGGCCGGCATTAACGGTGCAACTACCGACAGGTATTTTTTACTGTTAATAGTCGTTATCGTCTTTGGACTGCCGCATACTTTCTATCAGGCGTAGTGTAGTTACTGTTGCGAGTTAGATAAAAAAAAGTGTACGACACAAATATTGCTTATCCATGTTTTCTTGTAACCTAAATGTAATTAATAATTTATTAGTCAGATGCTGTGCCTTAACAGTATGTCTGCGGATATTTTTACAAACGTTATTACTGCGGCTCGCACCGGTTTAGCTTACTTTATTAAATTGTCGACACTGAGGCGAGGGCGCGGCGGGGTGAGGCGGGGCGGAGCGCGCGGAGGCCGCCGGCCGGTGTGTACACACGCGGCGCGCGCGGCGGTTATTAACCGCTCGTCTGTGTTCACCCGCTTTACAATTTGTTCGTGAATGTACTTTTGAATTTGTCGTATCACGATTATGTAAGCGGTTTGTTATTGCTACTTGGGTTGGATTATGTTTTTGTATTAACGCAATAAACTTTTCCGTTTTGTATACATTACACAGATTTTAAAGGGTCTTATGGGTTAATAGCGAATCAAATGAACGTCGAAGAAAATCATTTCGCGTATAAGTCTAATACACATATACGTATGTATGTGTATATTATATATATATAAAACATACGCGTATAGTACACAGATTATCACACAAGTCAGTCAACCTCTGTTTTTTTTGTACTGGCTCGACAAAGTGATTGCTTTGCATGTCTTGATAGTAAGTACAGTGAATCCCAGTACAATTAAGGAGGCCGTTCAATTAGGTGACATTACGGGGTGCGAATGAATGATGGCCGTTAAGAAAAAAAACTATGTTTTTGACATAGAACGGAAAAAAGGAAGAATAGTTTTGTTTGAAAATTAGAGAAAGATTTTTATATGGTGTACGATTTCAGGAACGAAAAGGAAATAATTTATTAAATAAGTTAGCAACAAATAGTAAAACATATTAAGTAAATGAGGTAACAGGGTTTCCAATACATGTGGGGAAGAAGTATATTAGTGTATAATTTGAGTAGAAAAGCTCGACAGCCCTACAAATTGTTACATATCAGAATATAATCACAATACTGAAGTTACCTCGTTTAAATATAGTTTATTTACCTTTCGGCGTGCTGATAGTCAAATTTGAGCCCCAAACAAACATAAACGAATCGCGCTGCCTAACTAACGTGTTACGGTTGTGGAATGGATTTCCAGGCACAGTATTCCATCTGAATTATGATATGAAGCTCTTTAAAAATGGAGTGGAAAACGCTCTTCTTAATCGGCAACGCGATGACATTACTTCTCACATTGCAGGTGTTCTTATACAATAGTGATAGCTTACAATTACCGTTTGCCTTCTTCCACATAAAAAAAATCTAACAATTATATTATTATTAAACAATTTCGTACCAATGCAGGGCACAGTACTCCCTTCCCATTTTCCATAAATGGGGATTTCATGGGAAGGGGTTTGGACATGTAACCCAGCACACAATGTCCAATGCGGGTTGGCGGGTGTGCGTTATGGGCAGAGAAAGTGCATGCAGCAGTAATCTGCGTGCGATGCCGCTTGCTGTATGCCTTAGTCGGCTCTCAAGCTCTTACGACGCCTCAGTATGATGAAGAAGGAGACACTGTTCCACTCTGCCGGCTATTATGTTACGGCAAAAATGATATTAAGCAATCACTTGACTTTAGCAACTACTGACAATGGAAGCTATATTTAAACCTGTTTTGCTATTTGATTGGTTTTAGAGATATTTGTGCAGGCCGGCATGATGGCTGCGACTATCGATAGGTATTTTAATGTTTATACGTAATCTTTTTTTTGTACTACACTATACTTACCATTAGGTGTGGTGTGGTCACTTGTGGTGGAGTTGTGGAGCCACGTCAGTATAAAAAACATGCAAATGGCCTCTCAAATATGAATCCAGCTTTATGGTGAGTGCACGCTATTAAATAAAAAGGCAATTATCGAAATCGGTCAATAAATGGCAGAGTTATACTTATAAGCGAACGTTTAAGATAAGCTGAGCACGATTGGTCGACTAGCCGATTTGTTGATTAATTGGCTAAACCGATCAAGGTTTAGGTTATATTTATTGGGTCTACGGAGTCACATCTTTTCGGTGACTCACATCCCGGCTAGGACTAAAAAGTTCTCTAACTCTTACTGCAGCCGAGTCATTGGGCTGTGAAATGGTCTCCCAGCGAGCGTGTGCCCACCGTCCTATGATATTGACTGCTTTAAGTGTAGCATGAAGATATTTATATTCAGGCTGGCTTGATGTCTGCGAATACCGATGGGCTTTTCTTCGCTGTTGATAGTTTTTTGGACTGTACCATCAGGCGTGGTGGTCACTATGTCGAATCAGGATAAAAAAAAGGTGTAAACATTTGTTGTAGAATAACAAATCTTTATTTGTTATTATAGCAATTATGGGTTAATTTAATGCAATTACTTTTATATACAACTAGCTGTCCCGGCAGACCTTGTTCTGCCCTATTTCTCAAAAACAAAGTCACATTGTTTTTTTTAAGGCTAATAGCTTTCCCGTCAGATTTTTTTGAAAATTGTTTGAAGGAACCTGGCCTTAATGCTATATGTATAAAAATTGACAAATATTGATATTAATATTTATACGTCACTCAATTGTTTTGCCTTCCCGAAACCCGTCCACTGACATTTAAACTTTATGGTATGGTGTTAAAGTTCAAATTGACTTTTAAATATTATTACGAATTTTTTGTATGAGAATACAGAAAAGTGTTATTTTTAGACAGTTGCAGGGAATTTTTAAAATTTTTCTCTCCGTAATAACCTTCCTAAGACTTCAGCAAACACAACAAAAAAAAAAATGAGCCAAATCGGTTCAGCCGTTCTCAAGTTTCGCGCTTATCAAGACATTTTGCGATTCATTTTTATATTATAGATTATACTGAGAAATGTAATACATACAGAGTAAGATCCCAGTTAGTCGGCGCTTTTTGCGGGCTAGACACCGCTTGGTAGGAACATCACTATTGAACTTACATAAAAAAAAATCAAACACACGAACATAAAAAAATAAATAACGTCATGCTATATCCATTTCAGGGTGAGCAGATACACAATAGTGGATGTATCATTTTTGCGCTTATATGTCGTTCGTAATGTGACCAACAGCGCAGCTGATCACTGATCGCACAGCACCAGTAGACGTGGTATTTCTATGTCTATGTATTCCATGTGGGCTTTATCGTGATGTTTTGCTTGTCCAGTGAGCATGCGTTGCCTAAATTTGTACTTAATCTGGAAAACCCAGAAGTATGTGCCGAGATTTGAACCTACGTTCATCTGCGTTTCCGCGCATTTATAAAATCCCTTATCACCACCACAACTTCTTTAAAAAACATTGTAAAAATATCGATTTAACAAACATGTTTGCATATATTGACTTCCATTTTGAACGGTCACCGCACTCCACCGATCGTTAGAAAATGCAGAGTGCTAATTAGAAAGATTATGTTACAAACATTCTAGCGAGTCTGTGCGCTCATAAAACTATATTAATAAACGTACAAACTCCACGATCAAAATAATTTGTCCACTTTTATAACTAGATTTACGAAGTTATTCATACATTCTATTCAATCATTGAGATTAGCGGCATCTATGTATTCTAAGCAGAAATAACAAATATTTCAGTGACTACATTTATTTTTAGCTTTTGGTATACTAGTAACATAGGGAATTTATGTAGGGTTTTAATTAATTTTTACACGTATTATTATATTTATTACTTATATTTTAAGAAAATTGTTTATTTCCCTGCATTGTCGTCACCAAGAAAAATGTGTTTTCCAATTAATTCTGCTACTTACCAAGAGATGGCAGGTTATTTGCTATTTATAATTCTGACCAATGCCTGCGTGATTGTATAATGTTTTTATTTATTTTATATTTGAGAAGCAGACATACCACAATTGATTGTACAGAAAATTGCAATACTTTTAAGCAGAATTTGTTAACAGCATCAAAGATTTCGCAAGAAACAGCATTAATAATAGTTTTCGCCAAAAAAAGATGTAAAGATTCCTAAACGAAAACCAAATCATCTTTCTAGGAAGATTTATTTTATTGAAGTATCTGATCAACGAAAATAAGCGTCCTCTAAGTATCTGTCGATATTAAAAATCATCTCTCAGCACCAATCCTCAAAAGTAATAATTTATGATAGGTCCACACGTTCTATTTGAGTTGATTTAATAACGTATTTATTTACTCTTGATTATTTTCAGTGAAATTAAGTTCATAAAACTAAAACCCTCTATATAATCTATACCTAAAGTGATATTAAAATAAAATAATAAATCGTCACGCTATATCATTTTCGGGGTGAGCAGAGATTTATTATTAGTTATATCCACAAATAAAAGACATAAAATGAAACAAAACATTAATAATAAAAATATTTTAAAAAATGAACAAACCAACACATAATAGGTGAATGTGTATCTGAAGTAATATTAGGTACTTTTTTACATTGGCCCGTCTAACTGACTACATTGCACCTGACGGTAAGTACAGCATAAACGAAAAACGAAAGCGACTATCAAAGGACGAAGATTTATAGTCTCCGTAGTCATGTCGTCTCACATATACCACGCCTGAAAGTGTCTAGGTATATGAGTTACTGAACATACATAAGCTGGTCGCGAAACGCGACAGGCCAAAGGGAGTCACTATGACGGTCTTTACACTCGCGTACCATGGTCATGATCTAGCTTGGACAATCACCCTACCGCCACAAAAAAAACTCCTACAATAAAACTCCTTTAAGTTTTTTTTTTTAAGTTAAAATTCTATTTAATAATTATATTATGATTTTATATTTTATTTATCGTGTGAAGCTATTATGCCCTCAATAAAGTTTTTTTTTGTTTGCATTCAAGAAAATCTGTCACACAGTATATTGTATAAATCGTCGATTCATTTAGAAACTCGATTAGTATCAGCGAGACGGTGCGGCGGCGGTGCGGGCTACAGACAGATTACGTCAGAACATCCAATAAAGGTCCCGACAAAGTAACAAGATTGTATTTAAGTTGCGCTCTGCGAGATCCGTAATGAGGTGGTTACATAAAATGCTCTCAATAAAGAGCCAATGAGCCAATCCAATAAAGCTGCGGGGCGTGGCGGGGCGCGGGTGGTTGCGGGAGAACGAGGGGGAGTGGGGGGCTTGTGACGCCAATACAGCCTCATATCTCGAGCAATTACGACAAAACAAATGAGAGCTAACGAAATTCACCTCGCAGGGGATTGCCGATAGAACAAGGAAAACTAAGGAGTCGTGTTTACGTGAATCAGAAATATTAGAGTTTAAATGTTTCTGATTCGGCTTATTTTTTCTTTTTTTTTTTGTTATCCCGGTGGAAATCCCTACGGACCGTCAGGGGAAGTGGTGAGGGCCACTTCCCCCGGTGTGTCGGACCTGCCCCGACTAAAACCACCGGGGTGCCAGCACTGCCCTCTCTTCGCCTTCGCTGAGCCTGGGAATCCGAATACTTCCGATGGCTCGGCGGGTTTCTGATTCGGCTTATTGACTATATCACATATGATGGCAAGCGCAGTGCGCTGTCCAAATACGAACTATGAATGTCGATATGCAAAACAAATATTTCATAGTGGCCGCAATCATGGCATGTTATACGAATATAGCATAGCTTAGGTGCATTGGAAGATCTTTCCAGAATTAATGCACATCATAAGAACCTAATAAACGGTTTCACCAACGTTCCCTAAATTTTAAGACACTTTAAGTGCCTCCTAGAGACAGTTCTTCTGACCAACATATGGGGACACGTAAACCCTTAAGAGCCTCTTAAAAGTTAGGGGATCGATTGATCGTTCCCTAAGTAATTCTAAGTGTTAGAGAATTTCTAAGAAGTTTTCCGAGTCATTAAATTGTGGAATGGTCATTCGTCAAGTGTGTCCTTATTGTTATCACACTTCAAAAGAAGCGTGAACAGGTTTATGGAGGCCTGCATGATCAGCAACTATCAGTAGGTAGATATCTTCCGATAGTCTACTTGGTACTGCTCTTTACTTTTCATCAGGAGGTCTGGAGTCACTATATCAAGTCATAATTTTAAAAATATAATTGTTTGTGTATGATTTTGAATCAAGATTACCGCTTTGACGTCCACATCCTGTTTTACTATATATAATTTTTTACGTAATAAAAATAAAAGTAATAAATAATTACAGACGATGTCACTCGACGGTCGCCGCTGCTCCATAGCGATAGCTAAAGGGCTGTGTGTCGGTTGTTTTAGGGTTTTTTCAGCGGCTTTGACTTGCAAATTGTGACGCGCGCGCCGCCGCGCCACCGCTTGGGGGCCTCCAGTAATTAAAAATAAAATCAAACGCCAAGGTATGTAGCGGCGAGTAGCTGAACATTAGACGATACTTATTAAATGTTTTAAATATTTTTGTTTTATATTTTTCCTAATTGAAATATTATAAAAAAAGCATACACATGTCATTATGTTTTAAACAGAATTATAAATTATTATGTATGTCAGGGTCTTATAAACATTAAAAACAAACTTTAGTTTCTACTACTCGGCAACAGATGTCGCTATAAGTACAAACTTTACTAAACCTTGTAAAAATAGTTTAGACTAGGGATGGCAGTTTTATCGGAACCGAAGTCGGAGTCGATTGATGACATATATGATGGTATAATTAGTGTACCACCAGAAAGATCCTTGAAGACGTCAGTTTCCTGCAGAAACAGCAGGGGCTCCTGAGGAGTTGCGGAGCTGGTGAATTGCGGTGAGTGAACTTCTCTAGGCAACCTGTGCTTTTGTTTCAAAGCTATCGAATTTCCGCACAACGATTTTAGACACTCAAGAATTATTAATCTCAACTTACTTTATTAGCTTTGCCATATACAATATAGGTACTATTTTTTAATTCGTGTTTAAATTTAATTCGATTTTATGCAACTATAATATCTCGAATTAACTGCCTATCCAATTTTGGTGGGTTTCTTATCTTAAAAGGAATATTTTTATAATAGGACTATTTCATTGTTGATTGTCTGGCTGTCAAGTATCTTCCTCTCAGGACTGAGCGGAGGGGTCTAATCCTTAAGTATGCAGTTCCATATTGTTTATATTCAGTTTTATAGGTTCAGGTCAAAACTCTTTAGACCGACATCGTCAATTATACTTTGAAACTTCAATCAAAGTCAATATTTGGTTTCCCTCTACGTTTTTGCAGATATTTCCGATGAAAATTGTTACCATTTTTCTTCCTTTCTTGATATACGCAAGCACTCTTTGTTGTTATGCAAAGAATTAGCCAAATTAATATTACCCACTCAGGCCAAAAATACCCCTGTAACGTTCTATAGTTACATAGTTTTTTTTTAGATAATAATCTATCATTACGCAATAATATGGCATCTAATAGAAATGTCATGTGTACTAGTGCTGTTAAAACAGAGATCAGGTACTCTACTGGTTGGTTACGTTGGGCGCGACATGTAAGCGCAGAGTGAATACAATCACTAAAATACCTCTGCCCACCCTGTAAGGGATATATATATTATTATATTGAAATGAAAATGAAAAGACATTTTATATAAGAACACATTTATTTATTTCTCATTCATGTTATATACTTTACTTACACACTAACTTATATATAAGTACCTACATTAAGTACACAATTATGTACAATTACATAAATAACAGGTACTAGCTATATACATCAGAAAATACTAGAAATACGGACAATTATCACCTATACGCTATATTTCACGCAGTTTTAGTCGCATAAAAGCGCGCATCGGTGTCTGACACTTGTTTAGGTATGTACATTGAATAGCGTCGGATGGAAGCGACCGTACAGCGCTCTCAAGGGACGTGTCAATTTTGCGATCGTCACACTTTTAAATATAAATGTATTTAGAGCGGTACATTGTGACCTGGCTGTCGGTGCTGGGTCGCAGCCATCGAGCCGCCTCTGCTAGAGTCCGTCGGTTACCTTCACGATTAGTCTTTCACTAAGTAAATCTATGTAGAGCTCAGTTTTCGTCTCCCAAATAAGATATGGTGCATTTCACGTGAAGCGGGGGGCGGGAAAAGATTGAGCCTCTAAAATTTGACTTGTTTATACTTCCAAATGTGTTCGTGTTTTTATTTATTTGTGTAAGGCTTAGTTCTCAACTTATAAACACTGAAAGAATTTATGTGATGAAATTTCAAATTGTTTACATGATTTTGTAATTAAACAAAAATTGTAAAGAAGGTATATACTACGCTCGGCTTGTTTGCTCGAAAAAATTATATAAATTGAAAAAAATACACGTGTAACTGCTTTCATGTCCTATTTGGTGGCATTAGATTTATATTTCACGATAATTTTAATTATATCTAAAAAGCTTAAGTAATAATATTTGCTTATATAAAACAAAGTAATGATAAAGAAAAAAGTCGAATACATTTATACACCGTGGAAGTACAAACAAGTCAAATATGAAATTATTTCAGAACAACACTCTTTTTTCGCTGCCCGCTACACGTGAAACGCTTCGCATCACAATTGAATCAAAGACGAATCAAACTATGATGCAAACTAACAAAGCAAACTATAATCAAACTATGATGTATGAAATTATAATAGATTTCTTATAGAAAATAGTATCGGAACAGTAACTAACAAACGACTAAAGTTGCATTTTTTAAAAAACATCTGGTAAAAAAGAATTTCCTAAAACCGATATTAAACATTTTATTACAAGGAAAATATGTAACTACTAACTTTTTCTAAATCTTTGCTAACTACAATGTTACCAGGACAAAGCTTCTAAAATTATTAAATTTATATCAAGCAAAAGTGTCTAAAATATTTATACTACACGTAAAAATGAAGCACCTAAATTAAAAAGTTACGTATCCGAGGATATGATGTGAGTTTAAACAATTTTTTACTGTTTAAACAGTTTGACTGCAGTATACTGGCAGATTTTTAAAAAACATTAATACAGCTTGTAGTAGTAAAACGACTTTTAGTTTAAAATTACTTTAGTAAACTCGTTTAACAGCCAGTGATGAGCGCACATGAGAATGATATATTTATTACAATAATAAAACTTTCAGAAATTACGTATTATAATCAAATCTATTTTTAAAAACATTCACGAAGTACATTTTAAGGAGGCTTATGGAAATTATGTTTGATTTCTTCATATACTGTTTGATAAACCAGTAAAAATCACAATAAACAAAACAAATACCAATAAAAATCTTGTAATGTAATTTTATTTTAAAAAATCCCAAATAAAAAAGTATTATACATCGAAATATGTCTCAAAAAACTAGATACACTGATTTCTTACTGTAAATATAGATAAATATATACTATACTTATAATATATTCTATACTTTATTTATAATATTTACAATTATTTACTTGGTAATAAAGGGTAATATCTAAAATATCGTATACTAAAGTTTTAACATACAGTACACAGTGATCTTATCTATTTAACAATAACTTTTGTAGTCTTTACTAAAGTGATACTTATTTTACATTTGAGCAGAAAATTCAATACGAAAATTTTTACAGTCCAATATTTTTTACGAGTAGTATATCGATCTACCTATATTAAGATCAGATATTTTTTGTAGAATTTACATGAAATAAAAACAATCAATCTCTCATAGGCATTACAAATCTTAACTTATAGCATTATTCATTTGCAAAATTAATGAATCGATATCTTCTGGTCTTTTAAAGTTTTAATAGATTATTTTTATAATTAAAACCATCGATACTTTTAGGGGGGCTTGCACTAGCAAATTAAATCTAATTTAGACTTACATAAAATGCTATTTAGCGCTGAACTGTACCTACGTATTGTCTCGCTTAGAATCAAAATCCAGTTGTAACAACTCTTAAACGGAAATCATCATTAAGATTGAATTAAACCGTTTCAATTATTTAGCGTTTTATACAAGCCTAAACTAGATTCAATTTGCTAGTGCAAGCCGCTCTTAGTCGAGATTGGTTGTTTAGAACTTACTTAAAGGAATAAAGAGAAATAATGAACCTTTATAAACCAATAAACAATTTTATAATAATATTACTTATAGGTATGAGTACTTGTGACGTTCAATCACTCTTCGTAGACTAATCTAACTATATACTAGATCATATAATACACATACTTATTGCTTCAATACACATCGTTTTTAAATCATATTGTATATACATTACAATCTAATAATTAAAGATTTTTTTTTATTATTCCATGTTTTTAGACACTTAATAGAACCCATTCCACTCGCCTATTCAACTATATTCAGTTTTGTGTACGTGAATTAATAGTTTTGTAAGCTAAAGCCAATTTGAGCTTGGTAAGTGAAATCGCTCCATTATTAAGGATTTGTAAGTACAATCTCGCTGCCGGATAGCGAATACAATCGCTGTAACCTAATGATAAGTGTGCTCACGCACTGCGATCCGGAAAAATACGAACCGTATCGGCTATAAGGCTATATGTGTGGTAACTTATGCACTACATCTTTCATCCGTCATTTGTAGTCATCTGCTTCAAATTAGACTATTGGCGTACTTAAGAAATCATTGTATTATTTGAATGAACACTTGCACACTGGGTTCGAAATAAACCCGATTTGTATCCGAGAAACTGGACGGATAGTGCCGAATCTATATTGTGTTTTTTACCAAAAAACGAAATTCCTTTTTTTAACAGTGCTTACTTCAATATTGACGGATTTCATTGGTTGCTTACATCATGAAAAGAACCTCTATTTAGAAATATTATGTCACTAGCTTCAATAGTTTAGGCTTTATAATGAAATATCAGTCAGAATAAGTTTTATGTATAATATAGGTACATTTAAGTAAAAATATATTGTAACGTCTCTCTCTTTCGGGGTGAGCAGAGATACATTAGAGGCTATATCCACTTTGCGTTTATATGTCGTGCCCAACCGGACCTGCAGCGCAGCTGATCGCCGTTCTCATAGCACTAGTACACAGGATATTTGTATTAGATGCCTTGCGGGTTTTCTCACAATTTTTACCTTTAATCGGTGAACTTGTGGTGCCTAAATACGGTGTACTTAATCTGGAAAAATTCAGACGTATTTGCCGGGATTCGAACCTACGAATAATCGCGTCGCCGTGTATGGACACCGGCCCTTTTTGCACTAAGCCACCACAGCCATTTATTTTTTTAATATAAATGTTTTATTGTTCCCGGGTTCCCTGATATCCTAGATCTGCATTTTGACGGAGTGAAATCGGAGACAGCCCGTAACACAATATCAAAATTCGCTTTAAGTTTTTTAGATCGGTATTTTCACTAGGTGCAGTGCGAAATCGCCCTTAGGGTGTTTAACTTCGTATATGTTTATCAAGTACAATTATACTTTGCTTGAGGCTTTGTAAATTGTGTGTAATTGCTCACAAATGTTATTGAATATATTTGATAGATAAACATAGAAAATAATTCGTATATATCTACTATAAAGTATGACTATTTCTTCTAAACGTGAGTATCCTTAATACAGTACTAAGTTTATTTGTAATACAAATTTAAACCATTTTAAACTATCAAGTATTGTTACGAAATATATAATATTAATAAATAATACATCATCACGAAATATCTCTTTCGGGGTGAGCAGAGATACATTAGTGGTGGTATCCACTTTGCGCTTATATGTCGTGCCTAACGTTTCCAGTGGTGCAGTTTATAGTCGTTCTCAGGGCACTTATATATGACATTTTTGTTAGATGCCATGCGGGTTTATTCACCATGATTCCCTTCACCGATTAGAATGTGGTGCATAAATCGGTACATAACCTGAAAAAACTCAGTTATACGCACCGGGATTCGAACCTACAACTATTTGCGTTGCCGCGCACGGAAAAAGGAATCTTATCCAATAGACCACCACAGCGATGAAATATATTTTTATTAAAAATAAAAACTGTCTCGCGTAGTAACAAATTAAAAGTACAATTTAATACCGTATTACAATTAAACTTCGTTATGTATTAAGGCTGGTGTAATCCCACAGTTGGGACACACTGCGCCTACATATTATAAAGTCACATTTATAAAACACACTACATACACCCGCGTCACTGCGGTCAGTGGGCGCAACGCAGTCGCTGATAACAGTATTGTTCTAATATTACTTTAATATTGTTTATTCGTGCAATGATTTATATAAGATTGATTAAGTTTTGTTTGACAAAGTCGAAGACTTGGTGGCATAACATGATTATTTATTGCCATCAATTTACATGAAGCAGATAAATTATAATAATATAGCGATGTCACTTTCACGCCTGTCAAATATATCCTATTTCAAAATCAATTTAGTTTATGACTATTGGACCAATATTGCAAGCTTACGGCTCAACCAATTTTAATGACCTTTAGCAAAGAAATAGATTAGGCGTATCACACAAAGAGAGTGGGTGCCGGTCGGATCAACAGTTCGACGGGTATAATATTAATAAAATAAATAAAAAGCCTTTATTTGTTCTTTTTTTTAATTACATTTAACTTTAACTACTAAATCAATGTTGACTAAGTCAAGAACCCCTTAGCGGGTAAAGGCCTTCTCCAAAGATGTTCAAACTTCCTTATTTTGGGCTATTTGATACCATCTTTGACCAGCATTTTTTTTAATTTCGTCATCCCATCTTGTTATTTGTTTCCCTTTTCCTCTTTTACCTTATGGGCCTCGACGGGTATAATTGATTATATTTATATGGACTCTACACGTGGAAACACTCGTTCCGTGGCCGACTCGCGCACCTCTTCAATGTGTATTGTGTAATCTAAATATATATAACTCAAAGGTGGCTGACTGACTGACTGACTGACTGACATAGTGATCTATCAACGCACAGCCCAAACCACTGGACGGATCCGGCTGCAATTTGGCATGCAGGTAGATGTTATGACGTAGGCATCCGCTAAGAAAGGGTTTTGATCTATTCTACCCCCAAGGGGATAAAATAGGGGATGAAAGTTTGTATGAAACTTTGTCAATTTTAAACCGATGGGGCTGAGACTTTGCACTCATAAGGCTACTATGACGTAGGTATTCCCTAAGAAAGGATTTTGATAAATTCCATCCCTAAGGGGATAAAATAGGGGATGAAAATTTAAATCTTCTCAGATTTTCGACTATAATATAATATAATATAATATAAAAACTTGATAGTTTTAGCGCCTAATGACAGATTAGTTAAGAATATTGTGTACAAAGAAGTTTTGTAGGCCCTAATTTTTTACACACACTAAATAAAAGTAAAGCCGCAAAAACTATACCTAATTAATAATAATACTTCTTAACGTAAGCGAAGCCGCGGGCAAAAGCTAGTCTTCCATATAATTACAAGGAGCTAGACCCGTCGTACTCCCTACACGATCCGTTCCTGGCGTGCACCTGCTCGCTGTGTGTGTTCTTTATGATAATAAAGTATAGTGGAGACGGAGAGAGTAGAGCGAGAAAGGGAAAGGGAAAATGGTGTGGGAGGAAGGAGAGGAAGAGAAGAGTAGGTGTAGCTACAAGTTAACATGACGTTAATTGTATGTTAGGTGGTAGGAAGTTCACCTGGTCAGCCAGTATGACATATTACAAACATACAAACAAGACTGTTAGTGGAGACCGTAGAAGGATAGTGGAATGCTTGCTCCCGGTCATGGGACTAGACCATCTGCAGCCCTTTGCTGATGTTCTCGACGTGTTCCTTCGCCTTGAGCCGCAGCGCCGCGATGGACGTGGACCTGGGGTCAGGCGGCGCGGGTGGCGCTGCGGGTGCGGGTGGAGGCGCTGCCGGCGTCAGGTAGCTCGGGTAGCCTGATGGCGGGTGGCTCAGGAAACCTGACATACACAAAGCTCTATTATTATTATTATTTTGACGACCTGTTAGCCCAATTTATACTGACACTACTTACGATGCTCAGGTCCTGGGTTCGAGTCTCGGCAGTTTTGAACTAGATCAATATGTGCAATTGTCCGTAAATATTATTATAAGTAGAATAATGAGGCCTGATGGAGAAATAATTACCAGGCAGCGCTGTGAGTAATGGTGGCGCCAGCCACGGGTCCACGGGCAAGCCGAGTCCGCTCAGCCGGGGCAGCGCACCAGCAGCGCCGCACCCATACTCTGAGAGGCCGAGCCTCGCCGCTTCCATCTTCTCTTGCCGGCGCCACTTTGCTCGACGGTTCTGGAACCACACCTGCACCAAATAATGATACACTTTAATTAAAGTTATAGACCTGCAACTAAAATAAACAATCTTACATTTTAATGACGGAACTAGAACCACACTAGCGACAAACAATCTTATATATATATATATATATATATATATATATATATATATATATATATATATATATATATATATATATTATAGATCTAGAGCTACATTAGTTTCAGATAAAGCATGTAAAAGCAGTTATGCAAAATGTCATAAAAATACTTTCCAGTTATAATAAGAATCTTTTTTTATAAATATTATTCTTTGGCCAGTCTAGAAACTAGACATGTAAGTGATCGAATGCTCAGTAAATCATAATATAAACAGCTCGTACGTGAGTGAGCGTAGATATATGAAATGTATCAGAGCATATGTAGCAGAGCTGGGCATCATACAATTTATATCATGTCGGAGAAAATAATCAATTTTCGGTACGACTCTCATACTGTTTGTTTTTTTTTTTTTTATATTGTGCTTACCAATAATAATTGTAATATTATCTAAACTAGTCAATCCAACTAATATTGTATTTAACTTTTTAATTAGGACTACTCTTAAATATGAATAAATTAATAAAACTGCTGGTATATTCGTTGTTGACAAACATTGTGATGGGTTAAGTTGCTTGGTTTGTCGAATAATGTGAATGTATTTAAAATAGGTACATTTTGTTCATATTAGCAATATAATGATAAAATATTCCTTTTCATTCGTTCTCCTTATTTTTATATGAACTCAAAGTAAAACAGTCAAAAATAAACAAAATAAAAGATAATCTAACGCTATTTATCTAAACGTTAATACAAGTATATGCTGTTAATCTATCAAAATGAATACAAATTACCTAAAGATATGCTGTGTTATAAAGCTGCCATGGTAATAATAAAATAATAATAATATATAGTCACACGATATCCCTTTCGGGGTGAGCAGAGATACATAAGTGGCTGCATTCGGTTTGTGCTTTTAAGCCATGTGCAACGTGACCAGTAGCGCAGTTAATTACTATTTTAGGGCACTTACACATGACATTTCTATTAAATACCATGTGGGTTTACTTACTATTTTTTTCTTCACCAGTGAACATGTGGTGCCTAAATTTTTACTTAATCTGGAAACCCCAGAGGTACATGCCGGAATTCGAACTCACGAGCATTCGCACTTCCACTCATGCCACCACAACCTTCATATTATAACCAGCTGCCATGATGACGGTGATTATAAAGGGATTCTAATACCTTGTAGTTTTCGGTTGGTGCCCTTTTATTACTAAGGAGAGGTCACGTTTGTTAAAAAAAATCATATTTTCTCAAATGTATTTTTATGTGCATTAGACGAAAAGTAATGAAGTTTATAGCTCCAAGCCTAAAATAAAACACATTATTCAAGATCTTTACAAGGCAGAATAAATTTTATCCTTATAAAAATACAGTTTATATTACATTTACCAGCGATATGAATGTGGTGTCAAATTGTAGTGTAAAATGATATATGCGAGGGCGAGTAGCGAGTAAACAAGCCGTTGGGGGGTAAGCAGGGATCGCGTGTCGCAGCCGATTCCGGCGCGAGACAAAATGTTACTGACATGCGAGGTTTGATCGCTTGCCTGTCAGATTTCTTCAATTTGTTTGCTTATACTAATTTTAAAACATAAATATCAACTGCTACGGGTAATAAGATACAGTTTTATTTATATTATTTTTTGTGTGAGTATGAAATTTTCTTCTTATCACATTATTTAAATTTCTAAAATGAGATTATAATTAAGGCCAATTAGAAAATCAGCGAATGATGCTCTTTGAGGTAAGAAATACAATGACGATAATTCTTATGTTGTCTATACTGGCTATATATACATATATATATATATATATATATATGTACATATTACGGCCTATATGGCTGCTTGTCTGTTTACTCAATTTTTTTATCCTTAAAAGTGGAAACTTATTGATACTTTTTTAATAAAGCCTATGAATCGAGCGGCGTTATATTTTGTGCAATAAATGAAAAAAAAACTGTGATAATTAAAAGCAAGTATTATGATGAACGCTGCCGAATGGAATTTTTATTTGTTCGTATATTTTTTAAAGTTATATCAATAATAATAATTATAATGTATCATTACGCTATATCCTTTTTACGGTGAGCAGAGATAAATTAGTGGTTAATTCCACTTTGCGGTTATAATTCATACCCAATGTGACCAGTAGCGCAGCTGATCACCGTTAATGTCAGTGAGGTATATCATATATGTGAAACACAAATCAAAAACCAGCATGGACCTATACAACTAAGGTAAAGAGTGCATAGAATCGATGAGAGTGAGTTAATGTACTAATGAATGTCAGGGAAGCTAGCACAGTTTGTAAAGATAGAGCGAATTGGTGTTCCATTCTTTAGACCCACCCTCAATAGAGATTAGACGTGATGGTAGATATAAAAATAAATGTTTTTGACTTTCGTCGACTAGATTTAGACAGCGTTGTAACCTAGCTGTAAAAAAATTGAGTTGCCAACACCGACTTGTCCTAACTTTCTATAGCGTACACTCTACTCTTAATGCGTTGTGTAATTTATAATAGACGTAATAGTTTTGATATATCAAGCTGTTTGCTTGTTCATACCGCGCGCCCCACGTGTGCCGTCTGGCTGCTGGCACCGACAGTCACGAGAGCCGACTGCCTGAGTTTCACGTGTCACACTTTATTAATAGTCCTAGTTTTATTGCTTTACTGCGCTATTATGATATCGTTAGCGATTTCACCGTCAACTGTAACTCACCCTCGAGTTAAGTTCTGTATCATGGGGTCTATAGGAGTATATTCCTAATATGCAAGCCTGTAGCTGATAACATTAAGAGGTAGGTATTACATTTTCTATATCTAGTAAATAAAATAGTTAGGTTATTTAGCAAAGAATGGCCATAAATTTCCATCTTGGATCGTATTACAATGTTTTCAATATTTTTAGCCACGTTATAGGATTTTAACATGGAAGAAAGCTCTGTACGATGTTTAGCAAAGATTGAATATATTGCCTTAGCTCTGTAAGCTGGTGACTAGCAGGCCACATTGAATAACATGTATAGCCATTAGATGAAAATGTATAGAATTAAAAGAACACAAATCATCTGAAATACTGCCTTAATTGTATAAACATTTATTTATTTATGACATCCATGCTGTTGTGTGATTTTGTATGTATTACATACGTCTAGCTGTATTCTTATAATTGTGTAAATATTGTTGGCTGTATGTAATAGCTACCTTTGCCTATTAATCTCTGTATAAAAAGATCCTCTGTCTGTGACTACAACTAAAATATATTAAAAACTAAATTTGTCTATGGACCATGCTAGTCACCTGTGCAGGTAATTTTTATAACCTCATATAGGTATTTTTACAAATAGTTATATTAAATTTCTGTTTAACTCTAAATATTTCCAGATTGTACTGAATTTAGATTGATTGTGTAATTTCGAAACCACATGCTCACGTGTGACGAAAAATATCGCAAGCAAACTCTAGTGCAGTGAGAGTGGCTAGCAGTGCTAATATTGACGCACATTCATATATCACATTGATTGATATCATATTGAGCATGACATACAAGCGAAAAATTAATACAGCTGACAATACATTCCTGCCTACCCCGAAAGAGATATAGCGTGTAGATATATTCTTATACCTTGAATTTTGTGTATAGATTTGTCAGAGATATATGCATACATATTTTCAAATATGATTTAAAATTTAACGCTCAGTTTCAGAAACGCTTTTTAATGTAAAACGCTTTTAAACACTGATAAACTATAAATCACATACAAATTTAAGCATCATTAGTGTTTAAAAGCGTTTCTGTAACTGTGTGTAAGTATATCAATCACCGATACTTTCATACTTCGTTCCTAAGTCAAGACAAACATCAAAGGAAATATTATAATTAGTTACGTCTTTTAATACATTGGTAATATTGACCCACAACGTCCGTAGATTAGCTTCAACCTTATCACAATCATAATTTGAATAAGAATTCATACAAAACGCATAAAACATAAAAAAAACGTGGAAAAGAAATTGTTTTGTTAATTAACACAAAGGGAAATTACATTCGGAGGCATAAAACGACTAATTCGTGTTCATTAGAGTTGTTAAGTGTGAGTTACACACGCGACGTCGCGCTCAATGCCGCGCGCGCCCAAGTTGCGGGCTCTGCGACTTTTATACTAAAAATCGAAGTGGTTCCGAGACTTTTTTTCTCGAATCACAGTATATGTTTATATGTTAAACTAAAAGACTAAAAATTTAGTTCACCACAACGTAGAAAGCATACAAACAAACATAAACAATCATAGGTATTATAAAGGTTCTAATAACGAATGAATAGCGTTTGAGAGCTTATAAATTGTCGACTTCGGTTGATTTTTTTTAAACATTTGTTTCATTACTATTTTATTAATATATTATTTACACTTCCCAACAGCGTTGGTAGATGAAGCATCGAACAAAAACTCAATACAATTTGATTTTTATAAGTAAATTAAACTAATTCGATAAATAAACCTTGAAAATATACTCGAGCTCATAGAATAGGGAAATATAAAGAAACCCAGTACACGACCCAACACTAAAGCTAAAGATATGTTATTACATAAAACGATTTGTCGTACTTGTATCCAGAAATGCTACAGCGTTAAACAAAAAGCTCAATAGAAAATACGTTGATTATTTTTTATTAATCCTCGTGGGCCGACAAGGCAGCGATGAACGGTGTTTCGGACTCCTACCGACTAAAACAATCAGCGTATTCGTTCTCCCATCTGCTAGAATCAATGGTATGCTTTACCCAATTTCCTCGTCTCCCAGCGACGTCCGGCCTTCTTTAGGCCTCGCCACCTTGTAAGTACTTAACTTTCCCTTCATAAATTTCTCTATTTCATACTCGCAACTTAGTTCAACTAAGTTATTTCATTGCACTTGAGCTTTTTAACAATAGTTGCTTAATGGTAAGCAATTCTTAATGCTTAATGGTAAGCAAAATCTAAGTGGAGTGAGAACAAGCCTCCTAAACAAAGTAATATTCGATAGTCGATAACGCTGGTAGAACATGAAAAATATATGAAATCGGATAAACTTTCGGAATATCATGAGACCATATTTTGTAAATTTTATACATTTTGCATTTTTCTTTGTTGTTATCGTTTATGAAAAGTTTCTTTGTTTATGCCCTCTGACACCTAAACTAAACGCGGCGTGCTTAAAATACTATTAGACGTAATCAAATCACAAACAAATCAAACACCAAAAACCCCATCAGGCATTGCGCATTCAATAAAATGTAACAGCGGCGCCCCGCCCGCGCCAAATGCCACCTTAACATTGTAAAAAAGAAACGTCAAAACACTAACAAAGTGGTTCGAATATGACATCTGTCAGATTTGCGCGTCACTCGGGACGAGCGCGTAGTGATGGGATGTTATCTATATATCGATATTATAATTTATTGACATTTTCTTATCGCACATCTTATAGCGTTACTTGACGGAGTAGAGCTAGCTCGAAATAAACTTAGGATATGTCGATAGCTAGACATTACTATTACTGTAGATTATTGCAGCGATACTATTTCTTTCAAGATGTTTTATACCTTTACGGTCTGTGTGTGCTTCCTAGGATTTTTATGATAATAACAAATCATCACGCCATATCTCTTACGGGATGAGCAGAGATATATTAGTGCCTGTATACACTATGCGCTTATATGTCATGACCTATATTTCTTCTTCTTCTTTCATTTATTATCTAGATTTCACGTTGATACGTTTTTTTTTGTAACCCGGAGAAATATCCTGCAAAGGATCATCACGAACGCTCTGAGGACATCGACCTCGGTGTGTCAGACTTCTTCCGACTAAATATCCAGGGGTGTCCATATAATTACTCCACCCAAGCCTGGGAATCCAAATTCATGCAAACGCCCGGGGAGCAGAAAACCTTGTTGAGGGTACATCTCTAGAAGGGCTGGGATAAAGAGCTCACTCCTGCAAAGCCCGTCTCTCAGGCGGTGCACCGGACACTGCGCACCACCTCCCTCTCATCCGGGCAGCAAGCTCCCTCAAGTCCACTGCCCGACTATCACGTAGAAATCACTATTAAGATCACTAACCGTAGCCATTAATTATATTTGTTAATACTTAAATACTTGGTGTATTTTGTTATTACTAAAGTAAAGATAGTATTTAAAAAAAAATAGTTTTCTATTTTAAAATCTTATAAACATATGTTTAAATAAACTCAAATTATCTCATCTACAGTGTTTTTGGAACAAATGATAGACACTTTTCATATCTATTTATCGACTTCTTTCATCGAGTGTCGATATATTTCAAGTAGTGGACAGCACTAATTTCCGCGGAATGGAATTATTCGATTTATGTCGAGACTTGCCGGCTGTTTGTTACGTTGAATTGTTCTTAATTAAATTATTTTGTCCCAGTATGGGCCTAAATTGAGTGACAAATTGTCTCTCGTTGTTATATATTTGTTATGACAAGTCTATACTTACAATATTTTAATTACAAATAGATAAATTAACACGTTCACTACCAGCGCCGCATATATGCGTCGTCTCAGTTATTGCCTTTGAGCCCGCCGCTACAAATGAGCGGCGTATTTACTTTTTCAGTTTATTACAAATTCTTACACTTATTTTTCTCCGAAACAGTTATAATGGCTTGTAAAAGAACATAATGCATGTAGACTGACCTAGGTCTGGAGATAATTAGTTTTTTTTTTATAAATATAATATTAAAAAACTCAATGCCATTTAAAGTCATATTATAAGAAAAAATTTAACGGGCTGTGGTTCAAAATTTATTTCTCAAGCGCCGGTAGCGAACGTGTTAAATAAATACATTTAAATTGATTAATATGAAACGCCTGAAAAGATCGGAAATATTTAAGAAAATAATACTTATCTATTAGAAATAAAGTTTCGTAGATATTACATTGATTAATTTTATCTTTTACTTTTACTAGGTCGACAAAGTGACTACATTCCACTTGATGAAAATTACAATGTGGTCCATGGACGGCAACGACCACCAAGGGACGAAAATTCATTAACAGCCGCTATTGCTATGTCGACCGACATACATATATCACGACGGGAGGTCTCTAGGTATATGAAGACCTGGATTATACTTAAGCTGATCCTGAAACCCAACGGGACGAACTTGGTCACTATGACCATCTTTACACTTGTCTGATGGGGTCACGACCCAGTTCGGACAATTGCCCTACCAGCTAAACTTATGATATTGTTTCAAGATTTCAATGAAGGACTTTTTAATTTGTTTAACTTCAGAACTGTTATCCACTGGGGTAAGCGTGTTCTTGAGTAGAGAGCACGCCTCGGTAAGCGTAGTATTGAACTTCCTGTCGTTAGATGGAGCGACGATTTGGCAGGCATTTTTTGGATGAGAAAAGCCGAAGATTGGGCTCAGTGGTAAACCTTGAGAGAGACATATGTCCACTACCTTGACACGGGACAGTGACCACATCACGCAGGATGATAAGCATGGTACAGTCCAAAAACGTCATCGACTATCGATAGCAAAGAAAAATTAATCGATAGTTATAGCGCTTATGCTGGGCGGCATAAATATATCTTTAAGCTTCGCTTATAAGACTCAATATCATAGGACGGTGTGAACACGCTCGCCGGAAGATCCTTCCACAGCTCAACAACTCCCCTACAGTAAGAGTTAGATAACTTCTTAGTTCTAGTCGAGATGTGAGCTACCGTATAGCTGTAACTCCGTAAACCTATATATACGCTGCTATATGGAGCGTATTCGAATACAATAAAAGAATCTGTGTTGCCACTATAAAACTACAGTTAAAATATGCTAAGGCGTAAAATGATTGTGTGTCCATTATTGTAGTATAAGAGTACTTGACAATAACAACCAAATCGCTGCCTGCACTGCTCTCCTAAGCGTGATGAAGTGTAATTTCTCCAGACACGTGTTATTGAAGTTTGTATGAGTTAAGGTGCCCTGTTGAGGCTTGTAGGGTGCTGGGTCGCAGGGTGTAGAGGTAACGGCGCCAGTTAACGCGTTACTAGGGATGTAGGAATATTATAGTTTTTGGTATCGAGGAATTATGTTTCAATATCGATTTTAAATACTTCACACTCTCTATTATTTTTAACACGTTGAACGCCGGCCCTTTTTCTCAATACTTCCCGTTCAAGCCGTTTTAACCTCTTTATTCTACAATAAATTCTATTTCGAAATATGTTTTTCTTATCAATTCTAGTGTTATAAATCTGCGTTTTATCACATTTTTTAGCTGGGAGTCACCGGTGCGCCCCCCCCAGGCCCTAACAGAAAGTTCACTGGGGGTCACCGGTGACCCCCACGGCGTTCAATGTGTTAATCAGGGAACCCAATTCGGTTTCGACAAGTAGAAATTTCGCTAGTTATTTTTATATTCAATTCAAATGCATTATATACACATATCATTCGAAATATATTGTATAAATGATGCTGAAAATTGAATTAAAATTAGTTACTTAGTTCAAAAGATGTCAAGAAACACATAGACATAAATAAAATGATTTTACATGTTATGTAAAGATTTATAATCAGTAGGTATATTGATTTTATGTATTCGGTTGTATTGTTTGTGTAAACTGAATTATGTTTGTAGCTTATTTTTTAAGATAACGCGTAAATGACTAAAGTGTTATTCGACATGTTTATAAAAATGCTGAGTTATTTGTAATCAGTATCTATTGCCGATCTATAGCTAGTGCACGTGATTCTACTTCTAATATACCTACACAATGGTACTGTTGATAGCCCATAAATAAAAAAAAACTTCATTATAATTCGTGCTCGTAAAATCAGCTCTTTTTAAGTAGAATTAGGTACGAAGGATAGAGGTGCCATATGAAACCTCATATATTTTAAATTAATATCGATTAGGACATGAACAGGAACACGCTCGCTGGAAAATCATACCACAGCCCAATGAAACGGCGAAAATAAGAGTTAGAAGACTTATTAGTCTTAGCCGAGATGTGAGTATAGCTGTGACTCTGTAAAACTACGCGCGTGTTTCTATTAAGAAAGGGAGAGAGGGGGAGGGGTTGGAGAAAGGTTAAACAACTCTTCGGAATAATCAGCATAATACAGACAGTAGAAAACGCTTAGTGAGGCAATATCTTTGCACAATATAATAGTATATAATTTCGATGTTATGGAACCCAAACCACATCCCTATCTCTGCGCGTTATCGCCGCGTAATGCGAACTCGGTTAACATTCGTGTCAGTAATCGTGGCGCTAATAGGCCCCGGGAGACGAGCCGTGGGTTTGTTGATTTACCGTGTTTAATTACTTGGATAATTTTTGTGACAGTTTACGCGGTCATGCACATTTAGTGGTGTGCCCACGAGACACGATAGAAACTCGTTACGGACCGCGGCCGGTCTGGCCTCACTATTGTACAATTAGTGAGCTAATTCCGTGATTAGTAATGGCGATCGTTAAGGAAGTTTCGTTACATACTATTTGCTTCCTTCATGATTTTGTAGTTGATGTAAATGCGCGACTATAGTTACGTAGAGGAAAGTTGCGGGCTTAAAATATAAGAGGTTGAGTTTTAGTACTGAAGAGACTGAGTTATAAAAGCAAAGAAGTTGAGTTTTAAAAGAAAAGAGTTTCAGTTTTAAAAGCAAAAAAAAATGTGTTTTCAAAGAAAAAGGTTCAGTTTTAAAAACCAAGAGGTTAAGTTGTAATACAAAGAGCTGAATTTTAAAGGATAAAGTATCAGTTTTAAAATTTAAAAAGTTGTTTTAAAAGAAAAGAAGTTAACTTTTAATGGCAAAGAGGTTGAGTTTCAAAAAAAAGGTTCAGTTTTAAAAGCAAAGGGGCCGACGATCAGCAGCGCTACTGGTCAGGTTAGGCACGGCTTAAGCGTAAAATGGAAACAGTCATTAACGTATATTTGCTCACCCCACCTATGGATATAGCGTGATGATATACTATTATTATTAAAATTCAATCGATTTTTAAAAGCTTTTTATTATTCAAATAATACATATTTATTAAAAACGTCTCAGCCACACGAGAAATGAGATAAGGATGTCCGTATACAAAACGGAACGGGTATGAGTGAGATGTCGGTACGGCTTATTAGATCGGAACTCGCGAGATCGGTGGAGGGAAGGACGACTAGGCGGGGGTCGCACCGTCAACGACACTTCCGCTCTAGGGATGTGCGACTTTGAATAATAACGACTAACGATACTTATATCGAATCGAATAACGTAAATGCTAATTTATAGCAAAATAGTATTGGTATACAGAAAAATTTACATTGTATTTTGTCGATTACGTCTTAGAAATACATTAGATTGTTGTGTGTAAGTAATAGCCGTGTAGCTTGCTGGCAATAAATCGCCTGAAATATCTGCCGTCCAGATAAGCTGTAATAAAATGGAGTCTCTGGACTTAGGTAGTTTGTAATGAGCCGTCGACGAGGTTCACTGAGATTTATCAAATTCAATCGTGTTGCGGCGTTAATTCCGAAAGATGTAACCATTTCCAAAATATGTTCAACAATAGACAATATCGCTATGATGTTTACGCCTTATTTAATAACTATGTGTGAGTGATTATCAAAACCAATTTAAATTTAAAAATTTTAAATCATTTTTGTAACGTTTGGACCCCACATCAGCCTATAGCATTTAAAACCACGTAACAAGTACATATGTCGTAAAATGAAAGTATTTATATTAAAACTAATACGACAACAGAGACTTTCAAGGAATAATTGAATTGCTCCCAGCAGTTTTTTGCAATATATGTACTGCTTTGTGATTACTTATCATCAAATATATCTTAGATATTTCACTGAATAAATCTAAAAAATCACGAAAAAAATACATATAAGAGAATTTAACAGTTATCTGATAATTAATAAAAAATGTGTCAATAAATATTACATTAAGTATCGTTGTAAAAAAATCTGCTGTAAAATGCACAAAAATAACAAATGGACAGCAACAGAATTAAAACTTTTGTATTTTATACTATTTATAAACACTTTACTGGGTCTTATGCGCGAGTTTGATTACTTGAGCCTTGTAAAAATGCTGTAGCTATGGTATGAGTGTATAGAGACATTACTATTCAAATTATCAAGAATAAAAGAGGGTAGAGGAAGTAACTTCCAGCCTCCGACGAAAATACAGCGACGCGTCAGTTTGCTCGAGACCATGACCTAAGTAACCAGGTCGAAACGGCGAGCCATAATTAAAAGTAAATTAATCATAAGAACTGTTAAAGTATTAAAAACAAATGAACAGAACAACTTTAAAATTAAATCTTTTTAAGCTCTGCAACAAAAAGTATCGAAGAGCCAGTGACAAACTAAGCTCACACGTTTTAGTACCTATATTGTCTTCTCTACTGGATATTTTCGACATGTCATTGGTTATTAGACGATGCTCTTTGAATACTAGATAATATGCATAAAAATAGTGATTTATTCATAATCGGCCATCTCTAGTACTGCTAGGAAATACGACACGGGACCCGCGCTGGCAAACAATATTCGGTGATATTAAGACCTGAATTTAAGATGTCATATTGAATGTCAGTTTCAACTGAAAAGTGTCGATTTTTTTAACAAGTAATTATATGAAGTTAATGCGATAATAACGCTTTAAGCGCATACCTTTGATACGTGATACGCGAACGAAGAAATTATGTCTTTTATGATATTGTTTGTAATAAGAAGGGATATAAATTATTTTATTTTTTTATTTATTAATGGGTTATCAACAGTATCTTTATATATTTTGTTATTAATTAAATAGATATAATAAGATATTTATGTCATGAAATAGACATAAGAAATAAATTAAGAAATTATAAACAGCATTTGTAAGTGCTCTGAGAACGGCGATCAGCTGCGCTACTGGTCACGTCGGTTACAACATACAAGCGCAGTGTGGATAAGCCATCAGGGGTAAGAGGCGTCTGCTGGACGCCGACTCAATTCAGAGATGGCGGCTCAGGCTGGAGTAATCTAGATACGGCCTGCGGACGATCGAGGCAATTCATCCGATCTTGAAGGAATGGTTAGAGCGGCGCCACTGTGTGGTCACCTACTGGATGGCGCAGGTGTTCACTGGGCATGGCAGCTTTGGTGGATACATGTGCCGCACAACTGGTAGCGAACCCACACCGAGGTGCCACCATTGTGCGGATTGCCTCGATGAGTCTGCACAACATGTGATCGAGGAATGCTCAGCCTGGGCTACGGAGAGGGCCGCACTCGTCAGGGTGGTGGGTGGTGATCTGTCACTGCCGGCACTCGCTCGCGCGATGGTCGGTAGTGACAGGGCATGGCAGGCGGTCCTCTCCTTCACGGAGGAGATTATTCAGGTGAAGGAAGCGGCGGAGCGGGATCGGGAGGCTATTGGCACCCCCGATATCTCAATCCACCGCCCAGCTCGGGCAGGACGCCGGAGGAGGTCCTTCGCCAGAGGCCTTCCTCCATAACAGGACATACGCCGGGCGGCGCGCTTGAAGGAGCGCGTCGCCCAGATCCAGGCGTGAGCGGTGTGCGATGTGTTCCCGCACACCGCTCCAATGACAATTCAAGAAGACGAGGGGGGGTGGCACTCTACACCACTCTCCCCGAAATGTGTTAGGTGTACGCGGGGGGCGGCGACTATTTAACAGCCCCCCGCCTAGTAGATGAGGCCCGAACAAGCCGGACGTCTCCGGATGCCGAGGAAGATGGCTCGGCTTTGCCCTTAGCATCCGGCAGACGGGAGAAGGAACACCCCGGTGGTTTTGGTCGGGGCAGGTCCGACACACCGGGGGAGCGGCCCTCATCGCTCCCCTGACGGTCCGTAGGGATTCCCACCGGGTGAACAAAAAAAAAAAAAGTGTGGATAAGCCACTAGTGTATCTCTGCTTACCTCGAATGGGACTTAGTGTGATGATACAATAGTATTATTATTAAACTGAGATACATTTTATTTAGAAATAAACTACCTATATTTATTTCTTGCAAAATTATTTCAATTAAGTAACAAAAGATACCGACGGTTGTCCCCTAGTGAAGATACCAACTGTCTTTAATAATGAAAATGAGAAAAAACCTTTAGTGTGCAACTAAAATAAACTATTTTATAATATATCTAAGGGTTTTTACAGAAAGGATTATTGCGTTTTTGTATCGAACGTTGTTAATTGAGATCTCCCGTCAGATGTCAGACGTCAGCAAGTCAGTCCACAGACCGCGAGCTGTCACACGCGTGTCACACGAAATGTCAAACATTTTACTGTCTTTATTTTCATACACGACCGTACGTTTCCATTTTCAATGTCCTCTTTTTCTGAACGATTGGTTCTACTGGAGCGGACACTGCGGCAGAGACGTTATTTTCTGACATATATCATCACGCTATACCCCTTTCAGTGTTAGCATAATTGTGTAACAGGTACAACCAACTAAGCACTTGTATATGACACCCAACGTGACCAGCAGTACCTACTAGTATACGTGGCAGTTCTGCTAGATGCCATGCGAGATTCCTGATGAAGTTTTCTTTCACCGGTGACCATGTGTTGCCTAACTCCGTACTTTGAAAAATTACGGGATACGCGCCAAGATTCGAACTCGTAAAATTATACTAATACGGACTGCGTTTGGACATAATCTTACGCATAGTTACCTATCTCAATTCACCAAAATACAAATCTGGGAAACTGTGCAACTCGGATGCAACAAATAATTAAGTAAATATATCTAATATCACGCCAAATCCCTATTAGAGTAGGCAGAGATAATTGGACGCTTTCTCTCTATTTTTACAAATATCTTTTGCTTTCCTTACATTAATTAGTACTTTTATCCACTGTTGCTGATTTTGAGCACTTGACATTACCCTCCATCTGAACTCTCATTATTTGATCTGTGTAGGTAAATCTCGGTCGGCCTCAGCGCTTGCTTCCATTTTCTCATACTTCCATTCGCATTCATATTGCATATATTTATTTGTCATTTTTTCATCACTCGTCCTCTCTACGTGCCCGTACCATCGTAGAATTATTTTGTGCATGCTTTTGATAACACTTTCTTTTCAAGCAACGATAAATTAATGTAGGTACTTTTTTATAGAAATAATTTAAAAAATCTTCAATCAAATATGGACTCCTCCAGAAGTATGACATTTGGTACACCTATAGTAGGTATATATATATATATATATATATATATATATATATATATATATATATAGTAGGAGTGCAGAATGCTAATATTTTTAAAAATAATGAATAAAAAATACATTAAATCAATTTAAAAAAAAACATTACACACATCACAATACGTTTGACACACACACGTATACATATTCTTTTGTTTATGGTTAAAGTCTTTGATTAAATTGAGAATAGTTAATATTGTTTGTCTTTAGTATTATTTGTCTATAGTCTAACTGAATGTAATACATAACCAGAGTTATTATATAATAGATGTATATGGTTTATATTGTAACGAAATTTATTTAATATAATATAATAGTTATTTTAAATTAGTTATGGTCGAATTTCGACCACAGGGCGACCACTGGTTAGATTTATTTTGTTCGAGTAAGCAACACTAAGCGAAATTTACTTAAACCAATTTTAAATGATTAAATCCAATATCAACCGTTCACTAGAACTTATTTACACAACGAGCGGGGAATCCATTCTCCCGTTTTAAAGTAAACAAAAAAATTGCCTCCATCTTCTTTCTTACATACAACAGAGACGGAAGATACATTTTTACTATACCCTAGAAAGAGACAGCACACATCGCCATCTTAGATGCAAGCCGTGGACCAGAACTTAGCCAATAACTTTCTTAATCGCAACCAAAGGGACTTATACGAGACTTGTTTTTATTGTAAATTGAATCTTGGCTGCGGGTTATAAGGTTGGAATTGCATTTGCGATGTTTAAAGGTAAAGTTAATAATGTTTGGTTAGGTTGTTAAGGGGAGGGTTGTGAGGAAAAACGGTTGTGCCTTTGAAGTTTCGCAAAGGATATTAACTGTTTAAATTGTTTGCAAGATTTGTTTTTAAGACAGTTTCAATCATTAACAACTTGTTTTTGAAGTGTCAATAGTATTTTAAAGTATATTATTATAATTAAACCGTAATTTCCTTTATCGATAAAGTGAAAAAATAACAAGCATCCATTGACGTAAGTAGATATATATGTACAGATGTACGCATTAATACTTAAAGACAGGCATATAGATATTATATGACAGGCATATAGGCAAATACAATACTGTGCCTGTAATAAACTTATATTATACGTGTAGGCGTATGTACTTGGGTACGGATGTACATATAATTGATTATAACACTTTGAAATAGTCTCTAGAGTTGTGTATCTGTACTCAATTAATCCCTTCGTTGTTGCTTACTGCGCTTTGACACAATAAATAGGTGTCAACTGACAACCCACGCTGTGTAGATCAGCTGCTCACTTGGCATTTGCTGAGCTGACTTCTCTTCGCATCACAGCACATGGTTTTTGCTTTTGTTGTTTTCTATCTTCATTAACTTGTCCTTCCTACTTTGTTATAAATTATGTTGTGTGTTAAATAAACGCTTTTTTCTTTTGTTGTGTATTTTCTTTGTATATGTGTCTACTACACATGTTATAAAACCCTGTCCTAGCCGTAAAATTGTTACTCGGTATCGATATTATATTATATTTTAAGTATTATTTTTAATGAAAATCAAGTAAATGGGGAAACTTACATAGCAACACTGGGAGCGTGTGTAGCTCGTAAATACAGGAAAAAAGGAAAGCAAATTAGTACAAAATAGATAATTTTCCGTAAATAATTAGGAACAGCAAAATTAGCTGTGGGTTTTACCAGCAGAAAAGAATAGTGCCTTCTTCTTCATTATAGAGTAGATCGTGTCTATTAAAAAACATGTCTATTATACCTTTATTTTAATATGTTTGGATTCACTGCGCTTTAGAAATGCCTTCGTTAATTGCGTTCCTTTGTCAAAAATTTCTAAAGTGTAAGCCTTTTTTAGCAATGACGCAATACCGAATCATTCACGATGACTCGCTGTGTAGCTTACCCCCACTATATCTGCCCTGCAGACCGTCTCAGTTAGACTGAAGCCTGTGAGAAGAGAAACTGCAAGACAGTACGTTCCAGGCTAGCAACGAGTCCACACTGAACTTCATCAAAATTTCACCATCAATTTCAAGCGATATAATCACTCTCGAAATACTAAGGTGTCGTAAGAGCGTGAGAGCAGACTAAGGTATACAGCATGACACATTGCATGCAGATTACTGCTACATGCGCCTTCTCTTCACATAGTACACACCAGTGACGTGCATAGGGTATTTGGACAAGGCAGGCAATAATATTATATTATTATATAATAGTAAATATTATTTTGCGCTCATAGGAATGATAGTTGGTGTGAAAAAAGAATAGATATGAATACAAATGTTTTCTTGTTTTGATTAACTTTAAGCTATTTATTCCACACTTATATATTGTGAGGGCAAGCAATGCTTTAATGCATCTATGGAATGACCGCTACTGTTATACACCCACTAACCCGCATTGGACATTGTGTGCTAGATTACAAGTCCGCAAGCCTTCCTACAGATTTCACAAATATACTGGAAAAGGAAGCTAGGCCACATTGTAAAAGTGAAAAGACCATCATAGTTAGCCTGTCGCGTTTTAAAATAAGCCTATGTGCAGCCAGTTGCTTATTTACCTAGAGACCTTCAGTCGTGGTATATGTGGGCCGACATAGCGACAACGACAGTCAATGTTACAGACGTTACTAAGCGTTTTGAACCGCATCAGCCGCGCAGAAATCTTACCTCACTGAGCGTTTTTAACCGTATGTGTCACGGCGAGTGTTCTGAAGAGTTATTTAACATTATTCCACGCGAATCTGCGAAGTCACGGCTACACGGTAACTCACATCCCGGCTAGGACTAAGAAGTTCTATAACTCTTACTGCAATCAAGTCGTTGGGCTATGCAATGGTCTTCTTACAAGCGTATTCTCACAATCCTATGACTTGACGTCTTTCAAGCCTTCAAGCTTTCGAGCGTGAAGTGATATTTGTGCAGGCCAGAAGGATCGCTGCGACTACCGATGGATTTATCGTAACTGTTGATATTCGTTGTCGTTTATTGGACGGCACCATGCTTACCATCACGCGTGATGTGGGCACTAAGCCGAGTCATGATAAAAAAAAGATCTGTTCACCTCATTAAGCACGAAGCGTGAGGATACGTGAGCGGTACATAGCGCGACGCATCTCTACGCACACACGAAGAGAGTTCGCATCAAAAGCCCCTAACTAAACATCAATCACTCAACTCACTTAATCCCCAACTAAATTAACTCTGAGCAAACGACGCCTTAACTCGAACCCCCGCTGCATACAATTATCAACTTTATACCTAACATAATAAGCCCACAAATAGCTTTTTCTTATTATCTACAGCTTATTTCAATTGATACTTAACAGTATAGTAACAAGTTCTAAAATCGAATGTCACAGTTAATTTTTCTCGCAAATTCGTCCTCTGCACATCATTTAGCGTTGGTTAATTTGCGAAAAGGCTTAAGTGATATTAAATAAAATTGAACCTTATTACCTGGTGGTACAGTGAAAATTCAATTACAGTATTAGCATAGGTTTGCGGGCAAAAATCGTCGCAGTTTTTGCTTTTTATTCCCGATTCATTAAGGCGACATTTAAAAGCCGTGAAGTGTACATAAACTCCGCTTTCAAGCTATTCTATGGCGGTTAACCACTATTATGAACAACCATTAAATAAGGTTTTACCTAAATAATTTAGGTTTTAATTATACTAAACTTTATTTTCAAGCTTAATCACGATTTTATACACACTCGACAGATAAAATAAATATTATTAATTTCATCAGATCTTTTTTGGTACCCCGATGGGGAAATCCACATGGACCGTCAGGAGGCCGGACTCTTACCACCAGGGTGTCCCTCCTAACTGTCCGCCGGGACCAAGAGAACTGCTTTGCTAGCTTCCTCAGTACCCGACGACGTCAGGCCTTTCGCAGGCCTCCTCTCTACTGCATTTAGGAGAGGTGATCTAAAAACCGACCCGGCGCTCATCTTATTGTCCTGGAGCGGTGCGCGGGAACACACGCACAACTCACGCCTGGATATATTGCACTTGAGAGTGCGTCGCCCATAATTTCCTCAGATGCAGTTTTAAAACCGTACATAACACTTTTCTTGGTAACGTATCGTGGAGATACATCAGAATTTAAAAAAGCCAGTGGCATTATTTTTTAGTAAACTTAATATTCTTATATAAATGTTTCGTTTTTACAATTTCTTATTTTTCGAACGCATATTTAGTATTTTCTTGACATCCTTGAAACATAAGGGTTAAACGGTATGAATATTATTTTGATATTGAAAGAAAGAACATTCTGCCAAGTTAAGTTTAAAAGTTTCAAGATGATTTATTTACACTACATACAGGCACGCCACGCACTATTTTTTTTTACACTGGCACGATAAGGGTACCTGATGGTAAGCACAGCGAAGTTAAAAAACGAAAGATTCTATCAAAGGACGAAAATCTATTGATTCTCCGTCTTTATGTCGGCCCATATATATCCATGGATGGGCAAAATGTAATCAGATTAATAAAAATTATTAACGATTACATTTTACGTTTTCTACCATTAATACGACTGAATTTTGCTCATTTATGTTTTAAACACTACAAAATCCCAAATTATATACACATTTATCATTTCTTAATGTTTTAGATGGATTTAATCATGATTACAGAGCAAGAAAATTAAAATTACGACTACATTTTGTAATCGTTCATCATTCATCAGATTACATTTTGCCCATCTCTGTATATCTATCTCTGCACCAACCTTGCCAAATGGGCTTCTTCATGGCGTATATGTAGGACATTTAATAAGATTCATAATTAAAGTCAAGATATATTTTGTAGTTCTCTGACTTCTTTCAAAGCGAGTCTTTTTAAATTGTTTCATGGTGAATATAATTAAAAATTCATAATTTGTGTATAAAGGATCTCTTGTTTCCTATCGCTGTACCATTAGAAATTTATGCATTTGAATTTCATTTTGTTTATATGGAAATTTGCTTTGTAGTACATGTTGCGCTTTCACGTAATTGGAGTGGGCCACTGTATGTGTATGTAGCATGATATCTATTATTATTTTTGAATGTATACACTCTGTTTGAAAGCCTATTAAAATAAAATAAAATAAATATACCACGAATGAAAGTCTCTAGGTATATGAACAAATAGCTGATCTCGAAATGCGCCAGGACAAAGCGAGTCACTATTACGGTCTTTATTGTGTAATGTGGTCATGACCCAGTTCGGGCAATCGCCATACCACAATAATGAGAAATTGGTGTCCAAAATTGCTTTTAAAAAGGAGCATTTTGTAAGCATTGATTTGGAAATCTAATGTTAACGAATGCCAAATAAGCGCCTTTTTTCAGCAAACGGGCCACCGGATGACGGTGACGAAATTATGACGAAAACGTCTTACTTCGTTTTAGCCACGCATTTGATTCGCTATATGTTTATTATCGGTTATAGCTTAGGCTAAAACTTGTACTTCCTTTTTTTTGCGTAGATTGTATTCTCGAATTTGAGAAAAACATTATAAAAAAATTTATAGTCGATTCTTAGCATGGGCTGAGTGTCAAGCTAAAGTCTCCAGTTGACGAAATCGGTGACTTATCCAATAGTTTGATATTAACCGAGAATAAAAGAGTATGACATAGGTTATAAGTGACCGTTCAAATTATATACTTTTTGTTTTAGTAGTATAATAAAATGTACCTACCTACGTAACACTACCAACAAAAAAAGGTGCCGTTGTGTTGCCAGATCGTACGAAAATGGCTAGCTTTCGGTTCTTTTTATGTTTGATGACAACAATTTATACCCATTTATGCTTTATTTATAATATTTATTTAATTTTCTGATAAATCTTGGATTGCACATATGTTTTTGATAGGGTTATAAAGGGGATTATAATTAATTTTAACTAAAATATTTTAAGGTTCACTTAAAACAATTTCAGGATTAGGAGTGCTGGTAGCACCAGATAGCTCGTGTTCTGCTAATTCATAATGTGGGTACACTGCGTTTCGTTTTCGTTACCTTGTGTGAAAAGTATGTAACATTATATATATCTTTTTTATACTGTGAGTAAGTGACTGCATTCCACCTGATGGTAAGTTCAATGTAGTCCAAGAACGGCAACGATCGCCAAGGGACTAAAATACTTTTACAGTCGCCATCGCTATGCCGAACCACATAGACCACGACGGAAGGTCTCTAGGTATATGAGTAACTGGATATACGCTAACTTATTACCATAAGCAAGCGACGAAAATACTACACTTCTTTTAGCATTTGTTAGGCATCTCTGGGACTATAAATTCGAAAATACGGACTTAACTATGTATTTACTGAGCAAAGACCGAATTAAGCACATGCTGAGCAATGTAAATGTAACTTCTATAAATTACAGCTTAAATGATTGAAAATTTTTGTATTTGTTTCATTTGTTGTAAAGATTTCAATTGATATTATACTACTTACATAGCACACGCACGCGTACAAATTCAATAGAGACTTTTACAAACAAGCCAAAATCGTTTATTACGTAACGGAGTCTGCGTACAGTGGTGCTCAATCTCTCTGCGCCCCTCAAGCAAATTATCTTTAGCCCCCTTTTGCATTCCATTGGCTAAACGTTCTCAAATAATTGCTTCTGGGAAATGTTTGCAAAGTAGTCATTTTTTCCCAGTATGATAAACCCCTTTATTAGGAATCTCGATTGGCGACGCCTATTTGTAAGAATGTTTGTTTTTATCTATTTACTAGCTGATCCGGCAAACGTTGTTTTGCTATATAAATTATTGTAATATCTTCTAAGATGTTCATTGAAATTAAGTTATGTCAAAGACAATTTTGTTCACAATTATTACTCTTAATCAACAACACATTTATTTGGATAAAGATTAATATTATTACGTTGATACAACTCTTAACAAATAATGCATTAATTTCGACCAAATTTGTTTACCATAAAAACGGTTCTAGTGACTTAATCTTAAAAGATAGACATATACTCTCGGGGACATTTTTTTAGATCATTTTAAGAGGAATAATTCTTTTTTACATATATTTTTGGTATCTTGAACCGTTTTTGCAGCGCACGCAATGGAAGCCCTCAAGGATGAATAATTTTGCCCGTTTTTTTTCACATTTTCCATTATTTCTTCGCTCCTAATAATTGCATCGTGATGTTATATAGCCTAAAGCCTTTCTCGATAAATGGTCTATTCAACTCAAAAAGAATTTTTCAATTCGAACCAGTAGTTCCTGAGATTAGCGCGTTCAAACAAACAAACAAACAAACAAACAAACAAACTCTTCAGCTTTATAATATTAGTATAGTTAATATTTCTTCGGTATTATTGGCATTATATTTGTTAGTCACTATAAAATGCAGGCTTAATTAGGTTCTGGAGAAGGAAAGCATCGTGAGGAAACCCACATTGCATCTAATAGGCTTGCTATGTGCACTAGTGCTGTGAGAACGGCGATCAGCTCCCCCTTTGGTCACTTTGGGGGTGACGTATAAGCACAATGTGGATACAGCCACTAACATATCTCTGCACACCCTGGAAGAGATATAGCGTGACAATATATTATTTAATTTCTACTAAATGTAAAAAAAAAAAAAATAATAACAAAAACATTTATTTGGCACAAAACATACAACACTTCAGAATAGGTAAAAAAAAAAACAGAAAACAACAAAAGCATATACCCTGTGTTGTGATGATGCGCCAAAGGGACGTCAGCTCAGTAAATGCTAAGTGACCAGCCGAGCCACCTAGCGCTGATTTTCAGCTGACACCTGATTATTGTGTCGACGCGCAGAAAACAGCAAGGAAGGGATCAATATAAGACAGATACACTGCATTAGAGACTAACATTCAAAGTATCATAGATGCAAATACACATATACAAGAACACAAATATATAAGTACATTACATACACATATCATATACATTATTATCATTAATATACAGATACAAACAAAATAAATGCAAATAGAAAATTGCCATGCAAATGTGCCAGTTATACACTATTATTAATTTTTTTTTTGATCATTAATAAAAAAACATGGAACAGATAAAACATAAAAACGAAAAAATATACAAAAAAGGAAAATTGATAAGGACATCTGTACATGTAAATGTATGTGTGTGAAACTTAAAGACAATTAAAACACTAATGAACCACAAAGCAATAAGGTTAACACTAGATTGCACAGAGCAGTCATTTTGACAGTTTTTAAAGTTAAGTTATATAAAAAAAGTACCTATTTATAAGGAACCATTTTTTTTAATATTATGACTTTTTATATATTAGGTCCTTACATATGAAATTGGCGTTTTTCGTACTGGCCACTTTAATCACAAATTTCTCCTCTTTGGTAAGGAATTCCAAATTCAAATTTGTACAGCTATATACTCATGTATTTGTGCTTCGATGATCGTCATTCATTTGTTTTTTTCTTCGGTTTTTTTCTGTTTGCGTCACTCATTTTACAAAATGGAAAACTTAAAATATCGCATTATTTACGAGTACGAGTTCCGCCGTGGCACTAGTGCTGCGGAAACAACTCGAAGGGTGAATGATATGTATGGCGGTCGTGTTGCAAAAGAAAACACAGTTCGTTTTTGGTTCCAACGTTTTCGTTCTGGAAATTTCGACCTGCAGAACAAGCCCCGTGGACGGCCTGAGACTCAAGTTGATAATGAAGAGTTGAAGGCTATTGTGGAAGCGGATCCATCGCAAACCACGTCCGAGTTAGCTGCAGACTGCGATGTTAGTGATAAAACTGTTTTAATTCACTTGAAGCAAATTGGGAAGATTAAAAAGCTTGAAAAGTGGGTACCTCACGAATTGACTAAAGCAAACCGGCAAACGCGCGTCGACTGCTGCGTTACATTACTAAACCGGCACAATAATGAAGGTATTTTAAACCGAATCATTACCTGTGATGAAAAATGGGTTCTTTACGATAATCGGAAGCGCTCAGCGCAATGGTTGGATCCTGGCCAGCCAGCCAAATCCTGCCCCAAGCGAAAATTAACCCCAAAAAAGTTACTTGTAAGCGTTTGGTGGACAAGTGCCGGTATTGTTCATTACAGTTTTCTCAAATCTGGCCAGACTATTACGGCTGATGTCTATTGTCAGCAATTGCAAACCATGATGGAAAAGCTAGCGGCTAAACAGCCTAGGCTGGTCAATCGCTCCACGCCACTGCTGCTTCACGACAACGCTAGACCACACACTGCGCAACAGACGGCTACTAAATTAGAAGAGCTTCAATTGGAAAGTCTAAGACATCCTCCGTACTCCCCGGACCTTCCTCCAACAGATTACCATTTTTTTCGAAATTTGGATAACTTCTTGCAAGGGAAAAAATTCAACTCCGATGGGGCAGTCCAAATCGCCTTCAAAGATTTTATTGATTCCCGTCCGACTGGTTTTTTTAGTAAAGGGATCAATGAACTACCTATGAGATGGCAAAAGTGCATAGAAAATAATGGTTCATACTTTGATTAATTAAATATATTATATTAAAAAATATTCGACTTTTTGTTTCTCCCATACAAAACGCCAATTTCATATGTAAGGACCTAATATTATCTTATAGCATTTATTAATAGTTGTACTTATCTCCCCCCTCTCTTTATTCCCAATATACGTATGTGCGATACCTAGGTATATTCAGTCTTTCTAGTGTTAAATAGTTTTTAATATTGAAAAAGTAAAATGTAATTCGCATCATCGCTCAATATCTGCAAACTTACTCAAAAATTCGCAGCTAAACATTGCCGATAGCGGCATGCGCAAAGAAAACTTTTAGTGTTTATTCTCATTAGAAATAGTGTTATAGGGTTATTCAAATTATTGTTTGTTCCTCGTAATTAAACAAAAATGTATTTGTTTCGACAATTTTGGAGCTTTGAAAACAAATTTAAATCTTTAATGTTGAAAACAAAAATTATTGTGTGCGCATTTATCCGCTCCCGGTGATAATGGTCAGTTTTTTGTTAGCAGATTATTGATGAGAGGGAGCCGATGCGTAGTGTCCGGTGCACCATTTGAGAGAGGCTTAGGAGGGGTGGGCTCTTTACTCCTAACCCACCCAGAGAGGTAGACTCAACAAGCTTTTTGCTCCCCGGGCGTCTAGATGAATTTGGTTTTTTCCCAGGTCAGATTAGAGCAATTAAAGAGGCACCGCAGGGTTTTTTAGTCAGTAGGAGTCTGACACGCCGGAATCGCTGCCCTCACAGCGGCCCCGATGGTCTTATGAAGAATTTTCTTCCGATTTACAAAAAAAAAAGTTGCGGGTTATTTCGTCAAATGATGCAAATAGGTTAAGAAAACTAACGTTTGGATCGCAGTTTGACATTCGCAGTCGTAAGCACGACGGCCGCGTCCAGGACGCTCCGGGTTGGAGGGCGACCCTCTGTTTGTCTGCTTGCGCCCTCCTCACTTAATAACGGTTTATTTATTTGCAGAAGGGCTCGAGTCTGTAATTGCGTGGCCGGTAATGGGAGAACTATTAACTTGTGTGCACGCGCCGGCCTTTGCGATCTCCGACACATTTTACATTGTAAATTACTTTTATACTGGTCCTTTTAACTTTCTAGCTTGAGGGTTGGTACTGCGAGTGTTTGAAGGTTTTAATAGTGAAACTTCTTAGATAGTGTTTTGAAAACCAATAAGTCAACGAACCTATGCATGCACGTACAACCTAAATTGCACTTGTATTAGCCGCGAGAATCGCGTGCAGATATGCGCATATTTATTAACAATTCCGATACATTTTGACTAACATACATTGCGCAAGTGAAATTTTCTGGTATCTTGCATATATATATATATATATATACAAGTTCTTGTATCTACGCAGTGTTGGAGAGAATTTTACCGATTTCATCAACTTGAACTTAGTTCTGCCAATATACTCATATTCCTATTGTATATGTGTTTCTTGTGAAATAAAAACATTTTCTGAGCCAAGTGTAAGTGAAGGTAGAGTACCCGTAGAGAGACCCGTTAAAGTATAAAGAGTATTCCTGGGATCTTTGCTTTCTAATATTTTCATAACATTGAGCTAAATAATATAATTAAAAAAGAATAAAAATAGACCCAATTTTGAGTTGATATCAATCGTTAGCTTCGTCAATTCATTAGAAAAACTTAAATAGCTTCAGGCGTAATTGCCAGATCTCAAACAAAAGTAATTTAATAAAATGTATAAAGTACCTACATAGAGATATATATATAGATAGATGTTAACAAAGAGATAGCACAGATAATAGATTAGTTTGAACAACCTTTGTCATAGCTATATGATAGGATATTAATTGGAAAACGTCGGCGACGACAAGCAATTACAAAATTAACTAAATTATAAATCAAATTGTAAATGCAAAGTTGATTGAGTTGTCGAGCGCCGAGCGCAGAGCCAGCGCGCCCCGCGCTGTGGCTTCCATAATAAAGGGTTTTGTAAAGAGTTCCAATAAAGGGAGAATCAATTGAAAACAAATTACTTACGGCTCGAGTTATGGCTAGGTCGCACTGCTAGCAAACAGCTTTGGAAGATTTAATTAATATACTTCTCACCACGGACGTATAAGTAGACGCTTATGCAATTTGGACTGCAGCTCCCAGTCTCTACTATAATTTGAGTCCAGCGAATAGAATTTCTAAACTTGGTATGGCTTAAAATAAATTCTGTTTCATACTAAGACTACTGTTTCTTTCATATAACTACTCTCCTGAATTTCTCTCTTTCTCTATAGCTCTGAATGTACTGTAAAATCCACAGTCCTGTTTGTTTATAAAGCCTTTACCCCTCGCCCTTTTCTTTGGGTTTTTAGTTGTTAACGATTTTTACATCACGGCCACCATATGCGTGCGCAAGCAGGACTCTCTGGTAGGCATTTTATCTATACTAATATTATAAAGCTGAAGAGTTTGTTTGTTTGTTTGTTTGTTTGTTTGTTTGTTTGTTTGTTTGAACGCGCTAATCTCAGGAACTACTGGTTCGAATTGAAAAATTCTTTTTGAGTGGAATAGACCATTTATCGAGGAAGGCTTTAGGCTATATAACATCACGATGCAATTATTAGGAGCGAAGAAATAATGGAAAATGTGAAAAAAACGGGCAAAATTATTCATCCTTGAGGGCTTCCATTGCGTGCGCTGCAAAAACGGTTCAAGATACCAAAAATATATGTATGAAAGAATTATTCCTCTTGAAATGATCTAAAAAAATGTCCGCGACAGTATATGTGTATCTTTTAAGATTAAGTCACTAGAACCGTTTTTATGGTAAACAAATTTGGTCGAAATTAATGCATTATTTGTTAAGAGTTGTATCAACGTAATAATATTAATCTTTATCCAAATAAATGTTTTGTTGATTAAGAGTATTTAATTGTTAACAAAATTGTCTTTGACATCACTTAATTTCAATGAACATCTTAGAAGATATTACAAAACCTTACATAGCAAAACAACGTTTGCCGGATCAGCTATAGTGTCTTGATAACCGCGAAACTCGAGCACGGCTGAACCGATTTGACTGATTTTTTTTTTGTTGTGTTTGTTGAAGTCTGGGGAAGGTTATAACAGAGAGAAGATTTTAAAAAAAATATCTGAAAAAGTCTAAAAACAACACTTTTCTATATTCTCATACAAAAGATTTGTTATAAGTCAATTTGAACTTTAACACCATAGCATAAAGTTTAAATGTTAGTGGACGGGTTCCGGGAAGGCAAAACAATTATTGAGTGACGTATAAATATTAATGTCAATATTTGTCAATTTTTATACATATAGCATTAAGGCCAGGTTCCTTCAAACAATTTTCAAAAAACAGCCGACAGGCCAATAGCTATTAACATTAAAAAAAACAATGTGACTTTGTTTTAGAGAAATAGGGCAGAACAAGGTCTGCCGGGACAGCTAGTTAAATATAAAAGGTAAGTGATTTGAGCACAATCCACCATCAATCATATTATCACTTTCCTTCAAATGATGTTACGATCAAAAGCAAGCTTGCGTGTAACAAACAACAATTACTACGACAAACATGAATTCACAAAATTGTGTATTTAAGCGCATAGTGGATACAGTCAGTAGTGTATCTCTGCTCACCCGTGAGGGATATGGCGTGAAGATATATTATTATAATTGTATTTGATCTACACTGATTTTAGAAGCTCACATAAATTGTTTAAGTAATAACTGTCCTCAAGTAAGCAATACTCGAAAGGATTATCCTGGATATGGATATTTCCTATCGTCAGTTCGTATGCTAACTTTAGTTGATCACAAACTATAGCAAGCTAAATGGCAGCGATGATCGCTATTTCTGCGACAGCGCCCGACGTTCGCGGTGATACAAATTACAACGCTTCGCTGGCAACATTGTCTGTAGATAAAAGTAGAGTATTGAACGGGAATCGAATCAACTTTGTTGCGGTGCGGTAATTACTGCTCTTCGATGTACACAACACGTGTTTATACCTATGCACGAGGATTAATAAATAGTTTTTGCTAATCAATTTAATAACTCTATCAGTGTAGTGGTCGAAACTGTGACTTTAGAATTACGGTTGGTGGGTTGGATCCCCGTCCATACGAAAATATATCTTTATTGGGGCTTTATGATCAGTATCTAAAGTAAAAAGAAAAACCCTTCTATAAAAATTCAGGATCATGAAGCCTCTAAAACATAAGAAAGTTTTTTTTTCATTATTTTACTACCTTTTTCTTGACACCGCGTCAAGCCCGCTTTGGATTATTTCATCAATAACTGTTCCAGGAACAGAAATCAATGGAAAAAGTCGAACACAAAACTTAATAATTAGGAAAACATGAAATAACAAAGTATCGCGTGCAACAACGCGGCGCACGTGTCGTGCACGTGCTGGGCTAATCACAGCCGACCGCTGGGCTCTGGGTGCTGGGTGCTGGGCGTGGGCCGGCGCGTCAGGCGCAGCTTCCACCGCAGTATCACGTTCCACAGCTAACAAGCTCTGTGAACTGTTGCCACAATACATGGGAAGTGATTCGGAGACATGTATTAGTCAGTGTTGCAAACTTAATGTATTTTCCCCTAAGAAGGGGAACACTATCATAAGTAGATATGTTTATTTTACAATTTGACTTTTAAATCCGTAAACTAATCCGAGAAAAAAAATTTCGAATAAACTTACATTTGGGCATCTAAACTCTTTTCAAGTTTCAACGTAACGACTCATGGCAGACACGCGGTGATCTGTCGCAAGTCGTGAGTCCCGATGACAAGTCCGCGGATAAATACACGCTTCTTGGAGATTATTCGACGAAAAGTGGCAAATATGTGAAATTTACATAATAATAATAATAATCTTTATTTCAACACAAAGCTTATACATATACACCAATTAAGTAAATAAGTAATACATAAGATGTCGATTTCACACACTTTGCACTTTTCGACTACCTTGTGTTGGTCCTGAGGGCGGACTTATCGCATGACACCTCTCGTGGACATAGTCCCTAAAAGTCTTTCATAATATAGCGCCGCCATGTTAATTTCATAATCGTTAATTAAATTTCTCACTAGCGCGTCTCCGGCACAAGTACTAGACGACGCGAATTATTTGTCGGCCACTATACTCTACGTTCGAAACGACCTAATAGACTACAGGTTCTCAAAAACAATCCTTATTACAATCAGTCAACGTAGCTTTTAGTTTAACTACCGAGTATATACCACTAATTAGTTTAAGGCTAGAAGTGTTGCTAGCCTCGGACAAAAATCCCCTGAAAATATTTTAATACGTCACTAAAAACTGATTTTTAATAATATTTGCGTGTTGTTTTTTTATTATTCTAAGCGTAAATAATTATCAAACACCTACTGAAGATTACTTTGAGATATTTTATGATTTCTCAGACATTTTTCAAGCTACCTATACATAATAATTATGAAATAAAATGAAAAAATGTATTATGTAAGATTTTTTTTTTAATACAATGAGATACATAAAATTTCTTTGAATTTCATGTATAACACTGTCATCCGTGTATTTTACCCGCCGAGCCGTCGGAAGTATTCGGATTCCCAGGCTCGGCGAAGGCGAAGAGAGGGCAGTGCTGGCACCCCGGTGGTTTTAGTCGGGGCAGGTCCGACACACCGGGGGAAGTGGCCCTCACCACTTCCCCTGACGGTCCGTAGGGATTTCCACCGGGATAACAAAAAAAAAAAAATCCGTGTATTTTATATGTTGTTTATATTTCTGCATTGTTAATTTATATTATGAACCGAAATTAATGACATTCATTTCATTTCATCTACAAAATCGTACTTTGCAATATAATTGGTAGTATTATAGTATAAATTGACTTAACATATATGGAATGTGCATATCTGCTAATATTACCGTTGACAGGAAATTGTATGGAATTTAATGCAAAGCTCGGCAAACAAGTTGCTTACAGTATCATATAGAAACACAGGTATATCTATAGATAGATTATACAATTGTTAATATGTAAAACTACTTTATTTTAAATCCTATTTTTATACAGCTACTGCTCTATTTTGCCTGCAATCAATTGTTTCTTCTGCGTTTTGTTTCTCATTAGCAGATATAATTTAAATTGTAGACTCAACATCCATAAAGAAAACTGTTATAAACCCAAAGATTTAGTAACTCCTAAAAATCTTTAAACTTTTCATACACAACCATAAATATCTCTCAAATTAAAACTCCCCTAATAATCTTCCCTTTCATATTTAAATCTCCCAAACCAAGACGTAAAATCTCAAAGTTGTGAACACTGAACGTTAGAGGTCGTGGATTTAGCAAAGTCTTTTACAGAGCCGTTCTCATTACGTCCAATTAAAATGTGTCTGAAGAGTGGCGGAATGTAATTAAACTGAAGCACGACTGTAATTAGAGTAATTAAACGATTGCGAAGGCGTGCGCTGCGGCCAAACCATTCAATTACACGCTTATGTGTGTAATCATTTGCCGTAAATTAATACATAAATGAATTATTTCTTTATTAAATGATTTCAGTGTCTTTTCTGTAACGTTTCAATTATGGTTAATTATTCGATGTGTGTGTTCTTATTTGTATATTGTACACGCTATTATCGTTCATGTGTATTTTTGTTTCCGTAAACCTAGATAGACTAGATGGCGTATATACTGCTCAGGGTGGGGGCCCTGAGCGACTGGTTAGCGACCCTCGAGAAGTATGCAGAGCATTGTGACGTGCTCTGCCAATACAATACAACACAATACAACAACAACACAATACAACACAACAACAACAATGCGTGTGCGTGTACAATGAGCAGTGTCGGGGAAGATATATTCCTCCGAGTTTGTGCCTAGCGGGCGCGGCGCGACGGGGCTGTGGCGAATTGATTACAGGACCCGCAGTCCCCGCCAAAGCGCAGAAGTAGTCACCTTGGGGTTTTTAGTCGGTACAAGTCCGACACACCTCGGTTTCGTGCAATTTCCCGTGTGGCCTAGATAGTCCCATGAGGATAGTCCCATGAGGATTTTCCCCAAGTAAAAAAAAAAGATGGCGTATATAAATAATTGACTAATTTTCAGTTAAATTATTTTAAATACCTTTAAACATTTATTAACATATTAAGGATGGCGTGTACCATCGATGGCTCACACGTGAATTGTTCATCTAGCGGCCGTGTTCCACTGGTGGGCTCACATCGGCTGTAGTTCTGAAATTTAGTTTTGTTAGATGAAAAAAAAAGTGGTTAACATTTTTTTATCAATCGAATGAAGATACAAGAGAAACTGCGCCGACTTAACGTGTTAAATAAAAAAACGTTAATTCCGGACATCTGTTAATTATTTCAGATTTAAGCAAGTACACATTTAAACTAATAGTTTAATTTATCCCTTATTTTATTTAGGATTAAGGTCTAATTCACTTTGGACTATGTTGAAGAAATTATTCTGTCAGTAAAAACTCGTTGCCGTATAATGTAGTTATACCAATTTAGACTTTGTATCAATAGAAGTACGGTTTATGTAAGATGACAATAAAACGAAATAATTAACTATTTCCAACACTTCAAGTATTGTATAGGATTGTTGTGTCGGGTGAATGAGACCGTGTAATTGCGAGTATAATCCGTCTCGTTAGCACAAAGCATTGTGAACGGCAATGGCGGTTTGTTAGTATCGAGAGAACAAAATATTTATTGTTTACGATGCGAATTACATTTCACACCTTTTATTCCTAAATAACTCCTCAGTAATGGTTTTTAATATACTACGTTCGGAAACCCATGTAAGCTTTGCCTTGTAATGTCTGGCTTACACGGTGCTAGCTGGTTTTTATTTTTATTTTCATAAAGTAAAATTCTCAAGTATGTGAAATCTAGAGAACGTGCAATAGAGATGCACAATTCTATTCCTCCCTCCTTATTTGCACCCTAATGTGGTTGATATCCCAGCTGCTCACATGAAGCGATTCGCCTCCTCTTTTTGCTGGGAATCACCAATGAGCGAAATTCGCTTTCTGCGTCTGCTTTTCCAGCATTTTACGACATGGGAATCTTTAAACGAAGAGAGAAACGTTATTTATTAGGTGAGCTGTAATTTAAAAAAAATGATTGCACTCAAAGCATTTATGTGTAAGGCGGTCAACACGAAAATATCAAACACTTTAACTAAATTACTGCCACGGTCTATCAGTACGTTTCGCAAAACACATAACACATTGAACATCCTAAATCTATTCATTCAGTATTCTTTTGTCAGCTTTTGTTCGAAATAAGCCTCTCGATTTCTGTTGAGAACGTATATTTTACTAAAAGGTGCGCCGCGCTTCACAATCGTACCGATGCCGACCGGTTCAAGTTACAATACAGAATGGCTAGTCTTAAGACGGTTGCACACGAAAATGCGAGCTTGACAGGTCAGCTTGAAGTAGATTAAAACAAACCTATCTACACTGCGATCAGAATTGCGAATACTTCCGAGTATAAAAGTAGGGGTATGACCAGAATTCAGACTAAAATCCACAGAAACTTCATAAGCAGTGGCGAGCATATAAATTTTACACGAGGCACGTAAATTTTAGGCGAAAATTACATTGCAGGGTACTTTCTCTCGTTCTTTTTTCTATCTTGATTAACCTGTCTTTCTGTACTGTATGTTGTATTACGTGCCAAATAAATACCTTTTCTTTTTTCATCCTTTCTGCACGGCCTTTATAGCATAAGTCGCTCTCTTTTACTCTATTTCTAAGACGTTGAGATTTATAGTTAGTTTTATCTTTGTACGCTTCTTCGTTTCCATACACTCTAAAAAGTGCTTGTTAGACCTAATCGTTCAAGTCCAAACTCGGATCTCGATAGGATCGAAACACAAACTACTGTATCATGCCAACCCCACTCCCCCTCGCCAGTATTCTCACCTTTTTTCTCAATTATTTGGATTTATTCCAGTAAAAATAAATGTTCTCATTACAATTTTTAAAGATTTTATATTATACAACTTAGTAAAAAATATTTATCGTGTGGGAAAACGATATTTATGAGACTTTAAAGTTGAATTTTCAAACATCAAAGAATTAGTACAAATTTTCTGCCTATTTTTTTTACGGACATTTGGCTCGTTTTTTTTTTTCGATATGTTAATCATTAGGTACGCTAGATGGTGTGCTGGGCTGCCGCCACTGGATATTGAAGCCCGAGTGTTGCCCCCACACACCTCTAGTTCTGAGCCAGTCCAAATGTGCACAGAGCTTCCACAGCTCTACATAAACACTTTATTAGCTAATAATCGGTCTTATAAAGAACTTATTATTGAATTATTGGCTAATAATAGGTATTATTGACGAGCAAACAAACGGACAAAGGATCGTAACACAGCACCGGCTGAATCATAAGCGAGGCTTTGTGCAATAATAATTTCATTAAAATTTGACGTCTGCGTCCTGTTTGAAAAAACACAGGAAGCTAATAAGAAGGGTAATGGAGTTACAGAACGCCGGGACCAGGCTATGTGGAGACCTCAACAGCAGGGTTGCTACAAAAATAAATCAATTCTTAAGATTTATTGCTATAATTGAAACTGGAAATAATAATAAATGATTATAGAGTATATTGTTTTATTTGGAAAGAAAGCAAACAGGCAGGTATCCCACCCGATATTTAACGGTCACCCAAGAGATTTGTTACAAGCATCATAGTGCAAAATGGGGAAAATCGGACGAATACACCGCACCGCCTAACCACGGCGGTGCGGTGGCCGGTAGCAGGCAACCGGTTTTTATAGCAATAAGTAAATACTTTATATATAGTAACTTTACATCATTAGTTTGATTCGAAACTTAATCATTTAATAGGCCATGAACCAGTTTTTCTTTTTTGGTAGCTCGGGGGAAAATTTTACATAGAAACATCAGGGTCGATGTGAGCATGGCGACCCCGGTGTGTCAGACTCCTACTGATTAAAAACCCCCGGAGTGTTGCTCAAATCACTCTACTTGGGCCAGAGAATCGTAATTCTTCCAGTCGCCCAGGAAGCGTATAGCCTTTTGGGATCCTTCTCTGGGAGAGGTGAGTGTAATAAGCCCGCCTCTCCGGACCTCTCAATCAGGAGTCGCGCCGGAAACTGCGAGCCGCTTCCGTCACAAATGAACAGCCAACTCCCTTTTTTTTTTTGTAACCCGGGGGAAATCCCTAACGGACCTCGGAGAGAGGTGCGGGCCACCCTCCGGTGTGTCGGGCTTGCACCGACTAAAACCCCCGGGGTGTTCCACCTTCCGCCTACCGGCATCGAGGGCACGACTGGAGTCTGATTCTCAATGACCGGCTGGGCGTGCGGCCGTGAGTAGGCCTCTACTCGTTTAGGGAGGGGTGGTGTATAGAGCCACCCCTCTCGTGCCTCTGTGTTGTAGAGCGGCACGCGGGAACACATCGCGCGCCGCTTGCACCCTTCGGCCAACTCCCTCAAATCTACTGTTTCTAACCACTTAGATTAACCTATTGTATTTAAATTGCTAAAATATAAATTTGATTGTTTTCTCTTGTTTTTGTTTATATAATTTGTTATTTCTCATTGTTATATATCCCTTAGCTTAATTTTTGTTTTGAATTCTTTTTTGGGGAAACTTTGCTGGCGTATGTATATTTTTTATTGTTTACAAATAACTCTATCTTTTCGTTGTAAAAAAAAGAATAACTGTATCGTTAAATGCTAATCACAAACTAGTGAAAAGTTTCTTATTATAAATATATTTTTTTATGATTTCTTTTTTATGAGCGATTTATTAGACGACCAAACGTACATCAATTTGGCATGGAAATAAAATTATTGAAAAATAATGTAATTTATCATGATTTGACGATAATAATGTAGGTACTCATTTAATCCCTGAATAAACGTATAGTCCCTGTCTTAAATTTCACTTGATTTATTTGCTAACAAAACACTAGTTTATTTCTTTTCCGTATTTCAGGAGTACCAGCAGAATACAGCAAAGTTGTCAACCCTATTCAAAACTGTGCATTAATTCGCGGCTCATGATATGCTGGTCATATAATAATACTCTGTGAATAGTACTGAATGATTGCGAGCTCTATGGATATCATGTCGGTGTTCATTACGGACCCAAAACTTGATATTTCCGTTTGTTTTTATCGTAATAAATCCGCAGAACTCTAAATTTTGCTTTTTGGAGAATCAATGGTACGATATGGATATGACTGGATGGACACCCTATGAGGGTGGGCAATCAGTTTTCCGTAATGTTGTCAAATTAAATATTAATTGACTTGAAAATAAAATGCATTTATTTATTTATCAATATAGTAATATTAGCCTTTTATATATATATATATATTAATTCCTTTCGTTCTTCTGTAAAATTTAAGTGTTAAAAACAATATTCCGAAAACTCTTTTTTCCGTGTCGTTACAATCTAATAATCTTGCTAGGTCTCCGTTTACTACCAATGACTAGTTATGGTAATTTTGTTATATTTTTATGAAATAAACGTGACCAGAAGCGCAACCAATCACCGTTCTCAGAAGAGCACACATGACTAAGGTTTCCGATACACATCACTATTTCATGCAATGCGAGTTTCCTCATGATATTTTCCTTCACCGGTGTGCATGTGCTACCTAAATCCAAACTAAACAAGGAAAACTCTAAGTGTACGAATCTACAAAACTGTTGACTAGTGGATAGAATAACACTTAAATAAATAAAACATAGATAAATTTTTGAGATTTTGTCGCATGCGATGTTCTTCTGACATACAACGACATGTCTAAAAATTATGTAACGGAATTGAAGTATCAGAGAGAGAGAGACACTCGAACGGTTTCTATGATATTCCCGAACGGAGATACTTCTTACCGCATTAGATACAATACAAACAACATTAGGCTAATATCGAGCGGAAACAGCCAGGGGGGTACAAGGGGCTGCGGCAAGGGGGCAAATAAACGCGGAGCAAATGATGTGATAGATATAAATGCAATTTCCCACTTCTGTGGCAAATTGCCGGCACGCGCGCCTTCCCACGCGGCTCGAGCTTTTTATACACTTCACGCTATATCATTAAAAGCATAGGCAGTATACGACACTAGGCTGCAGGGGGAACTCAGCGTCTATTTCTGTCAGCTGGCATCGATTTAGATGTGACAGAAATTAGTTAAACTCGTTGGTTTCCATGAACTCTCACCAGTGGCTTCTAGTAGGTGGGCAGCACGTAGCAGCTACACCCTGGCGCCTGGCTAACCACAGCCCGTGGGCAAAACCTAGTTGAGAGGCTTGTGGGATATTTTTCGAGCGAGTTGTTGCGGTGACTCCTTGCTTAGTGCAAAAGTCCGTCACTAAAGTTCACCATCTGTCGTGCTAATGGCAGTCTAGACTAAACTGGTGTTTCTGAAATACCTAAGGTGCTGATTGGGGTCAGCTATCAGTTTCCAGACACTACATCCTAGCTCTCTAGTTGTATTGGTTCCTCGCCTCATTTGATTAAGAGGGGTTCGGATGGTAAGCTCCAGAGTACGCGGAATGCGCGAGAATGAATGAAGTATTGCGAAGCTATTCGTTAAGGCATCAAAGGAACATTAAAAAAATTAAGAAAAGTGGCTAATATTCTCTCTGCCTACCCCAATGTGGTATTGGTGTGACGTGATGATATATACATTGTTATATAAAAATCCCAAATTGATGTTTAGGATTTTTAGATTTTTAAGTGCGTGATGTGCTTGTGAGTTTGGATGCACAGTTTGTATTGAAAACCCTGTCTGTCCCGAAAGGGTAATTATATACATACAGAATGTCCCTTTTGGGTACATATATACATATAATAGATTATATGTTTATAAGAATTAATTTTATGTTTTTATAGTGCAATTATTGTATGATGGTTAACAAAAAATCAGCACATCTTGTGTGCCATAATATCCCAACGAATCATTATTAGTGCTGCGCAGAGCCGTAGTTCTATATGCGAGAATATCACCAAGCTACTGGCCAGCGTATGCCAGCCAGATTGCTGCGAAAGAAGTAAGTTAATACAGCCCAAATCTGTTATAACGACATCGAAGGGATTACTCATATCTAGTCATATAAATCGAAAGTCGTAATAACTGGTGATGTTTTCGAGATACGAAGTCCTATTTTTTTGCCGGGACTTTTGTTCCGAGTCAATATAACCGGTATGATGTTCTAAATGATGTCGCCATAAACGGTTTTGACTTTATTATTTATTTATTTATTCAACGGTAACTACACAGCATATTATAAGATTATATACCAAAAATAGGAAACAAAAAATAAAAAAATCTAGAATGCCAATAACGTAGTACACATATTAAATTTTGGTAAATGTTTGTTGTTGTTTGTTTGTTGTTTGTTTGTTTTTTGTTTGTTTTTGTTTGTTTGTTTGTTTGTGTTTTGGTTTATTTTGATAAATCCCCCTCATCAACCAGCGACTATTATTTCGGATAGTTTGTGTCGGGAACAAAGATAGATAGAGACTGGTATTAAACAAATCGAGAGTTTTTTATCTTTAAAAGTGAAGTTAAGGCTGCGCCAAGCCTAAGTATTTGTTGTATCGTGGTGTGAACTCGACAAGTGCAGGTATTACTCGCACAAACGCCCTTAATCCGCGACGGAGTGTCGACGTTTACGGAGATCAGTCACGGTGATATAAAACATTATTGCCAATATTCATAACGTTCATTACAATCGTTTGTACTCCCTCACTACTAGAATTATTTTCCACATAGATGTTGGGTAGGCACTGACTATATTGCTATTTTTCAAGGAATAATATTATACGATTTAAAGCGTAATTATATTCATGTTTGTAATTTAAAATAAAATTATAGTAAAATAAATAAAAAAGTGTATTAATAAAGAGCAAAATTGAGTAAAACACGAGAAAATATAGTGAGAGACAAATTTGAACATTAAAAATTCATATTAAGTGGCATTCAGTAATCAGTAGGACCTCCTCGTACATTAATGTCGAGCCTTAGGTCGACATCGTCTCGACATGCTTCAAATCAGGCTGTCTAGAGTGGCCTGGAGAATCCTGCTCCAAGTTCGTGAAAAATGCAAGAAAAGATTATGTTTTGTGAGTAATTTTTGAGGCAACTCTTCGAAAGCCTTTCTGCCGAGCAAATCTAACGCATGCTCGATAGGACTACTTTATCACGCTCACGAATCAAATTCATCACTGAGCCTGCGACATGTACTTGAGCATTGTCCTAAAAGAACACGAAATCTTGGCCCATTTGCTATCAGAGTGTAGCAACATGTTTTGAACACCTCGTGGCAAAAATTAAAGTTTTAAATACAACAAGATAATGCTTTTTTATGATTTTTTGATAAGCGCGCGGTTGCTTCCATGTATTTGTTAATTCCATGGTTAAAGTATTTAGAAGTATCAATTTACTGAAGACAAGGGCGAGCGTAACAAAAGAAATGAAACAAGAAAACTAATGGCTGTGCTGACTCGCCCGCCGCCTGCCGCGGCTGCACAACCCTTTCTTACATCACGCCGAGGAGTGAGGACTGGCAGCTCATTACGGACGGGCCGAGCTGCGCCGCGCCGTGGGAAATTACACGTTCCATTACATTGTAATTAAATGTAATTATGCACGTGTATAAAACTTGCTTAGTTCACCGCTGTTAGGGCTTATGACATTTTTTTTTTTTGACAAATATTTGGTCAAATCTGCCAATTATGCAATGATTTTCTTTTTTATTGTATATTTTAAATGAAAACCAGCGCCGCAGACTTCCTCTGCGGCATTTTACAGCCGGAACCCATTTTGCCCTGTTTATATGTTTCTGTCTCTTGCACTTTCATCTTTTCTGTATGTTGTCTATTTTTTATATTTTTTTAATTTTATTTGAGATGAAATAAACATTTTTCATTTTATTAAAAATATATATCGTCACGCTATATCGCTTACGGGGTGAGCAGACATTAGTCGTATCCACTTTGCGGTTACATGCCGTGCCCAACGATCAGTAGCAAAACTAATCGCCGTTCTCACAGCACTAGTATCTACTATACACATTGCATTTCTATCAGACGGCATGCGAGTTTCGTGACAATTTTTTCCTTCCCCGGTGAGCATGTTTTTCATTTTATAATGGTTTCTTTACATTAAACTAATTAATTAATTTTTATTAATTGAAAGTTTACTTGACAGTAAGCAATTTCTTTCAGGTGCATTGTTACCCTGTTTGCCAACTTTTGATATTTGATTTTTATTTTATTTATATTTGATATTTAAGTGCATAACTGGACGCGCAGCTAGAAAAGCACTCTCTCGTCCGAGCTCCCTCGGGCCCGATGGAATGGAGAACCAGTACGATCGGGAGGGAGCGGGATGCAGGTTTGGTCGAGTTTTCCTTCTCTGAACACCTGGTTGAATTGCGGTGTTAAGGGGTACCTTAGTCGCCTTTTACGACACCGCGGCAAGAAGAGGGGGGTGCTATTCTATTCTGCCGGCAGCCACCACGGCTAAAACACGGCTTGCGGAGTAGCGGCTATGCGGTAACTCACATCCCAGCTAGGACTAAGTTCTCTAACCGACTGCAACAGAGTCGTTGAGCCGTGAAATGGTCTGCTTGCGAGCGTGTTCCCACTGTCTTATGATATTTGCTTCTTTAAACGAAGTGTGAAGATGTATTTGCGCAAGCAACATAACTGAGATTATGGATTGTTTTACTTTGTTTTTCGGACAGTTGTAATTATTTTTTGGATTGCACCATGCTTACCATCAGACATGGTGAGGTCACTAAGACGAGTCAGGATAAAAAACATCTAGACCCGGCACAATTCGATCCACAAGCATTACTCTCAAGTTAGACAGTCAACTAAAATACTATGAGTACCTATTCGCGCACAATAGCCAACAAAACGTATAATCTTTCCCTCAAAAAAACTTGTAAGTTTATTAAGCAAACATCACAAAACGGAATCATTTTCGAGGACCCTTCTTATCAGACGTCTATGATGCATAATATACCTTATTTCAATAAAATAAAGTTGAGAATAGCCACGCAGTTGATATACAAGGGGTGTTCGAGAGTGGAAGAAAAACGTTTATTAGGCCGTCTGCGGCGCAAGTCGACCGTGTCCGGGATAAGTGACAAGTTATTGAGATGTACGGTGACCATGCTGTGCGCAAACTCGGGATAATGCTTTTGATTCGTTTTTAACCCCCGGCACAAAAACAAAAGTATTATAACTATTATAAGTGTAACGCATGTATACCTATAGCTCTGTGTATGCTGTAGCATTGTAACTCTTAAATGGATGAGCCAATTTCGATTCATTTTTTTAAATTATAAATATAATTTGATCGAAAGTGTACTTAGCTATGATTGAGAAAAATCTGATTAGTTGTGTTTTCTTGAATCTATTTATTTTATGGGCTATCAACAGTATCATTGTATGATGATGATGATGTCCTAGCCGGTTTCGGCTACGGCGACTGTTTCAACAATGGTTAAGAAATTCAAGGTCCAGTTTCCGGAAACAGTCAATTGCGCAGGAGATATTCAAGTGCATAACTGGACGCGCAGCCAGAAAAGCACTCTCGCGTCCGAGCTCCCTCAGGCCCGATGGAAAGGAGAACCAGAAATATGTATGTATGTATTTATAATATGTATCATTGTATATACATATTACAAATACATCATGTGCACCAATTATATATTGACGATAGATACTAATTATAGATAGCCGCATAGATTTAATGCTTTTCTTTTTGTAGCTGCTCGTGCCCGTCTGTTGCTCGTATTTTAATTTTTATTATCTTCGAAGCAAGTAATCTACCCTTGTAAAGGTATTCACATTTGTAATGTATCTTGTTCATGTTTTATATAATAATGTATGTGCTAATTTCGACAAAGTAGGTGTTGTAATAAATAAATAAATATGAATGAATTTAAAACAAAGTCAAAGGCATATTTGTTTTTTTCAGGAATGTCCTGGTTTTAGAAACTTCGTGGTTACAATAGTAGCACGCCCAAAACGTAGCGAATTCGATTACCATCGCTCAGTCATTGTACTCTATTTGTCGCTAATGCACTCCAAAGCAATGTAAACGGCGGAACACAATAGCCCATTCATACCCAACAATTCAATCTACTACACAAATCTATTTAATTTAGTCGTGTAACAATTTAGAGGCGCCATTTTGTTTAACGACCAGTGATTTTCGAACTGCGAGTAGAGAGTAATTGTTACAGTAAAGAGGTCAAGGTTGGATGGGTTCGTTGTAGAAGAGCATACGTGTGAGTGGATTTGAAAGAAATTAAATGGGAATTAAAAGATGGTGTGATTGTGAACGAGAGTTACAATTAATGGGTTTTTTGTTGTTACAACGGTTCTGTAATAGACTAGATTATTATAATCTTGTATTAAATCCTTTATTATTAATAAGCTACCATTGTAAAAATGTGACCAAATTAACGACTTAGTTCTTTTATTTCTTTTTTTACAAATTTAAACTATCTTCTATATTTCAAGACGCCCGATAGCAATACTTATCGATGCACATAATAGTAATACAAATCTAGGTCTTTATTCAACCAATAAACAGGATCACCTATTTAATGGTCTGTATAATAGATATTTCTATAATTCTCTTCACTTCAAAAGAACATTGCACACTCATTATCAAGCCATAAACTCATGGTCGCCTGCCCCTCAGAAGTATCTGGTTTCCCAGGACCGGCGAAAGCGAAGTGTAGGCAGTGCTGGCACCTCGGTGGTTTTAATCGGTGCAAGTCCCACACACCGGTAGAGTGACCCTCACCACTCCCCTAACGGTCCGAAGGAATTTCCACCGGGTTAACGAAAAAAAAGGCCATACACTCATAGAATGTTCGTTAATCTCATTTTGTTTGGTTTTTATTTAATTTTTTTAATTTACAATATAAACTCTTTTTTATTTAATACTATAATGGGTTTTTTTTTTGTTTTACTGTGTAATGTAAAAATGTGTAACTTTTTTTCTACTATTACTAACTAAGGGCGGCTTGCACTAACAAATTACATCTAGTTATAATATGCTATTTAACGCTGATCTGAATTTATTGTCTTGCACTAAATCAAAATCTAGATGTAACAACTCTTAAACTAAAATCATCATTAAAATGGAATCAAAGCAATTCAATTAATTAGCGTTTTATACAAGCTTAAACTAGATTAATTCGTTAGTGCAAGCCGCCCTTAATATTAGCTATATATTTTTAAATTTATGGTGTAAGATGTATTCACCTATTATAGGCTAGTAAATAAGAACAATTGCATTTTTTTTATCCAAGATTTCATACCGACCTGCATAAATATCTTGTCACACTTCATTTAAAGGAGTCAATTTCATGGGACAGTGTGAATACGCTCGTTGGTCTTCCACTCCACAGCCCAAAGACTCGGCTGCAGTAAGAGCTAAGGAACTTTTTAGTCCTAGCCGGGAGGTGATTATGTGTGAGAGGATTAGCGTTATTATGTAATTTTTAACTTTCTTTTTGATCTCTATATCAGAGTAAGTACTGTTTTGGTTTTTTTTTTGTAAATGACCAGGTAACATATTTATACTTGAATATATTACTTATAAAACAAATTCTTATACAAGTAACGATCAGACTATAATTCAAAATAGCCTTAAAAAGTTTACGGTCTGATCTAATATTTTAGTGAAGGAGTAAACGTTTCAAAATGTAGTCGGTAGATGCTGCGCGCACACTATTCGTAGGAGCTTAGCCCCGATAGTGTCTGCGTCGGAAGCGGCTGGTAATTCGCTTAAAACTGTCTCCAGACACCTCCACATAACTGCATGAGCACAGGCTTGTATTCAGGCTTATATCTGTAAATATTACAGATGCCTCATAGACTTTGTTTACACTTTGCTCGGAAAATAAGTTCGTCTTTAATAAAAAATTGAATATATAATAGGAACCAGAGTCTAACTTAAATATTCGTTCAGCCAAGTCCTAGTTGACAAAGTCGGTGAGTTTTTAGAAATAATAGCAACTGAGTTTCTCTGAAACCAAAGAAACAACCATTAAAGCTATTATTTCGTCTTTATGATGATTATATTTAAAATTAATTATTATTCCTTGCGATATCGTTACTTGTCCAGGTTGTTTCGGTTCGTTCAGATTGGCACTAGTAACAGCTGTCAATTCTAGACCAATGAACAGCGCCGATACCGACCATCGTGTCTAGAGATAGTAGGTATAGAGTATAAAATAGAGATAGTATACAGTATAATTATAGAGTCTAAAATTAAATGTATTGAAGAAACTATCTTTACATATATAAAAACAGATGTATGATCGAAATTTCGGTTGCAGCTCCGATTGTAGCCACTTTTAGACAAGTTGTGATGTCATTCTAATAACCTCTACACGTTGCTAATGGTCGTCTAAATAAATCTTACATTTAATGCTTTAAAAATTATTAGATATATTATTCCCTTTTAGTCAATATTTGTGGCTAATAATATGGGATGGAAGAAATAAGGCTCGTATCCCGGCACTTAGTTCTAAATTTTTCCAGAGAGTACGCATTCAGGCAGTACATGCTCAGATACGAAGGAAAACTGCATCAGGAAACCCGCATATCTTCTAATGGAAATGTCATGTGTAAGAGCCCTGAACGGCGATGAGTTGCGCTACTAAAGTGGATACACCCACTAATAAATAAAAATAAATAAATAATTTGCTCAGGAAAACAGATCGGTACATTAATATCAGCTGACACCCAAACCAGGACATCTGTATTTTGAGTGTCAGAGTTATTCTTGACACAAAATATATTACGTGCAGTTTATATCCGCTGCGTAGCTCCAATCTTAGCTTTTAATTAATATTAGGTCCTTACATATGAAATTGGCGTTTTGTATGGGAGGAACAAAAAGTAGAATATTTTTTAATATAATATATTTAATTAATCAAAGTATGAATCATTATTTTCTATGCACTTTTGCCATCTCATAGGTAGTTCATTGATCCCTTTACTAAAAAAACCAGTCGGACGGGAATCAATAAAATCTTTGAAGGCGATTTTGACTGCCCCATCGGAGTTGAATTTTTTCCCTTGCAAGAAGTTATCCAAATTTCGAAAAAAATGGTAATCTGTTGGAGCAAGGTCCGGGGAGTACGGAGGATGTCTTAGACTTTCCAATTGAAGCTCTTCTAATTTAGTAGCCGTCTGTTGCGCAGTGTGTGTTCTAGCGTTGTCGTGAAGCAACAGTGGCGTGGAGCGATTGACCAGCCTAGGCTGTTTAGCCGCTAGCTTTTCCATCATGGTTTGCAATTGCTGACAATAGACATCAGCCGTAATAGTCTGGCCAGATTTGAGAAAACTGTAATGAACAATACCGGCACTAGTCCACCAAACGCTTACAAGTAACTTTTTTGGGGTTAATTTTCGCTTGGGGCAGGATTTGGCTGGCTGGCCAGGATCCAACCATTGCGCTGAGCGCTTCCGATTATCGTAAAGAACCCATTTTTCATCACAAGTAATGATTCGGTTTAAAATACCTTCATTATTGTGCCGGTTTAGTAATGTAACGCAGCAGTCGACGCGCGTTTGCCGGTTTGCTTCAGTCAATTCGTGAGGTACCCACCTTTCAAGCTTTTTAATCTTCCCAATTTGCTTCAAGTGAATTAAAACAGTTTTATCACTAACATCGCAGCCTGCAGCTAACTCGGACGTGGTTTGCGATGGATCCGCTTCCACAATAGCCTTCAACTCTTCATTATCAACTTGAGTCTCAGGCCGTCCACGGGGCTTGTTCTGCAGGTCGAAATTTCCAGAACGAAAACGTTGGAGCCAAAAACGAACTGTGTTTTCTTTTGCAACACGACCGCCATACACATCATTCACCCTTCGAGTTGTTTCCGCAGCACTAGTGCCACGACGGAACTCGTACTCGTAAATAATGCGATATTTTAAGTTTTCCATTTTGTAAAATGAGTGACGCAAACAGAAAAAAACAGAAGAAAAAAACAAATGAATGACGATCATCGAAGCACAAATACATGAGTCTATAGCTGTACAAATTTGAATTTGTAATTCCTTACCAAAGAGGAGAAATTTGTGATTAAAGTGGCCAGTACGAAAAACGCCAATTTCATATGTAAGGACCTAATATATCTAGACCAGAAAACAATTTAAAAATTTTAAACATTGACTATAGTTCACAATAGTTACCAAGGGACATCACTGCTTGGGTAGCACACTTGAGGAGGTGTGTCGCCCAACAAACGTGCGAGTGGCAAGTGATGTGTTTCGAGTGCCCCTCCAAAATCGCAGAAGCAAGAGAGGTTTGGCTCTTTATACCACCCCTCCTCTAGTCAATAAAGGCCTTACCAAGGCCGCACGCCTAGCCGGGTATCGACAATGAGGCCCCAGTCGTACCCACGATCCCGGTAGGTGGAAGGTGGAATGAAAATGGGGGCTTAAGTCGGTGCGGGTTCGACACACCTGGGGCGGCCCTCACAGCCCCCTGACGGTCCATAACGGAATTCCCCCGGGTTGCCAAAAAAAAGTGATAGCACTTCTATTTATTCAATAGACACAAAAATATGTACCACTAGCTGATCCGGCAAACGTTGTTTTGCTATATAAGGTTTTGTAATATCTTCTAAGATGTTCATTGAAATTAAACGATGTCAAAGACAATTTTGTTCACAATTAAATACTCTTAATCAACAACACATTTATTTGGATAAAGATTAATATTATTACGTTGATACAACTCTTAACAAATAATAAAAAATTTGTTTACCATAAAAACGGTTCTAGTGACTTAATCTTAAAAGATAGACATATACTGTCGCGGACATTTTTTTAGATCGTTTCAAGAGGAATAATTCTTTCTTACATATATATTTGGTATCTTGAACCGTTTTTGCTGCGCACGCAATGGAAGCCCTCAAGGATGAATAATTTTCCCCGTCTTTTTCACATTTTCCATTATTTCTTCATTCTTAATAATTGCATCGTGATGTTATATAGCTTAAAGCCTTCCTCGATAAATGGTCTATTCAAGTAAAAAAGAATTTTTCAATTCGAACCAGTAGTTCCTGAGATTAGCGCGTTCAAACAAACAAACAAACAGAACAGAACAGCAACAAAAGAGTTCTGATGGAGGCTAATGTCAAAAGTACGCGGACTTGGCCAGAATGTATAAAGGGGCTAATGAATGTTAAAGAAACGAAAGAGGTTTATGGATAAATAGTAGTGTCCGACCGAAAGTTCGGTTTCGGTTTCGGCCGAGTTTCGGCCAAAAATCAAGTTTCGGCGGCAGTTTCGGTTTCGGCCAAAATTGGCCGAAACTTTTGCCGAAACCGAAACTGATTTCGGTAGTTGTCGTACATGCTTGCCTATGCTTCGTTTCTCGCGGCAACGCTTTGACGGACGCTGGCGGCCCTGTTCGGGATTCGTGCGCCGTTCGCATTGCTTTTTTTTTTCGAATTTGCGCGTGTTTGTTGACCGGGAAAGGTCTTCACAACTTAACCGGGCGGGTGGGCGAACACTGAGGGTGCTCAGCCGGCAATTTATGGGTTGGGTGGTAATGCAAGGGCACCCCTGTGGGTACGAACCTCGACTTGGACCGCCAGCCAGAAATACGAAACCTAACGGTGATCTACTAGCGTTTCGGAAGCGACTACCTTGAGAAGAAACGCCGAAAGAAACTCAAGGCTGCGTCGGAGTGTAACTGCGTCGTTTAGACGACAGTTGACGGATCTAATTCGCATTGCTCTATAGCAACACAACTTAGTCAGTGCGTTATCACCCGACGTAAACATTCTTTAGAAGTTATACTTTGATGGTACTGATTACATGTAAGTTTTTGTTTCATTTTTTTACTTGACCACGTTGACTTTTATACTTTACCACGTGAGTTTCGGTTTCGGTTTCGGCCGAAACTGAAGCCACGGCCGAAATTTCGGTTTCGGTTTCGGTTTCGGCCGGAAAACCAGTTTCGGTCGGACACTAATAAATAGATAGATTTATTTAACTTATACTAATGTATCTCTGCTAACCCTAAAAGGGATACAGTGTGAAGATATGTTAATATTATTATGTATAGAATAAACATTACAAAGAACCTAATTTGTTATGAGTAAATTCAGTTACAAATATCAAATTGCTCCAATCCCCTAAACTTTGACCAAAGGCCAAACATTAGATAATCTGCCAACCGCAAGTTGGAAGCTAGTGAGCCAACTTATGATTTGCCATCCGAAAAATATCAATACAACTGAAAGAACCTCAAATATTCGTCGCGTTGTATTTTCCCGACAGCAATAAGAAACCAATTAAGCCTAGACCAGCCTCTGTAGACACTTTTGAAGGCAGTGTACGTACCGAATCAGTGTAACTAACGTCTGCCAAAAATTTACCCAAAAATACTGGAAAGGTTTTTAAAAAAATCTAAACAAAATATTACTTGCAGTTGTACGTGTCACCACAGTTTATAAGCGCAAAAGCCGGCATAGTGACTCGCTTCGGCCTCCCGCGTTTCGGGATCAGTTTATCTACCCTCAGTTGTTTACAAATCTAGAGACTTGTCATATATACGTAATGGCATTATGACGATTGTCAATGGACTCTCATGCCTTGGTAGTCGTAGCATTCTTAAACAACTCTATACTTTTCGTAGGTTGCGCTATAGTCACTTTACCGAGTGGGTATGAAGAAAATATTGTTTACAATTTCTACAACAGATTTATTATCAATAATATTATAACGTATCGTTATTCTATGTCCCTTTCGGGGTGAGCAGAAATAATGTGACCCTGCTATATCCACTCCGTGCTTATGTCGTGCCCAATGTGACCAATAGCGCAGCTGATCGACGTGTCCTTAGCACTAGTACACATGACATTTTTATTAGATGCCTAAAAATTCTACTCCTAAAAATGTCACTTATAACATTAAAAATCCCTAGGTTTAGGGAAAACCGTACGTTAGCTGTACTATACCGCGTTTATCAATGGAAAGGGTATGGCAGAGGTCTCGGAACCTGGTCGGTCACAAATACGGCTGACATATGTTCGGTTCTGAAAGCTAAAGGGGATTGAGTGCCGTAAGCCCCTTGGGTTCATTATTGGCCCTTTTGCGCGTCTCGCGAGCCCTCCGCCCGTGACGCGGTGTTTGCGAAGTGTCCTCATTTTCACTTATGAAACTACAATTTGTTTGGCAACTTGTCAACTCTGACTTAATGCCTTGATTTACTTAATCACTATTATTATATTTACTCAAGTGCTAAACTGAAAAGATTCGTACTTTAATATACTGCTAGAGCCGCTTGCTATATCTTTTGTATAGATATATTTTTTCTTTATGTAGTTACCAGGTAGAACTGCATCCTAACCTTGTACAAATTGATACCGTAGGTGAAGACGTGTTTATAAAGATGTGTTCACACCTGCAACCTGATCTACTATAGTCTATACCTACCTATAGGTATAGTCCAACCTAGGTACCTATAGACGTATGTATAAAGGTGTACATAGACCTGAACTCTGGCCTTGCACAATTTGACCCCGTGGGTATGGATGTATGTATAATGGTGTGCACAGACCTGCACCCTGACCTCAGGCAGGTTGACTTTCATCGCGAGCTCCTCACGCGAGTAGACGTCAGGGTAGTGGCTCTTCTCGAAGGCCCGCTCGAGCTCGTGCAACTGGTACGTGGTGAATGTGGTGCGGTTGCGCCGGTGCTTCTTCTTGTCCGTGGAGCCGGGCCGGGGCTCCTCGTCACTGGCGTCGCCCGCGCCCTGTGTGCTGGAGCGCTCGCGCTGGCTATACCCGTCGTTACTGTTGCACGACCCTTCGCCTGCACACACATATTACAATTTTCAAGTAAAATCTTGTTTACGCTCCTTGAGGATTTTTGAGACGGGGTAAATCAATCGATTTCGCGTTTCCGTCACACTCCGCTTCATACATTGTATTTATCTGTGTGTAACACTAAATTCCTAATTACTAGAAATACGATAACAAGGTCCTAAGAAATTTCCGTTCTTTTTATTTAAAAATAAAATTTAAATACTTAAAATTTAGGTCAATCCTGAATTTTTAATAAAAAATTACAAAGTTAATCAATTTTTTTTTATAAGTTGATTTTGTTCTACACGTGATTTATAATCTTATACGGCATCAAAAATATTTAAACAGTGGAAGCTAGTCAAACAATATGATCATATGAAATGAAATGAAATATATTTATTTTCACCACAAACTAACAAAATACTAGTAATTCAAAAGCACCATTTTTGTTACAAGACAACAACATACAGAAACAAAAGCAAAAACAAAAACATATTAACATGGCGAAAATGGGACCTCCATCAGCTTAAAGCCACAGAGTAAGTCTGCAGCGCGGCAGTGCTGCGCGTGTGAGTCATATATTACACGAACACGAGGATAATGAATTCCTGGTCGATTTCGGCCTTGGCGGAGCGTCCAAATCACATCAAGCAGGCACTAAGCTCAGTCCCATTCGGCGAAGGTGAGTTGGCTGATGAGTATATTCGAAAGCAGTCAATTTCGCAGTTTATAGGCGGTGTGTGAATGCTAGCGCTTGCACAAACGCACCCTCTCGTCCAAGTTCCTCTTATGAGACGGGGAAGCTACACAAGAAGAGAGAGGCAGGATGCAATGTCTGGCTACTGACAACTAAAGACTATCAGTGCTCTAGGCCATTCACAATGTCTTGCTTCCTCGCCAGAATCGTCGGATAAACTAGACTGATATTAGCACGACAAATTATTTATTTATTCCTTTTTTACGCTGACTCGACAAAGTCACTATAGTGCAACTGATGGTAAGTTTAGTCCAAAAAGGAAAGCAACCATTAAAGGATGAAAATCCGTTAATAGTCTCCGTCGTCATGTCGGCCCACATATACCACAAGTGAAGGTCTCTAGGTATATGAGTAACTGGATATACACAAGCTGATCCCGAAAAGCGACAGGTCAAAGTAAATCACTATCACGGTCTTTACACTTGTGTACTGTGGTCATGACCCACTTCTGGAAATCGCCCTACCTCCATACACAGAGGCGGACTTTTGCAAATGTCGCAAAGTGGATACAGCCACTAAGGCATCTCCGCTCACCCTGTAAGGGATATAGCGTGACGATTCATCATTATTATATTAGTTTAAAGTCGGAGTCGTCCCTCGACAAGGTAAAGCGGCAATTAGCGAACGTAGATATCTGGCATCGCGAGTCGCAGCCAACAACCCAAACGCGAAGGCACAATTAGCGCCGCTACGGAACACGCCGATATATCAAATGCTAATTGTGTGTTTGTTTATCATAACAAGCAATAACACCGGCACAGTAAAGGTCGAGGCACACTTGACACTTTTGTTTGGGATTTAAATAACTATATCCCTTATGGGGTGAGCAGAGATACCCTAGTGGTTGTATTCACTTTGCACTTAGGTATAAATTATCCATGATATTTCTGTAAGATACCATGCGGTTTCATCGCAATATTTTCCGTCACCGGTGAGCATTGGGGCCTCAGTTCGAACTTATTCTGGAAAACCTGGATGTACAATCTGGGATTCGTACTTAGGTACGACCAACTCATTAGACCACTACAGTCATGAATAAATTCGTCTTTAACAATAAACTGACAATACTATTTAGAAAAGTTCTAGTTGATGAAATCGGTGACTTATACTTTTGACATTGATTAAGTATTAACAATAATTTTGGGAGTCGAAGCTGCTCGCGTCCGTAGACTTTACCCTAGTTTCCCTACACGTGACTCCTGGGTGGTGCTAAACGAGCAGCAGCGAGGTGGTAGGGCGTCGGTGCCCGTCTGGATCGCGACCACAGTACATGGGTGTAAAGCCCGTCATAGCGACCAGTTTCGGCTTGTCGCGTTTCGGGATCAGCTTGTGTATATCCAGTAGCTCATATACCTAGAGACCTTCAGTCGTGGTATATGTGGGCCGACATGACGATGTAGACTATCAATGGATTTTCATCCTTTGATAGTCGCTTTCTTTTTTGGACTACACTGTACTTATCATCAGGTACTCTGTAGTCACTATGTCGTGCCAGTGTAAAAAAAAAATAATTAAAAAAAGATGTTTCAATAATGTCTAAGCAAAGTCAAAGTAAAGTCAAAGTAAAGTTGATAAATGTCAGCAATAGAGCAGTCTGGTATTTTAGTGTCGACATACAAACTGCACGGAGTGTGCCCACAACCTACTACGAGCGGAAATCAACGGTGGATAGTGTTTGTATGCCCAAAACATAAATCATGGAGTCTAGTGTTTGGTACAGTTGTACTTCCGAAACAGTTGTTCACACGAACCAAAAATCCTTTTATTTCTTTTTTTATACTGGCTCGACAGACTGACTACAGTGGATCTGATGATAAGGACAGTGTAGCTCAAAAACGAAAGCGACTGTCAAAGGACGAAAATATATTGAAGCTCCGTCGTCATGTCGGCCCACATGTACCACGACTCGTCTCTAGGTATATGAGTTACTGAACATAGACAAGTTGATTCCGATACGCGATAGACCAAAGTGAGTCATTGTGACGGTCTTTATACTCGTGTACTGTGATCATGACTCAGTTCGAGTAATCACCCCATGACCGCAAAAAAATTAAAAAATAATATAAATGCTGCTTACATTAACCCCCCCCCTTCCCCCCCTCCCCTTCCCTTTTGTTACCGCATTCCATTCCGCCGAAGTGGTGCTACTGAACCGGGCAGCACAGATGGCAAGTTGATATTCGAATTTTCTCATTTAAGTGTATATTTAAAGGTTTTGCTGGTATATTAAATAAAAATTTAAATTAGGATAATTCTCAGTAATTTATTTTTTATTTTTTACTTTTCTATAAAATGAACGCCAACTAAAGCCGGCGCTGGTAACGAAAGGGTTAAGAGGTGACTAATAAATTGATAGTCCACTCGATGATAAATGGCTACTGTCGGGCGCCTATGACCGAAAACAAAACACAAAGCAATGCAGGTTTTGAAGAAAAGAAAAATGAGCTGAACACATGAGCTGATCCCGAAATGCGACAGGTCGAAGCGAGTCACTATGACTGTTTTTACACTTGTAAACTGTGGACACGACCTACTTCAAGCAATATTTCCACTGCCTCAGTTGCGTAATATAGGCAACTGGCAGATATTACGATTCTAATTTAAAAAATCTATAGACGAACCCACAGGAAAAATCTAGTACGCCAATGTAATCATTTAACAGTAGAAAATCGAGTAATTGTTGTCGGAAATGGTGAATATATCAGCGCAATTATTATGTCAGCGTCGAATGATAAAGTGCTTTGCCCCGCTGCGGACGGACTTCATGGTAATCACACCACGCACTAAAGCAGCGATTCCCAAAGTGGTTCAGGTGGACACCGAGGAGTCCAGGGGAGAAAAAGGGGGATTCACTAGTTGTAAGAGAGGAGCACGAAAATGTATCTAGTTTTAATAGTAAAAGCAAAAATTTTGGCCTTGGTTTGCCTGTCCCCCACGCACCACTTGGCGATGAAGAGATGCTAACCGCTATTCTCTTCCACCTCTCCTACATATTATTCCCGCATTTTGGCGCTTATTGCGACTGAATGTACACTCCGGTGGTTTCAGTAAGTGGGAGTTTGAACACCAGAGTAGCAGCCCTCACCGCTACACTGAAAGTCCACGAGAATTACTATCAGGTAAACAAAAAAAGGAGCTTACCTATCAATGTACACAAACAATATACTAAACTATATAATATTATTCATATTATTTATTTAATTAAACAAAACTATTTTATTTACGTAAAGCAGTCTCCACAAATAAAAAAATAGGCCAAGTGTGATTTGGACTCCCGCACCGACGGTCCCGTTAAAACTTTTTATTATAAGCTTGCAATCGGTTTTTGTATTTCCCTATGTGCGTAGTGTATAAGAACTTACTTTTTGCCAAATTTCATGATTCTAGACCAACGGGAAGTGCCCTATAGGTTTTGATTATTTCGCGAAAACGTTACAACGTTATCGACTGTTTTCTTTTTATTGTGTTGACTTAGAATGGTTTTTTCTGAACTCAAATAAACTCTAAGCCTTAATCATGATCATATCTGCCGTAGTACATCCAATGCTGCTTTTCAGAGTGACCGGTTGGGAAAACCTTAGTACATATTTGATATTCATTACAATTTGATGTCTCTTCACGTTGCCGAGATACAGAGTTTTGTCTGATAAACAGACGGACAACGAGGTAATCTAATAACAATAAGGGTTTCTTTTTTCCTTTTGAGGCTAAAAAATCAAAGATTTATGTCATTTTTTAAAGAAAATTGTGATCTTACAACGTAATATTTGAGCGTTAAAACGTCAACCGTCAGTTAAATACAAGACGATTAATAAAATCAGAAAATCTACACACGAAATGACAAAACATTAGTAAACTGTCGTTCCAGATTGACCGATCAAACGTCAAAACACGTCGCCGTCCCTTTCGCACGGCCATGCATTCAAAGTCATGTGAGAGAGACGAAACGATAACATTAAGATGGGAGATTACGCGTCTATAGAAAACAAATAAAAACATTATGAGGAACGCATTAAGATGGTTTATACGATACGATAGGTGCTTATATTTTTTTTAGAGTAATAATTATCGACAATCTGGCAACACTCGTGCATAATGGCGCTTCTCGTTTATTTTTTCTCTGTGCTATTTTGTGTTGCCAGATTTTTTTATTCTATTTATTTAAGGGATTTTACGTGTGTACGTATGTCAGCCCCATCGTACCCTAATACAGAAATACCTAACATATTACATATGGTGCCATTGATCTGAACAGGCCAGATGCCTCATCAGATAATAGTTCTGTTAAGATTTTGTTCAACATCCCGATGTTACGTCTGTTCAGACCAAAGGCACTCACAAACGCCTCTCTCACAGATTCAGTGTTGCCAGGTTTAAATAAAGGATATTGATACGGCAGTTAAAAATAATCGCGATTTTTTTTTTGTGTTTTCATATGATTAACTGAACTAGCTCGTGGTCACAGTGTACAGGTGTAAAGATTGCCGTAGTGACTCGTTTCGACCTGTCGCGTTCCGGAAGCAGTCCATGTACCAGTTGTTCATTTAGATATCTGGAGACCCTCGATTGTGGTATATATAGGTGGGCAATACAATGGTGACTGTCAGTAGAATCAAGTTCCTTGGTGAGCGCTGTTATTTCGATCAAGTGCGATGTAGTTCAATGATTTTATAAAAACAAATTTAGAAATTATATTTTTTTCGATTAACTGTAAGACGTGCTTAATGCCACAAATTAAGATTCCTGATAATTAGGACACTTAACGTCTCAATCAAGGATTAATCGGAAGAGGCAACCCATGTTTAAAAACCGGCATGTTTTGTGAAACTAGTTATACCTGGCAACACCGATGGTTACCCTAATCACGTGTCAGATTTGCCGTGTTCCCGCGCGCTACAGCTCTCCGTGCCTAATGATTTACAAAATGGATTTCTTTATTGAATTACTACGAATTAGGGTTCGCCGGTTCCTATTTGAAGGTAATTAAACAGTTTTTTATCTTTAGATATGTTATTTATTTTTACTAACAGACTTAAAAGAGGTTCAGTATTCGACTGGATGTATATTGTTATGTATATTCCCCTGTGACACTAGCCGGGCTCTAGACTTTAGGGAATCAGCTGCCCGGATGGGTCGAAGACGGCGCGTACTGCTCGGCGTGCTACCTAATATAGGTCCGGAGAAGTGGGCACCTTACACCCAGCTCTCCGAGATGAAGAACCTAAGCAGACTCTTCACTCTCCGGGCTACCAGAAGTATTTGTTTTCCCAGACCCAGGTAGACTGATTTGAAGGACACCCCTCAGGGTATTAGTAAGTAGGAATCTGACTCACAGCGGTCCTGTTGGTCCTATGTAGGACTTTACCCAGGGTTAACACAAAAAAATGTATGAAAGAGATAAAATAAAAGACTTAATAGTGTTGAAAATGAATATGCGCAAAGGATAAAAAAGGTTGCAGATAAGAATTAAATATCGGCTCGTAATTTCTACGTCCTCACTTCGACTTGTATGGTTAAAATATCATAAATAAACAATGTTTCGTAAGCGAATGATGTTTTTAATTAAATCTATAATATAATGCCCATAATAAAAAAAAAATAGCTTTTCGCTGTTAGATCTCCAGTTATTACAATTCTTGTTGTTTTTTCCAGATTTTTGTTTGCATAACAAAATTTAAATTTTACTAAAATTATTTGGGTCAAAATTAGTGTGGTTAATAGAATGTAAAAAAATATACAGAACACAAAAATATAAACCGGTCTCAGTTTTTTCCCGTACGACAAGTTCTCGTTCGCATTCCGATAATTAGCAATGATTGAGTCGATTTTTTCCGGGCGCGGCCGATCGCCTCGCGCCGTGACAGCGATTGACTTGTGATAAATAATTACGACTTCAAACCTTAATTGAAACTTAATAGTTGCTTATTGACGGGCAAAAACCATGTGAAAGTTTCATTAAATATGTACTTGTGTAATACAGAAGGTGAATTAAAATTACTGATTATTATTAAGTTATTGTAGCGTTTTAATATATATACATGCATGCGGTATGCAGATTTCTTCTTTTTTATTTTTCGTAATGGCGGTTTATATATTTCTCCAATGTCGCGTAGACATGCAGATTACTTAGACATTAATACTCGTATGTGCCGATTTTCTATGTAAGTTTGTACTCGGGGGGCATTCTTTGATAAAAATTTGGAAATTAAATATTTTTAATTAAAATGAATAATTATTTATATTATGTAAATACTTTGTTAAATACAAAATAGTTAACAACTTATATTTGTCAGGTAATTTTTGTATTCTTTTTTGTAACTTTAGCAGTGCTAAGTGTTAAGGACAAAGCTACGAAAAATACTTTTTATGTGCCGTTGCATTCTCATTGTTCCGCGAGGTCTCAGTTTGCCACAAACGACTTGTTATATAGTGTACCTATACTGTAAGGCAGGGGTGCGCAAACTTGAACTGCCGGCGATCGACTTCAAGATTGTTAAACCACAAGCGATCGACTCTGCCGGCATGGGGAGGTAGATGTTGCAAGTATGTATGATACAGGATTGTTGTGTAGACTGGAAGGGCTTATCATAGCCTCGGTACGTTACAAGTGTACAGTAGGTCATAGCTTTGAAAAAGTTAATAAAAATAAACATATCCAATAATATTTTTTATTAATTTTTGGATAACAACATTATGCTTAATTACTAGAGTCGTCCTTCGCCACTAGCAGAATGCTATTCCGTTATTATAAAAGTAATAAGGGATACTTAAGCTCCACTGAGAATCAACTTAAGTGTAAATTATATAGTCAATCAAATAACAATTTTGAATCGTCTGATATTGGCCAATATTTTCCCGAGATCGACTTTAAAAGCTCTCACTATTGATCATTTGAGTATTCCTGCTATAAGTTATTTACACAGCGCTAACAAAAGTTTGTCTAAAGCCATAAAACCCTAAAAAGTCAACTATTTGTACTGTTTGAATACCCTGTGTAGGTGGAAACAAGGTAACGATAAAGGTGATTGCTTAATTAAGTACTTAATCTAATTTCATAGTTTGGAAACTAAACACACGTTCGTGTTTATGCTGGCTTCATGTTTCGAGTTCAATTGTTCTTTATTCTGACTTGTTTTTATTTGTGTTTTGAAGTCACGACTGAGTCGTTTGAAATATACTATATGTTTTCCTTTATTTATAAATACATTTAAATAATTAGAGATATGATTACTACATTTTTTTCGTTTCACAGGACAGTTTCTAATTTTACGCCGTCATAATATTTTTAGTTAAATTAACAAATTCCTTTTAGGTTTTTGAAAATCTCTTATTTAATGTTTGGATATAATATTCGATTTCAAGACATTTAATAGAAATGTCATGTTTACAAGTGCTGTAGAACGGGGATCAGCTGTGCGCTATTGGTCATTTTAGGTACGACATGTAAGCGCAAGGTGGATACAGCCACGGATGTATCTCAGCTCCCCCCGTAAGTGGCATAGTGTGATGATATATTATTATTATATTCGGTTTAACTCAATTTCCTTGAACTTTACTATTTGGATTATATTACATTTATTAATATCAAAGTTTATGGAGCTAATGTTTCTCAAGCGATTTGGTAAAGGCGTTGATTCAAATCTTCACTCTTCATCATAATCTTCACAATTCGAGAAATAAACTCAAAAACTCACACATGGGCCTCAGATGTTGTTAATGGAGTTTTTGTTTTTCACCGCTGATATGCAATTAGCAAAGACAATGGCTGACCGCAGCCCATCAGTGACGCAATCATGAGCCAGTCGGCTGAGGGAGGAGGCCGCCGCGCTTCACCGGTTCCGCCGGACAATCGATTTCCAATTGCAATCGCGCCGATTCGATTAGAGCCCGCCACTAACCGATGCCATTGGCCCGGCATTACCACTCTGTATACGTATGCGTTAGAGGTTAGCCAACTTGTTTGCTTATAGGGGACAGTTTGTCGGTTCGTTAGTTCATTTGAAACGTGTAATCTATTCATAGAACTGTTTCAGTACTTTTAACAAATATCAGCTAAGATCTCTGTTCACCCTAAAAAGAAGACAGCGTGTGCTCATACAATGAAAATACGGATTAGAAATATTGTTCATTAATAATTAGATATAGCTATTAACAGAGTAAAAACATTATAAAGACTCATTACTAGCAAGCAACAAAAATGAATCATTTCTAGCAAGAAAAAAGCGTTTCCAGCTACTAACCAATATTGCTAGCTGAGAGATATATGTTCAGAAACTGAAAAACGTGATGATATATTGCTCTAATGGCCCAATTATGATAAAATATTTTAACAAGAACACATGATAATGATGATGATGTTGGAACTTATTCTGTAGTATATACTGGAATCAGTAGGATACTCAGTTTTTCACTAACTTACAGAAGAAGTACGGTGGTTGACCTCATAGGAATTGCTTTATAAATAGGTTACTGGCAAATGCAAGGCTGTCTGCATTGCGAATAATTCGGACGTTTCTAAACACCCTGAAACGTTTCATCTGCTTAAGAACATTGCCTCACTTAGCGTCTGTGCCATGGCGAGTGTTCCGAAGAGTTGAATAATCACATTCCACCCTGTTCCCATTCGTAACAGAACCAGGCGCGCTAGATTGCGGTGTCACAGTTTAACGGTGACTTCTATTTCAGCTAGAACTAAGAAGTTCTCTAATTTTTACCTTTGTCGGGTCATTGGATTGTAGAATGGGCTTCCAGCGAGCGTGTTCCTTTCATCGTACAATATTGCTTCATTTAAATGAAGCGTGAAAAGATATTTTTGCAAGATCGCGGCGACTGTCATTTGGTTGCTATCTTACAAATCGGTACAGTGCAAATGAAAAAAAAAGAATGTATTAGTCAGGGGATCTTTTAAATTTGGTAATTACTAAATTAACTCCATGTTAATTCAAACAAAGCAGTGAACAAACAAACAGTTGTATTATAGCTGCCATAATTATAAATAAAATCCGCTTGCATGGCCCGTGCTTGAGCCTGGCTGGGCAGCGCACGCCATCAGTTAAGCAAGATTGTCGAGATAAAGTCCGTAACTCGATTAGCTAATTAACAATTTTACACAAATTATAACGACCTCCAGCCGCTGACCTCGCGGGCGCCTGTTTCGTTTCATTATTTTATCGTTGTTTTATCGTTCCCGTATCGGGCTATTCCCGGCAAGTTCAAATGGTAGGGGTGATTTGTTTAATTATACTCGCTTAAATATATAATTGTTTTTGATTATTTTTATCTATAAGTTGAAACTTTGTAAAATTAATTAAATATAATTTTATTTAAATATTTCGACAGTATTATGAATTAGGCATGGACACCAGGTCAGGATGTTGGAGATGGCTCTGGGCAGAACAGCTCATTACCCAGCATATCTACACAAAGCGAGCAAACTTCTTCATAAAAAAAATAGGTTGAAGTTTTGTACAAGGCTTTGTTTGATGTATGAAACGTGAACTCGAAAGTCTCATACTCACAACTTATCACGTCTTAAGTTATGCAAGATCAAAAGTTGTATTTTGTGAATGTTTAGCTCCATATGTGATAAATCAGTTTTACGAAGTTGTTGAGCACAAAATCTCTAATAATAGTGCTGTTAACTTTTTTTTATTGAATTAATCCATAAAATTAAGAAAAAGATAAAAGGACCGGTGTGATGTGGTGACAGATAGAACATTGGCCCCATCTCAAAAAATTTCAGGAATGGTGGATAATACGCCTAGGCTAGTTCACCAGTTTAAAGTCACTCAACGTGTGATAAAGCGGGCTATGGTGGGAAAACTCTGTGAAGTATAAAATCCAAAAGGAGCTCATCCTGCAGAGAACCATAGTTATTGCCATAGCTGTCCGTAGCCCTCGATTCATATCGATATTGCGCTAGTATAGACGCCTAATAAAAAATAATATTACATTCACAATATTGTTTTATAAATAGTGTTCGTGAGTTTTCATATAAAAAACGACCTAGTGTTACAGAATAAAAAAGGTGGTAAAAATTCGCAGTATAGCCTGAGCCTTAATTTTCATTACTTTTATTAACCCCTGCTGAATTACAGGAGTCGTTTTTATTACTTAGTATGGACCGTATTGCTAATGTCTCCGCGTGAATTTACTTAGACGCCACATATCATGTGCATAAAAAGTTTCGCATGATTTTTTTTCCGCCAATACATGCGCTTTCAAATGATTACAAGTATTACATTTGCGTAAAATACTGCGCGGATAAATTCACAGTGCAGTCTAGGCCTTACATAGACCTATGCATTTTTTTTTTCTATTTATTTAAGGAACTTTTGTACCTCGGCACATGCCAGCCCCATCGTATCCTAAGCATGCACTACTAGCATTTATTTCTGATGGGGAGCCATCAGCCTGAACAACCTATGCATTTTAATTAAATAAATTTCATCCCCCTGTACATAGAGGGGCATAGTCCCATACAAAAATGTCATTTGAAGAATAATAAGAATATATATTCATGCTATATATCTTACGCGATGAACAGAGATACAATAGTGACTGAATCCACTTTGCGCTTATATGTCGGTCCGAACATGACCAGTAGCGCAAAATGATCGGCGTTCTCACAGCACTAGTAGACATGACATTTCTACTAGATGCAATGCGGATTTCCTCACGATGGTTTCCCTTCACTAGTGAGCATGTGGTACCTAGATCCGTACATAATCTGGAAAAACCCAAAGGTACGTGCCGGAAATCGAAACTACGAGCATTCGCGTATTCACGCATGGAAACCGATCCGTTATTCCACTAAGCCACCACAGTCAACTCATTTGAAATTAAAAAATAATTCTTTGTTGTATTTGTCTTTCTTTATATATTTAATTAGATTTTTGTTTTGTAACATTTTTTGTGGAAATTTTGCTGGGTTATGTATCCTTTTTTATGTATTTTTTATTATTTATGTATTGCTGTATGTTTCTCTGAAAATATGAAAAATGTTCCGTCATATTTTTCAGCCACTTAATAAACCTTTACATTTAAACATTATATTGTAATAAGACTGAATTGTTTTCATTTAATACAGATTATATATACGCGAACTGCATTTTTTAAATACTTAATTGTTCGTAAACTACGTTTATAAGCCCCACTAATCCGGTTTAACGAAATTATTCCAATTAGAAATATTTATTTTTAATTAGTATGATAACAATCTATTATTTGAATGTAAAGTATACTTTGAGCTCTATATAAGCCACACCGTCATACATACCGAGTTCTGTTACACTGGTCTAGTTGTACACGGCCATACAGCAGTAATAACTTTACGCTATTAATTAACTTAAAGTACGACTTAAGTAAATAATATTTTATCTCAACTATTAAAAATATTTAATGGGGTCGAATTTTATTTCAAGATATTCAAATAAAACTGAGCTCGCTATCAACTGTTTTATGGTGGCATAGCAAGGTGACTACATCGCTTGTGATGGTAAATATGTGTCAAACTTGTACCTACGACCACTAAAGGATGAAAGTTTAATTTAAAAAAAAATCTGTCAGCAGAAAGCCTAAACCAAACAAGATTCGATAAACAATAATATAAGGCCTAGGTCAGACCCTGCATAGAATATTGTTCGCATCTCTGGAACGGTTCTAATCGGTATTTTTTCACGTCCTGCATAGGTTGCAGCGGTGGGTTGTCCACATTGTGAATGATCCGGATGTTACTAAGCATCTTGAACCGCTTCAGTCGCGCAAGAGATATTACCTCACGGAGCGTTCTCTACTGTCTCTATAATGGTCAGTGTTCTAAAGAGTTATTTAACCTTGTTCCAGCCTGTCCCTTCCGCAGTAGAACCACGTGCGCGCTTACGGAGTCACGGTTACACGGTAACTCACTTCCCGGTTAAGACTAAAAAGTTCTCTAATCCTTTTGTCGAGTCGTTGAGCTGTGGAATGGTCTTCCAGCGAGCATATTTCCACGATCGTATAACTTGGGCATCTTTGAGAGAAGAATGAATAGGCAGTAGTTGGGAGGACGCAGTTCAACGTTGGACTCATCTTCACCTCCAATCAGGTGTTATTATTGTTAGGTCTTATTTGTTGTACGTTATAACTTATAAGGTATGTTTTTGTATATTTGGTCCTAATATTTAAATAGCACCGTGACGCCCGCGCAATCGATTCCCCTGAGCGTCAGCTGAAAATCAGCGCTGGATGGCGCGTGCAGCGTCGCCCAGCATACGCTGAGCTGAGTGCTCTTTGAGATGGGTAGCAGCACACAGGATACATGATGTGATGTTATGTTTTCTTTCATTGTTGTTTTTTTTTATATAAATATGTTTGTTGTGTGTTGTTATCTTTTTGGCTCAATAAACTTTTTCTTTCTTTTCTTTATTTTTTTAAATTGTGGTCAAGCGTCCGCTTGTAAATAATTAAAAAAAAAATACACATACAGCCGAATAAAGAACTTCCTCGATTTCGGAGTCGCTTACAACAGCTTTTGATGGTTCTACCAGCACAGTGACGCGACAGCAAATTAGAAAGCGCGTAAAAGGAGCAACCTGTATAGCGCATAGAGCGTGATACAAATAGTAGAAACAATGACACGCGTCCGTCTGTGAGTTGAGAAGGTTTCGCAACGTGACGCACGACTCGACTAACTGCGTGTCGACCTGTCGACCGTCCAGCCTTCATGCATTACGTACTTGCACAATGATACAGTAATTGATTTCAATGCTGATGGATAATATCCGTTTGAAATCGCCTCTATTACGACTTTACATTGTAGCGGTAAGCAGACTAATCGATTATTTTACTAATCACAAGGCTTAGGGCAAAATTTATAAAGACTTCTTTGACTTTGTTTAGACTACGCAAACGTTGCAAATAAAACTAGTCGTTTGTGGTAAATGGAGACCTTGCGGCATTGGCTGTTACGACAATGAATAAAAATATTTTGGAATATGATAATCACCATTTGTTGATGGAATGTGTCCGATCTGAATCTGTGGGAGAGGCGTTTGTGAGTGCCTTTGGTCTGAACAGACTGGACGTCGGGATTTTTAACAAAGTTTTAACAGAACTGTTATCTGATGAAGCATCTGATCTATTCAGGTCAAGGGCACCATATGTCATATGTTAGGTATTTTTTTAAATTCGCCGGGTGCCGAGGAAGTGGCCAATGCTGTACCCTTGGCCCCGGCAGACGAGTAGGAGAAATACCCCAGAGGTTTTATTCGGTGCAAGTCCGACACACCGGGGGGCGGCCCTCACCGCCCCCTGAGGTCCGTTAGGGGTTTCCTCCGGGTTACAAAAAAAAGTTATTTTTTTATAAAGGTACAATGGAGCTGACATACGTATGCACGTAAAAGTCCTCTAAACAAATAGAATAAAAAAAAATTGGAATCTTTAAAATGTAACAAAAATATATTATATATTTTTGATGGCATGGCGATTGCCAGAACTGGGTTATGACCACAGTACACAAGTGAAAAAATCGTCATAGTGACTCGCTTTGGCCTGTCGCGTTTCGCGATCAGCTTGTGTATATCCAGTAACTCGTATACCTAAAATAAGTCTAAAATGATTACTTTGTCAACTTAACAAGCCATGAATTATTAACGATGATATATAAAAAAAAAACTCATCTTAAAGACATCGACGTAACAATACTCCGTATGCAATATTAAAAGCGAAAAAAATGTTGCCTACATTTGTACGTATGTGAGTTACTTTTAAATTCAACTTTTTATTACATTTAATGTCATAATCGGGCTTGTGGCAAAGGTTTACATATTATATGCTAAATTCAAATGGATATCATATTTGGTTTAAAAGTTATAAGCCTTTCACAGACGAGCAGATGGACAAAGGGCGTAACTCCCCAACTTGAGTAAGAAAAGTCACGTCTCTCGGTCAATTATTTAATTAAAATCAATGTCAACCTACTGTAAATCGTCAATTTCGTCAACCTTAACTTGGCTCTGTGAATACATAGGTTATTCTCATGTTTTTGTTATAAGTTCAGTTTTTTTTGTTAAAGAAGCAATGACTAAACAGAATAGTGTCTACAAACCACAGAATAAGCTCACGGTTAGCCTCTAACCTGCTGCCGACCCTGACGAAGAAGATAGGTGATTACACCAACTGGTCCTGAATCATGACTGGGCGAGGTGAATCAACATGACGGGCATTTTCGATCATAAATAGTAACATGCCGAATGCCGTCGGCTACAAAAGAAATACAGATTGCTGGTATTTAGAATAAATAAAAAAACAAAACAACTGTGTATTATTGTAATGTGATCGTAAATGTAATCGTGTGTAAATTATCGTCGTAAATAAACTTAACTGGTGTTATTATAAAATGAAGTGTATCCCTAGAATATACTTAAAACGAAAATGTAATATGAATAATTGTCTTTTTGGACATTTGTATCTATTACCAAAGAATATTAATAAAAGATTTTTTAAAGTTAATGTCTTATTAATTTTTAAAAGTAGGGTTTGTTGTGACTTAGTGGATAAGGAACCGGTATGCATGCGCGGCGACGCGAATGGTTTAAGTTCACACCACATGCTCACCGATGAAGGAAAACATCGTGATGAAGCTGGCATGGCATCTAATAGGAATGTCATGTGTACTAGTGCTGTAAGAACGGTGATCAGCTGCCCTCTGGTCACGTTGCGCATGACATATAAACGCAAAGTAGATACGTCCAATAATGTAGCTCTGCTCATCCCGTAGGGGCTATGGTGTGGCTATATTATTATTATTTATATTTAAAAGATAAATTAGGCATATAGGAATTTATCGTTCATAAAAATAAATATGAAACATACTTTAGATAATCATGTACTTACAATTTTATATAAAAACAATATTATTGATTAAGGTTGGGCAAATGTTTTATTGTGTTACGGAACTTCACAATATAGCAGTAGTGTTCATTCCATAGATGCATTAAAGCATTGCATGCCCTGACGATAAATAAGTCTGGAATAAATTGCTTAAAGTTAAACAAAAAAGGAACCATTTATATTCATATTTATTCTAAATTCACGTCATCTATCTTTCCTATGAAAGCAATATAATATTTACTATCATAAAATAATATTCAAATTAATTACGCGAATTCTGCGTACCCTGCCTAAATATCCTATGTACGTCACTGCAATATAGGTGTACAAATATGAATTCGAGGGACCAAATAAAGAGAATTCTGATGGAGGCTAAGCTCCGAAGTACGCTGAATGCACGAGAGTGCTTAAAGCGATTAATGAATGTTAAGGATGTAAAAAAGATTTGCAAGCATAGAAAGAAGTGACCTTCCATTCCCACTGTCTACTCCAACAGGGATTCGGCGTAGCGATAGATGGATAGATGTATTAAAGTTTGGTAAAACTCTTTGCTGTGATTTATATATCTAAATTCTATAATTAATTATCTACTTTTTATAATCATTGAACCTATTATAATATTTCTAAACGTTTTAGATAATGAGGTTTCCTGTTGTAAACATAAAAAGTAATTTAAACCTATTAATTCATTTATTTTAAAGGAATTCTTAAATGATGTCTTAGTTAACCCGTTCGTTGCCAATGTAGCACATATACAGTTATTTGTTGCGTGAATTCTCGTGCGCGTCCACAACTCAGCATTACAAATATAAATTAATTAGGAAAATAGTTTATTTTCTAAAATGTTTTGTGTTAAAAACATCATCAGATAACACTTATGGTGCAATATTTCAAATTTCCTTTGAATCCCGTTACCGTAATGACATTTTTTTTATTTATTATTGTTCCTGTACCTATATTTTACGTCCTTATTTTATAGAAGGACAGCAAACAAAGTACACCGCAGTGGTGCGCAATTTAAGACCGACGGCGACGGTCTTCGGGAAATAATTCTTTAACAGTCCCTTTAATTCTATAATCAAGCCCATTTTCTTTTTTTAGCTTAGATTGTCTTTCACTAACAAATTGAATCTAGTTTAGACTTGCATAAAACGCTATTTAATTGATGCGGCTTAGCTTGACTTCAATGGTGATTTAAATTGGACAGTCGTTAAAACTGGATAATGTTTCCGTGCAAGACCATATGCACAGTTTAACGCTAAATAGCATTTTCTACAAGTTTAAACTAGGTTTAGTTTGCTAGTGCAAGCCGCCCTAAGAAACCTACTTAACTTAAAAGTACTTGAAGTCAATCTCACCTGAAAGAAGATGCCAATGGGTCCGAAGGTGGAAGTGTTTGGCTAACTAATGTTTATTCAATATTCTTTTAAAGACTTCGAAATTGTGAGATCATTGAAAAATAGACGCGGAGAGCGTATTCCACTCCTTAGTTGTTTCATGTAATGAACACGGCACCAAATAATATTCTGATGAACGAAGAAGAAGGAACAAGAGAATGAATTTCTTGTGCACATTCTCAAGAAAGCATGCGGTAAAAGACTGCAAAGCTGGTTCCTTTAGATCGATGCTTAGAGAAAAAGAATTCGAATGGGCGCATAATAATCACCATCAGTCTATAACTGGGCATAGATTATATCTATTATTTTTTATTACCTATTATTATTATTTGTGGGAAGAAATGCCATTGACAGCGGCCGTCGTTATGCTAGCCCACATGTACCTACTACGACTGAAAGTCTGTAACAGGAATTTTTTTGTTGCACCAACACTTTCAGCGCCATCTAACGATGCCACCACGAAACCACGTCTATCCTAGTCGATTTTTTTTAATGGCTGAACGATAGCCGTATCTTTGCCGTTCGAGATATGACGTCGTCAAAGAAAGTATCCGTTCGATGATTTTTGACACTTTGGAAAAGATGGAGTTCGAGCCGTAGCTGTTCCAATCTCGGCCAACACTAAAATAAATTTTTAGATAATAATTTGGGTCCCGCTGGTTCTCAAATCATCGTTAATTATGCCCACCATTGTGGGTTTCAGTTGGTACCTAAGAAATTAGGATGTTCGTCTTAACTGCGGTTTGTCAATAAGGCAGCCCTTCGACGTGTGAGCTGTAGAAATTGATGGGAACACTAAGTGCGCTCTTCAACCCCCTGCAGTCTCGGAAGTTTTCTTCAGGACCAATGGATCGCTTCAGGGACGATTCCATGGGGTCCACTTGAAGGTATCGCCGTGTCGCATCAGCGGGCGGTGTCATATATATAATGATCGGATATTAAGTTCATAATCTTTTAATATTCAAATCACTAAACTAGCATACCCTCGGGTTTTTTGTGTTAAAACAAAGAAACATGCTTTAATGTGGAAACTTGCCTCTCATTAGATCTTAAGTTTATTAAGATTATATTACATTATATTACCTTTAATCAAGAGAATAAGTTGTATCAAGATGATCAAATAAATAAGTTTCCCTTTATTAGACTTATAATTTGTGTGTGCCCTTGGGTTTACCTCCGTTTGAGTGATTGGTTGGCTGGCGCTCTAAATAAATTTTGTCAACCACTACACCTCGCGGCAAGGCCTGTGACCAGCCCTGATATTATAGATGTCTGTCCTCATGCTCGCATCAGACTGAGATTTGAACGCAGGTCCAGGTCGTGAGTTTCTTGTAGGAAAACATTGTGAGACTCACGCCCTACACATTATGTGGATCAATCCATATACGTATGGATTTGATGTTACATAAATGGCGTACCCAAGTGGAGCCTCGAGGAGTGTAAACCCAAGTAGTTTTATTAGTATCATAATCATGGTAGGAAAACCATGTTGATGGTGATTTTTTTTCTTTTATAAGAAAGTTTGTAGTAATACCTACATGTTTTGTTTGTTTGCACATTTTTGTTTAAATACCTTTAGAGATGGCAAATTAAATACTTTTAAAATATTTATAGATTTATACTAGTATATGCTTTGCATTGTATAAATTCTTAGTTATAAGTAATTTGGTTAACAACTTAATTATATTGTTAAAAAATTTTAAGCATGGCTGATAGTCAGTTTAATATTGATATCCTATTAAAGGATGAATTGATACATGAATTAGAATGCCACAATATTCAATGTAATGAAGAGGACACAGTGCAAAATCTTTGTTCCTTATTAAAGCATGCTATTCGTTTACAGCGGAGTAGTTCAGAAAGTTTGTCTCATTTTTCTGAGACTAATATTAAAAGTGAAGAGGTTGTTTTAAAATCGAAATATGCTGAGATATGTGATAAAATAAAGTCATCTGATAGATTGTCTCCTGCCACCCGGTTTAGTTTATTAAATAGAATTAAATATTTTATACACCGACTTAGACGAATCCGTCCACCGTCAAAGTTTTGTATGGAGTTGTCTAGTTCCTTCTTTCAACTCTTGGCTAGGTTAGATCCAGATGCAGGTTGTGATGACCATATATCTGATACCATGGATAAATCTCTTGAGTACAAAAATTCTGGTTTAGGTAAAAACAGAGAATATAACCTCGAATCTTTAAATTTAAAATATAGTGGAAATTCATGTGTTCGTTTGTTCGTTTTGCGTTTAGAGGAATTATGTGTGGCTAGGGATATCCCACAGCCAGTGATTTTTAAAAAATTTCCTGTCCTTCTAGAAGGATCTGCTTTGTTGTGGTATAGAGCCAACAAACTTAATTTTAGTGATTATGACGCGGTTGTCTTTGCTTTATTGCAAGATTTTGAAATTCCAGACTATGATTTTCGATTATTACAGGAAATTCGTGCACGCACACAGGCCAAGGAAGAATCTATGGTCATATATTTATCAACAATAATGGGAATGATGTCTCGGTTGACTAAGCGGCTTTCTGAGGAAGAAATGCTCGCGATTGTTTTGCGCAATATTCGTCCAGAATATTCCAGACAATTTGCTTTAATTAATATAACCTCTATTCAACAGCTGAAATCACTTAGTAAGCAATTAGAATTGTCGAAGGTTATTTGCAGCGGTTTTAAGGATCCTGTGGTTCCAAAGGACTCAGTTGCACCAGACTGTTACGCTACTGTTAGTAACAAATCTTTACAGGTTGCTTCGATGCCTAAAAAGGTAAGTGGCAATATTTATGTTAAGGAGCCTGGCCAATTGGTTCAGAGAGATCTTCCTAGTGATAAGACTCGTCATATCACGCAGCGTGGTTCGCGTTCGCGCGACCTTAAATGTTTCAAATGTGGTGCTCCAGGTGTTAAGTCACCGGATTGTAGGAATTGTAATACTCCAAAAAACGAGTGAGTGGTGTCTCCCAGCATACACCCTCACCTCGCGTGGAGACACCCTTTGAACGCCCTCGTCTAGACGAGAGAGCTTACTTAACAGTTAAGGTCTTAGACATTGATATTTGTGGTCTTTTAGACAGTGGTGCTAGTTGTTCCATCTTGGGCAATGATGCACACAAATTCTTTATGAATATGGGTTTTCCTTTGCATAGTTTAAGGAAATCTTTTCATGTGAAAGTGGCTGATAATAGGAAACATGTATGTTGTCATTATATGGACATACCTGTTAGGTACAAGGATAAAGTTCAATTAATTCGTTTTTATGTTCAACCAAATATTAATATTTCTGTTTGTTTCGGGTTAGATTTCTGGAAAGCTTTCGAGTTTGCTCCAGATTTATTGCAGCAATTACCAAAAGATTTAATTAATAGTTCCTTTGATTTTAATAGTGTAGAAAGTTCTGGTTTATGTAATTTTGAATCCCTTAGTAAAGATCAAAAATTTGAATTAGAATCCATAATGAGATTGTTTGACTGTATAGATACAGAGAAAGTGGGCTTAGGTCGCACTCATCTCATTGAGCATAATATTGATACGTCGGATGCTCAACCTATTAAACAGAGGTATTATCGCTTGAGTCCTGAAAAACTTAAGTTATTAAATAAAGAATTAGACCGTATGTTAGAGCTTAATATAGTTCAACCTTCAAATTCTCCGTGGAATTCACCGGTTACTATGGTTCCAAAACCGAATGGTGAAGTGCGTTTATGTTTAGACAGCAGGAAGCTGAACTCTGTTTCTAAAACAGATGCTTATCCGTTACCATATATTCATTATATCTTGGATAATCTGAGAGATGCTAAATATCTAACTTCTTTGGATTTAAGTGCTGCTTATCATCAGATAGGGTTAACGGAATCTTCTAAAGAGAAGACAGCTTTCACAGTTCCCGGTAGAGGTTTATTTCATTATGAAGTTATGTGTTTTGGTCTAGTAGGAGCATCTGCAACTATGCAACGCTTGATGGATAATTTGTTCACAGCCAAATTTGATAATAAGGTCTTTTGTTATATAGATGATATTGTCATCTGTACCAGAACATTTGAAGAACATCTCTCTATTCTGAAAGATGTAATGGAAATTTTAAAGTCTGCAAATTTAACCATAAACATGAATAAGTCAACTTTTTGTAGGTCTGAATTAAAATATTTAGGTTATGTTGTTGATCACTTTGGTCTTAGGACTGATCCTTCTAAAGTTGATGTAATAATGAACTTTCCTTGTCCTAAAAATGTTAAAGAAGTTAAACGGTTTCTAGGAATGGTAGGATGGTACCGTCGTTTTATTGATAACTTTTCTAAAGTTGCACGACCTCTTACCCGATTGACGAGTAAGAAAATAACATTTACGTGGTCACCAGAGGCCGACGAGGCATTTAATTTATTAAAGACAGCTCTAATAACTGCTCCAATATTAAAATATCCTAATTTTGATATTCCATTTTATATACACACTGACGCTTCTTCATACGCTATAGGAGGTGTATTAACTCAAAGAGTGGATGATGTAGACCATCCCATTGCTTATTGTAGTAGGACTCTGTCTCCCCAAGAAGTTAATTATACAGCAACTGAACGTGAATTACTAGCCGTAATTTTTGCTTTAGAGCAATACCGACCGTATATAGAAAGTAGAAAATGTTTTATTATAACTGATCATGCATCATTACAGTGGTTTTATAAACTTAAAAACCCTACAGGTAGATTAAATAGATGGGCTTGTCGTTTAAGTCAATTTGATTTTGAAATTATTCATCGAAAGGGTAAAGAACATGTTGTCCCTGACACGCTTTCCCGTATCAAAATTGATTCTATTGAGATAGACACTCATTCTATTACAGATCCCTGGTATATTAATTTGTTTAAAAATGTTTCGGAAAATCCACAACGATTTCCCAATTTTAGTATTATGGAAGGTCAATTATATAGATTATGTAAAAATAAATATAATTTAATATCCCAATTTGATTGGAAGGTAGTAGTTCCGGTGGAGAAACGTTCTGATGTTCTACTAAAATACCATGATGACCCTACTGCTGGACATTTTGGTGTAGCAAAAACTCATAAGCGTATCAGTTCTTTGTATTTTTGGCCGTCGTTATTTAAAGATGTTAAGGAGTATGTTAAAACATGTGAAACGTGTAATACGTATAAACCAGTGAACACAGCTCGCCCTGGTTTCATTGGCAATCCTCGTCAAGTTGTTCGTCCATGGGAAGCAATATCTTGTGACATACTAGGTCCATTCCCTCCGTCCTATCTAAGAAACCAATACTTATTTGTTGTGTCAGATTATTTTAGTAAATATGTTTTATTGTTTCCTCTACGTAATGCTACTGCCAAAGCAATTACCAAATGTGTTGAAAAATATGTATTTATGGTACATGGTGTTTGTCGTGTATTATATACCGACAATGGACCTCAATTTACTTCACATGAGTTCAGGAAATTACTTACTGACTATGGTGTTCCAAACATCTTTTATAATCCGCTCTATCACCCGCAGTGTAACCAAACGGAGCGTGTGAATCGCGATTTGGTGCGTGCTATTGCCTCCTATGTGCGTTCTGATCACCGGAAATGGGACCAGAACATTCCAGAGATTCAATGTGCATTTAACACCTATTATCACGAAAGCACCAAATTCACGCCTTTTTATTTGAACCACGGTCGTGAAATAATACTCGATGGTTCAACTTACAATAGTAATGTACCCCTGAATGATTCTGAACTAGTAGTCCGTACTGAACCTTTTGTCCATAGGTTACCTAGGATAAAAGAGATATATCATCTTGTTGAGCGTCATTTGAAGGAGGCTCATCAACAGTATGGGAAATATTATAACCTCCGGAAACGCCCTCTTGACCTTAAAGAAGGTCAGTTCATTTATAAAAAGTGTTTCCCTTTGTCTAGTGCACCTAAGCATTTCTCGGCTAAGTTGTCACCTAAATATGAAAGGTGTATAGTTCATAAGAAACGTGGACGTTTGGTCTATGAGTTGAAGTCTCTTGATGGTAAGCCTTTGGGTTCGTACCATATTAAGGACCTGGTTATTCGTGGTAACCCCACTGAATCTGGTCCGTAGGCCATCTTTAGCCGCGATGCATTCCGTGTTACCATGATGGTACACGCAGTGAAGCCAAGGACATATTTTTATTAGGCTAGGTGATGTCATTGCGACAGTAGCCCTGTCACAATGCCACCATCCTTAGGTTAAGTTTAATTATTTTTCATTATTCTGTACTTGTATATAGTGTAGTTTATATAGGGATTAAATTCTCTTATTATTCTTTTGTTTTCTGGCTAAAACAATTATTCTTAAGTTTAGGTTTGACCATAAACTTGATTTTTATGGATTGATGAGTTGTTATACTGCATCTCCCTTTCTTGCGTTACCTTTAATAGGTTAACATTTATTAGTGTATCATGTTGATATCTGTTATGAGTCCTACTTCATGTTTATGAGTTTAGGATCTCCCTCCCTTTGTAATGAGACTTGTCCATATCAATAGGACTAAGTTTTCTAACATGTTTTAGTTAAGTTTTCTTTTTTTTTTTCATTATGGTAATAAGTTCTAGATTATTAGGTTTGTGTACTATGAGTCACTATTGTGGGATAAATGGTGGATCTCTATGGTGTTGGTATGAGTGCTTCTCATAGAGAGTAAGTACCTCTAGTTGATTAGGTTTAGTAATATATTGTTGGTAGATTAATTTTGTATTTTTTTTTTAGTTATAAGGGTGTTTGGGTTTTCTTTTCTTTTCTTTTAGTAGTTAAGGGGAAACTTATGTTGGTATGGATAAAGTGTTGTCCAGTACTCATGTACAGGATGGTTTTTTTTGTTCATATAGAAGTTTTTTTTTGTTCATATAGAAGTTTCTTTTTTTTTGTTCATATACAGGTTGTTTTCTTTTGCTTAATGACTATTTCCAATAGTTTATTATTAGCCTGTTTTCGTTTCAGTTTGGCGAAAATTTTATTTTTATTACTAAAAATAAAATTTTCTTTCCCAACAAAGGGGGTGTGTAACAGGAATTTTTTTGTTGCACCAACACTTTCAGCGCCATCTAACGATGCCACCACGAAACCACGTCTATCCTAGTCGATTTTTTTTAATGGCTGAACGATAGCCGTATCTTTGCCGTTCGAGATATGACGTCGTCAAAGAAAGTATCCGTTCGATGATTTTTGACACTTTGGAAAAGATGGAGTTCGAGCCGTAGCTGTTCCAATCTCGGCCAACACTAAAATAAATTTTTAGATAATAATTTGGGTCCCGCTGGTTCTCAAATCATCGTTAATTATGCCCACCATTGTGGGTTTCAGTTGGTACCTAAGAAATTAGGATGTTCGTCTTAACTGCGGTTTGTCAATAAGGCAGCCCTTCGACGTGTGAGCTGTAGAAATTGATGGGAACACTAAGTGCGCTCTTCAACCCCCTGCAGTCTCGGAAGTTTTCTTCAGGACCAATGGATCGCTTCAGGGACGATTCCATGGGGTCCACTTGAAGGTATCGCCGTGTCGCATCAGCGGGCGGTGTCATATATATAATGATCGGATATTAAGTTCATAATCTTTTAATATTCAAATCACTAAACTAGCATACCCTCGGGTTTTTTGTGTTAAAACAAAGAAACATGCTTTAATGTGGAAACTTGCCTCTCATTAGATCTTAAGTTTATTAAGATTATATTACATTATATTACCTTTAATCAAGAGAATAAGTTGTATCAAGATGATCAAATAAATAAGTTTCCCTTTATTAGACTTATAATTTGTGTGTGCCCTTGGGTTTACCTCCGTTTGAGTGATTGGTTGGCTGGCGCTCTAAATAAATTTTGTCAACCACTACACCTCGCGGCAAGGCCTGTGACCAGCCCTGATATTATAGATGTCTGTCCTCATGCTCGCATCAGACTGAGATTTGAACGCAGGTCCAGGTCGTGAGTTTCTTGTAGGAAAACATTGTGAGACTCACGCCCTACACATTATGTGGATCAATCCATATACGTATGGATTTGATGTTACAAGTCTCTAGGCATTTATATGAGCAACTGGATGTATACAAGCCGATCCCGAAACGCGACAGGACGAAGCGAGCTAGCTAGCTCAATCTGCAATCTTTCAAATAATTTAGTAGTTTATAGTAATGAAGAAAGAGGAAGAAACATGAGAGTGAGAACTCACCGGCACTCTCCACGGCGCCCGGAGACGCGGCCACCGTCTCACATTCATCTCGCTTCTCAAACACACTCACTTTAGTCACTTGCCGCTGTCCATTTAACCCTAGAATGGCGTCGATCGTATGTCTCGGCTGACTCGCACCCGCTTGCGTGAGACCGAGACGCGTCTTTACGTCTAATGACTGCAGCTGCATTTGGTGCGCGTGGAAGAACATCCCCATTCTGTTTAAAGTCTCCAAGTTTTGCTGATGCTGTGACAAGGTTATGGACTGGTCAGTCACGTTAATGGATGAGGTGGAATTGGGACTACTCGTATGAGATCGCGGGCTGTTCGTGTCCGATCGGTCGGGAGTTCGATTGAAGAACCCATCGTCGGGGACGTCCATTGCGGAGCGTGACGCGACTGTTACTGGCGAACAATCGTTCTAGTGTTGCCAATCTTGAATACATTTCTCCCTAAAATATTTTTGATGTACCTCAAATATCCTTTGATTGTTTTACGCTGTCTCGACTAAGTTACACCGGACCTGATGCTACACACAGCGCGCTCTAAAATCTGACTGCATTTGTCAAGATAAAAAAACTATTAATTGAAAACTGCTGTGATCATGCGGCCAGTTCGGAAGTACCCTCATTATGTATTCTTTATTTGATCAGTAACTAAAACAATTTTTTCTTGCCTACATCGTAAATCAAAAAATGAGAGATAATAAACAAAAACATGGTTTTAAAAAATTATTCATCCTTAATTGAAAGCATAATAATTTCCGCAATTAAAAAACATATCAGAATGTAGGAGGTTTTTAAGACATAAGAGGCTCAGCTACATACAATATGAAATGAAATGAAATAAAATTAAATATAACTTTATTCAAATAGGCCTACTTCCAAGCACTTTTGAATCGTCAAAAAAAAAACAAAGTGAATCTGCCACCGGTTCGGAAAGCAGAATCTACCGAGAAGAGCCGGCAAGAAACTCTGGTAGTTGCTCCTTTTAACATAATGAGGTACAATAACAGGTATAATATATAAATGATTGAATGCCCCGCGAGAACGATTGCATATATTAAGACCACGCACCTTTATCATTCAAACAGTCATTAATGAAATAATATCCCTTTTTTATGATCAAAATACTTCCCAGCAACTTTTCTGTTGAGGTGTTTGACTAAATTTCACCTCTTATAACAGAATCATGCGGGCTAGCTTACAAAGCTGCAGTTTTACTGTTACTTCCTTTCTCAAGACAAACGAAAACGTTTCTTTGCCATGTAGCCAGGCTTTTGCATGATCTTCCAATCGCTGTATTATCTTCGCCTTATAATGTTCTTTAAAAGCGGTATGGGGAAACTTAGGCTGAAAGTTATAGACGCAACAATGACTTTTCTCAAACAATAAAAAATATATTATTTTACTAATATAAAGCCGATTTCGTCAACTTGAAAGTAGCTTTTCGAATACTTAGCCCTTATACGAGTTCCAATATTATATTTAGTTCCTAAGAAAAGACAAACCTATTTTGAGAGCAAAGTCTAAGGAAAGGTAAAATAGCTTCTAAGCCTTAGAGTTAAACAACCTCATTGACTATATTTTATGTTTAAGAAGTCCCGCACTTGGAGGTAAAGATGTCAAGTAGACATCACTGACGGTCGCCGTTCAGGGTGGGGGAGTGGGCGTGGCCTCCAGCAGTGGGGAGTCAAGTTTGGGGTCGCGCGAAGTGATTTTGTTTGCGCGGATCGCATTAGCATTTTCCCGTTTCTTGAGAGTTATTGGGACGAATAGTTTCTTTTCTGTTTGATTGGCTCGATTGTGCGAAGTGTTAGCTAGTTTGATTTCTTCGCTTCAGACGAGAATTGGGAATAAGGGTTTCTAAACTGCCTTTTTAGTATTGAGCAACTTAATCTCACTGTTTGGGCTTATTTACATACTACCCTTAGCGCGTGGCTTCTGTCGTTTTCTAACTTTTTACATTTAGTTGCATTTGTAGTCTTATTTCAATTGATTTCAAATTTGTGGTGGTAGGGCGATTGCCCGAACCATGACCATAGTAACTAACTCAACCAAAAGTAGACCAACTCATGACCATAGTACACGAGTGTAAAGACCGTCATAGTGACTCGCTTTGGCCTGTTGCTTATCAGAATCATCTTGTATATATCCAGTTGTTCATATACTTAGAGACCTTTAGTCGTGGTATATGTGGGCCGACATGACGATGGAGACATAATCGATTTTTGTCCTTTAATGGTCGCTTTCGTTTTTGGACTACACAGCACTTACCATCAGGTAGACTGTAGTTTCTTACTCGAGCTAGTGTCAAAGCATATTAAGCGTTCTTTCTCCTAATTTCTCCTTCTTTCATTTTTTCTACATACAAATTTAATTACGCAAGTTCTCAGAAAGATTTTAGTCGTAAAATATTTGTTACAATAATCAACTTACATTATAGATTCAAATATAATTTATAGCTACATTTAATAATAATATATCGTGAAGATATATTCATTTTGGGGTAAGCAGATATACATTAATAACTGTATCAATTTTTGCGCTTATATGTCCAGTACCGTAGCTGATCTCCGTTCTCAGGGTACTTACACATAACATTTCTTTCCGATGCCTTGCGGGCTTTCACACTATATTTTCCTTTACCGGTAAGCACGTGATGTCTAAATCCGTACGTAATTTGGAAAAACTCGGTACATACCGGGGTCCGAACCTACACCAATTTGCGTTGCCGCATACGGAAACCAGTCCCTGATGTACTAGGCCACTACGGCCTAAAAAATAATAAAGTAATACACACAAAACGTTTAATTACCGCAAGAGTAATGCGAGTCTAAACAAACTCCCAATTAAGTCTAATAGATTCAATTCTACTTAATCAGACCAATCAATACGCTGCCAATCGTCTGGCCTCTCGCTCACACGCCCAGCGGGAAACAGAGACGGAGCATCACCGGACATCTGCCTGTTAACACACAAATTTAACCAAATCGGTTAACCCGTAACCAAACAATAACAGCTTTTCCAACTGACCACTTAATCTACCTTCAATAGCGACGTACTCAACTCTTTCAATCAAGCAATATATTACCTTAACCTTGACAGTATAAAGCCTTAATTTGTATGTGCAGTGTACATGATATATGACGTGTGGCTATTGAAGGAGCAATAGTCAATATAATATTGTCTTCTTCACACCTCAGTGTATCTCCGCACCTCTCATCTCAGGTGTAGCGACGGTTGCTGGGGGGCGGGGCTAGCGTGACGTCATCAGGTATCGACCAATCAGCGGTGTTTGTTTGTTTTTTTCGCAAGTTGACGCGTCTTGGCGTATTTTGGGTTTCTTTTGTTAGAGGTTAGTTACCACGCGGCGGCGGTAGAGTTAAGATTGAATTAAAGAAAATTTATTAAAAGTTGCGTTTATTTGAGACTATTTTCGTATTATTTTAATTGATAGCAGCACTTTACAATTTTAAATTAATTATTATTGGCTACTATATATAATCTATTATATTATATTATACTTGTGGCTGTGGGGAGAAAATGGACTGGTTTCCATGCACAGCATCACAAACGCTCGTATGTTCGAACTCCGGCACAGAGATCTAGGTTTTACCAGATTAGTTACGATACCACATGCTCGCCGGTGAAGGAAAATATCGTGAGAAAACCCACATGTCATCTAACAGAAATGTCATGTGTACTAGTGCTGTTAGAACGCCGATTAGCTACGCTGTTGGTCACGTTGGGTAAGACATATAATCGTAAAGTGGATACAGCCATTAACGCATATGCCCACCCCAAAAAGGATATAGCGTGACGATATATTATTAGATATTAATATTAATTATGGTTGTCCCATTGAAAGATTTATAAAATTGAGATTTTTTATTTTTTATTTTTATGAAAGTGATTATTAGATACTTATCCAGTCGCGTGCGGCTGTTTACTATATGTAACCCAAAAACGATCGATGTTTTTACTTCGCAGATAAAAATTGTATTTTTGGGTTGAAAATATAGAAAATGTTTTTAAAGGCTTAGGTACATGACGTAGCAGTAAATATAATTATTTTTTTCGCACTATTCTGTTTTCGCAAACAGCTGCTCATTAACTGGGGATCATTTTCAATGTCAGACGGCATTTCTCGCCGTCCTAACTCCTTAACCTATATCAGGCACAAGTGTGGTAATGTGTTGGGGTACTGCTGCCACCATTGAGATGACACCGCCAAACACCATTCGGCAGCGTTGGACTCAATCGAATGCCAATGAGGCTCTTACTTCGCGCAGGCTACTCAGTTTGAAACACTACGTAGAGCGCGCTCCATCATCGATCTCATCATCACTTTCAATCAAATGAGATTTAGGTCAAGCGCAAGCTTGTAATAAAATGTATAGTAAGTAAAGGTTACATAAAGTATTTGTTCCAGTAGGGGGTACCATAACCCTAGATTAATGTAATAAAGGCAAAATTAGAAAATGTTGTCTAAACGAGACTCGCTGGTGAAGGGCGCCGGTATTCGATCATACGCCGCTCACTCTAGTGATGTGACACTATCGATAACCAAAATACATCGAAGTTTAATACAGTATATTGTATTTTATTAGAAGACGATTTCTTACATTGATACCTATCTTTTAGTGGGATGATATAATATGAACTACAATCGTTACAAAGGCCCTGGTAAAAATTTTGTAATTAAGCACTTTGCTGCAGAAAAATACCTTTAAGAATATGTTAAACTTTGACTGATGTAATTTTATTTTTAGCTATTTATGTATCACCACGCTGCTTCTCTTTTGGAGTAGGTAAAGAGAAATGAACTCCACTTATTTAAATTTTTGCAAACGTTTCCTAAACAAATTTTCTTAATTTCTTCATGTACTCATGCAGAATTAGTGTTTTGTCAGTATATGTATAGGTAGGCAAAAACCTATCTAAATATAATGAATAATGTACAAATATAAGATGCTATAACGATAGATAAACACAGCTAAGTCTAAGACACAGGAATACATTTGATGCCTACAAAAAAATGTTTAGCCATAGCCTTCTTTTTTTATTTTTTATATCATATATAAGTAGAATATTTTAAGTCTGACAAGTACCTATATCAATCAATATATTGATTGTACTAATGACTTGGATTGGAACCATGGTTATTATCCAATGATTGTTTTTAATTTGCTATTAAAAATGTCGTATTACAATCAATGCTTATAATAAACCCGTTTCTCAGCTACCTATGTAATATTATCGAGATGAAAAAAATATTTGAGAGCCTCTATATATACCCTGTAACAAAAAAATCCGCTTGCGCGATGTAGGTTGGTAAAAATGTGACGAATTAATTAATCAATGTACACATATCTGTACGCGTTTGTTACCCCTAATCTCAAAAATATCTCACCCAATTTGTATGTGGTTTGCACTATTGTATTGTGAAAATGTTTATTTAACAATTAGTGTTAATTTTATTTCAATCGGTACATAAATAAAAAAGTTATATCAGTTTGAAAACAACTTTGATTATTTATTTGAAAAATATGTATAAAATAACTGTTCAGATTTTGCTGAAATACGTGTATCTAATATTATACTTTTAATAACTAATTGGTCGCTGTCTGAAAATATATCAGAGAAAGTTTGACATAATTATTATCGTAACAAACGTACTACTTACACGCGAAAGAAGTCGCAGGCTCAGCTAGTGCAACATATATTTCATAACACATCCAAAACTTCTACAATCGATAACATTATCGCGAGTTTATCGACGGAGCCCGTCCCTAGACGTCACTGAGCTGAGAGCGTTCGTAATTGTTGAACGAGGTAACATTAAAGCGACAATTAACCAACATTGATTGGTTCTGAACACTGTCCACCCCCACCCCCGCGCCCTCGCACCCCACTCCCACACGCGCACGCAACAGTAAGGCTATGTAGGACTTGTCGGAAGGGAGGGTATGTCGCTCGTTATAACGTCGTAGACAAATAAATGAACCCGAACGTGAGAAGCTGACGCATGTAACTATTCCGGTCTTGGCAAGTGAATGCACTCTAATCGCTTTCTCTCCACTCTACTCTAAAATCCAAAAGCTCGGCTAAATCCTCGACTTTTTACAGATAATCGGCCAGATAAATAAGGCTAAGCGGTAACTCCCATCCTGGCTGGGACTAAGGCTACGATTTATAGACGCTACTTCGACTTTGCTTAGCAAAGTTCTCAAAAAATTAGTTTTTACAAAAACTAGAATATAAAATAGGAACTTCAGTATAGCCATAGTATTTGCAGAGCCAGGTCCTTGTTGACAAAATTGGTAAATTACCAATTACTTTGACATTCATTGATTTATATACATATATTGTAATGTTTTAGTAAATCCTAAGCAAACTTAAAGTTACGTCTATTAACCTTAGCTTAAGAAGTTCTCTAACTCCTACTACAGCCGAGTTGTTGAGCTGTGGAAAGGTCTTCCGGTCAGCGTGTTCCCACCCTCCCATGATATTGACTCCTTTAAACGAAGTTTCATGAGATATTTGTGCAGGCCGCCATGATCACTGCGATTATATGCGATAGTTTTTCCTTATTTTCGATGGCTATAGTCGTTTTTCGGACTGTACCATGCTTACCATCAGATGCGAACCAGGATAAAAAACACAAAAAAACTGATTTGGTTCACGAAAGTACATAATGAGCGATCGATAACAATCACTGAGTTTGTATGAAGCTGCGACCACAAAGGTTCACAGCTGGAGCTCCGAGCAGATCAGTTAATTAATAGCGAGTTTGTCGCGACCGCCGGCGGGGGGCGCGGGGTCGACACTACGGACACCACGCATCAGTGAAATCACAGGAATTCGGACTGTCATACAAATTAAATAATAATTACTCGTCCGCCATCTTTAGAAATCCACCATATTGGATTTAAAGTGCCGTCGCACAGATAATCACGTATTAATATCCAAACTAGGGTGTATACAAAATTTCAGCTCAATCGGTTGAAATTAAATTGCAAGATTCCACCCGAACAAACATGTTACATAGATAGGTACATTGAAAGTTAAATAAAAGCTTGTAATAAAACGTCAGGCTATTTCCCTTTCGAGGTGAGCAGAGATACATTAGCGCCTGTATTCACTTTACGCTTATTTAAACTATTATTTATTATTTTTGTTTCGATATAAACTATATGTAACAAATTGTGTGAAATGTGCTGACACCCAAGATACAGGTAGTCCTAGTTTGGGTGTCAGCTGACTTTAATGTGCTGCTTCATAATTGTTTTTCTAATTAATCATTTATTTATTATTATTTTATTTCCCGTACACAAAGTGACGAGTAGCGCAGCTGATCACCGTTCACACAGCACCAGAACACAAGACGTTTCATGTGTACTAGTGCTGTGAAAACGGCAATCAGCTGCGCTACTGTTCACGATGAGCACGACATATACCTCAACACCAGTGACGTGCATAGGGTATTTGGACAGGGTAGGCAGCATTTGCGGAATTAATTGTAATATTATATTATGATAGTAAATATTATATTGCTCTCATAGGAATGATGACGGTGTGAATATAGAATAGAAATGAATATAAATAGTTCCTTTTTTTGTTTAACTTTAAGCAATTTATTTCAGACTTATTTATCATAAGGGCATGCAATGCTTGCATGCATCTATGGAATGAACGCTACTGCTAAACACAAAGTGGGTACAACTACTAATGTATGTATCTCTGCATACTTCGAAAGGGACATAACGGAAGGATATGTTATCCACTTATTATTAATAAGAAAGTATTCCTTAAAATGCGAATACTTTCGTTTTGTCAGGAATTCCTCATTTCTCGCAATAGCTGGTCCCCATACAACGTCTGTTTATGTCACCCTTTGATCCGCACAATTATCTGTTACGGACCGGACCCGTTCAGCGGGACGCGGGCAGCCCGCCCCCCATTACCTCTCTCTAATTATACTCTTTGCTTCACACTAGTTGGAGCTAGCGGGTTTGCTCAAAAAGCATTACAATTGCATAACTACTCACGTGCTTGTAGTTATTACAAATAACCAAAAAGAAAAAACATTTCTTAATATGAATAAAGCACACTACCTACGTGTTGACTAGTGGGGTTGATTATGTATATCCACTTCTCCAGGAGATGAGGCTTCAATAAATAATCAGTTGCCAAGCAAAGAAACTAATGTGAATTTCCTTTTTTTTATCGGTAGAAATCTTCAAAACTGTTAGGCCATCGTGAGAGCAATGGCTCAGCGTGTCGGACTTTTACAGACTAAAACCACCTGGGTGTACTTCCAACTCGTCTGACAGTATCAAGGATACGGCTAACGAATGTGGACACCCAGCTTGCAGAGATTCTTCGGAGATTTGTAGTCCGTAGGAGTCCGACACACTGGGATTATAACCCTAACGACTGTCCTGACGGTTCTATGCAGGATATTTTACAAGGTTAGCAAAATAATCGCAGGGTAGCCCATATCTCGGATAGAAATAAGAAGATTTTCCTTGCTTTTGTTGACTTGTTGAACAGTCTACTGACGAGCGAGTTGCCTTTGTGCTCCTTTGAACTCCTATAAACCTTTGACATTGGCTCCTTTAAACGGGAAGTCAAGAATTATTCCGGCATGATCACTGCAATTATCGTTATGGTTTTCTTTACTGTTGTCAGTAGTTGTTGTTTTTAAGGCTATACCATACTTACCATCAGACGTGGTGTGACTATACCATAATTCCGAGTTAGGCTAAAAAAACCTATTAACATATAGTGGTTATGTATATTAAAGGCAAGCAAATACCGTATCTTTACTTAGTTTAATGTTATTGCTTTTCAAGTTGCAATCAAGTGAACAGCTATGGACTTCATAACTGTATTGACTCAGCGATTGAGCGAGAGGGGGGAAAGGGAGTTGAGGCGTGCGGTATGGGGTGTCCGACGTTGTGGGTCATATAGACCTCACAATCGAGTTATGACCGTGTTGAGACAACTCGGACATTACCACAGAGTAGTGTCGTGATGCAGAGAAATATGTATTACTATGAAAATAAATTGTTTAACAAGTATCTGTGGCTACTTATTTATAAAAAAAATATATATTTCGTGACACAAATGGTTGCAGGTAAAAATCCCGGCTCGTATATCTGTTTTTTTTTTTAATTTAGTACGGATTTACGAATCACATGCTCACCTGGGAAGCAAAATTTCATGAGAAAACCCGCATGACTTCTAATAGGAATGTCTTGTGTAAATGCCCTGAGAACGGCGATCAGTTGCACTACTGTTATTATTATCTAACTACAAATGTACGTGCCGGAATTCGAACCTATAACTACATGTATCGCCGCGCATCTGTCCCTGTAGTTGTGATCGCCTATTGGATGTTTAGCTTTTTGCTTGAAACTAAATAAATACGAATTTTAACGTTTTCGGAAATCCAAGGTTTTTTTGGTAACCCAGTGGAATACTTCATGGACCGTCAGGGCCACTATGAGGGTAGCGGCCGCGGTGTGTCGGACTACAACTAAAATCACCGAGGTGTTCCTCCTACCTGTCATCCGGGGCCAAGAGTATGGTCTTGCTAACTTTCTGAGCACCCGGTAAAGTCTATTGTCACCTATATCCTGGTCTATGTCCCGGTATAAATCAATTATGAATTCCCTTAGCAAAGGCCTTCCTCCGTAGTCCTGTCCTGGCAGGGTTGAAAATCAACCCTTTTAACGTTAAAGCAATGTAGGTACTTCTTTGTGGGAAAATCCACAGGTCACTACTTAGTATGTGCCAGTTAAATCTCAAGGAGTGTCTGCACCGCGTGTTACTCTGTGCAATGTGAACATACAATCAGAAGTCCCGGGACAAGTCTCCAGATGACCGGCAACGCCACACCTCAGCGTATATCCGCTAACTCACTCTGTGCGCCGTCATCATGTGGAACAAACCAATAATTTCCATATCTTCTGTCTCTATTATTGTGAAATCTAATTCTGTTGTTTCAAATTACTGATAAATTGAGATTCATTATCATTATCAACCTGTATCTGCCCACAGCTGGACGCAGGCCTCTCCCAACTCGTCAATTGAGCCCGATCTTCGACTTTTCTCATCAAACAACAGCTTGTCACGTTGCGCAAATTATTATTCCACCTAGCAAGAGAACGTCTCACACTGCTTTTACCGAAGCGTGGTCTCCACTAAAGAACACGTCAACCTCAGCGGTTACCAGTTTTTCAGCAAATATGACCAGCCTACTGTCACTTCAGCTTGCATTAATCATCAGAGCTATGTCGATGACTTTCTCCCTCTGACGGGTTACCTCATTTCTGATTCGATCCTTCAGAGAAACACCGAGCATCGCAAGTACATTACATAGCATACTACGTTTAGCATTCAACTTATTTAAACTTAACTATGAGATAGCTTAGTACCAAGCAGAGATGGGCAAAATGTAATCTGATTAATGATTAACGATTACAAAACGTTGTCGTAATTTAAAACATTAAGAAATCATAGATGTGTATGCCATCTGGGATTCTGTAGTGTTTAAAACATAGATGAGCTAAATGCAGGCATATTAATGGTAAAAAACGTAAAATGTAATCGTAATCGTTTTTATTAATCTGATTACATTTTGCCCATGCCAAGACGCTTTTAAACACTAATGAGTGTTGTATGCACTTGCTAACATTTTAGAGTTTAAAAGCGTTTTTAAATGTGAGGAGCCTTTCTAAAGCAGGGTATTAGGGCTACTTACACCAACACATTAAATCGACTTTAAATTTGTATAAAACACTATTTAATTGAAACGATTTATTTCGGCCTCAATGGTGATTTAAATTGGGCCGTTGTTAAAACTGGATAATGTTTCTGAGAAAGACAATAAATACAAATTAACGCGTTTTATAAATGCTTAAACTTGATTTAATTTGCTGTCTCAAGCCGCTTTTTTATTAGGTCCTTACATATGAAATTGGCGTTTTGTATGGGAGGAACAAAAAGTCGAATATTTTTTAATATAATATATTTAATTAATCAAAGTATGAACCATTATTTTCTATGCACTTTTGCCATCTCATAGGTAGTTCATTGATCCCTTTACTAAAAAAACCAGTCGGACGGGAATCAATAAAATCTTTGAAGGCGATTTGGACTGCCCCATCGGAGTTGAATTTGTCCCTTGCAAGAAGTTATCCAAATTTCGAAAAAAATGGTAATCTGTTGGAGCAAGGTCCGGGGAGTACGGAGGATGTCTTAGACTTTCCAATTGAAGCTCTTCTAATTTAGTAGCCGTCTGTTGCGCAGTGTGTGGTCTAGCGTTGTCGTGAACCAGAAGTGGCGTGGAGCGATTGACCAGCCTAGGTTGTTTAGCCGCTAGCTTTTCCATCATGGTTTGCAATTGCTGACAATAGACATCAGCCGTAATAGTCTGGCCAGATTTGAGAAAACTGTAATGAACAATACCGGCACTAGTCCACCAAACGCTTACAAGTAACTTTTTTGGGGTTAATTTTCGCTTGGGGCAGGATTTGGCTGGCTGGCCAGGATCCAACCATTGCGCTGAGCGCTTCCGATTATCGTAAAGAACCCATTTTTCATGACAGGTAATGATTCGGTTTAAAATACCTTCATTATTGTGCCGGTTTAGTAATGTAACGCAGCAGTCGACGCGCGTTTGCCGGTTTGCTTCAGTCAATTCGTGAGGTACCCACCTTTCAAGCTTTTTAATCTTCCCAATTTGCTTCAAGTGAATTAAAGCAGTTTTATCACTAACATCGCAGCCTGCAGCTAACTCGGACGTGGTTTGCGATGGATCAGCTTCCACAATAGCCTTCAACTCTTCATTATCAACTTGAGTCTCAGGCCGTCCACGGAGCTTGTTCTGCAGGTCGAAATTTCCAGAACGAAAACGTTGGAACCAAAAACGAACTGTGTTTTCTTTTGCAACACGACCGCCATACACATTATTCACCCTTCGAATTGTTTCCGCAGCACTAGTGCCACGGCGGAACTCGTACTCGTAAATAATGCGATATTTTAAGTTTTCCATTTTGTAAAATGAGTGACGCAAACAGAAAAAAACAGAAGAAAAAATCAAATGAATGATGATCATCGAAGCACAAATACATGAGTCTATAGCTGTACAAATTTGAATTTGGAATTCCTTACCAAAGAGGAGAAATTTGTGATTAAAGTGGGCAGTACGAAAAACGCCAATTTCATATGTAAGGACCTAATATTTTTCTGTGTTGTCTTTTTTTACAAAATAAATGAATCTACCTTTCCTTCTTTCCTCTTTTGTCATGGATTTTAAATGAGCAGTCATTATTTTTACAAGTATTGCATCCAATCTCAATGTGTTTTTTTTTTAATTACAGCTCGAATTAATATACAAACAAAAGATATTAAAATATTTATTTGACTCAATGTAGCTCTAAATTGAAAGACAAAAATGTCGATTTTTTTAACGTAATTGTAATTGAATACCGGTTGCCTTTTAGACGTTCACCGAACGTTACTTAAGTCACAATTAATTGCTATAAAAACCAAGAAATTAAATTTTATCAAATACAATTTTAAGATTTGGACCAAATAAAATACCCCAACTATTGGAGCAAACATTTGTTTCAAATTAGTCCCAATTTCCAAACAATTCGCCAACTCATCCAATCCATCAAAACGCATCATAATAACACCCGTACAAATTAATACCTGCCCGCTCAAAAATAAAAATTGAAAAAATACTTCCAGCCATACTTGACCTGCGCGAGCTAACAGATGCGCAGATATTAGGGGTATTTTAAATGTGGACTATTCGATAATATGGGTTTATTAGTGATGTTAATTTTTGGGTTGTTTCGAGTAAAAAAAGTCGATGGCTTTTAAAGTGCTTTTAGAAAAGTCATCGATATATTTACGTACAAACTGCTTTTTATGTAGAGACGTATACTAGCTTACGACTGCGGTATTACTCACGTGTAATGTCATTTTTATAATTCGCATTTTTTATTTATTTTAATTCAAAACACCCAATGAATAACCAAACTACACAGCAAACCAAATCAGTCGTTCTTTTATTTTTCGATTATCAAGTGACAACTGACAAGTACCTTTTTTGGTGACCTGGTGTAAAATACTGTGTACCATCAGGACCGCTGTGAAGGTGATCCCGGTGTGCCAGACTCCTACTAGCTATAAACCCTCGGACTATCCCTCAAATCACCGTCTCTATATGGGCCTGGGAATCCCATTCTTCAAATCGAATCAAAGCGAATTTTTCGATCGATTTGGGAGTCGAAGCTGCTCGCGTCCGTATGCTTTACCATAGTTTCCCTACACGTGACTCCTGGGTGGTGCTAAACGAGCACCAGCGAGGTGGTAGGGCGTCGGTGCCCGTCTGGATCGCGACCACAGTACATGGATGTAAAGCCCGTCATAGTGACCAGTTTCGGCTTGTCGCGTTTCAGGATCAGCTTGTATATATCCAGTAACTCATATACCTAGAGACCTTCAGTCGTGGTATATGTCGGCCGACATGACGATGTAGACTATCATCCTTTGATAGTCGCTTTCGTTATTGGACTACACTGTACTTACCATCAGGTACTCTGTAGTCACTATGTCGAGCCAGTGTAAAAAAAAACAGGCCTGGGGAGCGATAACCTATTTAGGCTATTCCTCTGGGAGAGGTGGATGTAAAGAGCCCACCTCTCCCTCTCAATCGCGCTGGGCACTGCGTACCGCCTCCGTTTCACGCGGGCAGCAGACCACCTCAAGTCTACTATCCAGGAGAGACAACCACTTGCCAATAGTAGCCGCGGTTATGCCGGCCTACACAAATTTCCCTGCACGCTTCGTTTAACGCTTGACTTCAATCATACCTGGTGGAAGGTGAAGATGAGTTCGACGATGGACCTCATCCGCTCAACAAATATCTATTCATTCTTCTCTTAAAGTCTCCCAAGTCATAAGATCGTGGAAATATGCTCGCTAGAAGCGTATTTCCACTCCTTAACTGTTCGCATGATGAATATAGAAGCGAATCTTTTCGCGCAGATGTAAAAAACGTCCACTATATACGGACGAAAAGAACGCGCTCGCCAGAAGACCATGCCACAATCCAATGACTCAACAAAGGATGATTTAGTAAACTTTTTATCGACAAACCAGATTTATTTTGTCACGGTCAGTTTAATTTTTTTCTTTTAATTATTTTGATTATATCTAATCACTAGTTAGTTTTCTATTAATTTTTCTGTCCCTTGGTTTGATTTTTACTTTTTGTAGTGTTTTTGTGGAATCTTTGCTGACTTGTGGATCTTTTTTGTGTACTATTTTATTATTTTTATCAATTTCAGCCTATCCTAGTCCACTGTTGAACATAAGCGTCTCCTAGCAAGTGCCATTGAGCCCAGTATTCGGCTTTTCTCATCCAATCCTTTCCGGCCACCTTTCGCAGGTCGTCCCTCCACCTTGCCAGGGGATGCCCTACGCTAAGTCTACCTACAGCAGTGACCATCGGATCTTCGGCATATATGGCCTGAGCACTGCCACTTCAGCTTGCTAATATGAGTTTGCTTGCTTTATTGTTTTTATGTTACTATGTAAATATATAAAAAAAGTGGGTGCGGCGGCCTAGTGGCCAATTGACCGGTTTCCTAGGGCAAAGCGGCTAGTCGTAGTTTTGAAACCCGACGCGTACATCCGAGTTTTTCCAAATTAAGTACGTATTTACTATTTAGGCACCACATGCTCACCGGTGAAGGAAAAGATCGAGAGGAAGCTCGCATGGCATCTAATAGAAATGTCACGTGTACTACTGCCGTGAGAACGACGATCAGCTGCGCTCCTGTTCCCGTTGGGCACGACATATAAGCGTAAAATGGATACAGCCTAATATATCTCTGCTCACTCTGAAAGGTATATAGCGTGAAGATATTATTAATCTGACTAAGTCCGTCCCTAGGTGTCGCTATTATCTAACCGAGGCTAGATAGTCTGTGATAATCTCATTAAATTCTACCAACTACCGCCACGGACTCAAGGCGCCAGTGATTACCCCCTCGCTCATCCCCTCGGAGCTACAGGGGGGGCGACGGAGGTTGGAAGGGGAACCTTATTACTACCATTTAATAGTATTTTTATTGTTTTATACCGGGATGTTTCTTTTCTTAAATTAATGTTCAATTTAATTTGTATCTATGGAACTATTTTTAAGATCTCGTATTTCAGATGTAAAAAATTATATCTTTATAGAATCATCTTGTTGTCTATCTATCAAGACCCTTTTTCTCAAGAACATGTGGAAGTATAAAGTATAATATGAAGTATAAAATACAAAATACTCAGGTCTGAGGTTTCTTGTGGCTTTGAAAATATCATACTCATAATTCAACGTAATCAAGAGATATGTTTTTTTTTATTCTGACTCAATACAGTGACTGCACCATACCTGATGGTAAGCATGGTGCAGCCAAAAAAACGCTAACGTCTATTGATAGGTAAGAAAAACCCAACGGTAGTCGCAGCGATCATGCCGGCCTGCACAAATATCTCTTCACGTTACGCTTAAAGGATCCCATATCATAGGATAGGATGTCTTTTTATATCAATTTTTTTATATTTCTTTCCGTTTCACACGAGATTCAAAGCCTCTACAGTACTTGCCGTTGACATAGAATCATGAAATTTGCATTAAGTAAGGTTATTATAACAGAAGTATAGAACAAATCTGAAAAAGCGAAATTTGTAGTTACATCGAATGGTATATGGAATTCCGAAATTCCAAGAGATACTATACAACGTAATAATTTTCTATAAACACTAATAATGTATAATATAAGAATAGTTTGAATACAAAATGAGCGTTAAATTGAATCGTAGCAGCACTCAATTGAGTAATGCATCTAAATAATATCAAAACGTCATCAAAGAGAACAAAAACCTTTCAACATAACCGTGTCAGGGTTGCCAATTATTGTCTGTTACCGAAACATTTCATTTTTTAATGTAAATTAACTATACCCGAACTTTTCTCTAATTATTACCACACAAAGTTCCACTTCTAAAATAGCTCACATCATATATTGGTAATTTATTAGTGCTTTAAAATCGTTTAATATTTAAAGAGTGGTCTTAATAGTGAGTGAACGGCCCTGATAGCATGGTTATAAAATGTAATATTACTTCTCTATATCTTTAAACACTTCCATAACATTAAATCCTTTCCACATCACACACTCTTTTGTCCGTCTATTCCTTCTCTCTTTATACATTTTTAGCAGATTTTGAGCTTTTTTGGACGCGTCAATATTGTTTTTGGCTTGAGAGGGTTTTTACAACTTCACCGGGCGAGGTGAGCGGGCACTAAAAGTGCTTTACCAGCGAGAACTGTGGGCTGTATGGCAATACAAGGATACCTCTATGCATACCAACCTGGACTTAAGTACTAGCGTTTCTATAGCAACTATTTTTAAGCGCTGAAAGAAACACAAAGCTACGTCGGAGAAGTACTGTGCTTCGAAGCGTAAAAGCAGCAGTCAGATACAGTCGATTGAACTATCCTTCTTCAATGGCGATGTCTTGGTATGAAACTAGTGCGTGTAGTACCTATGCCTTACTGTGAATTGGAGCTGCGGCTACCAAGGCCACTGCAATTGGATTGTAGGATCCAACAGCAAATGATACAGGTGGCTTACAATTAGCGTTTAACGGATTCTGAGCCGAATTCTTTGGTTTTTGGAATGCGTATTTCTAGAAGATCTCTCTCTCAAATCCACTTATGGGGGCTTATGTTTTTCATGTTGGTAAGCGTCACTTGTGCCAACGCCTACCATCCACTTAGGCCTATGCGTAACCCCAGGTGGTAATAAATAAATAGCAGTTATGTGGTAAGTGCCCGGCTAAACCGCTACCACAGAATAACGATATTATGACTTTTCTCAGCTCTCGTTTCAGAATCATATCGTGCACATTCAGCTTATTTTTTAATACTTTTCATCTTTTTTAAGATCTACAAAATAATAGCAACGCCATTATGTTGCATTCCTAGGTGACAGTAGCTATTTTTTATCAAGTAGGCTGTTAGTATATTACATTTTATTATAAATAAAAGACCAATACTTTACTATAATACATTCATATTTTACTAAACATGATTATAAACTACGGCAATTAATGTATTTATCTCTTAAAACGTAGTTTCTAAATTAATATATATGTTAGACAGCTTAGGTACTAATTACATGTAGAAATAAAATTATATAGATGATTTATATTAATAATCGTTCGTCAATATCGTACAACACTTTGGCAGCCCTACAAACTGATCGTGCGTCCCGCTTCCGCGCGCTATCGCGGTCACGCTCACACTGATCGCATTAAGCACCCATTTTTGTAAGCGCTCCTCGCCCGATCCAATTTCAAACTCATTTGTTATAACATAAAGCAATTATTAAAAAACGCCGGTGATTCGGCGAGAAATTTTTCGCCGTTTTATCGTCACTTAGTGACTTTGAGCGTTCGCATTTCGCACAGAATTAAGTCGTAAATTCTCCTAAACGCCTGAATACAAACTGTATTCACGTCCATTATTAATAAAATTATATTATAGATTTTGACGGTAGTTGTGATATTCACACTGAAAACTATCTGAGGTCGATAATGGTAGATAGATTAAACCCTCGGGCAGTAGATTTGAAGAAGTCTGCAGTTTGAGGTGGGCTCTTTACTCTCTTTACCTACCTTTTCCAGAGAAGGAACCTATACATGCTTTTCCGTCTCTGTGCAACTGAAAGAATAAGGTTTCCAAGGTCAAGATAGAGTGATTTGAGGGACACCCCGGGAGTTTTTAGTCATTAGGAGTCTGACGTAGGGTAGGGCGGGGCTAAAAGGTCCAATTTGACTATTTTTAATTATACTGTTGAAACCGACCTTACTATATCAAAATATATAACACTATTCAAACAAACAGTTATCTGACTATGTTTAAATCAATTTTTAATTGAATTATTATAATAGAAATATGTGTTTCTACAACTTTTCTTGACCTTGGCGTCTGTCCCTTTTTGCCCCATAGCAGGGGTAAAAAGGGACAGGCAGGAGGCAAAAAGGTCCAATATATATATTTTTTTTTTAAATGATTTTATGCAACTAAAACAATGTTAGGTTCAATAAAATTCAGTCGTTTATATTTATTCCAAATACAGCATGTCAAAAATATTTCAATTTTTAAACAAAAAAAAATCTTTATTATAATTCCCAGTTTCATATTATTGAAAAAGTCTCTATTCTAAAGGAAAATATTTGTTCACCGGGTGTCATTGATCCAACATTTCGCTTTTCTTTAGCAGCAACTATTTTTGATGGTTTGGTGACGGTGGATACACCAATTTCATCAGCATGCCATATGGAAGAAGCTGTAAATTTAAATCGGTCCACTACGTCAGCTAATTTAGTGTAAAACTCTTGCACATTAAACTTATTGAAAGACGTAGGTCTGCTGAGGCTAGTCGTTTCAGGTTTTCTTATGGAGAGACTTGAATTACGTTTGAGAAAAGCAGACATCCAATCTCTACCGGCCATTTTATTTGTATGCTATATTTTTGGTATATTTATTTTATATTTAATGGCCCAGTCAAAAGCCTTGCGACGAACTTCTTTAGGACGTATGCCGTGGAAAATTTGTGCAAGTTTTAGCAAGTATTGTGTGAGACTGGCTTCTTGTTCTTTATTAAATATCTGCCGTGGAGAACCATAACCAAATCTCAAATTATCAGGGTCATTCTCCATTTAATAAATCTTGACAATGAAGTTTTACTTTATTCAAAGTCACGACATACCTGTCTCAATGATTCATTTTCAGTGATCACTAAATCTGCTGCACGTTGCATCAACTCAACAGATTTAGTACCACAATCGCATTTTCTTTTATAATTGCGCATAGTGAAATAAAAAGGTCTTTATTAACCAACATATTAATAAGGGGCTAAAAGCTCCACATTGGACCTTTTTACCCCAACAACGTGTAAAAAATTTTTAGAGGTTATAATGAAATTACCTCTAAACCTAGCCCAAAACTAATAATAAATCGTGAAAAACAAATAAATCAAGTACACTAATAAACTATGTTTAGGTGTGATAAACGAAAAACAACTGCTCGAAACTAAAAAGAATAATGATGAAAAAATTTACTTACGTTGAAATTTTTAGGCGTAGTCGGATATCTCCGGCTCGGGACGTTGCTCGACTGCTGGCGATGCCTCGTTAGGCCTCTCGTGTTCCCTTCATTCCGCGTAATTAGTTAGAACGAACGATATACCACTAGTTTTTTAGATACTTATGGTGGACCTTTATACCCGCGGACCTTTAAGCCCCGCTCTACCCTACTGGGTTCGTTGCACTCACAGCGGCCCATAAGATCCTATGTAAGACTTTCTTCCTGGTGACCAAAAAAAAAAATAGAACCGGAGATACAGTAAGACCTCTTTAACATATAGTAGTTGGCATTCCATCATTAATAATGCAGAAGTTTGGAGTATAATCTAGAACTGTTACAAATAAAATAAAATGGATCGCCATCTCTTACTACTCTTACAAATTACTCCCACATATTCCTTAGCAGCTGTCGCCTTCTTGGTCTTCATTATACTTAGCATACCTTCAAAAGTAGGGTAAAGAATGCTATGTGCTTAAAAAAATTAATATGATTTCTATATTAAAATATACTTAACAGGATTCTTTTGAAATTATCCGATAATAAGAAATAAACGTCTCCAAAACAGAAAACCTTTCACTTGAATAACCACATCTTTGTTCGAAATCAATTATGACAACCCTAGTACGAATATAACTGATAAGGTAAAAGACTGTATTATCGACAGTCAGTGGAGAATTAAAAAAATACATTGATTTAAAAAAAAACTTTTTTACTTCAATATCATAGGAGAAAGAGGTCGGTATAATAATCAATTTAAAATGAGCTACAAATTTAGTTGTACGAGTTTTAGGCCTGACAGCCCTAAAACAGCTGATAAGGTAAAGGAACTTATTATTGACAGTCATTTGAGAATTCTATATACATATTAATTTCAAAGCTAACCCGCGTCTTTAATTCGGCATCAACAAAAGGTTTATAGATTTTATCTAGTTGTTCCTGCAATAATGGCTTGCATTCGGGATTCATTGTGCAGAAATGTTGCAGATCGCACTGATAAAGCTTCGCTGGGAGTGGCAAAATGCGGTAAATTGCCTTTAAAATGAAGTTTTTTTTTATACTTGCTTGACATACTTATATGATGGTAAGTACAGTGTAGGTCAAAAACAAAAGCCACTTTCAAAAGATGAAAAATCCATTGATAGTCTACATCGTCATGTCAGCCCACATATACCACGACTGAAGGTCTCTAGGTATATGAGTTACTGGACGCACACAAGCTGATCCCAAAATGCAGGAGACCAAAGCGAGTCACTATAACGGTCTTTACACTCGTGTACTGTGGTCACGACCCAGTTCAGGTAATCGCCCTACCACCACAAAAATACCTAACTAATTGTAATGACGTACTTTGTGCAATGTTATTTTCGATAAATACGACTACGGGCTAAATAAGTTGATATATATTGTTTTGTGGCTATGGGTGTCTAGTGGGTAAGGAGCCGTATTTATGCGGAGTAAGCGCAAATGGTCGTAGGTTCGAATTCCGCCGCGTAGCTCTGGATTTTTCTAGATTAAGTATGAATTCACCACACGCTCACCGATGAAGGAAATGATCGTGAGGAAACAACCCGCATCTAATATAAATGTCACGAGTATGTGTCATGTTTAACCCTCGCTGGCGGAGCTCTTTCCCTGCTCACCTTTTAAGCCCGATTGAACTGTATAGGCCTTTGCCAGCAAACAATAGATAGTCCGTTCCAAAAAAAAAGTAATGTTTAGTAATAATAATATATCGTCACGCTATATCCCATTCGAAGTGACCAAAGATATAAGGTACTGTATCCACTGTGCGCTTATACCGTAACCAACGTGACCAGTAGCGCAGCTGATCGCTGTTCTCACAGCACTAGTTCGCATGACATTATTGTTTCATGCAATGTGAGTTTCCTCATGATATTTACCTACCTGAGGTCGTGTCTTAAATTCATGACAAAGCCCAGAGGTATGTGCCGGGAATCGAACCTACGAGCAAACTTGTCGCCGCGTGGATACCGGTCTATTATCTACTAGTCCAGGAGAGCCACAATAATAGCAGAAAAGAGATTGATTAAAATGCTAGGACAGATATAACTTTATAACTCATGAATGAATAATTACAAGCCTGAGGGCATGATAGGGCAGCACTAGTGATATTTAACTAAAAGTTACACCGCGGACTGAACCCGGGACCGCCAGACCACCCGTGGTTTGCCCAAACTTCGTTATGACATTGTTACTTGTCTATTTTGGTTCAGTAGTTTTATTTATGCAAACAAAGAAATATATTTAAAAAAAAACTCGATATTGGCTTTGCAAAGTAAATAGAGTACACGTGATGGAAAGTATAGTGCAGTAAAATGACAAGAATATATTGTTAATCACCATCATCAAGACGGCCATCATATATCATGTCAGAAGGCCTTCAAGTGTACGTTATAAGTGCGCCAAAACCAAACCAAAACCAAACTCGACCAAACCTGCATCCCGCTCCCTCCCGATCGTACTGGTTCTCCTTTCCATCGGGCCTGAGGGAGTTCGGATGAGAGAGTGCTTTTCTGGCTGCGCGTCCAGTTATGCACTTAAATATCTCCTGCGCAATTGACTGTTTCCAAAAACTGGGCCTTGATTTTCTTAATCGGCGTTGAAACAGTCGCCGTGGCCGAATCCGGCTTGGACATCATCATCATAAGTGCGCTGATCTCGAAATGCAACAGAGCGGTGTGAGTCACCGTGCCGGTCTTAACACTTGTGTACTATGGCCGTAACGTAGTACGGGTAGTGGTTCTATGAACTCAAAGGCTATTTATACCTGCATGGTAAAGTGACTTATACTTAGCTCAGTCCAAAATACGACGACGACTCACCGAAAACCATAACAGAACCGCGCGCGTGGGTTTACGGAGTCCCGCGGCTACACGACAACTCACATCCCGGCTAAAACTAGGAAGTTCTATAACTCTTACTGCAGACGAGACGTTTAGCTGTTGGAGCTCTTCAAGCGAGTGGTTGCCCACTTTATAATAATGGCTGATGGTTCTTTGCAAGTTTTCCTCCCTTGGAATACCAAAAAAAGGATATATCTCCACGCAATATGGCAATATTTCTTTATATTTTTTTTCTATTACGGTTTTCTCTCACGCCGCCCAACATCCCGTGCCCTAAAACGCACTGGGCAAAGCTGCAAGCGACTCGTCGCATCCCGCTGTGCTAACGATGCGTTTCGCGTCACATAATAACCAGGTTAGAGTCGCCTCTCACTAACACCCTGACTTTGAGCTCTCTATTTACTAAATATTATTAACAATTGACGAATTTGGTTCCAACCTTCTTCTCGGTTGATTTAGAACAGAGGTTCTCAAACGTTTTTTCTCGTAGACAACTGTCAAAAGTTTACAAGCTTTGATTGACCCTCTGATGCTATATTTTGGGCCGTAATAAAAAAACTCATCAAAAATGTGAAATTATTTTCCAAAAATATCAAAATGCTGTTTTATAAATCTCACTACGACCGTTATTTACCGATAGATTTAGATTTTTTTTTAAGTACTCTATTTTTACCTAGAGAAAATCATCATGGACTGTATGGTCATCGTGAGCGCGGCGACCCTGGTGAGTTGGACTTTTACCAACAAAAAGTCCTGGGTATTCCTTCTGCCGCATAGCCGCCGGTCTGTGGAGGCGGATTTCTCTGCCCCGGAATTCTGCCCTCTCCTTTCCTGAATAGAACCACACGCGGGGGCTTGCGGAGTCACAGCTTTACGGTTTCTCACATCCCAGCTAGGACTAAGAAGTTCTCTAACTCCTTCTTTTGCCGTGTCGTTGGGGTGTGGAATGGTCTTCCAGCGAGCGTGTTCGCACCGTCCTATAATATAGGATCCTTTAAGCGTAACCTGAAGAGATATTTGTTCAGGCCGGCATGATCGCTGCGACTACCGTTGGGTTTTTCTTACCTATCGATAGACGTTAGCGTTTTTTTGGCTGCACCATGCTTACCATCAGGTATGGCGCAGTCACTGTGTCGAGTCAGAATAAAAAAAAAACGAGATCGAGACGTATAGTAGACCAGTGCGTACTCAGCGAGGTGTCGAAACCACATTTGATTCGATATGTGTACAGGTGCACACTACTTAATCCAGTATGCACTTCGATTTACACACAGGTGACATCAGAAAATCCGCTAACTTAGACGGTAGACCAGCTTAACGTGACTCACGAAGCCTTCTTCTTCAAGATGACAACGTCCTCAAAGTTTTTTAAATGGGTAACGCAACGCTTCTTGTGTGGCTTGCCCATTGGCGACTTTAGTCATTTACCGTCTGGTGGGTGGATCTGTTTCCTGATTAAAGATAAAAATATGTACCTACTATTATAGATTTACTTCTAAAAATATCTTTCTTTCACTGCAGTTTTGCTATTGTACTTGATATAGACGACAGTAAATACTTCTCATCAGGTGGTCTGTCGACTTGTTATCTACTATATGAATTAAAAAATAAAACTTATATATAACCAGTTAAAATAAAATGGTAATGCGGACTGTGTGTCGAACTAGAATACTGAAGCGGGCATAAACCATGATAACCGACAAACTCAAAATAACAAAAACAGAATACACTTCTCTCTCTCTCTGACCTCGGACCTCTCCCTCCCGCAGGCTCCCCGCTGGCTCGTTAGCGGAGAATAAACGCTGTAACACAATAAAACAGAAAATAATCTAAAAAATATACACATTGACGTTTTTGCAACTTTATCTAGGCAAACTTACTAGCACTTAATTCCTTAAGATAAAGTGTATTTTCGCTTGTACGGTTGCGTGCATGAGTTTGTAGAACTACGCAAAATGACATTTGTTCAAGGCGTGCACCCAGTATGGTGAATGCGATGAATAAAATTGTATTTTTCTATTTTTAATTGGTGCAAATTGTCGTTTTCATAGGGCGAAACCAAATTACCTTTTCAACGAGATACATTTGTACTTAATATTGCTTAGAGCAGATCAAATAACTTGTTTAGGGTCATGTAACTTACTATAATAGCTTTTGTAACACATGAATCGAATGCCGCGTAGGATATTATTACAAAAAAATCATTTAACTTGGTTTCTGTAAGTGTTTTGTATATTTGTGGATAAAGAAATAAACATTATGAATAACCCTATAATATAATAATTGCAATTTATTTTTACCCTGATTCGGCACCGTGAACATCACACCCGATGGTAAGCACGGTGCAGTTCTAAAGCGACTATCAACAGTAAAAAAAGCTGCCCATAGTCGCAGCGATCATGCCGGCCTGCACAAATATCTTTTCACGCTTCGTTAAAAGAACCCCATATCACAGGCCGGTGGGAATACGCTCGACGGAAGACCATTCCACAGCTCAACGACTCGGCAAAAGGATTAGAGAAGTTCTTAGTCCTAGCCGGGATGTGAGTTACCGTATAGCTGTTATTCAGCAAGCCCGTGGACGTGGTTCTGTTATGGAAGGGGGAGAGTGGAACAAGGTTAAATAGCTCTTCAGAACACTCGCCATGATACAGACGGTTGAAAACGCTCCGTGAGGCAATATCTCTGCGCAGCTGGAGCGGTTCAAGATGCTTAGTAATAATGTCTGGATCATTCACTAATCGGACAGCTCTACGCTACAATCTATCCAGGGCGTCAATAAGTACTGAGCAGAATCATCCCAGAGATGCGATCAGTACTCTATGAAGGGCCTGACCTTCGGAAAAAATCGTCGTACTCTATTAAGGACACCAAGTCTACGTGATGTTGCGGAGATGACAGACCCTATGTGATCCCTAAGGTTGTGATCGCAGCGAATATCCAGACTTAGCCTGTCGCGCATTGTAAGCGACATTTTCTGGAGAGAGGTAAGGGGGTTTTTTTTAATAGTATTTTTGGTTATTAATATGTATAGAAATCCATCATATTGATTTGTTTAAGTAGCTCAGCTTAATGCCAGAAAATTTAGAAAGTATTAATAGTCACGCTATGTCTCTTTCGGGGTATGCAGACATACATCAGTAGATGTACCCACTTTGCGCTTATATGTAGTGCTTAAAGTGAGTAGCGCAGCTGATCGCCGTTCTCATAGCACTAGTACACATGGCAATTTTATTAGATGCTGTGCGGGTTTCCTCACGTTGTTTTCCTTCACCGGTAAGCATTTGGTGCCTAAGTACATGCTCAAGTCTGAATAAATCCAGAGGTACGTGCTGGGATGTTGCGATAATCTTGTCCGACCGAAAAAAAAAAGATATCCCTAAGTCACCTTTAAGAAGTTATGCGTTTGTTACTAGTAACCCTGTATATATCTATAAATGAGCCACAAATATGTATTGATTTCTAAACGTTATAATATCAATTGATATAACAGATTCTCACAAAGCATAGCTACTGAATTTGAGAAAAAATTGAACAAAGTTATGAAAACAGTTGTAGCCTGTAATCATTGTATTGGCCACTATGTGAACAGCTCGCGATATCCAGCCCATTGTGCGCTACACTTCGAAACACGAAACTATTGAAATTTGACACAAAACCGACATTTTTTGCCGCACAGTGGTCAGTAATCCCATCGAGATGGACAAGAATAAAGTTTTTCTGCGTATAATCTTGCGTTTTTACGAACGCTGGATCTTTAAAAGGATTTGTTTACGAAACTACAAATAAAATGTGTTTGCGATAAAATATTATTACGTCGGGTGAAAGGCTATTTGGTTTAAGCGTCATTTTTTGGTGATATAGTAATATTAGGTCCTTACATATGAAATTGGCGTTTTGTATGGGAGGAACAAAAAGTCGAATATTTTTTAATATAATATATTTAATTAATCAAAGTATGAACCATTATTTTCTATGCACTTTTGCCATCTCATAGGTAGTTCATTGATCCCTTTACTAAAAAAACCAGTCGGATGGGAATCAATAAAATCTTTGAAGGCGATTTGGACTGCCCCATCGGAGTTGAATTTTTTCCCTTGCAAGAAGTTATCCAAATTTCGAAAAAAATGGTAATCTGTTGGAGCAAGGTCCGGGGAGTACGGAGGATGTCTTAGACTTTCCAATTGAAGCTCTTCTAATTTAGTAGCCGTCTGTTGCGCAGTGTGTGGTCTAGCGTTGTCGTGAAGCAGCAGTGGCGTGGAGCGATTGACCAGCCTAGGTTGTTTAGCCGCTAGCTTTTCCATCATGGTTTGCAATTGCTGACAATAGACATCAGCCGTAATAGTCTGGCCAGATTTGAGAAAACTGTAATGAACAATACCGGCACTACTACACCAAACGCTTACAAGTAAATTTTTTGGGGTTAATTTTCGCTTGGGGCAGGATTTGGCTGGCTGGCCAGGATCCAACCATTGCGCTGAGCGCTTCCGATTATCGTAAAGAATCCATTTTTCATCACAGGTAATGATTCGGTTTAAAATACCTTCATTATTGTGCCGGTTTAGTAATGTAACGCAGCAGTCGACGCGCGTTTGCCGGTTTGCTTCAGTCAATTCGTGAGGTACCCACCTTTCAAGCTTTTTAATCTTCCCAATTTGCTTCAAGTGAATTAAAACAGTTTTATCACTAACATCGCAGCCTGCAGCTAACTCGGACGTGGTTTCCGATGGATCCGCTTCCACAATAGCCTTCAACTCTTCATTATCAACTTGAGTCTCAGGCCGTCCACGGGGCTTATTCTGCAGGTCGAAATTTCCAGAACGAAAACGTTCGAACCAAAAACGAACTGTGTTTTCTTTTGCAACACGACCGCCATACACATCATTCACCCTTCGAGTTGTTTCTGCAGCACCCGTGCCACGGCGGAACTCGTACTCGTAAATAATGCGATATTTTAAGTTTTCCATTTTGTAAAATGATTGACGCAAACAGAAAAAAACAGAAGAAAAAAACAAATGAATGACGATCATCGAAGCACAAATACATGAGTCTATAGCTGTACAAATTTGAATTTGGAATTCCTTACCAAAGAGGAGAAATTTGTGATTAAAGTGGCCAGTACGAAAAACGCCAATTTCATATGTAAGGACCTAATATATATACTTATTCGGAATCAGCGTTTTTTACCGATACCAAATATATTTAAATATTACTATATCGCCAAAAAATGTCGCTTAAACCAAATAACCTTTCACCCGACGATTAGATATGTTTGGATTATCTTTATTGTATAAAATTCATAAACGCAGTAATTATGTTGCCAAAGTTAACAATACTTTAAATATTTTGAAACTGTCTAAGTATGATTTTTAGGGTGAAACTAAGAGATTGGCTGTTGCATCTGGGATATAATGACACTGAGAAACTGTTGCGGGAATAATTGCATCTAAACATGATTGTAAATTGTATTCGTTTATGTGGAATGTATTTGTATCTGTTGTCTTTTTTTAATTCGTGATATGTTTTTGTTATATTTACAATTGTAGATATGTCCCTGTTGTTGAATAATCAATACTTTTTTTTTTTGGTAATCTGGGGGAAACCCGTTATGGGCCGTCAGGGGGCGGTGAGGGCCGACTAAAACCCCCGGAATGTTCCTTCTTCCGTCTGCTGGGACCAAAGGGCAAGACTGTGCCAGCTTCTGCAGCACCCGGTGACGTCTGGCTTAATGGAAGGCCACTTCACAACGTTTGCTCACCTTCGTTGTCTTGAAGGGGTGCGCGGGAACACATCACGGATCGCTCTCGCCTTGAGAATGCTGAGTGACGCACTCCTTTACTTGCGCCGCGTGAACAAAACAGCGGCGTCTCTTGGTAACTGGCGTTAACTTTAGGCAATGGTTAAGGTTTTTTCTCTTTAATTATATTTGGGCTACATAGTTCGAGCGTGTTTCCACAATCCAACCGTTCTATGATGGTGGATCTTTTAAACGAAGCGTGAAAAGATATTTATGCAGGGTGGCATAATCGCTGCGACTTCAATAGTTCATAGTTGCAGTAGTTTTTTGGACTGCATCAGGCTTGCCATCACGTGTGATTTGGTCACTCTGCCAGGTTAGCATAAAACAAAAATGCTAACTAATTATATTAAAAATACAACAAATAAATAATAAATTGACATTTAGATTAAACCTAAATAGACCTACATAGACCAAAATAAAATGAAGGTGTTGAAGGAAAAATTTCTAACAAAAGATGCCAAACCGTGCGCATAGCACCTCGCACTTCATTTGATGTTCACACATCGCCAAGTGAGGGAGGGGACGCACCTAGCGAGGGCGTGGGGGGATAAGGAGGTGCCTGAATTCGATTCCGGGCTATTGAAAAGTTTCAAGAGGCGAAAAGCATCGACAAACGAAGCTAAGTGAATTTCGTACCCTCGAGAGAAATGAGGGACGCACTCAGGATCGCTTTTTGTGGGACTGGGATTTCATTAAATATTATTTATTCTAAAACACAATTTAAGACATTCGTCGCCACGTCTCCAAGATATGAATGAAACTTTTCTTGTTGAAGTTAAAAGGATTTTTAAAAAGAATATAATGGAATAAGCACTTATATGTTATCACTTTGTCGAGTCAGTAGGTAATCTGAGGGGCGTGCATTCCATAGAAACATAGTTGCGAAACTATTATCCTGTTATGCTTGGATATTTAATATAGATATGTATATATCAATGACGTGGTATTTGGACAGAGTAGGCAGATTCACATAATGAATTTGAATATTACCTATATAATGATAATAAATATTATATTACTTTCATATTGAAAATAGATAGCGTGAAATTAGAATAGGTATGAAAGGTTTCTTTTTTTGTTTAAATTAAAGGAATTTATTCCATACTTATTTCTCGTAAGGGCATACAATGCTTTCATGGATATATGGATTGACCGCTACTGATACATATATATATATAATATATATACGCTTCATTTGATTTCAGAATCTAGTAATTACAAGAATCTGTAAACAAAAAGTTGTGATTATAAAAAATGTTCCCTAAGTCCGCCCTGTGCGGACGGCTTGGTTCCAATTTTTATCAATCCCATTTCATTTCCCCTTACGAAAGTTTTCCTCCAATTTCGCGCTCTCGCTCCCGCCACCTTAGTGATGAGAATAGATTTGTTTGTCGATATCATTTCCAGTAAAAACATTTATGATACAATTATAAAAAAGCAGGATATACACACTAATCAATTGTTTGATCTCTCTACCTACCTCTCTCTCCCTCTCTACCTGCTTTTATTACACTGGCTGGACAAACTTACTATAGTGCATCTGAGAAAAGGTACAGTGTAGTCTAAAAACAACAGCGACTATCAAGGACAACTGAACATCTCTATATATAAAACATTGGACGTACACAAGCTAATCCAGATACGCGATAGGCCAAATCTAGTCACTATGACAGTCTTTATACGTGTGTACTGTGGGCGCGACCCAGTGTCGACAATCGTCCTATTATCTCGAAAATGTTCACTGATTTTCATTTTAGTGCCTTATTCATTCAGTCACATTCAAAACCGATAACTGTTGACTGGTAAAAGATTGTGAACAATAGCTATGCGAGATAATTATGAAAATATAGTATGTACTTGCTGACCCGGCGCACTTCGTACCGCCATGAGCGCCGTTACTTACAATGAATAATAACTACTAATGCAAACCAATGCACCTAAAAATATTTTAGAGCTACTTATGTACTTACCAAAAGACAAAATTGTGCAAATATATTTCATGTTTAAAAATAACTTACAAAAATAAAATGAAATGAAATGAAATGTAATTATTTCGCCACAAACAAACAAAAAACTAGACATTTAAATACGGTAACAGAAATAACATACAGAAACAAAAGAAAAATACACAAACATATCAACATGGCGAAAATGGGACCTTCATCAGCTTAAAACATATCATAAATACAAACTATATACATCACAAATATTTAATGACAATGACAACTGAAAGATGAGTTGTGTTCCATTTTACTCATCACATTTTTTCTAATAAAAGATCAACTATTTTTTAAACTGACATTACTTTTTTATATATGAACCGATTGAAATAAAATTACCACTATTTGTTACAGACAGCCTACCATAATACTTTATCATTCATCTTGCGAATACCTGAGGAGTGGAATATGCTTCCAGCATGCATATTTCCACTTCTTATGATTTGGGAGTCCTTAAAAGAAAAGTGACGAGGAAATTTATTGGGCGGACGCAGTCCATCGTCAAACATCTTAACCTTTCACAAAGTGGGGTCGAGGATACGCATCCAACTGTAAATGTTAAAAAAATGTACTAAGTTATCGACAAAATATTATATTCATATCGTTGCCATCACTGTCATTTAAACATTAAAGCATTTTTCAGCAGACACGGATGTATCAAACGATCATTTTTGTTATTAAGCGACCGAACTCGATTGTCCCAGGTTCACATCGACACTTCCTTTTATATATTGACTATTCTATTTGATAGCGTTATTATGCAGAAAAATAATTTAAATTGTATAAGAAAATATTATAGGAACTTTTTTAAAGTTATTGAAAATTATGAAAGTGCGTTTCATAATCTCTCTCAGGCGTATAATGTAATGTGTGTAGATGTATGTTAAAATTAATAATAATCATGGTCTGAGATCAAAGTATAGTAAAACTAGACGACACACATATTAATTTATTATTATTTATTTTAAGTATCATTATATCTATAACTAGCTGTCCCGGCAGACCTTGTTCTGCCCTATTTCTCTAAAACAAAGTCACATTGTTTTTTTTAATGTTAATAACTTCCCCGTCAGATTTCATTCTGCCAAAAGCTGTTGGCCTGTCGGCTGTTTTTAGAAAATTCTTTGAAGGAACCTGGCCTTAATGCTTAATGCTATATTCTCTCCGTAATAACCTTCTCCAGACTTCAACAAACACAACAAAAAATAAATCAGCCAAATCGGTTCAGCCGTTCTCGAGTTTCGCGCTTATACACATTTAACAATTCATTTTTATATATAAGATTACTATTACTTCTATTGGGGGAACTTCTATTAGGGTAGGTAAAGAGAATAGAGACAAGTGGTATCCATTTTTGCAAACCTGTATCTCTTCATTAATCCCTTACTGTACTCTCAGTGATTTCGAATACTTTTGACATTACCCTGCACAGTCGCGTGCATCCCATATAAAGCATAAAAGCATTATCTCGTTATATTTGGACATTTAATAAATATATTGATTTCAAATCTGGTGTTTACCAAAATAGCAGTCTGAGAGTCCAAATTGAATTTGTGTGTGTGTGTGTGTTAAATGTCCAAGTATAACGAGATAATGCTTTTTATGCTTTATATGGGATACACGCCACTGGTCCTGCATCAGAACTTTCTTTACTTGGTCTGTGTATGATTTTATTGTTAAATGTGATAGTTATAATGTGTGCCCTGAGAACGGGGATCAACTGCGTCACTCATCACGAGGCACGACGTGTAAGCATCTATTGACCACCAAACTTCCTTACGACGATGCCTCCCTATGATGATGAATTACTGTGCAAATGAATCAACATTCCACGTGGAAAACTCAATCGTAAACAAAAATTGGATCTAATTTGAATTGTCCGAAAAACTCTTCCTCTACAGAGTTTTAATGAGTTTTATCGAGTCGCTTAGCCGGTTCAACAAGGCGTGGACCAACCCTGTATACTTAATTTTTTATTTTCCTGCCCTCCATTGCCCAATCATTGTACTTAACTAGAGAATACGACCTGATTTCGCCCAGGTAAAAATTACCATTGATCAGGCAGCATATTTTAAGATTTCTGCTACCCGGGTGACGCAGAGACTGTACGTACGTATTCTGCGCTACACCTGACAGAGAGTTCTTGATGAGTGGGCTCTTTATACGCAACTCTCCAAGAGATGGTGCCGAAACGATTATTCGTTCACCGGGTCGTTGCAGGAATACGGATCCTGAGGTTCGGCTAGCAGCGATTAGATGGACTCCCATAGGGTTTTTAAGCAGTAGGAGTATGACACAACAAGGTTGCTCCACCACGATCGCCCTGGTGGTCCTATGCAGAATTTTCCCCGGGTTACTAAAAAAAGGTTAAATTTACTTTTAGATTGAGTAGAGATCCATTACCCACATTGCATATATAGTAATATCATGTGTACTGGTGTTGTGAGAACGGCGATCAGCTGCGCTACTGGTCACGTTGGGCACGACATACAAGCGCAAAGAGGGCACAGCCACTAATGTATCTCTGCTGACCTCTAATGTGATATAGCGTAACATTATACTGTTATTATAATAAAATTGTTGTCTGTATGCTTATAAAATGAGTTCGCAGTAACAGCTCCCGCCGCGCCGTGACGGTAAGCGGTGATAAAAGCCATGCAGATTATATTGTATACCCTAAACCGTTGGCTATTGTGAGGCGCGTTAATGTGTACTAATCCTCTCGACGAAGCCCTTCGCGGGAAATTACACGCTGCGCCCTTTTGTTCGGCTCTCTACAGCGCCTTACATACAGGGCGATTTTTATTTAAGTAAATAGTTCCGTTTTTAATTACATATAGGCTTGCACGAGACCTAAATCTCACGTGATGGTAAGCAGTTATAAGGCTGATGATGGAGCGTCTAACTTACCTAACAGATATCGATTTACTTCTCATTTGAAGATTTCCCTATAGTAAAATTAAACTTGCAGATAATAAATAAATTAAAAAAACATCAATTAAAAAGGCATCCGGTTAAAAATATTGCGCTCTGCTATTTTAAATATAAAAATAATTATATAGGAACCGTCACGCTATATCCATTTCTAAGCCAGTAGAGATACATTAGTGGTTGTATCTAATTTGCTCTTACGTAATGTGCCCATCGTGACCAGTAGTGTAACTGATCACCGTTCCAAGGGGACATGATATTTTCGCCGGGTGCCGAGGAAGATGGCTCAGCCATGCCCTCGGCACTCGTCAGGCGGGAGAAGGAACACCCCGGGGGTTTTAGTCGGTGCAAGTCCGACACACCGGGGGGCGGCCCTCACCACCCCCCGAAGGTCCGTTAGGGATTTCCCCCGGGTTACAAAAAAAGGGGACATGATATTTCTATTAAATATATTTTATATGATATATTGATCTTTTTATATATATAAATCGGTCATAATTATAACTACTGCATAGACTTAACTGATAGATTATAAAATAGTATTATTGTTATTGTTTTCTTGAACGTATGTATATACGTATATGAACAACTGGATTTACACAAACTGATCCCGACACGTGACAGGCCGAAGCGAGTCCATACAACGGTCATTACGCTTGTGTACTGTGGTCACTACCCAGTTCGGGCAATCGCCCTACCACTTCAAAATTGAGATAACTGTGAGCTACTCTCACTTGTCCCTTGAAACTTACAAGGTGCAGTTGAAAATATCAATATAAGACTAGAATTTATTTTTGTATTTATTAATTTTATTATTTTTTTTTATTTATTTATTATTTTGCAATTTTAATGTTACTGCGAATGGAAAACACCATGTATACAAGCAAATAATCGTCGTATTGCCAGCGCGCATCAAACCGTGTCGTCCTCACACATAATGCCACAAACCGCACTAATGCCGCTAATAACTCTCTATTATACATGATTATTTAATACACAAAAACTATTGTCACGAAAATATCTCCGCATTATGTCAGGGGGCATTACCTAAACATATTTTAAAGATTTTTGTGTAATATCGGGGGAAATGCATACGACTGTCCGAGACGCAGTGAGTGCGGTGGCGGAGCGAGTCACACAACAGACTTTGTCTTTTTATAATTAATATATCGTCACACTATATCCCTTACGGGGTGGGCAGAGGTACGTTTTTGTTTAATTATTTACAGGCGGACGCTTGACCTTCATCACACCTGGTGGAAGGTAAAGGTGAGTCCGACGATAAACCGCGACTGCCCAACAAATGCTTATTCACTCTTCTCTTAAAAATTCCCAGGTCATAAGGTCATGGAAATATTGTCGCTAGAAGCATACTTCGCTCCTTAGCTGTTCGCATGATGTATGTAGAACTAATATTTTCGTACGGATACTATAAATCTGTACTTAATCTGGAAAAACCCAGAAGTTCGTGCCAGGATTCGAACCTGCAACTACTCGCATTGCTGCGCATGGATACCAGCCTCTTATCCACTAGGCTACCACAGCTACAAAATTATAATTTGTTTACATATTTAATGTAATAAAATTGAGCATTACAATTAAGGACGGTTTGTTGTCATTTTTTTGTCTTTAAATTACTTTACTAGTTCACCATCGCATCGTTTCTATTAAGTAGTTATAAAGCTACGAATCAATCTTTAAATGGTAATGAATTTTAGTAGAAAGGAAATAGCACAGAAATGCACTTCTGTACAATAAATTATAACAAACCAAGCGACGAGCGGAAAGCGATTATATATTATTTAAGAAAATCAAACTTTAAGGATATTTAAGGAAGTAATTTACTGTGGTTAATAGCAATAGAGTAAATTCGATTTGAGACATTACACGTATAATACACAAAACACACACACAACACAAATATGACGATTGGAGTCTTTTAATTTATTTTTTACAATTCATTATTTCAACATCTACTATTACAAGATTTAGGTATAACTTGTATACGGGATAATTGATTTAGAATAGAAACTAAACACTTGACGGAAAGTTTTTTTTTTTTATTCTGTGCGAAAATCCTATATACGACTATCAGGGCCACTGTGGGGACAGCGATCCCGGTGTTTCAGACTCCTACTGACTAAAACCCCCGCAGTGTCCACCTAATCGCTCCACCCGAGCCTGGAATATCAAATTCATACAACCGCCCGGAGAGCGAAAAGCCTTGTTGAGGCTACCTGTCTAGGTGGGGTGGGAGTAAAAAGCCTACACTGGACTTTTAGCTAAAACATTGAAAGAATAATACATAATTTGACATCATGTGTCCTGTGTTCTATCACCAATCTCAAAGATCACTCGGTTCAGCGTGTTCTGGCCTGCTGGCGGACGCTGTACGTGCCATCCAGCGCTGATTGTCAGCCGACGCTCGATGAAACTAATTGCGCGGAAGTCACGGTGCTACAACCATTCAACATACTAAACATATATAATACTTTTACTGTGGTGGACGAGTGACGTTAACCGTTTACAATCAGCCGGTATGAGGCCGTCAACAATGCCCACAAAAGTAAAAAAGCAAAAACAAATCGTAATCTCCTGTAACTTGGGCCACAGCAAAGCGCAATGAATGAAAGTCGTTAATAGCATTATGTTTTCCATCTCCACGCTTATTGGGCCGCCATTCCTCCGCTCTCATACTGTTCATTAGCTTTTAATTATGCAATCGTTTTCCTACCTCAGTTGTATTATCTCATAATAATGACGCTATAGAAAAAAATAAATGGGAATCAGACCCTTTGAATTCAGACTCATTGAAGGCTCCGTACAACCTAAAATGTTTTAAGGCTAGAATTGAATTTGAGTTATTTCCAGTATATATTAGTATATTTTAATAATAGCATTATATTGTTATGTAGCCGTGGTGGCTGCCGGCAGAATAGATTAGCACCCCCCTCTTCTTGCTGAGGTGTCGTAAAAGGCGACTAAGGTATCTCTTTAACACCGCAATTCAACCAGGTGTTCAGAGAAGGAAATCTCGACCAAACCTGCATCCTGCTCCCTCCCGATCGTACTGGTTCTCCTTTCCATCGGGCCCGAGGGAGCTCGGACGAGAGAGTGCTTTTCTGGCAGCGCGTCCAGTTATGCACTTAAATATCTCCTGCGCAATTGACTGTTTCCGAAAACTGGGCCTTGATTTTCTTAATCGGTGTTGAAACAGTCGCCGTGGCCGAATCCGGCTAGGACATCGTCATCGTCATATTGTTATGATATCCTCTCGGGGTGAGCATAGATTCATTACTGACAGTATTCACTTTGCGCTTATATGTCATGTCCAACGTGAGCATAGCGCAGCTAATTTCCGTTCTCAGAGCACTTACACATGACTTGTCTTTTCTCATGGGCCTGATGGTCTGACGATCATTGGATAGGTTGGAGCGGAGGACTGTCCGCATTGTGAATGATTTAACCTTGTTCCACCCTCTCCCTTCCGTAATAGAACCACACGCGTGAGTTTGCAGAGTCACGGCTATACGGTAACTCACATCCCGGCTAGGAATAATATATCTAACTCTTACTGCAGCCGAGTCGTCAAGCTGAGGAATGGTCCTCCGGTGAGCGTGTTCCCACCGTCCTATGATATGGAGTGCTTTAAACGAAGCGTGAATAGATATTTTTGCAAGTTGACTTGATGATTGCGATTATCGTTTGTTTTTCTTTACTGTTGACAGTTGTAGTCGTTTTTTGGACTGCACCATCAGGCTTGTGGTGTGGTCGCTGTGCCGAGTCAAAAAAAATGGTGATACTGAGGTCAAACGAACCCTGTCTGTAAAAAAAACATAGCCGCAATAATATTATCAATTTTATAAATTAATTTAACACCAAGATACGCCTTATGATTTTGGAATAGCTAAACATCGGTCGGTTCGGTTTATATTTGTATCTGTACTTAATCCGTGAAAACAAATCTATTTGTGCAAAACCGACAAAGTGTTTGGACAATATACTTCTCGCGTTTATAAAATACTACTTTTTTTACATCTAATATAGGCTTATTAAACTCCGACACGCATTTTAGATTTGTAATGTACCAGCCCATTGTTATAAGGTGTTAGTTTTCACACAAAACATTTTTTTCGAATATTTTTCGAGTATTTTGCGCAAATATTGAAGTGGAATTAAGTTCTTGATACTTTTGAAATTTGCCGAAGCTTAAACAGGGATTTGTTGATTTTGATCCTGCCGACTGTAAAGACGGTTTGTCTGTTCGTAATGTTGCTTTCATTTCGGTCACTTTCGGCGAGAAAACACTATTCGGTAAAACTTTCAAATCGACAGAAATTTTAACTAAAGCTTGAGGGTTATAGCGTGAATTACACTAAGTTTGTTTTTTTATCTTGTTTGTCATAGTGATCACTCCACTCCTGATGGTAAGCGTGGTTCAGTCCAAAAAGCGACTACACCTATCAACTGTAAAGATTAACCAATCGAAAGTCGCAGTTATCATGCTGCCCTGCAAATATCTCTTCACGTTTCGCTTAAAGGAGTTAATATCATAGGACGGTGGAAACACCTTCGCATGAAAACCGTTTCACAGTTTAATGAATTAGCAAAAATAAAAGTTAGAAAACTAAGGGTTAGAGGTAGTTTCGCTTCTACGTTCACCATACGAACATCTAAAGAGTTGAATATGCTTCCAGCGAATGTATTTTCAAGATCTTAAGACTAAGAAGCGTTTTAGAGAAAATTGAATAGTCATTTGTTTAACCAGGTGTAATTGAGAATAAGCGTCCGCTTGTAAATCATAAAAAAAAACTGAGAGGTGTGATTGATGCTGTGACTGAAATTGTAAAATAATGTTTATTAAGTATCCGATTATAAACCGATATCTAGCTGAAATCGATTAATCGGCTATTACCACAACCCTTAGCAAAAGTTGTAGTTGAAGGTTATAAAATTCTAAAAAAACGGATCTAAAGCTAAAGGTTAAGTAAAAGCTAAAAGCTCACTCAACAAATACCAATTCACTCGTCGTTTGATGATTCTCATTTCATAAGATGTTGGAAAAACAGTCGCAAGAAGCGCATTGCACTCCATGGCGCTTTACAGCAAAAAAAGAGTTGGCGAATCGCCTCGTGCGAGCACCTGGTATGTCAAACGCATATGGGTGCAAGCCCGCACGGCCCGCAGTCAATTCATGGTGGACGGGGCAGGGGTGCCTAAACTCAGCCACTCACTCTCCAGTGTATAGACTATAGAAAACCGTAAGGCCATTCTACGACGGTGCTCCAAACTGAGTAGCTTATGCGACGTAAGAGCCCCATGAATGTAAGTTTTATGTCGATATATAAACTACGTCCAGAGATTATTATAAATGCACATCTTGTCAAAAGGTGTCTCAACCCGAAAGCGCGGCCGAAGGTTGAGCTCGACACTATGCGTTTCTTCGTACACAGTATTACGGCTGTCGGAGATCTTTATTACACTCGTAGTGATTTGAATCTACCTATTGTTAACTATATGGTTTTTATCATTAGATCAGAGATTTCACGTCTTTCTACTAAAAATCTTTTAGCACTTTTAAACTTTCGCGCTTTGTAAAAAAAGAAGTTAATTCTAATTATGGCTCGACATTTCGTTCTGGTTACACAGGGAATGGTCACGGGGAGACTGACGAATGTATTTATTCTAGAAAAATATTTATTATTTAATGTTAATATCATTGCATTAATTGCGTATATAATACCGCACGTTGCTCATCTGTATATAAATGAAAATGAATCGCAAAATGTGTTGCTAAGCGCATAACTCAAAAACGGCTCAATAGATTTGGCTGATTTCTTTTTTGTTGTGTTTAATGAAGTCTGGGGAAGGTTCTTATGAAGTGGAAAAACGTAAAAATACGAGGAAAACAGTAAAAACAACAATTTTCTTTTTCCATACAAACCACTGCGTCCCCAGCTGTCAAACATATGATGTCAATCAAAACAAAACACCTTGCGTTAGGATTATCTTTGGTATGCCTTCAAGTTGGTTAGAGGTAGCATGCAAATAATTATATATTGTAAACAAACAATTTGCATTTAATTTGTTGGTAAAATATGATTCTTCGTTTGCTTACAGAAAGTACCAAAATTTTGTGATCGTAATGATATAATGTATCTAAAAATATGAATATTTTGCATTAGCGGGCTCCTAACCGAAAATTTTCATGTATTGTTTAATTCTTTTATACTAGGCACTGGATTCGCATCACTGTATGACATTTAGATGCTGCATGTATGACATTTACATGCAATGCAATGTATGACATGTAGATGGTGCTGTTGAAAAATAACTAGATATAAGTGAATTAACAAAAAAAAAACAATTCTCCAAAAGGCAGTTTTGTGGGGGTAGATCGATTGCCCGAACTGAGTCATGACCACAATACACGAGTGTAAAGACCGTCATAGTGACTCGCTTCATTCTGTCGCGTTTTGGGATCAGCTTGTATATATCCAGTAGCTCATATACCTAGAGACTTTCAGTCGTGTTATATGTAGGCCGACATGTCGATGGAGACTATCAATGGATTTTCATCCTTTAATAGTCGCTTTAGATTTTGGAATACACTGTACTTACTATCAGGTGTACTGTAGTCACTTGGTCGAGCCATTGTAAAAGAAATAAATTAGTTAAAATTTTCAATTAATATAAATCAATATACCGTACCTAAGTTATTCTGCTATAATGTTTGTATTATAATAATATATGTCATCTTACTATATTTCTTACGGGGTAAGCAGAGACACATTAGCGGCTGTATCCACTTTGCGCTTGCCCTACGTGTGTAGTGACATAGCTGATCGCTATTCTCGCTGAAATAGCACACATAATATTTCTATTAGACGCCATGCACGTTTCCTCTCTAGTTTTTCTTTCACCGGTGAGGATGTGGTGTCGAAATCCGTATTCAATGTAGAAAATCCGGAGGTATAACGTGCTTCGCCAGATGCCGAGGAAGTTGGCTCGGCTTTGCCCTTAGCATCCGGCAGACGGGAGAAGGAACACCCCGGTGGTTTTAGTCGGGGCAGGTCCGAAGAGATTTCCACCAGGTTAACAAAAAAAAAGGTATAACGTGCTGGAATAGGAATCTATGGACGTTCGAGTCGTGGTTTATGGAAACCCGTCAATTATCTACGATGCCACAACCACTTTTGTATTATTTTTGCGTAAAAGCTACGCGTGAGTTAATGTTTAATAATAATTAACGGGAAACGTGTGTAACTGATTTCTATAGCAACGTAATTGTGATTATAAGCAGACAGGAGCTAATCAAAAAACTTTACATCGCATAACGAACTGCGAGTACACTCTCGAATAATCGCCGAGCAATTAAAACTGCTTATTTCCTTAATTCGAAGCAATCGTTCTCTCCAAGAGTTTTCATTCCAATGTCCTATAATTTCAGGCAACTGTCACCTTTATTTCCGCACTATAAAGTATTTTTTTCCATGGTAATCTCTGGTAATTTTCTTTCGAGTGCTTAATACGGGACTTTGAACGTTAAATTGTTTTGATAAAGAACAAATTAGTGTGTAGATGCTTGATGAGGCTAGGTAAATGGGAAATTGTGAGCTAACTAGGCGATGTCGGCATAAAACAACTCTTCGTTAATAATGAGGAAGATTTCACAGAGCAACCAATGAAGCAGAGACTTTTTGTTAAAACCTAATTATCCTCCTTGTTTATATTGAGTCGATAGAGTGACCACACCGCTTCTAATAGAAAGTTTGTGAGGTCCAAGAATAGCAGCGACCATTTATTAAAATTAACGACTTTTGTTCTATAACGTAACGTCTTAAGAAATGTATTTTTTAATCTTAGTCGAGCTTTCTATCAATCATTAGGTTTATGTCTTAAAAATAACTATAAATAAGGAAAAAAAGACATTTAATCAGCAGCAGCCATAATTAAAGTGACGACATAATACAAATAAATGACACGTGAAAATAAATGAGATTTCTATATCACAGAAGAAAGCAATATATAGAAAACTCTAGGCTATAGCCGATAAGGGCCCTCCCTCAGCTTGTGCTGCAGAGCACTAGACTCTGTAGACTCTGTCTGTGCGTTGGTATTCTGACAGGCCCTTACGGACGACACAGCCACATGACCGGCACAGCATTACATTCTATTTTAATTAATTCGATTCTGGCATAGGTATGTCACAGAGAGATCAGTACCCACTCCCGCTCCCCTCGCCGCAACTTGTTAAATAGGGTCGCCTCTATATCGCGCGCTGCGCCGCTGACAGTCAATGAGGATTGCCATCAGGTTTAAAAGAAAGCCTTAGTTTATAGGTTTATAGTAGCACTGTATAGGTTACAATTAAATTTGTGGTCCATCCGTATATAAATACAGCGGCTCTGTCTGTAGTTCCAAGTTACTCTGTATCAATACAAAAAATGGAATAAAAAATACATAATGTACCAGTTGCTTAACGTAGAAAAATAATAATATGAATTCATTCACTAAACCCGTACGGGATATAGAGAGTTGATAGATTTAAAATGTTAAAAGGTAAAAGAAAATTAATTGATATGCAATAGAAAAGATACAGAAACTTTGTAGGAAAATATAAACTATTTGCTTGATAATCAACACTCGTCAATATTTTTAATCTATTTTTTACAAACTGAAAGTGACTTCATTGCACCTGATAGAAAGAAAAGTGCCAAGAACGGCAACGACCGCCAAAGGATGAGAATCCGTCGACAGTCACCATCGCTATGTCGGCCTAGATATGCCGCGATGGAAAGTATCTAAGTATGCAAATAACTGGATATAGCTGATCCCAATACACGACAGGCCGAAGCGAGTCACTATGATGGCTATGGCGGCTTCTACATTCATCATGCGAACGGCTAAGGTGTGGAATATGCTTTCAGCGGCCATATTTCCGCGATCTTATGACCTGGAAGTCTTTAAGAGAAGAGTGTATAAGCATTTGCAAGGCGATCGCGTTTCATCATCGAACTCATCTTCACCTTCCACCAGGTGTGATTGAGTTCAAGCGTTCGTCTATATATAATAGATAATAAAAAAACGGTCTTTACATAGTACAGTTGAAGCCAAATTCAATAGTTATTTTAACTATCTTTACATAATTATCTGTTTATGGTGGCTTCGTGCATAATAGACCGATATCCATACGCGATAACGCGAGTGGTTGTAGGTTCGTACTCCAGCATATATCTCTGCGCTTTTCCAGTTTAAATACGGATTTAGGCACCACACGCTCACCGATGAAGGAATACATCATGAAGAAATCCGCATGGCTTCTAAAAAAAATGACATGTTTACTAGAGCCGTGAGGACGGTGAGCAGCTGCGCTACTGGTTACGTTGAGCGTGACATATAAGCGTAAGATGGATATAGACGTTAATGCATCTCTGTACACCTCGAAAGGATACGATACGATATTTTATGAAACATACAGAATTACTGATTTTAAACGTTATGTAATTATTTAAACCGGTGAAGACTTTTTAAAAATAATTATAATAAATAATCTATAAAAATAATTAATTTAACTTCAATAAAAAAAACACTATAATTACTTTATCAATCATTTATTGCTTAAAAATATTAATAAAAATAACTTATTATTAATCTATAAATATTAGTGCAAAGTATAGATAGCGACATCTATCGTCTGGTAGCAAAAGTAAGATGAAACTTAAAATTAATAATAAAAAATGTTTCATGTCTAGTTTAAGATTTTTTCAATTGTATTCTTTATTACTATATACATGGATAATAATTAATAATAATATATAATTGCATAAGTATTGTTTTTAGTAAACAGTGTTAAAAATAATTCTATTATAAATATTACTGCGTCATCTAGTTTCTAAATTCTGAACATAATTAAGATTTTAGGACACTTCGTTTGGTTCAGTTCACACATTGCATCGATAGATGTCACACTACTGAAACCGCCATATTCTAAATTTTAACATTTGTAACTTATAATTTATTTTAAATATACTTATCTATACAAAACATAAAACACATTCAACTGAGTCGGCAAATATGAAAAACCTCTATGTCCACGTTCAATAAAGTAAGAAATTAGCCTTTTCTAAAACTAATTACAGTAAAATGGCTAAAATTTATATTAATGTTACCAATTACATTACAAAAACAGTTTTAAAGTTCGATTTACTTAAGTTTGAATTAATGGAATTTGATATTTATCGACACAATTATTCTTTGAGTTCACAAACATAAGCATATTTTATTTAATTTGAAAGAGAATAGATGTTTTGTGCTCATAAATTAAAGAATAGCTGAGAACAGAAATAATGAGATCTAAATCATATGTTTGCTAGAGTCTGTTATCGGCTTCGCTAAGCTGGTGGGGAAGAATTAGTTGCTTATGAAAGAGAAAAGAATACTCGAGCAAATAGTTTACACAAAAGTTTACCACAATCATAAAGTGCTTAGTAAGCAGGATTTTGGGGTGAGCTGACGGCAAGCTGGCGCCCACATCCCTGCCTCCCTGCGTCTACAGAGTCGATCGCTTGTGGTCTAATGATCTTAATAGATCGCCAGCATTTAAAGTCTGAGCGCTTCTGCAATATATAGTCTAAGATCCGATATAACATCGACTTTCACCGATCTGTTTAATGGATAAAAATTATTCGATATGTAATTTAGTTTATTAAAAATGATAAAAAACATGGATTGCCTGATAAAATCTTGCCCAGGCTATAATTATATATCAGGCAACCCAAATTTTTTTATCATTTTTAATAAACTAAATTACCTATCGAATAATTTTTATCCATTGAACAGTTCGGTGAAGGTCGATGTTATAACGGATCTTAGACTAATAGGTAATTGCCCAAACTGCGTCGTGACCACAGTACACAAGTGTAAAGACTGTCATAGTGTTTCGCTTCGGGCTCTCGCGTTTCGGGATCAGCTTGTATATACCCTATTCTTAATATATCTATAGACCTTCAGTCATGGTATATGAGAGCTGGCATGACCGCGATCATCAATGGATTCTCGTCCCTTGGTAGCCGTTGTGTATCGTGAACTGCACGGTACTTTACATCAGGTACAATGTTCGACAATAAATGGTAACTATGTATGGGCTATGTTTATATGTTAGTCAAAGTTTTAAGGTGGAAGAATTCACAGATACGTAACATAATACTTGACAGTTAGCTTTCCGTAGCTATTCGTTTGGGTTTATCCACCAATGTGCGTCTCTGTTCCTCCCGGATGGTGTCGGCCAGGTATCTCGTCGCGGTCTCCATGTCCTCGAGGCGGATCTTGCTGAAGGCGAGCCTCAGGTACTGGCAGGGCAGAGTGCTGTCGTACTGGAACGCTTGCCCAGGGACTATCATCAAACCGCGCTCAAAAGCCGTATGCACCTGGGGAATAAACGCCTAGATTAACACTGAAGGTACACAAAACATGTTCATTGTATTTTGTTTTAATTATTATGTATTTATGTTTCTTACTCTACTTATAAAATGGGTTCTTTTGTTAACAAATATTCTAAGCCTAAGATTCTAAGCGTAATTGCCTTTAAATAATAGCCAGTAAGTACATTGTTTTACATAAAGACTTTTGCAGTAATCTTATGTAGTATCTAAACGATGATCGTCTAGATAGCTGAAAATCAAAATAATCTTAAACATTTGGCAACCAGATGTTTGCTTCGCAGCCCGCCGTACAACGGATTTTCTAGAGTTAGTCAGCCTGTATCGGATCCTCAACGAATCTCGGCTGAGCTAAATAAAGTTCAACCCAAAGCACGGGTAGCGCCAGCGTTACCAGAATTTAAATTTTGTCGCAATTACCCTTCCCACCCCACTCTTCCGCCTCTATTCTACTTTCGCACTCTAATTTCTTTCAACTTCCACTCCCTAACCCCCTCTCATTTCTCTCACTACTATTTGGTATTTAGCTATAAAAAAATAAATGAATATGACTAACCATTCTATAGACGTCATCTACACCGTTAACCCGCATCCATAGGAACAAGCCAGCGCTGGGCGGAGGACAGTGGGCAAGGTCACCCAACTGTGAGAGCGCTCGATGCAACGCGTCCCGTCGCTCGCGGTAGAAAGTTTTCGCCTGCTGTAGGTGAGTTGCCAGAGCTTTGCGATCCCTCAGGATGTGTAGTAGAATTACCTGCGGGATACAGACCTTTGTAGATGCAATACACATGCATCTGTAAATCTACATTGGGATGTAGCGAGAAATACTGGGTTCCAATGGAGTAGCCTGGCTAAAACGAGCTCTGTATATATTTATAAATTTATCCGGAAAACTGTCCGATGTAGGCGACGGTACAGCGCTGTCAGCTGTCACAATGGCGAGATTAACACATCATCTGACAGTGCTGCGCAGGTGCCTACATTGCTGAGAGGGTGGCGGTGTGCCGTGTCCGGCGCGCCGCCTGTGAGATAGGTATTGGAAGGGTGGGCTCTTTACCCCTACCCCTCCCAGAGAGGCAGCCTAGACAAGGCATTTCGCTCTCCGGGCGTCTGGATGAATTTGGTTTCCCAGGCTCGGGTGGACCGATTAGAGGGACACCCCGGGGGTTTTTAGTCAGTAAGAGTCTGACACCGGGATTGCTGCCCTCACAGCGGCCCTGATGGTCCTATGCAGGATTTTCCCCCGAGACACCACAAAAAAAAAAGGTGCCTACATTGGAGCTGTATATCGCATTGAGCCAGAATCTAAATCGCACTTTAGAGCATGAACCATTTTAATTGAAAGAAGAAATAGTACAATACCTGCGAAAGCGTACAGGGATGTAGGAGTTCCGCCTGCATGTGAAGTTCAAGCCGTTGCAGCAAAGGAGTAGGCGCCGTCACCCAGCCGCCGCGCAGCCCCGAGCTCACCACCTTCGACACGGAGTCCAACCGCAGCACGCGTCCCGCAGCGTCCATCGACAGGAACGACACCACGCCCGAACCTTCCTATAACATACAAATGACATCAAAACCACATCGCTTCCGATAATTATATACAATGATCTTCAGATTTTAATAACTGTTACATATGACAAGCTGTTCTTTTTTATAGTGCTCCACCAAAAGAACACCAACAAAGACATCTCATAATCTATAATACGGTAGAAGAACCATTAAGAAGTAGCTAATAATCAATGGTTGCATACGAGGAGGACTTAAAAGTACGCTATAATCAAAGGTTAGATACGGGGACCATTAAAAAACAATCAATAATCAACGGCTATGTTATATAAAGTTTATCATTAAGAACAAGACCAAACATGAGTATCTACCGTCAAAAACAGCTAATAATATTGTATAACTCGTAAAATCTAAAGTCTAATTGACATATGTTTAATCTTTTGCCCCTTGTTGTGTAACTGAAAACAAAAATATGGTCCAATATAAATTAAATAGATATATGTATGTTACCAGGCACTTTATAATAGACCTTCGTTTTCTTAATTAAGTTTAAACCCGAAGAGTTGTCAAGGCTGTATTTAGTCTGGATATTTTGTGTTTCATAAAATGTCGTCACGTCGCTTACTTAGGTACAAATCCTTTGCGTTTAAAAACTAATCAAATAGCGTCACGATAACTTTTTTTATCATGGCAGTATCAACCGATTCGGGAAAGGCAGTCTCGTCCACAAAACCAGCAAATAAAGCTGGAGCTCTAGTACACTGGTCGCCATGTATTCCTCTGGCCTCATTTGTCTGCAAAATGTCTCGCTAATTGCAATTCTCATGTTCAGCTTGCTCTAGCCATCTCGATCACAAGCAAACTCATACCCTTTGCTAACTTCCATGTGTAATAAATACATATAGCGCTTGGCATCATTATACACATACACCTACTTGCACCTCATCATTATGACTGCAGATCATATCAGTCCATTGTTCAACAAGACCTTTACCAAAGCTCCCCACTTAACTTTGTCCTGGGATTCTTGTATCCAGAAACTTCCAGCTTCCGTTGTCAAGTCGACGATCCATCTCGCACCTGTTCGTTCCACACTACGGTTGCTGATAATCTTCACTCCAGTACGCGTTTATCTCAACGGTACCAGCGGTACGGACCTGTGTATGCTTAATTCAAAATAAGATATTTTAAAATGCTTATCGCAAATCATTTTATTACTATTGCTCTCACCTGCTCATAATTCAAGAACATATATGGATCGTCCTCGATGATCAAAAAGTCGTATTTGCATGCCAGTTCGTATATTTTCCTCCTTCTAGACTCTGGTATAACAGAACCCGTTGGGTTGTTCCCGGTGGGCGAAATGTACATCAGTTTAGGCATATCCAGACCTCGATTCAGACGGTCCTCAAGGACAGACTGCAATGTCTCAGGTATTAAGCCGTGCTCATCCTCTGGTATACCGAGAACTTCGGGTTGGTATGGTTTAAGCTGAAAAAATATGTTTATTAATCACACACAATTCAAAAGAAAAATATCAAACATGACTAAACCTTGTAAACACCACGTAGGAATAATGTTTGGTATACGACCAGCAGTGAAATGGTAGGGACTCAGTACCTGACTGGATTGCAACTGCAGTTTATGAGTGCGATGACAACAACCATGATTCGATTTGGCCTTTTGGATCGCTCTCGCAGGTAGATATATGATTTCTATTACTTTTTTTCTTTCAGGTTAGCAGTACCTTGAGGTCTTTTGGCATGGTATATGTAGTTCGGTATGACAACGGTGAGGATTAACAGATTAACGTCTCTTAGTGAACGCTACAGATCTTGGACTCTACTATACTTTTCTACAGGTGCAGTATAACCAATTTGTCGAGCCAGGGGTTAATTCTTAGATGAAATTTGTTCGCTATGAAGGAGACATAAAATATACTATAGAATACAAACTTACAGTGCTGTATAAACCACTATAGGCGTATTCAGTTGTGATCATCGGCGCTCCAGGCTCCAGTAGCAGCTCCATGCATTGGTAGATTCCATGCTGACCACCGTTTATGACCATCACATCGCGAGGGAGCGCGGGTGGACGATGTACTTCTTCTTGGAATATTCGGAGTTCTTCCAGAAGTGCTGGGAGCCTGGCAACACAGCAACGTTGTCAAAAAACTTATCTGACAGAGAATATTGAACATACAGACACACACAGTATTGAAGATCTTCGACTTGCTAGATTCATCAGCTTCTCAGCGGACCCTGCTTCTCCTCCGGCAAACTATTGTCTTCAAAGATTTTTCCATAGTACACATATGATACTCTTTGAATCGGATGGAAAGGATTGTAGAAATTATGGTTTTACGCTTTGCTTGTGTGTCGTACATAGCTGATGGACAGAGGGTAAGTCATTGTCACATCCTACTGTGTTGCTAGGGCCTAATCAAAATTACCCATTTAACTCATAATTGAAATACAAAACACAAGTAATTGACAATCTGCAAGTTGCAGAGGCAGTAGGCTGGGCACATCATCAGAAACCACCTATATCTGAAGCAAGCAGGTTCTCGTGTCTCAATAGAGTGGAGTAACCTCCTGTGGGCAGTTGGCAGAGATTAAATGCGTAGGGCTTTTCTCCAAAATACTGATCTAAATAGCTCTTATTAGGACAAGTCTAAACCAAGTAGAGAACCAAAAGAGGCTGATAATTATCAAAATGAATGCACCACACGTCTTTATGATTACCGCTGTCAATATCGCTAAAAAATGTACAACTCAAATGCTTGAAAGCCGTCTCCTTCTCTGGACACAATTCCACAAAAGGTAGTATACAGAAGAAAGTCGCAGCAGCACCAATGCTATTCAACAGCAACCAGACCTACCGGTTTGATTAGATTTGTATAAAGCGTATCCCGATAAAGCTGGACGTTCTATTGGTAGAACATGATGCTGTCAGTAGGACGTGCAGGGGGCAAAATTTTTCCTTCACCAGTATATGCTCCCAATAAACCCCGTAAAACTGGTCATTCTGCTCGTTGTTGAGCAACATTGGTCCTGCTGTCACCTAATGCTGCTGTTTTCTTCGATATACCACTTTAAATATATTAATTTATTAGTAGACATTATTTTCATATAATTAAAGGAAGTAAAAAGAGTTCTCTAAGGTCAGCAACATTAATGATGTTTCTAGACTTACGATTGTCCGTAGGAGACAGTAACTGCTCTCCATGCCACCTATAAAAACATCAATTGCTAACTACTAAAGCATATATACACTACAGAATACTGATTGACGCCAAAAAATCATTTTATAGTTTTGTAGTCAGATTTCTGTAGGATACAACACTAATAGGAGTAGCTTTCATTCCATAGATGCATGAAAGCATTGCATGTCCTTACCATAAACAAGTTCGGAATAAATTACTTAAAGATGAAGAAATACCTACCTACATACATTAATACGTATTCTATTTTTACTCCATATTTCTTTCGTATAATAACTATATAATATTTACTATAATAACATAATATTCAAATTAAATACGCGAACACTGCCTACCTTGTTCAAATACCTTAAGCACGTCACTGACTAATAGTAATGTAAGATTTTAGTTTACGTGAAAAAGGAATATTATACACACCCTTGTGACGGCACATACTGCAGAGCAGCTGAGATTTCCTTCCCTTCCAAGATCACTTTACCTCCAGTTTTCAGATCTACGTTAATTTTGCTTAAAGGGAACACCGCTTCGTTTGGCATTCCCTCAGCAAGAGATATCATGCGTTTGCCTACTTTGTAGGCGAGCGCCGCTGCAACAATATTTGAATTTCATACATTCAAGTAAACACATGCTATTTTTTATACTGACTCAACACACTCACCACAGCGAACCTGATAGAAATTACAGCGTAGTCCAAAAACAGCAGAGCCCGGCAAGGGATGAGAATCCATTGTTAGTCGGCGTTACCATATCGGCCTACGTATCCAGAGACAGAATATACACAGAAAACACGAGCTGATCCCGAAACTTGACAAACCGAAGCGAGGCTCTGCAACGATCTATCTACTTGCATAGTGTAATCACAAAATAGTTTTGGGCAATCGGTCTGCCACTTCAAGGATCAAATACCCCAATTGTTCAGGATACCATAAACAGTAAGCCACACAAATGTCTCGGTCATAAAGGAGACTAAACCTTAAAATATAGTACTTTGGGTACATTGTACGTAGAGAAACTGAAATAACTGGGAAAGATAGCTATAAAGATAGAAAGGAAAAGACTCGGAAACGGAACCCTACGGCGACTTCTAAATTAGATCTTCCAACAATCGGAGCTTCCCATCAGCGCCGAACTCAACCAAGTATCAGAACTGAAACGATTGATTGTTAGAAAGATGTTGATTTACAATTGCATCTTTGATAATATGGAAGCGATGAAGAATATATATGTATATGTATATGTGCGTGGAATCTTAAGAAGTGTTTTAATTGTGATCTGTATATTAGTTATGCAAGGAAGTCTTCTGGAATGACGTCATTTTGAACAAACTTGAAAAAGAAGTTATAAATTCATGTGAATTTGTTTATATTTGAAAATTTAACGTTCTAATATTCATTGCTATTATTTTATTATGTCTATTATTTTATTATACTACTTGTATTGCATTTTAAATGAGAAGTATATAATTAATAACTTTTTTTTTTATTTTTACCAGGAGAAAAATCCATTGTCTATCGTCAGGGGGCGGTGAGGGTCGCGATCCGGTGTGTCTGACTCTCATTGACTAAAAAACTCCTGGATACTCCTTCATCCGCATGGACGCTGGCCGTGGTCGCGAGCTCGCAATCTGCCACGACCGGCGCGCGGTGGACCTTGTTTGGCCTCCTCAGAACATGTCGGAGACTGATAAATCCCGTCCCTGTCATCCTCAAAAATGGGCGGTGTGCGGGAGTATTCACACACCACCGCCCTCGTTTACAGGCAGAGGACTCCCTCAAGTACCACTGCCCGCATCCTATAATAAATAACTAACGTATGTTAATAGATGTAATACAAATGTAAATATAAAACAATTGAATTTAATAATGATTATAATCTCCGTGGATTTTTTTTTGTCCCCAAACATTACAAGTTTATTTTCACCGATGAATATCACTATATACCACTCCAAGGTGAATGTCATCGTAATTAATTTTATCATGATCCGACAGCAATAAACACGTGAATCCGTGCTATAGCTTCGACTAATTAAGATAAAAGTAATTTGATAAACGCCACATCGATAACACCAACATTTTTCAGTGTCAAGATTATGACCGTGTATAATTATATATACGATGTTATATAGGTATACTTATTTATAATATAACTAGTTTTCGTATGCCAATAGAAGTAACGTATGTTAATTATTGTAAAAAAGAATCTAAAAATCTGCTGGAGAAAGTAAGGCGTTCGTGTAATTACTAGATATATTATCTACTATGAAGTTAATATATTCTTCATTAGGCTCCTTCCCCTCCCAGAGAGGTAGCCTCAACAAGGCTTTTTGTTCCCTGGGCGTCTGGATGATTTTGGCTTCCCAGGCCCGGGTGGAGCAATCAGAGGGACACCCTGGGGGTTTTTAGTCAGTAGTAGTCTGACACACCGGGGTCGCTGCCCTCACAGCGTCCCTGATGGTCCTATGCAGGATTTCCCCCGAGATACAAAAAAAAGGTTACTCTTCTTTATGCCCTTATTGAGGCTCATCACGAAAACCAGCGCCACAGACTTGCTCTATGGTATAAAAAGCTGGAGGAGAGCCTATTTCATTATGTTTATATATTTATTTCTTAGAGGTACTTTGTTTCTTTATGTATTTTGTTTTAGTTTCTTATATTGTTTACCTATCTGTTAGCTTCCTTTTTGTAGCAATTCCTTTGTGCGGGAAAATAAATTTATTTAATTCATTAATACTGAAACCTTTAGATATTCTGATCCATCACCATCAACATCACACTTTCAATTTAATTACTTGCTTTCCATAATGTTCACAGTCATAAGTCGTTTTTAGATACAATAATGGATCGCTATGGATATGACAATGGGTCATTATAGGTAGAAGAAATAAAACTAAATAATAAGGGTCTACCGTACTAACACAGATTTTATAAATTACTTCCAAATATTGAAACCGTTGAAAAATTCAAACTATTGGATTTAGTACATTTGGTCTAATCATGTAAAATACATAGATATCAGTAGATGTTTATCGTGATTGAATGATTCCATAGCCAATAACAATTTTAATATCTGGTCTTCGTAACACAAGGCGTAGGACAGGGAATTAGGAATCTTAATGCAATAATAAAATTATAATTACACAGTCAAGCTTTCGAAATATTTAAATTAACTTGTTAAAATAGATGCATAGAAGTTCATAGAAGGTGTATGAAAAATAAAAATATAAATTCTGTCAAATTTAATGTCAAGCCCTCAGAAACATGAAAGTTTCAAAACTAAAACTAATCTTGTTTCGATAGAAAAACACTTTATTATAAAACATTTCCAAATAAGTGAAATGTAATTCTTTTACTTACTGATTTGTCTGGTAAAAGCTGGTTCTCTCAAAGAAGATCTGACGCTAATAAATCTTTCGTAATCTTGTTCAGTTAAAGGTTTATAGTTCCCAGTTTTACTGTGGTCATCACTGTAGAACTTGAAAAAGTCATCTTCGTTATTTTTCTGCGAGTAATTTGCTTTGGCCAAACAATAGAAAGGCCGTAATTCTATAACCCTTTTCAGAAGTTCAAGATTTGTTTTAGATAATTTAACTGTTATTACCATTTCGTTATTTAAGAATAAATTTCGATTCAGTCACTTTCAAGATTTTATTCTATTTTTTAATTTCTCGATGGTTTCGTAAGTCCTGAACACTCGTAACTAGCAAATGTTGAAGAGTGCTAATAATTCAGTGGCTCCTCGTGTAATAACGTCTTGGCTTGACGTCAAGTTTCAAATGATAATGTAAGTCGTTATGTGATAACGTAGATTTTTTAATAATCAAATATTTGCTAAGTGGGTGCGTCGGACGAGTTTGCCTCTAGATAAAAACTGATTTACTTTGATATAATTAATTTAATATTTACGGAATAATGTGCCTGTGATGTGTACATAAAATCTTTATTTCCAATGTTTATATCTTTATAAATATCAAATTAATCATTATCTTTCCTTTTTGTAGTAGGTCTGCCCGTTGTAACCTTATGAGTATATTCCTAATTAGTGTAAATGTTATCTGTTCGCAGCCAGATGTCTGTTTTCAAGATATTAATAAAACTGAATGGAATTGACTATTTAGAAGTTTTAGAAAATTTGGTTTGATTGTATATTTACTCGGGCATTCTGCAGTAACTGCTAAGCCGATCTCAACGGAACTTCAAAAATATACACAAATACTATATACTATATAATAATATATACTTAATACACCCCTTTCTATTTAAAATATAATGTATGTCTATTCAGGTTTGGTTGAATACAACCTAATATGAACCATTATTTTTGAAAATATCAAATGATAATGAGAACATACTTTTAATATCTTTATATTTTAACTTTCACTACCTTTAGTGAAAGTTTGGAGACTGAGTGTAAACAGCGACTTAACTTGATATTTTCGTAATAGTAATCATCTTACACTAGAATAGTACAGTGTATTACTTTCGTTGGAAACATTATAATCTATACTAATATTATAAAGCTGAAGAGTTTGTTTGTTTGTTTGTTTGTTTGTTTGTTTGTTTGAACGAGCTAATCTCAGGAACTACTGGTTCGAATTGAAAAATTCTTTTTGAGTGGAATAGACCATTTATCGAGGAAGGCTTTAGGCTATATAACATCACGATGCAATTATTAGGAGCGAAGAAATAATGGAAAATGTGAAAAAAACGGGCAAAATTATTCATCCTTGAGGGCTTCCATTGCGTGCGCTGCAAAAACGGTTCAAGATACCAAAAATATATGTATGAAAGAATTATTCCTCTTGAAATGATCTAAAAAAATGTCCGCGACAGTATATGTCTATCTTTTAAGATTAAGTCACTAGAACCGTTTTTATGGTAAACAAATTTGGTCGAAATTAATGCATTATTTGTTAAGAGTTGTATCAACGTAATAATATTAATCTTTATCCAAATAAATGTTTTGTTGATTAAGAGTATTTAATTGTGAACAAAATTGTCTTTGACAACACTTAATTTCAATGAACATCTTAGAAGATATTACAAAACCTTACATAGCAAAACAACGTTTGCCGGATCAGCTATAGTGTCTTGATAACCGCGAAACTCGAGCACGGCTGAACCGATTTGACTGATTTTTTTTTTGTTTTGTTTGTTGAAGTCTGGGGAAGGTTATAACAGAGAGAAGATTTTAAAAAATTATCTGAAAAAGTCTAAAAACAACACTTTTCTATATTCTCATACAAAAGATTTGCTATAAGTCAATTTGAACTTTAACACCATAGCGTAAAGTTTAAATGTTAGTGGACGGGTTCCGGGAAGGCAAAACAATTATTGAGTGACGTATAAATATTAATGTCAATATTTGTCAATTTTTATACAAATATCATTAAGGCCAGGTTCCTTCAAACAATTTTCAAAAAACAGCCGACAATGTGACTTTGTTTTAGAGAAATAGGGCAGAACAAGGTCTGCCGGGACAGCTAGTAAACTATATTTCTTCCTTGATAATACAGACGAAGTCACGATCATCAATTATATATTATATTTGTAAACCATATATAATTAATATCCTAATAATACGCTCAAAAAATGTAATGTTTTGTAATATGAAGACGTAATATAAATACGATATAAATACGATATGATAAGAAATGCCAAAGACTAACGGGAAAAACCCCAATGTATAACACTATAACATCATAACACCAAATGTTTAGAGAAAAATACCTTCGTAATGTAAATGTTACTTCTTTTGTCTGTGAATCTCAAAACTCTGATTGACTGATTCATAAGCTGTTACAAATGAGCAAGTTTGGAAGGGTATTTGTTACTTAATAACGCCAGAATAGCTGAATTTTTGGCACTGAGATAAATTATATCCAGGAAGAATAAAAAGGTTACTTAATATCCCGGGAATGTTCTCGGTTCGTTTACAAACGTGGATGGGACCTCGTTGTATAACTACTCTCGAAAAATATATAATCTATCAAACGCTTCATTTTCGTTGCATTACAGTTAACGTCATAGCTATGTACATATTTATACCACAGCTAGTTGTAAATATAAGAATCTGTATATGTACCGGTTCATAATTTTGTGCTTCTGCTGTTCCTTGGCGTGGATGAGCGACTTAGAGTTGGTGTTCCTGCTAAACTGGAACTTGGGAACAACCTGAAATTATAGAAAAAATCCACTGAACTAATCATCACGTAATAATCTTCACAAGTTTTGGAGACTGGTATACCACTTTTTTAACATTTGGATGAAACAAACAGAAGGCTGAGCAAAGCTTAGGAATGTTTTTTTGCTTTTGTTGGCAAACAAAGTACAATTATCTATAGATATTTTTTTTATACTGACTCAAAGTGACTGCACCATACCTGATAGTAAGCATGGTGCAGTCCAAAAAAACTCCAACGACTATCGACAGGTAAGAAAAACCCATCGGTAGTCACAGTGACCATGCCGGCCTGCACAAATATCTCTTCGCAGAATGCTTAAATCATCCCATATCATAGGATGGTAGGAATACGCTCACCGGAAGACCATTCCACAACCCAACGACACGGCAAAAGAAGGAGTTAGAGAACTTCTTAGTCATCGTCGGGATGTGAGATACCGTATAGCTGTGACACCGCAAACCCACGCGCGTGGTTCTATTCAGGAAGGGATTGTTTGGAACAAGGTTAAACAACTCTTCAGAACACTCGCCATGATTCAGACGGTAGAAAACATACGGTAGATAACTGCAAAATAAATAAAACCACTGCATTATCAATTTGGAACGAAGTGATTAACTCTCCCCTTGAAGATACTCATGCCACATCTTAGTGAAAACTTTGCTTAGTAGTCCATTTCAATACACAACAAGAATGGTCGCTGGTCTGTAAGGTTTTGAAGTGTGAGGGTGTGCTAACAGCCGACTGCGAAAAGTTCGTGTTTGAAATGATGCTGAAGGTACACAGGTTGAAGTATTCCCTATTTTATAGAACAGTCACAAATTTACGATGTCTTCCATATCAGCTACAACTATGAGGTTCTCTCCTAAAGCTTAGATTCCGAGCTGTATGCTGTATGAAGTTAGTAGCCACTCTCAAGTCATCGATAAACCTGGCTTATGGGTGTTATGTCTATACTACGTTTATCAAGACCTGTTCTTTACTTAAAAAGTAAAATATAATAGGTACCACAAGGTTGTTGAGTTCTAAAATCTAAAAGTTTTTAGAGCGTTAATAGAGAAAACCCATAAAATGTTTACTGAAATTGGCAATGAGTTGCAGATTTGTTTTATTTTAGCTAAATCATAAATAGATATTATGTAAACACAAAAGATGCCTATGACTCCGTATAACAAACAAAAGTTCCCTGAAGTAGTACTTAAAAAAAAGTTAAAGGCGAAGAAGGTATTCCGTAAGGGATTATAAAAATTTATTGCAACTAAAAACTCAGAGCTTTATATGTTAAGCCTTTGTTGATTATATCGATTGATTGATACTGCGTAATAGAATAGAATAAGGTTCCATAATAAAACTAGACTAATGATATAGAATTTAGAGAAATATCAAATCGTGAGCTACCTGAAAAATATTTGTGTATGACTAAAAATCTTAAGTTATAAGTACACTGTAATAAGCAGCATAAAGTCAGGTTGCAGAGGGTATAGATATTCCTAAATTAAATAATGCGACAGAGGAATTTACTGTAGTAATATTAGCCTTTATTATCAATGTTTTTCTTTACTTTTCGCTTCGTTTTCTGAACTCACTGGAAATGTTATCGTCATATCAATGTACTGAATTTCATAACAACATACAAAAACACGTCCAATTTTTAATTTGAGCATGAGCAATTTTGAAATATTAACTTTTTTATTTAATTGTTTTTTTTTTAATTTAATTATAACTTTACTTTTTTATTTAATTATGTTTGTAAAAGGGACGTTTATACAGAGCTCCGTTAATTATTGGAATCTTAATAATTTTACTCGGTATTGATTATTATTTTACAGTCGCTAATTTTATACAGATTTTAATTAATTTGGTTAATATTTTGTAGTATTACGCTTTCAATATCTTACAATGTTTTGGATAAAAAAAATGAAAGGTGTCACCATTTTTGTATCAAAAGAACATATAATTGAATTCTATTAAAAATACTCTTTCTAACATATTGTCAGTGTAAAGCGTCTTTTTAGGACTTGATATAAATAAAGATTTCAAATAACAGATGTCTCTTACTTCATAATTCTTTGATATTCTTCAGTCCTTTCATCAACTGGTTTAATCTGATCCGGTTCATATGTCTTTAGAGCCAAGTAAGGCGCTCCTGCATTAACAGCATTCACCATCTGAAAAATAAATATATTAGTAAGCATTATTTAAAGCATCAAAATTTGCTAGTATGATCCACAAAAAGTATGTCGAACTCATAATGAGTACAGTTAACTTGAACATCTTCGCAACAACTTTCCTTTGAGTAGTTAAAAAATAAAGTAAAAATTGTTTTATTATCACAATGACCTAATAGTTTATCATTAGTTGATTTGACTTTTAAGTGTTTTGAAAACGTTTGTAATATAATTTACTGTTTTGTGTTCATTTTATATGTGATACTTGGATTTGGTGCCACTATCGTCATGTTATGTTTTTATTAGTAAATGATATAGACGCCTTTAACTGGTGTACATATCTGCCACGAGTTCTTAATAAGATTATATTTTTATTGATATATCTTGTTGTTGGTATGATTTAATAAGTAAATTTCGCCATGCTTTTATGAAAAAAAAAGCTTTAAAAGTATAGTGAATAGGCATTTATTAGATGAACGCGTTTCTTCAAAGACTTATCTTCACTATTGACAGTATGTGATTTAAATGAAGCGCTGGTTCATATAAATTTTAAAATAGAACATTATCATACCGATTCCTTGTGTGCCATCATAGCAGCCAGTTTCGTACACAGGTCATGTTTCAATCCTTGCATCAAAACAAAGTCCTTCTCCAAGATTCCTGGTAGCCCTTTAAAAAACACTAAGATCAATTGCTAATATCTATTTAGGTAATGTAGCTTAGTAAACCAGCCAGTCAATTTACGAATTTCTCATTTAGAGTACTATAGTTAGTAAAGATATCTGTACTCAGATACATTTTTGTTCAGAACTGTTTTTCTTTCGAGCACAATGATTCTGCCAATGTAGACATCAATCAGCAAAACTGTTGTATCCGAAAGGATAAATTATAATTTACATTATTCAATAAAACCAGGGAAAGTCAGGCTAAAATCCAGGAAAACAACCTAATGGTAATCTATTAACGTTTCGGAAGCGACTGCCTTGAGAAGAAATACCAAAAGAGACTCAAGGCTACATCGGAGTGGAACTGCGCCTCGGAGCGTAAACGCATCGTTGACTGAAGTATCCTTCTTCGATGCTGATGGCGACACCAATCTCACGAAATAAGAAGGCAATACAAATAAGACTAAAGAATAATTATGAAATAATACGTTACTAATACGTTTGGCTATACCTGTAGTATCCGATTCATATTGATTAATTTCTTTATTAGTGTGCACGCCACTCGGGGCTGCACTGGGTTTTCCGAACAAGGAAGATAGTGGACTGTATTTTTGTAGGTGCTGGTAGGTTATCTTTCTTAGGGCCCTATTAAATGCACACGACCATTATAAAATATACATATATCTATTCCGCTTACCTTGCCGCCGTGGTGTCTCTGCCTGCCTGGATCCAGACCAGCTTCCGGGGCAGTGAATCCGACACAGTCGTGTGCCCGAAAATAAAAGTTTGAAAATCCGTAACTGATGCCAACTCCGTGCTAATATAATTGTCCCACGCAACACAAAACACAGGGAGCACAATAAAACAATATAAATAGGTCCATGGCCGTAAATAAATTAATAAAAAGCCATCCGATACAAATCCGATGTGCCCGGTATAGTTGCGTCCGACGGAGTGTGTCGTTTGCCCATCGAATGATGCCATCTGGCGGTAGGCTTGCGGAAATATACATAGGTATACAGTATAATGGCGTGTACAATTAGAAAGTTCATATTTGACATTAAAAATATAAATGTTACGTCAATAAAATATAAAATTTACCAGCATTTTCAAGTAAAGTATCAAGGTCCTGTAGAGGCGGGCTTGCAGTCGAAGGTGCCAAGAACTGAGAAGAAAATGAGTCCTTAGGCACACTAGAACTGGGTGGCGTTTCACCTGAAATATTTTGAAGCGAACCTGATTTTAACTTACTATTTTTAAAATTTATGACCAAATGTTTGATTCCAACTTCACTTGGTCGGGATTGAAGATGAAGTCGATGATAGAACATGTAGATTATTTACACTTTATTAACAAGGTGAATACAGTGAATTTGATGTCAATCATCATTATGATGCTCAAACTCAAACTGCACTATAGACTAACGATGTACTCAGTCTAAAGCCCAATCATAATTATCAAGACACTGAAAAACTATTCATAGGCTATTTACATTTTATTTAAAGAAGCCTATATAATAAGAGAGAAGTAATATATTGACTAAAAAATCATACAAAAGCCTAATGCTACATTAGAGGTACGAATTGAATGCTGGAAGTAGAGGTGAATCCCAACCGAGTTCTCAATGATAACATATTTACACAGTACAAAGACGAAGTGTAAGAGATAAGACTGTTGAGACAAATTAGATCTGTGTTTACAATAGCAAGTACGTGATTCCCGATAATGTCAAAATAGGAGCATGGATGTGTCGGTGCCCGCATTGATAATGCTCCATATTTCGCTGACCTGATTGATGAGATGCAGTTATCAGGAAATGAGCTGTTACATATATAGCATGAGATATGTATTTTATATATTCATTAACTTACTAAATAGAGGTTCTACGGTTAGATCCCATACAGAAGGTCTTCGTGGCTGTAAGGTATCTCCAGGAGGTGGTAGAATGTCTCCATCTTTTTGCCTCATAGATACAACGCAGACGCAATCACAGCATGTGAGGAGTATTTCGCTGTTGTTAAATCTTTGGTTTTCTCTAAAACATGAACTCTGAATTATTTTTAATTTAAGAGATAGTCTTACTAAAAATTAAATTGCAGGCAAATTAAAATATCAAAGTATATTTTACCATATTATTGAATAAAAAAAAAAACATATTTAATATAAGGAAAAATTAATTTTACAATTCCTATATGGTGGTGCACTTATGAGGTAGGTGATAGAATCAATTTATTCAGAGAAAATGAAAACTTAAATAGAAGAAATATTTATAAATTTGTAATAGATGCTATAGATTCAATTCAAAGGGACGAATTCAAACGTGAGTCTATTCTGTTAATATAACTTACGCATCAACATCTTTGCTTTGCCGATCCTCTTCCGCATCAGATGCTAGCATTAGACCTCCAGTAGATCCTTGATAGACACTTGATCCACGAGGGGAAACAACGTCATGATCTTCGGTAAAATGTTTCTGAATTTTCTTCAGAGGTGGCCCTTTAATAAACAGCATTGTCCGAAATTCAAGTTATGATTTAAAAATTTGCATTTACGAGTATGTGGGTAAAATATAACCTCAGTTCTTTTGAAAATATATGTCAGTATATTGTCAATATGTCTCAGTTCTTTTGAAAATATGTCATTACCTGGAAAGATGCAGTAAGTTCCAAACTCCACTTTCTTGCCAAGAACTCCCAAGAACGGAAACTTGATCTTTAAAGTCTGAAGGAGACACTCTTCGTCTAAATCCCAGATATGAACCGTCTGAAACAACAATAGATATATCATATATATATGATATATTTATAAATTTTATAAATGTAAAACCACTTCATTTAAGATATTACTATCTGAAGCTTCGTATTTTTAATCCAAAAATGGCGCCTCCATCTAGGTTTTTTAAAACTATTAACATTTATGTTATTTTCTGACACAAGGATCTTAGATAAGTTTAGAGTACGTATCTAATCATAGAGTTCTTTGCCCATATAGCCAAGACAGTTTCTAATAAATTCGGACAGGAGATATAGATAACGGAAAACATACAAGAGTTGGTAACACACTGGGATGTATTGATAAAATAATAATACCTGCGATACCTTTGATTGTATTGATAAAAAGGTGAGGTATCTTTATGGTCGAAAGATATCCTAGATTTCTTAGATTTTAGATATGAAAGGATTCATTAGTATTAAAACATATAATGCAAAAAGATATACATAAAGCTAGGGATTGACTTAGATCAATAACCGTCAGAGGCGAAACATTACGATAGGTTTACAATTTTTTTATTTTATCTTGTCATATACTTACTACCTACCTGGTATGTAAATACACATATCTATTATTCTCACAATTCTTAAAAATGGTACTTACGCAGTTTTCGTAGTAAACCAACAGAAGTCGAGAGCACGGGATGCAGGCAATATCTAGAGCACGTGTCGGTGGACTGTGAGGCGGTATAAGGGTAGAGTTGTGACGTGAGGGACAATTCGACAGAGTCCACAGTAGAACAGACCCTCCGGTACACAATGCCAGAGTTCTGGCGCGTTCGACCCATGCGAAGCACGTCACACCCTAAAAAACAGATTATCAACACCAACTGATTACTGCTAGACTTAGCAGTTTCCTACTAAGCACCAATGTGTCAATGTATCGTATCGATCAAGTTGAATGATTCTCGATTATCACCAAGGAACTGTCTGCTCCAAGGATTATTGGTCCTCCAATATGCATGACTATGCAACTGCTGTTCCAGTTTGCCAACTTTGAAAGCTATATAGATATCTTGTATTCAGAAATTGTAAGAATCAGTTTAGTTTTGATGTTAAAAAATTTGAAAAACTTATGTAACGAATGAAGCTACGTTTGTTTGAAGATATTTATGTATAAAAGGTGTATTATTAGGTCAGAATAGTAGAATAAAAAAGAAAACGGTTTTTGGAGACAATAAAGCTTTTCGGAAAGGTGAAAATATTTGAGCAGAAAATGATACATACGTACCCTTTGCGTCTTGAAGACATAATCATCTAACTTCCCAATGGTGTGCTTGATTCTGATGCTGACAGCGTTGTCGTGCGAGCAGGACACCAATATGTCGCCATCTCTTGCGTATGCGATGCGTTTCACAGCCCGTGCGTGCGGACGGCGACATTTACTGATAGATACATGAGTAGTGTGGGGAGGAGAAAATAGTTCCTGGAAGATGAAGGGTTTTATTTAACGTGAGCTGCTTAAGATACGTGTTGAATTCTGGCAATCTCGAGTCGGCAACTGCGATCCATGGAAGCGACGTACTACGATGTAACCAACCGTTCGATTCTGTTAGATGGCATATCAAGCTTGATCGCCGTCGCCGAGCCGCGATTGCCAGAATCCAACGCGTGCCTTTACAAAATATGTAGATACTTCAGATTTCTACAAGATGAGTTGCTTTCATCTTATGGTATTTTAGAAAAAAGGTTTTGAATTACCATCCAGTAGTAATAGTTGATACAGTCGGCTGTCATAGAATGGAACATCTGCAGTCGAGGGTGGTGGAAAGTTAGCCGCAGGATATCACCTCGAGCGTCACCAAGAGCTAGTTCAGAGTTTGACTCCAAACCACCATCACGAGATGATCTGTATGTTGCGCACTAGTAAATATAATAAAATACAATTATTTTTATACAATGGAGCCCACAATACTCGATATGAAATTACGAGATAGTGTACCTAACGTTGAAATATAACATTATTCTAAGATTTACGATGTTCAAGATCGTATAACGGTTCTTACGGGAAATGGGGTAAATCACTTAGCTAGACGAGGTGCTGGCAAGTGGGGTTATTAAGTCAGTATGGTATGCCCAGATTAGATAGATGAACCAAGGAATGTTTGGCTGCGCGACGGTAGAATGATGTGCCTTATACGTTTCATTTCTCTCATATTCCCTTTTTAAACTGTCTCCATAAATATTTTATTATCCAAAACCTTTCTGTAACCAGCTGTAATGAAATGTTTCATAAGAATATTCTTGTCCTGGGTTTTAATATTGTGGCTGAAACTTTAATACTTCATAAGTTTTAATCTCTAGTTCATGGGGTTTTTAGTTTAGCATCAGTGCAGTAATATAATTTAAGTTTGTTAACACAATTACCTTTCTTGATTTACTATTGCCCATCGGCGATGGTAATCACGTTTCATAACTTGTGGATTGTTCGTTTACCGATAAATGTAACAAATTATGTTAAAGAATGATCTTATGATTTCGGGTCACTTAAGATGTGGAGTCAAGGCTCTTATAAAATGATGTGGAGTACAATGCACTGTGAATATCTAGGACTCGCGAATTTTATTTAAATGCACACCATTTCATAAATAAGAAAAGTCACGATAAAACTGCCTTCTGATTCACTCGTTACCACAAAGAGTAAGTGAGCATTTATTAAGTAAACGCCATCATGATCTATCATGTTCACCTTCTATTAGCTTACTATCTGAAATTGAGATCAAGTATTTGTCTGTAGAATAAGAAAATACAAAGATTAACCGTTGGTATATTCGAAAGTCCGGTAATGCAGTGCAGCGGAGTGTGGGAGAGAGTAGTAGCATCGTAGACGGTGAGGCTGCGATCTGACGCGCAGACAACTAGGTATTTCACATCCTGCAAAACCACAATATAATTTAAACTTTCTCTCAAATTCCTTCCTTTAAATTTTGCAGAGTTACAAAAGGCAATTGCCACTTTCTTCTAGTGGATCATTAAATTGCTTTCTGTTTTTTGATATAAGAAAAATATATGTGTTATACTGGTCATCGGATGGTTGATTAGTGTTAGATGTCAAAAGATTTAGCAGAATCACATTTTCGTGAACTGCATGCTGCATGGACGATTTTTAGTTGTAAAGGATGCCACTTACTTTGGATTATTGAACTTGAAGAATAAATAACTGTTTCATAGGAATTAGATTAGAATTCGGATATACTCCGGAATTCTAAAACATTTTCAAAATTTTCGTTAAGTTTGGAAAAGACATCTAAGAGGAATCAGTATAATATTGTATATCAAATTACTTATAAAGAGTCTTCACTATAAGAGAAATAGAGTTTTCAAAGCATTATTATTAATTCAAATTAATCATTCAACAAAAAGTGAATTATTTTCTAATAACATTTACTAAAACTACTCAAAAAGTAGTACAGTTCTCCTAAAAAGTATTTATGAATATACAATCGATAAGTGTATGGCTTAGAACTTACACTGAGGTAAACTGAATCCGTAACCCAGCAGTTTTTAACCCGTTTCCGTAATCCAGTTCTATGGTAGAATACCTGAAATGTAATCTATAATATAAAAATGAATCGTTAAATGTGTATAAGCGCGAAACTCGAGAACGGCTGAACCGATTTGGCTGATTTCTTTTTTGTTGTGTTTGTTGAAGACTGGGGAAGGTTATTACGGAGAGAAAAATTAAAAAAATTGTCTGAAAAAGTCTAAAAACAACACTTTTCTTTTCCCATACAAACCACTCTGTCGCCAGTTGTCAAACATTTGACGTCAATCAAAACAAAGGTGCGTTAGGAGTATCTTTGTATGCCTTCAAATTGATTAGAGGTTGCATGTCATTAATGAAAATAATAATTTTTGCGCCAAGTAAACAAACAAAAAATTTTGTGTACAATAAGATATTATAATAAAAATATTATCGCCATAGATATTACTAAAGCCTTCTTAGATATTTCTATTAGACAAATTAACATACAAAAAAATTAATGTAACTTTGTTTTTGACTATAAAATGTAGAGAAATAGGGCAGAACAAGGTTTGCCGGGACAGCTAGTAGTATAATATTTTACAAAACAGTCCTATGTATGCAAAACGCTTCATTTAAAGGCGCCAATATCATAGGACTCTGAAAACACGCTCGCCGGAGGACCATTTCAATGCTAAACGACTCGGCTGCAGTAAGAGTTAGAGCACTTCTTAGTCCGAGCCGGGATGTGAGTTACTACGAGTATATAACTGTGACTCCGCAAACCCACGCGCGTAGGTCTATTACAAAAAGGAGAAGGTGGAACAAGGTTAAATAACTCTTCAGAACACTCGTCGTGATACAGACGGTAGAAAATGCTTATTGAGGGAATATTTCTACACAACTGGAGCGGTTCACGATGGAAGATGCAAATGGTTCGGTTGTGAGATCGTTCTCTTGCGGGATATTAATTCCTTGGTGTGTTTGTCTTTACTTAATTATGATGAAACAAGAAATTATGAAAATTTCTTGTCAGGCTAGCTGATTCTGCTTTGGCTCTGATTGACTAGGTACATTTTGCTTTCCAAAAAGGTAATAGATTAATTTGCCTTTTTCTGTTTTTACGTTTTAAAAGTATTTCATTTCATGTCATCTCATTTGATTTTAATTCTGGCGATATTTGTTTTTTTTTATATATACAAATCTATTTATTTTTTTATGAATATGTGATTGAAATCAAGAATTTATTGATTGTAAATCATAATAGTTTCTATATTTGCAATATTGTTTTGATATTCCGATTTCCAAAAGCCCTTTAAACATTCTCGTCGAATTCGGACAAGATTTATTTGATAACTGATTCATATAATTTGATACTCCTAGATAATTCGCGCTCGGTCTCGCACTTTTCTCCTGTTCTCATATTAAAATATAATATCAATACTTACTTCATATGAATGAAGCAGATGTAGCTCTCCGTCATATATACCAACTCTGCCCCCTCTAGAGACAGCCACGTAACAGAACGAGTCTTCACGCTCTATGCTTACTATTTTTACTATGGTCTCCCTCTAGAAACAGAAGCTATATAAACAAGTATGAAGAAATGTGAACTTGGAAATATGAATGAAACATCAATGGCGCGAACCAGCCCAAAAAACAACTATGACTATGAATAGAAAAGAAAAAAGTATTCATAGTGGGAGATATCATACAGGCCAACACATATATCTTTTCACGCTTCGTTTAAAGGAGCCAATATCATAGTACGGTGGAAACAAGCTGGCCAACTAGACAAAAGTAATAGTTCAAGAACCTGAAGATTCGATGAAAGATTTTCCCCTTTTCATCATTTTCCATCAGGTGAGATCCAGGTCTTTTTTTTTGTTGTCCCGGTGGAAATCCCTACGGACCGTCAGGGGAAGTGGTGAGGGCCACTCCCCCCGGTGTGTCGGACCTGCCCTGACTAAAACCACCGGAGTGCCAGCACTGCCTCACCTTGCCTTCGCCGCGCCTGGGAATCCGGATACTTCCGAGGGCTCAGATTTTCCCCTGACAAAGCGCTACAAGGTACCTTGCAGTGCTGAAGACGTTTAGTCAGTGGTTCTGGTATGGGAACCCACGTATCAGCTTTGTTGGTGAGCCGCATCGCGCCCGCGTCCACCAACCGCGACAGCAGCTGTCCCCACCAAATCCTTCCGTGACTGAAGCGATCCACCAGCTGGAACAGCTTTTCGGCATGAGTCGCGTATTTATGGTGACCTGAAATCAATCGTACACCTTCTCTATATCATAAAAATTAAAGTCGCTAATTGGTTGTCTGTCTGCACGCTTATATTTCTTCTAATACCTGATACAACTGGCTGATAAAATGGTCTTGTCGAGTGGACCCTTTATATTCTCCACTCCAACTGGTAAAGCCTCAAAGACTATTCTTTTGGCGTATCGTTACAGGAATACGGATCCCTAAGTCCGGCTAGTAGCGATTTGAGGGACTCCCCGGGGGTAGGAGTCTGACATTCCGGGGTTTGCTGCCCTCACAGCGTCCCTAATAATCCTATGATGTAGAATTTTGCCTCGGGTTACCAAAACAAAGCAAGATCGTAGATCGTGTTTCCTGAGTATTTGCTTCCTACGCGGTCAATGATATTATTAATATTATTACAAAGTTGTTGAGCACAAAATCTTTAAAAATTGTGCTATAAACCTTATTTCATTGGATTGATTGGATAATTGAGAAACAAATATTAAAGGTCGGGTAGCGTGGTAAATCAAAGCTCTACCCTGAAAAATTCATGATCCGGAGCTGCCTTGGGGAATGGAGTCCATAGCAATTGCTACGCTTTCAAGTTGGCTAACCCGCCACTGAGCTTTACGAGAATAATATATTCAAGATCTTGTGGTGAGGCCTCTTCCGCTTGCTTAAGGCTAGTGAATCAAATACTAGTCTTAGCATGAATCCTCTTAGTTATTTATTTTGGGAAGGCCGTTTGGCTTAACGGGTAGCTTAGCGCCTTCCCTTTGGGGTTTGTAAATAGGGTTTACTAAATAAACATTTTATTTGGCCTTTAGTGATGTATTTTTTACATATACTCTTTGACATCTTCTCTTTTTTTATGAACGACAATCTTCATTCTGTTTTTAAAATATAAACATAGAGGTTGCGCCTCCGCGTAGGTCGTTCGCGACCATTTGGCGCGAACAATTTGGTGCGCATTTTATACAATTCACGTGACCTAGATAGCGCAAGGCATTGCACTCACTAGTGCATAGAATTTCAATTAATTTTACAAGTGCATTGATACCTATAATCTCTTACCATATATGTTATTCACAGCAGATACAAAGGCGCTCTCATCTAACCAGAGAGTGTCTTGTGGGGGTGGGTGGGAAGACGCGAATTCAATTCCCTCCTCAGCGGCAGCGGACCTCATCACCTCTTCAACTCGCCTGGTTTCGACAAAGTCAAAAACAATTAAACCCTACACAAAACAAGTTAATTATTAGATTTAGTATCCGACTTAGATCAGTGTAAAAATACATCATATTCTAGCCTCCTTTCCTACTCATATCTTACTCTTTCATAATGTAATAAATTGTATTAAATGAATTCAAATAAATATTATCCATATGTACGTTTATAATTTCCATATTTATTTTAGTATTAATATTAGTGACACGTAAAGGTATGCCGATTTGCGCAAGATGCCAAGCAATCGAATGAGAACAGTCAAAGTTAGGGCTTAGGTGTGAACCTTCATAGAGGTCTACAACCAGCAGCAACCCCTTTTTAGCACCACCAATGAAATAAAACCACAAGCGGGCTTTTTTTACTTAATGATAACCATAATATGCCTAACCCGCTTACAAGTTCATGCTTTTGATATGGAGCTAGTAGCAAAGACCTTCCCATACGAATACATAAAGCGATACATTGAGACCTGACAGCATCTTCTGGTTCGCCGCTGACGAGTCGCGAATGCTAGAATCCAACAGCTATATACAAAAGTCAAAACTTACCTGTCAATATCAATATTCCGCGCTCGCTCTTTATTTTTCTTAAAACATTTCTTCAATTTGCTAAGTACTCGGGGATTCATTTTCCGCATCAACTCTTTTGCCAATGTCTCATCGTCATCATCCCTGTTTGAAGTTCTGTTTTAATAACTAGTCTTAATGATGATAAAGGTACCGATCGAAGATTTTTATTTCTGACTTGGCATAGTGGCTGCAACGTACTAGATGGAAAGTCCAGTCCAATACAAAAGCCGAGTGCTATTATCGAGATAGTCGCCGCAATCAAGCCAGTCCGCACAAATATCTCTTTACGCTTCGTTTAAAGAACCCAATATCGTAGGACGAAGGGAACTGACTCTTCGGAACACCATTCCACAATCCAAAGACCTGACAAAGGTTAGTTAGAGATTTTAGAAGAAACAGCAAAATTGTAGTCCTGTTCTACAACACGAGTAGTTCTGTCTTGAAAGGGAAAGAGTGGAACGAGGTTATAAAACTCTTCTGAATATTCGTCATGATAGAACGAGTTCGAGATTTGGGTTCGGTTTTGTTTAAAAAGAAATTGCGGCTAAAATTAACTTTGGCCTATAACAGCTGAAACATCTTTGTTATATTTTAAACAATTTAATTAGCCAAACGATGTAAACTATGGCACGTACTGCTTAATATTTTGTTATGCTTATACGACATACCTTGACCTAAGTATAATACCATTATTTTTGACAGAGGTAAAAAAATCATATCAAACGGACTGGCAAGAAAAAGAAGTTACAATTTGACCTTCTCCGCAGTAGTCGTCATTTTGGATAGAAGTCAAGCAATTTTTTAATCTAAATTTGGCAATAATCAATCAGCTTAAGCATATCCCAGCTAGGAATAAGAAGTTCTCTAGCTCTTATTTTTGCCAAGTCGTTGGGCTGTGGGATGGTCTTCCGGCGAGCGTGTTCCCACCGTCCTATGATATTGGCTTCTTTAAGGGCGATAGTTGTGCAGATGATCACTGCGACTACCGATTGTTATTCTTTACTGTTGATACTTGTAGTCGTTTTTTGTCCTACTCTACGCTTAGCAATAAGCGTGATAGTGTCAATATGCCGAGTGAGGATAAAAAAAACACTATATTTCTGATTATTACATTTTTAAACTACACTAACCCTGATAAACTTTCATCTGACGCACTTCTGACAGAGTAACTTCGCTCGAATATTTCCGAACACTCTTCGTTTAGAGATTTCTGTGATTTTATGGACATTTTTACACAAGTGAAAGACAAATTACTGTTTGTGTATTTCAAAAATCTAAACTTTATTATATCAATACTATTGCTACAGTAACAGTTTATTTTAGCGCCATCTACCCAATTATATTATAACTTTTATATGTTACGCAAACAACAAATTTTATTCTAATTTTGTTAACAAGCTTCGATGTTAGATGGCAGTAGTGAGAGTATTTTAAAGCAATTATTGTAAATGTATTAGGGCACCTACGCATTACGCGGTTAGCCGCCACGCGGCTAGCCGTCCGGCTGACCGCAAGCACAATTATGTACGTAATATTCATTTCTATGCGCACTGCGATGCGGCTAGCCGCAGACCGCTGCGGTCGCTCGGAGGGATGCGGCCCGAGTGACGGCCAACCGGACGGTTGCTATACACACTACGCGGATAGGTTTGCAACCGTACGTTGCGGTTGCGAATGCGGCTGGCCGCAATCCGGCTAGCCGCATTCGCAACCGCAACCTGCGGTCAGCCGGACGGCTAGCCGCATTGCGGCTAACCGCGTAATGCGTAGGTGCCCTAAGTATTCTTTTAAATATAATTTATTAATTATTATTTAATTTTTTTTTAATGATAGTAGGTACCAAGGCACGTACATCTGCTTTTTTTTTCGGATTAAGTATGGATTTAAGCACCACATGGTCATCGATGAAGGAAAACATCGCAAGGAAACTCGCATAGCATCTAATAGAAATGCAATATGGAAGTGCCTTGATTACGGTGATTAACTGTGCTAATGGTCACGTCGTTCCTGACATATAAGTATAAAGTGACATAGCGTGACAATATATTATTATTTATTACAGTTTTCTCGAAAATAAATTAAAAATTATGTACGCATTTATTATGTAAAAACAATATTTATGTTTTTACAAATTTGTTTGTCGATTTACATTTTTTTTTATTTTTTCATTATTCTAAGTCAGAAATAATGCACTGTAAACTAAATTATCACAGTATCACTTCTCTGTCTGTAGATGTATTTGTTGCTTTATAACAGCCACTGGTATGAGTAACGTATAGCTTATCATCTAAAGTACCTATTTATATAATTTCATCAACCCCTACCATTCAAATATAATTTATGGCTCATGTTAGTGATTAACGGTTGCATAATGAATGTAAAGGAGAAGAAGAAATAAAGGCATTACACATAATTTTCGCTGATTCTGAATGACTTTTAACATCTCCCTTCGTAAAAATGGTTTATATTCAATAGTTTAACAATAAAACTCCAAGTTATTAAAACACAACACTGACCATTGTCTATTTTATTGTATGTATGTATAATAATACTTATAACTATCATTACATGCTAAATGGATCGTACATACAGATCGAGCAAATTGCAGCGAACGTTCCCATACGAACACATCGTCCGCTTTTATACTAATCAGTTGGATTATTAATGGGTTGGATTTAGAGAAAGGCCTCGGTAATAAGTTATATTTTGTAACTTATATAAATAGATTATATTTTGTCGCTGCGAAAGTCCAGAGTGCATTTAAAAAAAGGAACATTCGATCAGCAATAACAACAGTAGAAAAATTTAAAATATATGTATACCATACTAACATAAATGTATTTATGTACGTTACATACCTGGAAATATGTGTGTTAATAAATGTCAGATTATGATAGGTGACGTTGATATTACTATAGTGGACGCTAGAGTAATCGGACGAATTGTGCTGACTGAACCTTACAGCTCATTTCATCTAAATTAACTATCGTAGACGTCAGGAGCATAACCTACAGTATGAACTGATATAAAAACGTTATATTTTGAAACTTAATGTCAATCAATAATGTACGATTGGCACATTTCCATTAACATTACCGATGATCGAATGTTAATTTGTTTTGACTCTTTGTTAGAGGGAATATTCGGTGTCTATGTTATATTAAAATAAAAGTTAAACGCACTACGCTGATTCCTTGTAAAAGTCTATAGTCTTGATTATTATAGTAGTATAAGGTAGTTGAAAAGTATACTACATCTGTTCTCCCTCGGCTCTTTTAGTATGAGACCTTTCTCTAAATTTTAACCAGATTCATTAACTCTAAACGCATTAATTCACTCAGTCCTTTACTTATACAAAAATGCAAAAAATATATTAATTTACGTGATGGCAACCAGCTCAAGAAAATGTATTAAAAATTGCCCGCCAAATATTTTCAATTTTTTACCAAAATAAAAATAATTCTAAATATAAAAACGGTACATTGAAAACTTAATCCTATGATTGCAATACATCTTAAGCCCCATAATAGTTAAACAAAAAATATGAAAACAAATAAATATAAAAACGAACGGACGGAAAAGTTGAAAATTTTATCACAAATAAATAAATATTTAAAAAAAACTTTACCGGGGCTATTAAATAATAGGAACTATCAACCACTTTCAACTAAAAATAAAGTAAATTGCTTTAAAAAACCAGTGGCCGCGAGTTTCCATTGAATAAAATATTTTTAATGACAATATTATAAGTATCTACATTTATATTTACTGATAATATATTATACCAAATGGAACACCTTTTCATTATTTTCTTTTTTAAATATGTTTCATTTACGAAAATTTAATGATTTTAAAATAAAACGCTTTTTTATATACTTAAAAAAAAACACCTTCACACAAAATGCTTGATTGCAGATAAATTAGATACAGACTTTCTTAAAAGAAACAGTTTAAAGACAGAAAAATATGAATATTTAAGATTTTCCTTCAGGGCATAGATTGCTGTACAACGAATTATTCAGTGTAATTTTAATTTAAACATTTAATTTTTGTAAATGAAAAACATTTCTTTATTAAACGTGTTAATTAGTTTGAAGACCTAAAAAATTTATTTTGGCTTGGAAAGTTACACCTATGCTTGTAAATGCATGATAACACCATGTTATTATCGGGCTCCTAATATATCAACTATTTTACAATTTACGTTAATGATATAGTATACATTACGTTTAGTATACATGTAGTTGTTTTTAGCGAAAAATGTGTCAAACACAAAAAATAAACATATCTTACAAAAATTTCATTGTAATCTAGTATTTTAAAATGGAATGTTTTTGAACAAACATTAAATATAAAAAGTGATAACTGCTATAGTCAAGTCGCACATTCTTTATTAGCAATGAATTCACTGTATTGTTTAAATTATCCAATATGACAAATAATTCAACACCTTTAAAGTTTATGAAACACTGACTTTCATAATCCTGTAAGTTATAAAATGTTTCTAATAGTTGCAGAGTTGGACAATAGATGGCGCTAAATCAAGAATATGTACTGACGGAAAATAACACTTCAATTAAAATTGTTATAGAAGCTTTCCCTCAAGTCGTAATATGGTAAAGTCACTTTTTTTTTCTACAAAAAAAAAGTTAACCAGATACGTTACTGTACATAAGATGTATTAAACTACGAGAGTTGCGTAAATATATCAATAAAACTGCTTAAACCCTAAGTAATACTTTATATTATAGTTACTTAAATAAATAGTTACCTTACATAGTATAATATATTATTATTTATTTATTGTACGTTCGCGTATACATTGTAGAATACAGCTCACAATTTCATTGTTCATATTTTCTTGTCCTTCCACTAAATTGCCTTTCGATAATAAATCCGTATAGAGGTTCTATCTCACGAAGGCGGGTTGATCCTAAATTATGGGAGTTTATACACACGTGTACATATCGAGGGGTGAAAGGCTATTTGGTTTAAGCGCAGTACATGAATAGATAAAAGGTACTTGTCCTCCTTTCCTGATTTCATCACCGCGCCCCACCACCGGCCGTTAGCAGCTCTGACACTTATGATAGGACGGCAAAACATTATTCTCTAATTTATAGAGTCACAAATACACACACAAACAAACACAATTATATTTATAATTTTTATTATATTTATAATTGTGTACGGTAAATTGTGCGCAGCTCTAGTAGCCTGTCTTCAGTATCTAGTTTTCAGAAGAGTGCCTTTTTACCTATATCTTGGCACTGTGCCTGAAATTCAGGCCCTTAAAGAGCCTGGCGGTGCTTCCCTGTGCTAACACAGTTTTTATGTGTGCGTAATAACTCAAATATAGGGCATATTTCATCATCATCATCATCAGCTAATTAACACACACTGCTGAGTATAAACTTCACATCATGCTACAAAGATCTTATCTGAGCTACTCGTGCCCAAGTTGCCGCGATCCACACATGACCCATGACTTTATAAATGTGATCAGTTCACCTCGCAACGTATCACCAACAGGTCTTTGGTATCCTCTCGAACACCATTCCATGAGGTCCTTACTTCAACGAGCATCTGTAACCTTAGCTTGGTGTCACGTTCATCGCCACTTCAATCATGTAATTCGTTTCATGACGGACTTCAGTTTTCCGTTTTATATCTATATTGCGTAATATACCAAGCCACCAGTAGTCAGGATCTCAGAGTGAGGAACCTCTTACCAATACGTGCCGTATCGAGTAATACTGCCTTCTGTATCTGGCCCTTGGTACAACAAACAAGCGAGAGCCTCTTAAATGTTATTATTATTATTAGTCAGTTTCGTCCCACTGCTGGGCAAAGAACCCCAGTCCTTTTTTCCTTTGTATATTTGTAGAATCCACGGGAAGGGGTCTGGACATAATATAATCCAATTACTATGTGTGCACTACGTGCAGAGAAGGTCCCTGCAGCAGTAATCTGTGTGTAATGGGTCTTGCTGTATTCATTAGTCGGTTCTCACGCTTTTACAATACCCCAGTATGATGAAGACGCAGGCACTATTCTATTCTGCCGGTAAGCCCCATGGCAAAATACATTTTTTGTAAATTATGGAGAGCTTGTTGATGTTAAATTTAATTTTTACTCAAACGAACAATTAAATACACGTGTATTTAATTGTTTGTTCATTTTATAAATATGAATCCACCCGCGTTCGTGAAATAGACTTCTATAAATAATTTCTTAATAATACAAGGTATTCAGTATTTTGATTCGGTTTGTCAACTACTATATTTCACTTTATACATTTTTTTTAATTTAAAACACCAGACACTTTTCGAAAGTGTTATTTATTTAAACCAGAATTTTTTCGCTTTTTTAAAATCAAGATTTATGTTTCCAAATTAACAAAATCTACAAACATTTTGTTTACTTATAGGCAGCTGGTTTGTGAGTTTGAAAAACGTTTTGTATCGATATATAGCAGATTAAATCAGCATGGTTCATGTGAAAAATTCTAGAGTTCCTTGGTTTGACCTGGCTTTTTGAAGATCATCACCTCTTTTCTATCTATTGAAGGATTTTCAGCAACATGTAATGATCTGATCGATTCAAAATTTCCTAAGACTTAAATGGTATTAAAATAACATGATAACCTTGACCAGATGCTACAGCATAATCTCTAACCAACAGAGTACCCAAGTCTTCACGAACTTACAGCAGAAATATCGAATTTTCGCTCATTGAATTTTTTTCAATAAATAGGTCACAGATAGATCGTTGAATCGACTTTTTTATATCCCCTGGACAGTATGGTTGATGGGTGGAGGTCTCGATGTGTTTACAAGTCGGGATGGACAGGGCGTCAGTAGACAGGGCTGTGCGCGTCGTAGTTGAGCTGGAGGTAGGGCGGTATCGCTGCGGACAGCTCGGAAGCACGGCGGCGCAGCGCTGCAATACTGTGCCCGCGCCACACTTCCTCTTCTCCACCTTCCGTGCCATTACCTGGATAAACACAAACATACATACACCACACGCAAGTCGTGAATATTATATCTGCACTAGAAGATTCCCTTCTAAATTCATAACATTAACAGCAAAGGAGTGGAATTCTTACGATTAGAGAGCTATTAAAAGAAGTTGGAATTGACATTTGTTTATCAAATGTGATCTGTCATTGGTCTTGTCTCACCCGTACCACAAGTTTTTTTTTAACGGGACAATATGTTGTGAGCCTTTGCAACTTAACCGGACGAGAGGAACATGTACTAGAAGTGCTCAGTCAACGAGTTATGAGTTGGGTGGCAACGCAAGGGCTCTCCTGAGGGTACGAGCCCCAACTAGGGCGGCCAGTCATGAAAGTAACCTCACGGTGATCTACAAGCGTTTCGGAAGCGACTACCTTGAGAAGAAACGCCGAAAGAAACTCAAGGATACGTCGGAACGGTTACCACAAGCGTTTGCTGGTAGATTACATGTAGAAAAAAGGTGACATTCCTCTTGGGTGTTGTAATTTAATACAAACCACAATACATTCAATATACATATCTATAAACTACTGGCTGACCAACGAAGTTCGTATCGCGTAACGGTCAATGAATATCGTGTTGAACCTACTTATAAATCCCTCCCTACTTTACCATCCCCTCCTTACTTTTATTGCCTCCTCTATTTCTTCTTGAAGGTCGGTAGCACATTGGCAATAATTCTAATATTGCACTATTTTATTGGCGACAGTAGCCAGAGCCCGACAGGCGGGTTGGAAGGGTCTGCTACCTTATGGTATGAAATGGCATAGAATAAAAACAGGGAAAAACATAAGACTTTTCAGGGGCTCAAAGAGGAGTTTAAAAATAGTTTTAGAAGGATTTTTGGTGTGGATTTGACAACATACCTGATGCGGTAGGCGAGGCGTTGTTGTTAGCGCAGTGTGCCATGTGTGGCGGCGTCGGCGAGCCCTCCAGGGGTCCACCAGGCTGCTGGCCCCCGCTTATATTGTTGCAGTACGACATCATCGTGTCACCTGGACAAACGGGCATGCTTAATCTTGGCTTCATCCCAAGTGCTGGCAGAGTGATCGCTCAAACTGGCTCGTAACCACAGGACACAAGTGCAGAGATCCTCATACTGCCTCGCTTTAGCTTGTCAAGGCTTGATCTCAGCTTGTATACGTATGAAGCCCAATTGTCATACTCATGGCGACGGCTATGAAAGTTAATTCTAGTTCCTTGGTGGTAGCTGTTGTTCTTGGACTTCACTGTACTTTCCATCCAGTTCACTCTAGCCACTACATCGAGTCAGTTTAAAAAAAAACTTGTATGAAATATAATCAGTGTGGCTATGGTGACCAAGTGTATATGAGACCGGTTTTCATACACGTCAGCGCGAATGGTCGTAGGTTTGTATCAGTGTATCTACCTCTGGGTTTTCCAGGATTACTTACGGTTTTAGACACCACGTGCTCACCGATGAAAGCAAACATCGCGAGAAAGCCCGCGTAGCATTCAATAGAAATGTCATGTGTACTGGTGTTGTGAGAACGGCGATCAGCTGCGCTACTGGTCACGTTGGGCACGACATATAAGCACAAAGTGGATACAACAGCACAAAGTGGATACAACAACCAATGTATCTCTGCTCACACAGTAAGAGATATAGCGTGACGATTTATGATTATTATAATAACATGTTGAGCGCCACGTGTATTTCTAAGACAATCCTGTTCAGGCCACGCGCGCCGCTTCTTCGCGCTGGTACTGTAAAGCCTATGTTTCCGATCGCAGTAGCAGATGGTTTACGTTTGAAAAGTGATAGCTATAGGTATGAATGCCAATAGCTATCACTTCAAAAATGTAAGAAAAGAAGGTACAGTGATGGCAAGGAGAAAGACCACTGAGAACCATTTTTATGTTTGCTATGGGTAAATGAATCCCACTAATACTGTAATAATACCAAATTAAGTAAAATTTAAATAAATTTTCTGTAATTCCATATAGTTCTCATGTTACACGCTGTCAGCCACCTATGGCTGACGTGGCCTAAACCGAAAGTCTAGTGTCCGCCACCGATGGCTGACGTGGCGCTCAACGTGTTAAGTATATTCCGTTAAAGTAATAATGCTAATAGATGGCGCCCTATTCCATTGGAATGTCAAATTTGTTTTTTTCTTTCGATAAGACAAAATGCTATTGGCTTATGAAGGCCTTTACAAATTTACCTGGTAAGAGAGGCGCTTAAGGCTCTCAGCCAGTTAATTAAATGGGTCGATGGCAACGCAAGGCTACTCCTGTGGGTCCGAACTTCGGCTCGTGCATCTAACAGCCTTCTGTAATCTACGAGCATTTCGCAAGCGACTATCTTGAAAAGAAACGCCGAAACAAACTTAAGGTTACGTCGTAGTGAAATTCGAGAGCGCAAACGCAACGGTTAGCGACAGTCTACTGAACAACCTTTCTTCAGTGTCACTAGCTGCCTCGAGGCCTTGGAAAGAAACTAGTTCATGTGGAGTGTGACTCACTATTGTTATGAGCTGCAGTTGCTTCGACCACGGTAATTGGATCATCAGGATCCAACAGTATATTAAACATCCTACACAAACCAGTTGTATTGCTTACTGCTGAGTGACATTGATATTGTTGATTTCTCCAACGTACCGGTTTGAAAGTGGTCTGATGATAATCCTAAAGGTATATTGGTAGTTACCGAGTGAATTGAGCGGGTAGTGACCCTGGTAGGGCTGGCCGGAGGACACGGAACTGATCGGCAGCGAGGGGTTGAGGTCTGCAGCCAATTGCGGCAGGCCGCCTGCGCCAAATCCGCCCATGGAAACGCCACCTTGGGATAACTGCCCTAGACCTGTAAAAGAATATACAATTTTATTCATCAACCGACAGAGCGGGGCGTGTCACGAGGTGAAGAAATGGAGGAAGAAGGAGAGTAGATTTAAGAATATGTCGTTACGCTATATCCCTTTGGAATGTGCAGAGATACATGAGTGGCAGTAGCCACTTTGAGTTTATATGTCGTGCTCAACGTGACCAATAGCGCAGTAGCGTAGCGTAGTACAAAGGATTTTTCTATTAGATGCCATGCGGGCTTCTTCAAGATGATTTCCTTCACCTAAAAGTGGTGCCTAAATCCGTATCTAATCTGCAAAATCCAAAGTTATGTACCGGAAATTGAACCCACGACCATTCGCGTTACCGCGCATGTAAGCCAGTCCATTATCCACTAGCCCACCGCATACCCATGTTGGGCATGACCAGTAGCGTTCATCCCATAGATGCATGCAAGCATTGCATGCCCTTATGATAAATAAGTCTGGAATAAATTGCTTAAAGCTAAACAAAAAATGGGATAATTTATATTCATTTCTATTTTATATTCACGCCATCTATCTTTCCTGTAAGCAATATAATATTTACTGTCACAATGTAATATACAATTTAACTACGCAACTTCTGCATACCCTGCCCAAACACCCTACGCACGTCACTGGGCATGTCATACAAGCGCATAGTGACTACAGACACTAATGTATCTCCACTCACCATGAAAGGGATGTAGCATAATGATATATTATTACTTATTAAGAAAACAAAAGAATAGTATTGGTGTTACCAGCCGGCATGGACCAGGGCCTGTCAGCGAAGACCCCCGGGCCACAGACATCGCCGGCACCGAAGGGAGGCAGCCCGTGCGACGGCAGCAGCGCGCCGGGGGACCTGAACACGTTGGTGCTCTTCTTGCGCTTCTTCCACTTGGCGCGACGATTCTGGAACCACACCTGGAGACGCCCGGAGATGGGAGAATTTAGTAAACAGTTAGATAATTACGAATTAGTAGAAAGAAAGTACTTGGATTAACTGGAAGTATGTTTTGTAAGACTTAGTTTATTTCATTCATTCAATTACTTTATTTTATTCTTAATATTTTTAGGAAAACATGTATCAATATATCTACATATATACTAGATGCATTAATTAAAGGATATTTAAAAAAGTCCCAAATTTATAGGTGATTTTTAAGAGGCTGTTATTTTGAGAGAAAAAAACCTCGGGGGTTTTTAGTCAGTAGTAGTCTGACACACCGGGGTCGCTGCCCTCACAGCGTCCCTGATGGTCCTATGCAGGACTTTCCCTCGGGTCACCAAAAAAGAGTATGAAATAAAATTCAGACCATGATATGTCAATTCTTTGCCAATCTATAGAACATCTCTATTCAATATAATATATAAAAACATATTTTTTACTTATCGTTTGGCTCATGTATGTGAATTCGTTATATTTTAGAATTTTATGGAAAAAAGAATATAGCGTAACCCTAAAGAACCTATATAAATATCTAATACACAGAGTATATTACAGATTTCAGCTTGAAATTATAATTATTAAACCAAAAATATTAATCCCACGCGAACGAATCCGCGGACACAGCTAGTAGGTAATATAAATCTCAAGTGTTTATCACTTTGCGCTGAAATTAGCAAAAATAAATATGAATCTAACAGTAAAATTATATCGTCAAGCTATATCTCTTTCGATGTGAGCAGCGATACATTAGTGGCAGTATACACTTAGCGCTAATATGTCGTACCCAACGTGACCATTCTCACAGCTATGGTACACATGACATTTCTATTAGATGCCGTGTAGGTTTCCTCATTATAATTTCCTTCACCGGTGAGCAGGTGCTACCTAAACCTGTACTTAATCTAGAAAAACCCAGATGTACGTACCGGGATACGAACCTAAAACTCTTATCCAATAAGCCACCACAAATATACCTATTTCTTTGCACATATAATGAAGTATTGATGTTCGCTAAGAAGAATTCGCATCAATATTCCCGGACCCCGCGATCCCGGGACTTTCGGGCGGGATCACTCACAAATCGCACTCCATTTGTCACCGGCCGGTGTTATTGATAAGGGATAATTCCGGATAAACTGCGGGGATCCTGTCGGAATGATAATTTATCACTTCGCACTTACTCCTTCACTCCTCGGAAAAACCTTTAGATTTTTAGAGTTCTGTACCTCAGAAGGAAAAACGGATCTCCTAAAAGCACACGGAGTCACGGCTATACGGTAACTCACATCCCGGGTAGGACTAAGAAGTTCTCTAACTCTTACTGCAGCCGAGTCGTTGGGCTGTGCAATAGTTTTCCAGCGAGCGTGTTCCCACCGTCCTATAATATGAGGTCCTTTAAGCGTAGAGTGAAGAGATATTTGTGCAGGCCGGCATGATCGCTGTGACTACCCACGGGCTTACTTGACTGTTGACAGTCGTTGTAGCTAGGACTGCCCCATGCTTACCAGCAGGTGTGGTGAGGTTACTATGCCAAGTCAGGGTAAAAAAAATTCACTTTGTTATCCGTCCGTTTAGACCTTTTTTCGTAGAAACACGTGAAGGTAATATTAGGTCCTTACATATGAAATTGGCGTTTTTCGTACTGGCCACTTTAATCACAAATTTCTCCTCTTTGGTAAGGAATTCCAAATTCAAATTTGTACAGCTATAGACTCATGTATTTGTGCTTTGATGATCGTCATTCATTTGTTTTTTTCTTCTGTTTTTTTCTGTTTGCGTCACTCATTTTACAAAATGGAAAACTTAAAATATCGCATTATTTACGAGTACGAGTTCCGCCGTGGCACTAGTGCTGCGGAAACAACTCGAAGGGTGAATGATGTGTATGGCGGTCGTGTTGCAAAAGAAAACACAGTTCGTTTTTGGTTCCAACGTTTTCGTTCTGGAAATTTCGACCTGCAGAACAAGCCCCGTGGACGGCCTGAGACTCAAGTTGATAATGAAGAGTTGAAGGCTATTGTGGAAGCGGATCCATCGCAAACCACGTCCGAGTTAGCTGCAGGCTGCGATGTTAGTGATAAAACTGTTTTAATTCACTTGAAGCAAATTGGGAAGATTAAAAAGCTTGAAAGGTGGGTACCTCACGAATTGACTGAAGCAAACCGGCAAACGCGCGTCGACTGCTGCGTTACATTACTAAACCGGCACAATAATGAAGGTATTTTAAACCGAATCATTACCTGTGATGAAAAATGGGTTCTTTACGATAATCGGAAGCGCTCAGCGCAATGGTTGGATCCTGGCCAGCCAGCCAAATCCTGCCCCAAGCGAAAATTAACCCCAAAAAAGTTACTTGTAAGCGTTTGGTGGACTAGTGCCGGTATTGTTCATTACAGTTTTCTCAAATCTGGCCAGACTATTACGGCTGATGTCTATTGTCAGCAATTGCAAACCATGATGGAAAAGCTAGCGGCTAAACAACCTAGGCTGGTCAATCGCTCCACGCCACTGCTGCTTCACGACAACGCTAGACCACACACTGCGCAACAGACGGCTACTAAATTAGAAGAGCTTCAATTGGAAAGTCTAAGACATCCTCCGTACTCCCCGGACCTTGCTCCAACAGATTACCATTTTTTTCGAAATTTGGATAACTTCTTGCAAGGGAAAAAATTCAACTCCGATGGGGCAGTCCAAATCGCCTTCAAAGATTTTATTGATTCCCGTCCGACTGGTTTTTTTAGTAAAGGGATCAATGAACTACCTATGAGATGGCAAAAGTGCATAGAAAATAATGGTTCATACTTTGATTAATTAAATATATTATATTAAAAAATATTCGACTTTTTGTTCCTCCCATACAAAACGCCAATTTCATATGTAAGGACCTAATAAATTGAATTTATTAACAAATACTCGAGTCTGCCGTCTCCTGTAGCTCTGAATAAATGATACTTCTAAGTCAACACAATCAAATGATATGATATATATCACACAGTACACAAATATAAAGACCGTCATAGTGACTAGCTTTGGCATGTCGCCTTTCGGGATCAGCTTGTGTATATCCAGTAACTCATATACCTATAGACCTTCAGTCGTGGTATTTGTGGATCTACATGACGACGGAGACTATCAATGGATTTTCATCATTTGTTGGTCGCTTTCGTTTTTGGACTACACTGTACTTACCATAAGGTGCACTGTAGTCACTATGTCGAGCCAGTGTGAAAAAGCCAGTGTAAGTTTGTTGTGCTCAGACTGAAAACCCTAGTTTACACAAACATTAACTTCCTTTAACACAAAATTAAAATTTAACAGTTTTATAAAGAATTTCTATTTATTTCCTTTAAATTAATGTAATATTTAAAGCGATAAACACAAATGAGAAACAAAAACGGGAATCTGTCGTGAAAACGACGTGTTCATTAAAGATTTAGCGGACAGTGCGAGCGAGACGGCACGCGTGCGAGCGAGAGCGCCACATTCATTTGGTCCTGTCAGGTGCAAGCCTCCGTTATTTATGTCGACGCAATTCTAGCAAATTGTGTCTACCATCTTTGTTTACACAGTTAGATATTTAGAAAAAGGGATTATTCTATACAAATAAACAATAATACGTTTTTTTTTTTCAAAAGTGCATCATGACGCAGTTCGGGCAATCGACCTTTTTTTCGTAAGCCAGGGTGATATCCTGCACAGGAGCATCAGGGTCACTGTGAGGGTGGCGACTCTGATATGTCAGAACCCTACTTAATAAAAACCTCCAGGGTGTTCCTCAAATACCTGCTAGCCGGGCTGATATACTATTTCTTCCCACAGAGTATTTCATGATTATATGCATTAGGAGGTAATCTCTGCTAAGCCTTATAAGCGACATCTGTTGACAAGGTCTAAAAAACTAATGTTATACTTTTTACTAGTGTCCGACCGAAAGTTCGGTTTCGGTTTCGGTTTCGGCCGAGTTTCGGCCAAAAATCAAGTTTCGGCGGCAGTTTCGGTTTCGGCCAAAATTGGCCGAAACTTTTGCCGAAACCGAAACTGATTTCGGTAGTTGTCGTACATGCTTGCCTAGCTTCGTTTCTCGCGGCAACGCTTTGACGGACGCTGGCGGCCCTGTTCGGGATTCGTGCGCCGTTCGCATTGCTTTATTTTTTTCGAATTTACGCGTGTTTGTTGACCGGGAAAGGTATTCACAACTTAACCGGGCGGGTGGGCGAACACTGAGGGTGCTCAGCCAGCAATTTATGGGTTGGGTGGCAATGCAAGGGCACCCCTGTGGGTACGAATCTCGACTTGGACCGCCAGCCAGAAATACGAAACCTAACGGTGATCTACTAGCGTTTCGGAAGCGACTACCTTGAGAAGAAACGCCGAAAGAAACTCAAGGCTGTGTCGGAGTATAACTGCGTCGTTTAGACGACAGTTGACGGATCTAATTCGCATTGCTCTATAGCAACACAACTTGGTCAGTGCGTTATCACCCGACATAAACATTCTTTAGAGGTTATGCTTTGATGGAACTGATTACATGTAAGTTTTTGTTTCATTTTTTTACTTGACCACGTTGACTTTTATACTTGACCACGTGAGTTTCGGTTTCGGTTTCGGCCGAAACTGAAGCCACGGCCGAAATTTCGGTTTCGGTTTCGGTTTCGGCCGGAAAACCAGTTTCGGTCGGACTCTACTTTTTACCGAAACAGTGAACTTGAAATAAGAAAATCAATAAATTTATTTAATGTCAGCATAATTTAATAACGGCGATCAGTGGCGCTATTGATTACGTCGGGCTCGACATATAAGCGTAAAGTATCCACAAACACTAATGTACCTCTGCTCACCCCGTAAGGAATATATTATTAATAATTGAATAAGAATGAATTATGTATAAAGAAAAATAAGGTTAAAAAATCTTAACCTTACGAATATAATATCGTATACAAGAGCTCCCTCTACTTAACAAGTTTTAATATTAGTTTATATTGCAAAAGAATGTTAATACATGTCAAGGATAGATAGCTATTATATTTCAGCTAGAACTAAAAAGTTCTCTCTTACCTTTAACTGGCTATTGGATTGTGAAATAGTGAAATAGTCTTCCAGCGAGTGTATTCCTTTCGTCCTACTACACTGGGATTTTTAAACGAAACGTGAAGCGATATTTATGTAGACCGGCATGATAGTGGCGACTATCGCCAAGTAGTTGTCTCTAGATGGATATACTCGGTTTTTGAATTGCACTGTAATTTCCATCACGTACAGTGCAGAGTTAGAGACGAGTAAAATTAAAAATAAATTGAAATGTCCGTGATCAAACATAGAAATTAAGTTTTCTAACGGAACTATTGAATGATAGACCTCAAGGGTGGCTTTTACCGTTAGTTATCGCAATAATACAATAATAATGTACGATGTAGGTTATCCCAAATGGCCCATAAAACGTAGAAAGGCCTCAAACAGACGCCGTTTCATGGCGCGGCGCGTGACCCACCAGTTAGCGAGCGCTGTTTGGAAATCGTGCGCGCCTAGCGGCCGAGTGCGTGCACAAGTACCATTTGCCTTAATCCATAGCAGGTAGCGTTCTAGACGTAATACCCCTGACAAAACGAGGCACTGCGGTTACGATGCAGGAAAAACTTTAGGCGTACTGTTTTTTTTTAATTCTATTTATTTAGGGTACTTTTACGTGTGTACGTATGTCGGCCCCATCGTACCCTAATACAGAAATACCTAACATATGACATATGAGGCCATTGATCTGAACAGGCCAGACGCCTCATCAGATAACAGTTCTGTTAGGATTTTGTTAAACATCCCGACGTCTAGTCTGTTCAGACCAAAGGCACTCACAAACGCCTCTCTCACAGATTCAGATCGGACACATTCCATCAACAAATGGGAGGTGTCCATATTGTTGATGTTTTATTCATTAACCGCGGTAGTGACCCAACGGTGCCCGGTAGAAATCCCTTATTTTATTACTTTGTAGATTATGATAATAATAATATATCGTCGCGCTATATCCCTTACGGGGGAGCAGAGATATATTAGTGACAGTATCAACTTTGCGCTTATATGTCGTGCCCAACGTCAACAGTAGCGTAGCTGATCGCCGTTCTCACGCCACTAGTACACATGACAATTTTATTAGATGCCATGCGAGTTTCCTCACGATGTTTTCCTTCACCCATGAGCATGTGGTTCGAAAACCTGTGCTTCATATTGAAAAAACCCAGCGGTACATGCAGGGATTCAAATAAACGAACATTTACGTCGCCGCGCGTGGATCCAGTCCCTTATCTACTAAGCAACTACAGCCACTTGCCTGCACCAATGCCTTGGAGATTGATTTCACACCCAGACATAGCTTTACAACCCAGCTTGAGCAATCACAACCCCCACCTCAAAGGTGTCTTTTCTGGTCAATTTTAATAAATAAACTATAGAAAAAAGCAAAACGCTGTCTCTTTTGTTTTTGGGCCACACGCCCTATGTAGATTGTACATGATAATTGTAACATCAAATACCAAACTCACGGTAGCAAAATCATTGTTGCCACCTCGCACTGCGCTCGCTCGAGTACAAAATCGCCTGTTTCATTGTAGTATCATTACGCTATATTATTTAAAGGGCTGTCATAATTCCACACAGACAGTTCTCATTTTAACGTAGCTAACCCAATGGCAAATCTTTGGTCATTCCATCAAAAAGAGTGAAAAATAGGGGTTGAAAATTAGAAAACCAGTCAATTTTAAGTCAAAGTATAACTAGTGAAGTATAAGATTTAAGCTAAAATAAGCTCTATTTTCACGCAAATAAAGTCAAAAGGCTACGCGCTAATATGAGGTTATAGTGTGTTACAATTTACTATGCATATGTATATACTATACTGTGATCCTAAATGAGACAAGAAAATGTTACATAATTAATGCGAACAATCAAAGTAGGGGAATATGCTTCCACTAGCAATATTTCCACGATCTTATGACCTGGAAGTCTTTTAAAGAAGAGTGAATTGGCATTTGTTGAAGGGATGCGGTCCATCGCTCAACTCATCTTCATCTTCCACCAAGTGTGATTGAGGTCAAGCGCCCGCCTGTATATAATCAAAAGACCAAAAATAAAAGCCTTGAATTTCAATTTTGTGTACTGAAACATTATATTTTCATGCGAGCAGACCACGATACAATAAAACCTCTTATCTAATTTGTAATAAACTACATAAGTACACAGATATCGTACATAGAAACACAATATCGTGGAGTTGGTTTGCTGGTCGCTCGATACATACGCGCGCACGCGTACACGCCCTAGCCTACTAGTGATGTTCAACTGTTCTCGATAAACTATCGATATTTTAAAAATGTATTTATTTATTACTAGGAACATCAAAAATTATTATAATTATAAATAAAATGTAATATAATGTCGGCAATACATAACGGGCTAGTGTCTATAAGCGGGAACGCGAGTGCTCACAGGTTCGCATCCCGGCACGTACGACAGGTTTTTTTTAGATTAATACGGATTTAAGCACTATATGATGAATCTAAAGTGGACTCCCATACTTGTAAATGGGAGGAATATTTTATTTTTGGTTTTAATATTGCATGAGAGGTGGCAAATAATTTTCTATGTCGATAGTTCACAGTTTAGCAAGCCGACAAAGTAGTGGTTTTAAACCTGTTTTGTCCCTAAGTCTATCATATGATAAAAATTACTTATTGTCTTTAGTTCATAGGCCTATCAAAGTATAGGCAATATCCTCTAATTCTACAGTAAATACTAAATAGTGAAAACTACCGAAATTTTATAAAAAAAAGTTTTAAGCAATACAAATGAACGAATTTAAAACTAAACAGTATTTTCTGATATATTTCAAACATGACTTTAAGTTAAAAATCATTGCTTTTATATACAAATTGATTGATTTATAAATAATAAACACACAACCATAAATATTATATCTGTACTGATACTAATCAATATACAGGTGCTATTTCCACACTAGCTACTTTTACAGCGCAGGCAATAACGACTAACAAATGATTTTTCAGAAAGATCTGTCCGTTGTGTTATCAACACTTCCCCAGTCCCATCTTAAACGTTACTCAACATCAATTTGCTAGAAATTAGCTATAGTTTTAAATCTGTAAATATCCTCTCCCTGCCATAGTGGAACCACGCGCGCGGGTGTACAGAGTCACAGCTATACGGTAACTCACATCCCGGCTAACTCTTACTGCAGCCGAGTTGCTAGGCTGTAAAATGGTCTTCCGGCGAGCATATTCTCACCACCCTATGATATCAGCTTGCCATCAGGCTTAGTGTAGTCGTAGTGCCATGCCATATTAAAGAAAACTAATATGATATGCACCTGATGCCCTTTCTTTAAAAATTATCTAAATCACAGGTAAAAGTACTATATGACAGCAGACTGTAGTAAAAAACAGTTTGTTTTAGAGTTTCGTAACTCTAGAGGAAAAAAGGAACCCTTATAGAAATACTTCGTTGTCTGTGTGTCTATTAAGACCCATTTTCTCAAGACCGCGTGGAAATGTCGAGTGGAAATTAATAATAAATATTCAATCCCTTGTAGGTCCGTTTGTACGGAATCCTCTGTACGCGAATACGATACGTATACTACTTAGCAGGGTTTTTTTTTAATCTTTCTTCAGTATTTTTTTTTTTTTGTAATATTTTTTTAGTTACGTTTTTACTTTAAAAGTAAAACCAAAAAGGAGGTGCGAAAAATTAAGGACAAGGTTCCAAATAACTTTTTTCTTCGTCGTTCTGCAATCTAATAATGATGCGAGATCTCCGTTTGCCACAAACGACTAGTATTTTTTTATATATTACTGCAAAAATTTAAAAGTAAACTTAGTGTTTTTTTTTAAACCCGCCTAGCATCTAAAAGAAAGGGCATATATGTAAGTGCCGTAAGAACGGCGATCAACTGCGCTACTGATCACGTTCGATTCGATATACAAGTTGAAACGGGCACTAATGTATTTCTACTCACCTCGCAAGGGATATAGCGAGAGGATATATAATATTCAGTATTTTTATGACATGTGGATTTTCAAAAAGGCACTGAACAACGCTCTTCTTCGTTAGCAACGCAATAACAACGCTCCTTGTGCAGCGGTGACCCATAGGCGACGGTAAACACTTACCATCAGGTGGGCTATCAGCATACTACTAACAAAAATCAACCGTCAAATTTTATTGCAATATTTATTCCGATTACCGTTTAGACCATCATAGTGACTCGCTTCGCTTACCGCGTTTCGGTATCAGCTTGTGTATATCCAGATGCATATACCAAGAGACCTTCCGTCGTGGTATATGAGAGCCGACATAGCATCGACGACTTCCAACGGATACTCCTCTCTAAGCGGCCGTTGTCACTCTTGGACTAAGCTGCACTTACCATCAGTTGCAATATAGTTACTTTATTGAGACAATTTATAAAAAAAATGGCAATTCTTATTTTTTCTCTATTTATACAATTACAGACATAGAATTGAAACAAGTTTATTTTCAATACCTCAATTAACGATCGTTTTTTATTGCAATATGTTTTTCTAATCCCTAGACGGAAGCCACGCCCGCGACCGCGCTTCCGGTTGAGGTTTAGGGCGGGAACTGCCGCGGCCGTTCTAACAACCGATACTATCTATCCGTGTATTTTTTACAACCCGTACAACATAAGGTGTTTACGGTGCTGTTTAAAATGACACTTTTGTCATCGCCATTTTCAATCACCTACAACATATCACGGAGCTATAGTTAGTTAATAGTTATAGTAATATTTCGAAATTGCTAAAACTGTTCCCTTCATAAACAGTTTTATATTTAAAGTCAGTTTTTTTTTCAATATCTGATATTATTGCTTATTACCCTGTTATCCAGTAGCTCATATACCTAGACACCTTCAGTCGCGGTATATGTGGGCCGACACGACGATGTAGACTATCAATGGATTTTCATCCTTTGATAGTCGTTTTCGTTTTTCGACTACACTGTACTTACCATCAGGTACTCTGTAGTCACTATGTCGAGCCAGTGTAAAAAAAAAAATATCGAGATCATCATCAAACCGCCCTAGTCCACTGTTGAATATAGGCCTCTCCTAACATGCGCAATGGAGCCTGGTCGTCTGCTCTTCTAATCCAAACTTTTGCAGCCATCTTCCACCTTTCTCAGGTTACGCAGTTCATGGTCACGAGCAAACTGCCGTGAATGCCGCGGAGTTTACGTCAGTGGTGGCAAGTTACTTCTTCTAGCTTCTTTTCCCCTTTATAATATGAAACGTATAGTATGAAATACTTGGTTAGTATAAATCCCTCAATTTCTCATTAGAAATATTTATTGTGTTGATATCTCTGCATACTCCATCAGTAAATAGGCGTAAAATTATAATAAATAAAACAACAAAACAACACCCGTAGCGTTGCGTATAAAGTGAATGTAAATGAAAGATGAAATTGAAACGACTCAAAGTAAATGAAAGTCTTTGAATTCAATTCACGGCGGTCTTTGGATTAACACAACAAAACTTTGACTCCTAAATTAACTTTAGGGTAGCTTCACTGTACTTTGTAATAATATTATCATAACGCTATATCCCATGAGGGTGGGTGAGTACAGATATATTAATGGATGTACATATTTTGCGCTTGTTACGCACAGCGTGACCAGCAGCGCAGCTGGTTGCTGTTCTCACACCATTAATACACATCCGGGCAGTGAATTAAAGAGTGTTTGTTGCTCGGATGAGGCTGGGCATTACGTATGTGTCCTGTGTAGTGATGAAAATGCCCGGGAATTTTCCCAAAGTGCCAAAAACTTCTTTGGGAATATTCCCGGGAATTTACGAAATGTTCTAGGAAATTTTAGGCACTTTGGGAAAATTCCCGGGCATTTTCATCACTAGTCCTGTGCACCGCCTTGGTCTTGAGGGACTCTTTACATCCACTTCTCCAAGAGATGGAACCTAATACGCTATCCGCTGCCGACCGGATCTTCAAAGTATTGATTTGAGGGACACCCCGGGGTCTTTAGTCAGTAGGAGTCTGTCACATCGGGACCGCCGACGATCTACTGATCTCGATATATACATAAATGAAAATATTTTTAACTCAATAAAGATGGTGACAAGATTGTGGAATAAGTTATTGTTTGCTTGTTTTGTTTTTCTTTTCCTCTGTTTTGTTTTTTTTTTATTTTGTGTTTTTCTTTTTGTAACTGTTCCTGTCCGTGTGTTGCTCATATTTTCATTTTTCTTTCCTCCTATGCAAGAAGTCTACACTTTTAAATATAGTCGCATTTGTAAAGTATCTCTCTCATGTCTTATATTTATAAGTATATATTTATGTACATATATCTTAATGTAGACTATGTAAGTGCTCTTATATATAAATGTATCCAGTGTGCTGTCTCCAATCTCAAGAAGCACTCGGCTCAGCGTGTGCTGGCCTGTTGGGTGACGGTATACGCGTCAGCTAGCGCAGATTGCCACCTCAGAAGTATCTCACCCTCGGAAGTATCTGGATCCCCAGGCCCGGCGAAAACGAAGAGTAGGCAGTGCTGGCACCCCAGTGGTTTTAGTCGGTGCTGGTCCGACACACCAGAGGAGTGGCTCTTACCACTTCCCTGACGGTCCGAAGGGATTTCCACCGGGTTAACAAAAAACAAAAAAGCGCTGTTTGTCAGCCGAAGCTCAATGGACCTGATTGCGTGGACACCGCGATATACTCCTCATGAAAGCATGGATCATCCAAAATTAATCCCGAATATATGGAGTAGCTCTGCCTATATCAGAATGTACGTACCGTAGCTTGATGATTATTATAAACACCCTAAGGGTATAAACCCCACTCGTGTACAAGTGAAGTGCATTAAAACAGAATCGAACCCGCGACAAGTCTGTCATGCAGTACAAGTAAACAGTATTAAATATCCCACGGGACCTATCCCTTTGTTATGCTCTCTTCGCTTTCCTTGTGCTGGTTACTATGATTGTCACTGGATTCTCATCCCTCGACAGTCACCGTAGTTTTCCGACGACGCCGTACCAGAATCAGACTATGTGTAGACTATCGCGCACCTATAAAAAGAACAAGTCCGAGTCGGACTCACGCATCGAGGATACCGTATAAGCATATTGCTATAAAATAAGCATAGTTTTCTGTGAGTATATAGTAATTTTCGGATTTTTTAAATATATTTGTGATATAAATATAATTAAAAGTAACCTTGAGCGTTAGACAACGCTTGACAATTTGTGAGGATACCGTCGATTCAATTACCGCGGCCCTTGCCACCGCCCATCCTATCAACAACGAGGTACACATAAGCACTCGTCACATACCGAGACACCGGCGTCGCCGCCGGCGCCGACGACGACGATTAAGGATAGGTCCGTCAACTGTCGTTTAAATAACGCAGTTTCACTACGATGCAACCTTGAGTATCTTTTGGCGTTTCTTCTCAAGGCAGTCGCTTCCGAAACGCTGGTAGATCACCGTTAGGTTCGTTTTTCAACTGGCCGGCCGCCCAAGTCGAGGTCCGTACCCACAGGGGTGCCCTTGCGTAGCCGCCCAACCCATAAATTTCGCTGGCTGAGCGCCCTCTGCGTTCGCTCACCAAGCTCGGTTTTGTTGTGAAGGTCTTTCCCAGGCCACCAACGTTGGACATGCCGAAAAAAAAGCAATTTGTGAAGTCATTTTAATAACCTCTAGACGTTCTTTGTATATAATAATAACATATAATTACATTTCTATTAGATCCTTTTTATCACAGGTGAACCTGTGGTACCTAAATCTGTAAAAATTTGGATGTACATGGCGAGATTCGAACCTATGGGTGTCGACTGACATCTAGGCCGCCACAGCCTTTATTGTAACATCAGAATACCCCTCTTCCAGTTGCGGAAGGCAACTCTAGTAATTATTACATCGATATGTAAAAACCAATAAACACTTATTATTGGATATTGTTTTTAAATAAGCTTTTAGGAGTGATTATATCTTTCAATATTGATGTTGCATTCGATGGAACTTGTAATGGAGTTAGTTCTGTGTGGACGCGCTGCTAGCACGGAACGTGCTATCTTCCAGTTTCTCTTTTCACAGCCTTCGGTCTAACTCCGCAGGTGTACACGCAGGTGCGTTGGCGGCACATTCTCATAGCAATTATTTGTACATAATAATTGGGCACCGTGAAAGGTTGACTATTGCGCACTTGCTAAAAAGGTCTAACGCTTTAGAAAACGATGACAAAGGAACGCAATTAACAAAAGCAATTCCAATGCGTAGTAAACCCAAACTTATTAAAATAAAAGTACAATAGACAAGTTTTGTTTACCTACAAGATTTTTAGAGCAGTGACCTACACTAGACTTGTGACCTACCTAGGCTATGATAATATTCATATTAATAATAATAATATTTACTAAGGATTAGACCCATTGTCCTAGTCTCAAATTAATCTTGCGCTTGTACTATGATTACTAGACAAAGATATACTTAAATGCATATATACAACCATGACTTGAGCCAAATCCATCTGCTCATCACAGAAAAGTTTACCACTACCGGGACTCGAACCCAAGACCTAAGCCCTGATAAGCCCTACCAGCCTGCACCAACAATCGTGTATCGCACATATGTATTTGCGGCATCTCCCTCCCTACGCATGCAGAGTTGATAGCTTCTAGTCTAAGAATCTTGAGGTCGATCTCCAAAAGTTCACGTCTGAGCACCCCTGAGACAGGGATTTTTTTATCCATTTCAGGTACGGTACCCAGGAAATTATCTCTTTATCATACATATTTTACAGTAAATTAAAAGCGGCTTAAGAACAGGAATCAATTCTAAAACAAACTGCACGGCCGAACGCGCCCTAATTGAGCGCGGTGATCCAACGTAATAACATCTGCCGGCTCCCCTCTGGCTCGGCGTGATGTTGCGGATTTACAAGTCAATATACACGAGATTATATCGCCGGGACACCCTAATCGCACCGCCGCTTGCACGGGTCTCGGATTTGCTATGAAAATTTTATTACAACTTATCACGATATTTAAACTTTCGCGTAATGGTACATATTAAGAACTAGCTCTGCCCGCTACATCCTCCGCGTAGAAGTAATACTTTTGTTATAATAAATAATTATTATTTTAAGCTGAAATCTTTGTATAAATGATAAAATAGATTACAGTATTTGTTTCTTATACAAGTTCAACAACACAGCGACTTGCGTCGCCACCCAACCCATAAATTTGCCGACTGAGCACATCAGAAAAGAAAGAAAGAAAGAAAGAAAAAACGTTTTATTAACAGCAGCCATATAAGAGTAACTACATTTTACAATAAAACACACATAAAATACAAAAAACATAAAAAAGAACAACCAAACAATACATAAAAAAGTCTAGGCCGCCGCCAATAAGGACCCTGTCTCAGCACACATCACATCACTGTTCATCCTCTCACCCGGTTTACTTGTGAAGATCTATCCCGGCCACCGATGTATTGCCCAGTTCAGATAAAAAAACCTGATGGAAGGTAAAGATGAGTCGACGATGTACTCCGTCCGCCCAACAAATGTCTATCCACTCTTATCTTAAAACCTTCTAAGTCTTAAGATCATGGAAACATGCTCGCTGGAAGCATATTCCACTCCTTAACTGCTCGCATGATGAATATAGACGGAATCTCTTCATGCGAATATAAGAAACGTCCACCACATACGGATGGTAGATATAAAAGACATATCCTGGATATAGTAATATTTAAATAACCTATAAACACTTATCACAATAAAAGATAATGTTACCACATGAAAAAATCGTTCCCCCATGCCGCCCTACCTAAATTAAAGGGATTTCGCCGTGATTTAGCATTATTTGCAGCCATTCGCAATAAAACTGTATTGGGGGACCCGGTTTAATTTCGCTGGCAACATCGAGGGGCTCAGCAGGGTCAGCGTTCGATTCCCAGGTGATGCGGCTAATGGTTGACGGGATAGACTCATTATTCATTAGAAGCCGTGTCCAGATTTCGGCAAACGGTCATCATTCTTGCAAAGAGCTATTCCTTAATGTTGATAGTACATGATAGTACGGATTATGTGGCCAAGATCGTCAGAAGAAAAAGGTAATAACTGTCATTTTTTATACTGGCTTCACAAAGACTATATATTGCACCTAATCTATACTAATATTATAAAGCTGAAGAGTTTGTTTGTTTGTTTGTTTGTTTGAACGCGCTAATCTCAGGAACTACTGGTTCGAATTGAAAACTTATTTTTGTGCTGAATAGACTATTTATCGAGGAAGGCTTTAGGCTATATAACATCACGATGCAACTATTAGGAGCGAAGAAATAATGGAAAATGTGAAAAAAACTGGGAAAATTATACATCCTTGAGTGCTTCCATTGCGTGCGCTGCGAAAACGGTTCAAGATACCAAAAATATATGTATGACAGAGTTATTTCTCTTAAAATGATCTAAAAAAATGTCCGCGACAGTATATGTCTATCTTTTAAGATTAACTCACTAGAACCGTTTTTATGGTAATCAAATTTGGTCGAAATTAATGCATTATTTGTTAAGAGTTGTATCAACGTAATAATACTAATCTTTATCCAAATAAATGTGTTGTTGATTAAGAGTATTTAATTGTGAACAAAATTGTCTTTGACATCACTTAATTTCACTGAACATCTTAGAAGATATTACAAAACCTTATATAGCAAAACAACGTTTGCCGGATCAGCTAGTGGAAGATATAGTGTAGTCCAAGAACGGCAACGGCTGCTAAATAAGGAATATTTGTTGACAGTCGCCATCGCTCTGTTGTACATATACCACGACGGAAGGTCTCTAAGTATACGAATAAATTGGATGTACACAGACTGATCCCAAAGCGCGACAGGCCGAAGCGAGTCACTATTTTATTTTATTTTACATAATAGGGTGCCCAACATGAGTAACATTAGACAAGAAAAAAAAGGATCATGGTACTAAAATAGAACATATAAATGCCCCCACAATTATAGGGCACCACAGTATGCACAGTGATTAATATATAATGCTAGTTTACATTAAAGAATAATAATAAAAACAACTATGACGGTCTTTACACTTGTATTCTGTGGTTACGACCTACTTCGGATAATCGCCCTACCACCTAATAAATAAAAATAACCATAGTTAAAACATTAATTTGAAATTAAACAATAACTATTATATTTTGTATAAAGACATGATATTTAAATTGTGTTTAAATGGACATGAATGACCGTACCAGAACAAAGAAAATAAGTTTGCTAACTTAAACAAGTCTAAACTAAATTTAATGTTAAGGCAGGTCGCCCTAAGTGTGTAAAATTATAGACAAAATATTCTCTTAGGGAAAATCATTAGAAATGAGTACGAATAAGTTATATAATATTATATTATTATATGAATATTATACGAGTATGAATAAGTTATCGATAATCCAACACCTGGCTGTCGATAAAAAGGCACGGCATCCAGGTGTTCGGACGATCTCTAATGAAGCGATTATAATGCAATGTAAGTAATTAAATTGGTAATATTTGTTATTATTTAGATTTCAATCTATGTAAGTACAAACGTCTAAAAGATTGATTCTATGATTGATGGTTATATCATAAAACATTTTAGAATATTGTAATCTAAGAACTAGCGACTGCCAAGGTATACGAGTCTATAAATAGCCACCATTGTCATGCTGGCAAGTTTATTCTGAAATGTAACAATATTTTGCAAGTCGACATGATGAGCTGTGCACGGGCATATGCCTACTGCGGTTGAGATCCAATCTGTCACAGATCCAAGACCACAATCGGTAAAAATTATCGCAATTGGTGAAAATGTATTAAGAAATTAATACTTCGTCTGTAAGCGTTTTTCCGCAACATTCGTCTGTAAAGAAGGTTCATTCGCGTCCTACCCTTTTTTACCGCTATAATGCACTTAAAAAATTTAAAAAAAAAACATGCTACTGTTCAAAACATTTATTTTGAAATATGAATTTCAAAATTCCTTATTTTTGGGACAGATGTGCCCACCTCTTCCCTATTAAGAAATTATAAACAGAAATTGACTTGGCTCAGAGACAGATGACCCCCGTTTAAAGACGAAGTGTTAAAAACTGTTGAAGAGGCAATAGAAACTTGTGAAATAGAAATAAAAAAGAGTTTTACATTCTTATTCATCATCCAAATACAAGGCAGCCTGGTGCGTTTCAGTATCAGCTCACATATCTCTCATTCCTATTTATTTTATATATTTTTCGCAGTTATCATCACTTATATCAGTAGTCAGTAATGTATAGTAGTAGTCTTTTTCAGTGAGAGAGGCACGTAATTTAGGTCTTATAATGGATAGTGAACTCAGGTTTGAGACACATATTGCGCAGTGTGTACGGAATTGCTTCTATCGCCTAAGGGTTTTATATAAAATGACACCGTTTCTTAGTGAAGAACTTCGAATTCAGCTCACTGAAACCCTGGTCCTGTCCAAGCTAAATTACGCAGATGCAGTGTACGGTCCCAGACTACTAGCAAGAACTACGCCCCTCATTCAAAGAGTACAAAATGCATGTGCCCGGTTTTGTTTCAATATACCACCTAGAGGTCATGTTACACCATCCATTAATAAATGCCGGTTACTGAAAATGAAAGCTAGAAGGAAACTGCATCTGGCATGTCTTTTATTTGGAATTATCAAGTATCAAACTCCATCATATCTTTATGATAAGCTCAGTTGGGTGGGAAGTAAAAGAGGGAGTGCTCCAAGAACCGGTGCCCTACAAATCGCTATACCTCGTCACTGCACTGCTGCTTTTAGAGGTAGTTTCAAATACAATGCAAGTAAATGCTGGAACAATATACCTCCACCTATAAGATCTTCGTTGAGTATTTATGCTTTAAAAAAGAAATTGAAAAATATTTGCTTGAATCTCAAATTAAATACGAAAAAGTAACTTTAGATATTTCTGTAATTTGACTTGATATTTTATGGAACAGCCTGTATGTATGTAAATGTATTTTATAATCAATCTACCCTATCTCTATTATATTTTATTTAGTATTCTACATTTTTCTATGCTACTTAAAAGTATTCTATGTATTTATTGTCATACTTATTTGTTGTACGTTATAACTTATAAGGTATGTTTTTGTATATTTGGTCCTAATATTTAAATAGCACCGTGACGTCCGCGCAATCGATTCCACTGAGCGTCGGCTGAAAATCAGCGCTGGATGGCGCGTGCAGCGTCGCCCAGCATACGCTGAGCTGAGTGCTCTTTGAGATGGGTAGCAGCACACAGGATACATGATGTGATGTTATGTATTCTTTCATTGTTGTTTTTTTATATAAATATGTTTGTTGTGTGTTGTTATCTTTTGGCTCAATAAACTTTTTCTTTCTTTTCTTTCTTTCTTTATATTTAGATTGTGTCCAAGGAACTCTTCGACCCCAAATATACTTTTGGTCAATGACACCGCATCATGAAACGTTACGTCTTGTTCACGTTTCTGTATAACTGTGAAATATGGGCTTTCAAAAAGTTTGAGATCGAGTGCGAGAGTTTTTGTGAAAAATGTTCAGGATGAACTATTTTCACCTCAAACGCAAATGTCCTGGTAACGAGCTATCGCAAGAGAGAGCTGATGACAACAGTTATGAGACAAAATAATTTTTGGGCATATGCAGATAGGATTCTAATATGAGTTTCCTATATTGTTCCTGGAAGGCAAGTTTCCGGGTAATGGAAGACCAAGACGTCAGTGATGCAAGTGGCTGGATGGTATCAATAAGTAGACAAGACTGAGCTCTCCTGTTTTGCATAGCAGGGGATCGCTGGGACCTTTGCCTGTTGACATCTTTGACTGTGATTATATCGTTCAAGATTTATGCTGCACACGTTTCAAACTTGATGCAGATCAGTGTAGACCCGGTGATAGCTCGGAATGTATTGCCTCCCTGGTTCTGGTGTATTGCCGACTGTGTAGCTACATATGACACCAGATGTCTGTATTATTAATATGTATATATAACTAGCTGTCCCGGCAGACCTTGTTCTGCCCTATTTCTCTAAAACAAAGTCAAATTGTTTTTTTTTTAATGATAATAGCATCCCCGTTAGGTTTTTTTGAAAATTGTTTGAAGCAACCTGGCCTTAATGCTATATGTATAAAAATTGACAAATAATGACATTAATATTTATACGTCAATCAATTGTTTTGCCTTCCCGGAACCCGTCAACTAACATTTAAACTTTATGGTATGGTGTTAAAGTTCAAATTGACTTATAACGAATTTTTTGTATGAGAATACAGAAAAGTGTTATTTTTAGACAGTTGTAGGGAATTTTTAAAATTTTTCTCTCCGTAATAACCTTCCTCAGACTTCATCAAACACAACAAAAAAAAAAATCAGCCAAATCGGTTCAGCCGTTCTCGAGTTTCGCGCTTATCAAGACATTTTGTGATTCATTTTTATATTATAGATGTAATATACTTATGCCATATTTTACACATGACAACAGGTTACTGTGAAAGACTGGCTATTCTTTCTAAAAGGCAACCACGCTTAGAAATTGCTTATAAATGAACGCAATATACAAATTTATTTCAAAGACTCAAAAAATTAAAGTAATACACAAGGGACCTTTCAGGTGCTCAACCTATACCTCCAAACTTCATTAAGAAGGTGGCGCTCTATGATACTGATAAGATGGAAAGTTTCGATTAAAAAACGAATAACTTTTCGCAAGGTTTCAAGTTTGGAGCCCTACTCCTAGCATTATGTTCGGTATAATTACTATCTATACCAGTCAGAATGAAGGAAAATATAAGAAAAGAGTTGGAATTGTACAAGTGAATGTATAAAATAAATATAAAATGCGCTAGGCGGGATGTCCGCAGCGGCGTCGCGGTGGTGTCGTCGCGCCCTAAGTTATTGGTTTAATAAATCTTAATACAGAGCGCCGCGGTGGGCATGCTAATGCTCACTAATGTCGACTCGTGGGCTTGTGGACTCGTGGGGTAGCTCGTGTGCGGCGATAATTGCGTTTTAACATGACTAGAGATGTTTCAATGCCTTTTTTATTATATACAGGCGAATGCTTGACCTCAATCAAACATGGTGGAAGATTTCCGGCAAGACATTTGTTGGCGGACGGGATAGACCGTCACAACTAAACTGGGTGAGTACATCTGGGGGATGGTGAAAATGAGTCCGACGATGTTCCGCGTCCGCCCAACAAATGTCTATTCACTCTTCTCTTAAATGTTCCAAAGTCATAAGAACACTGAAATATGGTCGCTGGAAGCATATTTCGCTCCTTAAGTGTTCGCATGATGAATGTAGAAGCGAATCTTTACATGCAGATATAAGAAACGTCCACCACATACGGATGATATCCGAATATTACAACGAAATATGAATAACCCTTTCCAGATCATTTTAAAGGTCCCAATATCTTCGGATGGTAAAAACACGCGCGCTGGGTGGGAAATTCACAGCTCAAAAACTCGGCAAAAGTAAGAATTAGAGAACTTCATATTCCTAGCCGGGATTTGGGTTACCGTGTGACCTTGACTCCGCAAACCCTCACGCGTGGTTTTTTTTAAGGAAGAGGGTGGAACATGGTTAAATAACTCTTATAATACTAAAGAAGCTCGTTAATAACAATAATATATCGTCACGCTATATCCCTTATGGAGTAAGAGATACATAAGTAGCTGTATCCACTTGGCGCTTATATGTCATGCCCAACGTGACCAGTACCGCAACTGATCGTCATTCTTACAGCACTAGTATTCATGACACTTCTATTAGATGCCATGCGGGCTTTCTCACGATGTTTTCCTTCGTCGATGATTGGTGCCTAAATTCGTACATAATCTGGAATAACCCGTATGTACGTTCCGGGATTCGAACATATAACCATTCGCGCTGCGGAGCATGGAAACCTGTCTATTATCTCCTGGTCCTCCACAACCACAAATAATATCTTTATTGCTCTCTATTTTATAGACATATTTAATGATTAGGATCTAATATACATATAAAATTGTATGTCTATAAATAACACGAAAATAAATCCATACATCCATGAACTAAGCCAGTCCAAACAATCAGACATCGGAGAGCAACAATAAAACCATTTAAACAGGAATAATTAATGATAGAAAAAGACTTCTCATGTAACACGGCGGCGTGCGTTAGCTGTCTGATAATCGAGACTCGATAATGAGTATCAACGTTTATTTTTGTCGATGTACGCGCGTCACTAGCAATACATCTTTTTAATAATGAAGGGATTTGCGAACGAATGAAGCGAGGCGGGGACTACCGAGTCTATTTTATTTATTTTTATAGGCACATCGAGTTAATGCAGTTTTGCATTTTTAATGATCTCGTTCCCAACTATTTTTTTATCGAGCAAGTGACTACATTGCTCCTGATGGAAAGCACAGTGTAGTCCAAAAACAACAAGGACCGCCCAAGAATGAAAATCTGGCCCACATACACCATGACGGAAGGTCTCCAGGTATATGAATAACTGGATATACTTAAACTGATCCCTAAACGCGACAGGCCGAAGCGAGTCACTATGGCGGCCTTTAGGCTTAAGTACTGTGAACTAGATCTTCTAGATATGTTTTCTTTCTTTCAAATATAAATTCAACGGAACGACACAGTGAAGTCATGCGAAGGCTCGACGCGATATAAAACAAACACAGGTAACCTTTCCACCTAAACGTAGGTTTCCAGCAAACAGGTTTCCGCCTCGGACATAATAAATAAAATGTGTACGAAGAATCTGACAGTGTGGCGCGAAGTGAAGCCGAGGTGCGCACAAAAAACGAACAAAATCTGTTTGCTTGTCTGTACCCGTGTGGCCACCGCCGGGCGCTAGACAATGGCTTCTGTATGGACTTGGTCTTGAATCTAGCTCTAGGGGCTGACCAAAATTAATTTCGGGCTGAACCCGAAGCCGATTAATCGACTATCACAACAACCTTTGACTAAAGCGTCCAAATACTATAAAACTTTCAAATAAACGAAAAACCTAAGGTTTCTAGCAAGCGTTAAACTAAAACTAATTGATCTGATAATTAAATTACTTTTTATAAGTATCTGATTATAAATCGAAATCTGACCGAAACCGGTTGATTAACTGATTATAGCCCGAACCTTCGACCTGGGCCGAAGCCAAAGGCTTAAAATCCTAGAAAAATCAGTTAAATAGTCAAAAGTAAATAATATAATAGTACTCGTCAATCTATATCCATTTTGGTGTAAGCGGAGGTTTGCGCCTATATCGATTAAAAGGAAGACGGAGCTATGGATAAGTTTGGAGGGGTGGACTCTTTACATCTCGTCAGAGATGAAGCCTAAACAGACTGTACGCTCCCCGAGTGTCTGGAAGAGTCTGGATTTCCAGGCCCGGGTTGAGTGATTGGAAGAATAACCCGGAGGCTTGTAGTCAGTAGGAGTCTGACACACCACTGTCGCTACCCTCACAGCGGCCGTGAAAGTCCTAGACAGGATTTTCCACCGAATTATAAAAAAAGGTTTGTGGCTATATCGACTAAACGTGTATAAATAATATAGTTTAACGTTCAAAGACAGTACAAAATAATTCGTCCATCACTAGATACTTTTATTGCACCAAAACTTAGAGTAAACAACCTAAAAGTAGATAAAATAGGCAATGACATCTCGAGCTAGCTTTACAAGGCCCGGTCAATTATGAGAAGTCGCACGATTGAATTATTTGCCGTCTGCCGCGGTCGGTGCGCAAACGATCCGTTCTACGTTTACCGCGCGCGCCCGCAACTGGATTTCCCTCTTTTTTTCTGAGTACTATATTATCTTGTCTTCAAGAAACTGGAAGTCATACACGAAACAACTTAAATGAAACCAAAAATCTATTTATAGAATGTTCCAATAACCCGTAATCCAAAGCTTAAGGGTTGATAGAGGAAGGGTAGCTCTTACACTTATTTTAAACAGGATACTCCGATTTCAACATATATAAGAAATATTTGAAAAAATCAATTTTGTCCTCAAAATCCAGAATTGTTTTAATTTTAAGACTTTAACAAAACAAATACAATGTTTTATAATGTAAATTATTTATTACTGTGATCTGAGATAAGTTTTAAATATTACAAAAAAAAGCTTCAAAAAAATCACTGCACTAGTAAAGTTATCATCAAAAGTTTTGATAACAATCACTTATCCTTGTCGCCGGGAGCCGAGGAAGTTGGCGTGGATGTACCCTTGGCCCGGCAGATAAGTAGGAGCACCACCCCGGTGGTTTCAGTCGTTATGTGACCGATACACTGGGCCCGCTAAATTCAGTGTGCCCCTGAAGGTCCATGAGTATTTCACCGAATCAAAACAAAACCACGCATCGTAAAAAATTGTTAAAATTCAAAAGGCAATACCTTAAAAGATATATGGTACTTGCTGTGTCCCGAAATTTATAAAACTGCAAATTTATGTAGTTTCTAATACGGTACAACTAGTAACGTTTATTCCATATATGCATGAACGCATTGCATGACTTTACAATAAGCTTGGAATAAATTACTTAAACATACAAAAAAGAGGGATTATTCAAGGATTATCTATTCTATAATATTTTTAAGCCATATATGTTTCCTTTGAGGACAATATAATAAAGTTAACTATAACAGTTACTATTATATTCAAATTAATTACGGGAACTCTGCTTACCTTGATCAAATACCCTATGCACGTCACTGGGCACTACGCTTGGTATTTTATTTCCAATATTTTTACTTTTTTTATTTTACTGAGTTAGAATATCAATATGTTTACAGGAAACGCTTGAATATCTCCTTACAATAGATAACATTATCTTTTTTTACCTCTATATCATAAAGATACTTAAGCACTTATAAATTTAAATCGCTTGACACTTACGTTGGATATCTCTATTGAGAAATCCATAAAAAATAAGAACTCAAATTAATTAACAAAAATCATTGTTGTTTACTTTGATTCAGTAACCGCTGCAATAAAGTCGAAATCGATAATAGAACAAAGTTCGAAACGATTGTACTTAACGATACATCGGCAATTTTCACGGATTACAGCGGTTGTCTTAAACTGATACACATTGCTATTATGTTCCGACAATGAATTCCTTGCCAACATCCTTGAGAAAGATCACATTTTTTTATTTAAAATTATTGGAGATCTCACAGAGTCGTAATCCGCATTGCAATGCAAGAGACTTTTGGTTTTTTAAAGAGCCATTTGTGGAGCTAAATTTCGTTAATAATACTTTTATTTTTCGTGCTTGTGATCTGTCATAAGCACGAAAATGCTTGTTACACGTATGTAAAAAGCGTTTTTGTGATGTCGATATTGTCTTGTACATTTAGATCATTTAGAAGAATTGTGAGAAAAAATTTCCGTTTAATTTTTGTTGGACTTGTTTTTCTTTATATTAGTTTTCCCTTATTATTTTGTGTGATCCATGTTTTTTTGTATATTTTTTATTGTTTGTACATTGCTATATGTAAAAATTTAATATTTTTTAAATAAATCAGGTACTAAGCAAACTTTTTTCTTATATTATATATAAAAGGAGATCAACTATGGTGACAACCTGCCTAATGGGCTTAAATTCTTTTAGGCAAATAATAGCTACGCATATTCTTCACTATTACAATCAAAAATATGAGTTTAATTACATTATTATATATTAGTTCTAAGTTAAAAAGGAAAACATAAATTCAAGACTGTGAAACTATATACCAGGCTTATGGACAGCCAGTGAATTTGGAGCAAACAATTTTACACGCATAGACTAATTTGATCAATAAAATTAATTTGAATAGCCACGATTATGATGATTTTATTATTAGTTCCGTGACTACTTTCAAAAGTAATATGATTTTAAACCTGAATAGGAAAGCGATAATATGTAATTTAAGTATAACGCACTAATAAACATATTTACGCTTGACCTCAATCTGAGCTGACGGGTTACGATGATGAAACCGATGACGGAGCCAGCCCTTCCAATATAAACCGATTAGGAAGTTATACAAGTTGATGGAATACTATTAGTATCCTCAAAAACACAATATGATAACGATGCTGAAAAAGTCATATGTTTTGTCGACAGATTCAAATGACCGTATGTCACGAGTGTTAACGAAATACAAATATTAGTAAGCACACGACACAAATTAAGCCTAATGTCTAATGTAAAGCATAGTTTAACTTGAAACTAAGTGCTTCCACAAAGTGACAGTACGAGATTACAAAAATCATTAGCCGATATAGTTAGACAGTTCACTGCGTGTGAATTACACTCAAAACATGATTGTTTGAGAGTTATAAAGATAAATTAATACGTCCAATAAATATCATCAGACCGTCAAATTGATAGTTTTTCACACATTTTTATGGATAGTAACTAAGTTCTAACGGAGTGAATCACATCTAGAAATGAAACGTTAATGTCAAACATATTCACTTTTTTTGCTATTATATCATCATTATTGTTTATTATCGGGACATTAAAAGGTGTGACAACTTGTGTTGAATATTTATTTTATAAGAATCCATATAAATTTAACTCTTTATCAACTATGTATAATCAATTTCAAATTTAAGCTACAATAACAAAAACGTCGAAATCTGTATCAGTATCTTTATGATGCGAATTTTAAATAAATTAATGAAACACTAGAGTCTGTGATTTCGATGTTTCTGAAATCAGTTTCTAACGACATATAATCGTTCAAATTTCAAATAATGCCATAGTTAATAAAGACTACCTAATTCAAACAATATAAAATGAGCGCAAATTAAGCTAAGTTTTGAGAATTACATTTATAATATGAATTCCTTCCAAAATGAGCCAGATGAGCATAATTATGGATTATCTAATGCCATTGAAATAGCAACCGATAAAAATTTACATTCGCACTTTTAAAACTTAAGCCATTATATTTACAAAACGGCGTCATACTAAGTCATATAAAAAGTCTCTCTTTTATAATTTAGTTGTGTTTGGTATTTAGGAGAGGAAAATTTAGAGCATAATCTATCAAACATAGAAACAAATATAAAGGTAAAGCCTTTTTTAAAACTTTTTATCGAACAAAACTTATTCTGTAAGACTAAAACTTAATTAATCGAAGCACTTGGTATTAATAGAAATAATAAAATAAACACCTCATTTTATAACACAATTATCGAAAGTGTTAAATGCTCTGCGTCTTCACTTTCAAAGAACACACAGAGAAGTATAAAATAAAAAAAAAGAAATGTAAAAAGAACACTGAGCAACAGACCAGTAGCTAAACAAAGCCTATAAAAGAGTTAAACCTATAAAACTCCAATGCTGTGAATACACTATGAACTTTTTACTAAAGCATTTGACAAAATCGACCACCCATTCACGATAACTTTAAAGCCTACAACATGAACATAAAATGAATTTATATGTTATAATATGAGGGTGCATCAGGTAGAAGGTCCTGTGAAATGTATCAACTCAGTGCAAGTTTTGTATCGAACGTGCGAAGAGGGAGTCCCACAAGGTGAGCTTTTAGGTCCAGTATATTTGTTATTATATTTTTTTACGTTCAATGTTTTTTATTTAGAGCGGATGTTAACGGTTTTGGCGATACGTGTGTTTATTTTAATAAATCTTTTCATTTCAGTCTTTATTATCTGTATACCGTTACAATTTTATGATAATATTGACATTAATCTTTTATTTATTGCTAAAGAATTATTAACATTGCTTTAAAATAACAAAGAATCAGACTATGTTAATCCTAGCAGAATTTGATAACATACACCAAATTTAATGGATTTTAATCAGTTAAATGGTAAATCATATAATTAAATGGGGCTATAGTTAAAATATTCTATCAAAAAATCTAACAAAATAGAACTAATACATTATGTACAAAAAGTATTACATATGCAAGAGGACATTATAGCATATTTATCTAACATTTTTACTAGTTTCAACTCAAAATATGACATAACCAGTATTGCTTAGAAAAAACATAGTTTTAAAATATAAATATTAAAAGTTAAAGAATATCTTCAAAATGCTGTTACAAAAAACATACTAGATGTACGTGACGACAAATTTTTGAACATTATATTATGAAATATGGGCAGGTAGATAGATATAATTACATAATCAGACAAACCACTGACATAAAATTATAAGCCGTTGTAATCAGAAACCATTTACTGATGACTCCAGCCATGGAGATCACTTTCGATTTAGTCACAAAATTTATAAAATAAGCTTAAAAAACGATTTCTTATTTATTGACTCACCTGAACTCTACTCTCCGTCAGCCCGATCCTCATGGCGATCTCTTCTCTCATGAAGATGTCAGGGTAGTGTGTTTTTGAAAAACATCTCTCCAGTTCATTTAGTTGTGCGGGTGTGAATCTAAAAACAGGGGTCCTTTGTTTATTCGATAGTTTACATTGCTAATATTTGATTGGGATTTTCAAACGAAACAAGAAGAGGCTTTTCAACTGGTCCATAAACTGATTACATAATAAACTATACCATTTAGTAATAATTATAAGTACTGTCAGGTATGGCATTTAATTTCTTTTTTGGATTACTATTGAAATTCTCACGAAAAGTTACATCTGGTCCACGCTTATATATGGTTGTAAAGTCTGGATATTTTAAAGGTTTGTGATAGAGTGCATACAGTTGAAATGGATCTTACGAAAAATGTTGAGAATTCCCAGGACTAATTTCACCTTGAACGCTAAAGTTATTGCAATAATCCATCACAAGAGAAAACTGATGTCGACAATCGTAAGACGAAAGGTAGCTTTGAACATGCATCGATAAAATCCCAATATGAATTTCCTAATTTGATCCTAGAAGGCAGAATTTGGAGAAGAGAAGCCAGGCCATCAGAGATGAATCACCTTCTACCAGGTGTAATTGAGGGTAAACACCCACTTTTAAATCATAAAAAAAATCTATATGTGTAGTTTATTCAATGTCTAAGGATATTTAAAGGAATAATGTCTTACCTCGTCCTGTGCCTCTTCTGCTTAGCTGGTTTATCGCTGTCTGATGCTGAGGACGACATGCTGACAGGCACAGTGGCCATGTGCCCTCCACTATGCTGCTGATGGATGCCACCTATGAATATTTCTGGATTAACACCGATTCCAAGATATGGTATCAAACTAATGAGTCCTAAGTACTTAAGCAGTATTACAACGGTATTCGTTTTCAATTTTTAGATAAATAGGTTGCTTGGTTACAAAAGTTTTTTAAATATACAGAAAAAAAACCAGCCAAGTGCGAGTTGGACCCGCACACCGATGCTTCCGTACAAACTTGTTGGTATAAATTTGTAATCATAATAATGATTATAATTTATTTTTTGGGAGTCAAAGCTGCTTGGGTCCGTAGGCTTTACCCTAGTTTCCCTACACGTGACTCCTGGGTGGTGCTAAACGAGCAGCAGCGAGGTGGTAGGGCGTCGGTGCCCGTCTGGATCGCGACCATCGGCGGCGATGTCATAGTGACCAGTTTTGGCTTGTCGCATTTCGGGATCAGCTTGTGTATATCCAGTAGCTCATATACCCAGAGATCTTCAGTCGTGGTAAATGTGGGCCGACATGACGATGTAGACTATCGATGGATTTTCATCCTTTGATAGTCGCTTTCGTTTTTGGACTACACTGTACTTACCATCAGGTACTCAGTAGTCACTAAGCCGTGCCAGTGTAAAAAAAAATCAATATATATATTTCTTTTTTCATTATGTAACTCCAAATTTACAATTTTTAACTTTTTGCCTATATTTGTAATATAATCCCTATTTTTATAATTATTTGTAATATAATTAAATGTAAAGTATCTAAAACACTATCAAGCAGTACAAGTATCAATAGAATTGGTGTTACTTGTTGGTAGGTGACCTCACGGCGTCATCTTTGATACGATAGGCCAAAAATCAGTAGTGACGAAAGTAGATAACTTTGAAAGATCCGTAAACTGGATGTTTGTACTGACCTAGAGTTTGTTCGACAAAATGTACTGAGCACGGGTGACCGCATTATTTGGTAAGTGATTCATTCACGCAGGGAGTTTCTAAGAATTTTTAATTTGCTCTAATGTCCTTAATATATCCGATTTTTCCATAGTTGTATATATTTGGTTTTTACATATCCTTTCACGTCCTAAATACAGATATTTTGAGGTACTTCAAAGAATGTTTGTGAATTTTAAAAGGTAAATTACGAATCGAAATATGGTTTAGGCGTTTAACTTGGCCGGTGTTTTTCAGTTTCCTTATTGTAGGATTGTCGTGATATTCTGTAAAACCTCATGTTTCAATTACAATTATTGCTTTTGTATTTAGAGGTAATTTAAACATTTCTTTAAATGAGAGTGAACAAGTAAAATTTATGTTTCATGGTGGCAACTTAGCGGAATCTTTTTTGGGTAGGAACGTTTCGGGAGCAACTGTCTTAGACAGGAACATCTTAACAAATTCTTCAGTTAGATTCTTAGATACATATCTATACTCGTGAGCGACAGTGGATAGGAAGGACTCGTCTTCGCTGCTGGTATCTTAGTGTGAAGAAAGAGGCGTGCGGTATATCCCTTACTGTGATCTGATTTTACGGCTTTTAAAGCTGGAGTCATCGGATAATCGGGACTCAACAAGACATGACCTTGGCGACGTTTGATGCCGCTTATTGATGCGCAATTGCACGCAATTTTAGATCGTTGTTTCTTGTGGAAAATCGACAAGAAGCCATGCCGAGACGAAACATCTGACCGTTTCTAGGTTGAGTTTAATCTAAGAGATTTCACTTGTGGGATACCTTTATGCAGATTTTATGACCTGCGCAAGAAGAATCGCAGAGCCATAGACATCATACATGTGAAAGATAACTACGAAGAAAAGATTATTATAATAACTACAAATTAAAATATTGAGCTGTTCGAGATTTACAAGCAAACTCTTGACTTCATTCTCACCTGCGGGAAAGTGCTGACGGGATCAATGATGAACAGCATTTATCCAATAATTGTATAGGGATTCTTCTTTAAAATGTTCCCAAATTGAATCCTAACTTATCGGCGGTAGGATGATTGCCCGAACTGGGTTGTGATCACAGTACACAAATGTATAGACCGTCATAATGATTTGCTTTGGTCTGTCGCGTTTCGGTATTATTTTATGTATATCCAGTTTTTCATATATTTTAAGACCTTCCATCGTGGTTTATCTGGGCCGACATAGCAACTGTCAACGGATTTGCGTCCCTTGGTGGTCGTTTCTGTTCTTGGAGTACACAGTACTTCGCACCAGATGTAATCTAGTCACTTTCGAGCTTTGTACTCATTATATATCGGACTCAAAAGACTCGATTGATACCTCGTTAAAGTATTTTAGAGTGACGTTACGTACCGTGTAAGTGTTCTGAGCGGACGGTATGCGCGATGTGCAGCCTCGAGCCGAGCGCATGGTGCGGCCGCTCCACGCCCGCCTTCAGCTCGTGAGGCTTGCTGTCCTCCGGGCACTCCTTGTGACCTGCCGGGATTGTCGTACTTTACTCAATGGTTACCTTAGGCTAGAATCTACCAGTTTCGACAAAATGTTACAAATAAACTAATAACCCATCTTGTAAATTACGTCAGAGGTATTTCAAATCTGTTTTTTTTGTACTAATGTAATTTAATTATTCGAATAATCTTGGACTATAGAAAGTCTGGAAAAAATTTAAAAAAATCCCAAGATGTGTAAGATGCAGTGCCCAGGATCTTGAAATATTTCGAGGCGCTTCAAAAACTACTCTCTGATCATCACACTATTCGCTCGCCGGTTCATTGAAGGAATACGGATACCACAACCAAGCTAGCAGCGACTTGAGGGACAGAAATCCATGGGACGTTTATTCAGTAGGAGTTTTACACACCGGAGTTGCCGCTTTCACGACAGCCCTCACGTTTCTATATAGAATTTTCCTCCACAATACAAAAAAAGGCATAAAACACTTCTCCCCTCTCGAAAAACTTAAGCTTTTGTAAAGCGATCTATCACTAAGTTTATTATACAGGCTTGACAATGGAACGACGCCGCATCTAATGGAAAGTGCAGTGTTGTTGATGAACAGCTGCGAATAGCAAGGCACAAATTCTCTGACAGCCGTCGACTTCATGTTGACCCCCATATACCACGATAGAAGGTCTCTAGGTAATAGAACAACTGAGGGTACCGTACACAGGTTATTTTTTTTAAATTATTAATAGGCGAACGTTTGACCTCAACCACACCTGATGGAAGGTGAAGATGTGTCCGATGATATCGAAACGCGACAGACCAATCGCTAATAGATATTTTATGGTGGTATGGTAATTGCCCGAGCTGGGACATGACAACAGTACACAAGTGTAAAGACCGTCATAGCGACCCGGATTGGCCTGACACGTTTCGGGATCAGCTTGTGTATATCCAGTAACTCATATACCTATAGACCTTCAGTCGTGGTATATGTGGGCCGACATGACGATGTAGACTATCAATGGATTTTCACCATTTGATGGTCGCTTTCGTTTTTGGGCTACACTGTACTTACCATCAGGTACTCTGTAGTCACTATGTGGAAACAGTGTAAAAATAGGCCAAAGCAAGTCACTACGACAGTCTTAATACTTGTGAAACTATATTTATGCCACTAAAAAAACTAAACTAAGCCTTAACTTTCAAATCTTTAGGACATTTGGAAATCCCTAAGAATGTTGATCCTCAGTGAGAATGATTTCATTGTATAACTTTGAATATAATTTTCTCTGAACCTAAAGAAGATACGATCTAGAATTTTTGGTATATTATTGTACTTATTAATCCTTTTAAACGTATTTATTTTCAGCTTTTGTCTGCTTCTAGCACAAAGATACAAAGGATTAGAACGATGCCAAAAGCTGTTCCAGTTAAAGTGTATCGACTTAACATCTAAATATATTACTTTTTACTTAGTAACACATCATTATCTGTTAATTCGCACTCACTACTGACCATAAACCCTCCACATCATGCCACAAGGATCTAGCCTGAGCCGCTTCTGACCATGTTGTACCTATTATCTTATAAACATCATCAGCTCGTCGCTGGTACCCACGGCGAAGCGACAATTTCATGAGGGCTTTACTCCAACAAGCATCAGTAAACGTACTGTCCCACCTATCGCAACTTGAGTAACGAACTTTGTTTCACAACCTCTTGGAGTTTTGTTTTCTGTCTTATATCAATATTACTAATACTGCGAGTGTTGTGTGCCGTGACCATTCCAAATATCAAAAATAATGGAGACTAGAGGAAGTAACTTCTCGCATCCGACGAAAATAGCACGGATCATATTTAAACATCATAATTAAAAGTAATCTAATTCGCGCATAAGGCCCGCTTAATTTTTTTTTTATTCTATTTGTTTAAGGGACTTTTACGTTTGCACGTATGTCAGCCCTATCGCACCCTAATACATAAATACCTAACATATGACATATGGTGCCCTTGATCTGAAAAGCTCAGACGCCTCATCAGATAACAGTTCTGTTAAGATTTTGTTAAACATCCCGACGTCTAGTCTGTTCAAACCAGAGGTACTCACAAACGCCTCTCTCACAGATTCAGATCGGACATATCCCGTCAATTGGTTTAATTTGTTGATGCAAAATCACTTAACGAAAGAATAACATTAAACGAAGTTGAGATACAGAATCCAGTCCGCGATAGCCGCATAACGTTTTTCGATATCGGTTACGACAGTTTGATATTCTATTTCGTTCCTTGGAGCAGATCGTTAGCCTCGATTCCGCACTTGTAAGTATCGTGTTGATTTCGTAACGGTTATGAGGCAAGTTTCCCGCTCTTATTCCTTTTATTTCTATTATATTTGTAGTACAGGATGGTTTTAGACATTTTATAATATAATAATATTATATCGTCACGCTACAATCCTTACGGCGTGAGCAGAGATACATTGGCAGCTATGTGCTGAGATACTTTGCGATTATATTTACTATATGTCCACCCAACGTGACCAGTAGCGCAGCTGTTCGCCATTCTCACAACACTAGTAGGTACTGTGGTAGGTCATGACCTAGTACGGGCAATCGCCCTACCACCAAAAAACGTAAATGTAAGTAAAAAATATCGCTTTTCCGTATAAATATGCCACACTACGATAAAACCTTCGATCGTGGGTGTTTTCTGTGAGAATCGAACCTATAACCCGCAGGCAAGTACCGCGCCAACCGTTTAGTCAACGTCGAAATAGGTAAAATATAAACAAAGTTTTGTTTCATTGAATAAATTAAGCAACGTTGTCTTGCAAGACTTTAGGTACCTGCCAGGGCGCTTCCCGCCGGCTTTAGGGATTAAGGAGGACTCATAAACAGGCTTTAATGGAATTGTATCCCGTAAAATAGAACTGCCTTTGTCCCGGCGTCCGCCGTCCCGCGGGCTTACGCGACGGTTTCATTCCAGTTTATGATTACACTAACGTTTACTCGCGGTTTTACGTCACAAAAGGGATCAGAGACTGAAATTTTAATTCAAACGACGATACATTTCTATACATATATACCAACCAGAGATGTGTAAAATGTAATCTGATTCATGATTAACGATTATAAAATGTAGTCGTAATTTTAATTTTATTGCTCTGTGATCATGATTAAATCCATTTAAAACTTTAAGAAACTATAAATGTGTATGCCATATGGGAATCTGTAGTGTTTAAAACATAGATAAGCAAAATGCAGTCATATTAATAGTAAAAAACGTAAAATGTAATCGTAATCATTTTTATTAATCCGATTACATGTTGCCCATCTATGGCTTAAAGGAGTATGATGCCAGGATGTGAGGGAAGGTGGGCTCTTTACACCGAACCCTCCCAGAGAGATAGACTTTTAACAAGGCTTTTCGCTCCACGAGCGTCTGGACGAATTTGGTTTCCTAGGCTCGGGTGGCATAATTAGAGGGACAACCCGGTGGTTTTTAGTCAGTAAAAGTCTGCCACACCGGGGTCGCTACCCTCACAGCGGCGCTGATGATTCTATGCAGGATTATATCCCGGGTTACAAAAAGCTACCAATGGCCCCAATGTGGGACGCGAAACATAGTGATATGACCGTAAATATTGACTTTTGTCATATGTAACTAACTAATTAAGTATAATATAGCTGTAATTATTATATTAATATAGCTGTAATTATTCGCCACCCAGAATATATGACTTCGAGGCAAGCCTGGACCCACACCCCGTCTTGGAGCGGTGCGCGGGTACACATCGCGTACCGCTCCAAGACAACGAAGGTGAGCCTGCAGCGCGTAGAGGCCTTCCATAACAGGCCAAACGTCGCTGGGCACTGAGGAAGCTGGCACAGCCTTAACCTTGGCCCCGGCAGACGGGAGAAAGAGCACCCCCGAGGTTTTAGTCGACGGAAGTCCAACACACCGGGAGGCGGCCCTCACTGCCCCCTGACGGCCCATAACGAGTTTCCCCCGGGTTACCAAAAAAAAACTCAGTGAAAACTCGTCGAGGGCTTGCTACATACTACTCTACTCTATCAAGAGACTCCATTGAACAGCGGCCTTCCAAGACACATCTGAAGCCAAATGCTTGTATTGTCGGCAAGCTACACGGCCATTGCTTACACAACAAGAGGTCACTGTCAAATACTGGCTGTTAATAAAAGGCAATTACGCTTAGTAATTGTTTACAAAGGAACGCAATTTATAAATATAAGACGTAATAAATATAAATACATTTTATTTTATCCCAGTACTGTATTTACTAAAATGAGAATTGACACCAGCTCTAAATAGTTATCCAGTAGGTACCCTACTGAGTTAAAGACAATTGTAAAGACCGTCATAGTGACTCGCTTCGGCCTGTCGCGTTTCAGTATCAGCTTGCGTGTATGCAGTTGTTCGTATAAGTGGAGACCTTCCGTCACGGTATACGTGGATTAACGAATTTTCGTCCCTTGGCGGTGGAAGCTGTTCTTAGACTACCCGGTACTTTCCATCAGGTGCAATGTTGTCGTATTGCCGGGACAATATGTAACAAGAGCCCCCATCGTGCTCGCAAGGATTTTTTCACGCCCCGGGGTAATATTCAAGGGAAGTGTTCGCGCCTAAACAAGCGGCTTGTAGTTCTTGATTTTTATTTAGAAAAACCCTTGAAGATACGCATTTACTCGCAAGGACTTTCCATTTTATCATCAAATTGAAAATAACATTGAAATATAGATACAAACTCTTATAAAATGATGTATTTTAAATATATAAATAATAATATTACAATATATAAATCTAATATTAATAATAATTCTAATACAATTTTAATGAAAATATTTTTCAACTCAAAAAAAGGATATTATTGGAGAAGATTGTGGAATAGGTTATTGTTTGTTTGCTTCTTATATTTTATTTCTGCAAATTAGATTAGTGATTTTCTGTTTGTTCCTGTTCCTATCCGTGTGTTACTCGTATTTCCATTTTTCTTTTCTTCTTTCTGTGCAAGTAGTCTGCACTTTTAAATATAGTCGCGTTTGTAATGTAGGTAGGTACCTTGTCCATATGTTATATTTTTTTGTTTTTCTTACTGTAGGTTTTCTAAGCGTTCTTACAAATAAATATATAAAATAAATAAATTTATAATATTTTTTTGTAATATTTACTAAAAATCGTTTACATTTTAAGTTTAAATGAAGTTAAGTTCCTATCATATCCACATGCGCGAGCTCCGAAGACACGGCGGAGCACACCCTAGAAACTGTCCCGCCTGAGCTGAAGAACTGGTCCTCAAGGACCAAACTAGTTATGACCTCTCACTGCCAGCAGTGATGAAAGAGATGGTCAGCAGTGAAGAAGCCTGAACCGCAGTCGTATCTTCTTTGAAGTGGCTTTGCAGCAAAAAGAGCCGCCAAAAGGGCTAGGAAGAAATCTTCCACCCTAGATATTCAGTAGCCAAGACACCGTCGCCGGGGAAACACATATGCGCGTAACCAACGCGATATCTCTCCATGAAACTAGCCGGGAAGTAGATTTGAGGAAGTCTACTCCACGGATGGGAGGGAGACGGCAGAGATCTCGAGAGGTGCGCTCTTTACACCCATCTCTCCCAGAGGAAGAACTTGAATAGGCTGTTACTCCGTGGGTTGCTGGAAGAATAGGGATTCCCAGACCCGGGTAGAGTGATTTGAGGAACACCCCAGGGGTTTTTCGTCAGAAGGAGTCTGACACACCGGAGTCGCTGCCCTCACAGCGGTGCTAATGGTATGCATAATTTTTCCGCGTGTAGAGATATTTGTGCAGGCCGGTATGATCGTTGCGACTACCGATAGAGTTTTCTTAACTGTTGATAGTCATTTTAGTTTTTCGGACTGCACCATGCTTACCGTCAGGCGAGATGAAGTTACTATGCCGAAACACGATTAAAAAAAAATAATATTTCATAATATTGACTTTGAAATAAAACTTTCCATTTTGCCGTTGCCTTTCTTATTATGCCTGTTTATGTTAACGCACAACTCTTTTTATTTTGTTAATAATTCAGCTTACCTCCTAAGGCTGTCGCCGTGAGGTTATTAAGCATGGCCTCGAAGGGCCAACCCTGGCCGCCCCCTATAGCTCCATCGTGCTGCCCCCCACACTGACAACCATCCTCGAAAATGTACAAAAATCACTATTCAAATCACACCCGTTGTTCGAACTATCCTAACTCACAAATCAGAGTACATTTTCATCAAAAAACACACACGATTTAAAAAAATCCTACAAAAACAAACGTAACAGCGTAAATACGGCTAAACTCAGCCTTAATACAAATAATTAGCGTTATATTAAACCCAATTAGGTTTAATTAAGACACAATACAAACTTATTTACACTTAATTTTTGTTATAAAATTAATATAACTCGTTTAATATCAATTTGTTGAGTTTAACGTTTGATTGGTTCGCTTTTAAAATGATCGTTTATTGTGGGATACGACCAGCGACTGTTTCAAAAACTGAGATCCCGACGACTTGACGCGCGGTGATACATCCACTAGAATAAATATACCTGCCCTGCTCTAACGCTCTGCAAACGCACACCCCTCTCGCTCATATCTCGCTCGGGGTTCCCTACAACCAGTTTTGTTTACCTTCGATTCGAACAAACGAATAATCTATTATTTCATTCGTGTACGTATTATTGATATCTCTCGCGTTCATGTAATATTAATGTACTCATAAACATATGTTTGTCTCTATCTTACACGCGGTGTGTAGCAATATTGGATGTTGCTATCTCTCTCGGGAGCGAGTTTCGAATATCGAACGCGCTTGGAAACTGCCACTGGCCAATCAGAATGCACGGGAAACACTTGGAAGCGGTTTAGGTCGGCACCCACTGGAGTTATTGAAAAATGATTGCGCACAGGGCGGGCTTTGCTCGGGGATGCATGCTTAAAAAAATTCCCTTTAGCTTTTGAGATTTTCTGTAAACAAAAACAATAACTCCAAAATATTTTTGGGATGTCATCATTTTAATCTTTGTGCAAATCACACCTGTTTAAATTATTACTTTTTCTTTTTATAAGTGCACAAACTGCTTTTACAGTACATATAGATATCTTCCTAGTGTAGCAGCATAGATACGATGTCTAAGTAAGCCCAAAAACCTTTGAAACTCGTGGTTTATACAATAATTAATTTTATATTCTCTAATAACTAGTTATTACCTAGATAATGTTCAATGACTGTGTCTCTGAGGCAAATACCTAATATACGGCTGCACAATAATCGTTCTAAAACCCAGTTTTAGAAATGTTCGTTAAATTTTTAACACGCTTTTAAACGCTAATGTAACGAAATTCGGCTCGAGCGACATACTTCCATGTTCTTATGATTAAGGGATCTTTAACAATGAATAGGCATTTTTCAGGCAGATGCGGACTATATCGGCTTCTGCTTCAAGTTTCACCAAGTCTGATTGAGGTCAATCGTACGCCTATCAATAAACATGGGACAAATTGGGTGTATGCCTGCATATTGGGTGAAAATAACATCTAATAAAAACTCTAATGAATGATAAAATTTGCATTCGACAATTCATTAACGCTTAAAAATATCTTAAATTTAATAATCGTTCTGAAACTGCGCGTTTGACAGTCAAATATGCAACATACGTGACATAAAATCGGGATATAACAACAGCCAACAACAGTTTGACGAAACCTGTGTATGGGAGTAGTATAGAGTTACGGCAATAGATGGCGTAAATCAATGAAAATGAATCACGCAGACATTGTGTTTGCTTAGTTCATGAACATTTCCTGGCTTGTAACGCCATGGCGGGCACACGTAGGGAGTCATTGTGTTCAAGTCATTGATGATCTATCTGTCGCTGATTTAAGAACAAATATAACTAATTCAGAGCTAACTTCAAAGCGCCATCTACTACGTATTCCTGATTATTCTGAAGTTAATATATACTTTGTTTCTCTCAACTTAGGTTTTTGCAAATCCGCTGATCGGGCTAAAATTAATTTATGTTGTGTCTAATTTAGGTTATCTACCCAGTAAAAGATATAGCGTGACGATTAATTATTATTGAAATACGTATAGCCGTAGCTCTCGAATCTCGACATATTTTAAATGATTTCAGGGAAAAGTTTCTGTATACGCTGGCAGCATTAACTTTGCTTTGTAATGGAAAAACAAATATAGATCGCGATCGTAAGTCCGTATAGCGTACAGCGTTTGGGTAAATAAGTGTGCTCGAGTAGGTACAGCGGGATATATCTCACCAGGACCCGGCCGGTACCCGCCGCCGCTCGTTGAGTGCGATTTCTTGTAGCTCTCTTTAATTTTCGGACGTTCCTGAATAAGGAATGCGGGGAAATGGCTACTTGACGGGGTACAGACGGACTGAGGGCTTTTTGCCTCGTAATAAATTTATTTCGCTTATAAATAAACCTTTTTAATTTAGTGTAAGCTTTATTTCTTGTTAAGGTATTAATTTTTTCTATTGATAGTAAAAAATTACAAAGAACTGTTGGTCTGAACGGAACTTTGTGAGTTAGGCAGTCTAGCGAAACGACGACTACTCCCTATTAAGTATCCTCAAGTTCAATTGTGAACGGCATTAACCCCGAACGATATACCTAATCACTTCCAAACTTGAATAATATAATTTGCAATGTTTGAGTAAGGTTTAAGTAAATTCAAAGTAGCGTTTATAAATCTCAACCTTAAAGTCCATGTTTTTTTTAAAATTAATATTATGTACCTATATTGGTGGACGCTTGACCTCAATCACACCTGGTGGAAGATTCTCTTAAAGACTCTCAGCTCATAAGATCGCGGAAATATGGAATATGGTATATTATAATACGTGTGACTGTACCGGCTTCCCATTTAGACGATTGCCGCACACCACCACTCCCATAAATAAAGGAATATATCTACCTATGTTTTAGAAATAAAATAGACTATTTAAAATGAATGTCAAAAATTTACGAAAGAATTTAATAAAGGTTGGAAGTGCGCCCTCGACTCCTGTGTCGGTGCAATTTCCCCACATACCGCCTCCAGCACGCGCGACTCGACCCCTCGTGAAGGAGGCTTGGGCGGAATTTTCCCGCTTTGTGAACATTTCCATTGTGCACAGGTTTTGTCTCATTTATAAACAACATATCGTCATGCTTTATCCCTTACGGGATGAGCAGATATACATTGGTGCCTGTGACAACTTTGCGCTTATATGTAATGCCCAGCGTGGCCAATGGCGCCGCTGATCACCGTTCTCAAGGCACTTAATTACGAAAGATATTTTATATATTTATTAGAATTATTACTTGTGGAATGGTCTTCCGGCGAGCGTGTTTTCACCGTCCATTTTTTTTTTCGATTGCACAGTTTGCAGTTGGCCAGGAAAGACCTTTAGAACTTAACTGGGCTAGAGAGAAAGCACTGAAAGAGCTCAGTCAGCGAATGTTTGAGTTAGATGGCAATGCAAGGGCACCTCTGTGGGTGCCTGTGGTCCTCGACAAGGACAGCCAGAAAGAAAGAACGAAAGAAACTCAAGGCTGCGTCGGAGTGGAAGCTCCCCCCATCCTATGATATTGGGTTTTAAACGAAGCTTGAAAAGATATTTCTGCTGGTCGGCGTAATCAGTGCAATTATCGATTCATTTTTTCTTTACTGTTAATTGTCGTGGTCGTTTTTTGAACTACATAACGCTTACCATCAGGCGAGTGAGTATCAAACTAGCGACCTCACCCTGCTTCGCCCAGAAGTGATTTACACTTTCGGAGGAAGCTGGCTCTACCTCTTCAAAGTATCTATAAGGTCATGGAATGGGTTTCCAGGCGTAGAACCTCCTCTGGTTATAACAAGAGGCTCTTAAATAAAGGAGCAGAAGATCTATTCCAGCTTGACAGCACATTGACGACTCTTCTTGCGCTGCAGTTGTCCACAGGCGACTGTGATCGCCTACCATCAGATTGACTGTCAACTAGCTTGTCACCTTTGGCATTAAAAAAGGGCGAATTTAACTTAATCGGCTGTCCCATTATTGCTTCCTATTACAGACGAAGGCGCGAGAGGGATTAGCTTAATATAAAAAGGTTTAAATTAAACGCATCGCTTCATTTTGTATTGCATCTATGTATATGTTGTACCCTAGCAATAGCAATTACAAACGCAGACAGGCAACGACATGTTATTTAATAAGTTGTTCGTAGTCACGTGTCGCCCTCAGTGACCACAGCGCATTCAAAACACATCCTCCACTCTGCATCTACAAACTTTGCTATGTTTTTTTGAGTAGATCGTAATGCTTATACACGCTATTCCCAGTGACGTGCATAGGGCATTTGGACAGGGTAAGCAGATTCATCATTATTAATGTGAATATTATATAATGATAATAAATATTACATTACTTTCATTGGGAAGATAGATGGCGTGAAAATAGAATAGATATAAATATAAAAGGTACCTTTTTGTTTAAATTAAATCAATTTATTCCAGACTTATTTATCGTCAGGGCATGCAATGCATTCGTGCATCTATGGAATGAACGCTACTGAGTATTCACATACATGTTTCAAACAAATATAACGAAAAATATTTAAACATTAGCAATCAAAATAAAAAATCTCACTTTTTATTACATAACGTAATTTTTCCCTAAATTTCGTTGAGCTGGAGGCTTTTGGTAGGCACACTAGAGGGAGTGTGTCAATCAACAAGGGTGTGAGCGGCGCGCGATGTGTTCCCGCGTGTCGCTCTACAATACAAAGGCATGAAAGGGATGGCTCTTTACACCACCCCTCCCCAAACGAGTAGATGCCTACTTAAGACCGCACGCCTTCCTGGTCATCGGGAATGAGACCCCAGTCGTGTCCTCGATGCCGGTAGGTGGAAGGTGAAACACCTTGGGGGTTTTAGTCGGTGCAAGTCTGACACACCGGGGGGCAGCCCTCACCGCCTGCCGAGGTCCGTTAGGGATTTCCCCCGGATTACCGAAAAATAATAGAGGCTCTTGGTAATTGGTAACCGTGTAGTAGACTTGAGAAAATCTGTTACCCAGATTATTTGGAGACTATGAGAAAGGGTCCTGCATACTGTCTGTTAGTGAGCTTCTGAGGAATGGGCTCTTTGTATTGCCCACTCTAGAGAAGAAGTCGAATAAAGGTTATTGGCTTGACGGATTGCTAGAGTACATAGATCCCCTGGCCCGGCTGGCAGCAAGTAGAGGGACAATAGGAGTATGGCACACCAGGGTCGTTACCCTCACACCTACTGTGACAGTCCTACACAAGATTTTCCAAGGGGTTAGCAAAAAAATGATAATATGTAAACATACAACTCAAATTTAATCGACTAGTGAATATTTGTGGAAAATATCAAAGCTACGTACATTTAGAAGTGGTAAATCTTTGAGGCACCTTTCCCTACCATGTATTTTTTGTTGCACGTATAGGAAACCCTTTCTCCACAGTTACGTAACCGCGATTAATAAATAATGTCAATAGATTTCTACTCCGTACTTACATTTAAGACAGTATGTGACAAGCATTTTAATGCAGTGGTTCTCAAAGTGATCGATTTCACCTCCTTCTGCAGGCTAAGGGCTTAAATGGTAAATAAAAAAAAAAAAAAAACAAAAAAAAGCCTTTTATTTCTTGCTTACTCTATGTACATTTTAGTTAAGTAATAATTTTGACTTATAATTAGCAAGAATCCTCTCCATGAAAGGTAAAGGCCTCCTGCGTGAGAACGGCGACCAGCATCGCTACTGCTGATATGAAATGGATATAGCGTGACGATATATGAATATTATTGGAGCAGTCTTGGGCACGATTTGGGGCTGATTTGTGATCATCGTTAGACTTTTTTATTCTGGCTAATCTGTGATACACGGCACCTGATGAAAAGCAAAAGGCTATTCAAAAGCCAACTGCACCATTCTAGAAGCAGGAGACTGTTCGTTCGTTCGTCGACAGTCACCGTTATCATGCCGACCTACTCAAAATTGTATTCACACATCTAGGTACGTCATTGCAAAAGCCGCCGCAGCGAAAAATGTTTCTAGATGATTTTGTTTTAGTTCATGTAGTACAAATATAATGTAAATTCGTACGCACCCATGACGTGATCTCTCTCTCCTAGGCAACTCCTGCTAATATAAGAGGCAGCTGGGGTTCCCATAGGACACTCACGTTATAATTGCGACCTATTTTATATTCTTCCACCGTAAGAGTTTCATATAATCATTGTAATTTCTTGTTAATGAGGTCGATTATTTTAAGCTCAGCCATGAGAAATAGCTAACTATCTTTTAAAGGACCCAAGGGAATGTACCGGCTGGAAAATCATTCACATTCCACAGCCTGATGACGCAGCGGCAAGAATTGGATATTCAGAATAGTTGTAACAGTAAAGCTATTTTATTTAGTATTAGACGAAATAAGTTTGAGAACCTCTATTCTAAGAGTCAGAAAAAATATAGAAAACTCCCAAAAGTACTATGAAACTAAGAGAATGCTTATAATTGCTTACGTCATCAGTTTATTAGCAGTTTGAGGCTGTTTGTTCAAATATTTGTTCAAAAAATTCCTCTAGAGTTACTACCGTGCTATTGAGGTCACACTGCAGTCCTAATATGAAGGGGTTAGGCAGAGATGTCGACGAAATCAGAAAGGTAAGATTACACATGCACGTGTTCACATACACGCGCGCACACACTAACATAACACACACTATTCGTAAATCGGAACGGAAGGACAAGTCTCACCAGAGAAAGGTTTTATTTAATAGATGAAAATTATCACCCTGTTGTATATATTTAAATTTTGTGTTGAAATAAAGATTATTATTATTATTACATATATTTAATTTAAAAAGAAGCCAAATGCTAATCAGATTCGCACATCGAGGGTACCGTACAAACTTTATAGTCACAGTCGGAGCGTTCCAGAGCCGCACCAAATTCAAACCGGACTTGTACTTCGCGAGAGGAGGCCTGAGGGTGAGGGGGAGCACACGCTGTGAAGCCAGAGCGGTACAGTCTCTCCCGATTAATTTTTAAAAAACTACATCACAACGCATCGTGGGCACAGCTTTCATAATAATAGTATTTAGCGACGCTGTATCCCTTATGCCATGCATAGAGATACATCAGTGGTGCAATCGTGACGAAACCCCCATGACATTTAATAGAAATGTCATGCGTACTAGTGCTGAGAGAACGGTGGTCAGCTGCGCTGACCACTAAAGTATCTCTCACTAAAATATCTCTTTATAATAGCAAAAATAAAAATATCAAACTTCTTTGTTCTGATCTTTGCGTTATCTGTGTTTACAACATTGGTTGTTGTAAAATTTATTAATTTTTATTCTATGTATGACAGAGCCCCCACAGGAATCGTCCTAAAAACAAAACAAAATATAAAAACATCATTAAAACTAATAAGTCGGTAAAGCGATGATTTTTAATAAAAAAATACACCGCAGCTAACGCGGAATATGCAAGGGTATATTTTAGCTTCTAAACAAACAGGTTTTACATTATAAAACAACCAACGAAAAATGTGCCCTCATAGTATTATCTTAAAGTTAAATATTGAAATGAAAAATAATGAATATGAAAGTAATTTTTCTCAAAGAAAATTAGAATGTATCACTATAACGTAAGATTTAAATTTGCCTGTGCCGCAGTTGTGATTTATAATATTTTCATTCTGTGTTATAGCATTTTGTGATAACCGTTTTGGTAGTTTATTATAAGTTAATACGCGCCTTAAATCGGATGATACAGTACAGTACTGCCCAAATTATTTGACCTTAAAACACTTTTTCGTTTAGCACACTAATATTATTATAACCGATGCATTAATACAAATAATAAAGAAACAAACAGAATCTAAAATGACTAAACTGCTTTATTCAGCAACTATTTCTACAAATTTTAAAATAATAATATATCATCACGCCTGTTCCTTATCGGGAGAAGCAGCACATTAGTGGCTTTTTTTTTTACTTGGGGAAAATCCTCATAGGACCGTCTCAGCCGCACAGGGGGTTGCGCGACCGAGGTGTGTCGGACTTATACCGACTAAAGGTGACTACTTCTGCGCATTGGCGGGGACTGTGGGTCCTGTAATCAATTCGCCACAGCCCCGTCGCGCCGCGCCCGATGGGCACAAACTCGGGGGAAGATGATACGCTCCCCGATAGCACATTAGTGGCTGTATCAACTTTGCGCTCGTATGTCGTGCTCAGCGTAACCAGTAGCGCACCTCATCGACGTTTTTAGGGCACTCCTTTTCCTTTATTCTTTTTCATTCCTTTACTCACTCATTGATGGAATAATATTTCCTTTTTAGCAATTAAGTTTAAATAATCTTTTTTTATTTCAATCGTGATAGCTCTGAGATATCTCTATGTAATATCTCTATGTAATATATAGGCGAATAATTTTGTCGCGCACTGTACGCAAGCACGGCGCCCCAAACCGATTCGTGCATTATGATAAACTTACACGGTTTTTAACTTCGTTCACCCTCCTCTACGCACTGACTTGTCTTGTATAGTAACGTAATGCAGAAAAAAATCGAAATAGGCCAGGGGTGCAGACTTGAGCTGATGGCAGTCGACCGCAAGATTGTTAGACTACAAGCTTTCGACTTTGTACGCGTAAGGAGGGAAATGCCGCAAGTATGTTTGGTACAAGAATGCAGTGTATGCTGATAGGGCTTATCATAGCATAGGTAGGTCACAAGACCTGGCAGTAGAGTTTAAGGCGGTGTGTATTTATACTGTGCACCAGGAGCGTTCATTTCATAGATGCATAAAAGCATTGCTTGCCCTTACAATAAATAAGTCTGGTTGAAGTTACTACAATATAAAACAAGGAAACATTCATATTCATATATTCTATTTCCAAACTATCTATACGTATAAACAATATGTATATGTATGTCTATCTCCAGAATCTATAGTTTAAGCGTAAGCTTAGTTTAAAACGATGAATTTGTTATGATATTAAAATTAATCGCGCGAATTCTGCTTGCCTTATCGAAATAACCTATGCCCGCCATTGCTGTGCACCGGCTGATACAGAGGTTTTGAAATATTGGCTCTTTACATCCACTTGTCCATGGAGTTTCAATCAACAAATTTTTCTTTTCAAATCCTCTGTGGCATTAAGCTGACGGAGTGCCCATTTCGCCATGATTATATGTTTCAGAATTTCAAATTTGGGGCGAAATAAATGTATTTAATTTAATTTAAAAGGCTTTTTACTCACCGGGCCGTTGGAGGAATACGGATCTTAAAGCCCGGTTAGCAGTGATTTGAGGGGCACTCCAGTGGTTTTTATTCAGTAGGAGTCTGATACACCAGAGTCATCGACTTCACGACGTCCCTTAAAGTCCTGTGTACGATTTCCCATCGAGTCACAAGTGTATTGAAGGTCACAGGTCTTAAAAGCCAATAAAAAAACTATATCCAGTAATAAGTGTTTATTGGTTTATACATAACGATGCTATAGTTAGTTGCTAGAACCGTCCTTCGCTGCTAGCAGAGTGCCATTCGGATGTTATAATAATAATAAGGAGCACTCTGGCTCCACTGTGCATCAACTTACATGAGAGTCATATAGTAATTCAGCAAAAATTAGTAGACTGTTATCAAGCAAAATTCTAGATTTGGTTTCAAAGCCTGATAGCTCAGTTTTCAATGCCCATACTTGTTACCATGCCAAAGCCCTGGGTTCCATGCCCGGTAGAGGCAAATTTCGCTGTAATGAACCGATTAGTTTGTCGTGAGTCATTCTTGTATATATGTATTAATATCATATATCGTCACTCTATATCCTTTACAGGGTGAGCAGATATATATGAGAGGTTGTATCCACTTTGCGGTTATATGTCGCGACTAAAGTGACCAGTAGTGCAGCTAATCGCCGTTCTCACAGCACTAGTACCTACAAATAACATTTCTATTAGACGCCAAGTGGGTTTCTTCACGATGCTTTCGTTCACAGGTGAGCATGTGGTGTCTAAATTCGTACATAATCTGGAAAAACCCAGAGGTAAAGTACCAGGATTCGAACTTCGACCATTCGCGTTACCGCACATGGAAGCTGGTTCATTATCCACCAGGTAACTACAGCATATAGTATATGTATATATATCTTTGACTAGTACCCATAGCACTAACGCAAGTTTAGTTCAGGGGTAGGTCATTGCGTGTATTGCACGTGATGCCCCATATACGTCGCACCTGATAGTAAGTAGAGTGTAGTCCACAAACGGCAAAGATCGCCAAGGGATGAATATCCGTTGACAATCGTCATCACTATTCCAGCCCACATAAACCACGACTGAAGGTCTCTAGGTATATGGATATACACAAGCTGATCCCGAAACGCGATAGGGCAAAACTAGTCACTACAAAGATCTTCACACTACTGTATTGTGGTCACGACTCAGTTCGGGCAATAGCCCTACCACCTAAAACACAGAAAATGTCCGTAAATATAATTAATATCAGTGACAGTTACCATTATCATACCGAAACATTACAATGGTGGTAGCCACTCATGGCTAGAAATAGCAGTTGCTAATATTTGATCTCGAAACTGTACAAAGTTAGACTAGAGAATGTTTCATTTCGAAATGAATACCTACTCCCTCCAGCTGTGTTAAATCTGCGGCCCGCGCAAAGTTCACTCCTTAGAGATGGGACTTTATAGATTATCGATAAATTAATTTCTAAGTTCTTGTCAGATCTTAATTTTTTGACCTCAAACTAATGTAATTGTGAAATTTACGTACATGTAGTAAATAATATATTGTCACGCTGTATCCCTTTTGGTGTGAGCAGAAATACGTTAGTGATTGTATCCACTTAGCGCTTATATCTCGTGCCCAATGTGACCAGTAGTACAGCTGATCGCCGTTTTCATAGCACTAATACACATGACATTACTATTATATGCCATGCGGGCTACCTCACGTTTCCTTCTCCGGTGAGAATATACTTTCAGCTACTATATTTTCACGTTATTCAGTTTCACGATTTGGGGTCTTTTAAGAGAGGCAATTGTTGGACGAGTGCGGTCCATCACCATCATCCTCTTCACTTTCCCCCAAAGGTGTGATTAAGGTCAAACATGCGCCTGTAAATTATTAAAAAATGTTTTTCCCTTTTTCCTATTAGGAGAACTTGTGTTAAGTTGATATCTAAAGTAAGTTGATTATGCTGGAATTGATGTTCCTTTTTAATATTTTATCGATAATCGATAACCCGTAACTATAACCGTAATCACATCCCTACGAATCGCCCGGCATAAGAGCTAAGCCCTGTTTCGCGCTCCCCCGGGAACTAATATATTGTTATTTGTTACTGAAATACCTACCGCTTTTATACCGATTCCGTATATTTACACGTACTCTATCTAGTGCATCTAAAATAGACCTAGTTAAAAAAGTTTTACTTTATCATGTTTATCTAATTATGCAAAGTTTGTTTGCGAGGTTTGTTTTATGCTAGTCTTGTTGATATAGAAAAACTGTGTTAATACAAGAAGCAGTATAGATGAAGGTATCATCTTCCCCCGAGTTTATGCCCAGCGGGCGCGGCGCGACGGGGCTGTGGCGAAATGATTACAGGACCCACAGTCCCCGCCGATGCGCAGAAGTAGTCACCTTGGGGTATTTAGTCCGACACACTTCGGTCGCGCAACCCCCCTGTGCGGCCGAGACGGTCCTATGAGGATTTTCCCCAAGTAAAAAAAAACAAGGTGTGTTAATTATGTTTTGTTTTAATTATTTCGTGCTTATGTTTTTCTTTTATCCTGATTTGGCATTGTCATCACATCACATCTGATAATAAGCATTGTGTAATCAAAAAACGACTACAACTCTCAAAACTAAAGAAAAACAATCAACAGTCGCAGTGAATATCTCTTCACGCTTCGTTTAAAGGAGCCAATATCATAGGACGGTGGGAACACGCTCGCTGGTAGACCATTCGACAGCCCAACGGCTCGGTTGTCCTGACCGGGATGGGAGTTACCGTATAGCTGTGACTCCGCAAACCCGCACGCGTGGTTCATTTATAGAAAGGAAAAAGTGTACTAAGTAACTAGAACAAAGCAACTAGATTTCGTTTTAGAAATGCATTTGTAAATTGCATTCCTTTATTAACATTATTCTAAACCAGGGATGTTACGGAGCTTCGACTCCGACTCCGATAAGTCGGAACTTCCGATCGTTATTACACCTTCGGTTCCGAAACTTTTTAATCGGAGGTATTCATCGGAGGTCACCACCACTGCTGCAGTCAATTCATTTGATTTTACTTTATATGTTGTTGAAACATAATATCAATTAATCAAACAATCAGTGCTACTTAATTTGTAGAAGACATTTTTTAAAATTTAGATTATAAAAATATGATTAAATTATTAAATTTAAAACTAAATATTATAAAGCTGAAGAGTTTGTTTGTTTGTTTGTTTGAACGCGCTAATCTCAGGAACTACTGGTTCGAATTAAAAAAATATTTTTGAGTTGAATAGACCATTTATCGAGGAAGGCTATAGGCTATATAACATCACGATGCAATTATTAGGGGCGAAGAAATAATGGAAAATGTGAAAAAAAACGGGGAAAATTATTCATCCTTGAGGGCTTCCATTGCGTGCGCTGCAAAAACGGTTCAAGATACCAAAAATATATGTAAGAAAGAATTATTCCTCTTGAAATGATCTAAAAGAATGTCCGTAAAAGTATATGTCTATCTTTTAAGATTAAGTCACTAGAACCGTTTTTATGGTAAACAAATTTGGTCGAAATTAATGCATTATTTGTTAAGAGTTGTATCAACGTAATAATATTAATCTTTATCCAAATAAATTTGTTGTTGATTAAGAGTATTTAATTGTGAACAAAATTGTCTTTGACATCACTTAATTTTAATGAGCATCTTAGAAGATATTACAAAACCTTATGTAGCAAAACAACGTTTGCCGGATCAGCTAGTTTAAAACTAAATGTACATTTAAATTTATTACTAAAAGGCTTTTTTTTTACATTTACATTAAATTAAGTAAAATAGAAATTAACACAAAAACAACCCTGCAGAAAATTTGATTTAATTTGTTCACTGGACAACGTTCACTGGAGGATAACGGTTTCTGATATATCTGTTGTGTTGTGTTGTGTTGTGTTGTGTTGTTTTGTGTTGTGTTGTGTTGTGTTGTGTTGTGTTGTGTTGTGTTGTGTTGACCCAACTTGATATACGCCGGCGATGCGCTTGAGGGAGCGTGCCGCCCAACTTATCCAGGCAAGAGCGCTGTGTGACCCCGGGGGTTTTAGTCGGTGCAAGTCCGACAACCAAAAAGCTCCCTGAGGTCCGTCAAAAATATGCACTGGGCTATAAAAAAAAAAAACCTGATATACGCTTGGAAACAGTCTCGATTCTCAACATCTGTCTACACACGAGGAAGATGTAGAGGGAAATGGATTATGCTGTTGTCAATTCAAAAGTTCTGGCTTATACTTTCGAAGACATGTATCAATCCTGCACCATATTAAAATGGGATCAAATTTAAGATATAATAAATAACATATCTTCACGCTATAACGCTATGTGAGCAGACATACAATAGTGGTTTTATCCACTTTGCGCTTAAATGTCGTGGACTACGCGACCAGTAGCTCAGGTAATCACTTTCTCACAGTACTATAAAAATGTTAATAAGAAACAGCAATTTTTATTGACTGTGTATTTGTAAATTTATCACTTTCTAATTAAAAAGGTTCACTGAATAATGTTTTAATTTGTCCCTTAATAAAACTATTTTATTCTGCCGTCACTTGTGACTGACGTTGCCTCCGACTCCGATTCCGACTCCGAATCCGACTCCGATAAATCAAATTTAAAAACTCCGACTTCGATTCCGATAAAACTGCCTCCGTTACATCCCTATTCTAAACGTAATGTAACTATCACTAAAATCCAGTAAAGACTCTTAAGAAATCGTTAATAAGAAACTTTCATAGCAACCCATTGGTGTTTAAACAATGGTCGTGTAGTTTGCCGATAGTACAACAGGGTCTCAATATTATTCTACCATATGCTTTCTTCGCAGACCGCAGTACAACGGATTCTCCTAGTTATTCTGTCTTCACCGAGCCTTCTACGAGCCTCCACTAAGCTTCATTAAGTACAATCATGTGCAGCATTAACTCTGAACGACATAATCACTCCAAAATTGCTTTTCTTAGCTTGACATAGTGACTACATTGCTTCTGATGGAAAGTGCAGTGTAGTGGGCGAAAATCCGCTTACAGTCGCAATCGCTATATCGGTCCACATATATCACGACGAAAGGTCTCTAGGTATATGGTATGAACAACTGCACAGATACAAACTGATCCCGAAATGCGACAGGCCGATGTGAGTCACTATGACGGTCTTTACACATGTGTACTATGACCCCAACCTAGTTCGGTCAATCGTCCTACCGCCTCAAATCAACGACATTAGCTAATTCGTATTGTTTTTAATTTTTAGGTGGAGCTGGCGCTTACGTGACTCCTGCGACTCAGCAGAGGCTGTCAGATCGCAGATCCTGGGTCGCAACTACTAGAATCAGAGGCATTACTTAGTGCGTCTCCATGAGTCGTGACACGTGCAGTGAAAATGCCCCCTTAAATAGTCGGCAAACTCGGCCATATATCCGCGGGTAAATCCTATCGCTGTGCCGAATACAAACAGCTCGTAACTAGATCGAGCTCAGTGTGGTAACCGCGGTCTTGAATATACCCCTAAAATCATTTAAAATTTCCATAAAAACGCCTGGTAGTATCTTATAGGGTCCGGGGCTAATTTTTTTATTACTTGAAACATAAATCATACAGTGTTCAAGTGTTTATTGATCTAAAATGTTATATAAAAAAAATCGCCAACGTGCGAGTAATACTAAGGCACCGGATCCTGTACAAACTAAAATATGTAACGTAATGTACGAAAACAGTGATCATTCAAAACGCGTCATAATAAGCGTGGTACAATCCAAAATTTTACTACGACTATCGATAACGAAGAATAATCAATCAATAATCGCAGACGATAATAGATAGTCGATAACTTTATTACTTCTAATAATAATTCTTGCTCCTAAAATGTTACCTTTTCTTGAATAATATACCCTAAGCTATGGGTAAAATTCCTGAGTTGGCAATACTAGTCAAGCCTCAAACAGTATTACCCGACTGATTTATAAAGCGACATCGCGTAGCGGAGCTTTTGGAAAAATAGCGCCCTCATAACGCGCCGGGATTTGCTCGGATTACTTTATGGTCAAGTTTGTATGGAATTATGTACGTACGTGTTTCATTGGCTTATATTTACTGCGATTTTAGCGTTATACTTTTAAGAGCAAAGATTTTGAGGTTATAATTTAAAACAGGGGTGGCAAAACTTCGGTCTGCAGCCCTCATCCTGCCCAGTTCGTGATACGACAAACCTAACAAGTATAAAAATAAACTCCACAAATGGATTTTTTAGTGCTTGTATTTATTTTGCGCTTATATGTCGCGCCCAGCATGACCAGTAGCGCAGGTGATCGCCGTTCTCACAGCACTAGTACTCATGAGATTTCTGTTAGACACCATGCGGGTTTCCTCACGATGTTTTCCTTGACCGATGAGCATATCGGCTCAAATCTGTACGTAGTCTAGAAAAATTCAGAACTGCGTACCAGGAATTGAACTTATGACCATTGGGGTTTGCCGCGCATTGATATCGGTCCATAATCTTCTATAAAACACTTTCCAGATCGAGAAACAGAAACTAGAATACCCATCAGGTAATTGTACCAGTCATTATCATTAAGCTTGCAAATTCCACAAAGACTATAGAATATCCACGTCGTACATCCCTTAAGTGTATGATTGAAACTGACAAGCAACAGCAAGCCACCCTCCCAACTTACCCTCAATTTTTACTGATATTAAAACTGAAACGTCAAATAAAATTACATCAATCCAACAATATTTAATTGAAAACTTTGTTCTCACGTGAATCGTCTTCAATCAAAACGCATACTAGGTGCGGAGTATTGCGATATTTGCACCTGTAGTAGTAGAATATCGGCTTTATTCCTTTAGCTTCAAGGTGCAAAGTGTTGTTTTGTGAGCGTAAAGTTTAAATAAGCTTTGTAGATTATATTTAGGTACCCCCGTTCGCAATAAACATCAATCAGCGAACTATTACATGCACCTTTTGGTATATTGTGCTATGTTCCTCTTGTATCTGTCATTTTACTCATCTTATTATTACAGAACGGAAAGTAATGCTTTATAACATAGCCGATATTGGTTATAATAGTTTTTATGTATATTTATGATTTTTGAGGCGTCGATGGACCGCTTCTGTCAAACAAATGCCTGTTCATTCTTCTCTTATGCTGAGATTTATAGACGCTATTTCGACTTTGCTTAGTAAAGATATCAAAAAATTAATTCGTTTCGACAAAAAAACTGAAGAAATAATAGGACCATGAGTATAGCCATGTATTCGCAGAGCCAAGTACATGTTGACAAAATCGGTGACTTAGCAAATCCTTTGACATTCGTTGAGAAATATAAATCATAATGTATCAGTAAAGTCTAGGCAAACTTAAAGACTCCGAAGTCATAAAAAAGTGAACATATGAAAGCTGGGAGCGTATTTCACTACTTAGCTGTTCGTATGCTGAATGTAGAAGCGAATCATTTCGAGCGGATGTAAGGAACATCTACCACATGCGAATAGTATTTGCAACAGGTCATCGTACACTCATCACTAATTCAAAAGACAAAACATCATAAGAATACACACATAACATCTAATAAAACGTGTAGGTGCCCTGAGAACGGCGAGCAGCTGCGCTTCTGGACACGATATATAAGCGCAAATTGGATAGAGCCATTAATGTATATCTGCTCACCTCGAAAGGATATAGCGTGACGATATATTTTGAATACTAGTTTATATCTAACAAAAAAATAGGGACAAATATCCGAGTCGCAAGAGGAATGTCGTTGCGCGAGGGCAGGGCACAGACGCGTGTCTCACCTGCGCCGAGCGCGTGCCGTGTGTCCGACCCCACTGCTGAGTCAATATATATCTCCTACAGACAGCAGACAACCAGCCGACTCATCGTTACTCTTCTCATCTCTCTTCTTTTATTATATAATTGTTATTTCTCTGTCTGCGTCACGTAGAAACTATTTATCCAGTTTTGACGCAAATTCCGTGATACTTTAAGGGTTAGATTTTCGATATCTCACACATAGTGAATCGCTTCGGTTGGTTCATACAGCTAGAGACCTTCAGTCGCTTCACAAGTCGAGGAAGCTTTAACAAGGATTTTCGCTCCCCGGGCTTCTGGAAGAATTTTGATTTCCAGGCCCGAGTGACGCAATTAGAACACTCCGGAGGGTTGTAGTCAGTAGGAGTCTGACAAACCGGGGTCGCGACCCTGGTAGTCCTATGCAGGATTTTCCCCCTGGTTACAAAAAAAAACAGCAAAATATAGCTTAATAACCGACATACTTCGTCAATAATTCAAGCTGTCAAACCAATTGCAGGCTACGCGTATATTATTTAAACAGGAGACTATACTGTTTGCGGGGGTGAGGGCACCCCGCAACGCTAACAGCCAGCAAACACAGGCAACGGTAACAAATAGATATTAGACGATTAACGCCGCGAGAGACACGCGCCGTGCACGCGCCGGTGCAGTGAGCACACGCCTTTATAAATACACAATTAATGGGGGGTCGATTGTAAATTGAATCAAAATAATCGCACTTGTATTTTTTTTTTACTGACTACATCGCACCTGGTGATAAGTACAGTGTAGTCTAAAAATGAGACAGGAATCCATTGACAGTCGCCTGAATGTCGGCAAACATATACCATGAAAGAAAGTCTCCAGAGGTACAGTGGGTCAAAAAAGTATTCGTATACTCAGTTATTCTCCAATAACTTTACAATCGTCAGTGATACATAACAAAATATATTTTATTTAATAGTCCACCAGGCACAGAAACAATAAATGAAGAATGTTTGATCCGGGTTAATAAAAGAGTAATGTAGAAAAAAACAAAAATTTCAAGGTAAAAAAAGTTGAATTTGATTTGTTTGTTTATCACTAACGATTATGAAGTCATTGAGAAAAACTGAGTGTACGAATACTTATTTGACCCACTGTATATGAGCGACTAGAAGCACACAAATTAATACTGAAACGCGACAGGCCGAAGCAAATCAATATGACGATCTTTGCACTTGTGAACAGTGATCACGGCCCAGTTCGGGCAATAGCCTACTTACAGATTGTAATAAGTTTAATAGTTTGTTTATCATATTACAAAAACTTTTTATATTGAAAACTAATGGGTTTTGCGATCATGTCAAGCACAGGCGTGCTTTTTACCTGAATTTGAAAATGCCAGTCCGGGGTATCTATCAATCACTTGATCCTTTCTCTCAGCGCTACTCTTGTAGACGTTATTTGAATGTAGGTACCGCAGAATAATAACCACACTTAGCGAGATTATCGGGGACCAAGAGAAAAAAAAACAGTGCTCATGTGCTTCGCCAGGCGAATATTTAAAATTGAAAGTAGGAAGAACGGCGCAATGAAATTTGTACAGCTAGGCATAAATTAGGTCATACAACAAATGTAAAAAAACTAATAAAAGAAGAAGAGTTTAATGAGTTCAATGATACCACAAAAGCGACAGCAATGGGGAGGAGGAGTGAAAGAAATGCTGTATTTTAATTCAGTAAGGACCTCAGACACCCCAATTATTATATTTATAGTAGGAGTTTATAATTAATAAAATATAATATTACGCTTAAACAAACTTAGGCTGAGATTCATAGGCTATTTCAACTTTGCTGAGAAAAGTTTTCGAAAAATAAATTATTTTTGACAAAAAACTGAATATATAATAGGAACTTGAGTATAGCTATAGTATTCGCAAAGCCAATTCCATATTGACAAAATCTGTGACTTACCAAACCCTTTGACATTTGTTGAGTAATATATATTCTAATGTTTTCAGTAAAGTCTAAGCAAAGTTGAGTCTATAAATCTCAGCCTTAGTATTTCGTAAATAAATTCGCAGTCGTATTAATTAATTTCAAAGAAAATGCGTTCTTAAGATGTAGGCCTTATGGTTCAAATTAATATGGCATAAGTAATAAAACACTTTAAAATATGTTTTAACGTTCAAAGGCAGTAATAACACCATACACCCATCACAAGATACTTTTATTGAACGAAAAACTTATAGATAGCTATACAAACTAGATGAATAAGTAACAATATAGCGAGCTCATTAATACAAGGAGCGGCCGATACAAGACGTCGCATGATTTACCAACCGGCCACCGCAGCCGGTGCGCAAACGATTCGTACAACCATTACGGCGACCGCGAGAGAGGGCCGGCAGAGTGCACACTATAGTATGTTCTTTTGTCAAATATTACCTATATTGAAAATAGTTGAAATGCATTGAAATAGAGATTCTAAATAAACAAACCCCAGGAAATTATTTAATTACTTTACACGTTATAACTTATATGTATATACTATATATATAGATACAGCTGTGGAACTCTCACAGCAGGATGGGCTTCACGAGATGTTGCGACGGCTTTTACCGAAATAACTCGCTCTAAAGTTTCAGAACATACGGAACATTATTGTGTCCATACACGCTCGTATTCATACAGATTAACTTTATAGACGCGGGAGATTTTTCAGGATTCTATAATTCATACTTTCTTGCAACTAATAAGAATATAAAGGACTATATTCCCGGACAAATTATAAAGAAAAACTGATAAACAAATGAGAATTGATCCGTAAAAAGTTTAAATACCGTAGTGGTTGTGGCGCTCCATTTAAGCACGTAAGTATAGATTATTTTACATAATTTTAAGTTTCCTGACTTAGGCTAGGCAAAAAAAACAAAAAAACTGAATATATAACATGAACTTGAATATAGCTTGAGTATTCACAGAGCTAAGTCAAAGTAGAGAAAATCGGTAGTATAATAGATACTTTGATATTAATAAAATAATATAATTTGTAAGTTTGAAACAAGTCTAAACAATGCCAAAGTAGCGTCTGTAAATCTTAGCTTAAAATTCAAACGCTGCGATTGCGAAAGTAATATGAGACCGTATGTTTACAGAATATTAATTAAGAACGAATTAATTTGCGGAGACTTCGGCAGTCGTCTTGACATGGCGGCATTCCTATTAAAATAGAATACCTTATATTTACTATTTATATATTATAGTACAATTATTATACTGTTTATTCGTGTGTACAATAGCTTTGTTCTCCAATTTCACCACCAAAATCCCGTTTCACCACAAAACCACTAGTTGCCATGTTATATATCACCTTTAACAGATGGATATCGTTTTAAAACCATAAGAATAAGGACCTGGCAATGCGAATGGACGTAGGTTCGAAGTCCGGCACGTATATCTGGATTTTTCCAAATTAAGGACGGGTTTAGGCATACTCACCGGTGAAGGAAAACATCGTGAGAAATCTATACTAATATTATAAAGCTGAAGAGTTTGTTTGTTTGTTTGAACGCGCTAATCTCAGGAACTACTGGTTCGAATTGAAAAATTCTTTTTGAGTTGAATAGACCATATATCGTGGAAAGCTTTAGGCTATATAACATCACGATGCAATTATTAGGAGCGAAGAAATAATGGAAAATGTGAAAAAACGGGGAAAATTATTCATCCTAGAGGGCTTCCATTGCGTTCGCTGCAAAAACGGTTCAAGATACCAAAAATATATGTAAGAAAAAAATATTCCTCTTGAAATGATCTGAAAAAATGTCCGGGACAGTATATGTCTATCTTTTAAGATTAAGTCACTAGAACCGTTTTTATGGTAAACAAATTTGGTCGAAATTAATGCATTATTTGTTAAGAGTTGTATCAACGTAATAATATTAATCTTTATCCAAATAAATGTGTTATTGATTAAGAGTATTTAATTGTGAACAAAATTGTCTTTAACATCACTTAATTTCAATGAACATCTTAGAAGATATTACAAAACCTTATATAGCAAAACAACGTTTGCCGGATCAGGTAGTCTCTAATAGAAATGTCATTTGTACTAGTGTAGTAGTGTATAGTAGTTTGCTGTTTTATATCTTCATTAATTCTATTGTTCGGTGTTATATCTTATGTTGTGTTACAAATAAATGCTTTTCCTATCTTTCTCTCTTTTCTTATATACGCCATGTTTCTTTCACAAGTGAACACATTAATCTAGCTAGTATGGAATTTATGAATAAAAATGTATTTGTACACAACTAGTTAAATACAAAAAGGGTTGAGAATAAACTGGCAATTGCGTCCATTTCATTTGCATTTGAATTTTTCTTTGTTTTACGAAAGCTCACCTCCCACGCGTTAGGGCGGCGTCACACGTTCAATCAACTACCTGCTAATCGCCACTTCTGTGTTTAAAAGTAATTTTACACCAAGTACCTAATTATTATATATTCGGCTTCGCAGTTATAACAACGTGACAGAAGTACACTAGTGTGAAGACCGTCACAGTGACTCGCTTTTATCAGATTGTGTACGTCAAGTAGCTCATATACCTAGAGATCTTTAGTCACGGTATATGAGGCCGACATGATGACAGAGATCGTCAATGGATTTTCGTTCTTTAATAATCGCTATCGTTTCTAGACATTTAAAACTTTAATTTAGTCTGTGTAGGTAAGTCTGGGTCGGCCTCGGCTCTCACTTGCACTCACACTCATACTGTTTATCTTTTTGTCATTATTTCATTATTCATCCTTTTGTGCATGTAATCAATGGCACTAGTACTATTTTTCAAACTAACGATTCTCTCTTCATTTCTCTCTCTTCTAGGTTTCTCTTCATTTCTAACAGCAATTAGCTACGCTACTGGTCATGTTGAGCACGAGATATAAGCGCAATATGGATACTACCCCTAATGCATCTCTGCTCTCCCCGAAAGAGATATAGCGTAAAATATTAAACTTTCCGAATCAGAAAAAAGATTGACACATTCATGACGGTGGTCAATTCAGCTTGGTTGTGTGTGGAGTGCTTTAGATGCCGAAACAAAGTTAGAGTCAGTCCGGCCAGCGCTACCGGAAACGGCGCAGGCGCACGGTAGCCGCGAGCTGATACGCCAATTAGCGGGTAAATGTCAAAATTCTATGTGAACTACGCTCTCACTACAGGGTGCTCTTTAAAGGCGATATGTAACGGTCGTTCACAAACAATTTTAACCAACTTTTTATGAATTTTATCATAAATTAGATTTTTTTCTATTATTAGCCAGTTTCGTCATCCAGTAGAGCAAAGGCCTCCATTTCGTTTTTTTTTTATTTGATTTGTTTCGTTTTGGTGTTGACCAACTTGGCTTTGAGGTTAAGGTAATTACAGGAATTTAGTAATGCAGGATTATAGTACTGAGTCAACTGCACCATGCATTTTACCGGCCGATATATTAATGGGACTCTTTTGAATGTACAAGCGCTAGTGCTGTGCACGAAGTAAATTTGCTTGAGTCGATTATTAGTGAGGGGATTACAAATGTACAATGCCTATTTAGGCCTCCACAAGATATAATAGAGTAGCCTGTTTTGTGTAAATATGAATAAAAGTGAACTTTATTAGTCATGAAAAAAGCGTTAATAACAATAATAAAAGGTAAAGTATAAACACATACATACACATATAACTATTCAATTTAAAATAGTATAACAAAAAAAAAAAAATTATTTAAATAGGTCCATTAATAATGACTTAGAACTTAAATAACTAATCTCTCGCCATTAAGAGCCGGCAGAAAACTGCGATAGGTACGTTTGTCATCAAATAAATATACAAATGATTGAAGCATCCACACACATAATACCGATGAAGGAGAATATTGTGAAATAATCCACGTGGCATCCAATAAATATATCATATGTGTCTTAAGAACGACTATCAACTACGCCACTAGTCATGTTGGGCACGGCATTCAAGTGCAACGTACACTTGAGACTTAGTGGTTATATAATTTTTATTTTTGAATATAATTTAATGTTATCACCCTGTACGTTTGTAAATGAACCGCGCACGCCGACAGTTTTCACACATCCCGCACTCACGTGAGGGTATTTTCCTACCCAATATATCCGTCTCTCTCTAACACATCAACATCGAACCTATACTCAATATACAAGACACCTTACGAAAATATAAAATAACCCAATGATAGTCATTTTTTAAATTCTACTCAGCATTACTGATGGTTAGCAAAAAAAGCCTTTGATAGTCGCAGTGATCATCCCAATGTCATAGGACGGCGGACACACGCTCGCCGAGACTCTATTCCACAACTCAACAACTTGACAGAGGTAAGAATTAGAAAAATAGAAAAATAATTTATTAGGCACATAATATATGACATACAATAATAGGTTAATCCAAGTGAAAACAACAAAAGCAAATACCCTGTGTAATTAGGGATCTACTTTGAATATAATGAATCTAGAAATTGGCACCAAATAATTGACACTAACCGTATGACACCAGCAAATTGGCACTAACCACGTTGTATACACAGAACGGCGCTTAAATATTGTCACAGGTGTTTAATAACGTACAGTTTTTGACTAAGTACAGGCTGACTATATCTATCAAGTATTAATCTGATGCAAGAGGGAGACATAATAGAGCGAAGAAGGAGAGAGTGGTAAAACATAAAAAAATCCGCTAAAGCAAAGAATCTTTTGGAGATCCTATAAATATTAAGCAGATTTCGATTCAAAATGCGTTGTTTTTAGATGATATACATGTTTTTCTAACATAATTTACAGGTACACGCTTGACCGCAATCATGTCTAGTAGAAGATGAAGATGAGCCTATGGAGTCAATGCACTTGTAAAGTTATTTAAAGTTCGATGCACTGCGGTATTTAGGTCACGCGAATTATTTAAAACGCGCACCAAATAAATAACAAAGGGTTTTAAGCTAAGAATACCTTCTGATTGACACACCTCCCACAAGTGATACGAGTAGAGGCCTCACCACGACTGCTAACCTTGCAGCATGCCCGGCGATAAACCGCTTCCGCCCAACAAATGCCTATTCACGCTTCTCTTAAATGCTCTTAAGTCATAAGGACGTGGAAGTAATAGTCGCTAGGAGCATATTCCACTTCTTAGCTGTTCGCATGTTGAATATAGAAGTGAATATTTTTATGGTGATATAAGGAACGTCCACCACATTAAAATTGTATCAGACACGCCGTCTCGTGGTATTATGTTGAATAGGAGCTGATGGAATAAGAGATTGTAGCTCTTGAGAACTCTCTTCATTGTGCAACCGGTGAAAGACTGCGAGGCAGGTGAATTTACATCGATTCCATTTACATAATAACCTTGTTTTGTGACTGCAATTGATTTAATCTTTCTTCCTAATCCGAAGAGCTATGTCGATAGCTTTAATTCTCTGACGAGCAGTATTTTAAGTTTTATCTTTACTACATGATTATGTAAAAATAATGCAATGATATGACGTGTTGAAAGCATTGTTTACTTGTAGCGGGTCGCTGCCAGCCGAGGGCACGCGGCCTCGGGGTCCGACCCTAGCTTATAAATCAGCCGGCGTGATTTAATATTAATGATGTTTTAACCTTAGTGATTTATTTCGTATGCCGTAAGGCACACGCTGAAGTGTGTTATTGAAACAAAATTCCATTATCTTTAAGCAACAACAACAAATTATCTTTAAGCAACTTCAAAAAGAGAACGATCTGTATTCGACTGTATCTATTTTTTTATATGTATTCACTCATAATTTTGCCATTTAATAAATTTTCATGTTTCACAAGTCTTTGGTAAAGCTAGCTCGAATAATCCGGCCAAGTGCGAGTGAAACTCGATCAACGAGGATTCCATACAAATGAATTAAATATGAAGGCAATAAGAATTACTCTAACAAAACCATAAACTAAATTTCGGGATAAATAACTTGACCAAGGAGAACAGCTGTCGCCATACATCGATGTAAGTTGCTGTCAGCTTATCAACTGCAATTATAATAAACGTTATGATAGTTTAGCAAGGTAGGCACAATGGTGGTTTAATCGACCTACCTGAGGACTATAGCCCAGGATAATTTATAAAATTGAGCTTATAGAAGGAAATGAATAAAGTCCAGACTCAGAATTGAATCAGGCTTAATACAGACAGTCAAGAGTCACAGTTGAAATAATAAAGCACAAGTAGAGTAAACAAAACAGAAATGAAATCAACAGCGAAATAATAGAAAATACAAGAGACATATAACAATAACGAGAACATTCAAAGTTGGGAGCGAGCTAAACGTCGTGGCGCGGTCAATGCGATATCGAGACTGCAGACAATGGCTGCGACGCTAGCGCCAGGGTATATATAGACAAAATTACGTAGATAAATAAGTGACGATATAAATATATATTAGTTAGTGTAATATAAAGAAGTACAAAACAGATAACGTTGAGAATAGATAAATAAATACATACAAAATAAGGTACTATATAAATGTCTGATTTTGAATTTTTTCCTATACTTTTCCATATTTCATTGTTTAAGGTAAAAAGGAAGTACTACATTTGAGTCACTTGTAAATCATAAAATTTAAGACATAAATAGCGACACCTTTTGATTACGTTGATTTTAATATATTCAAAGTTACAAGAAACTTCGGACTAAAGTTAATGATATAAATTTGAAATTGATACCTCAACTTGTCCCTAAAAAATAGGATCTTGATTAACAAACAAACGAACAATTTGAGCCTATAAGGGTTTCCTTTTTTCTTTCTGCGGTAAGAAGTTCTAAAAATCGCTGAATTTTTATATCTTGTGGCACAGAGCACAAAGTCATAGGTGTTTGCTCCCCACATTGTTTATTGCTAATAAGCTATCGCGCTCACACCGCGCGGGTGAATCGCTTCTGTCTACAATTTTTCAACCCCTAAGTTTTGTGGTAAGACCGCAATATACAAGAGTAGAACTATTTTTTTTATACTAATTTTGCAAATTGACTGCACTGCATCTGATGGAAAGTACAATGTAGTCCAAAAACAGCCGCCAAGTGACGAGGATTGAAAGGTAAGCACTGCTAGCTCTACATCCTCACCTAGATGTTTAGGGAACAAACAATTCATTCAAGCACAGTGACACAGAAATAGATTAAGGGGCCTTTCCAGGTGAGCAGAACATTAGTGGCTGTTATAAATCCTCTTTTAACATTGATTTCTTTTTGACTTAGAATTATATTTAATTCTTAGATTATAATTTAATTTTGATAGATATTGTCACTCACTAATTTTCCATAGAAATATACTAACATTAGAAACCAGCGCATTTTATACCAAGACAATCAGCATCAACAGATCACCGAAATTCATCCGTTGGTGATATAGTCATTATCGTTGATGCTAATCTTCCTCGGTGTTCCTGGCCTAAAGGTCGTATCTCGGCAGTATTCCCAGGAAAAGATGGTTCAGTACGGGTAGCCGATGTAACCACCGAAGCTGGAACCTTACGAAGACCAGCAAAGAAATTAATTAGGTTACCTATAAATTAGTTTATTTACTTTTTTGTAATTTAGGTTTCTTATTATTTAGTTCTTATTATTGTAAATATATTTTTCTTTCACGTGCGGGGAGAGTGTTATAAATCCTCTTTTAACATTGATTTCTTTTTTACTTAGAATTATATTTAATTTTGATAGATATTCTCACTCACTAATTTTTCCATAGAAATATACTAACATTAGAAACCAGCGCATTTTATTATTATTTATTTATTTTCAATAGTGGCTGTATCCACTTTGCGCTTACATATCGTGCTTAACGTGATCAGCACTAGTACACATGACATTTCTATTAGATGACATGCGGGTTTCCTCACTATGTATTCCTTTACCGGTGAGCATATATTGTATATTATTTTATCCTGGCACGACACAGTGACCACACCACGCCAGATGGTAAGTACGGGACAGTCCAAAAAAACGACGACAACCAACAGCAAAAAAAATCATCGATAGCGGCTGCGATCATACCGGCCCACACAAATATCTCTTAATGATTATCTTAAAGGACCCAATATCATAGGACGAAGGGAACATTCTCACTAGAAGACCATTCCACAGCCCGACAACTCGGCAAAACTAAAAATTAGAGAACTTCTTAGTCCTACCCGGGATGTGAGTTACTGAAAACCTGTGACTCCGTAGACCAGCGCGCGTGGTTCTGCTATTGAAAAGAGAGGGTGGAACAAGGTTAAATAACTCTTCAGAACACTCGCCATGATACAGACGGTAGAAAACGCTCAATGAGGTAACATCTCTACGCAACTGGAGCGGTTCAAGATGCTCAGAAACGTCTAGATCTTACACTATGCGGACAACCCTGCGCTGCAAGCTATCCAGGGTGTCAAGTAAGTACAGGGCATAGGGTGCTTAAATTCATACGTAATCTGAAAAATATCAGAAGTACGTGTCAAGATATGAACCTACGATATATCGCACTATTGCACACAAGAACCGGTCCATTATCGGCTAGACCACCACAGCCACAGTAACTGGCGAGACAAACTTATGAATTAACATAATAAGAGTCAATTTTGAGTCATTTAACTGACTAATTGAAACATTTAGAATTATCATTACTTTTTTAAAGTCGGATAGATAGAAGAATTTTAACTTTACAATAGACAAATGTCGAAATTTTCTCGTCGACCGGAAGCTAAGTGAACTCAGAGTCTGTATTGACGATAGCCCGTCCCAACCAGAACAACTGGACTACAGTTACACCTCGAGGAAGACACAAATACGACTGTACATCTACTCTGGTGATTGCTTTTTTGCGACAGGACAATTTGCTGTTGACCAGGAAAAACTTTACAACTTCTTTGCCGGTGGTAAAAGGGATGGCACCTTTAATATTCACTAACCGATGGCAATTCGTTTGACAGTTAGATTATTCGAAAGAGCACCTTGAGACAATCTATACGTTTCAAAGTCGTAGCTGTGTCATGTCTAGAAGTCTAGGGTTCAAATTCCATCCTAGTACTGTCGTAACAATATTAAACCTAATGTAACTTTTGGGCGCGTGTGAACTCACGCAATAGAGGGCAGCCGGGTCGTGTTTCCAAGGCGGCAGAGCACTCTTTATTGACCGAAGACATTTGCGAGCGACCGCTTGCTAAGAGCGCCAACGGACAGACGCCGCTCTCGCGTTTGTTCATAAATAACTTATCTAAATACGTGACTGGTGATTCCACCGCTTAATGAGTCGAAAGCGCTTGACCGCGTATATTTGTATTACATTTATATATTGCCTACATATTTTTAAAACGCCGCACGATTGTTTACTTTGGGCAGTTGTGAATTGCTTGTTATATTTTATTGTAGAAATTATAAGCTTGTGCATGTAGTTCCGCTTTAAATCTATATTTTATTGGGCAAATACACTAAAAAAATTTTTCTTGAGGTTCTATTGTTTTTGTCCCTTATCTTGATTATTTTTGAATTTTTTTTATGGAAGCTTTGCTAGCTTATATATATTTTATTGTATGCATTTTTTATTGTTAATATAATAAAGTATGTTTCCTTGAATATGTAAAAATAAAAAATAATTAAACCCTTACAACCCTCACTTCATCATAACACACAAGTCGCCGTATCGGATGCAGATGCCATCCGTGTGTGGTGGGCGTTCCTTATATCCGCACGAAGAGATTCACTTTTACATTCATCATGCGAACAGCTAAGGAGTGGAATATGCTTCCGACTCTTTAAGAGAAGAGTGAATAGGCATTTGTTGGGCGGACGCAGTCCATCGTAGGACTCATTTTTACCTTCCACCAAGTGTGATTGAGGTCAAGCCCCCGCTTGTATGTGAATGAAATTGTGACGACTGTCTGTCTGTCAGTCTTGACTTTTTTTTCTCAGGAATTCATGAAAATAGGCCTACTTTTAATTAGTAGCGTGCGTAACATTAAGCGAGTTAGTGTAATGACCACCTTAGTGATTCGCTTCGTTATGACCCGTTTTGGGATAAGTTTGTGTATATTCAGTTGTTCATATATCTAGTGACCTTCCGTCGTGGTATATGTAGGCCGACATAGCGATGGCAACTGTCAATATATTTTCGTCTCTTGGTGGTCGTGGCCGTTCCTGGACTACACTGTATTACCTATTGTAATGTATATACGACGTCATAAAATTATGCTGTCGGTAGTTTTATCTTAGTCGTCAAATAAACGTAATGCCGTACGCTGGGTTTTATTTCGGAAGCTAGAAAGTGAATAGAAATAGTATTTCTATCCCTGGACATATCACCTATCAGGTGCAATATAGTATTTAAAAAATACTTTCCTATCTGTACACAGAGAATAATAGGTACGTGAGTGGCAGATCAGTCCTCTTTCAGAGATAAGACCGGAAAACCCGCTCAAAAAGCATTAAATAAAAGTATTTAACCTGCCATTTTTAAGGAGTTTTGGTGACAAACGACAGTCGCCGTCAGTCCTCATAAGGCGTGTGTGCCGACCGCCCAATTGAATATAAACCAAACAGAAATGCGAAGGTGCTAAAACGCGCCCATTGTCACAGAGTCACGGTAATTGAGCGACATCGCAAGCTGAGAGAGGTGGCGACCGGCTTGTACATGTCACATTCAAATTGCTAAATCTGCCATGATACAAAACGCTTGGTCAGTGTACAAACTAACCCATTTGCAAAACAGTTATTATTTCGGCGATTTATTGCAATTACACATTACAGCAACCCATGTATACCTAAAATATTGGTACTATTTGGGATATCTAGGCAATATTATCATATTTAGCTTTTTAACATTTGAGCATGTATGTCATAACTAAGCCAACCAAATAAATAAAAGTATTAACTCACTGCCTACGTTTTTAATAGTTGTAACTACAAAGTAGAATTAATTTAGGGATATATTTTTTGAATAATTTACAGGCGGCCGCTTGACCTCCATCACACTTGGTGGAAGCGGGAAAATTCACCCGATGATTCACCGCATCTGCCTAAAAAATGCTTATTCACTCTTCTCTTAAAGGCTCCTAAATCACAAGATCGTAGAAATAAACTCGCTGGATGTATCTACTTAGCTGTTCGCATGATGAATGTAGAAGCGAATCACTTCGTGCGGATATAAGGAACGTCCACCATATACAGATGGTATCCGACACGGCGTCTAAACGTTTTATAATGAAAAGCGGCTGGGAGAATTAGAGAATGTAGCTCCTAAGTACTCTCTCTATTAGGCAACCCACAAAAGACTGCGAGGTAGGCGACTTTACGTCAATGCTCTACGATCTGCATTTTAGTCTGAGTCAAAGATCTATCTCCAACAAGTCTACGATAACTAAGACCATTGACTTTATTGAAAAAAATCAACATTATTCAAGTATATTATGACTTAGCGCGACAGTTTACATGGTAAACGTCCATAGCGAGTACAGGTTTGACGCAGCAACTGAGATTAGTTTTTCAGCCGGTACCAATTTATACAATAAACGTATATTTAAATACATATCTCCCACAACCAAAACCAATTTAAAAGTATTTTATTAATCTCATTTAATATTATATATTTGCACTATTATCTACTCATATATAGCTATAGATTGTTTCCGCCTGGGTTTATTTACATTGAAACATATATGATGATGATGATGTCCTAGCCGGATTCGGCCACGGCGACTGTTTCAACACCGGTTAAGAAATTCGAGGTCCAGTTTTCGGAAACAGTCAATAAACATAAACAAACATATATATATATATATATACGTATATGTGAAACATATATATTGTATATATGGAGGGTCCTTGTTTGTAGGTTAGGAATCGTAATTATGTACTACTATGATTTTAAAAATCATACTTTAGTATTTATTATTATAAATTTACACGAAGGAAATTATATAATATGATATTATATATTGCAATTTCACTTTTATGAAACGTGCGGATATTATAACCACAGATGGGCATAATGTAATCAGATTAATGAAAACGATTATGATTACATTTTGCATTTTTCGTCATTAATATGACAGCATTTTACTATGTTGTCTGTGTAACTCTATGAAATCCTCAATTACATACACATTTATGACTCTTTGATATTTTGAAGGGATATAATCATGATTATATCAAAATTAAAATTATGACGACATTTTGTTATCGTTAATCATTAATCTGATTACATTTTACCCATCTCTGGTTACAACTATTACTCTAGATTATCTAATCATCGTTATAAACCACCATGAAAATAAGCGTACTTTAAGGACATCGCATTATGAAATATAAAAGTTAGACAGAAACACTTAGTACTGATATGGGACTAAGGTACGACTACTGAACTATTCCATATACCGGCTAGCAGTTTTGCATAAAGTCGAACTCTGTAATTCGTATGCAACATGATCAATGCATTTATGTAGGCATCTAATTTAACATTGTTTGCTAGGTGCAAAGTAGAAATGTCGTTTTCTGTGACAAATGCTAGACCCATGATGTCATTTTTGGAAGTTTGACTTGATAATGTATCCTAGAGTGACTGACACGAAGGCGTTAAATAATATGGCGTTACTATTAGTAAAAGTCAGTTTTTTTTAGGAATGCGGATGTCAATTCAATTTTAACTAACCACCGCAGTCGCGCACCGCATTCACTAAGCTTTTTCTACCATCTGTATCACGGCGAGTGTTCTGAAGAATTATTTATCCTTGCTCCATCCTATCCTTTTCCCTTTCTTTTTCTACAACCCAGCTAGAATTGAAAAGTTCTTTAATTATTACTGTAGACGATCGTTAACCTGTGGAATGGTCTTCCAGTGAGCACACGTGTGTTTTCACCGTCCTATGATATTGGGTCGTTTAAATGAAGCGTGAAGAGATATTTATACTATCAATAGATTTTTCTTTAGTTTTGATAATCGTTGTTATTTTTTTAACTCCACCATGTACCATCAGGCGTAGTATGGTCACTATGATAAGTCAGTTTGAAAAATAGTCCAAATCAATGATTTCCGAAGTGACCCAGGTAGACTCTCAAGGGTCTAGGCGAACCTCGAAAGGGGTAGACCCGTTGGCGTGAAAAAAAATGGGGACATCACAAAATTTTATTTTTATTTCGGTGGTGAAGAATAAAAATTATGACTTCTTTTTAACTATCAATGTAGGCAGTAACTTAAAAAAATTAAGAGTCATTTTTTTTTTCATTTGGCGATTTTGGTAAGCTATATACCGAAGAAAGACGGTCGTACTAAAATTTAAGAAAGCATTTTGTGATATTATCAACATTAAAAATTTAGTAAGGATTATCTATATTATATTCCTCTATATTTTTACAGAATTTCAAATAAATACCAAGTAACTTAGCATAGTAACATTCGTTAAACGAAAACGCTATTAGAAAGTGCAAAATGTAATAAATGACATAATCTTCGATGTGAAATATCGCATCGTGACATTTTGTCAATTGCATACATATAGCACTTTTCTATAAGCGATATCGTTAACCGTATATAATTCTGTCTAGGCCCTCAGAACCATGTATCCCGCATCAATTCATAACTAGAACCAAATGACAGGAGACAGTCGTCTAATGAAATTTCCATGTACCGAGCGCGATATGCAGGCGGTGCAACCGGCTAATGAAACGAGCGCCATCTCTCGAGGCTAGTACGACAACAACATGTAGGGCTGCCACAGAATAATGAAATCATACTTAAAAGAAAAGAAAGCAAGAAGCGTTTATTGAGAAAAAAGAAACAAAACATAACACACAGATCTGGAAAAAATAATGAAATATATTTTTTTTTTACACTGGCTCTACATAGTGACTACAGAGTACCTGATGGTAAGTACAGTGTAGTCTAAAAACGAAAGCGACTATCAAAGGATGAAATCTATTGATAGTCTACATCGGCATGTCGACCCAGATATACCACGATTGAAGGTCTCTAGGTATATGAGCTACTGGATATACACAAGCTGATTCCGAAACGCTACAAGCTGAAACTGCTCACTATGACGGGCTTTACACCCATGTACTATGGTCGCGATCCAGACGGGCACCGGCGCCCTACTACCTCGCTGCTGCTCGTTTTGCAGCACCCAGGAGTCACGTGTAGGGAAACTAGGGTAAAGCCAACGGACGCGAGCAGCATCGACTACCAAAATTACAAAAAGTACATAATACAATTATTACGCAATGTAGCAGAGATGGGAAAAATGTAATCTGATTAATGATTACAAAATGTAGTCGTAATTTTAATTTTGTTGCTCTGAAATCATGATTTTCCATCAAAACATTAAGGAATCATAAATATGTACACAATTGAGAATTCCGCAGTATTTAAAACATAAATGAGCAAAATGAAGTGATAGTAATGGTGGAAAACGCAAAATATAATTGTAATCATTTTTCATTAATCTGATTACATTTTGCCCATCTATGCTATGTTGTATGTACTATTAGATGCACTGCCCTGAGAATGACGCAAGGACCATCTGTGATACCTACTCGTTATGTGGAGCATGATATATAAGCCAGTACGTGCCAACCTGCCAGACAGGAGACCGGATGGATCTAGGACTTGCGCAAGACACTTGGATGCTTTTCGATGCAAACAGCCCAGAATAGAAATGATTGACGAGCTTTGGGAGATGCTTATTTTCAGTAATGAACCAACGTAAAGTAAAATAATAGTTATTATTATGACATTCGCAATTTGAAGAAGTACACATTGTTTTACTCTCCAACTTAAGAAAAGCATGTGAACAGCGACTGGATTTTTTTTAATTGACAGCATTTCGTTTGTAGTTATAAGTACAAGTATTCTACGATATTGCCTTTTTCTTTTATTTATCGTTTCTTTTCTTTTTTAATAAATAATGATATTTATTTTTCACTTTCTTGTATACTAGCATTAAATATGATCGTGCATCCTGAGGGGCCCTATACTTGTGGAGACTTCATATGTTTTATTTTGTGTACGTAGTCTGTTTGTTTTTAATTTCGACTATATTAGGTATCCATTAATATAAAATAAAATATATAAGTGCAAGTAACCCCGCAGATCTGGAGAACATTACCTTACAACTGTCACTACTCTCTTGTTGGTAGGGCGATTGCCCGAGCTGGGTCATGACCTCAGAACACGACTATAAAGACCGTCATAATTACTCGCTTTCGCTTGTCGGGTTTCGGGATCAGCGTAAGTACTCATATACCTAGAGACCTTCAGTCTCGGTACATGTAGACCGACATGAAGACGGAGACTCGATAGATTTTCGTCCTATGATATACAAAATTTAAAATTATTGAGACCAGTACAAATTATTTATGTCCCTTCAAAAACTATGAAATAGCTAATATTTTTTAAGCAGCTCACCATTTCCTTTAATCATGGCTAAGAACATTCTCTATCAAATTTAATATCAAACGAAAAAAAAGTGTCTTATCGTACAACCCTAAGGCAAAACTATAGTTTGGCACACCCGCCTCCAGAGGGAGCGCTCCTTTGGGACAGACTGGACATGATTCCGCCATTATTACGTCAACCGCCACCCACCTGTCTCCGATTCCTCGTTTATCTTCACCCTCTACGCATAAGAAGTATTCAAGATAGCTTAATATGAGGAATAATATTGTTAAATGAATAGTTCAAGTCATTTCCTATTAACAATTTGACAGACTTAATTACTTTTACTACCAGTGTTTTGTTTTAACTCCAGCTGCGCAGAGATATTGCCTCACCGAGCGTTTTCTACCGTCCGTATCACGGCGAGTGTTCTGAAGAGTAATTTGACTTTGTTTTACCCTCTCCTTTCCATATAAAACGAGCATTTGCGGAGTTACTTTCGCGCTTGTATGGCGTGCCACTTTTTTTTTTTTGTTTTGTTAATGCGGGACAAAATCCTGCATGAGACAATCAGGGCCGCTGTTACGACAGCGACCCCGGTGTGTCAGACTCCTACAGATTAAAAATCCCCGGGGTGTCCTTCCAATCACTCGACCCAGGCCTGGGAACCCAGTTTCTTCCAGACGCATGGGGAGCGAACAGCCTGTTTTGGATTCATCTCTGCGAAGGGAGGGTGTAAAGAGTCCACCCTTCTAAACCTATCTCATAGGCAGCGCAGCGGATAAAGCGCGCCGCCGCCCTCTTATCCGGGCGGCCGACTCCTTCAAGTCTACTGTCCGCTATGTGTACCCAACGTGATCAGTAAAGCACCTGATCACCGTTCTCAGGACACTTACACATAACATTTCGTTCCCAGGTATATTTCTAAATAAAAATACAGTGGCTGATGGTCCATATTCAGTAATTAGATATAATTTGATTAATATAAAACAAGTAAAATAAATAAATGGAAATTTTGATTATAATATTTAATTTTATTAATTAACTCTATCTTTCATTAGATAAAAAAACGCCAAATATAAACTCTATCATCGTTTTTTTTTCGAATTTACGCGTGTTTGTTGACCTTAAAGGTCTTCACAACTTAACCGGGCGGGAGCTATTATCGTGTATCGTGTATTATCGTTATTATTAAGTTCATATTGGACTGTATATTACTATGTTTCAAATTGAATTATAATATTTCGTATTTAAATAATGTTAAATCGCTAGAATTCGCAATCATTACCGAAATACAAGTTTCAAACCGTTATTTCCAAAATAGTCGTGCATAAATCATATTAGCAAAAAATATTCTACTTGTATGTGACCTTTATTGGAAAAATATAAATCTACAATTTCTTTAGGAAGTAATGCCACCTAGTGATTATTTGTCGAAATAATAGAACTAAGAAACTAATTTTTTTAGTAATAAATAGGATAACGCGTTGTATGTAGTTCCACAATTTGTCAGTAGATGGCAGAACAAACGGATGACTAATGCTATACTTTCTCCTTTATGATATACTTTCGCTAGATGTCTCTATCATATTCTTTCTATAGTGCTATTAATGTGTACTAGATGGCGCTATTTACTACAATATTTCTAATAATATTTTCTAATAATTCTATAATATTAATAATGAAGACATTAATAAATAATAATAATAATAATAATAAACTTTATTTCAACACAAAAACTTATGATTATACAACAGGGTGATAAGTCTCACCAATTAAGTAAATCTTGTCTCTGGTGAGACTCGCACTTCCGTTCAGGTTGTTCAAGGGTGTTTTGTGTTTTTATATGGATATTCACAGTATAAGTTTATTGGTATGCGTGTGTGCGAGAGAGAATATGTGTGTGTGTGTGTGTGCATGAGAGAGAGAGTGTCTGTAGGTGGGAGAGAGTGTATGTGTGTAAGTGCATGTGTATTATATCGATTATTAATTTACAAGGGATTCTGTATTATCGTATGACAGAGATTTCAGATATTGAGAAAGTACTTGCTTGCAGTCATGAATATTTTTACTGTAAATGTCGATTTGTTTATTTAATTCATTGTATATATGGGGGTATATATTCACTATTTTTATATCTAAATAAAGAAGACCACCCACCTGATGGAAAGCGACTACTGCAACGACAAACCGTGTTACCGTCGTCCTGCCGAAAATAATTTAAAAGTGATCGTTATCAGTTTACCCTAGTTCACTACTGCATATAGGGCATTCCTAATAAGCGCAATTGAGCTATCTTCGGCTTATACAGTCCACCAAACGGATACCACCCGTATGTGGTGAGCGTTTCTTACATCGGAACGAAAAAATTCGTTTCTATATTCATCGTGTAGGTGAGAAATACGCTTCCAGCGACCATGTTTCTACGTTCCTAAGACTTGGAAGCCTTTAAGAAAAGAGTGAATGCATATATAATGACCGGACGTGATCTATTGTTGGACACATCTCCATCTTCCACCAGATGCGATTAAGATTAAACGTCCGCCTGTAAATCATAAAAAAATTAAGTTATTTTAATCATTTTTAAAACATTTTAATTTACACATTCATTTAATTAACTTTTTTTTTGCTGTTCCCGAATTACGTGGTTTCTTAATTCTGTATTTTCACGGCTTCTGAACAGCCTTGTGAGAAGTTCTTACGACGATCTTCCGGAACATATTAAATATCGTCATGTGGTAAAGAATCACGTAAAACGAGGTATAAATATTTAGAAAATATTACGATTCTCTTAAAACTTTCAAAGCATTTCCTCAGACTCATGTGATTTGGTAACAGTAGTTAGTTCCCACGGCTAGCACGTCATAGTTATAAAGCCTCCAGGCCGTAGAAGCGCGATGATGCAAGACTCGCGCTAACCAAACTTGCGTGTCAAGGCGCTTTCGTTGTTTAGACTGACATTTATATACGCCACTTTGACTTTACTTAAACTTAGACTTAGTCAAAGTATTGGTAGGTAAATTTAAACCTGCCTTTACAATTTTCTAAGAATATACTCAAGTTCATATTACACAATGTGATTTTTATAAACGAGGAAAGTATTTAAGTATTCAATCATTTTTACCTTCTTGCTACTAATAAAAATATAAATAATTTTATTCCCTAACAAATCGTAAATAAACTTTGATGAACAAATGAGAATTGATCCGCATAAAGTTTGGACATCGTAGCGCGTGTGGGGCACAAGTAATTGGTAAGTAGACAAAGTTCCTTTTACGTAAGTTTAGTTAAACAGGCGTTGACTCCTTTTCCCTTCAACCTTATCCTGACTAAGGACAGGCAAAATATCTACTTAATAATTAGTTGTTATTCATTCATTCACGGAAACCGGTTCCACATTCGCTATGCCATCACAGCCACAATTTACATAAAAATATCACATGCATTCATATCGTAACAATTAAAATTCCATTGTGAAAGTCACTTTCTTGTCGTGGACTTCGCCCTGCGTCCTCCTGCAGCCTCTAATCCTAGCTTTTCTTCGTCAGTCACCTTCACAGCATTCTCTAAACGTCTTGTCTCATTATCCTGATAAAAATATCAAGAATTTGAGTCACAAGTGTAAACTATTACGCTAATGTAAATGAATAAGTTCACGTAAATTTTCTTTTATTGCAACGGTGAGGGTTGCGTCACATTTTCTCCGCATCAAAAGCGTTAACAAGTCGGGACGAGAGACGAGATTGGATGACATAACGTGCTAATATAGAAAGAAAGTTGTCCGTTCCGAATACCTGTCATTTCTATACATTATTCATTTATATTCGAAACGATAATGTCCGTCTGTATACCGTCAATAGAATAAACCAATTTTAATATCACATTCTTCCGCCGCTTTCGGTAAAACTTTCAAATAACCCGAAGTTTTAACTAAGGCGCTGAGTTTTTAGTAAGCCTATAAGAGCAATTATTAAGAGAAAAACGGACACGTTTGTGTTAGATTTGTGTTTACGTAACTGGCAACCATTTGCGGAAAGACTAAGGGTCGTTAGATTCGAATCCCGGCACATACACCTAGGTTCATACAAATTAAGCACGAACTTGGCCACCACAAGCTCATCGGTGAAGGAAACTATCGTGAGGAACGCCTCGTGGCATCTAACAACAATGTTACGTATACTTGTGCCGTGAGGACGGCGATCAGCTGCGCTACAGGTAACGTTGGGCACGACAAACGCGAACTGGATATAGCGCTAATATAGCTCTGCTTACGCCACAAGAGTTATAGCGTGATATTAATAGGTTTTAAGTAGGATTTTTAAAAGGAATTTACTGGAATAAGTACTTATATGTAAATATAGGACATACAACATTGAAGTACTAAAATATTCACATTACACAATACCTTTTATTAATTTATATAGGATAACACATTGCATTATACTATGACGCATGATTTTCGTTAAAATACTCGAAACACATTTCGGGTAAAGAACGAAATTCTTTGCGAATAATCGAAGGTAATAATATCTCACTATAATCATAATATTGGAGTTACATTGTTTATATTCCTGCATATTGCTTGTTTACGCGGATTTGGGCCTCGTAAGAAACACAAGCAAATCACGCCCAGCGTCGAACGTGTTATTTGGTTTGATCTTGACAAAGAAACAAAAAGAACTAATAAAAATAGATTCAATCTGAATGAATAAATAATTTAAATTAGTATACGTTAACTTGAATTTCAACAAATGATAGACGTTAAAATATTACTGGAAAAGGTTATAGAGAAAGCACGTTTTAGAAATTTAATGGTTTCCTGTCGCAAGAACATCAAAGGTGTGATATGCGAACACACTGGTTGTTTTCAAGGGGAACTATGCAGAATTCAAAATCATCATTGGTTCTTATTACAAACCGAATCATAACGATCATTTCGATGTTAATATACAATATGTTTTAAAAACCATGTCCGATCCTGAAAGAGAATACTGGTACCGCGATAGAAATACCAAAAATCATAAACATTTAAATGTATTGTCGTATTCAATTGACGAATGAAATTATTTTACATGCGGTGTAAGCTCGGAATACTTACAAAAATCAGTTTTAAGATTAATGAAACGATTTCATTAATTATACGGTGCTTGGAATCCACAGGAGTCCTGTTACTTTTGACGTCATGAAATATTAGCATGATCGTTTGCTTTCCGTTTTTCTTTTGTTCACGAGGTACTCATGCTCACAGTGTTGCAATGTAAAGACATCCCCGTTTTAATTATTGTTATTTATCTGAAAAGGATAACTTAAATAGAATAATATCGATACCGAGTAAACTTCACGGGGCGGACAAGATTTTTGTAACATACCGTATTTCAGTTAAGTATCGACAGGCTTAATATGGTCATGCAATGCTGTATTGGATTCGATCTATTATCACTGACAGGACTATTTTTGCTAATAGACCTGACATTGTGGTAGTAGATCGGTCGGCGCGCCGCGCAATACTCAATGATATCACCACCATACCACATGACGAGAATCTCGTGAAAGCGGAAAAAGGAAAATCTGCAAAATATTTAGACCTCGCACTCGAGAATACCGGTATGTGGACAGTGGATTCAACAATTATTGTCCCGATAGTCGTATCGACTAATGGGCTGATCGTAAAAAGCCTCGATTACCATCTGAAGAGGCTCTTGATTAGTTGTTGGATCAGGAGCTGGGTACAGAAGGCAGTATAACTCGATACGGCACGCATTTTGAGGAGGTTCTTTACTCTGAGCTCCTAACTACCGATGATCTGGGCCCCAAGCCTCACACCCGTAGGGTTACATGTTTTTATATATTGAAATTTATATAATAATAATCTATTTTCACGTTACATCCCTTTAGGGGGTGAGCAAAGGTACATTAGTGGCTGTGTGTTCGCTTTACGCTTATATGTCTGACCCAACGTGACCAGTAGCGCAGCTGATCGCTGGTTTAAAAACAGACATGACATTTCTGTGAGATGGTAAGCGGCTTTCCTGGTGATGTTTTCCTCCACTGGTAAGAATGTGGGGCCTAATCCGTACGTAATCTGGAAAACCCAGAGGCATGTGCCAGGATTCGAGCATACCACCTTTTTTTTTGTATCCCGGGGGATAAACCTACATAGGACCATCAGGGACGCTGTGAGGGCAGCGACCCCGGTGTGTTAGACTCTTACTGACTAAAAACCCCCGGAGGGCCCCTCTGACTGCTCCACTCGGGCCTGGGAAGCCATATTCGTCCAGACTCCAAGGGAACAAAAGGCCTTGTTGAGGGTACTTTTCTGGGGGAGAGGTGGGAGTAAAAATCCACCCCTCAAAACCTATCTCTCAGGCGGCGCGCCTGATACCGTGCACCGCCTCACCCTACGACCTTTCGCGTTACCGCGCTCGGAAACCGGTCCGTTAACCACTAGGCCACCTTAGCCGGTGACTGTTAAAATATTGAAATAATATTGTAGTTTTATAATTTCATTTTTTTGTCAACCCTTAATCCCTTCCGACAGGAAACTAAAAAATCTCACAAGATGAACAAAAAACTTAAATAAGTTTTGACTTGAGCAGACACGCATTCAGTGCGGCAACTCAGTTTTAACTATTTGTGGACTGACCTCATACTAATTAACATTTTCAAATGTCTAAGGCCTAATACGTACTGCTAATTTTCACCACATGAAGTTTGATTCCCATACAACCAGATCGTTGTCGTAAAAACGCTGATTAAATTTTAATATTTAAAAACGTTTAATAATTCGAAAAATAAAATCAGAGGGTCTGATATCGAGTTTTAGTTGGCCTTATATCTTAGCTGGTAATAACCCTACCTGCTATGCTGAATGTCCGGGATTCAAATTTCAGAAGCGGAAAGAATTTCTATACTAAAAAGATTAAATTAAATTAAATAATAATGTTGTAAATTGAACTGAGATTTAATTTTTTTTTTCGTTTATGGTGTTGATTGACTTGATTTTGAGGATAAGGTATTTATTATACTTTCTGGGTTTTGGTGATGGGCAGGCTTGCGGTCTGGAGGGACGTGCGCTGTTCGTAAATCCTAGCGTGAGCGGTGCGCGTGTGTTCCCGCGCGTTGATCCAATGGCTACACATACTCAGATTAAAACGTTAGTTGGCAAGTCACCCATATCTGGGTGACGCTCTTCTAGTTGAAGTCAATAGGATTTTTAGTTGGATTTTTAAAGAAATTTATTGGAATATGCACTTATATGTAAATATAGGTAAGTACTTATTCACATTATACAATACCTTTTATTAATGTATTTAGTACAACATATTACATTATACTATGTTGCGTGTTTTTCGTTAAGAGTCTAAACACATTTAGGTGAAGAACGAAATGTTTTGCGAATCGAAAATAATAATATCCAAAATATAATCATAATACTCGAGTTACATTGTACATATATCGCTTGCTAACGTTACGGCGTCCCGAGGGTTAGATTTGGGCCCCGTGAGAAACACAAACGAAACGCGCTGGCCAACGAACGTGTTAAGCGAATCACTCACGTTTGACGATATAGTATCTGTAAACATTACACAACTTCAAGTTTCATGCAATTTACTGTAATGGATTCATTACGTAATGATAACTAGTTTTAGAGTATTTTATAAAATCATTGCGTAATGACTATAATCATGGTTAAAAAATGTGGCTGATATAAATTAACTTATTAAGCCTAATTTATTTAAACTGATACTAAGTTTTGTCCGCGATATCGCTTACGTAATAACTTAATTTTAGTCAAGGAATGGGTGTAATAATGTAGCTGTGGTGGCTTTGTGAACAAGGAGCTGGTATCCGTGCACGAGGGCATGAATCCCGGTATGTACCTTTGGATTTTTCTAGATTAAGCCCAGGCTTAAGCACCGCATGTTCAGCAGTAAGAGAATACATCGTGGAGGAAGCCCGCATAACAACTAGTAGAACTGCCATGTGTAACTAGGGCTGTGAGAACGGCAATCACCTGCAATACTGGTCACGTTGGGCACGACATATAAGCGCAAAATCAATACAGCCACTAATATATCTCTGCTGTTGATAATAGAGAAATATATGAGTTTACACTGTTCATTGATGGATGAGGAATAGTAATGTGACTTTAGGCAGCGTTCATGTTATATTATGTATACAATATATGAATCTAAAAAAATCTTATGTAACAAACAATATTTAAATCATTATATGGGTACATTGTAGCGCTACGCTAATAGATGGCGTGAGCAGTTAAGCAAATCACGCAATCGTTGTGTTCATGTAGTTTATAGACATTTCATAGCTTGTACGGAGTAAAGAAACTAATCTGAGGGACACATATGGATAGTTGCATTCAAGCTATTGAAATTATATCTGCTGCTGTTTGAGAAAATATACGAGTTACGACTGGTTCGGAGTTTCTTTCGAAGCGTCTTTCAGCTCGTATTCCTCATTAGCATATCTATGGGAGTAATTTATTTTGCAATCAGTGTCCATTTAATCCTAATATAGTATGTTCCTTTCATTCGTGTCTGTTTCTTGCATCCTACTCTAACGATCCTCCTGTTATACATAAATTAATATCCTTGCTTACTTGTTTATGCATAAGTTTATATCCTTGTGACACCCTCTCCCTTCCATAAAATAACCACACACGCGGGTTTGCGAAGTCATAATTATACGGTAACTCAGATGCCGGCTCGGATTTTGCCGGCTAGAAGTTCTCTAACTCTTACCGCAGCCGAGTCGTTGAGCTGCGGAATGATATTTTGGCGAGCGTGCCACAGACCTATGTCCCCTCGTGACACAGGCTGGGCGGGTGACGTTGAGGGCGTCCCCGTCCAGTGCAGAGAGGAAAGGTCGGCGTGTGTGTGCACACACGCCGGTCCCACAGAGAGAAGGCGAGGGGTTTAAATCCCCCTCCAAGAGAGGAGGCCTGCCCAAAGTCCAATGCCCGCCGAGCCGTCGGAAGTATTCGGATTCACAGGCTCGGCGAAGGCGAAGAGAGGGCAGTGCTGGCACCCCGGTGGTTTTAGTCGGGGCAGGTCCTACACACCGGGGGAAGTGGCCCTCACCACTTCCCCTGACGGTCCGTAGGAATATCCACCGGGTTAACAAAGAAAAAAAAAAGACCTATGAAATTGTCGTGTAGAGATATTTCTGCAGGCCTGGATGGTCACCGCGACCATCGATGGTTTTTCTTTAATATTGATAGTTGTAGTTGTTTTTTGAACTCCACCATCCTCACCATCAGGTGTGGTGTGGTCACTATTCCAAGTCAGGATAAAAAAATCCGAATTCAGTCCGAATTTTCCAGATCCGTATTTTGACGAAATCGGCTCGTAGTGCGTAGTCTCCGTTGCACGACATTAACTGTTAAATGAATTTTAAAATTTAAAATCTTCGTCAATTACATTATAATTGTCTTGTAAAAATAATTGTAAATAAGTTGGGCCCTAAGTACGTTCCAGTGAAGTGATAGCTATGGTCTATGCCGCCACTGGGGACTTCAAGTTATTGCCAAGTTAGTGCCTTCACGTCTCTCGCTGCGTTCACACGCGACCTGCAACTAAGTTTAAGTTGGACTTAAGTGATGAAACATTTTTTTATATATCAAAAGAAAATGTGATTCAGTCGACGATTGAATATTTAATTGATATTAATTTATTTAACAATAGACTTTGGAAAGTGATAAAAGAAAAAAATAATTTATTTGGAAAAACATAAAGGAATAAAAAAGGTAAGTTTTTTTTTGTATTTTATTATGTAATTTACTTTAAAATAAATTAACTATAAAGCCTGTATCTTTCTATAATTTTCTTCTGCTAAGTTTTCTTTTCAATATAATCAAGTTTTAGCCTTACACGTACAAATTAAGGCTGAGATTTATAGACTCAACTTTAAGTTTGCTTAGAATTTACTTAAACGCTACAATTTATATTACTCAATCAGTCAAAGGATTTGGTAAGTCACCGGTTTTGTCAACATGGACTTGACTCTGCCAGTACTATGGCTATACTGAAGTTCTTATTATATATTCAGTTTTTTTGTCAAACGAATTTATTTTTTAAGATTTTTGCTAAGCAAAGTCAAAATAGCGTCTATAAATCTCAGCCTAAGTCTAGTTTAAACTTGTATAAGACGCTATTTATATTGAAGCGGTTAAATGCGACTTCAATGATGATTTAAGTTTAATAGTTGTTAAAACTGGATAATAATATCGTGCAAGACAATAAGTACAGTTTAACGCTAAAAAGGGTTTTATATCAATCTAAACTAGATTTAATTTGCTGGTGCAAGCCCGCCCTTAGTTTTTCTGGCTCTATTTGTTGCTAGTTTAAAGTTCGATTACAAGTTTTAATAAAACAGAAATCGGTACAAATATTTTAAATTGTAATAACATAAGAACTAAGAATTATTATCAATATTAAAATGGACAATAGTACCTACATACAAGAAAATATATGCAAACAACAAAAATCGAAATATATTGCTCCTAAATATTATGTCACAGCCATAAATTATGCCTAAAGACTTATAAAAAAGAATGTTCATAATTTTTTTCATAAATGCTGAATCTATTAAATATTTTTATGGAAATGAAGTGTTATGAATCTATTGTAGTTTTAAAACGTGAATAACCATAAGAGAGAGTTTTATAGACGCTATAAAAAGCACCAATCGACAGGATACTATATAAGGCTTATAAGAATAGAGATAGTGATTGTAGTATTCGAGTGGATAAGGAGTTGGTTTCCATGCCCAGCGACGTGACTCCAGGTGCGTAACTCTGGGTATTTCCAAATTACGTACGGATTTAGGCCCTACATGCTCACCGGTGAATGAAAGCATCGTGAGGAAACTCACATGGCATCTAATTAAAATGTCATGTGTACTAGTGCTGTGAGAACGGCGATCAGCTGTGCTACTGGTCACACTTAGCACGACATATAATTGAAAATTTGATATAACCACTAACGTATTTCCGCCCACCCCAAAAAGGATATAGCGAGTCGATATAATATTGATTATTATAAGAATAGAGACAAGTGGCTTTCTACTATTTCCTTATATTTCAGTAAAGATTTAGTATGTGAATTGGTCATTATTAATATTATCTTCTTCGTAAACTAAATTGGCTTTCTATATAATAATATTAATATATCGTCACGCTATATTCCTTTCAGGGTGAGCAGAGATACATTAGTGGCTGTATCCAGTTTGCGCCTATATGTCGTACCCAACGTGACCAGTGCAATTTATCGCCGTACTCTCAGCACTAGTATACACGATATGTCCTTTAGACGCAATGCGGGCTTCCTCACGGGGGTTTCCTTCAGCGGTGAACATGTGGTGCCCAAATAAGCACTTATTATTATAAAATGCTCTAAATGCTGTTAGTTAATGCATTTCAGCAATGCTGTGGCTGTCTTTTATCAGTATCCATTGTATACATTTACATTACACACATAAATAAATAAATAAAACCCAGAAGTACGTGCCGGATACCAACCTACGAACATCTGCGTCGCCACCCATAGGTACCGGTGTCTTATCCACTAGACCACCACAACCATATTTTAAATTAAACTATATTTTTGTATAGGGATATACATTTGACATGGATTGAGGTATTTAACGCATTTCGCGTTTCTAAACAGTAAACAGTGAGGTAGGAAAGTTGGTTTTTGTGACACAATTGCTCGCTGAAGCTGACCAACTCGCTCAGGTATAGCTGCAGTACGTACATTCAAATACGAAACTATATCTACACTTGCGATTGGCAAATCATTTATTGGATTATCCTCTTTTAGAGAATGTTTCAAAAGGGACACAAGTATGTTCTTAATAAATCTATTTCTCAGCCACCTCTCCAACACTCCGTTGATATCACGTTCAGGACACAGTAAATACACCGTATCTGATTGAAAGTGCAATGTTGTCCAAAAACGACTATACGCGGTACTGTGGCAATCGTATTGTGAACTTGTGAGGAACTTGTGAGACCGATGTTGTGGAGCTCTTCCTTATTTCAATGAAATAGTCTTTTTTATTTCCCAGTATAAATTTTATATTACTATTCTAACACTTACATATAAAATTTCCACTTTATTATATTACATTAAAAACAACCTCTCTTTTCGAAAGCTCCAGACGTAATCTCTAGAATATTCAAAAATTCTTTCTCCTTTATAACAAAACCGACCTTCTTTTTTTTTAATTCTGTTTCATAAAACATTATTTTTTTACTGAGCGGTCAACACATATTTACGCCATAAATATATGACCTACTTTAATGACTCCTTAAATACAATCACTAAATTAAACATACAAGTGCAAAGACCGGCATAGCGACTCGCTTCATTCTGTCGCGTTACAGAATCACTTTACGTACACATATCCAATTGTTCATATACCTAGAGACATTCCGTTGTGGTATTTGTGGTCCACAAGTGCTACATGAATTCGGCGACCGTCGATACATTGTCTTCCATTGACGGTCGTTATCTTTCATGGACTACGTTATACTTTTCCATCATCCACTCACTTGTGTGAGTCACAAAAATAAACAAACAGATATATGAATTGGAAAACTTTTGTACTTTGAAATTGGAAAAGCGTTAATCTCTGCCGACTCCTTATCGTGATGGCTGTCGTAAATATAGTCATATATCATTGGAAGCATCACTTTCGCCACGTATGACGGAAAGTCGACGCGTGGGTTGAAATTGTGAAAACCGGATGCCATAGGTATATAAATAATCAGCTTTTAACTCGTTCCGGCCTTATTTGTCAACTGGTAGGGTAACATTGGCTCTCAAACTATATACAGGTGATTTTATAGACGAGGATCTATTCAGGAAGGATAATAAGTATTCGGTTCTAGTTCCAATATAGTGATATCTTAATATTTCCCATAAAAACGAAGTAAATTAAAGTCAATATATTTAGGGGCAATTACACAATTGAATGAATGGATAATAATTAATTAATAAGTAGGTATTTTGCCTGTTCTAAGCTAGGACGAAGTACAAAGGGAGCACGAGTCTGTGAAGTTAGGTTAGTATATGTAATAAAATAAACTATAATAAAATACATTTCATGTTATATTAGTTACTCAGTTACCATCCATCACCTCTACCTTTCCATAGCAACACCATACTATGACATCGTAGTCGGAATTAATAATATTTGTCACGCTATGTCCCTCACGGTGTGGGCAGAGACACATTAGTAGTTATACACACTTTGCGCTTCAATGTGGCGCTCAACATAACCAGTAGCGCAGCTGCTCGCCATTCTCACAGCACTAGTACACATGTCCGGCGCGCTGCCTGTGAGATAGGTGTTGGAAAGGCTCTTTACCCCTACCCCTCCCAGAGAGGCAGCCTCGACAAGGCATTTCGCTCTCCAGGCGTCTGGATGAATTTGGTTTCCCAGGCCCGGGTGGAGCGATTAGAGAGACACCCCGGGGATTTTTAGTCAGTAGGAGTCTAATACACCGGAGTCTCTGCCCTCACAGCGGCCCTGGTGGTCTTATGCAGGATTTTCCCCCAGGACACAAAAAAATAAAAAATGCACTAGTACACATGACATATCTATTATATGCCATGTGGGCTTCCTCATTAAGTTTTCCTTCACCGTTAAGTATGTGGCGCCTAAATCCAGGGAAATACCCAAAGGTGCATGCCGGGATATGAACCTTCGAATATGCACCGGTCCCTTATTAACTAGTACACCACAACCACGGAACCACAACTAATCGATACTGGTTCAAGAGTATCTGCTAAGCCTAAAGCTTTACGTAATAATATTGAAAGTGGTTCACAATTTGATACAGTAATACGTGTGGCGAAGTCAAACATATCGTATTATGAACGGACAGCATTCGGCAGTAACGCTCGTGTACTTTATTTTACTAGGGGAAAATCCTCAAAGAACCTCTACTGCACAGGGGTCCGCAGCTGAATACTTGTATCGGCTAAAACTCCTAATGTGACTACTGCAATTTGATGAAGACTGTGGGCCTCGTAATCAATGCTTCACAATCTCGCTGTAATGCTTGTGTTCTAACTGATTGACTTTTGGTTGAGCTTCAAGGTTGAGAAGTCCAACAATGGAAACGATTATCAAGAGACGACAATCTATGGACAGTCCTCGTGACATGCTGGCCCTAATAAACGGCGACTAAAAATCTATAGGTCTCATAATTATTATTCCAACATTTTTTATGCTAATTTGATAAAGTGACTACATTGTACCTGATGATAAGTTCAGTGTAGTCCAAGAATTGCAACGACCGCCAAGGGACGAACATTCGTTGACCATTGCTGCGTCGGCCCTCATATGTATATATAACCTCGTTAAAAGATCTTTAGGTATATGAGCAACTAGATATACACAGATCGAAACGCGACAGGTAAAAATGAGTCACTTTAACGGTCTTTACATTTGTATGATCACGGCCCAGTTCGAGCAATCGCATTACTACGTCAAAAACAATATTAAATAACATATCCTGCTTATCCTAGAACGGATATAGTGTTATATAAATATTATTTAATAATGTTGATGATTTCATTACTGAATTAATTTATTTATTGATATTATGAGAACTTCCAGTTCCTGTAATTATTTAGATTAATATATCTAAATACGGTCGATTACATTAATTGTTGACATTTCTAAATGCTTTATAAGGCCTTTTGTAAATTGTTTAAGGAAATCCGTATCCACTATAGAAATCTATTCAACCTTCGATATTAAAGGAAAGAAGAAAATTTCAGGCCTCTAATGTTCAAGGAAATGCGCCGACCGCGAGAGCTATAGAGATTATCACTCTAAAGCTGGGATTTATAGACTTTACTCACACATCACTAACTATAACTATTAGCCTGTTTCGTCTCACTGCGGGACAAAGACCTCTCTTCCCTTTTCAAGTATATTTGTAGAATCTATGGTAAAGAGTTTGGACATGTAACCCAGCACACAATATCCGATGCAGGTTGGCAGGTGTGGCCTATATCCAGAAGGTGCATGCAGCAGCAATCTAAGTGCGATGCGGTATGTTATATACCTCAGTCGGCTCTTACGCGCTTACGACACCTCAGTATGGTGAAGAGAGAATCAAAAATGTTATTGTACCTGTAAACTCCACGGCTAATTACAAATTGTTATATATTATTCACTAATAAATATCAGTGGATAAGGAACCGGTAACCATGCGCGGTGATGCGAATGCTTGTAAGTTCGATTCCCGGCACGTACCTCTTGGTTTTCCCCTGAGCTTAGGTAACACATGCTCACCAGTGAAAGAAGGCGTAGGTTGGTTACATGGGCGAGAGAAGAGCTTGAGAAGCGAGTCACTATGGAGGTCTTTGCACTTGTTTAGTTTAGTCATGACCCAGTTCCCGATTTCGCTTTACCACCTCATAATAGTTGATCATGATTTACATCGTTAAAATATTGTAATTTACCAAGATGGCCAAATAAGGTGAATTAATTTTCCATGTAATACTTATCTTATATCCGGACATTAACATCGAATTTAATCGGATTATTTTAAGCCAAAATCATTAAGCCCAGGCGGAAATTGGACCCGCGAAATCCGCCGTAGTAGCTTGGCATACTGACCGCAAACACGAATATGATATATGAAATGAAATTATAACAGTATTCGTAATTATAAGTACTTTTAAATCGTTTAGGAGAAAAAAATCATCTATCACCAGTGCGGAAAGCAGAATCTACCGAGAAGAGCCAGCAAGAAACTCTGATAGTCGCTCTGCACAACATAATGAGGTATAAATACAGAAAGAATTTATCTTGGAAAAAATTGTATATTTATAAATAATATTGAATTAAAATTATGCGCGTATGCAACGCGAGTGGTCGAAGGTTTGTATCCCGGCACGTATCTCTGGGTTTTTCCAGATTAAGTAAGGATTAAGGCACCACATGCTCGCCGGTGAAAGAAACCATCGTGAGGAAACCCGCATGAAATCTAACAGAAATATAATGTGAAATCTAATAGAAGTGTTGTGGGAACGGCTGCATTACTGGTAACGTTTGCCACTTACGTATCTCAAACGTATCTCTGTTAACCCCAAAAGGAATGTAGCGTGTAGATATATTATTATTCTAAATATAAATGAAGAATATCTAGGATTTTATTATCTCAATTTCCTTTTTCAAGCTCAAATGAGATGAATAGTGTAAAAAATGTTGCAGTATATTAAGTTCAAAATACGTTATGCTAATATTCTTACGTTAGTAGAAGAGAAATCGCTTTGGTTCATGGAATTAATAAATATACTCGTATGAAATCATAATTTAATACATAACGCGTGGATAAATTGAAGCAGTATATTTTATATGATTTTGAAACTGTAACGTCAAAAACGATAGATACGGTACGGGACGGTAGATGATTGTCCGATCTGGGTCGTAACCACAGTACACAAGCATGACGACCGTCATAGTGAATCGCCTCGGCCTATCGCGTTTCAGCATCAGTTTGTCTATATTCAATTGTTCATATACCTAGACACCTTCTGTCGTGGTAGTTGTAACTTGTAAGCCGATGTAGCGATGGCGACTGTCAACAGAATTTCGTCCCTTGACAGTTGTAGCTGTTCTTGGACTACAGTGTGCTTTCCATTAGGTGCAATGTAGTCACTTTTTGGAGCCAGTAGAAAAAAGTGTTAAGCGAAGTATAAATCAACGCAAAATGTAAATAGGAAACAACGACGTGATGCATTCTGTGTGGCGAGCGATCCACGATATGAATATCTAGTACAATAAGCTCGTTTCCATTATACGCGTTAATTCTAATCTTAAAGACGGGTCGATTTCTGTCAGTCGGTCCGCATCAGCGGCTGGCTAATATATTATTATTAGCAAGTTTCGTCCCACTACAGGGCAAAAGCCTCCCTTCCCTTTTCAATTATATTAGCGGAATCTACGAGAAGAGGTTTGGACTTGTAACCCAGCACACAATGCCCAATGCAAGTTACCAGTGGCGTGCATAGAATATTTGGACAGGGCAGGCAAAATTCATGTAGTTAATTTACATATTATATTATAATAATAAATATTACATCGCTGTCATAGGAAAGTTAGATGGCGTGAATATAGAATAGATATGAATATAAATGGTTTTATTTTTGTTTGACTTTAAGCAATTTATTCTAAACTTATTTATCGTCAGGGCATGTAATACTTTCATGCATCTATGGAATGAACGCTACTGCTTTATACTTACGTCTGCTCTTACGCACTTCTGACACCTTTGTAAGATGAAGAGGGAGGTACTATTCTATTCTACTAGTAAACCCCATAGATAGAAATAGATACACCATGATGAAATTTCCTACAGCCTAGCATCATTCTAGTTTTTTAATTCACACAGAATCACGATATATGAATCTCGTGTGTCTATGGAAACGCACACAAATTCCATGAGTACATCGACCGCGCACTCTCGCACGGCACGACATTGCAGCTTGCAAGCGACACACATGTGGAGCGGTCTCGGAACAATTTCACTTAGTGTTACCAGTAAAATATTATTTATATCTGGTAATTAAGGTTAGGTTACACGCTTCTTTATAGTTTAAAGTCACATTATTTCATTAAGTCGTAAAACCTGTAAGTGTTTTACGAAGTATATCTTTAACTTGGCTCGACAAAGTGACTACATTGCACCGTCGTAAACAAGTGCAAAACCCGTCGTAGTGACTCGCTTTTGCCTGTCGCGTTTCAGAATCAATTTTTTTAGTCGCCTTCGGATTTTCAATCAGAAAAAGTCCAACACTCCTTGATCACCACCCTCATGAGCAGCTGAGATGATCCTACGGGAATTTTTCCCAATAAAAAGGCTAGAATAGAACAGAGTAGTAGAATAGTAGGTAACAATTTTCTTTTTTTAAATAATTGGACACCCAAAATGGGTGACATTGAGTAAGAAAAAAAAAGAACCATGGTACACAAAATAGAACATATAAATGCCCCTACAATTTAAAGGCACCACAGCATGCACAATAATGATTATACATGAAAAAAACATTTTTTGGACCTCATTAATAGTGACCACCTTAATCGAAATGTGTTTACGTAGTTCCATACATTAATTGCGACTCTAAATGTGCACTGTTTGTAAATAGCATGCGTTCAAACCTTAGTGGTTTCTTTATGCTATATTAAAAAAAGAATGTAACAATGATTTTTGTAAATGATAATAAATGAAAAAAAAAATATAATGCTAGTTTACAGTAAAGTAAAGAATATCGCAGTAAAATTAAAAGAACACGAATATACGTACATATGGTACATAGACACAATACAGAAAGATACTAGTTATGCAATATACAATATTAACTATAAACGAAAAACTGTAAATTATTTCAAAGAAAGCACAAAAAATACTGGTTTACTATACTTAAAAATTGAAGACGCAACAACGTAATTAAATGTAATACATACTAACTTAGATGAAAAATAAAATTAAAGCATATACCATATGACATAAGCGTTTATTATAACGAACTGTTAGAATACTTTCACTCATTATATTAATGTTTTACTTATATGCGTACACAGTAAAAATGAAAAAAAGATGCTACAATCTGATGTCAGTTGGCTATTACGCACTTACAACACCCCAGTATTAAGAAGAGGGAGCCACTATCCAATTTTATCTGTAAACCCTACCAGAGATGTGCAAAATGTAATCTAATTAATGATTAACGATTACAAAATGTACTCGTAATTTTAATTTTGTTGCTCCGTAATCATGAATAAATCCCTTTAAAACATTAGAAAATCATAAATGTATATGCAATTGAGGATTCCGTAGTGTTGAAAACATAGATGAGCAAAATATAGTCATTAATGATGAAAAAGGCAAAATGTAGTCGTAATCGTTTTTCATTAATCAGATTGCATTTTGCCCGTCTCTGGTAAGGTTTACCGATAAATAGGATAGTGGCTCCCTCTTCTTAATACTGAGGTGATGTAAGAGCGTGAGAGCCTACTAAGGTGTGCTTTAATATATCTATAAAAATGATAAATATATGTCCTCGAGTTTGTCATTAAAATGGGTATGCAATTATAAGTAAGTCAGGAATTTGTCGTCTTGTCTAAATTCTTAGGTCTACCACTACCGACAAAGCACAACTGAAACTTGAATTAATAAAAACTACGGAACTTCAAGTTACAAGATAGCGACGCGTTCTCGCCGTCGCCTGTTATCACTGAACGTAACTTTCGCCTAAAACCGGTCGCGGACTACTTTCCTCTCACGGGTTCGCGTTCTCGTTCATACCACATTCAATTCATTGTCTCGGTTGCGTAACCACATAGTTATTGTAACAGGTACCTTGACCAAAAACTTGTTATTTTAAGCTATGCCACTATACTAGCTCTCCGTGTGTTGTTGACCTGTCTGTCCGTATTACCTGAAGCGGCAGTGGGCAGACTATAAATGACGAATAACCGATGATCGTTGGAGCTGGTGGATTCTTGAGTGGAAGTGGATGGGAAAAGTCGTAGACTGAGCTCGATGGCGCTTGTTAGATGTTTATAATTATTATTTATTAATTTAAATAATCACGATACACGATACTAAAAGTATCAGCATTTTTACAAAGCGAAATAAACCGAAATTATCAAGTTATATAAATGATCAAGAACAAAAAAATGTAGAGTAAGTAATTTCCCGCCCCCGATGAAAACTCCTCGGGACGCCAGTCTGCTCGTGACCATGTACTGTGTAACCAGGTCGAAACGTCGAGCTATTATTAAAAGTGAATTAATTCGCTCATAAGTTCCGTTAAAGTACTTATAATGAGTACAAAACGTTAAATGTGTTTAGTTTAAAATGCGTTTAGTAAAGATAAGTCAGAATTTAATTGCCTATTAAAGATATATGACCAAAATAAAATCCAAATGAAGCAAAGGATATTGCCGGGTAACCAGGCCGATTGATAGCAGTTTCCGAAATGAAGCAACTATTTCTAATGCGTTCAAGCAACTAAGCTAATTGCTATAAGTTCGTTCAAACCTTGCGTTACGACAACGTTTTTTTTTTAATATAGTGAACTTTAAAAACTCAAATAACTTTTATAAATATTTATTTTAATAAAAAACGAACTAAAACTTATGAACATCATTAGAAAGATATTGTTTAATTTGTCTGTCATCACGCTGATACAAATATTGGGCTAGGTGGAGAGAATGTAACACCACTTTTCTTTATTCTTTCAAACCTTATTCGCTTCCTTAACATGCGATAGTCCCTTCATGCACTGATAATAAGCATGGCGTAATCCAAAATAAATGACTACAATTATCAACAGTAATGAAAAACCTAATGGTATCGCAGTGATCGTGCCGGCCTGCACAAATGTCGCTTGGCTTAAGCGATCCAATATCAGGACAGTGGAATGTGCTCACTGGAAGACCATTCCACAGCTCAAGGACTCTGCAAAAGTAAAAGTTAAAGAACTTCTAAGCCCACGCTTGTGGTTCCTTTATAAGAAAAGGAGCTAGAACAAGGCGTGGTTGAAGTTTCAAAAGCTCGTCCGAGGCGGTTCCCCTACTCCTTTTATGCAAATCAAAAAAGAGTGGAATTGTTTCCTGCGCCTGTTTTCCCACCTTTTTTTGACATGGGAATCTTAAAACGACAAGTGAATCGATATTTGTTAAGTGAGCGCGCTCCATCATCGGCCTCATCATCACTTTTCATCAGGTTAGATTTTGAGTTCAAGCGCAAGCCTGTCGGTAATAAAGAAAGAACATTTATAACAGCACTATTAACAATACGTTAAGTATTTATTACTTAACGTTTATAAAATCGTAATGTGTAAATAAACCTTTTTCATCGTTTATGAAATATTCAATGAAATTGTTGCAATTAAGATTTTATAACCTTTTATGATTATTGTAGAGTCTATTCTAATAACATTTTTAGTTTATAACTGTATTACAAAATAAGTTTTCACTAAATAACTCGTAGGTTACATTCATTTTTATTATTTAATTATTGCAATGACAAAACTGACTAAAAATTTCTCACTTGTGTTGATAGCACATCACTTTTCTGAGAGGTGCAATAAAATTGCTTTAAGTGGAATAAAATGTAGACTTTTATGAGCACATTGCGCATTCGGTGAGGAAAAATATCATGAGGAAACTACTATATTATGTAACAAACACAATACGATATGTCCACAAATTTAACACGTTCGTCGGTCAGCGCGATTCGTCTGTGTATGTCACGGGGCCCAAATCCAACTCTCGACATGCCGTAACATAAACAAGCGATATGTAAACAATGTAACTCGAGTATTATGATTATATTATAATATTATCTTCGATTTATTGCAAAGAATTTTGTTCTTCACCTCAAATGTGTTTAAAGTGCTTTAATGAAAAACATGCGACATAGTATAAATTAATAAAAGGTACTGTATAGTCTGAATATTTTTAGTCCTTATTTAAAAATCCTATATACTTCAATAGGAAAAACGTCACCCATATTCGTGTAATGTGGGAACGAACGATACAAGTCGCATAACGTTAATTTACACATTTGTTAGAAATTTTAGAAATAAGAAATTATATTTGTATTTTTACGGGGCTGATATAAGTGCGTAGTCAAAAGCCTATTTTTTCAAGAATAAAAAAAGTCGCGTTTCTTTAAACTTTCGAATCAGAAATAAGATGATCCGTCAGAAAACTGAACACGCTGGCAATAAAGTTAATGGCGCCCTGGGTGCCATTCTGAAAATTCAAAATATTACATAAACAACACGAGTAGCAGTGCATAGAGCGGTCCTTGTGCCCGCTTTGTAGTACGAGAGTGAGGTCTGGATATGGCAGAAGAAGCGTGAAAGTAGAATTACTGCAGTGAAAATGCAATCTCTTCGTTCCACATGCGGAGTAACAGCCACTATTATCAGAAATTATTGTTATTATTATTATTATTTAATATAATTATTGTTAAATTAATTGTTGTTAATTTAATTATTGGTATTTGTTATTGTTGTTTAAACAAATCATATTTAAATGAATATGTATACAATGAAAAACAAAAATAGTGAACAAGAGATTTTATAGAACTAATTTTGTTTCTGCCTTCATTAATTTCATATTTACATATTTACACAAATCAAACAATTTATAGAGTAATATCGTGTTAATATATTACCCAAGAACCAAGACTTAGACTGTTAAGTTATCTTAACCGACAATGGAGCGATTGTTTCGGTGCACTCTAAAATTCCTTTAAAATAAGAACAATAGGTTTTAAAACAGCCTTCACGGTCTGCAGTGTACTGATCTGATCTGTGAGAGGTGATCTTCTCGACTGCAGAATGCTTAGTTCTCTTTTGGTTGACGTAGAACTTGAATCATACGTAAGGTATGGACACAAGTATGGTCGTATGTGGAGTATTCCTGGCACCTTTGGGACGGCTCCGCAAACACATTTCGGCAGCCTTGGACTCAATCTGTTGTCGAGCTTGGTGACTCATTGCCAATGAGGCTCTTAGACGTAGAGTGGCCTGCTTTTTGGTTTTCTGTGGACTGTACTCTAGAGACTGTGACTGAGTTGTATGATTTAGATCCTCCCTGCCCCCTTTTGCCATAAAATGAGAAGACGCCGTGCAGGTTTGCAACCATAATTAGTCGTCATTCCAGCAGTTTGTACAATGCGTTCCACCTCCTCTTTTTTGCTGCGAACCATCAAGGAGTGGAATTCACTTCCTGCATCTCTTTGTCCAACATCTTATGACATGGGTATCTTCAAACAACGAGGGAATTGGTATTTATTGGGTGAGCGTGCTTCATCATCGGCCTCATCATCACTTTCCATCAAATGAGATTGAGGTCAAGCGCAAGCCTGTCAGTAATAAAAAAGTATCAAAGAGTTAAAAATAAATTCAAACTTAAAATATACCAAAACTACAAATCCATTCAAATCAATACGTTTTTACTTGGGGAAAATGTACCGCCTAAATACCCCAAGGAGAGGTATAGCGTAATGATATGATATTATTATTACAATGCTAATATTCCCTCGATATTATAAAATGTTGTAGAGATGCAAAACCAACTTTAGTGACAGTTGACACGCGATATCTTCACGGCAATTACTTGATTGAGGGGTCATTAGAACACTCGTAACAATGCGCACCGTTTTATTGCCGGTTGCTCAATGTTACAAGATGCATCGACACTCGGATGAGTAAGTTTCGTAGGCAATTACATGTGTTTCAAGAGTCATAGCGTTGTTTCGAAGTCTGAAGTTTGTGAATATAAGGTCATTTGTTATTGTGGAAGATTTTATGTTATAATGGTGATTTTCTGAAACCATAAAATAGACAATTTTTTGCTTTTCACTATTATTATAAAATTATTCCAGATACAGTTTTGTTATTATAATATATACAGTGTTATATTTCACATGTTACTTATATATTTTATTATATGCTTTTAAGAGATTTTATTTTATTTATTTAAAATCAAACAGCTCAATCAAAATATAAATATAAGACGAAATTTAAGTAATTAATATAGCCAATTACGGACATATTATATACACTTATAAATACTTTAAAGGGTCTTATGCGTGAACTTAACTTAATTTTAATTATGGCTCGACGTTTAATTTGCGCTTAATCCCATGTTTATAATGAATACAAAACGCAAAAGTTTATAATGTATAATATGATGATGATTTCCTAGCCGGATTCGGCCACGGCGACTGATTCAACACCGATTAAAAAATCGAGGTTCGGAAACAGTCAATTGCGCAGGAGATATTTAAGTGCAGAACTGGACGCGCAGCCAGAAAAGCACTCTCTCGTCCGAGCCCCCTCAGGCCCGATGGAATGGAGAACCAGTACGATCGTGAGGGAGCAGGATGCAGGTTTGGTCGAGTTGTCCTTCTCTGAACACCTGTTTGAATTGCGGTGTTAAAGAGATACCTTAGTCGCCTTTTACGACACCTCAGCAAGAAGAGGGGTGTGCTATTCTATTCTGCCAGCAGCCACCACGGCATATGGCTATGGCTATGGTTATGTGTATAATATATATATCGACAAGCAATATCTCTTTCGGGGTAAGCAGATACACGGTAGTAGCTGTACACACTTTTCTCTTTTATATTTTTATATTTTCATTCTCACAGCACTGGTACACATGACATTTCTATTAGATGTCATGCGGGTTTTCTCACGAAGTCTTCCCTCACCAGTAAGCACCACATGTGCCTAAATCCATACATAATCTGGAAGAACCAAGGTGCAAGTGATGAGTTATGTATATATTTAAATTAATAATAATATATTATTACTATAAGAATAGATTTAATAAAAATTTTGGGAAAGTTTATTTTCTATCAATTAACCGCAAATTATGTTCAGTCTAAATGAATAATTTCTGGGTCATTGGTGTTTTATGTTTTTAATGGGGAAAGGTAACTTTGAAGTTTTGTAGAAAAAAACTATCACATGATAAATTTTACAATAAATAACAAAACTAAAATAATAATAAACCTGCAAAGTGTCCTAGTTGCCATCGTGACATTATGTCAATTAAATTGAAATGAAAATAAAATGACAGTATTTCATAACATTAAAAATAGTTTTATTTTCAAAAAATTCTCGTGTATGTTTACTAAAACAGGGGTAACTTTATTACTGTGGCAAGGCACGGCCGTTACTTCTAGTTGTGCATTTACTGATACGACAAAGCAACTTACATGAAAACATATATTTAAATCCCCGCCCACACTTATAAACAAGTGACACTACTTACCACTACTTATGTAAATGTCGGAAGTAAAACTTAATTACTATTTACTTACATAACCATTACACGTGCACCTACGTTAGACTAAAATGGGTTTGCCTTATTTCCGTAATAAAGACTTCAACGCATTTCTGTACATTTTTTAAATTCGAGTTTTGCCGTCTTTATCACGGCGAATGTTCTAAAGTCTTATTTTAAGATATTCCACCCACTCCAGTCCACAAAAAAACACGCACGCTGGTACACAGAATCATAGCCTTTTATAGTAATTCATATCCCGGGCAGAACTAAGCGGTTCTCTAACACTTACTTTCCCTGAGTTATTGTGGATCGATCTTCCGAAGAACGTTTTCTCATTCCCACCGTCCTATGATATTGGGTTCTTTGAACGAAGAGTGAAGAGATATTTTTGTAGGCCAGCATGATGACTGTCTTAGTTGTCTTAGTCTTAGTTGTTTTCTGAAATGCACCATGCTTCACATCGCAATCAGGTAAAAAAAAAACAGTTAATTTTCGACACGAAAATGCCTACTCCCATTTTGGATGGTAACTGCACGCACGCGCAGTAGTACAAACAATAGTGTAAGAAGCCGAGATAGGTATCATTAAGTTTGATCTAAGTAAGTGGGCGCAAGGTGAACCAGACCGGCGAATAACTTATCTAAGTTTAACCCACATCAACTTACAGCTTAACTATACATATGTATTAACGTTATAGGCCTATCAAATTTTACAGCGTAGGAGTGCGACCACAAAAAATCACTTTGTTTTTCTTTATTTTATTCTCCATTATTTTGCCCACGATTATTCGTGGGCTTCTTTCTCACGCTGAATACACCACAAAAGGCCAATGACATATAGGTACAACGATATGTACGTGTAGGAACATAGCATACACAAGATATTTATTTTAAAATCAAAATGTATAATTACTTAAAAGTCATCGCGCCTCGACGCTACGGTACAGTCAACTCAATAGTGAAATTACTGTAGCAAATAGATTATATTTTAAACTTTCACAATTCGCTAAAACAACAATTATAATATTTGCTTCAAGAGGATGATTTTGGTAATTTTGTTCACTTTCACCTCTGCTTGATCTAAGAACTTTGTCAGAAGAGGTGCGTTTCCTCTCGAGATCTTACCTAGTGGGAGTAGCATAGCAAGCCTGTGGAGTATTATTTACCGGAGCTACAACCCACTTCAATGTACAGAAGTTACCACCTTGAGATGTTTAGCCGTTGTAACTCCAGCATTATTCGACCGCCAACTCCCCTGTAGAGCTTAAACGGTCCTATGAAGATTCATCCTTAAGTCATAAAAGTTTTTTAACATAAGAATAAAAAAAAATGTTCTTATAAAAATGTCATTACGGATCGCAGTAGAAACGAGGAGATACGCAAAATGGTTGGGATGAAAGACAGTGTCACCGATAGCATGCTTCGCTGGTTCGAACACATGGAGAGGATGAATGATGAAAGAATTAAAAAAGATATATTGTATTTGAGTTATAAAAATATATTGCCAAGCTATATAGGGATATAGCATAAGGGTATTCCGGATATGTAGGATATTCAAGATAAGCAAACATACATTAATGACTGTATCTACTTTGCTTTTAAATGTTGTGCCCAAAGTGACCAGTAGCGTAGCTGATCGCCTTTCTCAACGCTCTAGTAGACATGCTATTTCTATTAGAAGCTACGAGAGTTGCCTCTCGATGTTTTCTGTCACCGGTGAACATTTAGTGCCTAAATCCAAACTCGAACTAGAAAAACACAGAGGTACTTGTCGGGGTACGAACCTACGACCACTAATGTTACTATTAGCCATAAGTATATATATTTATGTATGTCAATATGCTTTAAATTATTTTGAAACGTAAATAAGTTAAGGAAACCAATCACAAAATATTGTTTTTTTTTTATTTTTAATAGATCAAGTTAAGATTATTTTCGTCTAAGAGACCAGTAATGTATTTCTGTTCATCACAAAAGGCATACAGCTTGATGAGACGTGCATAATTACTATAACAATTTAATATGCAGAAAAGATTAATATATTCGAAATCAATTGTAAGACTTTCGCTGAGAAGCATCGAATTGCGGGGTCATCGCTCGACGGCCGACGGTCGTGACCGTTCGAAGGGGAAAGTGATAAACTTGACCGAGTATTATTTCATAAGTAACCTGTATAAAGCAACACCATCTTGCCTCCATTATATACACTGTGTCTAGATTATTTCATGTAAAAAGAAGGCAGTTTATCTGCTGGTAAGCGCCAGTGGACAATCACAATATAGGAAGTGTCGTCATTGCGCTGCAAACCTAGAAGAGCAGCCTTCACTTCGTCTAAGATTTAATGTCATAATGGAAACACATTCTGCAACCTTAAAATACGTCACAAGAAGGCTTTAGACAACCGTACCACAGTTGCGAGCTAATGAGCCTTTGAAGTGGAATTATAATCAATTTTTCTATCTCCCTCGGCTTAACAACCACAGCATGCCCGTACATAAACATGGTGCAGTCCAAAAAATGACTGCAATTATCAACAGTAAAGATAAACAATCGATAGTTGTAGTTATCATGCCGGCGTGCACAAATATCTCATCACACTTCGTTCAAAGGACCTAATATCAAAAGACGGGGGGACACATCGTGAATAAACCCGCATGAGACATAATAGAAATGTCATGTGTACTAGTGCTGTGAGAACGGCGATCAGCTGCGCTACTGGTCACGTTGAGCACGATATTTACAAGCGTAAAGTAGATACAAAAACTAATTAATCTCTGCTCAGCCTGAAACGGGTATAGCGTGACGATATATTATTACTATTACATTTTATTTTAATTTTCCGACGTTTCTGTAATACGGATATGTTTAAATAGTTTAATGTATATTTTTTACATAAGGTGACCCCACTCACGTATGTGATCTTGTAGAGATATAAATCAAACAGGTAATGTAAGTTCGATAACCATCGCCAGTTAATAAGGCGCCGCGTTAAAAGCCATAGCAAGCGATGTAGGTGACCCAGTAATGCATGGTGTAATGTGCTTTAAATTTGAATTCACAATAGGATATGGTATTCACGCCGAGTCCCCAGTTATGTCAGACGATACCGTTTATGTCACAATGGTTCCATTGTGAACAGAATTTGAGATTTCGCTGTGGCGATGGGTTTTGTCTCGTATAAAGTAAATTTCGTTTTTTGATATGAATTGTTACAATTTTTTTGCAATTTATTTGATTTATTATATCTTATCTTATCGGGTTTCCCCAAATTACGTACGGATTTAGGCACCACATGTTCACCGATGATGGAGAACATCGAGAGGAAGCCCGCCTGGCATCTAATAGAAGTGTCATGTGTAAGTGCCCTCAGTACGTCGATCAGCTGCGCTACTGGTCACGTTGGGCATGTCATATAAACGCAAAGTAGATATAGCCACTAATTTATCTCTGCTCACCCCATAAGAGATATAGCATGATGGTATATTATTTATATTCTTTTATAATTTATAAGCCTGTTTTCTATACAGAAATAGTATCCAGTATTATTATTTAAAAAAACTGTTTAAAGCACAAACGACATCTATTTTCGAGTATTGTAATAAGTACTAACTGAGTTCTATATATAATTGTTGCAATTTATATAAGGAGGTGTCTTAATGCACTGTTTGTTCCGCGGGCGCCTGGAAGAATAAGGATTCCCAGGCCTAGATGGAACGATTGCACGGACACCGTGGTGGTTTTTAGTCAGTAGGCGTTTGACACATTGGGGTCACTGCTCTCACGGCAGCTGTGATAGACCTATGCAGGATTATCCCCCGGCATACCAAAAAAAAAATGGTAGAGAGTGTATTGTTAGAAAAGCGAAACTAAAACAAAAATATAATATTAGATACATTTAGAACATACTTATGTTATATATAAAATGTAAAAATAATACTAAATTTAAGATACAAAAATTAGATAAAGTAATGACCTAGCTCTGTGACTTTTTCGAGTTATGTAAATACTGTGTGTAAAATGAGCCTACGGCATCTTCCTGAACTGTGGTAGTAGAAAGCGTTTGAACTACTGACCTCGGCGCCATTGTGCTGTGGGAACTAGTCGGTTCAAGGTTAAGTTTGTTTATCAACCTATTGTTATCTTTTTACCGATCCTTATAACGTTTTTTGATACTGGCTTTGCAAAGTACTGCATTAGTGACTTGTTCATCAATACACTGCAGGGTGAGAGCAATAGCGAGCGTCGCTCAGCCTAGTGGACCCTAATGGGACCGATGGGAACTATTGCAGTTAACATAAAGGATATGATAGGCCTCCGTCCTATGATATGGGATCTTTTAAACGTAGCGTGAAGAGATATTTGTGCAGGCTGGCATGATCGCTGCGACTTCCGATGGATTTTTTGTTACCTGTCGATAGTCCTTGGCGTTTTTTAGACTGCACCATGCTTACCATCAGGTATGGTGCAGTCACTGTGTCGAGTCAGTATAAAAAAAAAAAGATTATTTGCGTAGAACCATAGATACAACTAAGCTTATATGTAATATGAAATATTATTAAAATCGGAGGTCAATACAAATGGTGACGTTATCATAATCTATAGCGTATTATTACTTTGCAGGGTTTTATATCCATTAAAATATTTTTTTATTAAAACACTCCCAACCAATTATTTTCCATCAGTTCCACTTTCTCTCTTCCATATCAACCACGCGCACGGGTCTACTGAGTCACAGCTATACGGTGACTCACATCCCGGCTAGGACTAAGAAGTTCTCTAACTCTTACTGCAGCCGAGTTATTGAGCCGTGGAATGCTATTCCGGAGAGCGTGTTCCCGACCTTCTATAAACTTAGGTCCTTTAAACGAAGTGTAAAGAGATATTCGTGTAGGCCGACATCATCACTGTGACAATATATTGGTTTTTCTTTACCGTTGATAGGCGTAGTCTCTTTTTTAACTGCACCATGCTTACCATCACGCGCAATGTGGTCTCTATACCGAATCAAGATTAAAAAAATCGTGACCTATTTATTGAGACCTATTTTGTCGAATTGGGCAATACGGTGATATGGCCGGGATAGACCTTCACAACTAAGCCGGGCGAGAAATTAATTATTGAGACCATTCCAAATACGAATCTTCTGCTGTTAGTGGAAAGTCGGGTATCCTGCCTCATTCTTATGACACTGCAATATCAAAGATACTAAGTCATTGTACCGTCATTGAAATCAAAGTATACTAAATTTTTAGTCCATCTAGTGGAAGTCACTCAAATCCCTACAGCAACGAGAAAAGAGCTAGTTATCTTCAAGCAGCTGAACATATTTTCTTCAACTTAGCTAAGAACATTCCATCAAGTCACCGTTAAAACAAAAGAAAGTAAATCTTAATTCATATATCCCTTAAGGAATTACGATGCCACAGACACACACATACACGCATTATACTTAAAAAGAAATAACAATTTAGCTTGACCACTTCTCGTGCCCTATTAATCTATTCTACAATTCCACACTAAAGAGGCTGAGTAAAATGTTTCTCCGTGATCATTAAAAATTATAATAATTTAACATTATAAATTAGACGTAAAAAGGTTGAGAGCCTCTGGATCAAAGTGTAACAAGTGTACAGTTTGGTCCCAAAGGGCACTTGATTAGACAAATCGCCCCACTTCCACCTTATCGCCTTTCTAACCTGCTGGCAAGGTCTCCATTAATTTTGTAGTACACGTGCCTCTAAACTATTCAAACAGGATCTTTGAACAGTATGTTCACACTTGTTGTTTGTTTAGAGAGTCGGCAATACAGTGCAAAAATTCCGGTACCTTGAATTTTAAGCTGAAAATTATAAACGATACTTTGGATTTGCTTACACTTTCCAGATATATAAGTTCGTCTTCGTCAAAAAAATGAATGTACAGGGTTTATCAAAAGTCATAGTCCAGAGCTAAGAGGCTGATAGAGGGACGGTAGCTCTATTACTTACTGTAAGCAGGGTTCTCCGATTCCAGCACGTTTAGAACATGTTAGAAAATTCGATATTTTAAGATATAAATTGTTTATTACTATGTTCTAAGATAAATCTATACTAATATTATAAAGCTGAAGAGTTTGTTTGTTTGTTTGTTTGAACGCGCTAATCACAGGAACTTCTGGTTCGAATTTTCTTCTTCTTCTTTTTGAGTTGAATAGACCATTTATCGAGGAAGGCTTTAGGCTATATAACATCACGATGCAACTATTAGGAGCTAAGAAATAATGGAAAATGTGAAAAAATGGGGAAAATTATTCATCCTTGAGGGCTTCCATTGCGTGCGCTGCGAAAACGGTTCAAGATACGAAAAATATATGTATGAAAGAATTATTCCACTTAAAAAGATCTAAAAAAATGTACCGGACAGTATATGTCTATCTTTTAAGATTAAGTCACTAGAACCGTTTTTATGGTAATCAAATTTGGTCGAAATTAATGCATTATTTGTTAAGAGTTATATCAACGTAATAATATTAATCTTTATCCAAATAAATGTGTTGGTGATTAAGAGTATTTAATTGTGAACAAAATTGTCTTTGACATCACTTAATTTCAATGAACATCTTAGAAGATATTACAAAACCTTATATAGCAAAACAACGTTTGCCGGATCAGCTAGTATACTATAAAAAGAAAATTGAGGCCTTTGCACTGCAGTGAAACGAAACTAGCTAATAATAATAGTAATTTAAATTATCAAACAAATTGTTTGGAGCATTCGCCGTGTTACAGACGGTAGAACACGTTCGACTCAAGGGGAATCATTTCGTAATTTTGAGATCCAAAACGATAGTGAAAACTAGAAAGCGATGTGTGGAGTTATTTCTCCGAATTATGAAACAAAATTTGTCTGCTAAGGCCAGAGGCTTGGCCGATTCACTTTCGCCGAAAACTTGTTCCATCGCTCGTTATTTTAATGTAGGAATATGAATATACTGATTATAATAATTCTTCTTTTGGGTTCCGTACCTTAAAAGAAAAAAGGAGTCCTTATAGAATAATTCCAATGACGGTCCGTCTTTGAGTCATTTTTACCAGGAACATGTTGAATTGTCAAATTGAAATTAATATTCAAACGCTCGAACTTCACTCACTTGTAACCCTAAAAGTCTTGTTTCATCCAGTATACCATAAACATCTTGATCCGCTCCAGTTGCGCAGAGATATTGCTTCAGCCAGCGTCTTCTACCGTCTGTATCACGGCGAGTGTTCTAAAGAGCTGTTTAACCTTGTTCCACCCTCCCCATTCCATAATAGAATCACTCGCGCGGGTTTACGGAGTCACAGCTATACGGTAGCTCACATCCCGGAGTTCTCTAACTCTTACCGCAGCCGAATCGTAGAGCTGTGGAATGCTCTTCTAGTGAGTATGTTTCCACCATCGTATGATATTATCCTTTGAACGAGACTTAAAGAGATATTTCTGCAGGCCGGCATTATCCCTGCGACTATCGATTGTTTTTCTTTACTGTTGATAGCCGTAGTCGGTTTTTGGACTGCATTGCTTACCATCAGGCGTGGTGTGGTCACTACGTAGAATTAGAATAAAAACATGGATAAATAAATATATGATATATATGTTATTTTATGTATACTTGTTATTTTACATTTCAATCTAAATGTTTTTAGTACGAGGCAATAAATTTCAAATATCCTTTTGAGCCCCATAAAAGGTATACCATTATATTAATATATTCATTAAATGTATTATCTAATTAATAATTACGTCGAAACCTTCTGTAACCATATTTAGTAACTTATAGTAAAGGTCAAAGAACTGAGAAAACAACTGAAGGTTATTAAAATCTCACAAATTAACTCGAAGTGACCTTGGAAATTGTATTATGTCACATGACAACCTTCCCGCAACATGTTTCGTATTTTTCGTCTCGTAGCTTTGTGAATCAACATTTTTAACACAGCTCAATAAAGTAAGTACATCGCGCCTGATGGAGAGTATAAATTAGCCCAAAAACGGCAGTAACCACAAAATGACGATAAATCATTGCTATATTAATAATCTGCGTCGTACAACTACATATAACTACATGACTACATACTTCTATGTGAACTCAAAAAGCTAAAATCAAAAACGTCAGTAATTGTCTTTGGCAATAAGTTATCATCACGCTGAATCTCTATTAGGCTAGGCAGAGAGAATGAAACGCCACTTCTCTCTATTCTTGCAAACCTCATCCGCTTCCTTAATTTATATTTATATACACTCATAAATCCCTTAATGCACTCTCGCCGATTCCGCGTACTTTTGACATTTCCCTCCATCCGCGCTCTCTTTATTTGGTCTGTGTAGGCAAGTCTCGGTCGGCCTCGGCCCCCACTTCCACTCACATTCATATAGTACATCTTTTTCGTCATCTATCCTCATTCATCCTCTCCATGTGATCGAACCATCGAAGTATACTTTACCTACATAATCTGTTTACCCTGTGCTTGCAAATACGTGAACATAAACAATAATACGAAAGTGGGTCGCGTGTCTTTAGTTATTTTGCGCGTAACTTCCTTAGAAAGCAAAATTGCAGGATGTAACTAGTTCTACAAGACATAATGTATACCATTGGACAGCAGCCAAGCGTGTATATGCCAGGTCCGCATTCAGTATTCACGTGGACACACCCTGCGTGGACCCCCTATCGCGAAAAAGTCACTCCTTATGAAAATATAAGACGTCGTGTCGGATACCATCCATATATGGTGGACGTTCCTTATATCCGCATAAAAAGATTTGCTTCTACTTTCATCATGCGAACAGCTAAGGAGTGGAATATGCTACCAGCGAGCATATTTCCACGTACTTATGAATTGGGAGTTTTTAAGAAAAGGGTGAATACGCATTTGTTTGGTGGACGCGGTTCTTTAACATTCTACCAGGTGTGATATAAGTCATGCGTCCGCCTAAAAATCATAAAGAAAATATTCGTCACCAAAATCTATTGTCTAATGTGGGCCTTAATAATAACAAATTGACCCACAATTTATTTATCGTCATCCTTCAATTTTGAGGAGGCAGGCCGATTGCCCGAACTGGGTGTTCACCACATTACACTAGTGTAAAGGCCTTCATAATGAGTCGCTTTGGCCTGTCGCTTTATGAGTTCAGTTTGTGTATATCCAATCGTTCGTATCCTTAGAGACCGATTTTAATCCCTTGGTACTCGTTGCCGTTGTTGTACTCTAATTTCTATCAGTTGCTAATTGCTACTATGTAGTGACTTTATCGAGCCTGTATAAAAAATACATAATGACCCATATTGTAAGTTCTAAGTCCATACCTGTATACAAATACTTGTTGTATGTTAAGACATATAATATAGATTTACTTGGTTAGTTATATGAAAAACCACTCTCGTGTCCGGTAAAAAGCATTCTGTGGCGCCACCTCGTTGGAAACGAAGGAAACTTTGCGTATAACCTTAATTTTCTCTACTCTATTATAAAGTCGCAATTATCTTTGTTTGCGTATTACGTAGAAATTAGTGAACAAATTTATACTCGACTTTCGCAGTTCTAAAACGATATTTTCCAACTTTTAATCATTGGTATGATTGGTTGGATAGAAGCAAAAATAAGGAGAGAAAGTTTAACAATCCAGATCACGGACGGACTTTTTTAAAAATTGTATATAGGCGCACGCTTGAACTAAATCACACCTGGTGGAAGGTGAAGATGAGTCCAATGATGAAGCGCGTCCGCCCAACAAATGCCTATTCACTCATCTTTTAAAGACTCCCAGCTCATTGGGTCGCGGAAATATGGTCGCTGGAAGCATATTCCACTCCTTAGCTGTTCGCATGAACACCACACTAACACGTAAGCACCTCATGCTCACCAATGAAGAAAAGCGTCGGTAGGAAGCCCGCATGGCATCTAATAGAAATGCCATGTGTATTAGTGGGGCGAGACCGGCGGTCAGTTCTGCTACTTGTTGGAAGAATTTAAACACACCATAAACTTAATAATTGATTTATGTTCATTGTGGTCTGTGGCGCTAGTGTCGTCTCCGTGCATCTCTATTTTTTGTCTTTGGATTCCTTTTTTCCGTTGTCGAAATATACGTCAGTTTAATTATTTTCAGTGTTTTTATTAAGTTTCCCACACTACTGATCACGTTGGGCACGACATACAAGGGCAAAGTGGATACAACTACTAATATATCTCTCCTCATACCGTAAGGGATATGGCGAATAAGACACCGTTCACTCTTTTTATACTGGTTTGATAAAGTGAGTACTGCCCACCTGATGGAAATAACAGAGTAATCCAAGAACGGCTACGACTACAAAGGGACGGTAATCCACTGTGAGCATAATTTTGTCTGAACTATTCATTAGCCTATGGGATATATCAAATCTCACCCAGCATTGGGGCACTGAGCGTTTACTCACAACTTACTTACAGCTACAGTCACAGTATCAAAGCCAGTGTTCTGAATAATTATTTAACCTTGTTCCACCCCCTCCCTTCCATAGCAGACCACACGCGCGGGTTTTCGGAATCACAGTACGATAACTCACATCCCGGCTAGGACTAAACCACGGCTGAGTATTTGAGCTGTGGAATGGTCTTCGGGTAAGTGTGTTCCCATCGTCTTATACGAGGTTCTTTAAATGAAGCGTGAAGAGATATTTGTGCAAGCCAGCAAGATCGCTGCGGCTATCGATAATTTCTTTTTACAATTAACAGTTGTTATCGACAGGCGTGGTGTGGACACTGTGCCAACTCAGGATAAAAAAAATTACTACCCAGAGACATGAATTTACTGTCAGCGAAACAGCATAATAATGCCTGGACTATTCAGTAGCCTGTCAATAAATTTTCCCCAACATCATCTTGTGTATAACGTATGTATATACAGTGCTAAATAGACTTTAACACCTAGGACATAAAGCCTACACTGATAGGCATGTTTTCTAACAAAGCTAAATCGAGCCATGAGTTAGAAAAATGTAGCGAACGACAGGAAGAGTGGCCGCGCGGGTTAGAACCAGTTTGCGGCTGTTCGAACCGGTTCTACGCGCTGTCATGTGTAAATAGAGACCCTTCTATGCTCGTAATCTATTAGATTTTGAAACAGCCCGGCAAGTGTCTAAGCGGCACTTGCAAAGCACGTTTTGGTGAAGTGGTGGTAGGGAGATTGCCCGGGATTGCGTACACGATCGTAAAGACCGTCAGAGTGACTCGCTTTGACCTGTCGCATTTCGGGATCAGCGGGTGTACATGCAGTAATTCATTAACCTGGAGACCTTCAGTCGTGTTATGTGAGCCGACATGACGTCGAGGACTCAATAGATCTTCGTCCTTACCGTCAGGATGCAATATAGCAGTAGCGTTCATTCCATAGATGCATGAAAGCATTGCATGCTCTTACGGTAAATAAGTGTGGAATAAATTGCTTAAAGTTAAACAAAAAAGGAACCATTTATATTCATATCTATTCTATATTCACGCCATCTATCTTGCCTATTAAAGCAATATAGTAGTTACTACCATAATGTAATATTCAAATTAAGAACGCGAGTTCTGCCTATCCTGTCCAAGTACCCTATGCACGTCACTCCAATATAGTCACTTATATGTTTATGTTTTTTTGATGTTGACATTCAGTCGTATTTTGGGTATTTTTATTATATAATTATTTATTCCTGTATGTTTCCCTGAAAATATTAAAAATATATGTACACAACGTCTAGAGATTATTAAAATAACCTCACAGTTTGTTAAAAAGTGGCTAAAGACAAAGCATCGCTCGGACACTGCTTCTAAACAATACAATTTTGTTCCGCACTGAAATACAATAAGTACGAACATTTCGCGTAACTTGAGTGAAAGTCACTGAATTGTTCGCTTTAAATTCCAGATTTCCTTCAACGATGTGTTTAAATTACTCGAATGGTCGTAGCTTCGAATCCCGGCACGTACCTCTAGGTTTTTCCAGATTACGTAAAAATTTAGGCACCACATGCTCACCGGTGAAAGAAAGCATCGTGAGGGAAGCCGCATGGCGTCTAATTAATGAATGATAATAATGTATATGATATGTGTATGTAATGTACTTATATATTTGTGTTCTTGTATATGTTTATTTGCATCTATGATACTTTGAATTTTAGTCTCCAATGCTGTGTATCTGTCTTATATTGATCCCTTCCTTGCTGTTTTCTGCGCGTCGACACAATAATCAGGTGTCAGCTGAAAATCAGCGCTAGGTGGCTTGACTGGTCACTTAGCATTTACTGAGCTGACGTCCCTTTGGCGCATCATCACAACACAGGGTATATGCTTTTGTTGTTTTCTGTTTTTTTTTTTTACCTATTCTGAAGTGTTGTATGTTTTGTGCCAAATAAATGTTTTTATTATTATTATTATTATTATTATTAATAGAAATATCATGTGTACTAGTGCTGTGAGAACGGCGATCTGCTGCGCTACTGGTCACAGTGGGCACGACGTATAAGCGCAAAGGGGATATAGCCATTAATGTGTCTCTGCTCACCTTGTAAGGGATATAACATGATATAATATCAAATTACCAAGTTGTTATTGTTGTTGTTGTTGTTGTTTATACATTCTACAATATTATCCTTTTTTGTTTTTTTTTTTTTTTTTTTTGAAGCGGACTAACTACTGATTGCCGGGAAAGGCATTTTCAGCTCAACCGGGCTTAGGGGGCGAGCACAGAAGGTGCTCAGCCAGCGAAGTTTTTGGGTTGGGTGGCAACGCAAGGGCACCCCTGTGGGTAAGAAACCTCGACTTGGACCGCCAGCCAAATAAAGTACTAACCCTACGGGTGATCTACCAGCGTTTCGGAAGTGACTACCTTGAGAAGAAACGCCGAAAGAAACTCAAGGCTGCATCGGAGTAGAACTGCGCCTCGGTGTGAAAACGCACCGGTTGGCAGCAGTTGACTGAACTATCCTTCTTCGGCGCCGCCGGCGACGCCGGTGTCGTGGAGTGAAAGTAGTGTGTGTGTGTACCTCACTGTTTGATCGGTCGGTGATCCTTTTGTGTTGTGTCTATATATGTATGTATATGTTTTTTCTTTTTTTGGAATTTTATTATTATTCTTTAATGTAAACTAGCTTTATATATTAATCACTGTGCATACTGTGGTGCCCTATAATTGTGGGGGCATTTATATGTTCTATTTAAGTACCATGATCCTTTTGTTTTCTTGTCTAATGTTACCCATGTTGGACACCCTATTATGTAAAATAAAAAATAAATAAAATAAAAATAAGATCTTTGCGCTACTAACACGGATTAGAATATCATGACAATATTATTAAACTCGTCAATATTAATAAGCCGTGGTATGTGGGCCGACATGACGACGGAGACTTTCAATGGATATTCATTCTTTGATTGTCGCTTTCGTTTTTGGACTTCACTGTACTTGCCACCAGGTGCACTGTAGTCATTATGTCGAGCCAGTGTAAAAAAATAAGGCTCAGGTCAGGCCCTGCATGGCATACTGTTCGCACTCTGGGACGATTCCGCCCAGTACTTACTTGACCCCCTGGATAGGTTTCAGCTGAGGGCTTTCCGCGTTATTATTGATCCAGACGTTAGTAAGCATCTTGAATCAGTTATTTAGCCTTGTTCCATCCTCTCCCTTCCATAAAAGGACCACGCGTGCGGGTTTACGCAGTTACAGCTATACGTTAACTCGTATCCTGGCTAGGAGTACTTTTGGGAGTCGAAGCTGCTCGCGTCCGTAGGCTTTACCCTAGTTTCCCTACACGTGACTCCTGGGTGGTGCTAAACGAGCAGCAGCGAGGGGGTAGGGCGTCGGTGCCCGTCTGGGTCGCGACCACAGTGCATGGGTGTAAAGCCGGTCATATCGACCAGTTTCGGCTTGTCGCGGTTCGGGATCAGGTTTTGTATATCCAATAGCTCATATACCTAGAGACCTTCAGTCGTGGTATATGTGGGCCGACATGACGATGTAGACTATCAATGGATTTTCATCCTTTGATAGTCGCTTTCGTTTTTGGACTACACTGTACTTACCATCAGGTACTCTGTAGTCACTATGTCGAGCCAGTGTAAAAAAAAAAGTTCTCTAACTCTTAATTTTGCCGAGTCGTTGAACTGTGGAATGGTTTTCCAGCGAGCGTGTTCCCACCGTCTTGTGATATTGGGTCCTTTAAATAAAGCATGAATAGATATTTGCGCAGGTTTACATTATACCACGACTATTTGTTATTTTTCTTTACTTTCAATAGTTGTAATCATGTTTTGGACTGCTCTATACTTACCATCAGATGTGATGTGGTCGTTATGCCAAATCATGATAACAAAATACGAAGAGCGTTAACGCGTTTCAAGAAGCGATCTGTTTTGATTGTTTCCTCGTCTTTTTGCTTTGAGGCTTGGATTGGCTATTGTTTGTAGGAAATGCGGTCGAATATCGCGGTAACCAGATCTGCTGGTCAACCGATCTGTCTTGAAACGTTTCTTCTACAGTATGTTATAAAAAGCCTATCTGACCCGTAAAGGCGTTACTCGGTATCGATATTAGATTATATTTACGTTATCCTTTTCAGTTAAAGAACAAAAATAATTTAAATAAAGTAAATATAAAAATAATGAGTCTGAGAAAACTTTACAAACAAAGGAAAAAGGAAAGCAAAGGATCATTCTAGTAGGTTATGATCTCGCTAATCCCAAATACCGTTTATCAATTAAATCTTTAATTCAACTTTAAACTGATTTTTTTAAGTAAACCAAACTTAGGTCGCATGTAAAATAATTCCTCAGTGTGTGTAAAATAATTCCTCAGCGAAGTGCCTCAATTTTAATAATAATAACTGTTCAATATACACAAAAAAAAAAAAAAAATGTATTATGGTTACATTATCGTGGCACCAGTAGGCACTTATCGGGCTAGACAGAGTTTTGAAAACATACTGTATAACTTTGTAGTTGTTTGCTTGAATACTTGGAGTATGCCGTGTTTTATTACATAGCCTGCTTAGTCTGTACTCCTATACGATATTTATCTTTATGAGGCTCTAAAGGGAATGCCAGAACTGGATCGCGATTTTGATCACTGTGATTCTGTGGTAGACGTTCCTTATAACCGCACGAAGAGATTCGCTTCTACATTCATACTTCCAGCGATCATATATCCACGATCTTATGACTTTAAAATCTTGAATCCCTTCAATACTGACGAAAAGGGAGTTATACAACGATTTTTAAAAGCTTTTCAGTGTAAGTTATATGTTCATGTACATAACGACACATAGAGATTATTAATGACCTCACAACTTGTCAAAAACTGCTTTTATGACCCCGTGGAAATGCTCATGGACCCTCAGGGCTACCATGAGGACTAAAACCATCGAGATGTCCCTCCTCCCGTCTGCCAAGTGCTTAGGGTCGGCAGAGCCAGCTTCTCCCGCAACATGGCACGTTGGTCAAAGTACAGAGTCTCCTCTCGCTCGCCTCATATCTTAGAGCTGTTTAGGGAGCACATCATACACAACTCACGTCAGGAAAAGTCAAAAGGTACATAAACTACAATAAAGTATTACTGTAATAGAAGAAATTACATAAATGCAAAGTGGGTACAAAGCGTCTCAACCATCAGTCCGTTGTCCGATATAACCAATAGCGCATGTCTCTCTACCTGCGCATTACGAGTACACGCCTGCGAGTGTTCACGCTTCCTCACTGGGTAATCGGTAGACTGGGTTGCATAATATATTTTGTAGTCACATATTTCTACTCGTTATTTTGGTAATTCAACATGTGTGATTATGAAATACCCTATATTGTTAAATATACAGGCTGATTTATAGACGAGGGATATATTCAAGGAGAATATTCAGCATTCATAATAATAAGCATAATAAAGCAGAATATTGTTATTTAAATTTTTATTAGTTAAAAGAAGGTACAAATTATTGTATCCTGAAATATCTCCCTCGTCTATAAAATTACCCTGTATAAATAATAAATTAAATTGAAAAACAATGGACTTTTTTTTTCATAACACAATTTGCTTTCGGCCGGGGAAGGCCTTTACAATTTCACCGGGCTTGATAGAGCGGGCACTTAAGGTGCTCAGCCAGAAATTTATTGGTTGGGTGGCAACGCAGGAGTGCCCCTGTGGGTCCGGAGCTCGACTTCAGCGGCCAGCTAGGGAAAGAAACCTAACGGTGATCTACTAGCGTTTCAGAAGCGACTGGCCTGAGAAGAAACGCTGAAAGAAACTCAAGGCTGCGTCGAAGTGCAACTGTGCCTCGGAGCATGAACGCACCGGTTAGCGACAGTTGACTAAACTATCCTTCGTCAGCGTCGTCGTCTTATACAAACGGTAGAAAAAGCTTAGTCAGGCAATATCTCTGCGCAACCGGAGCGGTAATATAAAAAAAACAGAATCCAAATCTAAATTACACAGACAGCGGCTCTGCCCAACCTATCACAGCTCTCTATTATTAGGTAACAATGATGCTAATACATTAAATAAGTAAGTATTAGCTCTGCAACCGCAAGCGACGCCGGCAAGTCAATATCCTCGAGTATTGATTCGTCTCTTAGCGGAGAAAGCGATGCGGTTTGTATAACCATTTTCTCTATTTCGAAAAGGAAAGGCTGTCTCCATCTGTTGAGGCAGTTGGCCGTGACGATATTTGAGAAGTCTGTGTAAAAGTTTATTTAGTAATATTAGTGTATCGTCACGCTATATGCCTTTCGAGGTGAGCTGAGATTCATTAGTGACTGTATCCACTTTACGTATGATGATGATGATGATGATGATGTCCTGGCCGGTTTCGGCCACGGCGACTGTTTCAACACCGATTAAGAAATTCGAGGTCCAGTTTTCGGAAACAGTCAATTGCGCAGGAGATATTTAAGTGCATAAATGGACGCGCTGCCAGAAAAGCACTCTCTCGTCCGAACTCCCTCAGGCCCGATGGAAAGGAGAACCAGTACGATCGGGAGGGAGCAGGATGCAGGTTTGGTCGAGTTTTCCTTCTCTGAACACCTGGTTGTCTTGCACCTCAGCAAGAAGAGGGGGGTGCTATTCTATTCTGCCGGCAGCCACCACGGCTAAGTACATATTTTTATTGGGCCTGCGGGTGGGAACCCACATATAGTGAGGGATCACTATATTCCCCTTCACCGGTGACCATGTAGTGTCTTCCATACACAATCTGGAAAAACCCAGAGGTATGCGTTAGAATAACCGAAATATATTAGGTCCTTACATATGAAATTGGCGTTTTGTATGGGAGGAACAAAAAATCGAATATTTTTTAATATAATATATTTAATTAATCAAAGTATGAACCATTATTTTATATGCACTTTTGCCATCTCATAGGTAGTTCATTGATCCCTTTACTAAAAAACCAGTCGGACGGGAATCAATAAAATCTTTGAAGGTGATTTGGAGTGCCCCATCGGAGTTGAATTTTTTCCCTTGCAAGAAGTTATCCAAATTTCGAAAAAAATGGTAATCTGTTGGAGCAAGGTCCGGGGAGTACGGAGGATGTCTTAGACTTTCCAATTGAAGCTCTTCTAATTTAGTAGCCGTCTGTTGCGCAGTGTGTGGTCTAGCGTTGTCGTGAAGCAGCAGTGACGTGGAGCGATTGACCAGCCTAGGTTGTTTAGCCGCTAGCTTTTCCATCATGGTTTGCAATTGCTGACAATAGACATCAGCCGTAATAGTCTGGCCAGATTTGAGAAAACTGTAATGAACAATACCGGCACTAGTCCACCAAACGCTTACAAGTAACTTTTTTGGGGTTAATTTTCGCTTGGGGCAGGATTTGGCTGGCTGGCCAGGATCCAACCATTGCGCTGAGCGCTTCCGATTATCGTAAAGAACCCATTTTTCATCACAGGTAATGATTCGGTTTAAAATACCTTCATTATTGTGCCGGTTTAGTAATGTAACGCAGCAGTCGACGCGCGTTTGCCGGTTTGCTTCAGTCAATTCGTGAGGTACCCACCTTTCAAGCTTTTTAATCTTCCCAATTTGCTTCAAGTGAATTAAAACAGTTTTATCACTAACATCGCAGCCTGCAGCTAACTCGGACGTGGTTTGCGATGGATCCGCTTCCACAATAGCCTTCAACTCTTCATTATCAACTTGAGTCTCAGGCCGTCCACGGGGCTTGTTCTGCAGGTCGAAATTTCCAGAACGAAAACGTTGGAACCAAAAACGAACTGTGTTTTCTTTTGCAACACGACCGCCATACACATCATTCACCCTTCGAGTTGTTTCCGCAGCACTAGTGCCACGGCGGAACTCGTACTCGTAAATAATGCGATATTTTAAGTTTTCCATTTTGTAAAATGAGTGACGCAAACAGAAAAAAACAGAAGAAAGAAACAAATGAATGACGATCATCGAAGCACAAATACACGAGTCTATAGCTGTAGAAATTTGAATTTGGAATTCCTTACCAAAGAGGAGAAATTTGTGATTAAAGTGGCCAGTACGAAAAACGCCAATTTCATATGTAAGGCCCTAATATGAAAATGACATAACGTGATGAAGTCGAAATATGACAAAGCATTTCAATGCCATACTTTTGTCTTTACAATTGTAACCAATGAGAGGAGCGAGAGGGGAAAAGAGAGAGAAGAGCAAGCTTTTAAGACGATCAGCTAGTGAGTTTTGTAGGTTGATGGTATCGCAAGGGAGCTCCTGTCGATGTCGATTTGGCAGGAAAACAATCGAAAATACTTTTTTTTTTTTAATTAATACATTACACCTGATGGAAATAACAATAAAGTCTAAGATTACCAACACCTACCAAGAGATGACAAATCGTTGATAGTTGCCATCGCTGTCGGCCCAGATATAACACTACTGAAGGTCTTTAGGAATGAACAAGTGTATTAACAACAACTGATCACGAAATGCTACAAGCCAAAGCGAGTCACTGTGACGGTCTTTATTACACTTGTGTACTGCAGTCACGAACTAGTGCGGCCAATCGCCCGACCACCTCAATGATCTACTAGCGTTTCGAAAGCGAGTAACCTGGGAAGAAACGCCAAAAGAAACTCAAAGCTGCGTCAAAATTGTTCAACCCCATATACTTTGCCCTTTTCTATTAGCACTTTCCCTGATCGAATGTTGTTTGTTTTAAGCCCTGAAGTTCGCTGGTTATTTACATAACCGAAGAAAAACTGTCGTAAAAACGCAGAAACTGCACGTAATACATTATGTAAGGAAACATAATGGACACGGAAAAACTGTATTGTTACATAGCAGTTCGGTTCAGCGATCAAGAACTAGTTCTAGTTGCAAGAATGTCTTTAACGTGACTTATGCGCGAATTAACTTACTTTTAATTATGCCTCGACGTTTCGACCTGGTAACACAAGCCATGGTTACGGGCAAACTGACGAGCCACTGAGTTTTCGTCGGGGGTGGGAAGTTACTTACTCTTTTCTCTTTTGTTCTTGATAATTTGAATATTCACTACACACAACACTCTCAATATTCGCATGTTTACAAGGCGACATATAACGAGGCTACATGACTTGTGTAACCATGTCGAAACGTCGAGTTATAATTAAAAGTAAGTTAATTCGCGCATAAGACCGTTAAAGTCTTTATAATGAGTGCAAAACACGAAAGCTTAAAATGTTTTAAAACTACGATTATTTACATAAACGCAAGCTGTTAATCAAAACATATGTTTATTCGCATGAGCATTCTTCTTCGACACCTTCGTTGACGAGCACACACACAAACACATTACATATACACATGCATTCATTTTGTTACACTGGGTGGAAAAAGTGACTACAGTGCACCTGATGGTAAGTACAATGTAGTCCAAAAACGAAAGCGACTATCAAAGGACAAAAATCCATTGACAGTCTCCGTCTTCATGTCGGCCCACATATACCACGACTGAAAGTCTCTAGTTATATGAGTTTCTGGATATACACAAGCTGATTCCGAAACGCGACAGGCCTAAACAAGTCACTATTATGGTCTTTACACTCGTGTACTGTGATCATGACACATTTCAGGTAATCGCCGTATCACCAAAGAATCCTACAAATTTCTGTTTACCCCGAAAGGGTCATAGTGTGACTATACATCATTATTATTTCATAGAAGAGTGAGATAAAAAGGTCTGATTGTCTCCATTATGAGGTCACAATTCAATACATTGATCCATGAATGGATCATTACGGATTGGGTAATATTACTAATGAGCGGGTGTTTCACACCGTTCACAATAAAGGACACCCAGGCATTGTCTAGAAAAATCTCAGAGATTACTGCCACTTTATATGAACATTGATCTGTCGGCGAAGTGACTGATTAAAATCAACGGCTTTAATTTATACTTCCGTTGCTTCCTATTTACAGGGGACAGTTTATTTCGTCCTTTGTGTATTTATTTTCATGAAATTTATATTATATGTACCTCTACAGTAGTTTCTTGTTGGCACTTCTCAACAGATACTGCTTTAATACATGTTAACGAATTATATAAAGAAAAACAAACACAACAAAGAATAAAACAAATTGTAAACTGCCATGAACATATACTCTATTTGTTTTACATGTATACATGTATGTGTATGTTTTTTTTACAGTGCGAGATTACGACTCACGACTTCTAATACAAATCAATTATTCAACAATCGAACCAATAAATTTCTATATACACCTATCCCCCGATTTACACGGTACTTGTTTTACACGTTTTCGCTTTTACATGGTTTTCCAAATAAGTTTTTTTTTTGTTTTTATCGCACTCTACTAAATGCTACTGTGTTTGAACACGTGCTCTATGTACACATCTCATGGGGAATCCCGAGCTTATGTGCTGACTTGCTGCACATGATGAAGGATAATAAAACACCTTTGGTTTTATTTTTTGTTCTTCTGTTTAATGTATTGTAATTAAATAAAAAAAACAGTGTTTCCGTAATATATTACATATTTTAACCTGTCAATGCATTTTATTTTTATTTCTGTGTACACCTAAAAATATTGCAAAAAATCACAACTGTTAAATAGCAAAATTATGCATTTTCTGCAAGCTTTTCGATTTACACGGTTTTGACTTGAAAATTTTTAATTTTCGATTTACACGTTTTTCTCAAGAACGTATCTACCGTGTAAATCGGGGGATAGGTGTATTATAAAAAAGTGTAAACAGGGGAACCTTTTATTATAGACATTAATACAAAAAACAATTGCGATGATGATTGTGACATAAAAACAATGCGTATAATATATTAGAACAATCCAAATAAATACTATAAAAGAATCCACTAAAATCTCTTTTTCTTCAATTTCAGATGGGGCACAACACAGTGCAACGATTAATCTGCATACTAGCGACGCTAGCCGTGACGTCATCCAGAAAAGATCAAACAAGATGGTCCCGACAGATCAGTTCCTACACCGCTGACATTAGCGACTGGGTCCCTCTGACAGGACCAGTTGAGAAAGAACCTTCACCGTCACATGAAAAGAAACAGCCAGTAGCAGAGCCCAGAGTACTTACCGAACCCTTCCCACCTGTGTCAAGATCAGGTGGTTTTAGCCCAGAAACATTTCCTTCTAGAAACTTCTACAATTCACCCGCAAATAGACAATTGTATTTACAATCAGTACCTTCAGCGCCACAGAACTACTTAAACGACCAAGGGTTTGGACAAAGCATCAGATTCGGTCTCTCGCCACCCAATTTTCCTCTTAGCCAAGGGTTTGTCGCACCTCAATTTGCATTCGAAAATGTCGCTTCAATAAAATCTAATTCTCAAGGAATCACAACGAATCCTATAAAATTCGAAACCGTATCAAAAACTCTGCCAGTACCTCAGACGAAATATTTCAGCCAAACTTCTAATTTAAAACCTGATTCAGCAAACGTTGAAAGATTTGTGGATGGATACAAAGCTGAGAACGCCAGTGACTATGAATATAATAGCAAACGTAAAGCTCAGTCATTACAAAAGATAAAATTTGAAAATTTCGACAAAGGCACTGTGGATATCCCCTCACACAAGAAGCCTAAAGTAGAAAAGGAAGAAGTTCAATTACTTTACGTCCCACTGGAGTCTCTAAATCGAGGACAGTTCAATTTCAGAAGTCCTCTAACTACTTCGCAATTTATTAATACTGATGTATACTCTCAAGAATTACCAAAACCAAGTCTTTTAAAGCAGACAATACCAGAGTATCAAAGACTTATTGAAAAACCTATGAATGGTTTCCCTAACCAGAACTATTTCAGCCATTTCAATTTTCAGTTATCTGACATAGATCAAATACCTAAATTCTCTACTATTACCACACCATTTCCAACATTACCACCGTCGACACCCAAGGCTAAGAAATTGAGACCTCATCAACCGCCTTTAGCTATCTTCCTAACCAAAGAATCTGTAAAATCTAACCAAATGAAAGTTAGCGACGTTCTCTCGTCATTGAAAAGCGCTAATACAATCGCAGTTTTGGATTCTGTTAACCCTATGAATGCACCAAATGTCTTTATAGGTCCGTCAACATTGAAGTCACCAGAAAACTACGTTAAATTCGAACTACCTTACCTGTCCAACATCGAGAATAGCGACAAGAAATTGAAACAACTACCCTTCTTTGTTGCACCTCTGAGTTACAACACACCACAAGGTTTTGCTAAAATTCCTTTCCCATCACCACATGTGGGATCCGTAGTCATCAATTCCCAAATCAAAGAACCCCAAACTACACAGACAACTCTACCTAGCATATCGCCAAAAACTTACCAAACGATATCTCCAACTTATCAGTCACAGAAACCTATTACTCAAAAACCTTCGATTAGCTTCTATAGCACATCAGCACCTAGGCCAAATCCACCCCCGAATTATCAGTCGAATTATTATTCTTTTGAACCCCAGACTGTATCTTCTATTAAGCCTCCAATTGAGCGTGAAATCTCAACATCTCCAAAGACTGTAAACTACTTTCTAAGTAACGTTGCTCCACAATATAACTCTCAACACGTCCGGTTTCCTCAAGATGACTTTAAAACGCCTGAAATTATCAAATATAGTACACCAAAGCATACTGAAGCCCCTGTTACTACACCAAAAAGGATTATAACTTCGACAAGAACTACAAAACCTCCTTCAACCTACCCAAATCAATTACTAGAAACCCACAATCCATATTCGATAAATCAAGCATTTCATTTTAGCACCCCATTAGACTATCACAACTATTTCGAAGATATCAAGGAGCCTAATGCAACACCTAGGGTACCTGACTTTAGACCTTCTCCAGCATTAAATCCTTTGAAGGCAACATCACCACCTAAATATGAGGAAATAATCACAGAGAAGCAAATAAATCAACAAACAGCTCCACATTATACACAAAACTACAGCCCTGAAGTCCATTATGATGATCGAAATTCAAGGTATCCTGACTTCAAGCCGTATGAATATCCAACTAATGGTGCAATAAGTGATCAAGTAACACAAACCGAGAAAACAACAAATACACCCGCAAGTAGTTCAATTCCTTCAGAATATACCGCTCCTTTTGAAACAATTTCGTCAGTGTCTGAAGCAAAACTTACAGAAACAAACCCGACTATAGCACAAACCGAATCATCACAAACATATGAATACAAGGAATATGAAACTAGTTACAATCAAGAAGAAAATACAAGCACATCAACAACGACTTCAACTACGACGACTAGAAGAACACCTGTTAGACTAAGGGGGAGACCTCGATATACCACTGCTAGAACAGACTCTAATGATTCGTCATATAGACCAACACGTAGACCGCTGCGAGAACGTCGGCCACTACCAAACAAATCACGATATGAACCTAATAAAATTACAACAGAAAAACCTATTCGAACTTCCTCAGAAGCAACAAACGAAATAACTACAAAATCAAGCAGAACAAGGACTAGAGGACGTGTGCAATACAAACCATCAGACAATGAAGAATTTTATGAAAAGAAATTTAAAACTAAAAATGGCAAAGAAGATGATTTGGCATATCAAAGAGATGTTTTGCATCAGAATTATCCAGTTACACTGACAGAACGAAGAAGTACCGTCGAAATTGAAGCTATTACCGAACCAGCAACAAAAGCATTACCTCAAAACTTTGAACCTACTACCGAAGCGTACGATACTGAAAATGCTTATACTAATGAAAAACTCTCTTATACTCAGCAAATATTCGATTCAGAAAATGATGACATTTATATACCTAAATACACTTCTCGTACTCCTATTCCAATGAAAACTGCTTATGAAGCAAATTTTCCATCGACCGTTAATGATGAATACTTCAATCAATATAAAAGAGTACGTCCAACAGATACCACATCCTATGAAACAACTGCTACGGATAAAGAAGAAAATTACTCTAAAGACACTACTGAAACTGAAAAAATCGAACAAGACGTCAACACTTACATAACTGAAGCTGTAAATACAGTGTCGGAAGAAAGTGTACCAATATATTCTATAAACAATGAAGTAAACACTGTCAAGCAGGATGATATTGCAACAGAACTAGACATCGCTGTAACGAAAAATATTCCTCAAGAAACAACCCAAATAGCTGAAGAAGTAGAAGAAAATATTGTACAAACGACACCTTCTTATAATAGAGTCCGGATACGTCCAGGAGTTGTTAGACAATATCATCCAGCTTCAACTGAACCTTCAAGACTTAAAGCAGAGAGAAAACGACCTTCCGTTACATATAGACCTGCATATGATAGACGTAGAACAACAATGCGTATAGAAGAAATAGAAGCAGATTTAAAAACTAAACAGGTTCGTGCTAGACCAGAATTTCAAGATTATAAACATCCAGTGTACAAGCCAGAACCTAAAATGGAATCTACTACGCCTTTATCTACGGAAACATCAACAAAGCGCGGTAATTTTAGACGAAGACGACCTACTTACACTACTACAACAACATCGTCCGACATATCTGTGACACGTAGGCCTTATGAGGTTAAAAACAGGTTCAGAGGCCGTAGACCTACTGAGAAACCAACAGAAAAACCAGAACAACAAACGGAAACTACGCCAACAACAACAAGAAATCCTCTTTATACTAGATATAGTCATAGGCCCAGGCTATCTGAAAGATATAACAAAAAAACTGAACCAGAAGAACCAGAAGACCAGGACACAAACTATTCCATCAACAGACCGAAATACGTTGAGCCCCAAAATGATCAGTGGTCACCCAAAATCTCAAATGATTCATTTAAACCATACAACCCTAACGATATTGTAGATGAAGACAAAATTGCGACTACAGAAGGAAAATCCCCTGAATTGGACATTATAACCGCCAGAAATGAATATGAAGATATTCTAATATCAGTAACGCCTGCATCTAATAATAGAAATAGTAAGAAAATACCTGATATTCCACCAACTTTAGAAGCTTTAGTAGAACAAAGTAAAATTACGAAGAGCGATTTTCCCGAAACTATGTCTACATTTGAAAGTATGCTGGAAGAAGTAATGAAAAGCTTAGAAGAACAAGATGAAAATGAATACACATCGAATGTAATGAAACATAAAGGGGGTGAAATCGGCGAAATCCCTCCAGAAAGAGTTATTTCCTCCGGAGATTCACAGAAAGCAACAACTGAATCTCATGAGGAAGAAGTCACTACCGTTGAGGTGACAACTGCCGAATCTGACACTCATAGTGAGGTAAACAAAGATTTGATATTTTTTATATAAATTGTAATAAAAAAGACGGTAAATATAGTATAGTATAGTAGTTGTATATTCCGAGCACTATTAAGTTGCTTGTGGTCGTCTAGTGGATGAGGGACCGGCTTTTCCTGTGCGGCAACGCGAATGGTCGTAGGTTTAAATCGCGGTACCTATCGCTGGGTTTTTCCGGATTACGCACGGATTTAGGTGACACATACTCACCGGTGAAGGAAAATATCATGCGGAAAAGCGCTTGGCATCTAATAGAAATGTCAAGTGTAAGTGCCCCGAGAATGGCGATCAGCTGCGCTACTGGTTACGTTGGGCACGACATATAAGTGCCAAGTGGATACAACCACTAATGTATCTCTGCTCACGTCGTAAGAGATATAGCGTGACGATATGTTATTATTAAGTAAACTGTATATTAATAAATATTGTACTATGAATTTACTTATACCTTGTTCATTTTACGAAGTCCACCATGACAGACAAAAAGTGGGTGGGTTTATTTTGATTCTAGTTTATTTTAATAGTGTTTTAGTACCACAATCAATGAATACTTATTCTCGCTATTTTTACTAAATATGGAAATTTACGTTCAAAAAATTGTTATAAGGGACTTCATTAAATGTATAAGTTACAGGTGATTTAATTCATAACCTCACAGTCGGTTTTCAAAAATAAATCTAAAATTATAACTGAAAAGTTAATTATAATTAAAATTAGACTTATGCTTAACCTCTGAGTGGCACTTCGTTGGAAATGGTGACGAAGCTAATAATGATTATTTTTTAATTTTCACGTTATTTTTCTTCACAATACTAAATTACCAAGCTTATAGCAGAAAGCCGTGTCAATTTGTATTAGTTTTTCACTGGACAAAATATTTTTGATTTCAGGAAGAAAATGATACCAAGAAACGCCGGCGTGGTTTTTGGAAAAAGGTAAAGGTTCGACCGGTCACTACCGAATCTTTTGAAGTAGCCGAATCGCAATATTACACAAGCACTGTCAACCGCTTAGGCGAACCAGTAAAAAAATCTAAATTAACACATGAAAAGTCCAAAACTCATGAGAAAAAAATAGCTGTAACTACTTACAAGCCGAAGTATCAATTTATTAAAGAATTATTTGAAATTGAAGACGAATCTTTAGAAGCAGTGCCAAATGTAGATATATCTAAGATCGGAGTTAATGATGAAAATAAAACTTTAGATAATAATAAGCTAACGACAGTTTTGGAGACAGAGATTGCAACTGAAAAAGTTCAAATGAGTCCTGGAGATCTAGACTTAGGTACTGGTTCACCGGATCCAACTATAGAAGACACTTATTTTACAACACCCATTGAATTAACAACAAGTAGTGTTACCAGTATAGACAGAAAATCTGATAACTTTAGCTTCATGGACTATCTTTTCGGTGTAACTTCTGAAGACAATGTTAATCCTACTGAAGATAAAGATACGTTTTCTAAGATATCAAAAATAGAAACAGCATCACAAGATGAACGACTAGTATCCACAACTGAAAGTTCATATATACCAGAAGAAATAACCACAGATAATATATTTGTTACAACAATTGTTGATAATGTAAAGAAAGTAAATAGGACAGAAGAATATAAAAATGACTCAAAAACAGAAACAACAGTAACAGAAATTGAAACTGCGTCTGTGTCCTCTTTTATGAATCCAGCTGATGTCGTCAGCACATCAGTATCAACACAAGTGTCCCACGAAACGGAGATATGCTTTAGAGGAAAATGTATCAAGACAAATAAAAACGTTAACTTTTAAACCGTAAACCTTTGAAATGCTGCAACGCACGGATTATTTCCAGGAATAAATTCGTGAGTTAGTTCTGGACTATGAATGACTTTGGTAAATGGTGCTAAGAACATGTGTTCAAAATAGTGGAAATAGTTCATTTAGAAGCTCCAAATGATATTTCTAGACCACTTTGTATTGGTTAAGTGTCTGTTTTAGTAAATATTTTAACACTATCTTTTAATTATAACTTCGGAATATAATTAAAAGTGTATGTACTTCTTTAAAAAGTTTTGTAAGGTATAAATAATTGTTGCATTATTTGTAACATTATTTTAAGACATTTTTATATTTTTAGCCATCCGCTCTACGTGGAAAATTAATACACGTGTCTCAAAAAAGGGCATGGTTACATTTATTTAATCGGATAAGATTAAAATGGTGAAATCTTGTAAATAGTATGATATGTTATTGTAAACTCTTTACTCGATTCCACCTTTTTTAAGTTTTTATTTAAATTATCAACTTTTTCGTTATCGCGGTATCGAATGAAAGTTGTATTTACTAAAATAATAGTTATTATTACATGTAATGTAAATATATTATTTAGACTGAATTCATTCGTATTAATCGTTTATTTTTAAGAATATTTTGTACTATTTTAATATAATTCTATTTATTTCTATAATATATTTCAATTAAGCACATTTTATACTAATTAAAATGAAAATTCTATGTACTGTCTACCCACCCAAGCCACTAGCTTTTATAGATAATTTTCCAATGCTGTCCGTGAACAGGTACCTAATGACAATGTAATTTGGAATAAATGTAAAAATAAACAAATTTGGTGTATTTTTTATTAATTTCGTATCCTATAATTTACAACCCAAGCAGCCTACTTACTTCGATATAAAAAAATATTAATTTTGGTTGTTAATTTCAATATGAACTTATAAGAAACAGTTAAGATTAGCAATTAAAGTATTATATCCATGTAAACTAATCTGGTGCAGTAATCATTATTGGCTCAAATTGAATTGCATTAATATTATTGCAATTTCCTTAGTATGTATCTATAATTCAACAAATTAAATAGCTCCTGTATATTTGAACAATTAGGAAAAATAACAACTATCGCAATCATACAATAAAGCATAAACAAAACGTATCAGTATTATGAGATTTATAAAAAAAAACGAACGTCAATTGGACGTTTCATTTATGTGGAGGTTGTTTTTAAAATTTTGTACCTACCAAAATATTTTTAAAAGAATCTTTAATTATTTTAACATTAATAACACGGACAATATATAAAATGGATGTAGAAACGAAAATAAAAGAAGATATGCGATTGCTTGGTTGTGAATCTGATATGAAAATAGCTCTCGCCTACCATTTATACATCTATTTAGTTGACGAAAAATTAATGTACGATACAGAATATTGTTATAATCGGGACATAGACACGCTTTACGTCGTTGCTAGGCCGAGCAAAAACGAAAAAATCAACATATATGTACCGATAGCAACATCAGAAAACATCACTATGGAAATGGTCAATAAAATTCAAGAAAACATATGCACCGTTGAGACTGGGCCTTCAATTAACTTGGCATTCATCGACAGTGACTTCACGACTGTCATATATACGTTTACGAAAGGCATTGTGGAACGTTTGCCAGCAGAAAAAGTTAGTGAACAGAAAAGGAAGGAAGAACGAAGGAGTTTTATAAACAGTGAATTGAGGAAGAAGAAGGATGATATTCTTGATAAGGCGTTAAACGGTGGATTTGTCGAGGATGATGATTGTCAGATTTTAGATTGAGCTATTTGTATGTTGTTCAAATGATTTTAAGGTAAATATTATATTCAGGTAAGGTTGAGTAAATTGAACTATTGCATTTATTTAATGAGTAAAACTATTATAACAAATAATAATATACATACAGATCAAATGTGTACACATGCATTGACACAAATCATATTGTATGTGTGTCTTTCTTTTTCTTTATACGGGCTAGACAAATTAACTAGAGCACACCTGATAGAAAGCACAGTGTAGTCCAAAACTGAAAATTACTAAAAAAAGATAAGAATCCATTCACTACTGTCAAATATTGTTTGACACTATTGACTATAGACTAAACTCTAATTGAGATGCGAGCCAACTATCCAGTGTAACTTTGATACTGTTAGTAGATGGTGTACTAACAATGTCCTGAGACAAATGCGAAATGTGGCAAGCCAATGAGAGTCACTAAAACGGTCTTTGCACTTGTGTATTATGGTCACAATCCAGCTGGAGCAATCATCATACCTCGTCATACTAGCACCACATATCCGTCTGTGTATTAACACATATTATATTTATAAATACTTCATTACTTATACCTGGCTATGTTGGACACAAAAACAACAAAACTGGTAGTAGTGAGGGGGTAGGCTATTGCTTAACTGGACAGGGTCCTTATGACTCGGGTGCAAAGACTTTCATAGTCCAAGTCAGCAGCTATAGCTTCATCCAATCACATTTTAACATTGGCCCTTTTATTTACATCTTCTTTTTCTGTTCACAGTTGGCAATATGATGACAACACAGAACCAGAAGATTGCAATCGGCTATAGGTGATACTAGCCATTTGTCACCCATAGCATGTCAGCCTCTTCACCACATTTGCTATAATAATAGATACAAATAATGTCTCTTGGTGAAGAAAGAGATGGCAGTACACTTTTGTTGAATTTAATGTGTCACCACTAAGTCTGAAATTACAGAGAAAAGCCTCACCGGTATTAGAATAATAAAGGCTAAAGACTTCACTATATGAGCATCATCTCAAGGAAAGAATCAAGTTTCCTTGTATCATTACCAGTGAATTTTAAGCCTAGAAGCACCTTGGTATACTATTATGTGATTAGTTAATAAATTGTAAAAGAATTAACAAAATAAACTTAGTTATTAATTTATTTATTATAAGGCAAGCAGTTGAAACAACTAATAAGTGCCTGTATCCTGTTATTTCACTTTTTTTTTAAATATTTTTTTTTAATTTGCTGTCTTTCTCTTAATTAATAAGATATATTTCCAGTATTTGTCTTTTTTATTATATTTAAATCATTTACCTTCACATTGTGTTCCACTATTTATTTATTTTTCGACAGGACTATTTCCTGTTGGCCGGGAGAGCCTTTACAACTTCACTTGGCTTGAGAGTGCGAGCATTCAAGGTGCTCAGGCAGCGAATTAATGGGTTGAGTGCCAATGCAAGGGCACCCCTGTGGGTATGAGCCTTGACTTGGCCTGCCAGCTAAAATACGAAACTCAAGGCTGCAACACAGTGAGATGTTCTACTATATTTAATCTATTACTTAAAAATAATGGCCCATGGGATTAGCAGCTACCATGCAACTGACATGACAGTTGTAAATAGTATACAGACATAGTGTGGCGCACTCATAGGCGTTATGCTATCAGATGAAGATAAGAATTTGCATACAAATAATTAAAACAAAAATTAAATTAATTTTAATTCTTAAACATAAGTCAAATTTTTACCAAATAATCATATTGAAGGGTGAAGGGCTATTTGATTTAAGGGACATTTTTTAGTGATTTACAAATATAAAAACGCTGTTTCCCAAAACGTGTATTACAAAATATCGCCAAATATGTCACTCAAAGCAAATAGCCTTTCACCCCTCAATATGCGTATCAATCAGTCATACTTTCTTTCTAAGGAAGATACGTTTATTCCAATCAGTTTAGATCTTTTTATTTATAATGTACTTTTCCTTTAAAAAAATTAAATTACTTATTGAATAAACATATCAATTATTTCAACACGTTTAGTAACTGTCAGGATGGCCGAGCGGTCTAAGGCGCCAGACTCAAGGTTTCCTTGCCTACTGAACGTGGGTCGAGTTATTCTGGTCCTCAATGAGGGCGTGGGTTCGAATCCCACTTCTGACAAACTTTTTTTAAATTTTATTTTCACAAAATTATAATTTCTACGCAATTATAAATCAATGATATATTTTAAAATTTTACTAAGCGAAAAGGTTACTTTGAGCTATCGGTACCGGAGAAATTTATTTTTTATATAACTTATGGTGTAATGTGTTTTTAGGAAATGGAATAGTAATATTACTTACCCAAAATATTATTTTAATTTATTTGCTATATACTTTTATTAGGTATGTCTAAGGTAAACAAATATTTCAAACCATATATTATATCCCGTATGGTCTAGTGGCTAGGATACCTGGCTTTCACCCAGGAGGCTCGGGTTCGATTCCCGGTACGGGAAGTCATTTTTTTTATACTTATTTTAAAATAAAAACGACCAAATGCAAATATATTGAAAATTGAAAACTATTAGTAGAAAAAGCCGTAACTTGTAAGTTAAAATCCATAAGTGCTTTATATTATTATCTGAATTCAATAGTGGTTTTACAGAAATAAATAATATATTCGTTTGTTGATATTATCAAGCATTTCGGAAATATTAAATCGGAAATTCAACAGAGGTATAACTTTATGTCTACAGTACATCAATAATGACAGAAAAAGTAGTTTTCAAAGTGATACTTTTCATTTCGTTTTTTTTTTTGTATGTTGTGACATGTTATTACGTACGAATGACGTCAGTGATTTGAATGTTTGAGCACTAGAAGACTAATTTCAATAATTTTTGCAACGCCTCCGTGGCGCAATCGGCTAGCGCGTTCGGCTGTTAACCGAAAGGTTGGTGGTTCGAGCCCACCCGGGGGCGGAAACCTCTTTTTACTTTTATTAAACATATCCATTAAATCATTTGCATCTACTGCTATGGGTGTCCCTATCACGCTGCAAAAATCTGATTAAGCCACCTATGTACCTGATACACTCTCAGCGAATATTACGTGAGGATCATACTCGGAAAACCTCAACCTTAAGCCTAACCAAATGTCCTGCACAACGATGTTTTAGTGAAAATTAGTTTCACGACCTATTGGAATGTAATCTCCTTTCGTTATTAGGAGCTCGGTACAATTATATCCTTATACCCCTTACTGAGTGGTTCATGAGGAAGATTTTACTGTATAACGTGTTAAGATTTTGTGTAAATTGGTTGAAATATGACGATAGTGGTGTCACAAAAACTCAACCCGCCTGAGAGATTTCATAGAAAACGCTGCCTTATCCCTTTGAGATACTACAAACCGACATATGGTGGGATTATGTCTCTTTTATACGTCTACAGAAAAGTCTGCGATGGTATATCTCTACCTTTGAGGATCACATCCTACATAACTTCTCAAAACAAGGTCAAAGTCGAATGAGGTAATTGGAAAGCTTATAATAATAAAGGGAATGGTGGTACATCTACACTTTCCAACAGATGTGATTATGTTCATGTTTCTGCCTGTAGAACATAAAAAACTTAGATTCTATTAGTTAACAAAATATTTTAATGTAAAAATAACCATTAAATTGGACCTTTCCCGTATATAACAGTAAATAGAAAGGAAAGGCCAAGTTGTGGTCATGTTTCTTTAAAATCAATTCCATACCATAATTATTAATTTTATGAAAATATTTACTAGAAGTAGAAAAATAGGCTTAGTTTGTTTTGGGTAATGTTTGGAAAAACTTCCACGGTAGTGGGTGGTGACCTGTCGCTGCCGGCGCTCGTTCGCGAGATGGTCGGCAGCGACAGGGCATGGCAGGCGGTCCTCACGTACTGTGAGGTAGTCATGGTGAGGAAGGAGGCGGCGGAGAGGAACAGGAAAGCAATAGCCGGCCCTGACAATCCGATCCGCCGCCCACGCAGGACAGGACAAAGGAGGAGGGCATTCGCCAGAGGCCTTCCTCCTTAAAACCGGATAAGAACCTTGCTTAGCCAACTAATCAACTGCTTCGTTACTATCTAAAATTTTGTGCATTTGTAACCAATGTAATTTTTTAAACATATATTTTAATGGGGATATAGCTCAGTGGTAGAGCATTCGACTGCAGATCGAGAGGTCCCCGGTTCAAACCCGGGTGTCCCCTGGCAAACAAGCTTTTTCATACTTTTTTATAGAAATTATAAATATTATCAGTTATTAATGTTTAATTTACTGACATTTTTCTGTTAACATTTTACAGATCATTTTTTATAAGTAAAGAAATGAATAAATAAAATAACCTTATTTCGCTACTCAGAGGAAATAAAACAAAAGAAAGATAATAAGAAATATGAAGATGAAAGAGATACATTTATATATCTCATATTATACAACCAGAGATGGGCAAAATGTAATCTGATTAATGATCAACGATTGCAAAATGTGGTCATCATTTTAATTTTCGTGCTCTGTAATCATGATTAAATCCATTTAAAACATAAAGAAATCATAAATGTGTATACAATCTGGGATTTTGTAGTGTTTAAAATATAAATGATCAAAATGCAGGCATATTAATGGTAAAAAATGTAAAATGTAATCGTTAATCATTTTCATTAATCTGATTACATTTTGCCCATCTATGACTAAAACTATTATTACTTATACTAAAGTCCAAGCCAAGTCAAAGTTTCGTATATATATCTCAGCCTTCTATTGTCAAACTTTATGACCGTTCTGAATGGAGCCGTGTTCTATTACGTCTGTCGCGAAAGGAGATATCACCGAGACAAAATAAATACAATACCATTTGAAATTTCATTAATAATAATTATTCAATGGTTAATTATAATTTCATAATTTAACGAAATTTATACATAAGTACTATTACCATGTATAAAGTATAAACTCAACAGTGGCTATATTCACAACGGTCATAAAGTTTGACGAAAGTTAATAGGTCTCTGTTATGGAAGCGAAAAAGCTATGTAATATAAAGAGATGCGACCTTCTATTCTTTCCGTCTGTCCCAATAGGATATTGTTGTTATTAATAACGGGTACGTTATTTACAACAATTTACAAGTTAAAACGTGTCTACAAATGTTTAGCCTTCTCTGTAGAATAAGAAATTACAAGTGGCATCTATTGTACTCTATCGCTATAACTATCGCGATACTATAAGAACTGAGAGTATTTCTTCGACATAACTTGTAGAAGTTTATATATTTATCGTTAGATGTCGCTTTATACGTCAGCTCAAAAAAAAACTGAAAAAACACCTGTTAAAATAATATACAAACTTATTTGATATTATTAACCCATCACTACCATTTAGGTACCATAAAAGAAAGAGGAATAGCTTTCATTATAGAAAATGGGTTAGTAAAATAATTTTAATATGTACCAAAAAGCCTCAATTGTATAACCATTAAATACTAGATGACGCTAAAACAAACTTTTTATAATTTTAAAAAACAATAAGTTTTATAAAGTATATTTAAAGCACATTCAAATTTATTAACACTTGCAGGAGCGCTTTTTATTCAGAAACTAATGTTATTACGTATAAGTTTTACAGCTCATTGAATTTGTCTATTATATTTTTATCAATTTATGGATCTTGGTGTATTGTAACAATTTGTAAGCAGTCGTATCATGGACTCTTTTACTTGAATCAAACATTGATTGACACACTCCTTCATTAAATATATTCTATTTACATCATTTTCTTTATACTTTGTTCCTCGTCTGACATCTCAATCAATCAACTCAAAACAACCTACACACACAATCACAATCTACACACTTTTATTTATCGGCTATCACTCATTCTACTACCTTCTACATAATGTAACGTAACTTGATGTTCTCCTTACGCACATATCTATTACAGACCTATTTGAATACTGTATAGAAATATGCTCATTTATTTGTCATTCCGAGTAGAAGGCATTGTGGACGTCTTTTGCTCCCGACTGAAACCAAGCAATGGGATACATGATAGGTGGGCATAATCATAAAAAAAAGATCAAGAGTAATCTTTATGTTTTTAATTCTAAATTGTATTTAGCTTAAAATATTTACCTCTAGTATTATTTACTCTATTGCTCCAATATTTTGTGATAAAATTTAACAAATAATAGCGGTTTTTGATTGTTTAGGCAAACTGTAGTTCAGAAATGCTAGTATTTGAAGTATTCTTTCTGTTTTAGTCATTTTTGGAAATATTAATTATATAGTTTAACGATGACGCTAAATATATTGTTTTTAGTTGAATTTTATAATTGTAGATATAGGTACAAAAATAAAAGAAAGACATACGTTGGATTACATATTTATTTCCTTATTATTAATTATAAAAATACAAAATCTTTTGAAACTCCTCGACCACAGTCTTCAATATGTTACATCTATTTAAACTTTTTCAATACAAAGCCAAGATCGGCTGTTTAAAAGGCGAACGTGCCATAGATATCTATAGATAACATGTTATTCTGGTATATATAATACTGCTATTTTACATAATTACCAGTTTTAAAGCGTATGCGCCCGACTTAAGTTAATACATTAAAAAAATAATGATTTTTAATCGAAATCAGGAACAAAGTGAAACTTTTTGCAAACAAAAATGTCCTAGTTCCGCTATTATACGCAAGATGGCGTCAACCGCCAAAGCCAAAACAAAATGGCCGACCGGCGCTATTGCAGGCGTCATAATAATTTTTATTCTCAAATTTTTCCAGTTCATATTCACTTCTCCGGCAGCTTGATCACCTGAGTTTGTGAATAATCCCAGTTTGATTCGCAGTGGTCGACTAAATCTCTTTCCGCTTCAGTTAAAACGGATAAATCGATCTCTTGACTGTCGCTAAACGGGTCTGTATAAGGATAATGCACCAACACGCAGCTGAAGTCTTTAGACGAAGAGCAACACCCCAACATCTTCCTCATTTTAGCTTCCGAATCGACCTGCGAACAATAGAAATTTTACGTCAATAATAAATCCAACTTTAGTCAAAAAATTTTTTTTTTGAAAATGTACTATATATTAATATAATTTCATGACGCAACCAAAAAAAATTATCTAGTATATTTTATTTCAGAAACTAAAAACAAAAGCTATTAAAGTCACTAGTAACCTACTGGATAACTATATTGAATATAATTAAATATATTATTAAGAAATGTTGACTCTAACTTAATATTTCGTTAACCAGTTGAAAGCATATACAAATTAAAGTAATTCAAATTTCAACATTAACAAAAAATATTAGGAACTGTGCAAGTTTGAAAAGTCCCGTGAAAAGTTTTCCCTTTCTACGGGGAAACGTGCCAAGTACTAACTGTACGAGTTCACTAAGTAAATTGCTTTACAATTTAGCATCTATTGTTTTAGTTGAGGAACAAATTCAATTTAGGTAATCTTGACGATGAAAATGTTGTGCAAAAAATACTGGCTGGGGTCAAAACTGGCCGGTCTGGCCTTTATATTTGTCCAGCATGCCACTTGCGATCTCGAAATAATTAATATTTTTCCGACCCTTGAAATAAATCTAAACAATTGTGTTTCAATTTTCATTCTAAGAAATTTAAATATTTTTTTACATTTGCAAATTCTAAGTGGAAAATTAACTCAGGTTTTTCTTGAATCTTCACTTGGGTCCAAGATGACTAACATAAGCTTTAAGAATCATCCAAACTCACCTTAATAACATAGATGTCGTTTTCGACACAAAAAGCCTGGAGCAAGACTTCTTGCATATGTGTGGCGCTGTCCCCAGGCCGTGCCTCGGCTGTGAGGCAGAAGAGGGCTCCACAGGCATTCTTCGACAAGTACTGCACCGCTGGGAGCAGCCCAATAGTCAGCCTTTTCTCCACACAAGCCCTCCTTAAGACGGTCTTGATGCACTGAGCTACTGGGCTGGGAACAAGAAATAATTTATTAGTCACTTGTCCAAAAATTATTTTAGGGATTTCATTTTATTTCCGACCTTAGGTTTTACTTCCAATACAATATATGACACACTAGATGTGGTAACATCTCCAATCATGTTAGTACGTTTGAAGCTTTATTGCAAAAAAGGAATAAATAATAATATATCGTCACGCTATACCTTTTTCGGGGTGAACAGAGATGTATTAGTGGCTTTATCTACTTTGCGTTTATATGTCGTGCCGGACGTGACCTGAAACGCAGCTGATCGCCGTTCTACACATGACATTTCAATTAGATACCATGCGGGTAAAAAGGAGTTAAATATTTTAAAAAATATATAAAACGGCAGTTGGCAACAACAGAGGCACAAGTTTGGAAAGTTAAAAACTGAATTAGCTCAAAAATGAATTTTTGCAATTTTCATAATAGTGACTCCCTAATTTTTCCCACTGTTTTTTAAAGTAAAAAATAATTTATCAAGATTATGAAGTATTAGTAATAGCAATTGTTCGAAAATAGAAAAATATTTTAAAAATCACTGAGCTTAAAAAAAAATGAAGAAAATATTTCACATTTATAAATTTGCAATAAAACTAAGTCAAGGATTAAACTATTGCATAATATTAAAATATATCATTTAAGCGTTTTCTCGAAGTTTAAGCTGAAAAATATATAATTTTTTTTGTAAATTAAATTACCTTTTAGCTGCTATACCGCTGAAACTCTCGGTTTTGACGGGAACAACTGCATCCTTGTACATTTTGGATAAGTTTATACTTCTTAACTCTGAAATTTCACTTATTTGGGACGACTTCCAAGGGTAAGTTGGAATTGTCACTGTTTTCAAACGCACTTTGCACTATAAAATCCCGTAATTATTATGCAATGGCACGTGTCTTCAAAACAAACTTGCCGTAATTTATGTCACAATAATTTCACAACTTCTTAATGATAACTAGCGTGGTTTCTCTTTGAATTCACCGTGAGGAATGTGACTCAATGACGCATTCGATTCATTTTATAGACTTCGGCGCGCATGCGTGCTGGATTATCAATGTGTGCGTTTAGTATCGACGGAGATTCCAGGAAATTCGCGCGTATTTTCTGCTGCGGTAGAGTTGCCAACTGCAACATAAAAAAACTGTACATATTTCCGTAATATTTTTAAAATTGCATATAAGACCTTTACAACTAAGTAACTTTAGTGAGGTGCTTAAGTGTGGAAGGAACAAGGTAATGTTTTAATGTAAAATAAAAATTAATAAAATACATTTTCTTAAATTAATAAATTTGAAATGTGTTTATATGTTCTTAAAGTTATATTCTCAATTCTTGTCCAATTATTGGTTATCGAGTGTCGCGTAAGATGTTTAATGAAATACTTTATTCCTCCTTTTTTTGTATTTTATGTATATAATATAAAATGAGCCACAAAATAAGTTTGTAATGTTATAAGAAAACTCTAGGTTTATGGCAACTGCTGTTGAGCTGACAACTTTTTTTTAAATTGTTGTGTGCGGTTTGTGTACATATATCATTGTAAAATATAGTATCTATGTGGATGCAAAATTTCGCTTGAATGGCCATTGATATCTTGTATCGAGGTGATACGTCAATTGTACCAGAGCTTCCCCACCCTCCGTGTGCTTTAGAAAAACTTTAAACGGAGGGAGGTCATCGATTCGAATGCGAAGTTCATTATACACTGGTTGTTTACTCGGACGTATTATCCGCGGCCGCCGCGCGTTGGTTTTCCCGTGTGGGTTTTATAATCAAACTGAGGCAAAGGAAATACTCTGTAATTTTATTTTGGAATTAGGTTATCTACACGGAGACTGATTTTAAGACAGTTGAGAATACGATTGATTAATAAATACAATAAGAAAATAATAGGAAAACTTTTTGTATGGAATGTACTATTTTTTTTAAATATTCTTTGGCTGTATGTAAAAACCCACGTCCGTGTAGGTACGCAAATTGAGTTCATTTTATTTTTGTTTTTGTGTTTATGTTTATTATGTCTTAGAAATACATCTGTAAATTATGTTCATTTGTAAACAATTTCTAAGCGTAATTCCCTTTTAGACAGCTAGCCTCTCTCAGTGACCTGTTTTCGTGTGTAAACAAGGCCGCGTGGTTTGCAGAAAATACAATAATCTGACTTTGTAGGTCACCGTAAAATAGTCTCTAGTTAGTGTTACAGTATGTAGCAAGCCTTCGACGAGTTTATACTGAGCTTCCTCAAGTTTAATCCTGTGCGACATCAATCTCAAACAATATAATAACTTCCAAGGCTTTATACATTTTTTTATAAATGATAACATGATGCGGTAAATTAATAACAAAAAAATAAAAACAAATAAATATATTATCGAATAAAGTTTATTTAAAAATAATATGAGTAATATCGTATAATGGCTGTATGGTGCAATATCCTAACCTCTTGTAAAAAATATCCCAAAAAAAACCACAGAATATTTTAGTTTTTAACATTTCTTTTATGTTACTGGATATAAATTCATAAATTTTTAATTGTATATTTTATTAAAAACTGTTTTTTTTTTAAATAAAAATTTGAACAGATTTTCTTAACAGGAAAATACATTGTACTTATTATTTCTGCAACATTACATAAATTTTGTAACCTTGGAATGCAAGGTGATACGAGTTACAAGTAAAAACTTGTACAATACACAAGGTTTGCAAAAGTTTTACAATACTTTATCGTCCGTCTCACCTAAACAGCCGTTGCTATGTCGAAAATAGAATATGTTTCGTTTAGGCACGCGGAGGCTTTCACAGTACCATTAGCGAAGTTTCAAAGATTCTCGAAAGTTCCAGGGCCTGTAGCAACTGAAATGTTGTTACCACAATTCGAATAATTCAGAACCACTCAATAATTCTATTAACGTTCAACATTTATGGGATTATCTACTCCAAGATTGTAAAGCTCAAATGCAGCTTACGTATGTCTAGTTATTCCTATATCTAGATACCTTCAGTCGTGTTAATGTCTGCCATGGCGATGGCGACTGTTAATGGATTTGTTTCTTGACTGACGCTGCTGTTCTTGAACTACAGTATGCTTCAGTATGCTTTTGATCAGATTCGGTGTATTGTTAAATTTAAAAAATACCTCATAATATAATAAAATTATACAAAACAAGCAATACATTTGAATGATTTTCGTAAACTAATTCATACTCCCTTTATTCTGTCGTAGTTTTCTTTAAATTTGTAGCATTTCGTAATAGAAGTAGACAAATTTTTAAAATGTATAGACTCGAAACTTCAATAATCATCAAAAAATCCATGTAATGTTGTAGAGGTTACATCAAAGCTTGAAAGGTCGTATACGGAAAGGCACGTGCGCTTTACTTCCCGCTACAATAGCTAGGGCTGCCCACTTGTATCAGTTGAAATAATCAATTTCATAAAAATATTCAAAAACTATATAGCATATTGCAGGGTTATTGTAATAGTAGCAAGGATGGTTGTGTTTGACCTCTTCTGTTTGAATAAAATACTGATATACTTCTTCATCACCATATATTGGAGATCGATATGCCGAAGTGAGTTAGTAGATTGTTCCTCAAATCCCAGTTCGGGCAATCACCTCAAATGTCCTACTTTGCTATTAACCCACATGTATTACTATTACATTACTATAATTTATTACCATGTATTAATATATTACCATGTATTAGTTGACAAGCCTACCCCTGAATGCTAAATAACAAGCTTACTTCGAGCCGACTAACCAAGGTTAACGCAACCAGTAAAGCTTAATAACACTGATAAGTCAAAGCCATGGTTTATGGGGGTGCGAATCATTTTGCTTTGCTACTGATTAATGTTGAAAGGTTTAGACATAAACAATAACAAAACATTTTTAATTTATTAATTAACTCTAAACTACAAAACAAATTAAACCACAAATTAAACCACACATTAAAGTCTGCGGAGGCACATTGTCAAGTTTATAGCTATCCAGTGAGTTCAGAGCAAACAGTTTTACAGGCATAGACGAATTAATTAATATGATTAGCTTCAATTAATATTACCATGTTATAATATATATTCATAACGATCTAATTTCCAACAATATTGTTTTATTTTAGTCAAAGGCTTACGGACGTGGAGGCATACGTACTCATGTCGCGAGGAAAACTAGTCTTTAATTTAAGTAACATACACTAATGGACTCTCATGGTAGATATATTGTTGTACTTTGGTTACAGAAGTAATGTTTTTCATTCCAGTATCCGTAAATTGATACGCTGTTTTTTTTAGTCAGATTGGTTATTGAATTGTAAATAATTCCAAAGTAAAGCTTAAAAAATCATAACATTCCGGACTATATTAAAAAAACATATGTTTCTAGGGGTTCGTAACGTAAAAGAAACTACTAAGTATAAACAACCACTTCGTTATCCGTATACCTGTGTCACAAGACTCTTCCTCAAGAACGCTTGGAACTGTCGACTTGAAATTAATATAAAATACTCAGTTCCTTGTTTACACTAAACAAGTTTGTTCGAAACCCTCTGTGTGCGAATCAAATTCGTACTTCGCCAGCTTTTTTTATTTCGTTATTTTCTATAATTTGTTTTCTTCTTTTAGTAACAGTTAATATTTAAAGATGCCAAGCGTTAAGTACAAAATTCCGAAAAAATCCTTTTCTATGTCATTGCAATCTAACGATGCTGAGAGGCCTCCGTTTGCCACAAGTAACTAGTTATTACGATTATTACAAAATCAATTAACGTAACCGCAATAAAGTGAATTATTTGAGTCAATCTCAACACAAAATAAACGACAACCTTTTAAATGTTATTCAAAACAAAATGAATCATGCTTCATGCATTGAATTTTCAACGCAACATGATATATTCGGACTTTGGAGTGATAAGGGCGTTAACTTTATCGGATTAATACGTACAATTTGTTCTATTGTAATGGGGAACAGCGAATGGTTTTTCTAAAGAGGGTTTCAAAAAGGGCGTTGGTCTTAATCCCACTTCTGATAACATTTAACGTGATGAAATAACACACTGGTTTGTCTATACAGCATTTATGATAGAGAATTTAATAGTTGAACTTATGGCTATTAAGTTACTGTGGTGGTTTAGTGGACAAGGGAACGGTACCGGATTGGTCGTAGGATCGAATTTCGGTACGTACCTCTGGATTGTCTAGTATGAATTTAGGCAACACATAGTCACTAGTAAAAGAAAAGATCGCAAGAAAATCCACATGGCAACTAATAGAAATGTCATGTATAGGCTGGTCACGTAGGGCATAACAACACAAAATGGATACAGCTTCGGTGTATAACCGCTAACTCATAAAGGGATATATACATATAAACATTTTTTTTTGACCTGGTGGAAAACCATGACTATTTGACCTGATGGATCGTCAGGACAGCGGTAAGGACCATTCCCCTTTGTGTCGGACTCTTACCGACTAAAACCACCAGGGTATTTCTGCTCCCGTCTGCCGAGTACTGGGTGAAAGGCAGAGCCAGCTCTCTCACGCATCTCGGCGACGTCGGGCATTTTCAAGCCTCATCCTCATCATGGAAGGGGTGTTGTACGGTGGAGCGGTACGTAGGAACACATACATACAAATCTGCTAAAATGTATTGAAAAATAATTAGGAAAATGGTATCCAGTTTAAATATCTAGGTCAGATGCGTGAAAAAAAAAGTTGTATTAATTAATACCGTTTAAAGATAACAATATAAACAATGTAAATTCCAACTAAATATAATTACGAATAACCAACCGATAATGTAAACATTAAATTAACTTCAGAAGTCCACACGAGTGAGCAAGAGGTCAAATAGTCTTGGCTCGTACTAAGAACGATAACAAGTCTGGGAAATTAAGTATCTGTTTTGACCGGAGCGTTCAATACCCGTATTTTCCCTGATTCCTGGTCTTTTTTACATTTCTCCTCATAAATAGTACTACAGTAATCTGGAAGCTCTACAGGAGGATAGGCTTTTAAACAAACGGGGATGTATTCCTTTTTTTGCGTCGGTGATTTTAAAAACAATGTTGAAAGATGAGAAAAGTATTTTTAATTCTGACGATTTTAATAAAAAAGAACTGGAATAATATATCGTCACGCTATATCCCTTTCGGGGTAAGCAGAGGCTGTATCCACTTTGAGCTTATGTCGTGACTTAAGTAGCGCAGCTGATTGCTGTTCTCACGGCACTAGTACACATGCTAAGTTGGTTTCCTCAGGATGTTTTCCTTCTTTGGTCAGCATGTAATGTTTAAGTCAGTACTTAATGTGACATAAACTCATGAATTACAAGAAATTCATTCTACAACTAGAATTAAACATGTTTTTTGAGGTGGCAAGGCGATTGTTGGAAATGGGTCATGATCATGGTACACAATTGTAAAGACCGTCATAGTGACTCACTTCGGCTTTTCGCCTTTCAAAATTAGTTTGTGTATATCCAGTTATTCATATACATAGAGACCTTCCTGGTATATGTCGGCCGACATAGCGAAAACGATTTACAACGAATTTTCTTCCCTTGGTGATCCTGATCGATTTTTGACTATATTATACTTCCTATCAGGTGCAATGCAGTCGCTTTGTTCAGCCAGTATAAAACATATATATATTTAATTTTTTAAAGTCTTCAGTTATAACTTTTCATATGGCATTATAGTGATTAGCATTTATAACAAAATCAGAGCATCTAATTTTACGTTATCATGTCTGCCATTGATAACGTAAGGTGATGATGATAAAATTGATAAGACAATATTATTAATATGAACTTTATTCCATTGTATTAAGATTTATGAAGAAATTGCGCCATATTACACCGTTTCAGTTATCATTGGCGTGAATTTGAACCTTGGGAGGTGTGGCGAATGTTTGCGGAACGTGCCACGTCTTTTCTGCCACGTGTAACGGGGTCAGCCATTAACCACGTCATATATGTTGTATGCAAATTATCATGTACTATCTAGGTAGCGACGATCACGTTGTCTTGTTCAGAGTGTCTCAACAACGTGGTATTCATTAACCAAAAACGCTAATAGAAAATAGCAAAATATATAAAAAAAAAAACATAAACATGTATGGCATCTAATAGCAATGTCATGAAGTGCCCTGAGAACACGATCAGCTGCGCTACTGGTCACGTTGGGCACGACATATAAGCGCAAATTGCTTACTCCCACTGATGTACTCTGCTCAGCTCAAAAGGGATATAGCATGACGATATATTATTATTATTAGACAGCGCTGCAGGCTTCCTCTGTGGCTTTAGGCTGATGAAGGGCCCATTTTCGCCATGTTTATATGTTTTGTATTGTCTTTTGTTTTTGTGTGTTGTTTGTATTGCTGTATTTAAATTTCTGGTTTTTTGTTGATTTGTGGCGAATTAAATACATTTTCATTTCATTTTCATTTTCATTTTCATTTTCACTATCATTTCATTTCATTTACATAAACTTTCGAAATATCACGCAACGTCGCATCTAGAAGGGGCAGGCCAGAGACTCTATCTAGGTCGGCAAACTAACTCATTACACAGCGTACCTACTGGATAATATATCTAAAAAAGTTGACCAACTTCTCCGTAAAAAATTGGCTCAAGACATTTTTAAAAATCTCATAAGACATTTTTACCACGTTTTACGTTATGCAAGGTCAAAGGTCGGATTTCGTGAAGATTACCCTTTCTGTACTATAAATGATATTTAATTTTAACAAAAGTTGTAAATCACAAAATTCCCTAAAAACTGTTCTGTGTTTTTTTAGTCTAATCCATATTAATTAGAAACAAAGGAATGACTGGAATAGAAACGGACTGTAACTTTGGCATCGGTTTCTTATCCATTTGACCACCACAGCCAGTTTATCTATATATCTTCATTTATATATTGTTCATTTAAATACACCTTGATTGTTGGTTGTACCCTACTAATAAATCATCGACCTAGAACGATACGGTATCAGTATAATCTTTATTTGCAATTTCGATTTGATTTCGCCGTCATATGTCCATTATATCGGTCATTGATGCAATAGTTGTTTAAAATTACCAAGTATTTTTAAGTTTCATCATCTACTGATGCAGATAAGTGTAAATTTTTAGCAGAAATGTGTTAAAGAACATAATAAAATAAGATTAGGTTGTTTGTTTACATTGCGCCATTCGCCTGTATTCATCTGAATAACATTATACACTTACGTTTTATAGACATTGTACATATCACCTCCAAAATCGAAGAAACATTTTCACCAATAATACTCGATTATAAATAAATAATATATCGTTATAAAAGACTGCGGTGGCTTAGTGGATAACAGTGAATTCCATATGCGGCAACGCCAATTGTTGTAAGTTCGAACCCCGGCACGTTCCTCTGGTTTTTTCCAGATTAAGCACCACATGCTTACCGCTGAAGGAAAACATCGGGAGGAAGCCCGCGTGGTATCTAATAGAAATGTCATGTGTACTAGTGCTGTGAGAACGGCGATCAGCTGCGCTACTGGTCACAGTGGGCACGACATTAAGGGCAAAGTAGATACAGCCAGTAATATACCTCTGCTCACCCCGAAAGAAATGTAAAGCGACGATATTTTTTTTTTACACTGGCTCGACATAGTGACTACAGAGTACCTGATGGTAAGTACAATGTAGTCCAAAAACGAATGCGACTATCAAAGAATAAAAATCCATTGATAGTCTACATCGTCATGTCGGCTCACGTATACCACGACTGAAGGTCTCTAGGTATATGAGCTACTGGATATACACAAGCTGATCCCGAAACGCGACAAGCTGAAAGTTGAAACTGGTCACTATGACGGGCTTTACAACCATGTACTGTGGTCGCGATCCAGACGGGCACCGATGCCATACCACCTCGCTACTGCTCGTTTAGCACCACCCAGGAGTCATGTGTAGGAAAACTAGGGTAAAGCCTACGAACGCGAGCAGCTTCGACTCCCAAAATATATTATACTATAATACTCTATATATTATAATAAATAATCAGACATTAATTTTTTTTTTTAAAGAAAATAACTGCTTTCTACCGAATTCAGTGTCTGAATACTGACAACCCCTGTGAGCACCTTAGGGCGTTCATAACAACACTTATATTAACACATATATAACAACACTTGTCCTCATTGATGTATCATCGTATAGCCTATGCCTAAACTACTGTAATTAGCGACATTACATTTTTCATTCATCACTTTTGAAGTCGAATAAAGTAACAAATGCATTTTGCCATATCTTTTTTATTTTATTTAAGCCGCCCCATATAATAATTTATGCCTAAAACATAGTGACTCCACTCCGACGCAGCCTTGAGTTTCTTTCGGCGATGCTTCTCACGGTAGTCGCTTCCGAAACGCTAGTAGATCACCCGTAGCGTGCGTATTTATTTTTGGCTGGCGGTCCAAGTTGAGGTTCGTGCCCACATGGGTGCCCTTGCATTGCCACCCAACCCATAAACTCGCTGGCTGAGCACCTTCTGTGCTCGCTCCCTAAGCCCGGTTGAGCTGTATATGGTTTTCCCGGCCCTCAGTAATTAGACTGTCATAAAAAAAAAAAAACAAAAAAAAAAATACAAATACAAAAACAAATACAAATAATTATAATAATAAACAAAATTATTATATTGTTTTTGCATTTCACAAAGATTAGTCAAAAACAAAAACATGTTATTTAGTAAAACGTGCGATAAATGTGCTGAACAAATACAGATAAACTAGACGTGCTGTGTTGCATGATATGATAAAGAAATATTCCCTAATTGAACACTTAAAGACTCGGTAATCGGACTATCGAACCGAGTTATCCGTTCTTACCATAGTGTGGCAAAATTCCTTTTATTTATATATGCAGTGATTTTTAATTAAGTATATGAATTAGTATTTGATTAAATTTTGTCTTTCTTCGTTCTCCTTTTATTATATCTATAACAAAGTAAACGTTCATTTTGATTGTGAATATTAAATTACTTTTAATGACTATGCGTTTATCCGGTAATAGTTTCATCTTGTTCTTTTTTTATTATACAGCATTATATATTACAGCATATATGTATATTTTTTTAATTATCATAACACAACCGGATCTCTTCACGCAAACCAGTGCCACAGCCTCCCTGGCCATTAAGCTATCGAAGGGCGCATTTTACTCTGTATATAGTGCATTAAGGTTATAAGTTTATTAAAAACAATGCCTTTGTTTTTATCTCTTGTACTTTTTTCTTTTCTGTATTTTTTTATTTTTGTATAGGCGAAATAAATGCTCTTCATTTAATTTAATTATCTATTTCTGACCGAAGCCGATTAATCGTCTATTGTCTAAACCTATTTCCAAAGCCGAAAGCTTTAAAAAGTTCTAAGCATTATTTTTTTAATCGTTTCGAAGAGTTTGATGATCCGGTTCTGCTAGTCTGAATTCCAGGGGCACATTTAGCGCAATTAGCTACGGCCCATAGACGGGCAAAATGTAATCAGATTAATAAAAATTATTACGATTACATTTTACATTTTTCACTATTAATATGACTGCATTTTGCTCATCTATGTTTTAAACACTACAGAATCCCAGATTGCATACACATTTATGATTTCTTAATGTTTTAAATGGATTTAATCATGTTTACAGAGCAAGAAAATTAAAATTACGACTACATTTTGTAATCGTTAATCATTAATCAGATTACATTTTACCCATCTCTGCTACGGCCCATCTTCACATTTGAATGGGTCATTAACTCGCAACAACGCTGGATTGCGAAATACACACGCAATGTATAGTAATATTTGGCAACGTGTTTTTGGCACATATTTTTTACGATCTACTCGTATACTTTCCTATTGCGTTTTACTTTCTTATGCTTATCAATGCACTGAATCACAAATAACTCAGAGTTTAGTTGGTTTCTTATAGTGTCACTGAGTGACTACATCTCACTTGATGATAAGCTCACTCCAAAAATGCTAATGACCGTTACGAACGAGAATCCATTGATAATCGCGACGGAGATTTGTATACATAGCTCTGACTTCGCTTTTACATTACAGTGAAAATGCCGTGGAGGTCTCGTGGAATGTTTCCTCTAAGCTGGACCGACCACATCAAAGCCTGTGCGTCGATTAACAGGAACATATGTCAAGTGAAAACGTGAATAGTTTTAGGTTCGAGTTCCGGCACATACATTTGGGTTTTTTGATTGTGTACGGATTTAAGCAGCACATGCTCAGCGGTGAAGAAAAACCGCATGAATGTAATAGAAATGTCATGTGTGCTAATACTGTGAGAACGGCGATCAGCTGCCCTACTGGTCCCGTTGTGGTTATAAGCTCTGCTCACCTCGAAAGGTGAATAGCGTAATGATATATTATTATAAACAGTATGTATGTAGCCCATGCTGTCCTATGATGAAATAAATTAGATTTAACCCAGTCTGTGTATTTTTTCCGCGAAGTGTACTAAATGATGAAAGATTTATAAAAATTATATCCTAGTGCCAAGCGATTCCGGTTACTCAACCGTAAAACGTAAGACGGGAAACCCACATTCGCGTCTTAAATTATTTCGGCTGATTTGACTGCAATACCGGTACGTCTTATGCTGCCTTGACCGAGTTTTGAAACTCGTGATATTGCATATCAATACGCAGTGATTTGCTGTCGTAGGCAGTTAAATTGTGCAACGACAGACGTACAATTACGCATAGTCTCAGGCGCGGCGCCCCTGAGAAAGGTTTGGACGGATAGACTCTTTACATCCACCCCTCCCAGAGAGGAAGCTTGAAAAAGGCTATTCGCTCCCCGCGCGACTTGAATGATTTTGGTTTCCTAGGCCCGAGTAGAGCGATTAGAGGGACACCCCGGGAGTTTTTAGTCAATAGGAATGTGACACACCGGGGTCATCGCCCTCACAGCGGCCCTGATGATCCTATGTAGTATTTTCCCCCTGGTTACCAATACACAACGTAATTTCTAGTATTTATATGTAAGATTACACATCGCATGTGTGCGCGGTTCGGCCGAGGAGCGGTTGATGCAATGTGAAATCTTCCATGTAAATATAAGGAATTAATCTCGTCGAATCCCCGTTTCGATCTTACTATACACCCGACGCATTGCCGCTCGCTGTGTGTTTTGCGCTTAAAATAGCTTTGCAAGTTCTTAAAGCTAATACAATTTCAAAATAATGTGCGCATTGTTAAGAGTTTATTCAGTTTCGGCACTTGCTGGAAATCGGCATCCGCCAAAAGAGCATCTTATTTTGGTTTTTTGATTTATTTGAAATTTGATTTTTTGCCCGAAGGTTGAACGAAACCGTATGTTCGGTCGGATTTTACATGTAGACCGTGTATATAGCTAATTAATTTGATTCTAGTACCTACGACAAATAACGGTGCGCTTTTGTGAATCATTTTATTGTAAAGTCCCCTATATCCCGATATAGAAACCAGTACTTCCCGGAAGCTCTCGCAAAATCCGGGTTTACTTGTTCCTATCACAAAGATAATTCAGACTTATCTTTATTCTGTTGTTTTACAATGTGAATTAAACGCCATTTTTGCCATCATACACTAATTTGCTGAAGTATTTGTTATCATGTTTTTATGAACACTTCATTTCTAGTCAATAATAAAATAAATCATGCACAAATCTAAATCTAGGTAAATAACTAGGTCTTAGTGAATAAATCATAGAAAAAAACAGTCATTCGTAAAACTGCAGGCCAGAAATCAAATTTCTTAGCTTTATAAATATTTATATGTAACTAAGCTTGACTATCATATCAGTTCAGTGGTTTCTTCGTCAAATACTCGTACACTCAATGTCTAAACAAGTTTCACTACAAAATTATTTAGAAAGCTAATTTTTTTATTTTATTTTCGTTATCATAGAATATATAGTAATATTTCGAATAGAATGGAAATTCTCCGCTCCCTACCATTTTTGCCTTCTTCATCCTGGTGCGGACTAATATGAGCAAATGGATTGTGCGTTCCGCTCCATCTGCTGTTTTTATTTTCCGATAATAAAGTCACTGTAAGCTACTATTATATTGCTGCCATAAATAACTCATTATTACTTTATTGTTTTACATATTATAATTTAATTTGTTATTATTTAGTATTAATAGTGTAATTTATTTTATTTGACTACCAATATTATTGAGTTCTTATTTTTACTTTACAATGTCATACTAAGCTTCGTGGCTGCGGGGGCCTAGTGGATGTGGGACATATCCGCGCGTGGCAACGCTAATAGTCGTATATTAGAATTTCCTACTTCTGGATTCTTCCAGATTAAGTATGTGTTAAAGCACCACATGCTCACCGGAGTTGGAAAACAAAGTGAGGAAACCCGCATGGTATCTAATAAAAATCTCATGTGTACTAGTGCGGTGAGAACCGGCGAGCAGCTGCGCTACTGGTCATGTTGGGCTGCGCTACTGGTCTTATGTATCTCTGCTCATCCCTAAAAGAAGATAACGTGACGATATATTATTATTTTCTAAGTTTTGCCAAAGAATTCACAATTTTCAAATGTTTATAATGAAGATCGATTTATAAGACAGCGTAAGGAAAATCTTTGAGATCAGTTACTCATATAGTGAAGTTGCTACGTTATCAGTCTGCATCCATCACATTATTTGACCATTTTGTGATTTCGTTTTTGAATATAGCAAATACACGCCTATACAATTAAACTGTATTATTATTTTTGGGATATGTTATGAATGTTATGACAACGAACTTTCTCCTCCTTGTTTGTTATTATGAATAACACAATGTAATTTGATGTTAATAAACACTGCTGGCGTCATAGATAGGCAAAATGTAATCAGATTAATGAAAATGATTAACGATTACATTTTACGTTTTTTACCATTAATATGGCTGCATTTTGTTCACTTATGTTTTAAACACTACAAAATCCGAGATTGTATACACATTTATGATTTCTGAATGTTTTAAATGGATTTTATCATGATTACAGAGCAGGTAAATTAAAATTACGACTACATTTTGTAATAGCCCATCATTAATCAGATTACATTTTGCCCATCTCTGGCTGGCGTCAACCCTAGGATTCATACTAGGACAGAATTTATTCATGGACACAAAGCGTTATAATTTTGTTTGTATCTGTCAAATCCATAGTTTTTCGTCGAAGTGTTTCAAATCACTTTCGACATTTTCTCTACAAAATGTAATTTTTAACATTATCAAGACTGCGCTTTAGAGTTGAGTTTGTCGTTGTTATATGTACAAAGGGAAAGAACCTAAGAGTGATTCATACATAAAAAAGCAATTTGAAATTATAAATGGAGACTGCATACTGTTGCTAAGAGGATATGGGAAACCCCAATACGCAACTTGCTTCAAGAGGGTACAGCCCCCTTCCACACAATCGAACAATACAATTACTATTATCAGCCAACTTCGTTCCACTGCTAGGCAAAGACCTGTCTTTCCATTTCCAGTATATTTTTGGATTCAAAAAGAAGGGTTTGAAGATGTAACCCATCACACAATGTCCAATGCGTGTTGGCAGGTGTGTACTATGAGCAGAAGGTGCATGCAGCAGCAATCTGCGAGCAATAATGCCTCATTATGCTGTATACCTTAGTCGGCTCTTACGCTCTTATGACACCTCCGAAGGAAGAAAAGGGCAGCACTACTGAATTCTACCGGTAAACCCTGCAGCTTGCAATACAATATATAAAATAATCAACTTACTCTTTCTTTTATTTTTTATTCTGACCCGAATAGAGATCGTACCATGTCCGATAGTCAGAATGCTCTTTATTATTAAAATAAAACTGTATCATATTTAGACTGTTTATTTTACAGATACCTAAATTATAAAATAATCACTTTGTATATTCAGTTCTCTTTTTTATCAAATAAGACTTATTAATTGTAAAGTGTAAGCAAACACCAAGTACCGTCTATAAATCTCAGCCTTAGTGACTAGTGAGTAAGCGAAATATTATTTGCAGTGTAAATAATAAGCTAATAACATATTTAACCGCAAACATGCGTTATCAAGCGTTATAAGCTATTTATAAAATCATAGGCAACTTTAAAGCTTATATAATATAAACACAGAGATTAAACCAGTTCAAACTGAAATATTAATGAGGATTTTTATATTAAATTGAAAAAATGATTGCAGCGAACCTGATGAAAATTACAATGTAGTCCAAGAACAGCCATGACTGTCAAGGGACGAAAATCCATTGACATTCGCCGTCGTCATGTCGGCCCACATATACAACGGCTGAAGATCTCTATGTATAAACCTCCGCCTTATTGTTATGTCAACTGTATTAATGCCCTGAAAACGGCGATCAGCTGCGCTATTGGTCACGTTGGGCGCAACATAGAAGCCCCAAATTAATACAGTCTCTAATGTATTTTTGCTCGCCCCGAAAGGAATAGAGCGTGACAAAACATCGAGGGGTGAAAGGCTATTTGGTTTAAGCGACAATTTTTGGTGATATAGTAATAATTATATTTGGAATCGGTAAAAAACGCTGGTCCCGAAAATGTATGTCACCAAAAAATGTCGCTTAAACCAAATAAATATCCTTTCACCCCTCGATATCATTAATCTATACTAATATTATAAAGCTGAAGAGTTTGTTTGTTTGAACGCGCTAATCTCAGGAACTACTGGTTCGAATTGAAAAATTATTTTTGTGTTGAATAGACCATTTATCGGGGAAGGCTTTAGGCTATATAACATCACGATGCATCTATTAGGAGCGAAGAAATAATAGAAAATGTGAAAAAAACGGGGAAAATTATTCATCCTTGAGTGCTTTCATTGCGTGCGCTGCGAAAACGGTTCAAGATACCAAAAATATATGTATGAAAGAATTATTCCTCTTGAAATGATCTAAAAAAATATCCGCGACAGTATATGTCTATCTTTTAAGATTAACTCACTAGAACCGTTTTTATGGTAATCTAATTGTTCGAAATTAATGCATTATTTGTTAAGAGTTGTATCAACGTAATAATATTAATCTTTATCCAAATAAATGTGTTGTTGATTAAGAGTATTTAATTGTGAACAAAATTGTCTTAGACATCACTTAATTTCAATGAACATCTTAGAAGATATTACAATAACTTATATAGCAAAACAACGTTTGCCGGATCAGCTAGTAAAAAATAAAAGTAGGGAATATCCAAAATCCGTGTTTGTAATCGTAATTCGTAGTTGTATAAGCTAATTAATTAGGCAATCGGTATTCTCAAGCCTTGCACTTGCAATAGAGGTTCACTTTCAAACGGTTGACGTCAATACGTTTACGATTGACCCGTTCACTAATAGGGTTGACACTTGCCGTTAACGCTCAACACACACTGCGAACTTTCACTGCGCGGTTTTAACCGCACATTTTGCAACACTAGGAAAATCTCTTGTATGAACACACTAGCGGTGAAAGTATTTTAGTTCACTAAAATACTCGGTCAGACACTGGGCGGTATAAAATTTACACGGTGCACTTCTCTTGTGTGAAACTAACAATTCTGGATGTGGAATGGCTTTCCGGCGAGCGTGTTCCCACTATCCTATGATATGGAATCTTTTAAGCGAAGCGTGATGAGAAACTTGTGCAGGCCGGCAGAATCGGTGCGACTACCGATGGGTTTTTCTCAATAGTCGTTTTTTGGACGGCACCATGAGTACCATCATATGTGGTGTAATCACTGTGTCAAGTCAGGTTAAAAAAACCGATGAAATGACTCTCTTGGACTGTCCTGCCCAGTAGTTACTTGATGTCCTGGATAGGTTGCAGCGGGGGGCTGTCCACGTTGTAAATGATCCTGACATTACTAAGCATCTTGAACCACCCTAGTTGTGGAGAGATATTGCCTCAGCGTTTTCTACCGTCTGTATCACAGCGAGTATTCTAAAGAGTTATTCAACCTTGTTCCATCCTCTCCATTCCATAACAGAACCACGCGCGAGGGCTAGCAGGGTCACAGCTACACGGTAACTCATATCCCGGTTAGGAATAAGAAGTTCTCTACGTTTTACTTTTGAAGAGTCTACAGTAGTATACAGCGCCATTTTTGTGTGGTAGGGCAATTGCCCGAACTGGGTCATGACCACAGTACATAAGTGTAAAGACCGACATAGTGACTCGCTTGAGCCTGTCACGTTTCGGAATCAGCTTGTGTATATCCAGTTACTCATATACCTAGAGACCTTCAGTCGTGGTATATGTGGGCCAACATGACCACGGTGACTGTCAATCAATACAAAAAAGCAAATCAATGAATTTTCATTCTTTGATGGTTACTTTCATTTTTGGACTGCAGTGTGCTTACCATCAGGTGCATTGCAGTGACTATGTCGAGCCAGTTTAAAAAATAAATAAGCCGGAAACTTACCAATGTAGCCCTTTTCGGCGTCCACTATCTGTATGGAGTTTTTAGAAGTCTGGTTATTTGTGGATATGAAATGCATGTTCGTAAACGCACCCATAACACAGGAGTAAATCCTATAAAGAGGCAACGATTATTTATTTATTTATTTATTTTATTTATAAGTACACTTACATAGACTACATTAACACATAAAAACTACAAAACATGAAGAGGATACATTATAAATGCGACTATATTTATAAGTGTAGACTACATGCACAGAAGAAAAGAAAAATAAAAATACGAGTAATACAAAAAGATATAAACTACTGTGATCAGAAAATGTTTATAACATAAATAAAAAAAAAATCAATAATCTATGGAACAATCTTCTCAAATAACATACTTTTTTTAATTTGTATATAGTTTCGTTAAATATCAATAGATCTCGACATATTATTGTATAACTAAAAACAAACTATATTATAAAAAAACTGGCAGCCCTATAGATAATAACAGTTATAAATACAGGTAATCATGATACAAGATCACGCGCGTATTAATCAGGCACGCACTACCGATATATGCTATGTGAATAAGTCCATGTTGTCGTATTAGCAGTACTACAGTTGCTTTTATCAACCACCTTCAAAAAAGAAGAGGTTCAATGTTCAGTTGTGTTAATTTTTTATGTGTGTTCACTTTAACTTTTATGTGTCCTTGTGGGAATTATCATGGACCGTCAGGATAGCGGTGAGGGCTGTCGCTCCGGTGTGCCAGACTCTTACCGACTAAAACCACCAAGGTGTTCCTTCTCCCGTTTGCCAGGGCTAAGAGTACGGACTTGCCAACTTCCTCGGTTACTAGCGGCGTCTGGTCTTCTTCAGGCCTCGTTTAAATTGTGTGGCGAGGGAATGGTGAAAAGCGCCCTCGCCTCTATCAGTTTTCATTGTAGCGGTGTGCGGGAACACATCGCACACCACTCACGCCTGGGTATTGGGCGACGCACTCCCTCAAACGTGACGATCGGTGTTAATCTGTTATGGAAGAGCGCCGCTGGCGTAGGCCCTCCTCCATTGTCTTGTCCTGCCGGAGAGGCGGATAGGATTAGGATTAGGGTTGGAAATTGCCTCTCGATCCTTCTCCGCAGCTTCCTTTATGTTCCTTACCTTCACACAAAAAGAGAGTGCTGCTTGCCATGGTTCATCGCCAGGGACCATCGCGCGAGCGAGTGCCGGAAGCGACAGATCTCCGCCTAGTACCCTGATGTATAATCACCGACTTCTCCGCCATTTAGGTCATCCAGCAAGCGTGTTCCCACCGTCCTATGATATTGGGACCTTTAATCGACGCGTGAATGATATTTGTACAAGTCGGCATGATAACTGCGACTACCGATTTTTCTTTACTGTTGATAGTTGTAGTCATTATATGGACCTACCAACAGGCGTGGTGTGGTCAGTATGGCGAGTTAAATAAAAAAAAAAACGAGTAAGAAACCCTAAAAACAATTTGCAAATAATCACTTATGCGCCATCATAAATAGATACACTGGTACTCTGAATCTCAACAAAATTACACAAAATATTGTAAATGCGCAGATCATAACAACGCCGATGACTTGTGTAATATACTGATTGAAATTGTAAGGCACGTTGTGTAATATTGTCAAGTCATTGTGACTGTCGCATCGATAAATGACCGGCTGCCACAGAAACTAACGCACTGTAAACAGGATTGACGTCCAAGATTGGAACGGGAGCAGTTATGTTCTCTATTTCATCTATAGAAGAATTACTGATTTTTGTTGTGGTCTTTGGGATGAGTTGTTATTGTGGTTGGTGCTGGGTCTGGAGATGCTGCGAAGTGCGAGGAATTGGTGATTTTTCCAATGACGTGAGATGGAGTGCGCGTCGCTTAGGCGGTTAGTTTTGACGTCAATGAGAAACTACTAAATATTAAAAATTACTAACGATTTGCTTAAAGGAACTTGTATTGTGTAGAGCCGTAAAATTTAATATGAAAACAAAACAATTTAAACAAGTTCAAACTTGTTTGAATACATTTATATATAAAATGTATGAAACAAGTTGTAATTCAATTTGACTAATTTTCAATGTTTCGATTTTTTCTGCAGGACGAAATGCTATTGGTCTAAGAGGGCTTTAGTGTCTCGCACGTCGCCTGATAAAGATGTATGGAGATATGGGCTCTTTACACCTCCCTCTTCCAGAGAAGGAGCCTAAATAGGCTATTCGCTCCTCGGGCAACTGGAAGAATAAGGTTTCCCAGGCCCGTTTAGTAGCGATTTCACCCTGGTGAGACACACCAGGAGTTTTTAGTCAGTAGGAGACTGACACCGGTGTCGCCGGCCTCACGGTGGCTCTAGTGATCTTGTGCACGGCGAATAAACGTAAAGTGGATACAGCCACTAATGTATCTCTGCTCACCTCGAAAGGGATATAACATGGCAATATGTTATCATTACTTTGTGGTTATTTGCTGTAAGTATAAAAAATAATTTCTGTGGTTATCATCAAAGTGTAAAGTACAATGGTGTGGTATGATTACAATTATCACAAACTAAACGCATTACCTAAAACAATACAAATAAACAATAAAAGTTCAGTTTTTACGCAGCTATGAAAATGATAACATTAATGGAGCGTGTTCTTTGTAGGGATGCTACAGAGACAAGCTATCGGATATCCGTACCCACAACTTATATTAATGTATCGGATATTTACGGACAATATTAAAAATTTAAATCTATATAAAGTTGGGTCTACACATTTTATCTTGTGCATTTTACAGTCTCCTATGTCAGAAAAAATTAAACTGGTTTTGTTTGTGAAACATTTATTTTACTTAAATCAGGGAGACGGCAGTCAAACTTTTTAAAAATATTTATTTCAAGTCTACAATTGTCTTGTCTAGTGCGGACTAAAGACATCCTGTTTATTGTTTTAGGATAGAAACACTACGCCACTGCTTGAAGGGAGCAAGCTGGAAGATGTAACTACGTATTGTTTTGATTTTAGTTTGTTTATTCAGTGAGGCCTGGGTATGTCAAAAGAAGCATGAAAGTAGAATTAATGCAATGGAGATGCGACCTTTTCGTTCTATATGCGGAGTAGCACTACAGTTTCGAATTGATGGCTAAACGGAAAGCACAGTAATATCAGTATGGCTGGGCTCAACGTGCTAACTGGAGTTATCCGAATATCCGAAAGAATATTTGTATCAGTCTTTAATTCATGGAATTTCCGTATTCTTATCTGAACCACACCAGAGACAACCCTAGTTGTTATCAAAACAGAACGTGGTACCGTCGGTCACCACCATCTCCGGCTGGCACTGCACGGCGGCGGACACGGTCCGTGATAACAGTACAATAGCTTTTTTAAATCCCTGATAAGATGTTATCACCTCTCAAAAGTAATTCATCATCGATTACCCATATTTTCGTGAAATTGTAAATTGGATTTTGTTGATGCAATACATGGAAAGGATTGACACGATTTCGACGATTCTTTTGCAGTTTTAATATACATATATTTTCCAACCTAAAACCATATTTATACAAGTATAAGGGCGTCTTGCACCAAACAAATTAAACCTAATTTAAGCTTGTATAAAACGCTATTTATTTAAAGCGGTTTAGTCAATGGTGATGATAATGGTGATGGTGGATGAGAGGGAGGTGGCATGCAGTGTCCGGCCCCTCTCAGAAAGAAAGCCTAAACAGGCTGTTCGCTCCCCAGCCGTCTGGAAAAATCTGGATTCCCAGGCCAGGGTAAATTGACTGGAAAGACAATCCGGGTGCTTTAGTAAGTAGGAGTCTGACACACAGGGGTCGCTGTCCTCACAGCGGCCAGGATGGTCCTATGTAGGATTTTCCCTGCCCTTAATCCGGTTCTTGATCCAACAACCAAACGAGAGCCTCTTGATATGATAGTCGAGGCTCTTTGCAATCAGCCCATTAGTTGATACAATTACTAGGACAATACTCATTGAATCCACATCCCACATTATTATTATATATTTCTTAGTTTTTCCCGTAAGAATAAATAATGTCGATGCGCAACTAAAGCATAATATTGCAATACGTCAGTATTGTAATATAAACATCTGAATTTATACTTTATCAACATGCATTAAGGTATGGTTTTGCTTTACGCGAGATTTACGACAAGGTTATTTGAGTTCGTTGAGAATCTGGCTCCCAGATTTTTTATTCTAGCGGTAATACTGGTGACGTTTGAGTTATTCCGTTGAATTATACGCATAGGAAACCGAATAAAAAAACTCTAAGTAGTTACATAGAATTGACTCAGCCAGTACGTTCGTCTGCGTTCGCAATGATGCAATGGGATAAGGAATCAGGAATATCAGAGTTGCTCAGATGACACCGGGTCTTTGGAGGAATACGGATCTCCAGGCCCGGCTAGCAGCACTTTGAGGGGCACCCCGGAGGATTTCAATCAGTAGGAGTCTGACACATCGGTGTCGCCGGAATAAAAGCGGGTAGAGGAAGTAACTTCCTGCTCCCGACGACAACTTCGCGGCGCGTCGATCTACTCATGAGCATGACCTTTGTAACAAGGTTGGAACGTCAAACCATAATTAAAAATAAGATCATTCGCGCATAGGACCCGTTAAATCTATACTATCTATACTAATATTATAAAGCTGAAGAGTTTGTTTGTTTGTTTGTTTGAACGCGCTAATCTCAGGAACTACTGGTTTGAATCGAAAAATTCTTTCTGTGTTGAATAGACCATTTATCGAGGAAGGCTTTAGGCTATATAACATCACGATGCAACAATTAGGAGCGAAGAAATAATGGAAAATGTGAAAAAAATGGGGAAAATTATTCATCCTTGAGGGCTTCCATTGCGTGCGCTGCGAAAACAGTTCAAGATACCAAAAATATATGTATGAAAGAATTATTCCTCTTAAAATGATCTAAAAAATGTCCCTGACAGTATATGTCTATCTTTTAAGATTAACTCACTAGAACCGTTTTTATGGTAATAAAGTTTGGTCGAAATTGATGCATTATTTGTTAAGAGTTGTATCAACGTAATAATATTAACCTTTATCCAAATAAATGTGTTGTTGATTAAGAGTATTTAAATGTGAACAAAATTGTCTTTGACATCACTTAATTTCAATGAACATCTTAGAAGATATTACAATTTTAAAATAAATAACTAACTAAAATGCCCAAAATAGCTATTCCACGCGGACGAAGTCGCGGACACAGCTAGTTATTTATAATCAGAGATGGGCAAAATATAATCCGATTCATGATTAATGATAAAAAAATGTCGTCGTAATTTTAATTTTGTTGCTATGTAATCATGATTATGTCCCTTCAACATATTAAGGAGTTATATAAATGTGTATGCAATTGAGGATTCCATAGTGTTTAAAACATAGATGACCAAAATGCACTCGTTTTAACGATGAAAAACGCAATATGTAATCGTAATCATTTTTCATTAATCTAATTACATTTTCCCATCTATGTTTATAATAACGACGCTTTATTTAGTTACTAGATCTGCCTTTGGCCGTCATCAGAGGGTCATTTCGATGTTTAAAACGTAATTAAGGACATTGGCTTCACTGTGAATCAACTTGAATGTGATATCGGTCAACATTTCCCGAGATCGATTCAAAAAACTGCCGCGATCGACTGGTCAATCGAGTACCACAGTATAATCATCCCTGATATATATCCCTGACAACGTAATATTTATACTTACTCGGTTTCAGAAAACAACTAATTTCAAGAAACCACTGATCTAAGTTTTGACCTTACTTATGCAATTTAAATACCCAGGACTGAATTTGAATATTTATTATTGTTATTAGCCAGTGTAATCCAATGCAAGGCAAAAGCTTTTCTCTCTTTCTTCTCTCTTTCCACTATTTTGTAGAATCTATGGGAATGAGCTTGGACGTGTAACTCAGCATACAATGTCCAATGCAGGTTGGCGGGTGTGCGCTATATGCAGAGAAGGTGCATGCAGCAGCAACCTGCTTGCAGTGCTGTATATATGAATCGGCTTTTACGACATCTCAGTATGATGAAGAGGGAGCCACTATTTAATTCTGTCGGTAAACTGTACGGTTAAATAAAATATACAAAAAACAAAAAATAAATAGGAGAATTAGTCATAATCAATTATAAAAACCAATCAATCCTTATTATCAAGGGATATTATAAATAAGATATTTCGATACTATTTATAGAATGATAATATAGATTTATTAGAATTGTATGACTGTGTATGTATTTATCTAATACATAATTCCACCCGTTATCACATGCTAAAACAACATTATATTATATTTTGTTATTTTTCCAGTAGCTAGCATAATCCTTTTAAAGGCTATTAAATAAGGCCTTAATAGTATTTTTATAATTAAAAAAAAGTATGATCACAGGACACAGATTTTGAGCTGTCAATAATGTCACTATTTCTATGATATTGGCAAAGAATTAAGAAACACTTGGAAAGATGATATAGTAAAAAATTCGTGGATCAAAATGAAGCAACATATTCTGTTTATATTTTTAGTGTTGAGGTTTACCGGCAGAATAGAATAGTGCTTCCCTCTTTATGATACTGAGTGTCGTAAGAGTAGACTAATGTATACAGCATGCCAAATTGCACGCAGATTGCAAGCATCTAGGTTTCTGCATGCACCATTTCTGCACTTAGTGTATACCCGCCAACCGGCACTGGATAAGCGTTTTATATTCAATGTCCAAACCTCTTCCCATGGATTCCACTTATAATGTGGAAAAAGGGAAGGGCTTATTGCCTTGCAGAAAAACAAAATGGCTAACGGTGAGATACCCTGGAGTTTTGTAGCCAGGAGTCTGGCATACTGGGGCAGACACCTCACGGTCGCCCGGACGACCCTGTGCAAGAATTTTCCGCAGGTTTAAACAATGTGTTCCAAAGCTAGTAATGTTTCTGTGTTTTTTATTCACGTTAATAGCCATTTAATATTCCAGTACGGGAATAGTCAATATAAAAATATTGTTTGCATAGATAATACGCGATCGTGAGCTCCAAATGTTTACAAACCTGACACGCTTCGATTCGTTGTGAGCACATCTGACCTTGGTTAGCCTCGTCAGAGGTTAACAATCTACTGGTAAATCAAAATCGAAATCCTTAACTTTGGACCCCCCAACCTTCGGAGTATTATTTTCATAGATAATATGCGACCGTGTGCCCAAATGCTTACAAATCCGTGAAATTTTGCCTCAGCGCGGGCATGTTGGACTTTGATTGGCCTTGGCAGGGGCTAGCAACCTTAGCTTATTTGTAAATCAACTATACTCAAGTCCTTAACTATGGGATCGGCAACCTTTTCTCTCTGTATTGTTTTCATTGATAATACATGAATCGTTGCCCCTAATGTTTACAAGCGTGACATGTTTTGCCTCTTCGTAGTCACGCCTGGCCTTGCTAGTGGTTAATAACCTAAAAATATATCAAAATCAAAGTCAAATCTGGTATTGTTTTTATAGATAATAGGCGATCGTGCCCCCTAATGTTTACAATCGCGGTATATTTTACCTCGTCATGGGCGCGTCTAGCCTTGCTTGGCCTTCCCAGAGTTTAACAACCTAAACCTACTTTTGAATTAAGTAAATTTAAATCCGTAACTATGGGATAATCAACCTTTTGTGTCAGTATTTTTTCATAGATAATACGCGATCGTGTCTCCAAATGTTTATAAGCACGACATATAAACTCGATATGGACACTTCTGGCTTTGTTTAGTCTTGCCATGGGTAACAACCTTTACCTACTATTAAATAAAGTACATTCAAGTCCTTAACTCTGGGTTCTCCAAAATTTTCTTTCGGTATTAACTTTATTAATAATATAAGAACCATTGTTTCATACCTTTACAAACCCGACATGCTTTGCTACGTCGTATATACCAATAACCTAAACCTAGTCTAAACTAAACCTAGTGCAAATCGTTACCGATTGATGAAATCTTTCAATTTATTTGAATATATTTTTGTATCTAATCAAATAAATGAAAATTTATTTAAGAGAAAAGGATGTGCTCATTTTTTATATAAATTATGTTAAAATAGCATTTGTATTTTAAAAAGAACATAAAAATAAAAGTAAGTTAGTTTTGTGATCAAAATGTTTTTTTTTCTGCCTTGTGTAATTTTTAACTATCGGGTTCTGGCAACACTGATTTCGTTGTGTCAGACAATACGTGTAGGTCAAGCAACTCTGACTCAGTATTAAGGTCAGTTACTGTTCACGTTGTAACACGTCTATCATGAATTGTGTTAATTTCGCCAAATGTCTACTAAACGACATAATTTAACTGCGTACTTATCACGAAGCTACAGGAAACAGTTCACAAAATTAGTAATATTATTTTTGCACATTTCTATTATTTAGCGGTATCGCTGATCGATTGTTATTATGTCTAAAGGTACAATTCGGATACCGGCCGAGTAACGACATTTAGGCCGTGACATACAACTACTATGTATGCATTTGTATAAGGCCCAGGTCAGTCCCTACATGGCATATTTTTCGCATCTCTGGGACGGTTCTTCCCAGTGCTTCACGCCCTGGATAGATTGTAGTAAAGGGCTTTCCGCATTGCCAATGATTCAGACGTTGCTAAGCATCTTGAACCGCTCCAGTTGCGCAAAGATATTGCCTCACTGAGCATTTTGATCCGTCTGTATCACGACGAGTGTTCTGAAGAGTTATTTCTATAGTTCTACCCTCTCCCTTCTATAGTAGAACCTCACGTACGGGTCTACGGAGTCACAGCTATACGATAACTCACATCCCGGCTAGAACTAAGAAGTTTTCTAACTCTTAGTTTTGCCGAGTCGTTGGGCTCTGGAATGGTCTTTAGGCGAGCGTGTTCCCACCATCCTACGATAGGGGATCCTTTAAGCGAAATGTGAAAAGAAACTTTTGCAGGTCGGCATGATATGATGATGCGACTTTAGATAGGTATTTTTTTACTATTGGTAGTCGTTGTCGTTTTTGGACTCCGCCATGTTTACCATTAGGTGTGATGTGTTCATTAAGCAAAGTCAGGATAAATAAAACTGGAAAGGCGTTCTATGTAAACGTCTGCGCGGCGCTTACAGGCGGCGTGTCAAGCACGCCACCTTGACAGTTGACAGCGCAGAACAATCGCCTACATTGGGTTTCATTTGTATATCTATATAGGAACAGAGCCCACGGCTTGACAGCCACTGATGGGTCGTTCCTGTTGGAGAACAACTGCTATAAGCTAAATCACGCCTTGAGCCCCCTGTTCTGCAATCTCTGTTTCATGCGGCCCGCGAACCGCAGTTTGACTATCCCTGCAATGTTTAGTCAAGAATAATATAACAACAACTATTTCTAAATTGTTACAGATCATGCTGAAAGACTTATCATCAATAATACTGAAACACACGATTGTCTCGCGGAGTCATCTCACTCCAGAAATTGCTCTAAGGTTGATAACTCCTGCTTCTCCTCTTTGGACAGCTAGAGAGGAAGAAACGCCCTTCAAGGACCCTTTCTGGGCATTTTACTGGCCAGGAGGTCAAGCTACTGCGAGGTAAACTCAAAATAACTACATAAACAGGTATATTATATGTACTTTTATCACTAGAAAGACTGAATATAGGTACAGCAAATACGTATATAGGGAATGAAGAGAGGAGGAGGTAAGTACAACTATTAATAAATGCTATAAGATAATATATAAAAAGTCATAATATTTTAAAAAATTGGTTCATTATAAATAAATATTTTTTTTATATAACTAAACTTTAAAAACAGTCAAAATGACTGCTCTGGGCAACCTAGTGTTAAATCGTAAATACCATGAATCTACCACCGGTTCCGAAAGCAGGACTTACCGAGAAGAGCCGGCGAGAAACTCTAAGATTCCTCTTTACTAATTAACTTTAATTCAATGTCCTATGAGAAACGCATCCTTTCCTTACCAATAAAATAATAATAATACAATATATTGTCACAAATCTACGTAAAAGTACAAATCTACGACCATTTACGGTGCCGCACATGGATACCGATCACTTATCCACAAAGCCAGGCATAAAATTAATCCTACTATATAATGTTACAAATGCGAAAATTCGTAAATATGTTTGTTACTCTTTCACAATAAAACTACTGGACAGATTTGCATGAAACTTTTACAGTAATATAGATTATACATCAGAATAACATATACGCTACAATTTGTAATGATTTTATTTAATTTTGGTCGTAATATAACTCATGTCATTAATGATACATGTCAATTAAGTCGATAAAAAATCTGGCCTCTGAGAGCTATCTTGGCGTACACTGCCTAAACCATTGGAGCTGCACAAAGATGATGTACCGAAGGATTGTTTGTCTTGAATAGTTCTAAATAAAAGTCCGCGACAGTATATATCTACCTTTTATGTGGAAACCACTATGACCCAAATTGTATATTATAATACAGAAGATATTCACTACAAATAATTTATATGGCAGAACAACGTTTGCCGGGTCAGCTAGTGGGCTTATAAAACAAACAATAAGTTGTTTGAAGTAAAACTGCGGATTTTGTACTAAATCTTTCTTTTATGTACTTATAATTCTTACTTTGTTATTTTTTTAAGTATTTCAGAGGAAATAAGCGGGAAAAACCCAGCTATTTATGTGTAACAAAGCAAGGAAATCTTTTTTTTCCTCATCGCTAATTGATTATTCTTATCGTTACTTCAAATGCCACCGAGTTCGGACGGCAAAGCCAAATTCGTGTTATTTTATTTATTTAAATAATAATCTATAGCATAATATTCGTTTACATTGTTTTTTTATCTAGACCCGGCACAGTAACCACACCACGCTTGATGGTACAGTTGGTGCAGCCTAATAACAACAACGGCTATGAACAGTAAAAAATTATCGATAGTCGCAGCAATCATGCCGGCCTGCACAAATAACTCTTCACGCTATGTTTAGAGAACCCCGAATCATGGGACGGTATGGATACGCTTGTCAGAAGACGATTCCACAGCTCAATGACTCAGGTAAAGTAAGAATTAAAGAACTTCTTAGTCCTAGCCGGGATGTGAGTTATCCTATAACTGTGTGTCTTATTCTACTATAGAAGGGAGAGAGTGGAACAAAGTTAATTAACCCTTCAGAACACCCGGCGTGGTACAGTTGTCTTTTACGGAATTATATGTTCCATCATCATCAGCCCACCCTAGTCTACTGCTGGACACAGTTCTCTACAATCAAGTGTCATTTAGCCCGGTCTTTAGCTCTTCTTATCAAATCCTTTCCGGCCACCTTGCCGAGAGGCGTCCTACGCTACGTCTGCCGATCCGCGATCTCCACTCAAGAATCCGCCTGCTCCAACGACCTCCGGTTCTTCGGCATATATGGCCCACCCACTGCTACTTCAGCTTGATAATACGGAGAACTATGTCGACAAATTTAGTTCTCTGTCGGAAAGCTTTAATTCGTACTTTATACTTCAATGAAATCCCTAACACAGCCCGCTCCATCGCTTGCTGAGCGGCCTTATACTAATGGGTTAGCTCAACCGTTAATGTCCACGTGTCGGCTCCGTACGTCATAACAGGTAGGATGCATTGGTTGAAAACTTTACAACTTATTAATATAACGAAACTGATTCAGAGATAGGCAAAATGTAATCAATGTAAAAAATGTATGAACTGGTTAATAAACAATTATGACTTGGCTTTGCGAAAACTCAGGTTATCCCCAAGTTCCTATTATACATCAATTTTTTTGTCAAAGACTACGAACTACGGCAAAGTCTTTGATCAAACATTCTAAGCAATTGAACGAAAGACCTTGACTCAGTCTGGCCGCGGCGACCGTAATATCGTTTACAACTTATCAATGAGCATTTCCAATGAATCATCTCGTTTATTTCATGACGGATGAATGAGATCTTACTGATAATAAATTATACTGAATCACAAATAAATATGTATATTTTGTATATCCCTACTTACCCCGAAACATACATAGCTTATTCTCAATATATTTCACGACCCCGAACACTTCAACTAATCATAAATACTCAAATTTGAGACGTTTTATTTTTACACTGGCACTATAAAGTGACTACAGTACACCTGTTGGTAAGTACAGTGTAGCCCAAAAACGAAAGCGACTATCAAAGGACGAAAATATATTGAGTCCTGTCGGCCCAGATAATATGCCCCTGAAGGTCTCTAGGTGTGTGAGTTACTGGACGTACACAAGCTGATCGCGAAACGCGACAGGCCAAAGCGAGTTACTATGACGGTCTTTACACTGGTGTGCTGAGGTCATGACTCAGTTGGGGCAATCGCCTTACCACCACACTATTGCCTGAACTAGGCTAAGACAATATACAAGTGTAAAGACCGTTATGGTGACTCGCTTTGGCCTGTCATTCTTTCATACCAGTTGTTTATATACTTAGAGGTAATTTGTCGCGGTATATGTGGGCCGCATGACAACCGCGACTATTAACGGATTTTCGTACTTTGAAGGGTCGTTGCAGTTCTTGGACCACATTAAACTATCAAGTACGCTATAGTCACTTTGACGGACCACTTTGAACAAATATAGCTTTTTATTTATTTAAAAGAGCATGCACACTTAAATAGTAAGGCGTATGGTTCAATTTCATTTGGCACTAGCATTGTAACAATTTAAAAAATATATTTTTGCAAAACATCACCCATAGGCTATAAATAAATTTAGCTAATTACTTGAAATGTTGTAAGGCAAGAGAATAATTTTCAATAAATATTTTACTAAATTTTCCCTTTTCTAACTAAGATCGTTTAGTATCCTTCCAAGAAATTGTTTCGATGTAAAGGCCGTTCAAAACAAAATACCCGATGTCGCATCTGCATAACTGGTTAAAAAGAGATAAAATATAAAAATCTTGGTGCGCGAAAGAGATAGAATTTGATAGTAACTTGAAAAGGATGACAGATAAGTTGCAGTGTGGAAGAAAGAGATAGCGTTGTGAGTCATCGAAGAAAGCTTTGAACAATTTATTGCATGAGTCACTTGGTATTTCATGATAATCTTTTCAATAAACATTATCTTTCTGATAAAGAGCAAGGTTCGAAACTTACGTTTGACCAATATTTGTCGTTATAACATGTCTTATAACGTATTTTTAAGCGGAAAGCGGATACTTACGTAAAAAATTCCATGAAAGTCTTATAACAATATACTATATTCCTGTAGTTTCGCATACGCGGTGACGAAATAATCAAGTTTTAGTTAACCTAGAAGACATGAGGCTAGCTGGAACGGCAGAGGGCCAATCCCCAAGGACACAGTCGAGAAGGAAAGAGAGGAGAGGCCCCTGAGCGACCGGTTAGCGAAACCTCGGTCGCGAAACCCTCCTGTTTAGTTAAGACGATCCTATGAGGGTTTTCCCCAAGAAATGAAAAGAAGACAAGAGTCCACCAAAACCAAAGTGGCTTAAGTGATGCTAAAGGCTACTCTCAACATTATCATATTTATTTTTCTTGTTTGATACAAAATGCTGATTGAAATAGCCTAAATATGATACATCTGCTGTATAGAAGAAAATCGTCATTAAAACTTTACCATATTATACCTAAAACAACTCTGTTTTGTATACATAAAATAATAAAAGAAGAATCAACAAGGTCGGTCTACGAACGACGGTATTTTAGAGGAAAATCTGTAGATTTTACTGTTGGCTATTAAGCATTATGGTCTCTATCCCCGTAGACCTTCATGAGAATTGCATCATATTAAAATGAGATCAACTTTATTCTATATCCTATTAAATCAAGAAAGAATTATCCAAATCGGTCCATAAGTGGCGGAGTAACCGGCGACCATACAGACAAATACAGCGGACCCCCCTTAATCAATTAACGTTTTGCAGGGCAATGTTGGTCTTCCGAATTTAAGCAAGCTTACCCCAAAAGAGACATAACGTGAGGATATATTATATTATTATGTATTATATTTATAGAAGAAATAATGTTGCTATTAATAATAACCAGCTTTTAGGATATTTTAAGAGCATTTATTTTGCGGTAAATATTCCAGTACCAAATTTTACTTGTGTTCAGTGAATCTGGCAGTCTCATATCAGAGACAATTACGTGGGATGAAACTAGAGCTATAAATACATTTAAAGCGTTGTAAATGAACAGATCTAGTCGAACTACAGTTCCGAGAAGGGGTCTTAATTCCGAGAACTGCTCTCCGACAGGGTAGGTGGGAGAGATAACCCCTGTCATGGGGAGGGGGCGTTTCTCAGAAAAATTTGTGAGTAAGGCTTCGTGGAAACAGCGATTATACTACACAAAGAAAACAAATTCAACTTAACATAAACAATGTAATTTACGGTGATTTATGTAATACGAACAATTAATATCTGTGATAGCAGACAGAAAGCCGTATTGTGTCATTCAAAATTAATATAATTAATAATAATAGTATTAATATATCGTCACACCATATACCTTTCGGGGCGAGCAAAGATATTTACAAAAATGCCTGTAATGATTTTGCGTATATGTCGTGCCCAACGTGACCAGAAGCGCAGCTAATCACCGTTTTCACAGCAATAGTGTATAAGACATTTCTATTAGATTCCATGCGGGGTTCCTCACGATGTTTTCCTTTACCGGTGAACATGTGGTATCTTAACCCGTACTAAATCGCGAAAAACTCATGTGTACGAGCCTGGGTTTGATCCTACGAGCATTTGCGTTGCCGCACATGGTTTCCGGTCCCTAATCCTAATGGATAATGCTCTATTGGCCACCACAGCTACATAATGAGATTCTCTTCACCATCTTGCCCTAGTGCAGTCAAATGGTTATAGTTTTAATAAGTAATTAATTAGTTAAAACGAGTTAAACGGCGACTTAAACAGGTATGTCATCATTGCCAAGCTAAAAAAACAGATTGACCTTCAAGCTTGAAACGCAACTGCACGTGTCTCTGTTGTCTGTCGGAGGGGTGCTGACTTATCCTTATTGTGGTTTTCTTGTTGTCTGGGCTGGTGTTATAGGACCTGACAAAGACAAGACCCCTGTACAAAGCAGAATGCTGCGAGCAGTTAGTGATTTTTCTGATGGAATGAGGTTGGAATACCAAATATACTAAGGACAGGTTCAAAACGATATCTATCCAGAGAGCCGTAAATCGAGTTATTAAAAAAAAACTAAATATAAATATCTGACTTTGTTAATTATTTAAATTGTTTGATTAAAGGAAGCTCGTGTAATTAAAACATTTTTTTTTTCAATTTAAATAAATAATAAATACGTCGGCATCGCTACACTAGCTTATATGTGTTTTTAAAGTGGCATAGAGCATGCTATGCTTGAAGTTTCTCTGTAGGATCGAGTCTGAAATGAGGTGAGTCGACAGAGAAGTAATATCATCAATATGTAGCACAGAGGATCAGCAGACTCAAACGGCAGAGGGCTCATCATATTAACTGAAGAATTGATAACTGTTTGGGTAGACGTAGTTGATTGGAGACGGCGCTTCGGCCAAAGTGTAAGACGCTCTCTAGCTAAGTGGAGCGACGACCTGAAAGACTGTTCTATATTTTACGCAAGGAATTTAAACAATGCAATATCTTATCTCTTCGGACGTTACTTCTCAGAAAATATTAATTTTACAAACTTATCAACGACACATTGCACGTGAATTCTAACAAACTGTGTTTTCCGTTGTTTATCGTGTAAAAATGTAAACTGTGTTGTTTGAGATTTTTTCAAAGAATACCCAATTATAGCATACCCATATAGAAATACCCAATTATAGCATAAGGTGTTATAATTGTTCCAAAACCAACAGAATGGTTCTACGAAGCTAATTAATTTTATAAGACTAGTTTTGCACCTGACCTCATTCGTTATTTCTCATTCATCCGCATTAATATAAGATTTAAATTGTTACTGGTTTTGGAGCTAAACTAAGGAAACTTGCGCTTTTATTTTATGTTGTTATGGAAAAGTAGAGCAACATAAAAATAATACATAAAAGTATACACAAGTCTGCAAAGTTTCCACAAAAATACTAATCAAAATAAAAATTAGGTTAAAGAACACAAAACAGAAATCTACAATAAAACATTCTAATAAAAATAAATACACTAATAAAAAGATTTTTACAAATGTTCTTTCCGAACCAGTGGTAGATTCATTTTATTTCTCTTTTGACGATTTAAAAGTAATTGAAAACAGGTCTATTTGAATACATTTATATTTCATTATTCAGATTTAGATTAGGTTCTGTTATAATTAGATTACGATTGGATTAGATTTAGATTAGGTGTAAGTTGGAAATTTTCATGGATATTTACTAAATTTTTAGAATAATTGTACATACAAACAAAATCCCGTTAGTGTTTTGTTAATAATAAAGATTAATTGGTGTTTTATCACAAGCAACATATTGTGAATTACAGACGTGGTACCTAATTACCATTAACACCTTGATATGTAATCGTTACTGCGTTCTTCCTGGTACATTGATGTCAGTTGCTATGTAGATTACAATAAAATTCTAAAACAAGAAATCTATATCATAAAAAAATAATCTACTTCTTTATTATTGCTGAAATTAATTACTTTATTTTACATGAGGTGTGTAGCGCCATCTGTTGTCTAATAGTGTTATCTTATATACATTTATTCGTTTTGTAAATTTTATATTGATGACATAACGATGCAGATAACTGGTCAAAGAACTTCCTTTCCTTACTAGTCGTTGTAGCCTTTAGACTACAATATACTTTCCATCAGGTTCGGTGTAATCACTTGATCGTGCCAGTATAAAATAAATTGTTTTCACCGCTAGAAGGCACGGAATCCGTAATGTTTGAAAGAACTTCGTGAAGCTTGTAGAAAATGAGCAAAACTTGTTTCAGATACATTTTAGACAACGCGAAGATTGTAGAAAATCGCAGAATCCTCGACGTGGGCTGCGGTTGTGGAGCTGGTTCAATAGCTGCTGCGCAAATGAAGGCAAAATTTGTGTTGGCTAATGACATTGATCCTTGTAAGAATTTTATTTGAAGTACATATACATTTTCAGAGCAAATCCTTTACTAGTGAGTAGTTAATATATGTAACAAATTTTGGAATGCTATGAAATAAAAAGAAAAAAGTTTGGAGATGCCGGGGATCGAACCCGGGGCCTTTCACATGCAAAGCGAACGCTCTACCACTGAGCTACATCCCCTTTTTTAGACATTGCTAAAATTAACTATAACTTTCAGATGCAATTGCAGTCACGCATATTAATGCATCTCTCAATAAAATATGTGTGAATACAAGTACAGAAGACTTTATAGGGACAAAGTGTGATGAATTTGATACAGTATTGGTTGGGGATATGTTTTATGATGAAGAATTCGCTAACTTATTGTTCGAATGGTTGCTGAAATTAAATGAGAACGGAAAAAGGGTAAACAGACGTCTTTATTTGTATTATTACAAAACATTGTTTTGTGTATGAGTAATTTTATTGTCGAAACATACAAATTATAGTGTAGCCAACTTAAAAAAAAACACATGTAACGATATTTATTTATGATGAAAAAAATTTTTTTTCTTATATAAGAAATGCAGCAAAAACATTGTTTTGTGCATGATATCGATGTCATCATTCTGCGTATCTCTCCGTTCCTAACGCGATCCGCAAGAGTTTCCGCATAGAGAACGAAGAGATCGCTTCTCCACTGCATTAATTCCACATTCATGCTTCTTCTGACATACACTACACTCTACACTATACACTATACACTCTACACTATAGTCCACTGCCGTACAGCAAAGTGGGTACCAGGACCGCTCTATGCACTGCTACTCGTGCTGTTTGCGTATTTTTTTATTTTTAGAACAGCACCCAGTGTGCCATTAACTTTGTTGCCAACAGTATCTCGCTTCTCTACATCCATGTTGTTTGCGCCGTTTATTATTATTTACATTTATTTTATTTTATATTTATAATATTTAAATATATATTTTTTTTTACGCTAGCAACACTCACTCAACATTTTATACCCCTACCTTCCTCATCCGTTTCCTTACTGGTTTCGCCTAAACTGTAATGCGCTCGCTTTGAAAAATCTCTAAAAACGCTACAACGCTTTCCTATACAATTTTACAAACGCTCTGCTTAACCCTACAACCCATGAAATTGTGGTCGGTGACGCCCGAACCAGCACCATGGACCGGGGTCGATACACAAGTAACTTCGTTCCCAGATTTTCTTCTTCTTCCTCGTCAACTCACACGCACCACATGTCGCACACACCATTTCTTGTAAACATACTACATACTACTAAGTACTAAGGTATACAATATTATTATCTTGTTCTAAACTTTCATAAACAAATGTTATGCTAGAGCTGTAGGCACAGTACAAAGATAGAAACTCGTGCCTCCATAGACCAATTTTGTATTCGTGTTACTGTACTCGCGAGTACATGAAAAATGTGCTAGAGATACACCCTTAGTCTACTTAACTTTGTATTTGATCAATGGACGAAATCTAACACTCAAAAGGTAATATATTATTTCCAGGTGTTAATAGGAGACCCAGGACGTCATGGCTTGACTGAGAAACGGCGTAAACACATTAAATTACTAGCGAAATATCAACTGCCAAGAGAAATAAATTTGGAAAACTATGGATATACCGAGACCGCCCTTTGGACTTTGACTAAATTCTAATATCTTTTATAATATTACAGTATAGTGACTACATCGCACGCGATGATAGGTTCCAGGTAGGACCCAGAAATACGATAAATTTTAGGTGTATAAACAATTATACGTGTACATGATGATCCTCAAACACGATAGGACAAAGCAAGTCACTACCGCGGTCTTTGTACTTGTGTGCTATGGCCACTGCGTGTGTGTTTTTGAGGTGGCAGGGCGATTGTCCGAATAAGTTCGTGACCACAGTACACAAATGTAAAGACTGTCACAATGACTCGCTTTGGCCTGCCGCAATTCGGGATCGGCTTGTGTCCAGTAACTCATATACCTAGAGACCTTGTATATGTGGGCTGTTACGACGATAGATACCGTCAATGGATTTTCCTCTTCTCATAAACGCTATTGTTTTTGGACTACATTGTACTTATCATCAGGTCCACTAGGTTACTAAGCCAGTTGCGGAGAGATATTGCCCCACTACGCGTTCTCTACCGTCTGTACCACGGCAAGTGTTCTGAAGAGTTATCTAATAGTTCTCAGTTTCCTGCAAAACACTCGGCAGCGAGGCCTACAATGAATATGTTTCCTTTTTTCTAATTTTGATATACTATTAGTCAATGCTTTTAAGAAGTGCTGTGGTTATCTGTTATTAGTATCTATTGTCGATATATAAGTAGTTCACATCATTTTATTTGTGATATATACAATAGAACCGTTGATAGCCTATAAATAAATACATAAATTTGTAGAAATAAAACAAATTATACAAAACTCATATTTTTTATTTCTAATACCAAATATCATAGGCTTTCTACAAGGCACAGCTGTTCGTTATAAAGCAATGGTACAAAATAAGGGAAGAACTCTTAAGTACATTATTATACAAAAATAAGTACAAAATATATCTACTATTATTTATTTACAATTCTATATAATTTATCTTACATTAGAGTAACACCATGGTAGAAAGTTAAAATGGTTTATTTGATTTCTCTATAAATTAATAATAATCAAGTTTGCCTCGATGATAAAAGAGTATTAACTAAAATCAGACTAATTAATGACTGAATCACAAATTTATTATGGGTCTGAAATACTCTGACATATTTTTTTACCTTTAATAATGACGGACCGAAACTTTGACAATAGCCACTTTTTGACAAGTTGTGAAGTCATTTGAATATGCTCTGTGTTTATATATAAGAATTTAATAACCATTATATTTAAAAGTTTTAAAAATTATTAGATTATTCAGTTTTAGTCAATATTGAACAGCTTTTTCTTAGGAAACTGTCGGAGCCGAAGTTTGTCGCAATGGCCAATTGGCCATTGCGAAGACGATTAATTAATCGTCTTCAGCTACGGCCTGTTATCGAACTTTAATCGGATATTTGTTAAAAATAATTTAAGAATCGGATTAATAAATCTTGATTTGATGCTTGCTAAAATATCTGCGCATTTGAAAGTTTTCCGGAAAGTGGACGAGGTCAAAGGCTTTGGTCTTCATTATTTGAAGCACATTTTATTTGGCAAGGCTCAGGTTTTAACATTAGCTGAAACTTATTTTTGTTGAGCTTAAATTATACGGAAAGTTTTGGTTAATCAATAATTATTATAGCGCCATCTATTGACAACTTTAGAAAAGCAAATATTTTATACATTGCAAGATACTGCCATCTGTCGATCAATAAAAGAACTAAATGTTAAAATTAAATTAATTACAGGTTTTTTGTAATAAAAGTGATTATAATTGATAATTATGCATAGTGTTAGCGTAAATTCCATGTTTGGATCGGGCAGTCCTTCCAGAATAATGGCTGTAGGTGTCCATGTCCATTGGGGCGTGTGGATGCATTATAAGCACTGGTTGCAGCGCAAGAGATTTCCTTGATCCGCTAACAGATGTCGCGTCAGTAACGTAACCGTTATTCACCTCACCTAAAAAAGAGAAAATATTCTGTTTATTTTTTTTTAATTAACCGTTTTCACTTTGCGTGGATGACCGAAATGCTATGACGGTGTTAAGGATCGATATAAAATCGTCGTCATAGCGGTATCTGTTGGCTAAATTCAAATAAATATATATGAGTGATCTTAGTTACTTCTGCCACTCACATTTAAAGAAACAAATGAGCGAGAAATTAAAGCGAAGCAAATATACTTTTTTATCCTGAAACGGTACAGTGACCACATCAAGTCCGATGGTAAGCGTGATGCAGTTATCAACTACAGATCAGACTATCAACAGTAAAAAAAACCTATCGATCACCCCGCCCGCAACAAATATCTCTTCACGTTTCATTTAAAGGAGCTAATATCATAGGACAGTGGGAACACGCTCGCCGAAAGAACATTCTACAGCTCAATGTCTCGGCTGCACTAACAATTAGCGAACTCCTTAATCCTAAGTGGGATGCAAGTTGCCATATAGCTGTGACCAGAGATAGGCGAAATGTAATCTGATAAATGATTAACGATTACAAAATGTCGTTGTGATTAATTTTCTTGCTATGTAATCATAATTAAATCCATTTAAAACATTAAAAAATCTATACTAATATTATAAAGCTGAAGAGTTTGTTTGTTTGTTTGTTTGAACGCGCTAATCTCAGGAACTACTGGTTCGAATTGAAAAATTCTTTTTGTGTTGAATAGACCATTTATCGAGGAAGGCTTTAGGTTATAACATCACGATGCAACTATTAGGAGCGAAGAAATAATGGAAAATGTGAAAAAACGGGGTAAATTATTCATCCTTGAGGGCTTCCATTGCATGCGCTGCGAAAACGGTTCAAGATACGAAAAATATATGTATGAAAGAATTATTCCTCTTGAAATGATCTAAAAAAATGTTTCGGACAGTATATGTCTATCTTTTAAGATTAAGTCACTAGAACCGTTTTTATGGTAATCAAATTTGGTCGAAATTAATGCATTATTTGTTAAGAGTTGTATCAACGTAATAATATTAATCTTTATCCAAATAAATGTGTTGTCGATTAAGAGTATTTAATTGTGAACAAAATTGTCTTTGACATCACTTAATTTCCATGAACATCTTAGAAGATATTACAATAACTTATATAGCAAAACAACGTTTGCCGGATCAGCTAGTCATAAATGTGTATGCAATCTAAGATTCTGTAGTGTTTAAAACATAGATGAGCAAAATGCAGTCATATTAATGGTAAATAACGTAAAACGTAATCGTAATCATTTTTATTAATCGGATAACATTTTGCCCATCTATGGCTGTGACTCCGTAAGCTGGGAGTCGGATCTCGATTTGGACGCCCAGCCAGGAAAATAACCTAACTGTGATTTACTAGCGTTTTGGAAGAGCCTGCCTTGAGAAGAAACGCCGAAAGAAACTCAAGGCTACGTGAGAGTGGAGATTATGTCGGAATGGAGCAAGGCAGATCGTCGACACAAACGTGACATTATTCTGACCGGCCGCGGCTCGCTCCACATGCGATACCGGTTCCACAATGTGTGTCGCGACATATTGCCATATTCATGAGATGCCACTAATGTCAGATTAAATCACCTATACCAGTGATTACCTAAATTCCTTAGTGGAACCATTTAAATATTAAACAGTAAACAATTTACAGTGTTAAGAAAGTCCCGGGTATTCGTTCATTAAACATAAAATATCTTTGAGCACATAATAGAGAAACAAGTTACAAATTACATTGATATTATCTATTTGTGTATATATTTTATAATAATATATATATAAATATAAAACAAAGTCGAGTTTGTTCGAAGACTTATAACTCGAGAAAGACTGGACCGATTTTCATGGTGTTAATTTGTTGTATTTGTCTCTGTCCTGAATAGAAAAATAACTAATAAAACATAGAAAAATTGAGGAAATAACATTTATCCATAAAAAATGTTCCTAGGTTTCGTAACTGTCAAACATTTAATGTTCATCCTGTCAGTATGGTAAGCTCTTCCCTCAAATTAAACAACGTATTTAAATAAATCGCATCGACAAGATATATCCACAAAATTCGGATAACTGCGTATTTTAGATTTTAAAAATATAGAAAAATGCCAATAATGAAAAAGGATTGACATATACATAGTATATTTGTTGTCAAATGTTCATGCGAGCGTTCAGAAATTTATTTAATGTAAATTAATGAAAATATATCAAAATATCTTTTTTTCATTGTATTATTGTTAAAAGATTATTAATTAAGTTCAGCTAATCTGAAACACGACATTGAATGACTGTTAGGCGGTACGAAGATCGACGGGGCAGCTATAATTTATATATCGGGTGAGGTTGAGGTTAAGCGCAAGCCTATATATAAAAAAAAAGCGATAAGGGACTTTCAGTGCTCACGCGTCTCTGCCCACCGCCGTGTGACGAGTCGTTATGGTCCACGACTACAAGAGACTTAAACAGAGTGGAAATTATCTCATATCTCGTTTGTTATCTAATGTTCGCTGGAAATAATATGCATGAGACCTCGACATCTGTTGACCTCAAATGTTGCAATTTCATTAGCTACAGGAAATCAAGTTTTGTCACCTACATTTTTCTATGTCATATATCAACAGACTTAATAATAATATATCGTCTCCTTGTATCCACTTTGCGCTTACATGTCGTGCCCAACGTGATTAGTATCGCACCTGATCGCCATTCTCAGGGCACACGATTTTTTATTATATACTATACGGGTTAATTCACGATGTTTTCCTTCTCCAGTGAGCATGTGGTGCCTACCGTTCTTAATCTGGATAAACGAAGAAGTACCTGCCGGAATACAAACCTACGACCATTCGCGTTCCTATTCATGGATACCGATTCGTTATCCCCTGGGCCACTACAGCCATAACAACACAGTCAAAGGACTTACGATTCTTCTAATTAATAAAACTTTTAGACTAACGCTCAGTTTTAGAAACGCTCCTGAAATTTAAAAACGCTTTAAAACACTAACAAATCATAAACTCGTACGTAGTTTATGATCATAGACGGGCAAAATGTAATCAGATTAATAAAAAATATTACGATTACATTTTACGTTTTTCACTATTAATATGACTGCATTTTGCTCATCTATGTTTTAAACACTACAGAATCCCAGATTGCATACACATTTATGATTTCTTAATGTTTTAAACGGATTTAATCATGTTTACAGAGCAAGAAAATTAAAATTACGACTACATTTTGTAATCGTTAATCATTGATCAGATTACATTTTGCCCATCTCTGTTTATGATTCATTCGTTGTTAATGTTTTTAAAGTTAAGGAGCACTTCTGAAACTGGACATATGACAGTTTCCAATAAGCTAAGAAATCGTCCAACATATTAAAGTCATTAACAGATTGGAGTACTTTTTTAAAGGCCGTTGTTTAACCTCAACGACACCCGATGAAAGGTGAAGTTGAATCCGACAATGCACCGCGTCTGCCCTAAAAACGCCCATTCAATCTTCTCTTAAAAGCTGCCAAGTCATAAGAACGTGGAAATATGGTCACTGGAAGCACACTTTATTCCTTAGCTGTTCGCTTGAGGAATATAGCAACGAATATTTTCGTGTGGATATAAGGAATGTCCACCACATACGAATGGTATAGATAGATAAAGATAGAAAAACTAACAATATATCATAAAGCCTTTGTTAGCAGTTTAAATAAAATTTATATGTTGGAGAAGTGTGTTAGTTTAGTTACCTTTATAAAGCGATGGTGGCGGGTAGCCGGTGTCAGGCTGGAGACGGACGTGTCTCGTGGCTAGGATGAAGGCGAGAGCGGACAGCACGATACCGTCCAGACACCCGATTACGGCGAGAAGGTATGCCCAGCGGATGTGGCAACGACCTAGCATAAACAAACCTCTTTACACTTCTTCTTTTTAACATTACTTAACCCTTTATGGCGCCGTGTTGTATTTCTGCAACATACCACTCAAATAGAAGCAACAATAAAATAAATGCCGACAGACTGACTTTGCTTGGTGTTATACGGTACCAACAAAGCATTCTTACGATTAAGTGACAATTCAGCTCACTAGATGCCGAGACTTGTAGGTAATGATGTTTCATTGTAATGTCGAACGAATACACGCCTGTTTTCAGGTTTTCAATTTCATTTACGAAAACTTAATTCTTGGTGAAATGCTAATATTTGACTGTTGAAATTTTTGTAAGTAAGCGGTAAGAGGATGTTTTTTAATAATCTGTTCCTAATTTTACGTTTAATGATTTAGTACTAATCTAATGTTGCATTACTAGTACATGCAAGGTTTTTAAGAATTAGAAACGATACATTTTTAATATTTTTATAATTATTATTTTCGTTAACTATACACTATTTACCACCTAGTTTTTACAAAATTAACAAATTTAACGACCTTGCGCCATAAATAATCTTACTTTCTAGAACTTTGAATCGGCAAAAAAAAATCTACCTCCAGTTTTGTAAGCAGAATCTACCAGGAAGAGCCGGTAAGCAACTAGCCCAGCTTAGTTTTGAAATTAGTTGTCGTACAATGGTATTTGATGTCGGTGATCAAGTAACGGCTCTCTAGTGCAATTGGGCAGGATACTTAGTCAAATGAGTCGAGGACAAGTGGGTTAGGTAATAAACGATTAGAGTATCTCTTTTCCTTATTCTAGGAGAATTTCCTCCCAACGTCTGTTTTCTAGACACCAACGTTTGGGCTAGTCAACCAGTTTCTGAGGCGGTGTCGATGAGCTTGTGAGCAGCTTCTGACATAAAAGTTTAGAGGGGTGGGCAATTTACATCCATCCCTCCTAGAGGTGGAAGGGACTGTTCGCTCATAGGGTCATCGGAGGCATCAGGACTCTAAGGCCTGGCTTGTTGCGAGATGAAGAGACCCTCCGGTTTTTTAGCCAGTAAGAATTAGGTCAAACTGCGGATGTTGCTTTAACAGCATCCGTGAAAGTCCAATTGATGATTATCTCCGGGTTCACAAAAAAAACTCTGCTCGTTTAAGGTCGCTCAGCTTGCTATGGAGCTAGTTATGTTGGGCAATTTTCTGAAGGATAAAGGTCCGAAATGAGGTTATCCGATAGAGAACCAAAGTACCGATAAAGCTCTCTGTATTAGCAAGCTGAAGTGGCAGTGAGCAGGCCATATATGTCGAAGGACAGATGACTAATGAAGCAGGCGGAGTCTTAAATGGGGATCGCAAATTGGCAGGCATAGCGTGGGTCGCTCCACGGCAAAGTGTACTGATGCCCTGTGGAAGGTGGCCAGTAAGGATTGGATGACAAGAGCAGAAGACCGGGCTTAATAGCCCTTGTTAGGAGAGCCCTATGTCCAGCAGTGTACTAGGGTGGACTTAGCTTATGAAATCAGAACATATGTTGCTTCGCTTTTACCCGTGCGTTTTGTACTAGATAAAACTTCTAGATATTTCTTAAATCCATGGTATTAAGTACCTATATTATATTGGTCGGCCGTTGGACCACAGGTCTCCTGGACTGCGGACTCGCTCCATCCTGCAGGATACACTGCGACTCCAGCTACCATACTCGCCGCTGAAACAAACAAACATACACATTTAAATCAGTACATACAGACCCAGATCTAGGAGGGGGCAAGCCTGGAGTCACGCTGGGCACCGTGGTGCACGGTGTCCGGCGCACCGCCTGGGAGAGAGGTTCTGGAGGGGTGGGCTTTACCCAACGTAAAGCACAAAAATAGCATAAAGTGTGCAACAGGAATGTTCTTGAAAAAAGCTGCGTTGTCGTGGTTTCTAGGTTTTAGGAAATACGCCGACGACCACGCGGATGGTACACGTTTGAAATGGAGGTCCTAGCCGGGCTGTGTGCTTCCGTAAAACTGTAACTCTGCAAACCCGCATGCGTGGTTTTTTTTATAGAAATGAGAGCGTGAAACAATGTTAAATAACTCTTTAGAACACTCGCCGTGATACAGACGGTAGCAAACGATTAGTGAGGCAATATCTCAATAAAAAAAAGCGCAGACGAAGCTGTGAGTGAAAGCAAGTATTTAATCAAGAAGGAAAACCATTCATTTACACATAACAGTACCTTTTGCTTTTACTCAGAACAGTTAGTAATTCACAGCGCCACATAATCAAGTCCAATGACACGGAAACTGTTTTTCACGGTGGAAAATTCCCAGTAAGCCCATTACTTACATACAAAGACATATATAATTTATTACCCATCTATAATAATGTTACTGGTGCCTAATGCCAGATCGCATCGCATAAAATCATAAAAAGGATTACTTTGTAAACTTGAGCATTAAATACATACATTGATTTAAAATGTATTCAAATTTGAATTCTAAAACTTCTATAATAATAACAGTATCATCACGGTATATCTCTTACGGGGTGAACAGAGATACATTATTAATGCAGCTGATCGACGTTCTCACAGCACTAGTGCATAAGACTTTTTATTACAAGCTACTTACGATGTTTCCATTCACCGGTGAGCATGTGGTGCTAACATCTGTATGTAATCTGGAGGTACGTGCCGCGATTCGAACCTACGACTAGTTATTACTAGATTTTAAGTCAATATATTTATTAAATGTCGAAGTATAACTAGATAATGCTTTTTATGCTTCTATGGGATTCACGCCACTGCCTAATCGAGGTTTGCGGCTTCGGGGAAAAGAAGCACATTCGCTATAACTTTCAAACAGGTCGTTAATTTAACTAAAGCTATGATTCCTGAAACTATGATTCCCGTAAACGTCACACTGAGACAGACCTAATTGTGATAGTTAGATAAATATCCGATTATAGGTCGATTTTCAGCCGAAATCGGCCGTTGCCACAAGCTTCCTTTGACACCAAAACCAAAGTTTTTAAATCATTAATAACTATTTTTATTATTAACTAAAAGTGAATAATATAATAATTATTAAAATTTTAAACAAAAGGCTTATATTGATGTATAAAAACAACGTGTAGAGATTATTAACATGATCTTGCAACTTGTCAAAATTTCGACAGCCGAGCCACAGCTATACGGTACTTCATATCCCGGCTAGGACTAAGGAGTTCTCTAATTCTTACTGCAGCTTAGTCGTTGGGTTTTGGAATGCTCATCCGGCGAGCGTGTTCCCACCGTCCTATGATATTGGATCCTTTAAACGAAGCGTGAAGGCCACCATGTTTATTGCGATTGTAAATATGGTTTACGTTACTGTGGATAGACGTGGTTATTTTTTGGACTGCGTTATGCTTACCATCAAGCGTGATGTAGTCACAATGTCGAGTTATGATAAAAAATAGTCTTTCTCGTTCTTCCATTCCTACGTGATATGTGATCCCAGTGTGGGCGAAGCCGCAGGTACAGTGAGTATGTACAATTAATAGAGAAAAATGTTATAAAATAATACTGGTATTGCGTCAAGGTACATTAATGTTCGTATATGTGTAATTTAGAGCACTTGTGTGTAATTATTTACTGCATTTACTTGCTTACTTGGTCCATTAATGCGGAGAACGTTGATTACTCAACGTTTTCTTTTTTTAACACATACAGAATGGTTTTATAAACGAAGGAGATATGCAGCATTAGATCCTAATTCCTTTTTTTTTGCCATAGCCTTCGTTCAATCTCTAGTAATAAAAAATCACATTTTCGTTTTAGAGAGTTCATAATTTTGAAATGTTGACAAATTAGTTGTTTCGATATCAGCGATATGTTTCTTTTTCTGATTGCGTTAACATCTCAGCTAGAAATTAAAGCGATGAGGGCCATATCTCTAAATCATGTCGAAGATCTGAAGATAAATCTTAATAGTTACGTGATGTCTATAATCTATATGTTAAACGGTACGTTTGTATGTTTATACTATCTCTTTTTACAATCGATTTCGTCAAATTCACACGTATCTAGGTCGTGAGCCGTGATGGACTAACGTTCTTGAATAGTTGAGCCTTCCAACGATTTTAAGTATTATAGTAAAATTTTATAGATTATAAAAGTAGATTATATTGCAGAGATTTCGTATAATATGTTTAATTATGAAATAGTTCATAAATATGCCTCGTCTATCTGTTCATCAAGATCTTTCTTCTCAGGAATACGAGAAGGTGTATTCGTATGTGCAGTGGCCTTCCATCAATAGGCCAGACGTCGCCGGGTGCTGAGGAAGCTGGCACAGCCTTGACCTTGGCACCGGCAAATGTAAGAAGGAACAAACGTAGAAGAAAACGTAAGAAGAAGGGGGTTTTAGTCGGTGCGAGATCGATACACCGGGGGTCGGTCCTCCTGACGGCCCGTAATGGGTTTACCCCGGGTTATAAAAACAAAAAGTTTAAATTCGTATCAAACACTGCTAGGTCTGCAATGTCTTGAAACTGAAAAAATCAAATTTCTAATTCAACACAATTTCTACTGAACGGGTTAAAAACCTTATATTATCATCTTTTAACATTATTGGAGGAAATAGTATGCCATCTTTAGCAGGCATATTCATAAAATTCTTAAACAGTTTCACAACTTGTTCCGTAGAATTTATTATTCGTCATCAATATATAATGCTAACTATTAACGAAATTAAGCTAATGATACAAAGAGTAGAAGACGATCCAGAATTTATTAATGCCTCAAAATATTATATCAAATCTGATAATGGATTTGCTGGTGATTAATAATCGTTATCCTCCAGCAAACTCCTCAGGCGTAGGCATATGTGCCCGTACTCTAGCGCATCTGTCCTCATCAATGTTTAAGCTTTTTCTCTTACAAGCGATCTGTTTCTCTAAATCACCTCTGTATTTCATTAACTCTGCCCTTACAGTTTCGGCCTGCCTCATTTTCTCTTTCAAAGAGTCACTGGTCTCTTTAATAAATTTCGCTTCTCCTATTAATCCGTATTGTGCCTCATCCCTGCAATTTTCTACTCCAGGCCGATCATAGTTCCTCGATTGTAACCTCGTCATACCCAGTTTATTCCGTTCGTCAACTTGCCTCAAAGATTCCTTAAGATCGTCTATTAAGTTTTCTATATTCGCTGTTTGTTGAAGATTGTCTTTTAAAGTTTCCTCTAGTTTAGCACACAGTTCTTCTGTAGCTGCAACAGTTTCCGCCAAAGCAGCATTTGTTCTTTCAGCTTGCAGCTTCATGTCTTGACTACCTTTGATTATCGTAGTCATTAAATCTCCGCGTAAGTTCTCTGATTTCTTCCGAACTTCCTCGCAATTTTTTATGCTTTCACTGCAGAAGTGTTCCCAGTAATCCAAACTTGTGGCATTTTCAGGCCACCTGGCCACTCCCGGGTGCCAAAGAAGTAAATTAGAGTCTTGTGTTAATGCTAAATTTTGTTTATCTAGCTTCAGTGTAACCATTTTATCGCTCCAGTCAAATTCTATGCTTGATTTAGCCGCTTTGTTCATAGCCATCTGTTCTTCAACTTTGGCCAGGGTGTTCATGAATACTCTCCTTATTTCACCAACTATGGCTACTTCTTTTATCAATTCCTGTTCTGCTTCATCCCTTACCAAGTCAGGTTCATATCTGTTAGTCCGCAGCTCCAAACACTCCCTAGATATAGCCTCTGGTAGCATTAAAATTCTACAAGCACCTTTTAATTTAGCTCGATCTTGGTCTAATGTATTTAGCTCGTCTGTGATAGCTTGAACAGCTTTTTCTACTTCTTTTTTCCAGTAGGACAGATCCTTCACTCTTTTACCCAATTTGTTATTATTTTCTGCTAACTTATTGTCCATATTTATAATAGCATCTTTGATATCTTTCTTTGTATTCATTAACAAAGCTTTCGCTTTATCTGTGGCTCTCGGAGTTAGGATATATTCGTTATTTTTCCTCCATTCTCCGGTGGAATATCTTGTTATTGAGTATTTATCAACTACAGGTCTTACACCAGTCATTCCTGCTTGAGGTGTCCAATCTAAATGACCTGCAGCCCATGGGCCTATGGGTCCCATACCTAAGATATCTCCACTAGTACTGTCTGTGGGCTGAGGAAGGTATCTTGGTGGTGCTCCAGGAGGATATACTTTCTTTACCGGTGGCTGGATCAAACCTGGAACGTATGGAAATGCGTAAGGATTTTCTGGGCCTCGAGCCATACCTGCTTCTAAATATTTCTCTTCCCGAACATTCTTTCCCGTCCCTGGACATATATAGGGACAAGTATTCATATTTGGATCACCAGTAGACATTTTAACTGAAATTTTCTTGACTTATTTTTCAATTAAATATAAAAAAATATAAGAACAATAATGCTAAATTAAATATAAACATAAAAATGACAATTTACGTCACCATGTTTTAGTTTTTACGAAGGTTTTCAACCAGTCACAGTTGTTTCAAAAGTAGTAATTTCATCAACGTCCTTAATAAATGAAACCAATATTAAACCGGAAATCAAAGCAGCAAGGTCTCCAATATTGATTAAAATTTTAACACGATGTTTTATTTAGATTATTAATTTAATGTTATTCTTAGTACGATCATTCTTGACTATGTAAGCCTTCTACGGGATTTTTTTCTCTTTTGTACGATTATTAGCATTATGGTAATAATAATGTAACTTTCACATTATTTTTAACATAATCGACCTTTGTACATCACTAGGCCGTAAAAGCAACAATATCTGTTGAATCTGGATTATATTTTTTTAATGCTTGGTGAGCTGAGAAAACTGTGGTACCTGAGAACGTCTCACAAATTGCCTCATGCTAAGGTCACGTATTGTGTTTGTGGGTAGTTCCCACATCTGTGGGAGATTTGAGTCGTTATTGTTCTAGTAAAGAGCTAGTGTTATGATTGACGGGTTCCTGTGTCGGGTATGTTATTTCCGTTTAAATTAGGAGTACCTTTATCTTATGAAAATCTTAATATTATTTTATAGTGAGCTTAGAAGTATTTATTACTTAACTCTGCAGCCAATAAAGGACCTTTTTTGTTGGTATTGCTTACGTTCACATATATTAGCCTCGATACATTACATGTTGTTTTGACCATTTGTTGGTCTTAAACGTTCTGTACTTGCTAGGGTATAATTACCACACTAGATTGTTACTACGTAAAGTCATAAAGTCATTGGTGTAAAGTCCGTCAAGATAACATGCTCGGCCTGTTGCGTTTCCAAATCAGTCCATGTACGTTTAGTTATCCATACTTCTAGAGATCTACAGACGTTTTATATTTATGCCGAAATAGCAACAACGACAGTTGTTGGCCCTTTGTATATTAGCAGTCAACGCTGTACCACAATTTCCATGAAGTGTGATGTAGCCGCTAATTAACTACCGTTATTTAAAAAAACCTGTTTTGTCGTCTGAAACATGATTTTGTCATGCGCAATGAATTTTTCAATCGCAGTTAGTAAGTTAAACTATTCTCTAGTAAGTAGTCTTGAAGAGTTTATTAAATTGGACTGGTATCCGGACTTTACGTTCGTTTTATTATTTTTAGTAAGACTAGGTCAAGAATGTATTATAAATAAAAAAAGTAATAAATCGTTATTTAATAACGTAAACAAAATAATCAAGTAAGTAAGTATATTTATGGCATCTTTAGCAAAATGTCAAAGTATTGTATAATTGCGCAAGAACACAATGTTCAGTGAAAGGTATTAACGGCAAAGTAACTTCATAGTTATGGAGTTACGCAAGTAGAAAAACGTTGCGTACTTTTAATGATAGATTTTTTCACACCGATAATTATTCAAAGAGTTATATGAACGGAAACTATAGTAAAAGAACGCTCGTTGTTATTTATACTGTAATGTTTCATTCGGTATTTATCTCTGACAGAATTTTATAAAATTCATTAATAAACCTTGCTATTTAAAGTTTAAATAAAAAAATATTTTTATTGCTTGTGTAATTAACATGAGACATTTGAAAACTATTTTCAAATGTCTTAGCAAAACAAATTAGAATATGACCCCTGTCATAAAAGGGTTCAAACTAAAATACCCGTAGGGGCTAAAAATTTAAGTGCATTACAAAATAAACAGAATATATCAATTCACATATTAATTTTAATGACAAAATTGTTGAATGGGATTACAAAATTAATATCCAGCCAATTCAGAAGCGGATGGATAATGAGATCTAACCATTCCACACCTCTCTCTGTCAATATTTAAAGTCTTTCTCTTCGAAGCAATGTCTCTCTCCAACTCTATTCGCTTCTTCATTAAATCTTCTCTTATTCTTTCAGCATTCCTCAATTGTCCTAAAAGGGAAGTAACCGTTTCGTGAATCTTCTTAACTTCTTCTATCAAACCCAAATGGGGTTGATCGCGAACATTCTCTCCATGAGGTCGCCAATTGTTTCTATTGTCTAATCTAGTTTGAGCCAATTTCATAGCAGCATCCATCTTCCTCACAGAAACCTTGAGGTTATCAATAAGACCTTCCATATCAGCAATTCTTTGTAGAGTATTCCTCAAAGTTTCTTCTAGTTTTGTACACAATTCAGACGTAATTGCTACTGTTTCTGCTAAAGCCATGTCAGTCCTATCAGCTTGGTTTCTTAGCTTTCTGCCACCGTTCACAAGAATTGCATTTAAACTGCCTCTTAAATCAGCCGATTTTTGCCTCGCCGCTTCGCAGTTCTGCACGTTCTCTCTGCAGAAATATTCCCAGTATTCCAACGGAGCCGTGTAATCTCCAAACCGCGTTGATCCTGGTCTAAACATTATTGTATTCGATTTAGTAGTCAAACCTAAGTTAATTGCCTCAGTATTGTATGCCATGGTTTTATCACACCAGTCAAATTCGATTCTATGCTTTGCTGCTTTGTTAATAGCCAGTTGTTCTTCGATTTTGTCTAAAGTGTTTTTGAATGTAGCTCTCACTTCACTCACTAAATTCATCTCTTTAATTAGTTCCTGCTCTGCTAAATCAGCAACCAAGTCTGGTTCAAAACGATTTGAACGAAGGTCAAGGCATTCTTTAGATATTGACTCTGGCAACATGAGAACTCTAGAAGCTCCTTTTAACCGTTGTCTTTCAATTTCAAGCATCTCTACTTCATCAGTTATTGCTTTACACGCTTTTTCTACCTCAACCTTCCATCGGAAAATATCTCTTGCCTTCTGTTTAAGCCTCTTTGTGTTTTCGCTTTGTTGCTTGTCAATATTGCCGAACGCCTGCATTATAGAAGTTTTAGCATTATAATCTACGATATTAGATTCGTTGATGGCTTCAGGATCTAGTACATCTTCGTTATGTTTCCTCCATTCGTTTAGAGAATATCTGCTTATTGAATATTTATTAACGCCAGGTCGCGTGCCAGTCATACCTCCAAGTGGCGTCCAGTCGACTTTTCCATCAGCCCCTGGCTTTAGATTCGGCAGATTCTCTTCACCAGTTGGTGGTGGCCTTAATGGCTCCGGAGGTTCTTCGTGGATTTCAGTTGTTGGTTGAGCCCTACGAGATAGATTCTCCTGGGCCTCTTTTATCTCTTCTGTGGCCTTTTCAGGGCTTTTAGCTGCTTTCTTGAAAGCGCCGATGTCATTACATACTTTAGGGCACTTATCATCTTCTGGAAACGAAGTCAGTGGTTCTGCCATATTCTATCAATAGTTTTATGAGAGTTATTTAACTTTAGGGTGACAACAGTTAATTTGTATTCACAAAATTTTTACAAAATTAAGAATATAAATTGACTTTGGTTGACTTTAAGTAGTAGGGATTCACAGGTTCTAGCTCACTGATCACGGTGGCAACCCTAAAAAAAAAAAAAAAAAAAAAAAAAAAAAAAAAAAAAAAAAAAAAAAAAAAAAAAAAAGGTTTTCAGGGTCGCTGAATCGAATGCAAGTATTTAAAATTGCGTAGCTTTAACCGTTTCAGAGATAGCATAACATTAACTAGCCTATAATAATACAAAAGCAATGGGGTACAATTAACAATGGATCATCCGAGCAAGGGTCGTCTATTGTTCGGCTCGAACGCTATTGTTGTGTTACGGTCGGGGGGTCTCAGGTACTTTTTCTATGTATAATAAAAAGCCGTCTACATTCCTTCATTACTCATATTCATTTATTTTAAAACAGTAATTAAACAAATTCCATAATAACATATCATTGTACATGGTATCGATGTCAAATTGATTAATAAAGTAATTCATTGTACAGTTGTGCAACTTGTAGTACAAATACATTAAACAGTATTGACCACATACTGAAGTCCAATTGTTTTGCAATATTTTTTTATTGAAACTCCATCGGTGGCTATTTCTCTTTAAGAATGCATAGTGATATCCAGAAGGTGGTCGTCCATAGGAGTCGAAAAATTCACCAAAACCATTTTTGTCTATATGTAGTGCAACCCAATGTGATCCAGGTTTTGTATCGGGGTCCAAATTACTAATTAAATAAGTAGGAGTTTCCATGTATATCGGTAATCTATTTGCAGCATACACATTATACCGCAAACTTGGATGTATTTCGTTCAAATATTTCTGTAGTTCTATTGTATTCATATTTATTTAAAAATACAACTTTCCAACCCCAGAGATCGCAAACATGTGTGCGATTGTAATTACAGTAACTTATTATATATCGAAAGGGTGATTATTAAAAATAATACAAAGTAAGTTCATTTTAATTAATTTATTCAAAAATGTACACACAAAGAGATACATACAAATATTACAAAGTTAATATTTTTACAATATATATATATTCAACTATTATAATCGACGGATACATTGCGGTTTTTATCTATCTCAATAACATTATCAAATTCGGCGTAAACAATACAGTTAATAGTTTGTACAAGCGTTGACTCAAATCGAACTTCTAATCTTACAGTGCCATGTCTTATAAGATTCCAATGACCTGAAGAGTTGGCTGATAAATCCGGAGTTAAATCAAAAGCTAACAAACAGTAACCGTTCGAATATTGTTCTCTCGAAATTCCATTCCCTTCATTTAAAAAATGTATACCCGTACCCGAAAATAATGTATGATAAGCCGTGGTGAAAATATGGTTTTCAAACGAAGGTTGTAAAGCTTTCGAAGGTATTTGTTGACCATCAATATATAAACAAAATGTGTTAATGTTGTAATTTTCGAAATTAAATGGATTTTTAGTGAGATTACCGTTAAATGCCCCGTTATCAACAAACCCAATAATACATCTTTTTGGGACTTGCCCCAAAAAAATGTTGTCAAGTGTTTTGCCTTGAATCCCAGATGGTATAGTTAAAACTTTCACTTCAGCTCGAGTGACGGGATATTTTGCTGTAGAAAAAGCCAATGCTTTTTGATGTGCAAGTAAAACAGTTGGATTGATTCGTGCTTTACGAACGATAAGTGTTGCATCTGTAATGCATACTTTAAACTTTGAATCACTTGAAGGGGCCATTAAGTTAAATGTTTCTCTAGAGCGAACTAATTTAACTGACATTTCTACACCATTGATCAAGAACTTTTCTTGGTTAAATATATCGCCATGTAAGTGTCCAATCATTTCAATTTCTTGACTTTCAGAAGCTAATTTTTGTCTTTTAACAAATCCTCCATTTTCCTCGCCGGTTTCATTCATTTTGTTGGCTGTATCTTCATACCAAAGGCCACACGTAAGATGAGATTCTTTAGCTGGTTTAGCATAATTCAACAAAGTTTCCATGTAGGCACGATACGCATATGTATTATTTGGAGGTGATATAAGTTTTTGATTTAAATAGACATCAAGTTGACTGAAGATTGAATGCAACCAATTATTAACCGGAGCCACTACCGTTGAGGCAGCTACCTTAGAGGAATCTTGATGCAATATCCTGGCTTTTATATGAATCAAAGTATGAGACAGATCTATATAATCTTCACCAGTTCCTGGTACTTGAAATTCGAGGGGCCCATCATCAGCTAGAGATGATATAGGTTTATAATGTATCCATATTCCATTTTCTATACTAGTTTGTGTTGAGGGTAATGCAAATAAATCTAACTCTGATTTAATGCACTCACATGATTTGTTATGTAGAAATGACATTTTATGAAAATATGTCTTTGATTTTAGTATGACTTGACTTTGATTTTTTGATACCTTTCACCTTGACATTCGGTGCTAAAATGAGAGAATTCAAACGGTTCCTCTTTTTTATATATCCTGAACCGGACATGTTAATTCGATTAATTTTATCTTGAGCTTTTTTGTGTAAATTTGAGCTGGCCTCTTTCAATCTAGTTCTTATTGAATCTTCCATGGGGCGTGCATTAACCATATCCGATAATAGACCCACACCGGCATTTAAAGCCTCTTTACCCACTACTTTAGCACCACTAGAGAGCAATGGTAAAACAGATCTAAATAAGCCTCCTAAAAAACTACCAATTCCATGTCCACGCTGATACGGTGCTCCTCGATAAATCACACCAATACCGTGACCAGCTTGATGTGAATAATAGTGCTCATAAGGACAAATTTCATTATATTCTTTGGAATACATTATAGTTTCATAAAGTGGAGTTTAATGCACAATGTCCCAAACTGGAATGGTATTTTTTGTCCTGTGCCTGATCTTATATTTATTTCAATCGTATCAAACTCCCTGCGCATAACAGGTATGTAGTGAGGTGGTGAGAAAACATGCATTTTATTAGCTCCATATATGTATTTTGAAGGGTCTAGTGGTATTATTCTTAATAATTGTGTCATCACATCCCCAACAATTTGCGGTTCAATAATATCACTATAAACAAATAACTGGGATGGTAGCCCTAGATGTAAATTCGCTGAACATTTTCCAAAACCACCCCTGTGTGCTAAGTTTCTAGTTGGTTCAAATCCTAGTTGAAGACTTAAGCTAGGTGCTAACGTAACTGATCTTATTGATTCATCCATTACAGTTACAGATACAAACTTTGAAATTTCATCATATCGAAATATAACTTTATCATCAATGCTGTTTAATGCTGTTAAAATTTGATTAATATCATCATAGTTGGTGGCTGGTATATAATGTTTGTAGTATATTAGTGAAGGTTTATCCTCATGGGGCATTACAGCCCATTTTGTTATATAAACAATATTTTCATGTTCCTGAACTGTAAACATCGTGCATGGATATTGAAATTCAACGACACCAACAGACCATCTACCTTCAAGTATAATAGGTTTCGGTAATTTGGTTGAAAACTGGGTTGTCGTATTTTCTGGGAAGTATTCCATGGAGCTATTACTCAACAATGTTAAATAAAAACTTTCCTTCATCATATTTTCTTTAAACTAGAAGCCAATATCCAACTATTAAATTTATCCGGATAACCTTTCCACTTGACCAACACTTGCTTTCTGTTACCGGAATAGCGGGAACCGATAATTTTATCTATTTTATAACTTGAAGTAGGATCATAAGATATTTTTTGTAACTCTTTCTCATAAAAAGTTCCTGTTATTGGTTCATTTTGTAAATCTTTTAATGTGTATACTACCCACGGTGATCTATCTATTATAGAAGATATAATAAAAATTTCATCACTCCAATTGGATTCATATCCCTTTTGAAAGATATGTTTGTGTTTGGTGATTCTTACATAGTCACCAATATGAAATTTTGGAAGTGGAATATTTGTAGGTTGACTAACTTTTTCTCTGTCATACAAATTATTCCAAACAGTCATTATATTATCAAAATTTACATCGCAAGGACACATCTTAATACTAGAATGATAGCTATGGTTATATGCGTATATTAAGTTCTGTAGGATATCTATATACCTATGGGTATTTTTGTGAGTGAAATAACGCCACATTCTCATTTTTAGTGTCCTTTGGAATCTTTCTACAATGCTGGCTTTAATATCAGGGTTATTTGTTGTATAATAATTTATATTTTTACTCTTTAAATAACCCTTTACATCTTTTGAAAGGAATTCACTTCCTTTATCAGATTGTATATGTGTTGGTGTGGTAATAGCTTCACTAAAAATACTATCAAAACATGATTTAACTGTTTCAGAATTTTTATTTTTCATAGGTCTAGCATAAGCATATTTAGTAAACACATCGATAACACAAAGTATATAATTAAATCCGTCATTATGTGTAGAATAAGATCTCATATCACTTAAGTCTACCTGCCAAAGTTCATTTAGGTTGGACAAAATATATTTGTTTCGAGGAAATTTCCTATGTACTGGTTTATGCAACGTGTATGTTTCTTGTAACCGTAGCCATTTTTTAACGTCTTCCTTAGTCATTTTACCTTTCATAGCTTTCGACAATTTTTCAATACTACTGTAACCAGCAGGATGTGATGGATCATAATAAATCTTAGTTATCTCTAGTATGGGGTCCATTTTTCCCAACTATTTTTTTTTCTTATAGGTTTTATTATCTTTTCTAGATTGTTTTTTTTGTCATTAAACTCTTCATCTGTAGATACTTGGTCAATATCCTTTAATTGAAGCCGGTGTATGTATTCACTTCTAGCTGGATTCCCAACGTAAGTCAATGGTACTTTAATATCCTTCAATGCTGTTGCAAACTTTTCCCAACCTATTGGATCACTTTTTTTTAACGGTCTAATTGCATCATTTAACAAATCTACTATATTACTTCCAAGAATTTTTTCGTTATCTATAATGACTGTACCATCATCATTCCAATGAATTTTATTTGTACTTAGAGTTAGCAATCCCAATAAAGACTCACCTTTCTTTACATAGGTTTTTGGTATTAAGCTAAGAATTTGATCTTTCGTGTAAGGAAGTTTTTCATAAGATATAGTACTCTCCTGATTTTTATCTTCAGTGTTTGGTGGCAGAGCTGTAACTAAACTCTTGTCATCGGTATAATTACTTTTATTAGATGTATTTACTTTTACTTCTGGAGTGGTAGTATCAATACTTTTAGTTATTATTGGTATTTCATGAGGTTGACGGTCTTCTCCAGTAAAGTGTAAATATCTTTGTAAAATTTGTAGATATAGAATACATTTTTTCCTATCATCCATATTACTATTCAAAATATTTTTCATCTCAGCATCTAATCTAGAAGTGGGTCTATCAGGAACTTGGTTGTATTTTAGTTTGTCCATCAAACTTGGTTCAATGAGCAACATTTTCTTAGCTTGCTCCATTTTTATTACATAAAATAATTAACTAAGCCACTCAAAATTGAACCCAATATTATTGGTAGAAATGCACCACCTTTTTGAATAATAATATTTTTTCTTATTTTATTAGAACTTTTATGTAACAATTTCCGCAGTATAGATTTATATCGTTTAAGTTTTTTTTTCTCTTTTTCTGGTAGTTCCACTTTACCTTGGAGGACGTTATGTATACATTCACAAATACAGTTAATTTCCTTTTCGTCACACGATTGTAAAAGAGCTTTCTTATATTTAGGTTTAAGCTTATGTAGTGCTCTCAGTAAGTCTTTATGCGTGTTTAGACTTCGCGGCATTATGTGTAAATGATAGGAATTTGTTGATTCTTGCTATATTTAAAGCCTTTGGTGGGGACATAAACAACGCAATGTACATCTGGAGGAAATATTTTTGTTTTAATTCGACACATTTCATCAGTGTTTTGTTTAAGATCTATCATTAAATACCCATGTGCTTCCATAGTTGCATTACGATAGGCATCTTCAAGAAATTTTGGATTTTCTGGTGATACTTGGCGTGCTAAGTATCGTATTTGAGTTTTATCTCGGGGATTTTTAAAATAAACAATATAATTTGAATTTAAAGAAATGTCTCTTTGTCCTTTACCTTGGTGAAATAAATTTTGTGTGATGTAAAATACACTTAAGTTTCTATGGTGGCTTCCTTTGGTAAAAATATCAACAATGCGACCATCAGACTCTCTCATAAGATCATCAATTATTACAAGGTTTGCATTCTTCCCATCAAACATATTAAGATCTGGTATACCTTGATGATAATTTACATTTGGCAAGTTATATAATGGTTGCATTTCATCAAAGCACCAAGTAATTTGTGTAAACTCCCTACTACATATGTCATTAATATATTTAATGAAGTTTGTAACAAAATTTGATTTTCCACAGCCACTTGGACCTGCAACTATTGCAGTAAATGGATGAATAAAGTGAAACATCACGTTGCATGTGTGTAAATGCTTGAGAGTTACAGAGAGAAATAAAACATTTCGTTCAATTGTTGGTTTATATATTCACTTACTACATGCATATTAAAAAATAAACATAAGAAAAAGTATTTACAAATATTAACTATTTATTGACAATAATAATTGAATAAAAGATACATCTTAAGACTAGTATACAAATACAGCAGTGTACAGCAACATATTTACAAATATTATATTCATAAACTAATCGAAATACATACATATTTTAGTTAACATTAAGGTACTTAATTAGAACATTGAATAGAAATATATATTAACAAAGAAATATTTACATACAGATTTTTCTATAATCTATTTTAATTTGTAATGACCCCACGCCAGTGTATCCATATTATTGGGTAGAATATAACGCTTTGTGTCGTTATAAGACAAACATCTTTTGTTTATTTGCTGGGTGAAAATTGTGTGTTTAATTGATTTGAATCTGTACATGTTGCAAAATTGGATATTTTTAGTGAAGAGACAAGTCTTATAATTTTCCATGGTCATTTTTTTTGTAACACATTTATTAACACCCTTTGCTTTTGCTGTCAATTTATTTTCGACGTCAAATGCATACATTTTAGATCTTAGACCTACAAACTCTTTTAAAATTTTTCCATTATTTTCATCTTTGAAAAATCCTAGTTTCTTTTTATTGATTTTTGGATAACCATATGTATTATCTGATGGATAATCGGATGTATCAAATCGATAAACGAGGTCGGTTTTAATATCATTGTAAAAGTTGTCTGTAAAAATCTGATATATTAAACTATCTGTGTCAGTATACAATAATTTTAATTTATTATAAAACTTCCTCATCATGTAGTTGTAGTGAAAGTCATACATAAGAGTTTTTGAAATATCCAATATACAAAATCCTAAATAAATGGGTTTATTATGAACCAACTTTGTTTTTCGCAATTGTACTGCAACTAAGTTTTCTGCAAAAATCGATAAACTGTGAAATTCCGGTTTTGCAATCAAATCTTGTACACCTAGAGTTTTACCGTTATTTTCCCAATGCGTTAACAATTTCACATTAACCCTTTTTTCAATGTTTTCCATAGTTTTCCCAAACACGGAATTATTCATTAATTTATAAAAATCCTTTTCAAAATCCGAGACTGCCTCTATTCTACGTTTTGTATTTAAATCAATGTATTTTTGCAGCCATGAGCTCTGTCTAAATTTTAGTATTCTATGAACTTTTGTTATTTTCATTCCCATATTCAGACACTGTTTAAGATTTCTATAATGAATTTTATATCTGATCTTATTATAAAGATTTGGTATTAATTTGGTTTCTTTAGAATCACTACTTATACATATTTTCTCAGGGCAAAGTGGAAAATCAGAGTGTAAATCGTGAAGTTCAACTGGGTACTCTAAATCTACTTCTAAAATAAAACCGAATTCAGACGTGTCGGGTATATCAAAACTTGTATTTGGACTGACCCATTCAAATCCTCCTTCAGGTAAATATTGAGACATAGCCCAACCGTAAAGGTTATTTGCATCGAAATAAGCAAGATATGATGTAGGTTTATTTTCATCATAATTATCTAAAAATTTATTATTAGCTTTAGCATAACGATTGCTGCATTGTGATACTCCCCCTCTAATACCTGCCTTGATGAAAGCAATTTTATCAAAGTCTGTTAATAATTCTAACTCTATTTTTGTATATTTTAACATAGCATCCCAGCTCAAGCCCGGTGCTGTATAATAATGAGCAGGATCTAATCCATAAGTTGTTATACAAATATTTCTAAAGTTTTCGAATACATCAGTTAACAATATAACATCTGTTTTCAGATATAAGTTAGAGTAATCCAGCATATTTTGACAACCAAAATGTTGCCAAACATTCTGTGCATGATTATAATCATCATTAGATACATTTGAATCAGTTAATGAACTGTAAAATTGATTTTTAGTGGGAATAGATGTTAATTTTAAACAGTCGTATGATGTTATAAATTCATAAGGATAAATACCTTTTCTCCTAACATACCTGAAATCTTCATTTCTTGGAAAACTATTTTTTAAAGTAATAAATTGTTCATCGTTGAGATTTTTAGCTAATTGCTCAAGACTACATGGTAAAAATTTTAGGGAATCAAGAAATCTTAAATTCAAAATTTGGCTATTTATTATTAATGTTTTAGAAAAAGATATGTATCTTTCTTTGTTTTGGGGAATGACATCCACATCACCCTCTACAAAGTTTAATGCATGAACAATGAAATGTGCATCATAGTGGCTGAGATTATGTAGGAATACTGGAACATGACGTGGTATCCTAAATTTGCTTATACAAACATCGTGTGCAACACCTCTAAAATTACCTGTATACCAATCAAAATATGAAATCTTTTTATCATCAGAAAATTCTATTTCACATATACAACAGAGTTTAGAATTCGCAATTTCCTTTTCATTTTCTGCAGTCAATGGTTTGGGGCATTTTTGAAAACTATTTTTCTTACTTATTATTTTTAAATCATCATATAAACGATTCATAAATATCTGTACACAATCTGGACCGCTATACGTTACATATTTTGACAAACTATTATCATATGAACATTTAATATAATATCCAAAACTATAAACTTCATGTTTGTGAACATTTTTAGTATACGGTTTATTTGGATCGTTAGAACACGTTTTTATTGGATTTAAAAAGGCTTCAAAATCTGCATATATAACGAAGGGTATCTTTAACTTTTTATGAAAATTTTCAAATTTTAATTGAGTATTTGACACTAGTTGTCCAAACCAATTTTTATATCTTTTATCTATATTTGGTAGTTCTACAGTAATATGTGAACAATCATATTGTTGATGGTTATTCAACCTTTCCTTTGTGGGGAAATGCAATAAACATCCATCGCATATATAAACCACATGATTTTGATTTGAAATTTGTTTACTGACCAATCTTGATAAGTTTTTAATATAACAATAGTGGTAAGTCCTTTCTCTATTTATGAGTAATAAATTAATGTGACTATTTCTACGACATTTTGTTAAATATAGTGGACCCACTACACTATGCCTTTTCATTTCTTTATTAAATTCTAAACCGAATACATTGATACTAATATTATTTAATTTTTCAACTTTTGATATATCATTTAATTTAACGGGAAAAGATACACCATTAAATTTTAGTTTATTTACATGCATGCTATAGGACGATACTCGATTTGCGTTCTTACTCACTGGATATAATGCCGAAAGTAATGCCCATTGAAAACATAAATTGTCAGAGTTTTTTACGTTTATCACAGCTTTTTTATTACTAATATCTTTAGGTAAATCAATATATGACGTACCACGTAGCGGATTAAATTTATTAATATTCATGTCTAAGCAATTAATTTGTTTAAGACTCCACCCACTGTCTTTTTGTTCAAAAGCACTTATTTTATTTGTTATAGCATCACATAATGAAGAAAAGAAAATATTTAAGTCATCACCTCGAAAAATTATATAATTACATGTTTGAAAATCAAATGAATTTAGAATATCTTTAGTTTGTTGTATAAAATCTGCGTGTAGTATAAAATTTACTTTAAAAGCAGTATGTTTCTGCATAGATTCTTCAATCAAAAATAGCACATCATCTTTTATAGAACTTAAAAACAATTCCGGCGTTTCAAAATCTAACATAGATGATAAATCAGATTTATTTTTAATTTTATATGTAATTATTCTATTTCCAAAGGCTGTTTCAGCAATTGATACATTTTTAAGAGATGTGTGAGAAGTTAAAACATTATTATTATGAATTTTGCTTTTCAAATGATTGGTAAAGTATTTTCTAGTTATCAAAATTTTACACGTGTTACATTGCACCTTGTCGACATCGAGGTCTGCTGATATCCCGATCGATGATAATGAAGTTGATGGCCTATCTTCATATCTAGTCTTTTTCTTATTATTGTCATCATCCTTCGTACTACAAAGTTTCTTAGACCCCATCCCGATTTGATATGATTGTTTTGATTGTCTAAAACAAAGAAGAAACATATTTATAGAAGAAGAACAAAACAATTCTGTAAATTTTGAGATAATTTAAGAAGGCATACTCACGCTATGTTTTCCTCAACTACTGCACAAATATTGTACAATTCTTCATCATATGTGGAGTCTTTCAATCCACTCTCTGGAACTATTCCCCACAAATTATACATTCCATATTAGATTTGCGTTGAAGAAAGGTACAGATATAATTTTAGATTATGTTTCAATAAAATGGAAATATATGACACGAACTTATTTAAAGAAAGTACTAATAAAAATTTGTATTTACAAAAATAGTTTTTTTATATTCTAGCTATAAAATACACATGATTATTATATTCAGAAACTATAAGTAAATAATATATACACGAATATTAATTGAATGGAATGCGTTTATTACTTATTACTAAAGTGAGATTTTTTACAATTTTCAGTCTTAGAAATTTCTTTAGTTATTTCGTAAACAATGTTTCTAACGTTTGCAGAATTTTTGTGTTTATCATTTGTGTAATATTTAACTCTAAAATCTGCGTGCTTCCAATGTTCTGTGGAGGGTATTTTTGCAATCTTTTTCATGTCATATATTTCTATTTTAATAAGTTTACTTGAGCTGGAACCATCATCAACGTTTGTTGATAAACAGACGGTATTACCTTCTTCATCGATTCGAGATACAGTGGATGAAAGTTTTTTTCGTTTTATTATAGGACCTTCAAAGAATTCATCTAAATTCTTGGTAATAATATTTTGCTCCCTCTTTTTCTTTAGTTTTGATTGTAAATTACTAAGTAAATCCTGACTACCTTCATCCGATAGAGGATAGTAGTAATTTTTAAAAGTATTTTCTTCATCAATAATTTCCAGTGAGTTCTGTAAAAATATTTTATAAATTTAAATCTGAATTGACGGATGTTCGTAGTGTAGCGATGGTTTTTTAGTGTATATAAGTGTGGTATAAAGTAATAACAAAATTACTTACATTCATTGTTGTATGAATCTATGTCACTAATACTTTGTAAATTAAATTTATACTTGTATTTCACTTCACTTAGAAATACACGAAATATAACAAACTAAATGTTCACTATAGAAATGACAGTTTCACAATGTAACTTAAACAGTTCCAACCCTATATATATAGAAAATATCGCTCCTACACCATGACTCATGGGTCCAATGCACAAAAGGTTTGTGATAATGAATTCCGGCTTCGATATGAACAAAAGATATGAACAAAAGATATGAATAGGTTTATAACATTTTGTAAGGTGTCTTTGTTAGTCATCTTTCCATTAACTATTGTTAAAAATATTTTGACTCATTGTTTAGAAATTTTTGAAATACTTTGGAACTTTTTTCTGTTATCAGACAATGAAACAAGTTGTAACATGAAACTGTTAGAAATGTTTGAGTCATAACTAACAAATTTTGGAATGCATTCGTCAAAACGATAAGAAGATATGACGATTATATAGATCTGTCTCATACTTTGATTCATATAAAAGCCAGGATATTGCATCAAGATTCCTCTAAGGTAGCTGCCTCAACGGTAGTGGCTCCGGTTAATAATTGGTTGCATTCAATCTTCAGTCAACTTGATGTCTATTTAAATCAAAAACTTATATCACCTCCAAATAATACATATGCGTATCGTGCCTACATGGAAACTTTGTTGAATTATGCTAAACCAGCTAAAGAATCTCATCTTACGTGTGGCCTTTGGTATGAAGATACAGCCAACAAAATGAATGAAACCGGCGAGGAAAATGGAGGATTTGTTAAAAGACAAAAATTAGCTTCTGAAAGTCAAGAAATTGAAATGATTGGACACTTACATGGCGATATATTTAACCAAGAAAAGTTCTTGATCAATGGTGTAGAAATGTCAGTTAAATTAGTTCGCTCTAGAGAAACATTTAACTTAATGGCCCCTTCAAGTGATTCAAAGTTTAAAGTATGCATTACAGATGCAACACTTATCGTTCGTAAAGCACGAATCAATCCAACTGTTTTACTTGCACATCAAAAAGCATTGGCTTTTTCTACAGCAAAATATCCCGTCACTCGAGCTGAAGTGAAAGTTTTAACTATACCATCTGGGATTCAAGGCAAAACACTTGACAACATTTTTTTGGGGCAAGTCCCAAAAAGATGTATTATTGGGTTTGTTGATAACGGGGCATTTAACGGTAATCTCACTAAAAATCCATTTAATTTCGAAAATTACAACATTAACACATTTTGTTTATATATTGATGGTCAACAAATACCTTCGAAAGCTTTACAACCTTCGTTTGAAAACCATATTTTCACCACGGCTTATCATACATTATTTTCGGGTACGGGTATACATTTTTTAAATGAAGGGAATGGAATTTCGAGAGAACAATATTCGAACGGTTACTGTTTGTTAGCTTTTGATTTAACTCCGGATTTATCAGCCAACTCTTCAGGTCATTGGAATCTTATAAGACATGGCACTGTAAGATTAGAAGTTCGATTTGAGTCAACGCTTGTACAAACTATTAACTGTATTGTTTACGCCGAATTTGATAATGTTATTGAGATAGATAAAAACCGCAATGTATCCGTTGAATATATATATATTGTAAAAATATTAACTTTGTAATATTTGTATGTATCTCTTTGTGTGTACATTTTTGAATAAATTAATTAAAATGAACTTACTTTGTATTATTTTTAATAATCACCCTTTCGATATATAATAAGTTACTGTAATTACAATCGCACACATGTTTGCGATCTCTGGGGTTGGAAAGTTGTATTTTTAAATAAATATGAATACAATAGAACTACAGAAATATTTGAACGAAATACATCCAAGTTTGCGGTATAATGTGTATGCTGCAAATAGATTACCGATATACATGGAAACTCCTACTTATTTAATTAGTAATTTGGACCCCGATACAAAACCTGGATCACATTGGGTTGCACTACATATAGACAAAAATGGTTTTGGTGAATTTTTCGACTCCTATGGACGACCACCTTCTGGATATCACTATGCATTCTTAAAGAGAAATAGCCACCGATGGAGTTTCAATAAAAAAATATTGCAAAACAATTGGACTTCAGTATGTGGTCAATACTGTTTAATGTATTTGTACTACAAGTTGCACAACTGTACAATGAATTACTTTATAAATCAATTTGACATCGATACCATGTACAATGATATGTTATTATGGAATTTGTTTAATTACTGTTTTAAAATAAATGAATATGAGTAATGAAGGAATGTAGACGGCTTTTTATTATACATAGAAAAAGTACCTGAGACCCCCCCCGACCGTAACACAACAATAGCGTTCGAGCCGAACAATAGACGACCCTTGCTCGGATGATCCATTGTTAACTGTACCCCATTGCTTTTGTATTATTATAGCCTAGTTAATGTTATGCTATCTCTGAAACGGTTAAAGCTACGCAATTTTAAATACTTGCATTCGATTCAGCGACCCTGAAAACCTTTTTTTTTTTTTTTTTTTTTTTTTTTTTTTTTTTTTTTTTTTTTTATAGGGTTGACGCCGTGATCAGTGAGCTAGAACCGATGAGAGAGCCAAAGGCGGTGAGCCAGAACCTGTGAATCCCTACTACTGATGAAAACTAACCATGAAACAGTTCATATGAAAAAAATACAATACTACTGTGAAAGCTCCATCTGCATCAGTTCAATAGTTTCTCTCTGAATAATGTTCATATACAGACAATTTTTGTAATCTATACTAATATTATAAAGCTGAAGAGTTTGTTTGTTTGTTTGTTTGTTTGTTTGAACGCGCTAATCTCAGGAACTACTGGTTCGAATTGAAAAATTCTTTTTGAGTTGAATAGACCATTTATCGAGGAAGGCTTTAGGCTATATAACATCACGATGCAATTATTAGGAGCGAAGAAATAATGGAAAATGTGAAAAAAACGGGCAAAATTATTCATCCTTGAGGGCTTCCATTGCGTGCGCTGCAAAAACGGTTCAAGATACCAAAAATATATGTAAGAAAGAATTATTCCTCTTGAAATGATCTAAAAAAATGTCCGCGACAGTATATGTCTATCTTTTAAGATTAAGTCACTAGAACCGTTTTTATGGTAAACAAATTTGGTCGAAATTAATGCATTATTTGTTAAGAGTTGTATCAACGTAATAATAATAATCTTTATCCAAATAAATGTGTTGTTGATTAAGAGTATTAATTGTGAACAAAACTGTCTTTGACATCACTTAATTTCAATGAACATCTTAGAAGATATTACAAAACCTTATATAGCAAAACAACGTTTGCCGGATCAGCTATGTGTTGATAAGCGCGAAACTCGAGAACGGCTGAACCGATTTGGCTGATTTCTTTTTTGTTGTGTTTGTTGAAGTCTAGGAAAGGTTATTACGGAGAGAAAAATTAAAAAAAATGTCTGAAAAAGTCTAAAAACAACACTTTTCTATATTCTCATACAAAAAATTCTTAATAATATTTAAAAGTCAATTTGAACTTTAACACCATAAAGTTTAAATGTTAGTGGACGGGTCCCGGGAAGGCAAAACAATTGAGTGACGTATAAATATGAATGTCAATATTTGTCAATTTTTATACATATAGCATTAAGGCCAGGTTCCTTCAAACTATTTTCAAAAAACAACCGACAGGCCAATAAGTTTTGGCAGAATGAAATGTGACGGGGAATCTATTAACATTAAAAAAACAATGTGACTTTGTTTTAGAGAAATAGGGCAGAACAAGTTCTGCCAGGACAGCTAGTAATTTATAATAGCTTATATACTTCTAAATTCTAGATCCCCCTGAAATTTTCTACCTCTTGGAATAACATAATTTTTCTCTAATTATATAAAAATAGTGATACAATTTTATAAGATATTACTATTTTATTAAAATTATGAGTAGTGACAAACCTGATATAATAATGGCTTCATCCACAAGTTCCTTTGAGAGCAGCGTTCTTCCGATGCTGGGCAATATAATGCCTTCTGTGATACCTTTCTTTATCTCATCTCTACTAGCTTGGTTCTTTGGCTGTTCAGAAATACAGATAATTTATCAATACAGATGTGGAAACCATGCTGTGTAAGGCTAATTGAAGTTATATGGAGTCAATGAAAATTAGCCTTCAGTAGGTCAATGATCTTATCTTCTCTTATTTATGGCAACCTTTTCACTACTGCCAGTGTCAAAGTATGTAGGTCAATGATAACACACATAATTATAATAATAGTATATCATCATGCTATGTCCCTTATGGGGTAAACAAAGATACATTACTGGTTGTATTTACTTTGCACTTATATATCATGCCCCATGTGACCAGTAGGTCAGCTGATTATCATTCTCAGGGCACCCATGACACGCCAACACATCTCATATGTAATTTTACTTGACAAAATGTATTTAATGACTTACAGGGTTCTTCATTAAGGAGAGGAATGTTTGTTTATGTCTTCTTAGCACAGACTCAAATGTGTGCACCGAGTAAGGTGCATCTGTACCCTCATGTACCAAGTAACCTTCCACCACAGCCACTAGCTCTTTGTATGGTGTCCATAAGTCATCTGCTGTGGTACCTGTAATATTTGTATTTAATTATTAGTACTCAGAGTACATGAGCAAGTGTCAATGTGTGGGTGCATCTGTTGTCACACATACGGGCGAGTGGACAAATATACTTCAAAACAATCAAGCTCTATGGATGGAGATGCCATCTATTCAACCTAAGCTGAGCATGTTTAGTATTTTTTATGTGTCCTGCCTGTCTAATTTTTTTTACCCTAACTCAAGGTAGTGACCATATCACTGCTGATGGTAAGCATGGTGCAGTCCAAAAATAATCTATACTAATATTATAAAGCTGAAGAGTTTGTTTGTTTGTTTGAACGCGCTAATCTCTGGAACTACTGGTTCGAATTGAAAAATTCTTTTTGTGTTGAATAGACTATTTATCGAGGAAGGCTTTAGGCTATATAACATCACGATGCAACTATTAGGAGTGAAGAAATAATGGAAAATGTGAAAAAAACGGGGAAAATAATTCATCCTTGAGTGCTTCCATTGCATGCACTGCAAAAACGGTTCAAGATACCAAAAATATATGTAGCAAAGAATTATTCCTCTTAAAATGATCTAAAAAAATGTCCGTGACAGTATATGTCTATCTTTTAAGATTAAGTCACTAGAACCGTTTTTATGGTAAACAAATTTGGTCGAAATTAATGCATTATTTGTTAAGAGTTGTATCAACGTAATAATATTAATCTTTATCCAAATAAATGTGTTGTTGATTAAGAGTATTTAATTGTGAACAAAATTGTCTTTGACATCACTTAATTTCAATGAACATCTTAGAAGATATTACAATAACTTATATAGCAAAACAATGTTTGCCAGATCAGCTATTATTAATATTACTTCTTAACGCGAGCGAAGCCGCAGGCAAAAGCTAGTAAGTAATAAAAAAAAGAAGTCCAAAAATTTACTGTAACTATCAACTGTAAAGAAAAATTATCAATAGTGATTGTGCTGGCTTGCACAAATATATTTTCATGCTTCTTTAAAGTAGCTAATATCATAGGATGGTAGGAGCACACTCGCCGGAAGACCATTCCACAGCGCAACAACTAAGGAAGAGTTTGAGAACTTCTTAGCTGTAACCGGAATATGAATTACCATATAGCTGTGACCACACAAACCTGGAGGAATGGTTTGTTAATAAGTGTTTTGTTTTATTAATTTATGACAATAATATGCCTGAATACCAATTGTTTTTAAACTAGTTATAACTAAGTGACATTGCAATAAAACTGATTTATTAAAACTTATATGTAATTGAATTTTAACAGAGCCTTTATAATTAAATTTATATCAAGACAAAAATGCAACCATAAAAAAGATATCATTGGTTAAAGGTATATTAAAGATAAGGTTTGATTTTAAGAGCATTACAGCACCAATTTCAGTGTTTATATTTTAGAAAATTACAACACTGAGAGAACTACAGTATACGATTAAGAGGAATGCTCTTAAAACTTTAGCTGCCCTAGCTCATTTAGAGTAGATCTTTCTCTAAATTTCTACGAAAAATTAAACTGACGACTTTGATATCAACCAAGATCATAACTCTACACCGGGTCAGTCTGTCTGTACTTTTATTTCATTTATTTATACTTCTTAAAGATATACATAATAAGAAGCAGAATTAGTTAAACAAAATAAAAGAAAAGAATAACATTAAAGTAGCAATATTAAAAGTATAATTTTACTACTTCCATTACAAATGAATCCTAGATACATAATATTTGTATTATTTTGAAATTTATCTTAAAATACAATGCTGTAATGGCAAAATACCGCTTCATATATAAAATAGGTTATACGATTTTAATCTTTACCTTCGTTTATATCCATGATTTGTGTTCACAATCTAAGCATCAATATTAAATCTCGCTAATATGACTGTTGAATATATGTACGAAATATAGAATTTAAAGGAAAAACGCTATTTTGAATATTTTGTTTGAATTGACAGCGGATTGAAGCGCGCGTGAACTATTATTATATTATCTTTGGCGTGAACATTTGAATGAATGAACTATGTTATTTTCATTCGAAATCGTTATCACAGATATAATATTAGCTACTGTGCACGACGCGACATGCCCAGTTCTCACTAAACCAATAAACTCTATTTGAATATTTATAAAAATTTACAACCAAGGACATAAGCCTTCTTTTGACTGTTCCGTTATGAATGTAGAACTTTTTTTTACAAAATGCGGCGGTTTTTATTAAATTAATTAGTATTTTAATAACGGTATTAGTAGCCGCTAATTTGAAAAGAAGTAATTATGAATATGACGTTTTTCAGTTTTCACTTCATTTAAGGCTTAAATAAAAATTGATTAAAAGTAAATAATAGATGGGAAATTAAGACATGATCACATAGATTTTTTTATTCTCAATGTAAATATATATGGCCAACATTAAATATCACTAACCATGCATTATTTTAACATTAAAATTACAATAGTGATGTCATTTCATAGATTTACTATGGGAATTTTCATAAGGTATGTATTATTTTTATAGGACCATCAAGAAAATATACAAAGTTGCTTGACATATATTTTTTTTAATAAACAACTTTTTCTTTAAAATATTCATACTAAAATTACTTTATATTATTACTAAGCATTCTTATTAACTTCAATCACACAAATAATAACAAGAGATTTATCACATTATTTTATAAACTACTAATAAATTCACTTTAAATATTGTAGCATGTTACTACATAATTAGGGTAAAACCACATTACGCAGCAACAGAACTATGGACGTGACACATTGAATTTTGTATGTAGTTACAATATATCAAAGACACAATTTTGATAATATAATACGCCATATTTTGTTATGTCTGATGTTTTATCGTGAACCCCGTTGCTGTATAACTGATTTTACTATTATTTGAGCAGGATAAAGTCTTCTGGAATGTTACTATTATACAATATCGAGATTTTCAAACTTTCATGAGAGCATTAGGAGACAATATAAAATCTTACAGTAGATACAACGATTATAACTTTACTTAACAACAATAAGAAACAACATTACAAAAATACTTTTGATCCGCATAAAAATACACATGTATAAAATAACAATCTCAAACAAACTTTTCAATCTTCATCAAATATTCAACACACTTGTTCCTGTAAAAAGTGTTGTTGTAAAACACAATGTTGGTGTAGAATTCGCCATAGTTTGTTGTTTGCACCTCGAGAGCATTTAGCACATCCCTATTTGCATCATCCTCTAGTTTTTTGCATTCTTTTTCAACTGTTTCTAAATATCCGAGAGCCGATTTATTAATCAAATTGATCAGCACTATGCTGTTTGAGGATGTGAATCCAACTTGCTCAAAACACTTCTTGCTCAGTATATACAAGACGGCAACATTGAATTGTGATAAAACGCTGATATTCTTCAAAAATATCGTTTCACCGACCGACATATCCTTAAGAAAATCGAGCATAATACTAAAATGTTTCTTCTCATTCTGACTGTAGTCTGTTAAATAGTCAAATTCGGAGAGCTCTAAAATCTTATCCGCCTCAATCCCCATCTTAGATATATCAAATTCAGCCTTTGCATAATTTCTACTAGTAATAATCTGCTTAAACTCCTCTTCAGCTAAGATCTGCTGATACAATTTAAATATTGGCACAAAGATGAATTTTGAGCTGTTAATCTTTGGCACTGGATGTCCATACGTGAACACCAGTTTCAACTCAGTCTTTTCATCACGCAATTTGGCCCATCTCACACTCTCATTTATCAGTATCAACGGGTTGGATAACACTTCGTCATTCAAGAATGAGTTCAAATTATTTAACTTTTCTCGTAGAGACATATTTGTATACATCTGCCTTTCTGTATAAGAACCTCTGTGATATCTAGGGTTCATATTAATTTTGTGCTCTTCATGCAGTATTCCCTTTAAAATCTCTTGATCAAAAGCCAAAGGTTTTATATCATAGCGGTAAATGAATTCCGTTGCCACCAAATTTCTTATATTCTTTATATTCCTATGCAAAGCTATGTTGTTTTGCATTAAATATGCTTGCAGATTATCATTTATAACTTGACACTGTATTGAGCAGAAAAAGTCAGCACACTCGTGCACTTGCTTTAGGAAACTCTCAGGTAACGTATGTAGGTTAAACAATGAAGTATTACTGTATGTTTCATTACCATATACAGATTTCAAAACCGTTATGCTTAAGTCCATGGACCCTTTGTACTTCAAGCAGATGGCATAAACTTCAGAGTTTCCTTGTCGTGACGTCACGGGCTTGTATATGTTGACCTCTTCGAATAAATTGATGACCAGATACAGTAGATTCACAGTTGAATGTTCGAAGAATGTGAATAATTTGAATATAAGGGTTCCACCTGGAATGAAAAGATTTTAAAACATATAAACATGAACTTAAAGCGCAACACACACTGCCAAAGGTCGTGAGTTGCGCGCGGGTCAGGTCGAGAGTTTGATGGGTCTCCCTTGTGTTCATATGAAAGATTACACATTGAAAGCTTGCGCGGGTCGGCTGCGGAACGGATGATACAAGAAATTAGACCCCTCGAACTTCCAACCCGACCCGCACCCGCTTGCTGTGTGATATATACAGGGATACAGGTAACTAACACAAAACCTCTTAAGGGTGACTTTGGTATATCAAGACTGACAACTTTTGTTTTACGACTTTTTATAATTCAATCACTTATTTGCCCATACAAAAAAGAAATAAATCAAATTTGCAGTTATGATCTTCTTAACACTTTGAAAGGCGGCGCGATGCAACTGGGGCAGAAGATTTCGTAGCATCAGCTGACTGAACTTTAAACATTGAGCTAATGATTGATAGAAATCCCCACTAAATCTAAAAAAATATATATCTTAGGATGTGTTAAGTTTTGGCAAAAGTCATACAACAAAAATTGTTAGTCTTGATGTACCTAAGTTACCTTTAAGAGGTTTGACGTTAGTTACCAGCAACGTTGTATATAGCATAACAATATTTATTATTATTAATAGTTGAGCTGGTTTCATTATGGGCAGTTAGAATAAAGAAAATGGTACCAGGACTAAGAGCTTGCAGAGCGGTAACTATCTCGCAAAAGTGCAAAGGTGATGTCACCTCTTCTTGAGCATCGGGTCTCTGCAGACAATCGATGGACCCATCGGCTGTAACCAGCATCACCTGAAGTCAAATTAACAACCATCACAAATTACTACATATGTAATCGATACGGTGTTTTTAGGGCAGTGCAGGTACATGATATTTTTATTACAAGACATATATATTTTCTTATGATATTTTTTCTTTAAAGGCTGAATATATTTTAATCTTGTATCAAAAAGCTTTAAACGGTAGTCAGACAGAAAAAGATGATGAGAGATATCTCCCAGACAGCTCAAGCTTCTCATTAAGGCAGCAATCTACTGGGCTATCGGGGAAGACAACTACCCCTGAATTTGAGCTGATTGGGCGCGGCGCGACAGGGCTGTGGCGAATTGATTACAGGACCCGCAGAACCCGCCAATGCGCAGAAGTAGTCACCTTGGGTTTTTACTCGGTACAAGTCCGACACACCTCGGTCATGCAACCCCCCAGTGTGGCTGAGACTGTCCTATGAGGATTTTCCCCAAGTAAAAAAAATGCACTCTACTGAGCAACACAATGGAACTGATGGGCGCAGCCAATTTTACAAAGGAATGTAAATTACATGCTCAGCAGTGAGGGACAAAGGGGAAAAAGAGAGAGTATGAAAAATAAAAGTATGTTCATCATAAAACAAGTTACTCAACCTTTCCCAAGGATTTAGCTTTTTCAATGATAGCCTGTGAATTGTCCCAGTTCATAAGGTTTCCTGTATTGTCCACTCCAAAATCCCAGTTGTCTAGTGTGTGGAACATGAACCTGTCATCATTTATCATGTTCGACAATGAGTTGCCCTCGTAGTAAGGGTTCAAGGTGCTTGCTAACCATTTCCACTGAAATATAGAGGCTGACTATATAAACAATTCACAAATCAGGCTTTTAAATGAATAGGACTAAAATTTCTCTCATGCATATATGCTGCATATTTAAGTCTAGTAAGAGAGTAGGACACATGCCTCTCCCTCTGACATATTTATAGTTGCACCCACCCAATATATACAATCTTATTTTTAATTATTTACAGGCAGACGCTGGATTAAGATCTCGCCTAGTGGAATGTAAAGATGAGACTGACAGTGGACCATATCCACCTACTACAATTGCCTATTCACTCTTCTCTTAAAGGCCCTCAGGCCATAAGAATATGTAAATGCCTTCACTGGAAGCACATTCCACTCCTTGGCTGTTTCCATTATGAAAGTAAAGCCAAATTCATGCAAGCCAGTTTCTTGATACTAATAATACATAATACACCTTTTCAGATAACAATTAAAAGGTCAAATATATTGTTATGAACCATTTGTTCCTACTGTTTTCCACATCATACTGAAGTAATTAGAAATAGTACAACACTTGCCCCTTCTTCATTTCTTACCAATAACTTTTTTATTTTATAATTAATCCCTTCTAGCACTGTCATTGATTCCAAATACTTTATTTACCTTTTCATTTATTTAGTATTATTGTAATAATAACCTCAACTTCTGGATGATTTAATTTCAAATAGTGATTAAGAGATGTTATGAAAGCCCCTGGAGCCTCACACAAATGCAAAGACACCATCTTGTTTTCCGTGATAGCCTGTGCGGGCATTATGTTATATGTACTTGCACATTCATAGAACTTCGTCCAAGCTTGAGTCAAAAACTCTGGATTCACTGTGCTCCTGTAAATATTGAAGACACGGTCAGACAGTTTACCTTTTTTACACTACATTACACAAATTCATGTTTGGAATGCCAATGCCTTGGCTCTCTGAATTTCTAAAATAATTTTAATTTTATGTGATATAGTATATAATGTAAACACAGAACAAGAGTGAGCAGTAAATAAACATAATAGTAATAATATATCCTCATGCTATATCTGCTTCTGGTTGAACACAGGTACACTAATGGCTGTATGCCACAGCCACAAAGTGAAACAAATAAATATATTAAATTAATATATTTTCCATTGAGCAGAGACATTTTAGTTTACTCCTTTATGCCACAGCCACAAAGTAAAACAAATAAATATATTAAATCAATATATTTTCCATTTAGCAGAGATATTTTAGTTTATTCCTTTAAGAAGCCAGTCAATACAATAGACGGGGAGGGTCCTCAAAAAATATATTAAAATTAAATTTATAAGCTAAAAACCTTAAGCTGTACTAAATTTTATAAGGAAATTAAACTTAGTAATAAGTATACTCACAATATAAAAAAAAAACTGAACAAGTCAATTTATATCTTTAATGAATGACTGTTATTTATACTAAACTCTTTAGAAAAAGTGGGTAAAAATGTGTGTACTACATGTGTGTGTAATAAAATATTTGGGTAGTTTAGTATTAAGTGAAATTTATTTGAGTACAATGATAATTAAATTTATAATTATATTTAGATGGTACATTTATAGTAGTGCAGTAAAACTACTATGCCGGCTCTGATGCATTTACAATGCTTCTAACAACACCAGTAACTTCCAGGAATGAGAGTCCAACAATAATAAAAAAAATTATAGCCTTTTACAAAGTATAATGTCCTATTGCACCAAATAAGATATCCAGCATTGTGGTGATTAGTCTCTTTCAATTGCATTCACATAACAATATATGATAGGCAAGGAGAAAAAGGCATCTAAAGCAAAAAATAGAAAAGAAAACAGGCTCAGCAATAGAGCAAGCTTTGTGGTGTTGCATGGTTTAATTTTAGATGTATTATGTAGTTTCAAGTTATTAAATATAAATATATATTTATATGTTACAATCAAATAATAGGTGAGTAGCTATTAGCTGATCTACCTATGTCTCAGCTGATGTATTCAAGTATGATATATGTTTAGCGCTATGTTGATAATACACTAAACTCTAAATTTGCTTAAACAAAAATTTAACTAAAACAATACTTACTGAAATGAGCCAATATAATGGCACAAACACTATATTATTCAAAAGAAAATTAAAATTTATTTAACTAACCTAACTTTCCAGCCAACTTCACCGGCAGGATTCCGGCGTCGTGTGTGACTGCTCCACTCTTCCAAATTGAAATCGTTCAACTGGCTTTTGTGGAAATTCAGTCTACTTTTCAACACCTCCAGCTCCTTTACTTTCCATGGCGGCACAGAAAACCATGTTTCGCTTTTGGGCAATTTCCAGTTTAAATTGAAAGAAAATTTATATTTCTTATTAAATAAATCATATATTTTATCGTCGAAATTGACGTTCCTAGAAAAGCTTTGATGGAATGTGCAGTAGTTATCGGCTTTATGAAACATTTTGTGAATTATTTAAAAACGCTGAGACCAAAGCTTGCACCAATATATCATGTTGATATACTTTTACTATTAAATACAAATTTATTATTACTGTTGTAACAGTGCGCGGTGAAATAACTAACAAATCTGAAATCAAATGGCATTATTAATACTTGATAAAATAGTATGAAGAAACTCATGCTGCAATGTAACAATGATTAACATTTCGTTTATTTACCTTTTAACGCTTATTCTATTCGTTATTTTTTATTATTTCTACTATTAATATATTATAAGTTGTAATATCCGCCACCTTACTACATATACTCTATGGTCATGTAAATTTTGCTCGGGCTGAACAAACAAACTGTACTCCACAGACTAATAAACAATACTCTATGTATCAAACAGTAAAATGTTATATTGAACAAAAAGCAAACAAAGAAACCGAGCCATACAGTCTAATTTTATATTATTAAAAATTATAGTCAAATACAGTGCAAACTCCGTCATTTTATTTATTTTATGGCTTTATTCCAAGGACTGGTCCTTTGTGACTTCGCCAATGTCAGTGTAATGATTAAAAAATGAGGAAAGTTGGCCGGTTATGCTGTTTCAAATGTGCTTAAATAATTGGACGGTTATCAAATTGTATTATTTATCTTGAGATTGTCGGGTACCTAGAACAAAACAAAACTACGTCATACGGCTGTAGTAGTAGACACTGTCAAGTGTCAACTGTCAAAAATATCTGTGGCCGTGAGAAGGTGAATGTTTGCTCCCGTTAACCAATTGTAACAAATTTTATTTAAAGTTTCATCTGGTACTTATCCAACAGATCAAAATATATAGATATTTATACTTTTGAAGAGACTCAAAATAAGAGACGTCTGATGAACGAAACAATTAGACATTTGAACTTGACGAGCTGACTTTATTTTGACCGTTTCTGACACTCGCAACATAATGAACAACAACCAATTTGGACGAGATGAGCGACAAGAAGAGAAACCCCCTTATTCCAGATTGTTTGTCGTATGCAGTAAACATTTGAAAGAGGATGATCTTAAGCCTGTTTTTGATAAATTTGGCACGGTTGAGGATTTGCGCATGCCCAAAAACCGAAACACAGGCGAATCTAAAGGCATAGCGTATGTTAAATACAGCAAAACTTCTTCGGCCGCTAACGCCATAGAAGCTCTCCATATGAGCACCATTCCCATATCAGATAAACCTTTAAAAGTAATGGTCGCTATGAACAAAAACGAAACGCAGAGTCCAGACGAGAGCAAATATAAGCGTATCTTTATTAAAGTTAATAAAAATATAACAGAAATGGAAATCGAACAGCACTTTTCATGTTTTGGTCAAGTTGAATCTGTTCGCTTACAGAGAGACAGAGTTACTGACGAATGCAAAGGCTTTGCTTATGTGTGCTTTAGAACATTCTCAGATGCGGCTAAAGCTGTTGAGAAATGCGACACTAAGTACAAGCCTGTGTTTGCATTACCTTATGATGAGTTAAAAAGAAGTAGAAGAAGTCTAGAATGTTTCTCCAGCAATTCAAGTTTAATCAAAGACAATTTCCACAATGATAATTCACATAGGGATATGAAACGGGACTGCTTATCATCAATGATTAATTCTGAACCTGGAGATTATGTCATGGTAAGTGTGACATGTCATCCTCCAGTTCATCAAAAGTTTATTGAAAAACTTTTGAATTTGATTCCAGGTTTGACACAATTTAAATGCGTAACAGATGGTTACAATTCATATAAAGCTATTGTAACATTTGACAGTGAAAAGGCTGCTGCTTTTGCCGTAGAACGCCTCAACCAGTTTGAGTTTCCCTCTGGCGAGATCATTGCTGTCAAACCAGAATATAACCCATTAAGTGAGGCAGCAAATAACTTGACAAATATTGCTATTAATTTAATCAATTCCATGGATGGCCAACCACATTTGGTGGAGCTAGCCAATGCTATAGCAAAAGCTTCTACATTAATCAAAAAAGCTACATCAGTTAGAGATGACACAGAGAAAAATGATTTCTGTAGTGTTCCTTTACCACCAATTCAACCATTAGCTAGTAGCAATAGTAGGGTGGCACAAAGATGTTTTATTGTCTTTAAACCCCAGCCACTGCCTAAAAGAATACTTGAAGATGCATTCTGCCGTTTCGGGGATCTCATTGATGTATCCACATTTCCAAATAAAACATTTGGATTTGCTAAGTATGCATCAGCTCGGGCTGCGCAAGAAGCTATGACCACTCTCCACCAGGCCACCTTGTGTGGAGTTCAATTGAAAGTCCTCAAAGCTGATGAGAGATTAACAAAAGATAAAAATAGTGATAATGAGGAAGAAGAAGACTCAGAAAGAAAAAGAATTAAACTAAATGACAAAAATGACTAATGAGATTTAAGATACTATAATTATTACTTTACATGATTAATATTTTTCTAAATCATTTATGAATTGTTTATATGTAAATTGACAGACCTAACTCCTGAATGAAAGTTGACTGTGTTCTTTTGTTTTGACTTTTATTATTGACTTATTTTTATTGTAGAAAAGGGCAATAACTAAAGCACAAATAAAAGACTGGGCCCATTAGCCCTGAAAATCTCTAAATATGACAGAAAACTATTAAATTATTTTAAAAAATCTTTATCTTAAAATTATGAGTTGGAAATTGTGAAATAAATTTATTTTAAATTACTAAATGACTATAAAATGAAACAGTAAATTAAAATGAGTTTATATTCTTAGGAAAACAGGGTGGAAATAATGAAATATTTTACTAAACAACATGAATGCGATCAACAGCACAACAACCCTCCCCTAGATAAAATAACATTCTTTATAGAATATCAACAAAAAATATGCAAATGAATAAAATTAACATAATGTGATATTTTGGAAATGTGTGAAATGGATAAAAACTTTTATCCATTCCACATATTTCGCCATTTACTAACGCTAACGTCTATTGAATGTTGTCAAGATCCTGTGCCCGGGTTAGAGAGAACATACAAGCGCAAAGTAAATACAATCACTAATGCATATCCGCTAACCCGGAATAAGAATGGCGTGACGATTTATTTTTGCCATTTTATGTAAAAGGCAAAAATAGGTTGAAGGGTTCAGTCAAGGAAAACATCGTGAGGAAACCAGCATTGCATCTAATAGAACTAAAGATTATGACCGGTGGTCGTGGGTGTGGTTTTAGGAAGACACGAATTTGGCGTTTTACAGTTTATTTGCACTTTAAGGCACACCGAACTGCGACGTACACGCACGTACTCCCGCCTTGGGTCTCGGTAGTCGATTAACTTCCAAGCGTCCCGTATAGTGATGAAAATGCCCGGGAATTTTCCCGTAGTGCCCAAAACTTCCTTGGGAAAATTCCCGGGAATTTACGAAATGTTCTCGGAAGTTTTGGGCACTTTGGGAAAATTCCCGGGCATTTTCATCACTAGTCCCGTGCGCGCGCGCATCCTCTTACCCCGCACGTCTCGTAACACGCTAACGACCCTTAGGGCGACAACTACGTATCGGGCTACGTCTACATGCTATAAGATAAATAAAAATGTGTGTATTGAGATCGGCGATCAGCTTCACGAATGGACACAACATACAAGCGGAAAGTGAATACAGCCTCTAAGGTTATAGCGTGATGATATATGCTTTTTTAAAAACAGGTTTTATAATTTTATTTATTACTTCTAAATTTCAAAGGAAAATAAATTCCAAAATTAAAGATAGCGAAGGCATATGTAAGGCTTGTAGGCAGCCAGTGAATTCGGAGCAAGCAATTTTACAAGCATAAACTATTCAATAAAATTAATATGATTAGCTTAAATCAATCATATTACCATATTATTTTATACTTAGTCCTCACATATATTATATACAAAGAAAAACATTATTTATTTATTGTACAAACCTTTAATTACTATTACAGTGTTAGTTTAATACATTAAAAACATATAAAGCTTAGGCTTAGGCTATAATCTAAGATTACAATATATTGGCGCGAAAATAATGAAACCCAATGAACAATCATATAAAAATAACACGATTCCAACTTCATAAGTAATATTGTTTATTTTTAATTGTAACAGTATTTATGGCCAGACTAAGTATAAAATTGATCATGTGTAAAAAAATATTATTTCATTTTAGTGAAAGGTTTAGGGGCCTAGAGGCATACGTTAATTAATTTAGGTAACATATGCTCATGCCATATATATTGTTTTAAATAAAACACAAGTTTATTTCATTATAATATATTTCCAATACATATTAAACTTCACTGATAATGTAGTATACATGAGCATTCTTAAAACTATCACTACAAGTTCACAATTAAAGGAGATATTAATATAAATAATAAAGTAGCTATTATATCACACATAATAAAAGAAGACTTATTTCTAGTCATAAAACATCCTTGCCACCGTCCATGTATAGGCAGCTCCAAACTTCATTTTACAGTAACAGTGTTTCACCCCTTACAGCGCAACTTGCTTATAATGCAGTTTGTGAATAAAACAGGGTTCATCTTGATGGATAATGGCTTCAAAACAGGAAGGACTCACCAATATACACAAAATATATCAAAAAGCATGAACATCCTTCACAAAAAATTAATTAAGCTTTGAGATCTTAGGTAGGAAAGTGATCTAAAGTGTCCCATATAAAGTTTGGGAATATGATTTAGATTTTAAGCCAGCTGGAACCCAGCACGAGTGCTGATAATTTAATTTTTCTTGTGCAATAAGTATGTGACCTCATTTATGCCTGCAAGCAATTTATTGACAATGCCATCATAGCATAATGCATTACTCTCTTGTGATGGAATCCAGTTTCTGTTATTCTCGCTTAATGCAGTTTTTGCTTTAACCATCTGTAAAATATTTTTTGGAATTAGTAATTCAATAATACAGCTTCTGTGTTTCAAAGACACTTCATTGCACATTATAAAACCGATTTTAACTAATTACCTAATGATAACAAATTCAGTTAGCTTGAAAAATAAAATCTCTCATCACTATTGTATTTAAAAGCCATATTTCATCTAGTCCTAACTTAATTTTATTTTTAACCTGACTCTCGCACAGGGACCACACCATACCTGATGGTAAGCATTGTGCAGTTCAAAACCAACAGTAATTATCAAAAGGAAACTTATCAATAGTCACAGTTATTATGCCGACCTGCACAAATATTTCTCTTCACTCTTAATTTAAAGAACCCAATATAATAGGACGAAGAAAAAAGGCCCACCACAAGACAATAAACAACAACAAAGACAATTCATAAGCTCAATGACTCGGCAAACTAAGAGTTAGAGAAATTTTTAGTACTAACAGGGATATGAATTAGAGATGCCACGAATATTCGGCAACTATTCGGTATTCGGCCTATTCAGCCACTTTTTTGCTATTCGATATTCGGCGGAATAATACCTACTATTCGGCCGAATACCGAATACCAAATCATGTAAAAAAACACGTTATATTACTCAAAGTTATGTATTTATTTCCAAATTACAACACTTTAGTAATTAAAATTGATCAGTGGTAAGTTGTGATGGATTTTTTCAGTATTTTTTGCTAGCAAACGATTATGCTTTTCAACGTAAATGTTACCAGCCTCACAAAATAACTTCTCTCACACACACACACACTCTCTCTCTCGCTCACACACATACTAATAAACTTATACTGTGAATATCCATATAAAAACACAAAACACCCTTGAACCACCTGAATGGAAGTGCGAGTCTCACCAGAGACAGGATTTACTTAATCGGTGAGACTTATCACCCAGTGTATATGCATAAGTTTTGTGTTGAAATAAAGATTATTATTATAATTATTACTAAACACGCTACTTCCAGGAATATTCGGTGGCCGAATATTTGGCGCTTCAGCCGACAGCATTGCCGAATATTCGGTATTCGGCCAATTCACTATTCGTGGCATCACTAATATGAGTTACCTGTATAACTGTGACTCTGTGAGCCCAAGCACAAGTTTCTACTGTGGAAGGGAGACGGCAGAACAATGTTAAACTCTACAGAACACAGCCTTTGATACAGATAGTAGAAAATGTTCAGTGAGGCAAAATCTCTGTGCAACTGGAGTGGTTCAAAATCCTCCAACATTCAGACATTATCTAATTTTCATAATGATCCAGGTCATTCCCAATGTGGACAACCTCGGCTGTAATCTAGACAGGGAATTGAGTAAGTACTGCGCAAAACCATCCCAGAGATGTAAACAGTGTTTCATGCAAGGCCTGGACTGGGCCTTATACAATAAGCTAGGCCATTTTGTGTTTGCATGCATGCACATGCATGACAGTATTTACTAGTATATATAATACTGAAGTTTCTCAAAATGTGCCGAGCCTAGAAATATGTAGGGTTATGAAGGTATAATAATACCTTCACAGTTTATTAGTAAATTCAATAATACATACAGCTTCTAAAAAATCTGATCTTAATAATTACTACAAGATGCCATATTTGGTACCATCTATATGGTGGGTATGCCTTATATCTGCTTGACGAGATTTGCTACTACATTGATCAAGCAAACAGCTAAGAAGTGGAATATGCTTTCAGCGAGCATATTTCCACGATCTTATGACTTATGAGCCTACGAAAAGAGTGAATAGGCATTTGTTGGGCGGATGTGGTCCTTAGTCAAACTCATCTTCACCTTCCACCAGGTGTGACTGAGATCAATTGTCTTCTTGTAAATCATAAAGGTTTTTTTTTCAGATAACCTTTTACAATAGGCAAAGAAATAACTGTATACCTGAGTAAATGTGTTCACATCCTCACATAAGAGTGTCAATTTAGCCTCAAGCTCCTCATTTCTTAGATTGACTTCTTCTCTCTTATTCATTTTTATATTAGCCAAACGCTTTCCAAGCTGGTCTAAAGATGTAGCATATTTTTCCAGTTCCAGTTCACCCATTTCTTTTTTCTGTGACAGCTGTGGTTCAGACATAACGATATTCTTCTTTAAGCCGTCTGCGTATACCTTCATCGAAGCAATGACGTCGTCGACATTTACATCCACGGAATTGTCCATCATATCTGGCAGCAATACCTGTGGAGGTCCTGCCTCAAGGAAGTTCAAGACATCTGCGTGATGCAAGCTGGTACTCGATTCGGCTTCGCTATCCGACTGAGGAATGGACTGAAACATGTTTTTAATCTCATCCATAATATTCTGCGAGTCCGCAAGTTCTTTGTCCAGATCGGAAGTAATTCTCTCTAAAGTGTTTAATTTGACAACAGATTGTAAATATTCCGCGAAGTTGTTAGCGATAACTTTGTTAGGTGTCATTTTGGATGTATAATACGAATTATACTTAAAGCAATATTGATGGATACTTTTCGTATATAGCTTTTATATACTTAATAAATATTTCATACACTGGTCAGTAATCGAATTATAACAAAATCTGTCAATAGGCATAATTGTTTTTTGCTATTTATACCTTTTATGGGACAAGCAAGAGCTTTTACGCAGTACAGCCATGTGCGACGTCTTTCCATTTTCAAATGTTATTTAATTTTTGTCAAGTCTTCCCACTTTCAATATTTCTGACGTAGTTTTAACTTTTTTTTTTCTTTTCTTGTTTGTTGTTCTATTTTTTATATGTTCGTACACAAAGGGCTAGGAAGACTATTATACAGATTGTCGGGAAATCAACCGCAAGGGATGCATCACTCTGCTAGTGTCTCGCCACGGAGCCATCAATTCCCTATCGCATTCAATGGAACGCTATGTAAGCAATGCTTACCAAGCTTACAACAAAAATTTAGACAATAATAAAACACCAAGGAACTGGGACAACAAGAAAACTATCATTCAAGAAGACACAGACCATATAGATACTGTAAGAAGACGAGGTAGAGATATGATATCAGTTAACAATAAAATTATTTAAATATAATCGATATTTAAATGCTTCATATTGATATTTATAAATAGTAAATTATAAAGAAAAAAAAAACAATAATAATTATTGAATTCACTAAACAAAGGAACTGTGTGTTTTTAATGATAAAAGACTTGTTTTTAGGGTAACTTTCTTGTTGGCTATAAAATGGATTTATATTGTAAATATAAACTCGAAATGATTTAATTTTTGAAATATCAATCATTTGGACCTTTTTTATTATATATGCATTTATCATTCATACCTATTATTTATGTAATCATCAAAAAGTGATGTAAATCAATTTAAAAATTAATATTTTTGAAGAAGAATCAGTATTACGACACGAGAGTACAAAATAGATACGACTACTAAGATTTTGTCGCAAATCGTCAATATTGATTTTACACGCAGAACTGCCATGCCTTAAAATGTTTCTTCTTAAAGATACTATATTGCAAATCATAGACCATATTAATACAGAGCCGAAGTAAAGGTAAAAATACAGCTTTATATTACATTGAATGATAAGATAATTACTATTGTAGCGTACACTCTGCCGGCCCACTGTCATGGACGCCGTAATATTTGTACGGATTGTTTGCGCACCAGCCGCAGTGGACGATAGGAGAGAGAATCGTGTGACGTCTCGTGACCACAGCGCGCCTTGTATACGTAGCTCGCGTATTATTGCTATTTTTATGGTTTAATGTAAGTTTCAGTACAATAAATGTTTTAAGTGGTGGAAATACAGTGTTATTATTGCCTTTCAACGTTATATTACGTTATTTAGGTTCATTGCATAGACATTCACTTTGTAAAAATAGAAAATCTGTTCCGAGTTTTCTTGACATGCCTCTTTTCGTAAATAGCGCTAGTTTAATTTTGTATCCAAATTAGTAAAAACAAACATTATGGTGGATCTGAATCACAGATACATCCCTTTATTTGCTTATCAAGCAAAATGATCAGTAAATGACAATATTTAACATTGCATATTAAGAGACTGGACGTCATCCAATCCAAGGCCTTACGGATAATATGTGGAGCTATGAAATCCAGCCCAGTCAATGCACTTCAAGTTGAGTGTTGTGATCCTCCCTTACTTCTCCGCCGACAGTTTCTATCTGACCGATTCCTATTTCGTATCTCACAGTTTTCCCACCACCCCCTTTTATCCAAATTATCGGAGCTTTCCAACTTAGTAGACTCCTCTAACTACTGGTTTAATAAGACAGCCCCTTGTTTAGTAACCAGTTTCAGGAAGCTACCAAACATCAGAGGCCATCCATACCGGACTCCCATTCTTCCAATCTATCGCTACAATTACGAATCTGTGATTTTCCAACCCAAAATTATTCATCTAAATATCTCCAAAAATGATCCCCAGGCAAACGTCAAATTTAACTCCATTATTCATTCAGAATGGGAGGGTTGGCACACTATTTTCACTGATGGGTCAAAATTCGCTCCCGATGGTTGTGTTGGTGCAGGGGTTTTCCATTTACAGTATAACATTGTTGAAAAAATTAAATTTCCTTCTGCTACATCAGTATTCACTGGTGAGTGTTATGCAATCCTTAAGGCAATAGAATACATACGGATAATGAAATTACCAAAAACCCTCATCCTTACTGATTCTGAAAGCGCTCTTGCATCTTTTTCCCAAAATCCCTTTTCATCCAAGATCCATAACCCTGTTATCCTTGAAGCAAAGGATCATTTGTGTACCTATGAGAAGAGAGGAATTCAGGTAGCCCTTGCCTGGGTCCCTAGTCATTCAGGTATTTTTGGAAATGAATATGCAGACCAAGTGGCTAAGGATGCAGTTGAATGTGGGGATGTTTTTCCTTTTTGTAATTTTTCATATGACCTTGTTTCTTTACCATCTTCCTATCTCCACAAATCCTGGCAGTCTTATTGGAATGAGAGTTCCAGTGCTAAAGGTAAACACTACTCTATGATCCAGCCTGAGATACCAGTTAAACCATGGTTCTTTAAATTGAAAACGCCGAAAATTATAACATCTATAATCTGCAAGCTTAGGCTGGGCCATGCCTGCACCCCAGCTCACCTAGCCAAATTACATATTAGGAGTACCGCTGTCTGTGAATGTGGCCTGGACATAGGAGACTTTAATCACATATTCTTTTCTTGCCCTCTATATGACAGAACAGCTTTTATGAAATCACTTATAATGATAGGTATTCCTTTTCCATGTCATATTTATGACCTTCTGATTTCTCCCAACCTGAAAATCATTGAAACAATTTTTTGTTTCCTTAGCTATAATAACATTAAATTATAATATGTACTTATGTATTTGTGTAATGTATATATTGTATATATTTATATGTACCTACAATAGTATTGGTTTTTGTGTATGTACTAATCTTTATTAAAATGTGTGTCTTAATAACAAAGTATATATTTAGGATCCAGAAGTAGGAATCTTTAAAAATAAGTACAAAGTGACCATAAGTTACATTTATAATTGTTAATTTAACAAACTCGTAAACTAACCTACAAAATGATCATAAATTGCTAATAATTTGAAATACAAAAAGAAATCACCAATACAAACTTTATAAAGAACTTACATAACCACATAACTTACTAATATTACTTATAGAACCACTTTTAACCATTTATAACATAAATGCTCGATATAAACACAAATCACAACGACCGCGCCCTTACGCACCAAACAGCGATGCAATAGTGCGCGCGCCATGTTGCTATGCTGTCCTGCTCTACCACTCATTTTTAGTGAGGTACCGAGACATTCCTAACTCGGCCGTTCCTGACTCTCCGTCGTCCCCGACGGATCTGCCTCCTCTTCCAGGTGTACGGATCCTCATGTCCTTGTGCCAGGTTAGACGGGTTTTCAACATCAGCAATAGGTGGTGTTTAGCCTGGTACAGGGTTAATAAAGGCATCTAACATTTTCAAACAAACCTATAAGAATCTATAGCAATGCACCTTCTTAACTGTTACATTGTTAGTAGTTAGTTTTACCTAATAAGAGAAAAAAAAAAAAAAACATAATAAGAAACAACATCTGAGAGCTCTCATTTTATAACCCCATTAGATTACCATTATAGCGCTTTTGGATTCTTCCTATAAATGTCACGATGAATTTCACGTCTGTCAGCTGTCTCTGTGAACATAACATAGAATAGACGAAGGGGTCCCTTACGTCTTTTATATAGGAGAATAACGTGTCGGTTAGTAGACATGTACAGTTTCGCTGTGGTAGAGACGTCGAGCTTAAAACATACGCTACGTTTACACGTAAATTATGAACCGCTAGGGTAGTGGCGTCGCGCTTAAAACATACGCTATGTTTACACGTAAATTATGAAACGCTAGGGTAGTGGCGTCGAGCTTAAAACATACGCTATGTTTACACGTAAATTATGAAACGCTAGGGTAGTGGCGTCGCGCTTAAAACATACGCTATGTTTACACGTAAATTATGAAACGCTAGGGTAGTGGCGTCGCGCTTAAAACATACGTTATGTTTACACGTGAACTATGATACGTTAGGGTAGTAGCGTCGAGCTCAGAGCGTACAGTAGGCTTACCCGTGAGTTACGAAACGTCAGGGTAGTAGCGTCGAGCTCAGAGCGCACAGTAGGCTTACCCGTGAATTATGATACGTTAGGGTAGTAGCGTCGGGCTCAGAGCGTACAGTAGGCTTACCCGTGAGTTATGAAACGTCAGGGTAGTGGCGTCGAGCTCAGAGCGCACAGTAGGCTTACCCGTGAATTATGATACGTTAGGGTAGTAGCGTCGGGCTCAGAGCGTACAGTAGGCTTACCCGTGAGTTATGAAACGTCAGGGTAGTAGCGTCGAGCTCAGAGCGCACAGTAGGCTTACCCGTGAATTATGATACGTTAGGGTAGTAGCGTCGGGCTCAGAGCGTACAGTAGGCTTACCCGTGAGTTATGAAACGTCAGGGTAGTAGCGTCGAGCTCAGAGCGCACAGTAGGCTTACCCGTGAATTATGATACGTTAGGGTAGTAGCGTCGGGCTCAGAGCGTACAGTAGGCTTACCCGTGAGTTATGAAACGTCAGGGTAGTAGCGTCGAGCTCAGAGCGCACAGTAGGCTTACCCGGCGTGCTTATCGATCAGTTTACTTCACTACAAGTCTTTCTAGTGTCCATTCCTTTCACGATTACATCGTTTATCTGCCCCAAGTACGTCCGTTAATTGTCAGATGCGAGACCAGAGCAGAAGCCCTCCCGCAGTTGTGACGGCACAGTTCTGATTAATAATCATCCCAACTCAGACATCACATACAATACCGTTGAAAGCTATCCACTAACTCCCTACTCTAAGTATAAGTAAGCCCTAAGAAATGTAAGATGTGTGTATTGGCTTTTGTATTTGTATCTAGGAATAGATTGTGTGAAGCTCAAAGTTAATTTTCTGAAACCTACTATGTAAGGATAACATTCAACAATAATGTAAGCAATGCTCGTAGAGCTGACATAATGACTATCAGACACTCTATCTATGAATACTCAGCTCGTATCCTCGGGCGTCATTTGCCGCCCCGGAGCGCCATTCACAGTGCTGCCGTCCTCAACGGTCTGGCGTTACTACCGCCCGACAGCCACAGCTTGCACGGTGATACCTCCAATCCAACGTGGAGCAAAACCTCTATTTGGTCCGCTAGTAGTCACCATATGAAACATTAGAATCAAGGAGATTAAAATACAAAAGACTTCTTTCGAAGTCTGTAATACTCGTCCTCAAATCACAATCGAATTGATTCTTACAAACTGATCTCTTTAGATTACATCTGTCGAAATGATTTCCAACCAGTCAAGTCAGATTTAACAGTATTAAACAAACGTTAACAATTTTATTAGCGCTCGGCCATTCTGCTCTTTAGTTAAGAATAGTTTTTATGAAAGTAAAATGACTTAATGTTACCATCATACGCTGTCACATTCGTAGTGAACTATCGAGTTCAATTAAATAAGCAAAACTTTCTAGGATTCCATAATATACCTTTCAAAGCAAGCGAGATCATTTTACTTTTAGATGTCATCCAGCCACTTTCGTCTCCAAAAATCTAGTCTTTTCTTTCCCGTAATCTTACCTCTGACGATCAACCTTTTCGTCATTGTCTACAACACGTTATGGCATACTGTTGAACATATGCCTCCCTGATGCTGTACCACCATCCTCAATGACATTTCAACCGCATCCAGGTACGCCCAAATTAACAAGGAATTGAAACTCGTATTAGGATATACTTTGCATGCATCTAAAGAAAGCTACATTTTTATTAGGTAACTGTTGATATTAGTTTTCAAAAAATTACATAGGTTTCGCAACCATGCATAAGTATGAACCTGTTGTAATATTCACATTACGATGCCATTTATAAAATTAATTTTAGGGGTTATAAAGGAATTTGGACTTTTTGCGAATATCAGATTTTGGTTGCTCAATTTTGCGTTTTACTTCGTCCATGAAAACTTCCATAAATATGAGGTAAGAATAAGAAAAACGAACTACTAAAGTACAGTTTAAATAAAAGTTATGTCTAAGTTAGATTTGTTAGGTTGACGCAAAGTCAACCTGATTTTTGCTCGAAAACAATCTCGAGAGGAATTTAGTGTGTGTGTGTGTGTGGTTTTACCGCCGACATGGTCCAAGCAGTGACGTTAATGCAGTCAGCACGATGCCAGTCGCTCACACATTAAGCCCGAAGCTCACCGACACCCAGAGGCTGCACGTGCCTCCACCGTGGTGTCCCCGTACGGCAGAGCAGCATCGCGGTATGCGTCACTGCGGTGGTGAGAAGTACCAGCAGCGGCACAGCAGGGTCAGCAACGGCAGCTGCATGCCATGTCGCGCAGGCCAGTCAGCGCGGCTCACGATGACTGTAGACTGCCCGCAGTGGCGTAAAGCAGCACACACCATAGCTGGCGCTACGGCGCACGACACGCCTAGGCGCGCATTGGAGGTGCGCAGCACCCTCGCGCAGAGTAGTAGCAGGAGCCGCTTGGTGCCGACAGCGATGGTCAGCACACGCCGTGTCGTGCACATGGCTCAGCACTGCTCATGATGACTTTTTGCTGCTCGTGGCAACACGCTCTAGCTCCAATGTCGACAGCATTCAATGTAACAAAATAACACAAAAGTAGTTCAGGAATACGAAGATATCGATATAGTGAAAAATCATTCTTTACAGTCATTTGGTTGAAAACACAGCAGTCGTTAAATAGGTTGGATAAGCAACCTGTCATGATTCATGACCAATGTTGTTGAATTCACGTACTTAGAATGAAATTGCCTGATGATGTCCTTTTCAAACGAGTCTGACATCGGTACCAATATCCATCAGGATATTTTTTTTTTTAAACGAACTCTTAAGTTATTGTGAAACTCTATTTATCTAGGTTTTGAGCTTACACGTGAGATATTTCAGTACGGAGAACAAAAAGAAGTGTTCGAGGTTCTTTTATTGATAAGCATATTCATATGTATACCCTCAAAAAGACAGCAGATACATTACCATTTTATTTTTACTCGGCATAGTGACTACACTACAGCAGTCGGTATGCATGGTGTGATCCAAATATCTCCCATTTGGACAAATCAGAAAACAAGTTGACTTAATTTTGATTACCCCTTGCGAATCCAGTTTTACTAAAGGACGTTTTTGCTACATGACCACAAATTGTACAAAACGAGTATTTTCTATCAAAGTATAACTCCAAAAGGCTTCGGGATCTGATGATGCTAAAGTAAGTTTAAGTCTCTGGTGTTTGGAGAATTTACAAGGAAGTCACCTTAATTTCTACAAATGGATTATCGCTTCCTCTCACTATTGTCTAAACAATTTAAATGAAACAATTGTTTTAAGGTGAGAACTCAAGATTATTTTTCAGCTTTCAAAATTTAATAAAAATTCACAGACAGGAATAACTTTTTCAAATATTAAATTCGTATTTGTAGCTACCACGCATATAGCGTTGTCCATACCATGTACACGGTACAACGTATTACAATGTTACTAAGTTCCATATTCAATCCTGACTCTACCCTAAGACGAAGTAATATTTCTTATGCGTATTCAATATTAAATATTCGGATAGTGGAAGTTATAAAACTTCGTGGCGTTTGTCTTCTCACTGTTTTTAAATAAAATGTTAGTAAGTATAAATTGCTGGGGTAGACCAGGGCAAGCTCGTACCTGAAGAGCCACGTGTGATCATTAACACACTAGGATCACATTATCTCGAAGCCACTTTTGAAATAACATGACATTTGTGATAAGCACTCAAGGACACTTCAATTTTTTACATTTCTAACATGATATACCTATACACCATCTTCACTGTGAAGATCAAAAACAGGAAACGAAGTAATCGTGAGCTTTTACTCGGGAAAGCCACACTTATGGCTTCGATGTCATATTCGTCACCCGTATTCGGCATAAGTGAGTAGTTATAAAATGACACTGACTCGAATGAAATGTTTAGCGAAATCTAAGTCCATGTGAGTTTGCAGCGTTAACTCGTACCTTTATTTGAACGACGTAAGTTCACTGGTGATCCACTAGGATAATCACCACACTAGTACCTGTACGATGTCTGTGACAACAACCCGGAGTCACGTCAGTTATGTATATCTCAAACGCGTTTTACCTCTTACGTGTTTCCACTGTAAAGTTAAAAATCAAAACTAGAAATGAAATAATCGCAAGCTCTATGCGAACAAACCACGTCGATTACAGCTTTAAATAACGTAGACCATTTGTGACCTTTGACTCGACTCAATAAACTGTCTCCCAAAGTACCGGATAGGTGGACACGGTCTGCGAAGTATACGACTACTAAAGTTCAGTTTGACTTAACATGAGATTATTAATGACATAACTTGGAAACAGTCCAGGAACCGAGGCCTGGTCATGGTCACAGTAACACTGCTGGCCTAACTGTGACACTGATAAGTCCTGATATTTATCTGCTCTCCTACGTCTTTGGCTACCGTGAGTAAGTGAACGTCAATAGCTGTCAACAATTAACAACGCGATTCGGGCCTATCGGGTGATCGTGCCCTAATATTGCATCGCCGCGTTTGACTTTTAAAAGAATTTTGTGAATACGATATCGCTATCGAGATTATACCCGCGAACTATCTCGGTTACGCGTGTCGTGGTCGGGCCGAAGTGATTTGTTACGTACACTTTGTCTCAAATCGAATATATTAACACCAAATTAACAAGAACAAAAGTACACAACATACGGTATACGAGTAAAAGCATAATTGGTGATTTATTTCTCAAGAAATGCTATCGCTCAAAACAAAACTCAATGTAACAATTACTTTATGTTCTTATGACATAAAATATTAAAAGAAAATGATATCAAAAACAATGTAATAGTAACAAAAAATATTATTGTGAAGTTGTATTCAGAATTAAAAACAGATGTTCAAATTTAATATGGCTGACCGACGCTTTGAACAAAAGAAATTACAATTATTAAAATTAAGTGTAGGCATACGTGGGAAGTATTATCCCACTTCTGAATTTAGGATCCAGAAGTAGGAATCTTTAAAAATAAGTACAAAGTGACCATAAGTTACATTTATAATTGTTAATTTAACAAACTCGTAAACTAACCTACAAAATGATCATAAATTGCTAATAATTTGAAATACAAAAAGAAATCACCAATACAAACTTTATAAAGAACTTACATAACCACATAACTTACTAATATTACTTATAGAACCACTTTTAACCATTTATAACATAAATGCTCGATATAAACACAAATCACAACGACCGCGCCCTTACGCACCAAACAGCGATGCAATAGTGCGCGCGCCATGTTGCTATGCTGTCCTGCTCTACCACTCATTTTTAGTGAGGTACCGAGACATTCCTAACTATATTATATTTATTTTCAGATTGTCATACATTTCACTGTATTTACCCAAAATTTTAAGCTAGTTTAATACTCGGAAATAAACAGTAACATACTTTGACACTGGCAGTAGTGAAAAGGTTGCCATAAATAAGAGAAGATAAGATAAGATAACATTGCATATCTTTGACACATTCAGTACATAAAAAAGTTTATATTTAACTAAGAGCTAGTTGGCCTGTTCGCTAGTTGGCGCTACATTCTATACAAATATTTTTTTCGGTAGTACTGGAGTGGTCTGGGTCTCTACTGCTTGTCACTTATTTGACGTGCTTGCGTTCTCTACATGTGCACATTATTTTGTTTACAAAATAATAAATCAACTAGTGGGTTCTAAAGTGAAATAACTATCACAAAATGGTACGAAAACTAAAATTTCATGAACAGAAATTGCTGAAAAAAGTAGATTTCATATCATGGAAAGTGGATAATAATCTTAATGAGGTGAAAGTTATGAAAAAATACTATATACAAAAACGAGAGGATTACACGAAGTGAGTTAAAGCATATTAGGAAAGTTTTAGTATTAGTAGTATTTATAGTTTATTTACTTTTTAACAGTAATTTTGTCTAAACAAACTTGGTTGTAAAATCAAAATCTCTGAGTAGTAGTCAAATGATTATAAATTGTTTATAAAACAATCTTATGAAGGCTATACAAAACGTGGGCAAGCTTTTTGGTGGAGAAACGTGTTGACAAAAGGTTCAAAGATATTTTGTTACAAACAATTATTATTTATTTATGGGCTGTCAACAGCTCCATTACACTTCACATTCTGAATCACATACATAAGCTAAATGTCGGTAACGGATACCAATAATAGACAGCCACAGCATAAATAATATTACTTACAAAAATGAACATTTTTTATTTATACACTTGAAATCTACAACATCGTTTTTTTTTACTCTTCTACTTACTAGTCACAACTGACTAGAAAAAGGTTAATAATGGTAGCTAGAAGTTAGGCAGTGTTACGTGAGAAAGTCCACTGGCTCAGTGTGCTTAGCCAGGACATTAAGCCCAAGAGTGCAGGGCGAAGTCTATCGCGTGTTATGTGCGGATGTGGGTCTATCCACTGGTCCTAGAGTCGTACGACAGCTTATCAAGGCAAACAAGAGGGCAGGTAATACTCTAACCATCACTGCTGCGGCCAAAAAGGAGCTGCCAAGTCCCGCTGTCCAACGTAGTGCTCGTGGGGAGTGCAAGGTAGTCTGTCTGAGGGGACCTCTACTTGACTATACTCCAATGGTGTGTGCATGCTTTCACGTACAATTTGGCTAAAAGAGGTAGCAACCACCCTTCCCTCCTACCTCTTTTAATATCTCTGTGTTATATCTCAGTGGCTTATAGCGTGTTGGGCCACAAATTGTATTCTCCTTAGTCTGGCGCACCCTGCAATTAAAGAAACACCCTGTTGATTGTAGTCAGTAGGAGTCTGGCACACCGGAACAGACACCCTCACGGCTGTCCTGACCGTCTATGATTAATTTCCACTGGATTAAAAAAAAATGAATCCACCGGCTTTGTATAGCGGTGACGGTATGTGCATACTCCCACACACCGCCAATTTATGACACATGGTAGGATGGGAGTGAGTCCCCCTGTCTACAGTAATTGAGGAGACCTATTTGGGCCTACAGCACACTGGTTGTGGCAGAACGCTTACAGTCAGCAACTACTCATGTAGAAGTACCCAGAAATGTTTTAGTCAGTAGGAGTCCAACACACCAGGCCAGCAGCCATCACTACTTTCCTGAAGGTCCTACATAGAATTATTCTCCTGCCAAAAAAAAAAAAGTTACACTGAATATACACATTGTTAATAGGACCAAGGTACAGATATATATTAAATATAGATATTACATAAATTGCAATTGTTTGCCAATATAGTATTCCCTAAAAGGTCAGCCCTTATTGATTTACAACTAAAAGCCCTAAAATCATTAACAAAATAGGAGAATGCTTCTAAATTGTACTTGATTCTTATTAAAGGTACAATAAACTATCAAGGGAGATCAGAGACTTGGCCAACAAAATCAAGGATTTGGATGCAAGCAGTGAGTTCAGGACAGAATCAAGTGCCCAGTTACTAGAGAAGCTTTACCAGATGGGCCTGATCCCAACCAGGTGGGACCTGGAGTTAGCTAGTCAAGTATCAGCCAGTGCCTTCTGTAGACGAAGGCTTCCTGTTGTCATGGTTAGAAGTAAGTTTTCAAATATGTATATTTGAGGAGTGCATATTAACCAAAGTAATCATGAGGGATTGGAGCCTAAATAAATGTACTTCTAACATCAGCTTATGCATTTAAATACCATATTGTATAGTGTTTATATGCACCTAATATTACATTAAATGCATAAGACAAAAACTCAATGCAATTACTGCATCTGTCTATTCTGTGGATGAAGTAATAATAATGAGTAATATAATAATACAGCTAAATAGGGATAAGGATAGATAGGGTTTTAGGTGATAGCTGCCCTGGATGTGGGTGGGTGAGCAGAAGCCCATACCCCAAATACCAAATTCTACATGCAGCAGACAAGTGCACTAACCAGTATGTCCATTGATTAATATATCCATAAATAAGTGAGCCAACCAACCAACTTGTCCATAAACAATAGGTTGACAATTTTTACAAGCCTCTATTATGACATGTTAAAACTTAAAAATCTCATAAGATAATGTTATCATGTATATAAGTTCTTAAATTTTAAAGGTCAGGATTGTGCTGTGCATATTTTTTATATAATTGAGAAATAAACTGGCAAGGGAGTAGCTTTTGTCTCACCTTGAAAAATTACAAGTCCTGGGGCTGTGAGGTAGGACTATTACACGAACTGGGTCATGACTGCAGTACAAAAGTGTAAAGACCCTCATTGTGACTTGTTTGAATTTGATGCGGTTCCAGATCAGTTTGTGGACATCCAGTTTTATATACTTAAAGACTTTCAGTCAAACATGTGGGCCTACATGATGGTAACAGCTATCAGTGAATTTGCCCCGGGGCATCCTCAGCTGTTCTTGGACTTTATTTTTCTTCAAAGCCGTATAGTCACTTTTCGAGCCCGTGAAAAAAGTGAGCGGCGCAAATAACATCACATATTGTGGTATCATAAAAAGATGACTTATATGGAGTAATGAGTGCAAGCTGATGAGGATTTCAAATGGTTGCAGATAGAATGGCCGAAGGCACAAAACAGGCAACAAAATTCATAGAACAAGGTCACGTGCGAGTGGGCCCTGAAGTTGTGAAAGACCCTGCGTTTCTTGTTAATCGATCACTTGAAGACTTTGTTACATGGGTAGATGGCTCCGCGATACGAAAACATGTTCTTGAGTATAATGAAATGGTATGTATAATCAATACATAAAATCCATATATCCACCACCTAATTATCTAGATGAAAAATCATTTTTTTTTTCGAAGCGGTCTAACTACTGATTGCCGGGAAAGCATTTTCAGGTCAACCGGGCTTAGGGGGCGAGCACAGAAGGCGCTCAGCCAGCGAAATTTTTGGGTTGGATGGCAATGCAAGGGCACCCCTGTGGGTACGAACCTCGACTTGGACCGCCAGCCAAATAAAATTCTAACCCTACGGGTGATCTACCAGCGTTTCGGAAGTGACTACCTTGAGAAGAAACGCCGAAAGAAACTCAACGCTGCGTCGGATTTGAACTGCGCCTCGGTGCGATGGAAAATCATTTATGAGCTTTCATATAAATCTTCCCATAGAAAAATTTTGCTTGCGTGATGTAGGTTACCAATAATGTATGGGAGTCGTGAATCAATATACGCTATCGTATTTCGCAATAATCGTTAATATATGTACGCGTTTGTGTCCACTTATCTCATAAACGGGTCATCCGATTTAGATGCAGTTTTAATAATTTTCTTTTTGAAGTAGGAGGGTGATTACTCAAACAGGGTCTTGACCACAGTACACAAATGTAAAGATCGTCGTAGTGACTTGCTTTGATCTATAGCGTTTTAGGATCAACTTTTGTATGTTCAGTAACTCATATCCCTACAGCCCTTTACTGTGGTTTACGTGAGCCGATATGACCACTGTTAATGTCAATGGAATTTCAGCCTATGATAATCACTGTCATTCTTGGAATACACTACTGTAGTTACTTTGTCGAGCCAGTGTAAGAAAAAAACATTCAGTATACATTTAATAAGGCATTTTATCACAATTCTTTCTACCCTCTTGAAATAGACAACCATAACTCATATTCAATTTTGTTTGTTTCAGAGAGATGATTTTGAGATGATATAAGGTATAACTTAATTACAATTATTCAATTGTAATGCCAAGAGATTTATAAAATAATAATAAACTTTAAAATAATTATGTATTGTTTAATTTATATTATTTTTTACAATATAGAGCTATTTTTAAACTACTATATTTTAATAGTTATTTTACAAGATTTTATTATGAATTGGAATTAATATGGCATATTCATTTCAAAACAACTTTGTATTTGGCAGCGTAAATCTCAACCAATATATGCTTCAATTTTTAATAGACTTAAAAAAAGTAGGTTCCGTGCTTTAGCTGTTTGATTTTTTTTAATCAATTCAGTAAAAGAGGACGCTCTTCACAAATACTAGTCCTAAGTTTCGTGACATGACATTTGCTACAATTGAGGTTTTCAAAGTCACATTGACGCAGTAGTGTGCATCCCACAGAAGTATAAATGCATTACCTAGTTATACTTGAACATTTAATAAATATAATGACTTAAAATCTTGTAATTACCAGAATATAAACCTCAAAGTCTAAATTAGACCAAATTTAATCCATTATATTTATTTATTTACTATCAGGCAAGCAGTTGAAACAACTGATATGTGTGTGTATCCTGCTATTTCACTTTTTTTTTTGATTATATTTGTCTAGGCTTTTTTTAAAATTAGATCACATTTAGAGCAGCCATAACATCTTATGGGAGATCATTCCTCACTCTGACAATCCTGTGACTTAGAAAGTGCTATATATGTATGAAATGTCCAGATATAACAAGATAAAGTTTTTCTATTTCTATGGGATACACACCACTTCTCCGATGATACAAATCACAAGAATATGATGCTATCTATGCTAGAATAATATAGCGTGATAGCTTCATTGATCAGTTTTGAACACTACTATCCAGTTGGACAAAAACGGCTGTAGAAGCTGTCTCTTCATAAATTTAATAGGACATCTCTACATCCTCGGTTCTCTAATAATGTTGCTATCCTTGTCAATGCTTCGGCCTGTCGATTGGTTGCTTCTGAGAGCTTCTTCAATGCCTCTGCTTGAGCAATAGCTGCTTCTGCATTCTTGACAGCTACAGTTGCTCGCTTTTCTTCAGCTCTTGCTCTCAGTAATTCTGCGTCAACCCGTTTCTTCTCCATCTCTATTAACCATTTCGATTCGAAATCTGGAACCAATAATATGTTAATAAGTATTAAATTACTACTGAACTTAACTGTTAATCCTTTGAGCTATGTCAATGACTTTTAGCAGATAATTAGCAGACTGACGTGGCAGTGGGTCTTATTTGCCGAAGAACTACTAACCACTGGGGTCGACATGTTAATTAGCACAATTAACATTTAAACAGAGTGTAATAGTCCATAAAAACGGGTAAGAGTAAGGTTCTTTGCTGGTTCGCTGATACTAATGCTGCCGCACACGGGGTCGTCCCATTGCGCTATAGGGATGGCAATCTGAGATCTACATTCGAGCCAAAAAATATATGTAGTACTGCATCTATCCAGTGAATCGATACTTTAACCCTAGAAAACGAGCATTCGATTTTTTTATATTTTGATAAAAACCATAAAATTATTCAGTTAGTTTAATGTACTCAAACACATGGAAATAAATAATAGTTTTACTAACTCTAAAAATCAAGTTTTCTAGACTTAAACTTTCTGTGAATTTGACAGAGATTCATAAATCGATCTTTGAACGCACGTCTCTGACCGCATCCAGTGCACAAGCGATACCGACTCCACCAAGCGTGTAGACGCCCCGCAAACGCTTGCTACAAAACTCTTTTGATTTGTGCCATAAAACCAATAATAGCTCGGATCGGCTGCAAGTGCTGGCAAGCTTATACACCAAATGTCCTATCCAATACGAATCTGTGATAATTTGTTGAGGTTTGGCAAGCGTGCGCCTCCACTATATGAATCCATATAATAATATTTACTAACAAAATTACACACATTGACTTAGTCCCAAATTAAGCTTACGCTTGTACTATGGGTATTAGACAAAGATATACATACATACTTAAATACATATATACATCCATGACTCATGACAAACTCATTTTCTCATCACAGAAAAGTTTATCACTACCGGGACTCGAACCCAGGACCTTAGTATCGTAAGTAGGGTCGCTAGAAACCGCGCTATCAGGCCGTCAAATTGTACTTAATTTTAAACCAATATGCATCAAATGTCCAAATAAACTCAGATAATCTTTTTTTATGCATCTATAGTAACTTGACCAAGCTAATGTAAAAAAACGAATACTTTGTAATAAATGTCCATTAGCTGGCTCATCAATATCTTCTACAAAGTCTTCATCACATGATTTTGAACTTCGGTCACTCTCTTTTTCGCCAACTGGAATATAAAAATATCCTCTACTATATTATATGCTACTATTGTCTCATAGATCATAGTAAAACTTATTTTATATTTATTACCTGACAATCTAACACTTCCTCCATAATGTTCTTTTTCATAATCGCTTGATTGGTTTTCGTCATACAATTCTTGTTTTACCTTAAAGGAGGAGCTATCCTGCAACAGTTAGAAAAAATATTGATAAGAATCTATAGATTCTCTGGTTATAACCAGAGATGGGCAAAATGTAATCTGATTAATGATGAACGATTACAAAATGTAGTCGTAATTTTCATTTTCTTGCTCTGTAATCGTGATTAAATTCATTTAAAACATTAAGAAATCATAGATGTGTATATGTACAATCTGGGATTCTGTAGTGTTTAAAACATAAATGAGCAAAATGCAGTCATATTAATGGTAGAAGACGTAAAATGTAATTGTTAATCATTTTCATTAATCTGATTACATTTTGCCCATCTATGTCTATAACTTATAAGTAAAAAACTTAATATATTTCTTTTATAGATCTCTAAAATGATAACTCATTTCAGATACTGGGTACAATAGTGTTCAAAAACTAAGTTTACTCTCATGCCTCTAAAGCACTCAAGTTTATATTGAGGAGTCTGACAGTGGCTTCAAACTGGGTCAATTAAAGGTCAAGTTACTGGTCAATTTAATTAGTTATCAATATGAAATAAGTTAAAAAACATCAGCTATCACAATAAGAAGACAATCTATAGGCATACAACCTAAAGGCAAACATATGGAATGATTTTTTTGGCAAGACAATTTTTTGTTGCCCAGGAAAGGCCTTTGTAACTTCTCTGCGGGAATACTTAAGGTGTTCAGTGAGTGAGTTTCTGGGTTGTGTGGCAACACATAAGTACCCCTGTGGTTAAAAAACTTAGCCTGAGTAGAAAGCCAGGATAAGATCGTAATAGTGATATATTAGAGTTTCCGAAGCGACCACTTTGAGATAAAACATTGAAAGAAACACAAAGCTAGGTCGAGTGGAACTACGCTTTGAAATGTAAAGCAACTGGTTAGCAACAGTTAACTGAACTATCCTTCTTCAGTGCTGAACAAAAGAACCAAATGACATGTTAAAATGAGTTGTAAAGTATTTCAAGCCACTAAAAATAATGTAGTCCTTATTAATTTGAAAGTATGTTCTATTGCCACTTTAAAATGTCTGAACTGATTTTAATCACTTTTAGCATAGAAATAGACCTTTTGTACAGACAAAAATAATTGTGAAATTAAAACTAGAAACTGTTGAAATTTGGGATTAGCTAAACTTACATCAATTGGATCTTCTGTTTGATCCTCACTGTCTCTCCTCTTCTCAAAATGTGGTGCTAGAATAGCGAGTGCTCGTTTTTCTAACTTTGTGAGTGACTTGATGTCTGTTTTGCTAGATGAGCCCGATTTCTTTCTCTTAAGGACTTTAGCTTTATTTTTCAATTTATTTTTAAAGATACTCCAATACTGAAAGTTGCAGGGACCATTAAAATGAAATACACATGTCATCTACCAATATCATGTACCCAGTACCAGTACCCAGAAAAAGGTGATAATATGCGCTACTGCCATATAGGGCACAATATATAAATGCGAAGAAGATCAGCTATTAATGCATCTCTACTCACCCCGAAAGGTATATGTGATAAAATATTATTATTTTACCATTACTAAGATAGATAACCTGTAGCATTAATTTTCAAATTATATTTTAACTAAGAGATAAATCTAGCTTTGCATGGATGCAATTTTTTGTTAACAAATGTTGTGATGTTTATTATAACAAAGGTAATTGACAATTATAATAATAGTACAGAACATAAAATACTAACAGTAGTGAACATATTCATTTGGATAAAAATTAATTATGTGTAGGTCAAAGTCTTTTAAAATTGTTTCATGGTTATATAATTAAGAATTCATAATTTGTGTATAAAGGATCTCTTGTTTCCTATCACTGTGCCATTTAAAATGTTTGCATTCAAATTTCACTTTGTTTATATGGAAATTTGCTTAGTAGTACATGTTGCGCTTTCATGTAATTGGAGTGGTGCACTGTATATGTATATGGCATGATATCTATTGTTATTTCTGAATGTATACACTCTGTTTGAAAGCCTTTTAAAATAAAATAAAAATTGCATTCCAAAACTAACATGATTTAAAAATGTTTATTGTCACTCAACTTCATAAGATAGACATATTCTGTTACAGACTTTTCAAACATCCAGAATTAACATCAATCATTTAATGCAGTAGTTCTTAACCAGTGGTCCGCGGACCACTTAGGATACTTCCAGGGACCACCAGCCATACATTATAATATTTTTTCTGAAAGTAACTCTTATGCGAATTTATCTTTAAAAATATAAAAATGTATCATTAAGATGCTGTGGACTTTGAATAATTTTCTGCATATTTTATTTATGGATAAATAGAAAAATGCTTTACATTTCCGCACTGTATATTACCTCCAAACCAATAAACCCACTGGGTGGTCCATGGCAACACAAATTTTGTCAAATGGTCCTTTATACTTTACCTCACCCTCCCCTATTCTAACTTACACATTATATCAAAGAACTTATTTTTGTGTCCTTAACTTAAAAACATAATTATTTCCCTGTAGTAAATTGTATCACCCCTATTTCAACCCCTTCAGCTTTTTATTATTATTTTTACCTTTTATTAAAGGTAGCCTATGACTGTCTCCAAGGTCTAATCTATTTATATACTAAGATTGATTTAATTTAGTTCAGCCATCTTGACACAAAAATGGAACATACAAACATATACACTTTCTAATTTACAATATTTGTAAGACCAACATAGATTCTTGTAAATTTGTATCAATTCATTAATAGCAAGTGCCTTGTTCTTTAAGAGAACCACATAGTTTTATATTCTATAAATAGCATTCCTAAGATTTAAACACCTTACTCCACCCATCAGCATCTTTTTTTGTACCACCTTTGCAGCTATTGAGAGCTTTTGTGACTTCGCTCCATAGTTTCTTAGAAGTTTGACGAGCCTCCAGAGTTCGGAGTCTCCCTGTTGCGAATTCCACATGTTGTCCCATAAAGTCTACGATTGTTTTCACTTGTTCGAACGAGACATATCGAGATGGCGATACGCTGGACATTTTTTACACAATGTAACAGTTAAAAGGATCGTAAATAAATGTTTGTTTTTCGGCAAAACAATTTGCTGTTCGCCAGGATAAGACCTTTACAACTTCACCGGGCGAAGGTAAAAGTTTGATGACAGTTATGACGAAATAATACAAATAATCGTACAGTTCTAGGAATATTTATAAAGTAATTGCAAAGTTTATTTATTATAACAGATTATTATTTTTAGCCGTCGGCGTTGAAGCATTTCTATCGTTAAATAAACAGCATGTTCGATTTCAATTATCATATATATTTACAAGGTAATCAATACACTTTGGTTTGTTGTTCTATTATCAAAGTTCGTAGGATATCAATATTAGAAAACAATTTATTGTATTTACAAATCACAAACAAATCATATATCTTATCTATAACCATAATGACGTTTAAAATAGGTAAACCTACAATTCGCGTCTTTAGTATAGCAATGAGCGTTGCTAACCAGAAATAGATTCAAAAACCGTTATCGGTTCAATAACTAAAATATTTTATGAGAAAAAAAAATTCATGGAGTATTTTATTGGTCGAAACTATGTATTTTGATGCGATACGACACTCAACGATATTGTTACGCAAAAACGAACTTCTTAACCGATAATTACTGATAGTCACTGAAGGCAACGTGTGGTTAATCGATGATAAAGGAGGTACATTAAATCTAGTTTTTCTTCATGCTTTTAAGCTTAATAGCTGAATTGGCATTATATACTTATTTCAATGGACTAGTAAATATTAAATACGTTGACTTCAAATCTAATATAAGTAATAGACCCACGTCGACCAAATAAAATTCACGTATGACTATATATTTTATTTTATTTATTTATATATATAAAACAAAGTCGCGTTTGTTAGAAAACTTATAGTTCGAGAACGGCACTCTGGTTTCCCTTCGATACGAATAAAAATCAAAAACGGCTGGACCGGTTTCAGTAGTTTTTGATTTGTTGTAGTTGTTTCCGTCTCAAATAACAGAACAACTATTAAAACTTTGGAAAATTGATATAAAAATAAAATATAAGAAAAAACATTTTCTCACACAAAAGGAATTTAATTGATTTCGTAACTATCAAACATTCAATGTTCGTGTTAGAAATAAACAACAATTAAATTTTATTTTGATCCAATGGATTAAATGTTCAATTTTACTATCATAATAGTAGAGATTGTATAAAGTGGACCTTTCAAGCGCAACTGAAGGTTCTAAAAACTATCTTTTCGTAGATTCATCGTTATAATAACTTTACTCTATATTACTCTATTACGATAACTATTTAATAGGGCAGTAATGTCAACGTCCCAACAAGAAACCAATAAATGGTTATTTGAATAAATAGTTTCGAAAGACGGTATTGAATACCGATACGGGCATACGTTTCACTTTTGCACAACTACGTACCGACCTGGCAAATAACATCGTTCATGAAGCTTATATCGTCATAAAACTTGCTAATAATGCCAAATAACAAACATTTCATGGAGCTTCTACGGCGTCGAAAATAAAGCCACTTTTCGTCGCAGTAATACTATTTCGGTCATAGTCCGAGTAATTTTTATTTATCACTTCTAAATCACCTGCGATTTAACATTTTTTCCATCTCTACGAACACAGAAGAATAGAGATGAGATGATTAAGAGTAATTAGGCTAAGTCAGGGGTCGGCAACCTTTTGAGTCAGAAGAGTCAAAAATTACAAGTTACAATATTTTAAAGTTTTTAAAGAGCTTCAAAAATTTTTCTTGCAAACAGTAAATTAGTATTTGAATTTATAAAATAAAAACTAATCTATTTATTCCTATGTAATTAGTTTTTTTCACAACAAATTAGATAATATATATATATATATATATATATTTATATATATATATATATATATATATTTATATATATATATATATATATATATGGTATAATTAGATAATATTACACGCATTATAAAATAAATAATATTTGTGTATGAAATTAAAGAGCCACAGCTTCACATCCAAAGAGCCACATGTGGCTCGCGAGCAGCAGATTGCTGACCCCTGGTCTAAGTGAAAAATTGATTTTTAATTTATATAGTATACAAAACAACTGAAAACGACACTTAATAAAAATTAAACGGAGACTAGATTATTTCTCCCAACCCTATAGTACTTACCTACATGAAAAATATATTGTTTATTCATCGAAAACCAGTATGATAGATCGAGAAATGGTAGAAAATGTAGAAATAATGTGACACTATATGGCAATCAAATAATGTCTTGCGCGGCGAGTGTGCGCAGAAAATAAAAAAATATAATAGGAAAAGAAATGGCAGTTACTAGAGAGAAAGAAAATTGTTCAAGAAAAATTAATGGAAATATTCCTGCATTATCTCTTAACAGTGACAACATGTCGACGTCGACGGACAGCGACGATGCAGCCGACCCGACGTACGAGATCAGAAATATACAGAGCATCATAAACGTGACTCGCGAAAACATCGATGCACTCAATGCTAAATTCGCTGGTTTCCAGCACCCGCCGTCGCTGTATTTAACAGAGTACCAAGAGCTGACGTCGAAGCTGCATAATTTGGAGTTGCGTGAGCGCACTTTACGCGAATGCATGCAGTCGGAGTCGCCGGACCGGAGCGAGGAATGTTCCTTGATTGACGACAGCAAGAAGTTTGATACACTGACGCGGCAGCCGAAGGTGTTCTTGCGGGCGCATCTGCCCAACCAGCAGAGGACTAGCGTGCAGGTCAAGGAGGGAGTGACTCTACGAGATGCTCTCTCAAAGGCTTTGAAGTTAAGGGGGCTGACTTGTGAAATGTGCGAAGTAGTGCGAACAGGCAATAACCTAGTGATACCGTGGGACGTGGACATCACAAAGATAGATGCTGAGGAGGTCAGTTTATGTTTACACTCCAATTTAGTGGGTAAGTTTTTTACATTTTTGAAAATCTTGTTACGGAAGACCTGTTCATGTCTTTGCCAAGTAAGTAAATAAATATTATTTTCCTCTTTGGGATATTTATATATTATCAGGTAGGCAGTTGAAACAACAGATAAGTGCCTATTTTATGCTGTATCCAATTTTATAAGTTGTTTCTTTTTTGGTTGAGAAACTATTTACTGATTAATTATTTATTTGATAAATTTAAAGACTAAATTTTTATTGTTGTTATTGTAGTTTTGGTAATCATCATGTATATATGAATTCTAAAGTAGTATGTTAAAAATGCATATCTTGGAGACATATTCTAAAATCTATACAATTTAATAACTAACTACTACTATAACTATTGAATAGTTGTAAAGCAATAATATACTTTAGAAGATATGTTTAGTTGGTTATTAAATTAGTTTAATTAATTAAATTTTATCATCTTTGGTTTATTAGTATTGTAAACTTGTGTAAGTAAATGATTGATATGTTAAGCTGTACTTAATGATCATTCATCATGGTATTTGTGAGTGGGCATGGTGATCGTAACTGTCAATGATGCCTGTCTCGCAGTCTTTTCTATTACCTCAGATATTATGTCCAATACCATAAGTATGTGGTGGATGTTCCTTATACCTTCACAACTAGATTTATCATATGACCAACTGAGGAGTGGAATATTCTTCCAGCTACTATATTTCCTCATTCTTATGACTGGGAAACATTTAAAAAATGTTTGTATATAAATAAAATAAGACTGAACAGGTATTTGTTGGATGATTGAGACCAAAGGTTAGCCTGTAAATAATAAAATAAAATTCTCATACCTTGGCAGTTGTTGGTAATCTTTGAACACACTTTCCTTTACAACAGGTGACTTTATAAAAAACAAAATTTTGGTTACTCATTTAGAAATGTCTCAATTTTTTTAACAGGTGACAGTACGTATATTGGACAAGCTACCCATTATGTCTTATATATCACACCAGTTCACGAGAAAGACATTTTTCACACTGGCTTTCTGTGAGTGCTGCAGACGGCTACTGTTCAATGGCTTCTACTGCTCACAATGCAACTTCAAGTTCCACCAGAGATGTGCAGACAAAGTACCAAGCACATGCCATCAGGTTTATATAAATATTTTATATTAACCATTTATTTATCATGAAGGAGGCAGTTGAAACAACTGATAAATGTCTGTATTTTGCTAATCCATTTTTTTTTTTCGAAATGATGTGTGTTATATGTCCGGGAAAGGTCTTCACAACTAAACCGGGTGGAAGTTTTTAACTAATTCTTTTTGTGATAGAGAAAATATTTATTCAGGTGATTTTTAAACTGGTATATATTTTGAGCTTAGATTACACCTTCCAGGAGATCTGTTCTTTAAAAAAGTGTTGATGCAGATTTTATTGACATCTTACTTGAATAGTTATTGCAAATTTACATATGGAAGGCCTCTTTCCTTATGATCAAGTCACTGCTACTGTTCATGACTACTTCATTCAGAAAACTGTCTCTATTGATTCTTCACTGGTTTTATCCCACCATCTGAGGAACACAGCATTGATGGGAATCTTCAGTTATTCAGAGACTTGATCAGTCAAGCTCTTGGGAATCCACCCTTTTTCATCTATCCAGCTATTATCAGCCATTCCCAGCTACAGATCCCTGTATGTGCAATTGGCCAACGTAAATTAGGCAGCTGCTCATAACAAAAACCTCTAGAGTTACTTAGTTACCTGGGTATTTATTTTAACTAAGTTATTTCAGTATCAATCTCTTTAACAGTTCATCACCCAGTGCTATTTATTTTTGTTCCTCACGCGGCCCAAATCCGACTCTCAGCACACCCTAATTTAAAAAACTGATTTGAGAAATGTAAATATTGTAACTCCAGTGTTATAATTATATTATTATCTTATATTTATAAAAAAGAATAAAGTATAAGCAGTCCAAGGGGATTGTATGCATTAGAAGACAAAAATTTATCGATATTCATTGTTGTCATGCATTAAATATGCCATGATTAAAGCCACATTGTTTGGCAAGTCTCACTCGGAGTTTAGTAACAAAAAAATCATACCAATTCAGCAAAGCAACAAACATCGTATCCTGTGTACTGATGTTGCTCATAGACAACAGTGATCGCTTACCATCAGGTGGGATGTTCGCCTGTTAACCTTCCTTTTGCATAAAAATAACAGCAACTTTTTTTTTACTTGCGGGAAATCGTCATAGGACCGTCTTAGCCGCACAGGGGGGTTGCGCGACCGAGGTGTGGCGGACTTGTACCGACTAAAAACTCCAAGGTGACTATTTCTGCGCTTTGGCGGGGACTGTGAGTCATGTAATCAATTCGCCACAGCCCCGTCGCGCCGCGCCCGGTGGGCACATACTCGGGGGAAGATGATACCTTCCCCGATACTGCTTGTTGTATTTAAGCAGAGCACGTCACAATGCCCTGCCAACTTCTCGAGGGTCGCTAAACCAGTTGCTCAGGGCCTGACCCTGTGATAAGCATACCTCATTTGCAAAAAAGTCAACTGCAGCTTTCGGGAAAGTAAATAAATAGGTTTATTTTATTATTTTGTTTCTGCTACTGACTGTCAATTGGTCTTTCAGGTGCGAATGACTGACACGTACTACGCGGCACTTCTGGCCCAGAACCCAGAAACGCAGGCCGGAATATTACACTTCCCACATTTCGGCTATCACCAAATGATGATAAGAGCAGATCAGAACAAGTTAGTCTTATTTTTTTTATATCTATTTGATCATATATAAATAAAAATACATTTTTTTGTTAATATATATTGTTTAAGAGAATAATTATTACCTATTACACAGGTTAAGTTATTTTTGCTTTACAATTGGAATATAAAGTAGGTTTAAATATAAATATTAAAAATATTCTATAGTGTCTGTATGCTTGATTTATCTTTGCGTATTTATATAAAGACAAAGCGTTCAGTAAAACGTTAGCTATATTCTGTTATTATTATTATTATTTTATGATTTAAAATAATATTGTAACATATTACATGAGAATACTTTTTTTTAAAGAACATTTATAATTTAAAAAATCTATTTAACGTAAAAGAAATAAGGAAAAACATGAATAAAGAAGATAATGTTTTTAATAATCACAGTTTATTAAAAGTGTATTATTAACAACCGAAGATAGGACGTGCTTTCCTGCATTTATGGATTGTACGCTACTGTTAAACGGACTTGTATTGAATGAATGAATGTTATTTCCTTAAGTATAATATGGTACGCAGGTCCATTTCTCCGGCTAAGAAGATGAAGGATTTTGATGCTCACTGGTGAATATAATGTTGTGATTCGCTTTGTATATACTGAGCAAGCGTGTTTTTAACTCCTATGGCACTCGTCGGATTTTGCCGGGTCACGACATATCACTTTGTATGTATTCATACCCAAAGGCTCCAGATATAGGCGACATAATGTCGGGCTCGCGATAATGCGGCGTACATCGGACGCCTTTACCTGTATATATAATTTTATAGACGAGTATTTTGCCTGTTCTAAACCAGGTTAAACTGCGAAGGGGAAATGAGTCAATGCCTGCTTACCTAAAATGAAGTATTACACGCGCTACGGTGTCCTCATTGGTTACGGATCAATTAGTAGTAGTAGTTATTTAGTTCCCCCCTCCCCCTTCTACCATAAATTGACGAGACGCGTGCTGGTTTGCACCCTTTTGTGGTTGACATTCCTGCTGCTCGCACTAAGCGATTTGCCTCCTCCTTTTTACTGCGTACCGCGAAGGAGTGGAACTCGCTTCCTGCGTCAGTGTTTCCGGCGTCTTATGACATGGGAATCTTCAAACGTCGAGTGAATCGGTATTTGCTGGGTGAGCGCGCTCCATCGTCGGCCTCATCATCACTTTCCAGCAGGTGAGATTGAGGTCAAGCGCAAGCCTGTATGTAATAAAAAAAAAATCTCTTTTGTTCATTAATTTTTCTTTATAATTTGTTGAGAATATAGTTTTTTATGTTCCTATTAATTGCAAAGTACAAATATTGTTGTATTTTGTATAGCAACCTCAAACTCTGACATCCTCCTTTTTAAAAAAATGAAATAAAATATATATACATTTCTATTAATTAGTAAAAATTATAACATAACAAATCATTATTTGTAGCATGAAATGGATTGAAATAATTTACAATATTTACATTAAAAAAAAAGATAAAACTATAAAACTTAAAATATTTTAATACTTCTTTATGATTCATAACTCCATCTACTGGGTATCCTCACCATTCTTCCGAAACGAGTTATATAATTATTTGGTCGTATACAAAAGGAGAAGGCGGCGTTAATACAGCTTCCATATTTCGTGCTTGAATTACTTTATTTATTTAATGAAATCCTACCGGCTGCGCCATGTAAAGTTAGGAATTTATAATTATATAAATTATAATAAAATACTGTTCATGTTTAATCATTTACTTCGTTCAAATCATCGCTCCCGTTGTCCTAGCAACCACATACTCTGACATATTGTATCTTCAAAAATTAACGTCGTCTATAAAATAACCTGTACAAATGTATATACATATATGGCAAAGGCTCGATTTTCAAAATCCGACAGCTACCTTCGCACGGATATTAGTGCACGATGTAAAGTTGCGTCCGGAGCAAACATTTCGTGCTTCGCAAACGATCTACTTCTCTGTCTCATGTATTTGCAAATATTTTTCTCTTTCTCATAATGTATTTTGTCCATAGATGGGAAAAATGTAATCTTATTAATGAATAACGATTACAAAATGCAGTCGTAATTTTAATTTTGTTGTTCTGTAATCATTATTAAATCTCATCAAAACAACAAGGAGTCATAAACAGAGATGGGCAAAATGTAATCTGATTAATGATCAATGAATACAAAATGTAGTCGTAATTTTAATTTTCTTGCTCTGTAATCATGATTAAATCCATTTAAAATATTAAGAAATCATAAATGTGTATATGGATTTTGTAGTGTTTAAAACATAAATGAGCAAAATGTAGTCATATTAATGGTAAAAAACGTAAAATGTAATCGATAATCATTTTTATTAATCTGATTACATTTTGCCTATCTATGGTCATAAATGTGTATGCAATTGAGGATTTCGTATTGTTTAAACATAGATGAGCAAAATGCAGTCATTAATTATGAAAAACGCAAAATGCAATTGTAATCGTTTTTCAATAATCTGATTACATTTTGCCCAATTGCAAAAAAAATTGTCTATGGCGTGCGATAGAGAAAAATAATTGCATACATGATACATACATGAGAGAGAATAAGAGAAGTAAATGTTTTGCGAAACACTAAACATTAGCTCTGGACACATCATAATGAGACCGAATCCCTTCACGAGAACCAGCGCCATAAACTTGTTCTGTGGCATGAAGCTGAAGAAAGACCCATTTTTGCCATGTTTATTTTTATTCTATGTTTTCATTGTTGTTTTTTTAATTTATTTGTATTTGTTTCTTTGTTTTCTTTACACACCTACCTATAATAACCTGTATTTTGTAGCTGTAATGGGTACTCGCGGGCAATCAAAAGACGGAGATATTTAATTAATTCCTTTTTGAGGTGTTCCTTCACAGAACGCTCACGCAGTGCCTCTAATAAAGATGGAGGCGTCTCGTAAATAACACAACCAACCAAGTAGACAATCTATGACCATGAGCATTCCACCCGGAGTATACTATAACACGCTTTCAGTACATCGTGTTATATTTTCCTATATCGTCGCTCACTCGCTTCAACTAATACACCTTTGTATATATATATATATATATATATATACAAAGGTGTATTATATATATATATATATATATATATATATATATGTACTAATATGTATTTCACATTTAAATGATTACATTTATTTTGCTTTTATTTTTATATTATGTAATAATTTATATTTCGCGACTTTCCCTTTCGATTTTCAGATACAATCTCTATCTAATAATAATTTAAAAATCAATCAATCTTCATCTTTAAATTTCGATGTTCTAACTTTTAAAATAGAACTTATTTTTTACTAGCTGATCCGGCAAACGTTGTTTTGCTATATAAGTTATTGTAATATTTTCTAAGATGTCCATTGAAATTAAGTGATGTCACAGACAATTTTGTTCACAATTAAATACTCTTAAGCAACAACACATTTATTTGGATAAAGATTAATATTATTACGTTGATACAACTCTTAACAAATAATGCATTAATTTCGAACAATTTGATTACCATAAAAACGGTTCTAGTGAATTAATCTTAAAAGATAGACATATACTGTTAAGGACATTTTTTTGTCATTTCAAGAGAAATAATTCTTTCATACATATATTTTTGGTACCTTGAACCGTTTTCGCAGCGCACGCAATGGAAGCACTCAAGGATGAATAATTTACCCCGTTTTTATCACATTTTCCATTATTTCTTCGCTCCTAATAATTGCATCGTGATGTTATATAGCCTAAAGCCTTCCTCGATAAATGGTCTATTCAACACAAAAAGAATTTTTCAATACGGACAAGTAGTTCCTGAGATTAGCGCGTTCGAACAAACAAACAAACAAACTCTTCAGCTTTATAATATTAGTATAGATTTAATGGCCAACTCTGTTAAAAATACCATTGATAACTAACCTATTTTATAATCCATTCACATAATCACTACAGTACACCTGAAAAGAAGAATTATTCATTTCAGGTGTAATTATAATTAGTGTACATCGCTATAATGTGAACATTGCAGGCAGCAACACCCGCGCTCGCTGAACCAGCAGGACAGGTCGAACTCAGCGCCGAACGTGTGCATCAACATGGTACAGAGACCCATGACGCTGGCCGATCATCAGAGGAAGTATAATCAGGTTAGCATCGATTGATTGTGGAGAATAATGCAAAATAGGTAATCATCCTACACATTGCTGCATTTCATTAAATATTTATATGACGGGATACAACTTGTCAGGGCGCCACCTGCACTGTCTTCATCACTCATTGTAGAAAGGAAACGCGACGATCTCTGAGATGCGTGCGATCGGAGCGACTGTCCAAATATGAATGCCGGCGAATACAACTAATTCCGACCGACTCTCCTTAATTCATCGTTGCTAATTTCGTAATTCAAATTTGTACCAAATCGAATAGTCGATTACGATTGCAACGCCATCTCTGATTCTGTCCAGGCACTAAACCAGACGTTTAATTAATAACAATTTAGACGCTCTCACTCCGACGTATATAACAATTTTGAAAATTTTGTTTCCAGTGTAACAATTCGCCGCAGTCGTCCAACTATCTAACCTCAGGACGGCATAGCAAGGATGAGAAAGACAGAGGGAGCGACCAGCAACACAGTCAGAGCACTCAGGTTTGTACAGGGGCTAGACTTGTCGAATAAATATCGATACATCGATATTTTCAATTCAATATATCGATATTTTTGGGCGATATATTTTGTAATGATATATCGATATAAAATATCCAATATCGAAAATTGTATCGAAAACGATATTTTTTTAATTCTTATGGCAGTGAAGTCGCTGAAATTTAAAACTAGAAGATAGGACCGAACGAAAAAAAAAAGGACCATATTGTCTATGACTGTTGAGTATTATGTTTTGTTACGTTGCATGCATTGACACCTGATGTTTTTGCTTGTATATTATTTGCCGCCATTTATTTATTTATTATTTATTTTTGTTTGATATCTTAAATAGGTCTTAAAGTTAGAAGATAGCCTTTTAGTTCTTGATAATTTTGTAATTTTGTCTAATAAAATGGCATATTGCTAAAATATTAGGTCCTTACATATGAAATTGGCGTTTTGTATGGGAGGAACAAAAAGTCGAATATTTTTTAATATAATATATTTAATTAATCAAAGTATGAACCATTATTTTCTATGCACTTTTGCCATCTCATAGGTAGTTCATTGATCCCTTTACTAAAAAAACCAGTCGGACGGGAATCAATAAAATCTTTGAAGGCGATTTGGACTGCCCCATCGGAGTTAAATTTTTTCCCTTGCAAGAAGTTATCCAAATTTCGAAAAAAAATGGTAATCTGTTGGAGCAAGGTCCGGGGAGTACGGAGGATGTCTTAGACTTTCCAATTGAAGCTCTTCTAATTTAATAGCCGTCTGTTGCGCAGTGTGTGGTCTAGCGTTGTCGTGAAGCAGCAGTGGCGTGGAGCGATTGACCAGCCTTGGTTGTTTAGCAGCTAGCTTTTCCATCATGGTTTGCAATTGCTGACAATAGACATCAGCCGTAATAATTTGGCCAGATTTGAGAAAACTGTAATGAACAATACCGGCACTAGTCCACCAAACGCTTACAAGTAACTTTTTTGGGTTAATTTTCGCTTGGGGCAGGATTTGGCTGGCTGGCCAGGATCCAACCATTGCGCTGAGCGCTTCCGATTATCGTAAAGAACCCATTTTTCATCACAGGTAATGATTCGGTTTAAAATACCTTCATTATTGTGCCGGTTTAGTAATGTAACGCAGCAGTCGACGCGCGTTTGCCGGTTTGCTTCAGTCAATTCGTGAGGTACCCACCTTTCAAGCTTTTTAATTTTCCCAATTTGCTTCAAGTGAATTAAAACAGTTTTATCACTAACATCGCAGCCTGCAGCTAACTCGGACGTGGTTTGCGATGGATCCGCTTCCACAATAGCCTTCAACTCTTCATTATCAACTTGAGTCTCAGGCCGTCCACGGGGCTTGTTCTGCAGGTCGAAATTTCCAGAACGAAAACGTTGGAACCAAAAACGAACTGTGTTTTCTTTTGCAACACGACCGCCATACACATCATTCACCCTTCGAGTTGTTTCCGCAGCACTAGTGCCACGGCGGAACTCGTACTCGTAAATAATGCGATATTTTAAGTTTTCCATTTTGTAAAATGAGTGACGCAAACAGAAAAAAAACAGAAGAAAAAAACAAATGAATGACGATCATTGAAGCACAAATACATGAGTCTATAGCTGTACAAATTTGAATTTGGAATTCCTTACCAAAGAGGAGAAATTTGTGATTAAAGTACGAAAAACGCCAATTTCATATGTAAGAACCTAATACTTTCGTGTTTAGTGAGATTTAATCGATATGTCGATATTTTTCCTTCGATATATCGACGCCGATATTGATATTTTAATAAATATTGATATAACGATATTTTTTTTTTCATTTTCGACATCCCTAACAGAGGCCAGAGTTTGAATTTTGTACGATCTTTTGACATTCCTTTACGATTAATTCACGTTAAGGTATACGGATTTTCTTGAAATTATTAGTTGTCTTGAACGTTGAGGAAATAATTTGTAACTGATGTTTTTAGTGTCATAAGTGAAAAAGAAAAAATAATCTCTCATAGGGTCGTTTTGTTGCTTGTCTACTTGTCTATTATGACCTCTTTTCTCACAAACGCATGAAGGTATCGACTTGGAATTAATATCGAGTACTCAGGTGGGCAATGCCGTGTCTACCAGGGCGCCTTAGCGACTACTTTCTGTGCAATCGTCAATTGAAAATGAATCTTATATTACGTGGGGCACAGTATGCTTTCGTGTGCGGATCCACTTAGTCCACTATTCTGACTTAACAAAGTAATATATATCTTGTTAGGCATACTTTAAAGTTCATTGTTAATTAACGTTGTTGTATGGTGAGGTGATGATTAGGCGAGGCGAGGGGATGAGTAAATAAGATGGTTAATGGACGTTAATCTTTTCGCTGAGAAGAAATTCGCTTTTTTAAATGCAGAGCATCAAGCATCGACGTAGAGTTGCCTGCCTCTCGGTCTTTTACCGGTTGCACGGTGGAGAGTGTTCTCAGGAACTACATTCTTTGATTCCACCAGCTCCATTCCACCACAAAACCACTAGACATCGTGTCGGATACCATCCGTATGTGGTGGATGTTCCTTATATTCGCACGAAAGGATTCGCTTCTACATTTATCATGCGAACGGCTAAGGAGTGGAATACGCTTCCAGCGGCCATATTTCCGCGATCTTATGACCTGGGAGTCTTTAAGAGTAGAGTGAATAGGCATTTGCTAGGCGATCGCGTTTCATCATCGAACTCATCTTCACCTTCCACCAGGTGTGATTGAGGTCAAGCGTTCGTCTATAAATTATAAAAAAAAGAACTATCGGTGACTATAGTTGCCGGTTGAAAAACATCCCTCAAACACGATGGGTAACTATATTGTATGCAACCATAGATGGGCAAAATGTAATCAGATTAATGAAAATGATTAACGATTACATTTTACGTTTTTTACCATTAATATGACTGCATTATGCTCATTTATGTTTTAAACACTACAAAATCACAGATCGTATACACATTTATGATTTCTTAATGTTTTAAATGGATTTAATCATGATTACAGAGCAAGAAGATTAAATTTAAGACTACATTTTGTAATCGTTAATCATTAATCCGATTACATTTTGAAGAAAATTTTTGATTTTTTTTTTGAAAATGGTTTTGAGCCAAAACTTTGGCCCCTTTATACTGCGCGACCGCCCTTGCGTTTGATATGCGCACTTTCAACACGGAGCTCCGTTTCCTGCGATACACATTTCAGAAGCCTGCCCTAGCGAAACGGTGAATCATAATCTGTCGCTAACCAAGTATATCTCGATAGAATTTCACAATGGCCTTATGATCGTTTAATCGAAAATTGCAGCGATTCAAAATTATAATGGATGCTCCTCAGGCGTCCCCGACGGGCAGCTTGCGGCCGCGGCGTGCGCGTGCGCGTTCCGCGGACGAGTCGTGGAAGAACGCGCTGTCGCCGCGCGAGAGCTACGATGACTGGGTCATACCGGCAGACGAGATACTCATCGGTGCCAGGATAGGTACTGACACATTTTAAACTTTCGCGTTGTTATTTTCGCGCCTCTAGCCCCCGACGAAATCTCCGCGGCACTTCAATCTGTTCACGACCATAACTTGTGTAACTAAGTCGAAACGACGTGCCATAATCAAAAGTATTTATAATGAGGATAGGTCCTGTTTCATCTCAGCTCGAGCACTCCAAAGCACGAGCGGTTGCGGTCCGTGGACGAGTCTTGGAAGAAAGCACTGAAGCCGTGCGTGTTAAAAAAAAACATTGAAAATGTAATATTTTAATCGTTCAAACTTTTCAGCTAACCATAAGTTTGTATACCAGCATATTTAATTTAATCGAATCTATTTACACAAGCTGTGCATAGTAATAATATCACCATAAAATGTGACCCAGGATCGGGCAGTTTCGGGACAGTGTACAAGGCGCACTGGCACGGTCCCGTCGCAGTGAAGACGCTTAATGTGAAGACCCCCACTCCTGCGCAACTGCAGGCGTTTAAAAACGAGGTAATATAATACTTTGGTACTCCAATTCAGTCCTAATACATTAGACACATTAAAAATTATTGGTAAAGGGACATGTTCAGTTAACCAGTGGTGATCACATACAATGCTGACATTCGATTCCAAGCAATTTATACATATATTTTAATGTAATATCTCTTTTTTACACTAATTAAGTACTGTAAGTTGATAGTAAGGCTCTGGGAACACTTTTTTAGTGCTCTAAATCGGTATTTAGTGGTTCGCAACTCAAAGTTGACTGTTAAGGGTTGGAAACCTCCGGTTATTGCATTAAAATTACTATCAGGGATTAGCAAAACTAATTCAGCGCTGTAAGTCGATAGCCAGGGGTTAACAACAATGATTTAGCATTATAAGTCAGTTGTCAGTGTTTGTCAACATTTATTCAGCGCTATAAGTCCTTCGTCAGGGGCTAGCGAGACTGATTCAGCGCTATAAATCAGGTGTCCGGTATTTAAAACACTAATTTAGCGCTAATAATTGGTGGTCTGGTATTGTCAACACCGAATCAGCTTTATAAGTCAGTTGCCAGGGGCTTACAAGGCAAATTAACGCTATTAGTCGGTTGTTAGAAGTTAGCAACAGTATATCAGTGCTGTGTGTCAGTCGTGCGCTGTGGCAGGTGGCCGTGCTGCGCAAGACGCGGCACTGCAACATCTTGCTGTTCATGGGCTGCGTGTCGAAGCCGTCTCTCGCGATAGTGACGCAGTGGTGCGAGGGCTCCTCGCTCTACCAGCATCTCCACGTGCTAGAGACGCTATTCCCGATGCTCTACCTCATAGACGTGGCCCGGCAGACTGCCCAGGGCATGGATTACCTCCACGCGAAGAACATTATACACAGGTACTTTGATCACAGCTATAATACTCTTCGATTTATTAATAAAGTTTTTCCAAATTAACAAAAAACAATCGAAATTCTTCAGCCTTGTATAATAATAAAGCCGAGCGAGCTTGAGCCGTGGTGGCTGCCGGCAGAATAGAATAGCACCCCCCTCTTCTTGCTGAGGTGTCGTAAAAGGCGACTAAGGTATCTCTTTAACACCGCAATTCAACCAGGTGTTCAGAGAAGGAAAACTCGACCAAACCTGCACCCCCCCGATCGTACTGGTTCTCCATTCCATCGGGCCTGAGGGAGCACGGACGAGAGAGTGCTTTTCTGGCAGCGAGTCCAGTTATGCACTTAAATAGGTCCTGCGCAATTGACTGTTTCTGAAAACTGGATCTCGATTTTCTTAATCGATATTGAAACAGTCGCTGTGGCCGAATCTGGCTAGGACATAATCATCTTCATAATAATAAAAAACGGAAATAAATAATACTCAAAAAGGTTTAATTTAATGTTATTGGTCTTCGCCACAAGATGACAATCTATAATTTATTGACGCGAAAAATAAGTTATTGGTCGAGAGATCAGTTACATACTTTCAACTTTTTATCGTGCTTGTACTATATGTTATGAGCTTAATACAAATTGTGAATAATCCAAGATTGAATATCAGTAAACGCTTTTTTCTGTTTTCAAAAATCTTTAATTGTATTTTGAAAACATTCTGTACTTGATGTACAGAAATCGAAATTAGTGAAAAGTGAGAGCCTCGTAAGTTGTAATCGAGGCTCTTTGCGATCAGCCCAGAGATGGGCAAAATGTAATCTGATTAATTATTAACGATTACAAACTGTACTCATAATTTTAATTTTCTTGCTCTGTAATTATGATTAAATCTATTTAAAACATTAGGAAATCATAGATGTGTATACAATCTGTGATTTTGTAGTGTTTAAAACATAAATGAGCAAAATGCAGTCATATTAATGGTAAAAAATGTAAAATGTAATCGTTAATCATTTTCATTAATCTGATTACATTTTGCCCATCTATGGATCAGCCCAATAATCGATATAACTATTGGTACAATATTTATTATTATTCTATTTAATTCACCGATAAGGAATAATAAAAAGTATACAAAAACATAAAAACCAACAAAATTTCCACAAAAATAAATTTTAAATTTAAATAGTTTCAAATTTTATCGATTACAATCATAAGAATATTTCTTCTTAATAATAAAACCTTAATGTTGTTTTTTTTTTTAAATTTAATTTAGGGACTTCTTTGTAACCTAAAAATAACATTTATTTGTGATGGGGAGCTATCACCCTGTACAACATATGTTTTGCTTCGGCTGAGAGTGGTCTCGCTAAAATTCAGCAGATCGTGCCTGCATCAAATTTGCTCAGGCTCAAGGCTCCTATTGGGGAATATCTTGCAGACTGACATCGGGCACACTGCATCAGAATATTAATTTGGAAATAAAGATTATAGCATGTAGACGCCGCCCGATACGTAATTGTATTAAACGCCCTAAGGGTCGTTAGGGTGTTACGAGACGTGAGGGGTAAGGGGTGCGCGCGCGCAAGGAATGCTCTAGCAAAATCAGTCGACTACCGAGACCGAAGGCTAGAGTACGTGCGTGTGCATCGCAGTTCGGTGTGGCTTAAAGTGCAAATAAACAGTAAAACGCCAAAATCCGCATCCTTCTACCACCACACCCACGACCACCGGTCATAAGATAATATTGTGTGATAAATAATAAAAATGGATTAGTAATTTTGAATTTATGATCTTTATTATATAAACAACACTTATATTGATTAAAAATTTCAATACTATGTTTTTCCAGGGACCTGAAGTCAAATAATATATTCTTGAGAGACGATTGGTCGGTGAAGATTGGAGACTTTGGTCTAGCCACAGCCAAGGTTCGGTGGTCAGGTGAGAATTCAGATCATTTACGGGTTATGGTAACTTTTAACAAATAAATCATTTTAATTTGATGCTTATTATATATTTTTATATCATGTAATTTGATCAAGCAATCAAACATATTTATGTTTTGAGTGCGCGCTCATGAGCATGATTAAATACGCGTGTGTGTGACTGTGTGCGTGCGTGCGTAACTGCGTGCACGGTGCATGACTTTATGCGTGCGTATATTGATTACTGCGTACGCTTATGCGGCAATGCGTACGTGTGAAACTGCAATAAAGATTCCTGGGTTCGGTTTGTGTTGGCAACAGAGATGGGCAAAATGTAATCTGATGAATGATGAACGATTACAAAATGTAGTCGTAATTTTAATTATCTTGCTCTGTAATCAGGATTAAATCCATTTAAAACATTAAGAAGTCATAAATGTGTATACAATCTGTAGTGTTTACATATACGAGCAAAATGCAGTCATATTAATAGTACAAAACGTAAAATGTAATCGTTAATCATTTATATTAATCTGATAACATTTTGCCCATGTATGGTTGGCAGTTAACACTAAACCTACCACGATGGGTCAAATGACCCATTTTAATTTTTTTGTTAGAATTTCTCTAAATAACAATATCACATGGCCATTTGCCTTTACTACTTTCATTTAAAAATACATCAAATGTATTTTTTAATATTTACTTCTCTCTTGTTAATTTTTTTACCGAGAAATATACGTAATCTGCCCTAACTATCGCAACGGGTCACTTGACCCGCTGTGGTAGGAATAGGTATACATGAAGTATCGGTAGGTTTAGTGTTAAATAAGCCAAGAGGCATGTTTGAGGTGTCGCCGGCCGAATCACTCTCGCCTCACGTTTCATATGACGATGCGTGAATTGTCCTTTATAGACGCAAAGCCTGTGATGTTAATGTGTTCGTGTGACAGATTCGTCGGTGTCCGGCGGCGTGCAGTGGCAGCAGCCGACCGGCTCCATCCTGTGGATGGCTCCCGAGGTGATCCGCATGGACGAGCCGGCGCCGTACACCTTCCACTCGGACGTGTACGCGTACGGCATCGTGCTGTACGAGCTGATGGCCGGCGAGCTGCCGTACGCGCACCTCAACAACAAGGACCAGGTGAGGCTCTTGCGGGGCTGCAGCAGCGGCAGCCGACCGGCTCCATCCTGTGGATGGCTCCCGAGGTGATCCGCATGGACGAGCCGGCGCCGTACACCTTCCACTCGGACGTGTACGCGTACGGCATCGTGCTCTACGAGCTGATGGCCGGCGAGCTGCCGTACGCGCACCTCAACAACAAGGACCAGGTGAGGCTCTTGCGGGGCTGCAGCAGCGGCAGCCGACCGGCTCCATCCTGTGGATGGCTCCCGAGGTGATCCGCATGGACGAGCCGGCGCCGTACACCTTCCACTCGGACGTGTACGCGTACGGCATCGTGCTCTACGAGCTGATGGCCGGCGAGCTGCCGTACGCGCACCTCAACAACAAGGACCAGGTGAGGCTCTTGCGGGGCTGCAGCAGCGGCAGCCGACCGGCTCCATCCTGTGGATGGCTCCCGAGGTGATCCGCATGGACGAGCCGGCGCCGTACACCTTCCACTCGGACGTGTACGCGTACGGCATCGTGCTCTACGAGCTGATGGCCGGCGAGCTGCCGTACGCGCACCTCAACAACAAGGACCAGGTGAGGCTCTTGCGGGGCTGCAGCAGCGGCAGCCGACCGGCTCCATCCTGTGGATGGCTCCCGAGGTGATCCGCATGGACGAGCCGGCGCCGTACACCTTCCACTCGGACGTGTACGCGTACGGCATCGTGCTCTACGAGCTGATGGCCGGCGAGCTGCCGTACGCGCACCTCAACAACAAGGACCAGGTGAGGCTCTTGCGGGGCTGCAGCAGCGGCAGCCGACCGGCTCCATCCTGTGGATGGCTCCCGAGGTGATCCGCATGGACGAGCCGGCGCCGTACACCTTCCACTCGGACGTGTACGCGTACGGCATCGTGCTCTACGAGCTGATGGCCGGCGAGCTGCCGTACGCGCACCTCAACAACAAGGACCAGGTGAGGCTCTTGCGGGGCTGCAGCAGCGGCAGCCGACCGGCTCCATCCTGTGGATGGCTCCCGAGGTGATCCGCATGGACGAGCCGGCGCCGTACACCTTCCACTCGGACGTGTACGCGTACGGCATCGTGCTCTACGAGCTGATGGCCGGCGAGCTGCCGTACGCGCACCTCAACAACAAGGACCAGGTGAGGCTCTTGCGGGGCTGCAGCAGCGGCAGCCGACCGGCTCCATCCTGTGGATGGCTCCCGAGGTGATCCGCATGGACGAGCCGGCGCCGTACACCTTCCACTCGGACGTGTACGCGTACGGCATCGTGCTGTACGAGCTGATGGCCGGCGAGCTGCCGTACGCGCACCTCAACAACAAGGACCAGGTGAGGCTCTTGCGGGGCTGCAGCAGCGGCAGCCGACCGGCTCCATCCTGTGGATGGCTCCCGAGGTGATCCGCATGGACGAGCCGGCGCCGTACACCTTCCACTCGGACGTGTACGCGTACGGCATCGTGCTCTACGAGCTGATGGCCGGCGAGCTGCCGTACGCGCACCTCAACAACAAGGACCAGGTGAGGCTCTTGCGGGGCTGCAGCAGCGGCAGCCGACCGGCTCCATCCTGTGGATGGCTCCCGAGGTGATCCGCATGGACGAGCCGGCGCCGTACACCTTCCACTCGGACGTGTACGCGTACGGCATCGTGCTGTACGAGCTGATGGCCGGCGAGCTGCCGTACGCGCACCTCAACAACAAGGACCAGGTGAGGCTCTTGCGGGGCTGCAGCAGCGGCAGCCGACCGGCTCCATCCTGTGGATGGCTCCCGAGGTGATCCGCATGGACGAGCCGGCGCCGTACACCTTCCACTCGGACGTGTACGCGTACGGCATCGTGCTGTACGAGCTGATGGCCGGCGAGCTGCCGTACGCGCACCTCAACAACAAGGACCAGGTGAGGCTCTTGCGGGGCTGCAGCAGCGGCAGCCGACCGGCTCCATCCTGTGGATGGCTCCCGAGGTGATCCGCATGGACGAGCCGGCGCCGTACACCTTCCACTCGGACGTGTACGCGTACGGCATCGTGCTCTACGAGCTGATGGCCGGCGAGCTGCCGTACGCGCACCTCAACAACAAGGACCAGGTGAGGCTCTTGCGGGGCTGCAGCAGCGGCAGCCGACCGGCTCCATCCTGTGGATGGCTCCCGAGGTGATCCGCATGGACGAGCCGGCGCCGTACACCTTCCACTCGGACGTGTACGCGTACGGCATCGTGCTGTACGAGCTGATGGCCGGCGAGCTGCCCTACGCGCACCTCAACAACAAGGACCAGGTGAGGCTCTTGCGGGGCTGCAGCAGCGGCAGCCGACCGGCTCCATCCTGTGGATGGCTCCCGAGGTGATCCGCATGGACGAGCCGGCGCCGTACACCTTCCACTCGGACGTGTACGCGTACGGCATCGTGCTGTACGAGCTGATGGCCGGCGAGCTGCCGTACGCGCACCTCAACAACAAGGACCAGGTGAGGCTCTTGCGGGGCTGCAGCAGCGGCAGCCGACCGGCTCCATCCTGTGGATGGCTCCCGAGGTGATCCGCATGGACGAGCCGGCGCCGTACACCTTCCACTCGGACGTGTACGCGTACGGCATCGTGCTGTACGAGCTGATGGCCGGCGAGCTGCCGTACGCGCACCTCAACAACAAGGACCAGGTGAGGCTCTTGCGGGGCTGCAGCAGCGGCAGCCGACCGGCTCCATCCTGTGGATGGCTCCCGAGGTGATCCGCATGGACGAGCCGGCGCCGTACACCTTCCACTCGGACGTGTACGCGTACGGCATCGTGCTCTACGAGCTGATGGCCGGCGAGCTGCCCTACGCGCACCTCAACAACAAGGACCAGGTGAGGCTCTTGCGGGGCTGCAGCAGCGGCAGCCGACCGGCTCCATCCTGTGGAGGGCGCTATGGGTATGAGGATCGTGCTGTACGAGCTGATGGCCGGCGAGCTGCCCTACGCGCACCTCAACAACAAGGACCAGGTGAGGCTCTTGCGGGGCTGCAGCAGCGGCAGCCGACCGGCTCCATCCTGTGGATGGCTCCCGAGGTGATCCGCATGGACGAGCCGGCGCCGTACACCTTCCACTCGGACGTGTACGCGTACGGCATCGTGCTGTACGAACTGATGGCCGGCGAGCTGCCGTACGCGCACCTCAACAACAAGGACCAGGTGAGGCTCTTGCGGGGCTGCAGCAGCGGCAGCCGACCGGCTCCATCCTGTGGATGGCTCCCGAGGTGATCCGCATGGACGAGCCGGCGCCGTACACCTTCCACTCGGACGTGTACGCGTACGGCATCGTGCTCTACGAGCTGATGGCCGGCGAGCTGCCGTACGCGCACCTCAACAACAAGGACCAGGTGAGGCTCTTGCGGGGCTGCAGCAGCGGCAGCCGACCGGCTCCATCCTGTGGATGGCTCCCGAGGTGATCCGCATGGACGAGCCGGCGCCGTACACCTTCCACTCGGACGTGTACGCGTACGGCATCGTGCTGTACGAGCTGATGGCCGGCGAGCTGCCCTACGCGCACCTCAACAACAAGGACCAGGTGAGGCTCTTGCGGGGCTGCAGCAGCGGCAGCCGACCGGCTCCATCCTGTGGAGGGCGCTATGGGTATGAGGATCGTGCTGTACGAGCTGATGGCCGGCGAGCTGCCCTACGCGCACCTCAACAACAAGGACCAGGTGAGGCTCTTGCGGGGCTGCAGCGGCGGCAGCCGACCGGCTCCATCCTGTGGAGGGCGCTATGGGTATGAGGATCGTGCTGTACGAGCTGATGGCCGGCGAGCTGCCCTACGCGCACCTCAACAACAAGGACCAGGTGAGGCTCTTGCGGGGCTGCAGCAGCGGCAGCCGACCGGCTCCATCCTGTGGAGGGCGCTATGGGTATGAGGATCGTGCTGTACGAGCTGATGGCCGGCGAGCTGCCCTACGCGCACCTCAACAACAAGGACCAGGTGAGGCTCTTGCGGGGCTGCAGCGGCGGCAGCCGACCGGCTCCATCCTGTGGAGGGCGCTATGGGTATGAGGATCGTGCTGTACGAGCTGATGGCCGGCGAGCTGCCCTACGCGCACCTCAACAACAAGGACCAGGTGAGGCTCTTGCGGGGCTGCAGCAGCGGCAGCCGACCGGCTCCATCTTGTGGAGGGCGCTATGGTCATGAGGAATATAAATCCTCATGGTCTTAGTTATCAGCGAATTGACACCCATTTTTTTTTGATAATCCGGGGAAGTCCCCAACGGACCTTAGGAGGCGATGAGGGTGGCCCCCCGGTGTGTCTGACTCGCACCCGGGTTGTTTCTTCTCTCCGTCCAGCCGGGACCGGAGGCACAGCAGAGTCCACTTCTCCGACTGGCCTTTTGGGTAGGCCTCATCTCTGTGTTTGTGAGGGGGTGGTGCATAAAGCCACCCCTCGCTCCCCTCACAAGCAATTGTCTTGGAGCGGTGTGCGGGACACGTTACACACCGCTCTCGCCTGGATGGGTTGATGGCGAGCTCCCTCAAGCGCACCGCCCAGGCGTCTATCCGGTTACGGAGGAAGGCCTGTGGCAAAGGCCCTCCTCCTTCGCCCTGTTGATCGGGTTGTCGGGGCCGGTTATTGCCTCCTTTTCCCTCTTCGCCGCCTCTTTCACCTCCATAACTCTCTCAAAATAATTGAAGACCGCCTGCCATGCCCTGTCGCGAACGAGCGCCGACAGCAGCGACAGGTCATTATCCACCACCTTAGAATTGACAGACACATTGGGGGTTTACAGTTAGTAGGAATCTGGCACACCGAGGAGGCAACCTTCATGGCGGCCCTCATAGTTCTTTGCATGATTTTCTTCAGGCAGTTTATGCGGCGTCGCAACGCATTGTATGCACCGGCTCTTACGCAGTCGTTTCGGAAACGCTACTAGCGTTTATCATAGAATACCTTTCATACCCCTCCTAACTCTCTGTCCCGTCCACCTCTATTAATATGCTCTCTTTTCGATAACAACCAGTTCCCTTAGTGAATTACATCTCCTATTTCAAACCTCTTAAGTTTTATTTTTGTAACCAAAGGTAGCTTATATCTCTCTCAAAGGTCTAGTCTATTTATATGGTAAAACATATCAAAATTGATTCAGCTGTTTAGACGTGAAATCGGATATGTAAACATAGACCGTTTCGAATGTATAAGTAATGTTGGTTTGTGACGGACAGATCCTCTGGATGGTGGGCCGCGGCGCGCTGCGGCCGGACAGCCGGCGCCTGCGGCAGGACGCGCCGCAGCAGCTGAAGCGCACGTTCGAGCACTGCGTGAAGCTGGAGCGCGCGCAGCGGCCGCTGTTCCGGCAGATCCTGGCCACGCTGGAGGCGATCCTGCGGCTGATACCCAAGATCACGCGCAGCGCGTCCGAGCCCACGCTCAACCGGCACCTGCACTCCTCCGACGACTACATGACCTACACGTGCGCCTCGCCCAAGACGCCGGTCAACTTCCAGTTCAACACTCACACCAGCTTCCCCGCCTTCTACGGGTGAGAGTTTTTCCTTGAGTTTTCTTTTGGGAGTCGAAGCTGCTCGTGTCCGTAGGCTTTACCCTTTTTTTTTGTGACCCGGGGGAAATCCCTAACGGACCTCAGGGGGCGATGAGGGTTGCCTCCCGGTGTGTCGGACTTGCACCGACTAAAACCCCCGGGGAGTTCCATCTACCGCCTGCCGAATGCCAAGGGCAAGGCTGAGCCATCTTCCTCGGCACCCGGCGACGTCTAGCCTTCTGCAGGCCCCGCCTTCTTGACAGGGGGTGGCTAAATAGTCGCCACCCCCTGCGTACACCTAACACATTTGGCAGGGAGAGTGGTGTAAGAAATCCGTAGGCTTTACCCTAGTTTCCCTACCCGTGACTCCCGGGTGGTGCTAAACGAGCAGCAGCGAGGTGGTAGGGCGTCGGTGCCCGTCTGGATCGCGACCACAGTACATGGGTGTAAAGCCTGTCATAGTGACCAGTTTCGGCTTGTCGCGTTTCGGGATCAGCTTGTGTATATCCAGTAGCTCATATACTTAGAGACCTTCAGTCGCGGTATATGTAGGCCGACATGACGATGTAGACTATCAATGGATTTTCATCCTTTGTTAGTCGCTTTCGTTTTTGGACTACACTGTACTTACCATCAGTTACTCTGTAGTCACTATGTCGAACCAGTGTAATAAAAAAATAAAAATAAAAAACGACCTGTAAAGCGCAAAATGGAAACAGCCACTTTTTGGGTAATCCATAAAATCCATAAAAAAATAAAGTCCAACATAGAACCATCAGGACCTGGTGTGTTACCCGGGCAGTAGACTTGACGGGGTCTGCTGTCCGGATGAGAGGGTGGCGGTGTGCAGTGTCCGGCGCGCCGCCTGTGAGATAGGTGTTGGAAGGGTGGGCTCTTTACCCCTACCCCTCCCAGAGAGGCAGCCTCGACAAGGCATTTCGCTCTCCGGGCGTCTGGATGAATTTGGTTTCCCAGGCTCGGGTGGAGCGATTAGAGGGACACCCCGGGGTTTTTTAGTCAGTAGGAGTCTGACACACCAGGGTTGCTGCCCTCACAGCGGCCCTGATGGTCCTATGCAGGATTTACCCCTGAGAAACCAAAAAAAAAAGGACCCGGTGTGTCATACACCCACTCACTAAAGACCCAGCGATATCGTTCCAATCATTACCTAGGACTGGAAAACCAAATTCGTCCGATTGCCTGGGGAGTGAATAGCCTATTCAAGCTTCCTCTCTGGGAGGGGTGTGTGTAAAGAGACCAAACGCCGGACACTGCATGCTATCTTCCTTTCACTCGTGCACTAGACTCCCTCGAGTCTACTGCCCGGATAGTGTCACGGAGGGATGTCGCGCTCATTATAAGCGACTGTGTCTTGAGCGCCGAATGTCCAGGGTAGCTATTCCCACCTTGACCCTATCGACGGCCTCCTTTTATTTTATTTTATTTTAATAGGATTTTAAACAGAGTGTATGCATTCAAAAATAACAATAGACATCATGCCATACACTCATACAGTGCACCGCTCCAATTACGTGAAAGCGCAACATATACTACAAAGCAAATCTATATACTAATATTATAAAACTGAAAAGTTTGTTTGTTTGTTTGAACGCGCTAATCTCAGGAACTACTGGTTCGAATTAAAAAAAATATTCTTGTGTTGAATAGATCATTTATCGAGGAAGGCTTTAGGCTATATAACATCACGATGCAACTATTAGGAGCAAAGAAATAATGGAAAATGTGACCAAAACGGGGAAAATTATTCATCCTTGAGGGCTTCCATTCCGTGCGCTGCGAAAACGGTTCAAGATACCAAAAATATATGTATGGAAGAATTATTCCTCTTGAAATGATCTAAAAAAATGCCTGCAGCAGTATATGTCTATCATTTAAGATTAACTCACTAGAACCGTTTTAATGGTAATCAAATTGTTCGAAATTAATGCATTATTTGTTAAGAGTTGTATCAACGTAATAATATTAATCTTTATCCAAACAAATGTGTTGTTGATTAAAATTATTTAATTGTGAACAAAATTGTCTTTGACATCACTTAATTTCAATGAACATCTTAGAAGATATTACAATAACTTATATAGCAAAACAACGTTTGCCGGATCAGCTAGTTTCCATATAAAAAAAGTGAACTTCGAATGCAAAAATTTCTAATGGCACAGTGATATGGAAACAAAAGATCTTTTATACACAAATTATGAATTTTTAATGATGTTAACCGTGAAATAATTTAAAAAGACTTGCTTTGAAAGAGGTCAGAGAACTGCAAAATATATCTTTACTTTATCTTTTCTTTTTGTCTCATGATTGCCTCGCAGAAGGCTGCAACCTCTCGCGAGGCCTCTTCACTACTGACCATGGCTTTCGCCACCGCCGGCAGCGAGAGGTCTTTGCCGATGTGACCATAAGGACCTCCCTCTCTGTGCATACAGCCACTAATGTATCTGCTCACCCCGAAAAGGCTATAGCGTCACGATATATTGTTATTCTTTACTCTTTGAAGTCGGTAGAGTTTTTTCTTATATTTTTTTATCTATGCAATTTTCTAACCCATAAATGTGTAATTTTCAGCATCCCAGTTCCGAACCAGCGACACCCGTAGGGGCTGTTGTAGCGGCGCGACTAGTGCCCCGCGTCGCACCCCTCCCACTCTACCCCTCTTCTCTAACTTCCCTCGGCGCTGTGACCATCAAAGTATCGATGTTCTCAGGCAATCGATATCGACTGTCGACAGTTGGGTAAGAATACTGAAGTTTATTTTACGATCGTTTTGTGATTGTCTCTGTATTAATATACAATGACGCGTGTAATATGGGAAAGTTAAGCCGATGCTGTTTGTAAAAAGTTTTGTTATTTTGTAGCTTATAATTGGAGGTAGAAAACATTAAAACACACGTTAATAACCTTTTAGACTAGCAAGATATAGACGTTTATAAGTTGAACTTTTATGAGTTTGAATTTTATGCCTGTTCAATACATACAATATATAATTACAATATATCGTCACACTATTTACCTTACGAGGTGAAAAAAGATATATTAGTAGCTGTATGTGAATGTGGATATATATTTTGAAGTGCTGGGGTGATAACCCGAACTGGGTCGTGGCCACAATACTCAAGCGTAAAGACCGTCATAGTGACTCGCTTCCGCCTGTCACGTTTCGGAATCAGTTTGTGTATATCCTATTTGTTGATATACGTAGAGAGCTTCCGTCGTGGTATGTGTGGGCCGACAAAGCGATTTCGACTGTCGACGGATTTTGGTCCCTTGGTGGTCGCTGTCGTTTTTGGACTTCACTGTACTTTCTATCAGGTGTAATGTAGTCAGTTTTTCGAGCAATTATAAACTAAATAAATCCCTTTTTTCTTGCCAACGCCAAAACTGAAGAACGCCTGTACTGGTTTCATTCTTTTTTAAAGTTTTATTATTCTTTGTTGAAGCTGCGTGCGGAATAAAAAACCCAAAAAAAATTGCTCAAAAAATCAGAAATTTTTTCGAAAATTTATTTAACCTTCAAAAACTACATTCAATTTATTTTCAATGTACATTATTTGTATCAGCTTATCTTTTTAATATTAATTGCACGCGTCTAGAAAACACCGAGTAGTTATTAATCGTCTATACATAATGACAGAAAGAGAGAATAATATTATATGTCGTAGGGTTTTTATTTTGGAATTATTAATTTTTTTTAGTTATTCCTGATAATGAAACATGTTAATTTTTAGTATTAACAGTTTTAAAAAGTGCTTTTTTTATTTTAAAATGACCGTCGACTGCGTAAATGGCGTTAGTAGAAAGAGACAGGACGATTCTCGTGTAGTGCTAACCAGTTGATCAGTGCGTCTATCGATATCTTTCTTTATTATTGATGCTTGTTGTTGTTTTTTGAACTGCACGATGTTTACCATCAGGTGTGGTGTGGTCACTAGGCATATAAAATGCAGTTAACGATATCGAAATGAAATCGAAAGATAAGTTGAATTGTGAGTAGAGAACTTTCAGTTCCGATAGCAAATTAAATCATGTATTAAACACAGCGCTGCGACGACCGTTCTGGAATATATTGGGGTGAGGGTAGTTCGTGATTTAAACTAAGTCGCGCATACAAACTGACTGTTGTAATTTTATTTCATTAGTATTTCAAACATAGGATATTAAGATTATAACATGAGACTGTACAGGGTGATTTTATAGACGAAGGAGATATTTCAAAATACAATAATTTGTATCTTCTTGCAGTTAATAAAAACATGAATAGCTATATTCCCTAACAAGTCATAAAGAAAATTGATTAACAAGTAATAATTGATCCGTGTAAAGTGTGGACACCGCAGTGCGTGTTGGTGCACGATTGATTGGTAATTAGATAAACTTCCTTTTACGTAATTATAAGTAAACCGGTATTGACTTGTTCTCCTTTCGCACTTAATCCTGGCTTAGGACAGGCTACACATCTACTTAATCAATAATCGTTATTCATAAATATATTGACCGTAATTTACTTTGTTTTAAAGGAAATATTAAGATATCTCTATTTTTACATGGAATTAGCTTTGAATGCTGAATATATCCCTCGTATGTTTAATCATCCTGTATATTGATATATACCGGAATACCAGACTGAATCACGACCACAGTCCATGGGTGTAGAGAACGTCATGGTTACTTGCTTCGGTCTGCCGCGATTTGAGGGATATAGGATAGTCGATATAAGAAAATTAATATTATATTTGTTACTATTCAAAAGGAAAGAGATCGCAAATAACCTTTGTATTTTATCTTTTCACGGGGCTTATATGATGTGTAAAAAGTGGATTAAAGTTCCTCAAATGAAGGTAGGGCGATTGCCCGAACTGGGTTGTGAACACAGTATACATGTGTAAATACCGTCATAGTGACTCGCTTCACGCGTTTCGGGATCAACTTGTGTATTAGTTGTTCATATACCTAGATACCTTCCGTCGTTGTATACGAGGGCCGACACAGCGATGGCGGTTGTTATCAGATTTTCATCCCTTAGCGGTCTCGTGTCGTTCTTGGACTAAACTTTACTTTCCATAACGTGCAACGTAGTCACTTTGTCGAGTCAGTTTAAATGAAACAAAAATCAATAATATGTGAGCTATAAATTCCGGTATATAACAATATTAGGTCTCGATACGTTGGTCACACGCAGTGTGGTGCATCCCAAAGTATTATCTTGTTATACTGGACTTTAAATACATATGTCGATTTAAAATGTTGTTCAATTTGGCTTCTAAGGCTCCTGTTTTGGTAATTGCCAGGTTGTAAGTCAAAATATTCATTAAATATCCAAGTGGAACAAGGTTTTTTATGCTTTTATGGGATGCACGCCACTGACCACACGTCAACTTTTAGTTATAAATATTTATTGATATAACTGTAGGTTATTCTGTCAGATTTATTTATTTCCTACTATTTTTTATTTACTATTTTAATTCGAAAAAATGTTTAGAAATCTTTTAAGTAAGTTCTAAGGTCGCCTTGTAAAATTATTTTGGTATAAAAGACGATTAATTTATAAATTGTGAAATTGTATATATTTGGAGAGGTTAATCACCATTGTATAGTTTTTTTAATGATTGTGTATCGAATATAAAATGCCTATTATATTGAAAATCGAATGTTCTAGAGCTGATGTAGCGTTTTATTTTTGTTATTAGACATTTTACAGCCATCTGGATTAATAAAACTTTAAAGAAAATGTTAATAGTTCCTTGAAGGCTGAAATTTTATATGTAAAAAATATATGCTACAATACTTTAATAATAATATTCGATAATCGTGTTGGTGTTTTTTTGCATCTAAATTAAACGGTATGAAAAACAGTATGGCTCGTAAAAAAGTATAGATTTTTGTTTGTGCTGAAAACATTAAAACCTAATGAAAATAGGTTATTTTTAATATATGATTTATCATTTCAAGATACTAGCAAGATGTCAGACCTTACCTTGGCATTATATATTCAATATTTTGTACAATAAACATAAAAAACTTCATGTTTGGTTCTTTGTGAAGACTTGTTCTTATGTTGCCACAAACAAAACAATGGTCACTTTATTTAATTATTTTTTTAACCAAACTTAGGTTTGTTGAAAATACTTCAGAAAAGTAAGTACTTGCTGCATTTATGTTTGTTAACACAAGGCTATAGTAATTAGGTTGAACTTGCAATGCCTTGAGAAATTCGTAAAACAATACACTGGTAATATGATAGTTTTATTTTTCTGATATAGAATGAACGATATTGTTTTATATTCTAGATATGTTTTATGTAATCATGTGTTTGATAGTATTATTTATGTATTTTTGTCTGGGAGCTGGCAATGATGCTGTTTACATAATCTATTGTAGAATTTACAGTTAATATTAATTTTTATTATTTGTTTGTACAGACCCTAACGTAACGTAACGTAAATTATAATTTAACCAAATCGGAACAAATTTGATTTGAAAAAAAGATTTTTTTTTTCATGGAGAACAATATCATAACTTAGAGAAAATCTTTGAAGCGAAACTTCTTTGGACGGAATAAGTGTCAAAATTTCCATCATTATTTCTCTATTATGAAATGAAATTGACTGTGGATATATCTGAAAGTAATAAATATATAAATCGACAAAGAGGTTACACTTTAAAGGTTTTTTAATTACTATTGTCAGCACTTTTCTGTGTTAAATAGATTAGGGATGTTATAAATATCCGTATTTGTAATTATTGGATGTTGAAAATATTGAGTATCCGATGTAATAAATAATTAAATAGAGTTGTTTTTCTTGTTTTATATCATAAATACAATAAAATATCTTAAAAAATACTTCTTATTAAGTGCAGCAAACTCCTGGTTTACCTGGTATTCTTTCTAATAAATAAATATTCATTACTTTTTATAAAATTATCGGAATATTAATATAAAATAGTCTATAATTTTAATCGCAATCCCGTATTCCTAATAAATTTAATATAGATTACTATTTGTACATATATTGTTCAAGAGATTACTACATTACTATACATGATCTTGTTGTAAACGGCATCACGTCTGGCTCTCGGTCTAGTTGTAACCCGCTCTCGTGTCGCGGCATGCAGCAATTGTAATTTATTCGTAATCGTTGTAAATAAGTAATTGTAATTATTACATTAGCTTAAACTGTGACGAAAGGATCTTGTGTATACAGTATAATTAATTTTAAATCGTTAATATCGATTATAAGATACAATAAATTATTGTTTCAAATTGAAAAAGCTTTTTTATTTACCATTCCGTTTTCAATAAGTATAATTCTACGAATGTTTCCAAAAACTTAGTTTGGACAGAGAGAGAGTCACAAACAGGCTCATGGCTCGTAAAGATTATTAGACCTATTATCTAAAGAATTTAATAATAATAGATAGGAGAATCTGAAATTTTAACCTCGTGAAAGCAGAAAATATAAAGATAACAAAATATTTAGACCTTGCACACGAGATTACCAGCATATGGGATGTGGACTAATGAGCTGATCGCAAAAAGCCTCGAAAGGCAACTCATGAGGCTCTCCCTTGGTTGTTGGAGCAAGAGCCGCATTGTTAAGGGTTTCTCAATCTGCGCTCTTAACTACCGGTAGCTAAGGCTCTAGGTCGCGCTCCCTTAAGTTAACATTTTAAAATGTATACGTTATTTTTATGTATATATACAGTGTAACCTCCATGTGACGTCACTCGATTTAACTACAAACTCTCTAAAGCGTTGATATTACTCGGCTTTGGTTGGTTTAGCTCGTTTCCCATACAATGATACACTATATAGTATTACACCCACTCTCAATAACGACAGCAATTATATAATATAAAGTACTTTTTAAGTTGTCAAAATTAGTAAAAACTGCGCAGCTGTGTACGATCTCCTAGCCCGTAATATACTCGACAGTCGGCATTACACATACTGAACTTTCTAAGAAATCCATTCTTTTGTTTACAAATTGGGATTGCTTGCACGTGTTGACTGTTGTTAGTAGGAGTCATGGATTATCTATACGTTATCATATACTTAGTTACTGGTGCAGCAAAAGACGCCAGAAAAAGACAGACTATACTCAATAGCGATCAAATAACATTTTTTTTTTTTTTATGTAATTACTAACACTAGTCTGAAATTTTTTCTTTTTCTAACATAGATTTTTCTTTTCTCTAAGTAGTTGCACATTTGAGAGTAGAGACCGAAAACAAAATAATTATAGATAGTAAGATTTATAATTTACAATCTAAGATCACAAAATTAGAGTTAAAAATGAAACAAATGCTTAAATTCAACACAAATTAACGAGTTTCCGTGGTGTAGCGGTTATCACATCTGCCTAACACGCAGAAGGCCCCCGGTTCGATCCCGGGCGGAAACATATCTTTTATGATTTTTAAACTTTGTAAATTAATATATCCTTATGCTGTATTCCTTTCGGCGTAAGCAGAGATATAATAGTGAATGTATCCACTTTTAGCTTATATGTCGTGCCCAACGTGACCAGCAGCGCAGCTGATCGCCATTCCCAGGGCACTTACACATGATATTTTTCATTGGATGAATCCGTATAAAATCTGCCGAGTGGGGCACAGATAGCATTTTTGACCCGCCGCGCCGTGTACAATCCGTATATGGTGGACGTCCCCTATATCCGCACGAAAAGATTCGCTTCTACATTCATCATGAGAACACCTAAGCAGTGGAATTTGCTTTCAGAGACCATATTCTCATGTTGAACTCATCTTTGGCTTCCACCAGGTGTGATTGAGGTCTAGCGTCAGCCAATGAACCATAAAAAAACCTCGAAAAATTTCATGATCCGGGGTTGTTTCCTACACACATGAGTATGATGATGATGTCCTAGCCGGGTTCGGCCACGGCGACTGTTTCAACACCGATTAAGAAAATCGAGGTCCAGTTTACAGAAACAGTCAATTGCGCAGGAGATATTTAAGTGCATAACTGGTCGCGCTGCCAGAAAAGCACTCTCTCGTCCGAGCTCCCTCAGGCCCGATGGAAAGGAGAACCAGTACGATCGGGAGGGAGCGGGATGCAGGTTTGGTCGAGTTTTCCTTCTCTGAACACCTGGTTGAATTGCGGTGTTAAAGAGATACCTTAGTCGCCTTTTACGACACCGCGGCAAGAAGAGGGGGGTGCTATTCTATTCTGCCGGCAGCCACCACGGCCTACACACATAGCATATAATTCATATACAAGCAGAGATGGGCAAAATGTAATCTGATTAATGATCAACGATTACAAAATGTAGTCGTAATTTTAATTTTCTTGCTCTGTAATCAGGATTAAATCCATTTAGAACATTAAGAAATCATAAATGTGTATACAATCTGGGATTTTGTAGTGCTTAAAACATAAATGAGCAAAATGCAGTCATATTAATGGTATAAAACTTAAAATGTAATCGTTAATCATTTTCATTATTCTGATTACATTTTGTCCATCTATGGCTACAAGTACAGACTGGTACTAACACTCAAGTTCAACATAACGCGGTCAGTTTTAAATAAAAACGCAATGAATTTCTTCAGAATATATTAACAAGAATATAATTACGTATACGCGCAAACATTAACGACACAAGATAATAAAAATTAAAACAAATAATTAATTAATAATTAAAAGTATAAAACCCCTTAGGCGGAGTTTTACTAATAAAAAATCAAATTTATTCTCATAATATCTATGTATACAGAGCATAAAGGTAAACACAGGTTTTTGTCTATAATTTTTTTACATGAAAATAGCCAAGCATCTATTTATAGTTGACGCGTGAGTTGAATGCAGTCAGGAGCTGACGTAAAAGGGAACGCCACATCTACGCCATAAGTACCACTAGCCTCTCACGCCTGTAGTGTAGTGTTGTGCCTGATAGTTATCGCAAGTTTATCGATCGAGTTAACGCTTAATCAAAATTTTACTTTCCGCAAGTCGTCGCCGCACGCTATATCTTCCGATTCACGGTCTCCATTCAAGATCCTACCTGTTCCAACAACCATCTGTTCCTCGGCATATATGGCCTGCCCACTAGCACGCAACTTGCTAATAAGGAGAGCTATATCGACAAATTTCCTGTCGGATAACTTCATTACCGACTAACTAAAATTGTAACGATTGAAATTTGAAACAACTTTTGCTCTTTACAATAAAACTGGTTCTACTTAAAATCAAGATGGCGGCTAATGCACCGGCGAAATTATTATTGTTAATCGAATATTGAACTCTTATTAGTAATAAACTCTCGTTGTGGTGTACGATAACACGACACGATAAAATATCGATATTTTGTTAATAAGATACAGCACTAGCAAATTAATAAGATCTGCACTCAACTCGCGCGACGACTATAGACATTCATCACATGAAATATAATGAAACATAATCATTAATCAACTAATACTCTGACTTCGAATCAACGCTAAAGTACCCGCAATAAAAGTGAAACAATTATAGCATATATTTTTAGGTCAACATTATTTAGGCCGGCTATATACATTCGGAATTCCATTTAGAAATACGCAAACGGATTCCAAGGCATAAAATTCATATAAAATCAAGGGCATGCCTCACGTATACGATAGTATTCTGATCGATTATTTTGCATGATTCCAAATTCCATTTCCCACATGGACTAAAATCCTTCCAGATACATGTCATATATCCACTGCTGGAATGTCTGTACTCAACACCTATCGTCTTAATTGAGATTTATAATTCCGAACAAAAATAATCGTATATGTGAGATGTATTTATGAAATTCCGAATCGATATTCAGAGTTCCGACATGGAATAACGAATGTATTCAGCCAGCCTTAAACCAAGTTTTGCCTGTACAAAGCAAGTTCTAAGTTATGTTTTGTTGTATATAGCTTTTGTAAATTCCCTATAATATTAAGGGCCCTTAAAAGAAATGTAAAGAAGATATCAGGCAGGCCGGCATGTTTACGGCTACTCTGAGATATATCTATTATCCGGTCAAAAAGTACAGGCTCTATTAAACTCTGCTGTACTTTCAGCTAGATTAGAAAAGTGATTTATAACATAATTCTACATGATTTAAATTAAAATATCGTCATCATTTACTAGAATCGTCACTGTCATTTTTATGTTCGTCATTTTCATCAACTTTGATTTTTTTCTTGAAGGTCCTTATCTCGTATTTAGCCACATGCACTCTTTTGCCGGCTATTTTCTCATTGGCAGCCTTCCTTATAGCCTTCTCTACCGTTTCAGGTCCATCGAATTCTACAAACGCGGTGCCTGAAAAAATGATGTCATTCTAGTTTAGTCTCTAGTCTTATTATTCATGTGCAGTTGGTAGTAAAGACTTATAGTATCCTAGCTGACCTGGCAAACATTGTTCTGCCATATAAATTATTTCTAGTGAATATATTATAAATAAAAAATAACGAATGTAATGTAAGTGTGTGGGGACGTCATCTAAGGCGGACGTGGTGCCATCTGTCATTAAACAATATCAATAATTTTATTGTTTGAAATATGGACAACGATTCAATTATTTGGATATTGAAATTAATATAAAAACACTGAAATCGCGGTTAAAAATGGCGGGAGGGGAGTAGGAGAGTGAAAGTATAGGTTATAAATCTTTTAAAGTTTAAAAAAAAAAGAAAGGATACCTAATGGGCGTGAAGTACACTTTATTTACTATGCAGTAACTATGCACTTTAGTTGCTATGCAGTAACTCATATCTCGGCTAGGACTAAAAAGTTTTTTAGCTCTTATGATATATTTTTTTTAAGAGCATCCTGAGGAGATATTTGTGCAGGCTGTTGATAGTTGTATTTGTTTTTGGTCCTGCACCTTGATTACCAACAGACGTGATGTGATCACTACGTCGAGTTAGGGATGTCGAAAAAAAAAATCGTTATATCAATATATCGATTCAATCTCAATAAACACGAAAGTATTCCTTTTTAGTAGACAAAATTACAAAAATATCAAGAACTAAAAGGCTATCTTCTAACTTTAAAACCTATTTAAGAGATCAAACAAAAATAAATAAATGGCGGCAAATAATATACATGCTACAAATTCGGATGACAATGCATGCAACGTAACAAAACATAATACTCAACAGTCATAGACAATACAGTGTTTTTTTTTTCGTTCGGTCCTATCTTCTACAGTTTCAGATTTCAGCGACTTCACTATCATAAAAATTTAAAACATATCGTTTTCGATACAATTTTCGATACTGGATATTTTGTATCGATATATCATTACAAAATATATCGCCCAAAAATATCGATATATTGTATTGAGAATATCGATATATCGATGTATCGGTGTGCCGTGGTGGCTGCCGGCAGAATAGAATAGCACCCCCTCTTCTTGCTGAGGTGTCGTAAAAGGCGACTAAGGTATCTCTTTAACACCGCAATTCAACCAGGTGTTCAGAGAAGGAAAACTCGACCAAACCTGCATCCCGCTCCCTCCCGATCGTACTGGTTCTCCTTTCCATCGGGGCTGAGGGAGCTCTGACGAGAGAGTGCTTTTCTGGCTGCGCGTCCAGTTATGCACTTAAATATCACCTGCGCAATTGACTGTTTCCGAAAACTGGATCTCGATTTTCTTAATTGGTGTCGAAACAGCCGCCGTGGCCGAATCCGGCTAGGACATCATCATCATATCGATGTATCGGTGTTTATTCGACAAGCCTACGTCGAGACAGGATAAAAAACGGAACCGCAAGTCTTTGCGAGAAGAACTTGCCAGTGTAAATGCAGCTTAAATGTTGCTTTTTCCTTTTAAATCACATGGATACCAAAAAAGCGTTATTTTAATAGTATTAAAAAACTTACACATAGCTTTTTTCCCTTTGACCAGATGCCGTATATTCCTGATCTTTCCTATTCCGGTGAACAATGACGTCACATTCTGCTCATTGAGCTCTGCGTAGGTGCGTAGTACAACAGTTGTCTCTGTGGGCGGCAGAGGTCGCTTCACTCTTATCCGACTACCCTCCACTGAGCTGTTGTTCTCTTCTAAAGCCTGAACACATTTAGTATTTTAATATTATAATATCCTAGCAAAGTCAGCCTAGCTTCACCTAGGAGTGAGCTACACTCAAAATTGGTAGACTCTTTAAACAAGCTTTTAACGAGGTATGAGTCATGGAAATCATTTCTTTGTTTTTTTTTTTTAATTCTATTTATAAGCATTTATTTATGTATGTATTTGTATATTTATAATAAAATTAATGCATATGATATGTGTATATAATGTATTTATATATGTGTTTTATGTTATCAAATCTCTCAATTATTTGAATATTTTTTTGCTGAAAATGAATGTTATTTATAATCTGGTGTTACTGTGCAAAAGATTAGTGACATTTAATGATGAGTTAGTTTTTCCGGTGGTTGTAGAAAATTTGTTACAAAGAGAATGCAAGTGTTACTTTGGCTTCTGTATGTATAGCATAATAAGGTAGTTTTATCCAAAATATCTCTTTCCTCGATTCTATATAAATATGTAGGCGTACGTGTTCATGTGTGTATATATGTATATATATATATAAACATTATTTATGACACTTTGAAATAGTCTCTAGAGCTGTGCACCTATGCTCTATTATTCCCTTCCTCGCTGTTTCCTGCATGTTGATACAATAAATGCGTATCAGCTAAAAATCAGTGATGGATGGTTCATATGATTGCCCAGCATTTGCTGAGCTGACTTCCCTTTGGCGCATTATTACAACACAGAGTATTTGGTTTTGTTTTCTATCTGTACTAAATAAATGTTTTTCCTTCTTTCTTTTATATGTTATTGATAAATAACATCCTTCTCTGGCAATGCAATAACATTTCTTGTGCTACAGTTATCCACAGGTGGCATTAACCACTTACCATAGGTTAAAAAATGTAATTCTTACATTTTAGGATCAGCATGTTTATGTCCAGTAACTCATATACCCAGAGACCTTCAGTTGTGGCATATATTTGGGCCGGCATGACAACAGGGATGTAATAGATTTTCGTTCTTTGATAGTTACTTTCGTTTTTGGACTGCACTGCATTAACAATCAAGTGCACTGTAGTCACTATGTCGACCCAGTGTAAACAAAAAACAAACTATGACAGTCTTTAGACTGTACTGTGGTCATTACCCAGTTCGAGCAATTATACTGCTTCAAAAGACGTATTGTAACAAATCAATCAAAATTACCCGTGTTGCTGCTTCATCACTACAGAAATGAATAGTAGTTGTGAATACTGGCTTCAACTCTTCAGTTGGATACACCTCAGCCACTCTGCAAAATAAACTTTTACGAGTTATTATCTCTCATCACACCATTTACATATTAGAGCAGACAGAAAGAATGGAACTCTAGATTTTTATCACAAAGGGGCTTATATTTGATATTACTTACATGGGATGGAAAACAATGATGAGTGCATCCCATAGAAACATAAAAAGTATTATCTATTGATACTTAAACATTAAATAAATACATTGACTTGGAACCTGGTAACATACAGAGTTATTTTATAGATGAGGGCGATATTTCAGTATACAATAATTTATATGTACAACAACAGTAGTGAGTTCTTGAGGGGTGGACTCTTTGCATCTCTTCAAGAGATTGAATATAAAAGGCTATTTGCTCTCCCGGCCAGGAGGAATTTGGAACCCTAGGCCAGGCTAGCAACAACATGAGAAACGCCCCAGGTGCTAAAAAAAAAGACTCACAAATATGAATATTAAATAGCCATACCCAATCCTTTTGATCAATCCACATTTTTCAAAATGATCTGTCAATATTTTTTTGTAAGATAGCATTATTGATAAAGGTAAGTTTTCTACTATAACAGATGTATTTAGGGTTTCAGAATCAACTTCTCCTTTTTTATCCTTATTCCATTTACGCTTTTTCCATTTAATCTTCTCTTTCTCATCTTCTGTTTCTATTTTGGGATCAGTTGTTGGTATAGGAGCAGATTTTTTACTCTTTAGTTTTGATTTTTTATGTTTATTTTTATCAGCAACAGTCATATCATCAAGTAAGTTGCTCAAAGTGTGTGCATTGTCACCTATAATTAGATTCTTAAGGTCTTCTGCTATTATATCTGGCTTAACTTCAGTCTTCCGAGATTTTGTAGCAGGTTCTCCTTCATCTAGTTGTGTCTTACTTTTTTTCTTTTTCAATTTCTTCAGTTTGGATTCTACTGATTGCTGATTGTTAGGATCTGCTTGAGCACTAGCTGCTTCATTTGAAGCTTCATCTAATTGCAATTTTACCTTCTTTGTCTTTTTTAGAATTTTCTTAATTTTATGTTTATTAGTTGTAATTTCATCACCATTTTTTAATTCAGCTCTTGCATTATCTTCATTTTCATTTACTATATTCATTGTTACCTCACTCTTTATGATCTTTTTTGTATTCTGGTTAAGAACATTTTTGTTCTCTTTCTCAGAGTTATGGTCTTTTTTTGATTTTTTAAAAATTTTAGTTTTAGTAATTTTTACACTATCCATTTTATTCTTGGTATCATCTGACTTAACTTTTTTGATTATCATTTCTTCATTGTCATCTAGCATAAAACTTACTGATTTGTTACGTTTTTTAGACCTGTATTTTATTTCCTTTTCGTTCACAGGCTCATCCATAGCATCTTCAATGACTAAAGTACTATTTTTCATTATTGATTTAACTTTGGGTGATTTATCAGAGTTTTTGGCACTTTGAATGGGTGTAGACGTTATATGGGAATCATTAATTGGGGTGTTAGAGCCCCCACTGCAGTTTAGAGACGAACCATCAATGTTTATTTGAGAAATGTCTACTGGTACGATCTTTTTTTTCTTACTTCTATTGGTATACTGCTCGTTCTTGAGACTTTCGGCTTTGAGTTTGGGGCTATCTTTTATGTAATTATCGTTCGATATGCTCTTTTCATCTACGATTTTGTTTGTTTCCGCTGCAGTTCTGTACAGTCCGATGAAATCAAGGGTCTTATTTTGTTTCGTCTTCACATTCGATGGCTGGTTCAGATCAAACACCTTTGATTTCATTTTCTTTGTTAAATGAATAATACTATTATTTTGGAATGTTTGTATTATAGTATGCTTGTTTTATTTTGTTAACATTAAATAAAGATATAGGTATAATATAATTATAGGTTTTGTTTTAGGTTACGAATAGTAATATCACCAACATAAAATATCTTAAGATTACCACACGTAAAATATGTTCTTGTCTTTATAATACAGAAACAGCTGCAAGTAAAATTAGAATCTGGAAATTAAATTACCAGTCTAATATGTATGTACTGGTTATATAATGTTTTTTCTTTCATTAAAATAATATAATAAATAAAATAATTTTCAAATAAAAATAAAAATTACATTATTTAAAGTTGTTCCAGAATACAGGACTTAGACAGTGATACCAACATATAAATTTTAACCGTAAGCTTAGAAGTTATGAAGTGATTGAGGGATTTTTAAGGCCGTTTTAGCGTATTTTAATAACATTTCACTGTTATATCAAGAAGAAAAAAAGAAAGAAATACATGATTTCATAGAAATAATATCATCTTATAATACGAGGGAATATTATGATAAATATCTTTTAGATAAATTAACAATATTTTAGATTCCTGTTTCTATAAAAAAGAATGAATCTTTGATAATCCATGTATTTTTTTAGTAAACCACGTATTCCGTAGAAGGTTGCTCTTAGGTTTAACAATCAAGATACCAAAAAACTGGTTTCGATACTTATACATCATAAAAATATGTTTATGTGATTTTAAATCATTTTATGGAGATTTTTCGTACTATGTTGGCAGTATTATTCATAAATTAATTTAATGGCGGACGCGCTTGCGTGATGCCGGTTTCATGTTATTGCTTGTAGTTTGGCGTCATTTTGTGAGTTTGAGGAATCATTGAATTAAGAAGTAAATATATATCCAGTAAGTACGTTATTGATTTTAAATTAAAGTAACATACCTTGGGCTAATAACTACATAATGATATCGCACACAAGGCGCGCGTATGTGATTTTCCATTCGCGCTTAAGGCCATGCTTCATGGCGCGGATACCTTGTATTTGTATATTTACCGTTATCTATGTTATTACGCATCATTTTAGTTAGCTTGAACTTTTAAATAAGCCTGTCTTTATATTTAAAATACAGAGTTACTATTTCGCGCGTTACTAAAATCGTCCTTGAGACCTATGAATGGGCGGCAAGCGGCTTGGAAAGTTTTGCGTAGAAAACAGACATGGCGGGAAAACTACTCATCGCGATCGTAAAAGCATGGACGACAACCACGCCCGATCAATGAGATAGTTACGCGTTCGTTTCAGGAAAATCGTAAAAATGGTGGCACAGAAGAGAGGACGCGGCGCCAAGACTCCGGCAAAGCCCAAACCTGTAGCGCAGCCCGAGGAGCAGGTGCAACAACCTGAGACCGCTGAGAAAATGGAGGCGGAAGAAAACAACGGCGAAGCAGAACAGACAGAGCAAGTTGAGGAGAGTTCTGGAAACGCCGAAACAGCTGAGGGAAACATCACAGAAGAACAAGCCCAAGAGGGGGGTGATGCCGAAGGGAAAGCTGAAGAAAAGGTGGAGGAAAAAGTGGAGTCTGGTAAACTGCTTGTTGAGAATCTACCATCAAGCTACCTCTTTACCTACCAAGAGAAGCTTAAAGAGTTATTTTCAAAATATGGAGAAATTATAGCCATCAAGTGAGTATAAATAACCACATAAATATATATTTCTTATTAATGTAACAAAATATTTGCCAACATTCAAATATCAATAGTAAATTGCTAGCGCTATGATATTATTATTTTAGTATTTATTGCATTGATTGTTGTGCATTTCTCTATGTGCAAATGGCACAGGGAATGCCAGCAGAGCCAAACGGAGACAATATTAACGAGAGAAATGTTTTCTTTCTTTTTAGACGTGGTCCAATCATTGTAACAGAGTTGACCACTACTCCGACATTATCGGCAATTGTCGAATTCAAAAACAAAGAGTCTCTGGACAAGGTAAAGAAATGTTTATTAACATATATTTTTATTTTCTTGTAACTATCAAAAGAACTTTATAAGTAGATGATTTTAGTGAGTTGAGTAAAACTCAGTTAAAATAATTAATTTTAAGAGTAAAACTTTTCCAAATTGCTTTCATACAATAGAAAATGTTATGGCTGCTTCGACTCAAGATCACAATGACTATTTGAATGTTTTGATCGGGCTGGTCTTCTACTGTTATATATATTATTGGATTTTAATTTTAATTTTTTATATTTATCAAAATTATAAAGATATTATGAAGGTAGGAGATCAGTCCAATGATATATTCTCATCTGTTTATGGTCTTTTTGTGTATTGATGGTAAGTAGAAGATCTTTTAACTAATTTGTCCAAGTTCATTAAATAGAAGACCCTAAAGGCTGAGATTTATAGATTTAATTTTGAATTTGCTTACAATTTGTTCTGAAAATAAGTTTCACAAGAAACTGAATGTATAAAAGGCACTAGTGTATAGCCTAAGTTTTCACAGAGTCAAGTCCAAGTTGAAGAAATCAGTGACTTAGCATATACTTTATTCTTATTATTAGCCAGTTTCACCCCACTGCAGGGCAAAGGCTTTCTTCCCTTTTCCACTATATTTATGGAATCCATTGGAAGGGGTTTCAGCATTGAACCCAGCACACTTCTCCAATGCTGGCTGGTGTATGTGCATTTTGTGCAGAAGGTGCCTACAGCAGGAATCTGCATACAATATGGCATGCTGAATATCTTAGTTGGCTGTATGATGAAGTTGGATTCTCTCTTCTCTATTCCATTCTGCCAGTAAACGCTCATTCAAAGCTACTTAGACATTAATTAAAAAATAAAATTTGTAATATTTGAGTAAAGTTTACGCAAAATCAAAGTTTTGTCTGTGAATCTCAGCTTAAGAAGTAAAGGTATTGCTATCTTTAAATTTTTTGGAATATGTTAATTTATATTTATAATAAGTGAAATTATGTAAATGTAATTTTTGGAAAACCTGTAATACCTAATTCTTCACTGTGTTCAATATCCTATGATGTCAGATTTCAAAGAACAGAGGGCATAGACAAAGTAAATTCGATCATTGATAACGCCAGTAAAAAAGTGATTTATTTATATAATATAATATTAAGTATATTTCTTTTTTATATTTGTATTATGTAATGTCTATAATAATATAGCACGCGCTCTTAGGCTCCATATGTATGTTATTAATTTTTATATATGTATATGAATGACTAAAAATGAAAGTACAGGAATGAATAAAATTAAAAAAAAAAAGAGAAATATATATGGGATTGAGGTAAGCTTACGAAATATCAAATCGACACATTGTGCCAATTCTATACATTTTGCGCGTTTATATTGACGGCCTGATAGCGCAATGGTAGGGACCCTGCCTGCAACGCTGAAGGTCCTGGGTTGGAGTCCCGGTAGCGGAAAACTATTCTATGATGAATAGGTTAGTTTGTTGCAAGTCATGGATGTATAAATGTATTTAAGTATCTATATCTTTGTCTAGTAGCCATATGTCAAGCGCAAGCTTACTTTGGGACTAGGTCAATGTGTGTTATTGTCCACAAAATATTATATTATTATTATATTGACGTTGTCTTTGATCGAACGGTACTTGGTGTAAGCCTTCAGTATGGTCAAAAACGTAAGTTTATTCTTCTGTTCTATAAATTATCGTCATTCTTAGTCACAGATATAATGTCACTTATTTTAATAGATAAGAAAGATAGTAATTCTATAAAATTGTATCTTTTTGTCCTCTATAATATAAATCCGCTTGGAATGATTCACTTTTACACTCATCATGCGAAACAGCTAAGGAGTGGAATATGCTTCAAGCTACCATATTTCCACGTTCTTATGACTTGGGAGCGTTTAACACCCTCAGAACCAGACCCTAAGTGACCATTAAAAAAAAATTTTTTTTTGTTACGTAATTTTTAAAACTACATAATAATCATATATTGTTTTTCAACACCCCCTTTTCAATTTTTTCTTGGTTTTTTATCCGTGTGACGTTTAGATACATTTGGCCTGTGAAATAGTTCATTTGAAATTCATACCTCCCAGACCCTGTGTGACAAAAAGATACACAAGGCATCTAAGGTGTTAAGAGAAAAGTGAATAGGCATTTGTTGGGTGGACGCGGTCCATCTCATCTTTACTTTCCACGAGGTGTGATTAAGGTTAAGGTTCCGCCTTTAAATCATAAATGTGTATAGTCAGATGTAATATTTAAATTAATATTTTTATGCTTAATTAGCAGAACTCATTACAGAATTTGTATTGATAGCTCGAAATGTGTTGTAAATTGAATACAGCAGAATATATATAAAAAAAAAGAAAAATCTACTCATTAAACAATATAATTACAATTAGACCTATTTATAATAGTAAAATTATATTATTTGAAACTTCAAAGGTAATTTATATAATTTCGGAAAATGTAAATATGCTATAATATTTTTTTAAATGTTTCAATTTTCATAGTATGATGTTTTAATGTAATTTATCGGAGTAAAATAGAAATGTCTGTGATAAAAAGGGCAAGTTTATATGGATGATAATAATAATAATGATTCATATTATGGGGTTTTGTAAAAATGCTAAGTTTTTGTTATACACAGTTTTTTTAGTTAGATGCTGAAAACTTTGAAAAATATTTTTTTTGTATAAACTCATACTCCCAATATTTAGTATATAGTCTTTATATATTTGCCTCTTATAAAAATTCACAATTAAGCCACCTATATAACTTCTTTTGGCTGTCCACAAAACTAATATACAAGTCTCGTGAAAACTCACAATCGAGTATCGTAATAACTCACATTCGAACTAGAAAACTCACATACGGACATGTTAGACTTGCATTCGTATATTGTGTGCCAACCTGATGTATGAACTATGTAGACAAAGAAAAAAAAAAAGAAATTTAAATGATATATGGATGTGCCATAATTTATAACAATCGGTAAGAACAAAAAAGGAAGAGGTTTTGACGTTTTAAAAGTATTTATTTAATTATTTCGTTATGATTGTGAAGGTGTTTTATTTTTATTTGGGAAAAATCTTCATTGGACAGTCCTGGCCGCATACAGGGATAGTGCAGTCGGGACGTGACGGATTTTAACTCATTAAAAACTTCAAGATGACAACATCTGAATATTAACGAAGACTGTAGTTACGTGATTTCTTCATAGCACCACCATTCTGCTCTCACTGAGCGCTGTCTCTAGGAGGCAAGATCTAGGGGTCTCTACCGACACCTCACATTGTTTTTAGTTGAGCGCGATACTCCGCTCCGTCGACTTCTCGAACGTCATTAACCGGTCACTCAGGGCCCCCATCTTGAAAGTCCAGGATCCCAAAGGCATCAGTCAACCGATCATGAATTTACCGGTCAGCTGAAACTGATGCGACTATGTAGTTACAGGCGACTATGGAACGAAACACTATATCTACGTTGTGAATAAAAGCGCATTTGGACGTCGTAAAACTAAAATCCAGGACCTCTTTTATTTAAAAACAAATCCGGACTTTAAAATTCACTTTCCGATTGTAAAACTCACTTTCGAACCTTCTAATTATATAAACTCATATGAACGCCGTAAACCTTAAATCCGGATCTCATAACAACTCATATTCAGACTATAAAACTCACGTTCAGGCCTGTTAAACATAAATTCAGACTTGTAAAAAATTACACAAAAACGACTTTAAATTTGAATCTAGACTTTAAATCTTACATTCGGACTTATAAAACTGATATGCGGACTGTAAAACTCACATTCGGGCCTGTGAGCAATAAAAACCCTGTAGTATAGTTAACATGAGCGCGTGTGTGGGCGCAGGCCCTGAGCGAGGAGGGCACGGTGGTGGACGGCAACGCGCTGACCGTCGCCGTGGAGTCGCGCGCGGACACCGCCGTGCTGGTCGGCGTGCCCTACGAAGCGAGCACCGACTACGTCAAGCTGCTGTTCGCGCAGTGCGGCGAGGTCGCGCACATACACGAGTTCAGCAAGACCAAGTACAAAATACGTAAGTCATTTGTCATAGCTTTTTTCCTTCAGAAGGTGTACTCGCAGCAGCATATAATCAGATCCTCATCCTCATCCTCATGGGACCGTCTCGGTCGCACTGGGGGGTTGCGCGAAATCGAGATGTGTCGGACTTGTACAGACTAAAACCCCCAAGGTGACTTCTTCTGCGCATTGACGGGGACCGCGGGACCTGTAATCAATTCGCCGCAGCCCCGTCGCGCCGCGCCCGCTGGGCACAAGCTCGGAGGAAGATCAAGAAAGGCATCAGCTAACCGGTCGTGGATTGACCGATCGGCTGGTACTGATGTACCGGGGCGGTTGCCGGCACCCCGGTGTCTTTTTCGAGCGGCCTTCTGCCGCTCTCGCTCTGCGGCCTCCTTCTGGGACATGACGTCTTCACAGAAGGAGACCACGGCCTTCAGTTGTCATATCCTGCCAGCATGGCCGACACCACTGCTGGCAGGGAGAGGTCGTGTCCGATCCTTTGGACCAGGTCCCGCCGCTCGCTGCCCCACGTCGGGCAATGTGCGAGGACCTAGCCCCAAACTAAGCTTAACCTAGCCCCAAATTAAGCTTGACCTAGCCCCAAATTAAGCTTGACCTAGCCTCAAACTACGCTTGACCTAGACCCAAACTAAGCTTGACCTAGCCCCAAACTAAGCTTAACCTAGCCCCAAATTAAGCTTGGCCTAGACCCAAACTTTCCTTGTCCTAGCTCCAAACTAAGCTTGACCTAGCTTCAAACTATGGTGTAGCCCTTGTGCTATAGACGCTACTATTTCAGCGTCTATTATTCCACGTGCTTGTGGTTTGGAAGTCATTAAAATATGCGGACTATAAGAATAGAGACTATATTTTCGTTTCTGTATATGTATATAATAAATTTACACATAGAAGTACCATTGAATACTGTTATGACGTACACTCTAATTATATTTGGCCGTGATTCCCACAAGACAAGTAAAATATAATTTTGAAAGCAACGGCATTTGTTACTCTTTAAGCTAAGTTGCAATAACTAGCAATTTATTATTATTCCTTTCTTGTGGCTTTTCCACTGGTGTGCGACCAATGTGATTTTGCCAAAGTCAGCGTTTTGATTTTGACTTTAATATTCGAGGAAGGTTGATCGGTGTTTGCTAATTTTAATTACATTGAGATTGTCCGGTAGAAATACCTAAAACAAAAAACCTACTAACTACAACAAAATACACATCACAAACACAAAAAGTTATTAATTAGACAGGGACATGAACAAGGACACAACACAATTATAATTTTATTTTATACTGACTTATATATTTTAATAATATATATATAAAGGGAGTATCTACAAGTGACAGAAGGATCTGGAAGTTAGTGGGGCGAGGGATGTTACTGGGGAGAATATCATATAAGGACACTGGATACTTTGGGCAAGAGAAGAATATATGATCAGCTGTACCTTCGTCATAACCGCACTCACAAAGCGAATGGTCCCTTACCCTTATTTTGTTAAGGAAGACAGGAGTAGAAGAGTGGCCCAAGCGGAGCCGACATACAGAGGAAGAGGAATGTCTGTTTCCACGACGAAACTTAAAGAACCAAGGATAACGGCGCACGCAAGGCTGAACAGAGGCATAGAATCGACCACAAGTAATTTTCGAAGTGTTCCATTCTAAGGACCAGGAATTGAATAAGTGGGAACGAGCAAGGAGAAGGAGATCAGAAGGGAATAGGTTATAATGGGTTAAGGAGCCACTGCACACGGCATCCTTGGCCCAAGAGTCAGCTAGCTCATTGCCGATAATACCGCTGTGACTGGGAATCCACGCAAGAACTATGTCAATTTCTTTGAGCTTGCATTTGTATAACAACTCTCTGATTTGAAGGATGATTGGGAATTGAGCCTTGATTTTAAAGGGGTTAGACAAAATTGCTTGTAGGCAGCTGAGCGAATCCGATAATATGATTGTCTTATTGAGGTTATGAGACTCTATGTATGAAACTGCTTCCAGAATAGCCACAGATTCCCCAATAAAAACAGATGTTTGTGGAGGGCACTTAAAATTCAGAATGATGCTATATTTTGGTATGCATACAGCCGCGCCAACGCACCCTTCGTCTGAGAGTTTCGAGGCATCTGTAAAAACCGTCAGCCACTCAGGGAATTGAGAACGGAGAGCTTCTTCAAATAATTTATTTGCGCAAGGGTCGTATTTACCTATTCCAAGATTCAAGATAACTGGAGGATCGTATATGAGGGCATCGAAATCAAACAAGGAAGGAAGGTAGCCAGGGATGGATTGTTTAATGGGAGGCAAACGCTGAAGTTTTATAAGGCTAGACACCAGTCTTGGGGTGGTTTTATTAGCCCAGTAGTTGTTTGAGGAGACTTCTTCAGCGAGGGTATTAAGGCGAGGAATAAGGGGGTGGGAGAGATTATTGAAAATTTTGAAAAGGAACCTATCCGAAAGGTATTGTCTACGAAGATGTAAAGGGGGATCTACGGCTTCTACCTGCAAGGCGTTTCTAGGAGACGATTTCATGGCTCCAAGAATTATGCGCAAGCCTTTTGACTGTAAAATTGTCAGTTTGTTAAGTGCAGCCTTATTGCAAGGTTCTAATATTATGCTACCATAATCAAAGTGGCTTCTAATAAGTGCATTATAAAGCAGTTTTAAGGAATATGGATGGGAGCCCCACCACACTCCTGAGACCGCCCTAAGAATGTTTATATTTCTCTCCACTTTTTCCGAAATATGTTTTATTTGTGCAACACCCGTCAATCGGGAGTCAAGGACGACCCCCAGGAATTTCGCTTTATCGCAATTAGGGATTAGCTCATTATTACAAAGAACTTGTAGGCATGGGATGTTTCTTTTCCTACTGAATACGACAAGCTTGCTTTTTGGAATGGAGAGAGTAAGGTCATGATCTGAAAGCCATACATTAATATAGTACATAGCTGAATTAAGTGAGGAAGAAATAAGGTCGAAGGATTTTGATGATGAATATATTGCCAAGTCATCAGCATACTGAAGAACTTTACAGGATGCAGGAAGAGATTTTTCAAGGTCATGGGTATAAATGTTATAGAGGAGAGGGCTTAAAACAGAGCCTTGAGGTAAGCCCATCCAGACCTGTCTGTGAGGGAGAAGAGTACCATGATAACGGATAGAGATAGATCTAGACATAAAAAGGTTGGATATAAAGTTTACAATCCTCACAGGGATGCTCAGCTGAAGCATTTTCTGCCTGAGTACCAGAAGATTGACACTGTCATATGCAGAGGCTATGTCCAAAAATATGGCAGCAAGGTGTTCATGTCTAGAGAAGGAAATGTGAATATCAGAGGAGAGGATAGCGAGATTGTCCGAGGTGCTTCTACCTTTCCGAAAGCCAAACTGAGAATTACCGAGAATATTCCTATTTTCTACAAACCACTCCAGTCGGTTTTTAACTAAATGTTCTGCTATTTTGCATAAGGTAGAAGACAAAGCAATAGGGCGATAGGAAGTGGAATAAGACGGGATTTTATCAGGCTTCAATATGGGAATAACAATTTGGCTTTTCCAGGAGGGCGGAATAAAACCTGATAGGAAAATACTGTTGATAATATTAAGAAAAAAAGACTTAGAAGAAAGATTAAGGTTTGTTATGAAAGAATACGGGATTCCATCCTCGCCTGGGGAAGAATCCCGGAGACCCTTCAATACAAACCATAATTCTGAAATAGAAAAGGGGTTATTAAGGGAGTCTTGGGGAGAGCAGTCGGAAGGAAAAGTATTTAAAAAATCTGAAGGGGGTACATAGGGAGGAGCTAATTTATCAGCAAATTCATTTATCCATAGTGCAGGGTCGTCGGAACTAACGGAGGGAGTGAGGAAAGACCCTCTAAACCTCTTTACATTCTTCCAAACAAGAGAAGAAGGAGTCCTGGGAGACAAAGATTCACAGAAACCAGTCCAGCCTTGTTTCTTCTTTCTCAAGAGAAGTTTGCGTGCTTGTGCTGCGGTCTTTTTATATAGTACAAAGTTCTCGTTTGTCATAGAGAGATTGTAATTTAATTCCATGGCTTTTCTAGCTTTAACAGCTTTTGTACACTCAGAATCCCACCATGGGGGAGATGATATCTTTCTTTTGCTACTCTTTTTTTTAGGTATATGTAGGTCAGCAGATTCCAATAGACTATTAACAAAGAGTGTATATTTATTTACAGGGTTCAAATCAGAGTTAGAGGCAATAGAAGAAATTTTTATGTCAACTTCAGCAGCGAAAGACACCCAATCAGCTTCTTTCACTTTATATTTCAGGAGGGGCTCGGGAGCTGGGAGAGGAAGAACGGACTTAGCAAAAGAAATGAGAATAGGGAAGTGGTCACTGCCATAAGAGAAAGGAAGGGGTTTCCAAGTCAGAGAGGCAGATAGGGAAGGGGAACATGCAGTAAGGTCAAGAACAGATCTAGGATCTTGGTTGGGATAAACCCTGTGAGTAGGAGAGCCGTCATTAATTATTGATACATTGATAGTGTCGAAAGTATCAATAATGTGTGAAGAGAAGGAGTCGCAATGGTAGGATCCCCAAGAAGTGTGGTGGGAGTTAAAATCACCAAGGATGATTAGAGGGTGGGGAACAGCTGAACAAATTGCAAGTAAATCAGAGGAAAGGTGGCGATTAGGGTGAGGGATATATATCGAAAGGAGATTAATGCCCATTACATGAGTTGCAATGGCACATATCTCACTGGAATGAGGGGGTAATGGGATCATAGAGAAATAAAAGGATCTATTAATAAAAAGAGCACAGCCAGCATATCCATCACAGCGGTCATCACGTAAACAGGCATATCCCGAGACTCTAAATGTAGAGCCAGGGCACAACCAAGTCTCCGCGACAGCCACAGCAACAGGGGAATATTTATTGAGGAGATGTAGCAGCTCGGATTTTTTAGGAGCAATGCTCCTACTGTTCCACTGAATAAGGTGTGTCTGGGCCATTTGTATTAAGACGAGAAGCGAGATGTACAATCTTAGAGGCAACGTGGGACGGTAAACATTCTGAGAATTTAGAAAGGAAGTTATCCAAAATAGCAACAAAAAGGTCTATTAAATTTTCCTGTGACAGGTTAGAGATGGAAGAGGCAGGCAGATCAGGAGGAGATAGGAGAGCGCAACCATTTGGGGAGGAAGAAGGGACGTTTGCAACAATAGCTTGATGAGCAAGTCTATCGAATCCTTGGGTAATAACAGGACGTGGGCGAGGTTTGAGGTAAACAGTTTTTTTGTAGGAGGTTGATGGTGCCTGGTTAGGCGTGGAAGCAGGGACAGAGGAGATTCTAGTCATTTGTGAGGAAGGAGCAGACAGGGCATTCACGAAGGAGCGATGAGAAATAGGGGGGTACTGTAAGCAGGCATCGGCATATGAAATATTATTCTCGGACATTAAGATTTTTATTGCTCTCTGCCGGGAATGCTCTGGGCACTGTTTATCAGTCGCAGGATGAGAGGCTGAACAAAATAAACATGAAATTTTTCCTGCTTCCATGTTACAGGAGTCACCAGGATGACTATTACTACATTTATAACATCTTGCCTTTGAACGGCATTGTGTCTTTACATGTCCAAACCGGCAGCAGTTATGGCATTGAATGGTTGGGAGGAGGTAAGTTTCTACGGGCAAAGAATTGTAGAAGCAATAAATATATTTAGGAGTAATTTGTCCTTCAAAAGTTACCACAACAGATTGAGTAGGAATCCAGGTTGTGGTACCTTCTGATGTGGACTTTCGGTTGAGGCGTCTTGCTTTTAAAATTTTGCCACAGCCATCAGGAAGTTCAACTGCTTCTGCGAACTCAGTCATGGACCATTCGCAGGGAACATTTCTTACAAGGCCTAATCTTGACACACTGTAGCTCGGGATAGCTGCTGATAGGTTGCAGGAGGAAAGACAGGGGTGTGATATGAAGGAATTGGCAGCAAGAGGGGAAGAAAATTCAAGAGAGATCCTGTTTCGGCCCACCATCTTGAGGCCACCTCTGACGATGTTTTCTACATTATTATTTTGAAGCCATTGACCAATTTTTATAGGCCGTAAGGCTGTACCTACAGCAGGATCTGTCTCTGATCTTGATAAAAAAACTGTGAAAGGACCTTTATCGTTCGGGCCGTATGTGCGCGGGACGTCAAAAGAAGGATGGGTATAAATGGTTTGTATTGATGAAGAGGGAACATGTACATTAGGAATGGTTTTTTTGGGTATAGGATTACCGTTAATGTTTTCCGCCGGGCGCTTAACCCCGCGTTCAGCAGTCATTGACGAAGGCACAGATGTAGGGACAGAAGTATGGGAGTTCGAAATGTCAGGTGGCTTGTCGGGAGGTTCGACCTCCATAGTTAGTTTAAAAGGCCTTTACGGCCGGTCGGATGTTAGAAAATAACTTACCCTTCAATAAGGAATACCCACCACCAATATAAACGAATAATCTCAATTTAAAAATGAAAATAAAAGATGTTTTTTAAGATTTTTAAACAAGAGAAGTGTCAACCGTACTAACACAACCTCAAAAAAAAAAAAAAACAATAACTAGCAATATTGGGGTCAATGCCAAGGTTTGCTAAAACGTAATAATTAAGGTTGAAATTGTTTGGTAAAAAGTAGAATTGTTTGGCAAAACATTGTTCTAGCCGATACAGACGTCATTGCAACACTAGGGCTCCGTGAACCGATTCGTGTGGTTCTGTTATAAAAGGAAGAGGATGAAATGAGGCTATTTACATCATTTGTAGTATTGAGGTAGCTGTCGGATACTGATAGTCGCTTTAGGCATCTTTGTGGCGGCGCTGTCAAGCAGCGTGTCAAGCTCGCGACCATATACAGGGATATAGGTAACTAACGCAAAACCTCTAAAGGGTGACTTTGGTATATCAAGACTAACAACTTTTGTTTTACAACTTATTCTAATTCAATAATTTTTTTCCCCATACAAAAAATAAATAAATCTAATTTGTAGTTCTGACCTTCTTAACACTATGAAAGGCGGCGCAATGCAACTGGGGCAGACGATTTCGTATCGTCGGCTGACTGAACTTTAAACATAGAGCTAACGATTGAAAGAAATCCCCACTAAAACTAAAAAATATATATATCTGAGGATGTGTTAAGTTTTGGCAAAAGTCATAGAACAAAAGTTGTTAGTCTTGATGTACCTAAGTTACCTTTAAGAGGTTTGGCGCAGGGATGTTACGGAGCTTCGACTCCGACTCCGATAAGTTGGAACTTCCGATTGTTATTACACCTTCGGTTCCGAAACTTTTTAATCGGAGGTATTGGAAGTCACCACCACTGTTGTAATCAATTCATTTGATTTCATTTTATATGTTGTTGAAATATAATATCAATTAATCAAACAACCAATGCTACTTAATTTGAATAAGAAATTTTTAAAAATTTGGATTAATAAAATATTATTAAATTTAAAACTGAGTGTACATTTAAATTTATTACTAAAAGGTTTTTTCATTTTACATTAAATAAAATAAAATAGAAATTAACACAAAAGCAACCCTGGAGCAAATTTGATCGAATTTATTCATTGTTAATGGGAAAATGTTTAAGAAACACATCAATTTTTATTTTCATTGTCTGTGGATGTGTAATTTAATTACTTTTTAATTAAAAAGGTTTACTGAATAATGTTTTTATATGTCCCATAATAAAACTACTTTCTTGTGTCGTCTCTTGTTACTGGCATTGCCTCCGACTTCGATTCCGACTCCGGTTCCGACTCCGATAAATCAATTTTCAAAACTCCGACTCCGACTTCGGTTCCGGTAAAACTGCTTCCGTTACATCCCTAGTTTGGCGTTAGTTACCAGTAATTATGTATATGGTGTATGGTATAGTTGTTGTTGGTACATCGCGATCTAGTTACGTTTGCTCGGTTGCCGTTGCCGAGTGGCTACTGACGGAATCTGACGCGTGTCTTGGGAGTGACGAGTTGTAACAGGATGAAAACGTTGTTATATTCGAACAGTGCGGGTGACATTCCACGAGAAAGAGTCGGTGGAGAAGGCGCTGAAGCTGGACCGCGAGTTGCGCATCAACGGGTTCCTCGTGACCGTCAACAAGTACCGCGACGATGATGAACAGAAGGCGCACGCGGCCAATACTAACAAGGTAACATTTACATGGTTATTTTATATTCACGGGAGATATGCAACAATGTGTACTATAACACGCTTTCGGCAGTCGTGTTATATTCCCTATATGTTTGGTCGCTCACTCGCTTGAAATGGTACTCTGTTATTATTTTCAATATTTAAATTGCACTTCTTTATTTAATAATCACAACTATCTTATTTTTATATTATAATTTTTAATATGCAACTTTCCCTTTTTTACGTCAGATCCAATCTTTATCTCATAATTGAAAAATCAAATCAACTTCATCTTTTTTTAAATTCATTGTTCTCCCTTTTAAAATAAAACTTATTTTTTATTTAACGGCCAATTCCGACAAAAGTGCCATATACATATAACTAACCTACTTTAATATAAACCATACACACCATCACTACAATACCTTCTTCAAACTTATAAAAATATAATCTATGTATACGTCAAACAAATTTTAAATTGAAAATTATATTTCTAATGAATTTCAATAAATTTAAAAATATGGGTTATTTAATTTTTTATTTTCACGGTTTTTTTTTCCATAATACAATATGTTTTCGTCTGGATGAGAGGAAGGTGCCGCCTGTAAGAAAGGTTTGCAGAGGACGGCTCTTTGTACTCCAAGTCTCACTCCCAGAGAAGCCTGAATAACCTATTCACTCGATGGGTTACTGGATGAACTTGGTTAGGCCAGGCCGAACCAGGCCCGGGAGAGTAATTAGAAAGACACACCGAGGGTTTTTAGTCATTAGAAGTTTGACACAGCGGGGTCGCAGCCCTCACAGTGGCCCTGATGTTCATATGCAAGAATTTTCCCCTGGGTTACCGAAAAAGGGCTCCTTTTTCGTGAATATATCGCTTCTTATGTCGTAAATGATATTTCTATTTTAATAAAGTTGTAGGGTGTGAGTTAGACAGTTGTTTTTATCTCGTTTCTAAAAATTTCAAGATCCAGGGTTTATGTTAATTCCGTATATATTGCACGCTTTTGCTGAATGAATGTTACTTTAACTCTAATATAAGATGATTTTAGCCTTCCTTTTTTATACTAATTCGGCACAGTGACTATAGCACGCCTGATGGTAAGCATGCTGCAGTCCAAAAAACGACAGCGACTATCAGGAGTATAGAAAATCTATCGGAAATCTTGTAAAAATATTTCTTCACACTTCGTTTAAACGACACCGTATCATAGGAGAGTGGGGGCATGCTCGCTGGAAGACCATTCTACAGCTCCACGTCATGACAAAAGTAAAAGTTAGAGAACTGCTTAGTACTAGCTGAGATGTGAGTCCGTAAACCCGCGCGCGAGGTTCTACTATGGAAAGGAGAGGGTGTAACAAGGTTAAATGACTCTTTGGTACACTCGCTGTGACGACGCAGACGGTAGAAAACGATCCCTGATCGATTGTGGCTTTATTTAAGTGTATTTGCCGTTTTGCCCATCAGCCCCATTGTTCACAATATGCTTACACAAATCTCAATTCTGAGAGAGTCGCTAGTGAGTCAGCGCTACTATATCCATCAATAGTTTCATGGCATTCTCAGTTGCATCAGATAGAATGCTGTGAAAGGGGTCTACATCAAATAAACTGACCGTACATTGGCTCATCGGCGACTGTCTCACACTTTTATTCCGGTCACACTCCATCATCAAGTGATGCGAATCCTCACGTTTCCTACAGTCACTGCACAGGTGGCTAAAGCTTTTTCCTCATAAGATATGCAAAATTTGCCGCTGGGTAACGACCGGAATGAATTCTTAACCCTTTATGGCGCAAGGTCGTTAAATTTGTTAATTTTGTAAAAACTAGGTGGTAAATAGTGTATAGTTAACGAAAATAATAATTATAAAAATATTATTAATGTATCGTTTATAATTCTTAAAAACCTTGCATGTACTAGAAATGCAACATTAGATTAGTACTAAATCATTAAACTTAAAATTAGGAACAGATTATTAAATAACATCCTCTTACCGTTTACTTACAAAAATTTCAACAGTCAAATATGAGTATTTCACCAAGAATTAATTTTTCGTAAATGAAATTGAAAACCTGAAAACAGGCGTGTATTCGTTCGACACTACAATGAAACATCATTACCTACAAGTCTCGTCATCTAGTGAGCTGAATTGTCACTAAATCGTAAGAATGCTTTGTTGGTACCGTATAACACCAAGCAAAGTCAGTCTGTCGGCATTTATTTTATTGTTGCTTCTATTTGAGTGGTATGTTGCAGAAATACAACACGGCGCCATAAAGGGTTAATGCTACCTTAATGTAGTGTTTGCTTTGTAAAGTATCACGAAACCACGGGGAAGTGAGCTTAATAAATACATTGTTATAGAACAAGAGGCAACACTCGCAGCAGCAAAACCGCAACTCGGCGGCGAACACCAGCGCTGCCAGCACGAGCGCCAGCCCGACCGCCTCGAACCGCTCCAACAACTCGTTCCGCGCTCGCGGCTCCTCATACAACTCGAGGGGCAACTTCAGAGGTAACCTATACCCAATCCGTCTAAACAATAAATAAAATACTTGTGTGCCTGTGGTGCCCTAGTGGATAAGAAACCGGCATTCATGCGCGGCTACGCGAATGAGCGTAGATTTGAATCTTGGCACCCTGATGTATATGGTACGGAGCGCCGTGTAGATAGATCCAGGAGCATGCGCGGGGCAGCGTCGGTGACTACGCGCATGCGTCTGATATTTGTAGGCGGTCATTATAAAACTTAACAAATGGAACGAACATCTTTTATTGCATTTACGATATTTAATATATAATTATTAGTAATAGGCTATAATTATATCACACCCACATTCGGGTTTTTCCTTATTTAGGCACCACATGCCCAAGCGTTAATGAAAAATTCGTGAGCGAACCCGCATGGCATTTAATAGAAATATCCTGAGTACTAGTATTGCGCTATTGGCCACGTTGGGCACGAAATATAAGCGCAAATTTGATATAGTTATTAATGTATCCCTGCTCACTCCAAAGGGATATTAACGAGATGGTATATTGTTATGTATTTTAATTAATAAAATTAATATAAGCTTAAATAAATAATATTACCTTGATACATATGCAAATAATTGAATAATTGTATGGTGTTTATCAAAACAAAAATACGAATGTCGATTTTCTAGGGTGAAGTATCGATTCTCATTGGATAGACTCAGTACTACATATTGATTTTTTTGGCACGAAAAATCGATCTCATCGCCATTCCTAAACCGAGATAGACCTATGACAACTCTATGCATGGGCGTAAGATAAGGCACGCCTCCTGTTAGAATTGATCTGATGCGTACTAGTGTGGTAATCGATTGCGTTGTCAGCAGGCGGGCGCGGTCGCGGCGGTTACGGCGGTCGCGGCGGATCGTTCCCGCGCGGCGGCTTCGCCCCCGTCAACACTTACATGCCACAAGGCTTCATGGGTCGCCCGGTCAGTATTACCACTATCCATTTGTAACTAGACCTAATTCTATATCAAGAGGACATTAAAACTATCTGAGACTGAGATTTATATTATAGATGCCTCTTTGACTTTGCTTGCAACTAGCCAGTCGTAGTGACTTGGTTCTCTAGGTATATGGATAACTGGATATACACAAGTTGATTCCGAAACGCGCCAAGTCGAAGCGAGCCACTATGACGGTCTTTACGCTTGTGTACAGTGGTCACGACTCAGTTGAGGCAATCGCCTCACTATTTTAATACACATACATACGCGACATATAAGGACCCGACATCTCTGTGTATATTTAGAAGTTCTAAACCATTTATTACTTCGGTTGGACTTTGCGAATACTTGGCTGTACTGAAGTTCCTATTAATGTATATGCAGTTGTTTGTCAAGTATGAACTCATGTTCTGAGCATAGTGTAAGCAGAGTCAGAGTAATGTCTGTAAACCTCAGTCTTACTGTATTCCATTTCACTCTTTTTTATTCTGTCTTTATATGATAGCATGTTTTGAAGCATTTTTTTTTGCATATTAACATTTTCTTCAGCACATACATAAAATTATGATCACGTGCAGTTATGTTTCGTTTTTTCTTCGTTCGCGTGTGTATGTCGTTTGTTTAATTTATTACCGAGTAGTAAAGATGTCGTTTGTGAAGTGAATGTCCAGAACACCACTGAATTACGGGAGCACAATAAAAGTCGAGCGCACTTGATAGCATGTATTGGCAGAGAGAATGCATACAAAAATACGATGTCGATACAAAGACTTATAACTACCCTACATATATTACACCCTCACCCTTATTTCACATTAATAGCAACTTATTTCTACTCAATATACATACATATACAATTAAAAGCCAAAGCGCTCCACTGGCTTCCTATTACGCTTGGGTCTTTCCACAGGGGGCTCGACTTGCGTAGGTGGTATCACCATACTCGTTTGCTCAGAAAGAGCAGGAGTCTGACAAGCTTCACCACTCGACTCGGCTATATCCGGTCCCTTATCGTTTTCCGGATTTTCGTCTCTATTAACCATATCTTTACGAATTTGATCTATGTGCCTACTAACGGGTTGATCGTCTTCCTGACGGACTAAGTAATGCCTGGAACCTATTCTTTCCTCTATTTTTCCTGGTGACCACTTTTCTCCTCTCCCATATTTTCGCACCCATACCTTTTCACCTACCCCAATTTCTCTTTCCCGACCTCCTGCGTATTTAATCTGTTTTCCTTGTTTATCCTTTACTCTATTCTCTAAAGTTCTGTCCCTTTGCAACAGATCTAAACGTGATCGTAAGGGTCTACGTTGCAGTAGCATTGCAGGCGATGTCCCCGTTGTGCTGTGCTCCACATTTCGATATGCCATTAGGTATGCTTGTAGAGCAGCATCTAGATCGTGGCCCTCTCTTATTGATTTAGATATAGCTCGCTTGCATAGTTTGACGGCCCCTTCTGCTGCACCATTTGATGATGGGTGGTATGCCGAACTAAAAGTCAACCTGATTCCATTGTTTTGCATAAAGTCTGCATATTCTCTGCTAGAGAACGGTGGCCCATTATCCGATACGACTTCCTTTGGCAGACCGAAACGTGCAAATGTTTCTCGTAAGGTTTTGATGACGCTGCCGGCCGTAGTTCGCGACATCTGGAACAGCTCTATCCACTTCGTCGTAGCATCAATAATGACAAGAAACGTTTTGCCATGGAATGGTCCCAGAAAGTCTACGTGAAGCCTTGACCATGGTTCCGTCAAATAAGGCCAGGGCTGTGGCACTGCACGAGGTGGTGCTGGACTCTCCGCTACGCAAGTCGCGCATTCGCGACACGTACGTTCTATGTCCGCGTCGATACCCGGCCACCAAACTATACTGCGAGCTAAACTTTTCATTTTAACCATACCCAAATGGCCTATGTGAAATTCTTTCAGTAGAGACTGCCTTAAAGGTTCTGGTATAACTAGCCTATAGCCCCAAACAACACAGCCAGCGTCTGTATACAGTTCATTTCGACGATCAAAATAAGGTTTAATTTTGTCGTCTTTGCAGTGCCTAGGCCAACCCGTTTGTATATAATAGAAAACTTCATTAAGAATTTTGTCTTTTTTAACAGACGTTTGTACCATCTCTCGTGAGATCGGTAGAAAATCCTGCACAAAATGCAGGTGCGTTGTGTCGTTCTTCTCTCTTTTAAAATTCTCTAACGGCATTCGTGACAGCGCGTCAGCTGCATTCTTTTCGCTGCGCACATACTCTATTCTATAATCGTAGCCTGCCAATATGACAGCCCAGCGCTGCATCCTGCTAGCTGCCATCACCGGAATTCCAACTTTATCACCGAATATCGTTACCAAAGGTTTATGATCTGTTCTTAAAATGAAACTACGCCCATATAAAAATTGGTGAAATTTCCTCACGCCGTAGATTATTGCCAACGCTTCTCTTTCAATTTGTGAATAAGCTTTCTCAGCTGCGCTCAGTGTGCGCGAGGCATACGCGATAGGCCGCTCTCCCTGCTCCGTGAGGTGAGAAATAACCGCGCCCACGCCGACGCTGCTCGCGTCCGTGGTCAAAACGAGAGGTAACTCGCTCGAGTAATGAGCCAGTACCTCACTGGAAATTAAAAGTTGTTTTATTTTATTAAACGCTCTGCTATGGCTGTCATTCCACTCGTACTTATTTTCCTTTCTTAATAAATTATATAATGGCTCCATAATGGTGCTCATATTACGCACGAATTTACCGTAATACATTACCATTCCGATAAATGATTTCAATTCCGATACATTTCTAGGCTCCGGTACCTCTTTAATAGCTTTAATTTTGTCTGGGGATGTATGGACTCCGTCTTTACTGATAACAAAGCCTAAATAAGTAACCGAGTCTGCAAAAAATACGCATTTTTCTTTTTTTATTTTTAACCCGTATTTTCTTAACCTATCAAAGACGTCATGTAAAGTCTTAATATGCGAATCTTCATCTACGCCTGTTATAATTAAATCGTCTAGGAAAACCCCCACTCTCGGCATATCCGCAAATAATTGTTCCAATTTTCTTTGGAAAATACCTGGGCTTGACGCTAGGCCATATATTAGCCTATTATACATATATAGGCCCTTGTGTGTATTTATAACTGTAAATTTCTTTGATTCATCTAATTCAAATTGGGCGTACGCTTGTGATAAATCTAGCTTAGTAAACTTTTGCCCGCCGTGCAACTTAGTCAACAAATCCTCCACCCTCGGTAAAGGAAAACGATCAACCTCTAGACATTTGTTTAAAGTGAGTTTAAAATCGCCACATACTCGTATGGTGCCATCTTTCTTCATTACCGGGACAATCGGAGTAGCCCAGTCGGACGTGGTGACGGGTGTGATGACTCCGTCGCGCGTCAACTGCTCGAGCGCGCGCTCCACCGGCTCGCGCAGCGCGTACGCCAGCGGGCGCGCGCGCAGGAACACGGGCCGCGCGCCTTCGCGGAGCGTGAACCCGACCGTTCCCCCGGTGTAACGACCCAAGCCATCAGAGAACACCTCACTGTATCTGGAACTGAAATCGGATAAGTTGAATTGTTTGTCTCTTTCATTGTGATTATAATTACAATACAAGGTATTTAAATTTATATTTAATTCTTGTAACCACTGTCGGCCTAGTAAGTTTGTTTTCCCCTGTTTGACAACATACAGGTCTAATTTTTTGCTTTTATTGTTATAAAACACTAACGGCTTAATTTTGCCTACTGGTTTAATCATTTCACCAGTGTAATATCGTAACATTAAATTCGTATTTTTAAGATTACAATTTTTAAATTTGTTTAAATAACAGTTATAACTAATACACGAAATAGCGCTGCCGGTATCAATCTCCATCGTTAAAGTTGTATGCTCGATGTCAAGTTCAATGGTGTATGGTCCAAACTTATGAAAATCATTTGATGAAATTGAATAATTAGTTACCTCATCACTGCTACTGGATGCACTCTCAATACAAACTCTACTATCCTCCTTTATCTGCAATAGCGCAGTATCCCTTCTTATATTCGGACACCTATTCTTTAGATGCCCTTTCTCGTTGCATATTCTACATACATATCTTTTAAATCGGCAGTTGTCACTTTGATGCTGACTACCGCATATAAAACAGCTGCTTTCCGTGCTAGTTCGTCTGTCCATACTTGTTTTGCTATCCGCTCTCCACTCTCTGCCCGCTCCGCTTGTGCCACTTGCACCATCCACCGCTCGGCACTGCGTTGTCAGCGTCGTCCGATGCGCTGCGCGCGTTCTGCCGTCCCAGCCGCTGTGTTCACGTGACGCCGCCGATGCTCTCAGCTGATGAACCCTCTGTGCCGATGCACTGTCACCCCTCCCGCGAGTACAGTCGTCCACCGCCGCAGCGTTCCTCTCCGCCGCCTCCATCGACACCGCCAGTCTGTACGCCTTATCAAACGATATGTCCTCCTCCGTGAACAATTGTTGTCTGATAAATTCGTTCCGAAGACCACAAACAAATTGATCCCGTAAATTCTCCTGTAAGCTGTCCGCCGTGAAACCGCAGTATCTTGACATCTTTTTTAATTCCGAGACAAAGTCCGCGATACTTTCTTCAGATGTTTGCTTTCTTTGTCGAAATTTAAAACGCTCCGCTAAACGGCTCGGTTGTGGTTGTAAATGTTTTTTCATAACGGACACTAATTGTTCAAACGATTTTGAAGCAGGTTTGACGGGTGCACACAAATTCACCATAAGTTCATACGCCTCACTACCTATGACCGTAATTAATGTGGCTACTTTTAATGATTCTTTCACCTCATTTACAACAAAATACTGTTCCAGTTGATCTATATACAGATCCCAACTGTCTTTACCGAGATCAAAATGTCCAATTTTTCCGATAGCCATGTTTCACTCTCACTAAACACACTCTCCACAGTCCAAAATGTTCGTGACGTTTTCCACACACCTGGGCACGTCTCCAACTCGTCGCCACTGAAGTGAATGTCCAGAACACCACTGAATTACGGGAGCACAATAAAAGTCGAGCGCACTTGATAGCATGTATTGGCAGAGAGAATGCATACAAAAATACGATGTCGATACAAAGACTTATAACTACCCTACATATATTACAGTTTGGAGTAAGTATTATGAAGGAAAGATTTGCTAAGGAAAATTGGAAATGTTTTTCCGCATTTCGCAATATTTTTTTTATAATTATATTATTAAAAAAATAATTATATAACTTATTTCCAACATTATCAGAGTAAAAATTAAAATTAAAATAAACTTTGTTCTTTTTTTATTAGTTTAATTTCAAGACATTTTTTATATACAGGTGATTTTATAGACGAGAGAAATATTCAGCGTTCGATTCAATTGCATAAAAAATATTGATATCTTAATATTTCCAATAAAACAAAGTAAATTAATTACATAGACAACATAATTCCATATTATTTACGGTCAATTACTCACATGATAGAATTAATGATGAGGGCCATAAGTTGCCGAGTCTGTAATGATCGAAATGCACACGCGTATCTTACGATATTTTTCATCACACTTGCGAGAATAAATAATGCCTTATATTATGCTATTAATTTTTAAATATTACAATTATTAGTGAAAGTAACAATCTCAGTTAGGTGGCCACGGGCTATCAGTTGGGTTTCCTGCCTCTATTTCTATTTCTGGCCGGGTTGAACCTACGTCTTGCTCTTTTGCACTACAAGAAATCGTCATTTTTTTAATCATAGCGAAAATTTTAATAAAATTTACCTATGTATATAAAATGGCGCATTTACTTTTTTTATCACGTGTCACACCAGTGATATGCTTCGCGTACAACCGGTATAAAAAATATCTTTATTGCTATTAAAAAAAAAAAAACATTACTTTGATAAATTAAGAAAGCTTCTACAAGATATATAACAATTTGCAGTGGGCTACAAACTAAATCGGGGTATTATACTAGCTCACTAGTTCTGTAATTTTATTATAGAACTAATGCTGTTATGTAGGTAAGTTTTAGCTTGGAAACGATGTACGATTACAATAATTATGAGCAGGTGTGATGAAAAAATATACTAGTCTATGCAAATTCTTTCATTATCATAATATGCCATTGTAAATGTCAGAAACTGTATTTTTTTGCTTTATAATTCATTAAAGGCCTATCTATGTATTGCATGTTAATGCCCTCAACAATATATTTTCTCTTGAAATGGATGCATAGAAATAATATTTGCAAAGAAATGCAGTGCGATATCAACTTGAGATAAATTAAATACGTTTTTTTAACACTTGTGTGTAAGAGAGAGGCTCCTGCATAATTCTTTGCCATTAATTTATTTTCTGTGCATTCTTTTCAGAGCTACCTGTAGTACATACAACAATTATCAGGTACAGTAGTATTGATATTACACAAAATTTAGTCATATAATATCTACAAGCTTTTGGCGAGTTAAATGAGTAACGGTACACCGTTAAAAGAAAACTAAATTATAAAGAAATAATTTATAAAAAATATTAATTATTATTTAATTATAATATTAATTAAAATTATATGTCTGTTAATATGTTTATCGGGTAGCGCGATTCGTTTGTGTTTCTCACGGGGCCCAAATCCGACTCTCGGTACGTTGTAACTTAAACAAGCGATATATAAACACATGGTATAATGTAATATGTTATTCTATATAAATTAATAAAATATATTGTATAATGTGAATGCTTTTAGTATTTTAATTTTGTTGTACATCCTATATTGAAACTGAAATGATTATTCTATTAAATTCCTTTTAAAAATCATATTAACTTCAACAAGAAGAGTGTCACCCATGTTTGGGTGACGGGCCCCACAGACGAAGACCCGTCACCCAGACATGGGTGACGTGGTGACGCGCGTATTAATGTCTAGTTAGAGTAACGCACTATATGCCTTGCAATTGTTTTATGTAATTTGAATAGGCTTATTGCCAGAGATTCTTGAATTTTGACTTTTTTTTTTTTTTTTTATTTGGTTCACATACCGGACATCACACAAAAACATACAAAACATAAACGGATCTTACTAAAATAATACAAAAGGTGTGTCCTTAACAAGTGAACACAACAAGCAAAGTAAATAATGCTATGATAAATAAATCAGACACATAAAATCATCAGAAAACGAAAAAACGCGCTACACCTGCACACACTGCAAAATCTTACGTTTAGCCAAGGGGAAGGAAGAGTGAAAGATATCGAAAGATTTACAGATACCATTATAACCAGAGAACATTCTACTGAAAGGAATTTAATTTAATTTTGTATGAATTTATGATATATATTACATATATATGGCGACAGCATCGTCGCAAGTTTGATACGCCGCATGACAGCGTTGTACAGTTGTCTAACTCAGACGCCTTTGCATACAAATGCGTACATACTCATACATTTACGATCCACATTTTTAATTGAAATTATCCAACAATATAATTACATTTTTTTTATTAATCTCGAACAGGGCGCCTTCATGAACGACGGGCAGCGGCCGAACAAGCGGCTCCGGCAAATGTAGACCGTACAATGTTAAGACATAAGGAAGCAATAAGTAATAACGCAATATCGTGCTCGTCCCGTGTCCCGTGTGTGTGAGTGTGCCGCCCGTCGCGTCCGCAGAGACTGCTACAGTGACGTACTGGGGACTGTCTTGAAGCTGAACCGCCTCCAACCTCGGCAGAAGAAACACATAAGTCTAAAAATCACCATTTTATAACATACACTGTAAATTATTTAAAGTCGATGCAGTGAGCATGTGAGTTAGCATGATGCAGTCCAAAAAACTACTATGACTATCGACAGCAAATAAATACCCGTAGATAGCCGCAGTGATCATGCCGGCTTGCAGAAATATCTTTTCACATTTGGTTACACTTTAAACCGCACTTTATTGCAGTAATGGACTTAGGCGGTATAACACTTGCCTAGCATTAATTAATTGGTCAATTTTGTCGCACAGTTCTGTTGTACTGCAGTATATCTCATATCTGTTATATAAAAATAAGTCCGGTTTTCCTTCCTGACGATATAACTCCAGAACGCAGGAACCGATTTCCACGGTTTTGCATTCGTTGAAAAGGTCTCGGGCTCCATGAGGCTTACAGCAAACAAAATTCGGGAAAATTTTCAACAGAAAAGCAGAAAAACGGGGAAAATCATTATTCGCATACAGTGCCATCTCTGATACATAGCATGTACTACAAACCAATATGGTTTTGCATGGTGATGAAGCAGATCGCACCAGTATTTTAAGTAGATGGCGCCGATGCGTTATATACATTGTTTGACAGCTACTCATTGTACTCTGCTCAGTTAATTTCATGTGACATTTATTATGCGCACGTTCTTTTAAACGCTAACTAAAAACCAAAACGAAGCCATCTGGTGGCGAAACGAAGTTCGCCGGGTTTGCTAGTATTTTCATAAAATCAATATTTTGTAGTACTATATAAGTACCACACATTTCGATATAGAGAGTAAAGTGCTCATACTAAAATAGTTGGCAGTACACCGTTCTGTTGATCCATCGGTAGTTGTGCGTATTTTCTTTTCATACTCATGGGTCAGAACCAAATTTCATAATAAGACTTTTGTCTTCTGGCTGACTCATTTGCTGTAATGAAATATTAAAGATTACTAATGTGATTTTTAAGAAATGACATTCCGATATTTAGAAGCTTTATTCGATTTATAAATTGATTTTCTTAATACTCTAATGTTTACAAAATATTTTCATTGTATTGTGCTATTTATAAACCTGTTACAATGAACAAATCTGGATGTTACCCTTTACAGTTAGTCTTCTTTATTTGTTTGTATTGATTTTGATGACAATAATGACATAATACATTATGTAAAATACTCTAATATAATTCTGTTTTTGTAAGTTATAATTTCTGATACGTAACATTATTTGGCTTATGTGTTTTTATCTGTCAACCCTAAATTAGTGTTGCAAGCTTAACCTTTAAATGCATTTGTGATTTAAAATACCTTTACCAGTACACTTGTAAATGTATAGTAGTTTAATTGTTCATCTCATGCTGGCCTGTAGATGAAATGTAAAAAAAAAATCCGCATCATCGCGTAAAGCTTACAGTAACTTTACAGGATACAATATGATGCCTAAAAGGGATTTACATATAACAGAGATAAGCACTATATGCATTAAAAAGATTGAGCAATATTTGTTGATTGGTTGGAGATCTACTTTTATTCTCCTGTCTGCAATGATTGCTAATAAAATGAAAAATCAGATTCTGTAAATACAGTATAATGTATTTTTTTTAATTGTATTGACTACGTTGTGTATGTTGTGACTAAAAATTGCAAATGTAATAAATTTATAATTCCAGCGATATGGTAAGGTTGGCAACATTGTGCGCCATGCCACATTACCCTGCCAAATTTATAATATGTCGTGATTAAAAGTGTGGTGGTATAATGGTTTAATTTGACGGGGTAATGTCGCGAGTGTTGACAGCTTCAAAATAGTTCCCACTATCTGATGTAATTCTAGCTAATTGTATTTACTAAGTACGACAAAGAAAATAATTTTAAGTGAAAGTCTTCTGACAGGTAATAAATGTAATTACTAACATTTTGTTTTGTGTTTGTTATTTATTCATACCTTTTTATAATATAGGGTTAATCTTCGTGATCATGCAGGTCTGCTCAGTTTTTCTTGTTTTTAAATTCCAATATCATAGGAGAAAGTGAGTATAACTAGCTGGTAGCTTGACATGGCAAAAGTAAGAATTGGAAAACTTTTTAGTGCGTATAGAAATAGAAGTCACGGTAAAACTGGCTTTGCAAACCAGTCTACCTGGTTCTATTGTAGACAGGAGAAGGTGGGATCGAATTAAACGACTACAGAAAGAGATACCATGATAGAGACGATAGAAGTTTACCAAGTTCTTAGAAAAACGACTGATAATATATCGTCACATGTAACTTTCGGGTCAAGCAGATGCTTTATACCCTTTTCATTTTACGAAAGCCCTATGACAGACAAGAATTTTATCTGTGAACCATTTAGCGTTTTATTATGATCCTAGTTTATTTTAATAGTGCTTTTGTACCTTAATCGATATATTTATTCTCACCTAAACATGCTAAATACCGAAATTTTCGTTCAAAGAAATGTTATAAGGGAGTTTGTATAATTAACAAGATACTCGTATAGAGGCTGTGTGGCCTAGTGGATAAATGATCGGTATCTATGCCAGGGATGTTACGGAGCTTCGACTCCGACTCCGATAAGTCTGAACTTCCGATTGATATTACACTTTCGGTTCCGAAACTTTTTAATCGGAGGTCACCACCACTATTGTAGTCAATTTATTTGATTTCATTTTATATGTTATCAAACAATCAGTGCTACTTAATTTATAGATCTCATTTTTAAAAACATAAATAAAAAAATTTGATTAAAATTATTAAATTAGAACTAAATGTACATTTTAATTTATTACTGAAAGGTTTATTTTTTACTTTACATTTACATTATATTAAATAGTAATTAACACAAAAATAATCCTGGAGCAAATTTGATTTAATTTGTGCATTCTTAATGAAAAAATGTTAATAAGAAACACAGCAGTTTTTGTTTTCATTGTCTGTGTATGAGTAAATTTATCACTTTCTAATTAAAAAGGTTCACTGAATAATGTTTTTATTCGTCCCTTAATAAAACTATTTTATTCTGCCATCACTTGTGACTGATATTGCCTCTGACTCCGATTCCGACTCCGATAAATCAAATTTAAAAACTCCGACTTCGGTTCCGATAAAACTGCCTCCGTTACATCCCTAGTCCACATATACCGCAACCGAAGGTCTCTAGGAATACGAGTTACTGGACGTCACGGCAGGGCTGTGGAGCAATTGATTACAAGGCCCACAGTTCCGTCTTAGTGCCGATGAGGTCAACTTGGGGTTTTTAGTCGGTAAAAGTCCGGCACACCCCGGTTACCATCGCCCATGTGTAGCCGGGACGGGCCGGTGAGGATTATCCCCAAGTAAAAAAAAAGGTATACGGGTTACTGGACGTACAAAAGCAAATCCCGAAACGCGACAGGCTGAAGCGAGAAATTATAACGGTCTTTACTTTTGTGTTTTGTTTTCACGACCCAGTTCGGGCGATCGCCCTATCACCTTTAAGGGTTTGCCTCATTACAGTATTACATTTTTGAAAAACCTATAAACATCACTGCCGATAAGCTATGGTAATTTTCAATATGCTGATCAATCAATTTGTTAAGCAAACGTTTTCCATAACGAACCGTCTTCGCTTTCAATCGAGTTTGATTGAGGGCGTGTTTGCCTGCAAAGCTTAGAAATACCTCAATTGCGTGCACACCTAAAACCATTAATTAATAATTTATAATTGATTACGACGCTTGGTGAAAGTATTTAATAGCTTTATGAACTGGGCGCGGCTCAATTTCCGAATTTATACAACTGTATTGTACGACTTGAGTCTATAAAAATTCTTTAATTAAATCAATTATAAATCTAGTATGCTTTGTAGGTACCTAGAACGTTGTCTATCTATATCAGTGATTCTCAAAGTGTTCCAGATGGACCCCCAGGGTTCCGTGAGAGACTAGAGGGGGTCTACGTTGGCGTAAAAAAACGGGAGTTCACAAGTTATATGTCCACGAAAATTTATATAGTTTCGATAGTATTTCGATAATAATTGTCACATTGTTGAGAAAAGCGTTTTGTAGCTTCAAGACAACGCTATTCAAATTTTATGGCTACATCTTTTTAGGAGCTTTGTATAATACAATATTTTTAACGAGTTTTTGAATTGTGATAAAAACGCAGCTGCAGGGTTCCCACGGAAACTAGTAAAATTTTGAAAGGGGCTACGAAAAAAAAAATTTGCTTACCAGGAGTTTATGTACAGGGTTTTTTATTACGCTTCTATTAACATTTATTGGAGCCGGGTAAAATAGGGAAGTTTAATAAATCTTCTATGACTTAATTCGATAGAGCTTGTTTAAAGATTTACAGGTATGAAATTATTATTATGCGTTTTAAAGCAAAGCCGTAAAACTTACTTTGCGACTAAGGCACAAATCAATTGATAAGCAATATCAGCTACGTAATCACGTACTTAGATATTATACAACTCCGTAATGATTTACCGAAATGGAGCTCTGCTTTAAGCTAGCGTCAAAGCTTTCTAGAGGCAGACCAGACTTATAAGTATCCCGGCGGCATAGACGAAATAACATTCGGTAAATTATAACGACGAAGAAAAATGTATAAAATTGATGCGTTTATTGACGGATTTCCCTTCCCCCTTCTACAATAAATGGACAGTGCGCCGTGCTGGTTTGCACCCTTTAGACATTTGACATTCCAGCCGCTTGCACGAGGCGATTCGCTTCTTCTTCGCTGCGAACCGCTAAGGAGTGGAATTCGCTTCCATCGTCTTTTTTCCAACATCTTCGGTATTTGTTGGGTGAGCGTGCTCTATTATCGGCCTTATTATCACTTTTCATCAGGTGAGATAGAAGCCAAGCGCAAGACTGTCTGTAATAAAAAAAAGTTATGTAGTGATATTCAGAAAGCGTTTGTTAATTACTTACATCTTTCACTGTTTACTAGCGTTATCGTTAATCGTCTGTTATGGTATATTGTCTAGAGACGTTGGCTAAACCGTCGCCTAGAAATGTCATGAAGTCCGTATTGTCAAATAAAAGTTATGACTTACGGAGTCGAGACGCGGACACTAACGGTTGGGCTAGTTTACCAGTTTAAGGTCACAGCGTGCGGTGAAGCGGGCTATGTTGGGCATCACTCTGAAGGATAAAGTCCGAAATGATGTTATTCGACAGAGAACCAAAGCTGTCAACATGGCTATCTGTATTAGCCAACTGGAGTGACTATGGACAGGCCATTTTGAGGCAGAGCCGATGATCGTTGGAGCAGGCGGGTTTTTGACTGGGTACCACGATTCGATAGGCGTAGCGTGGGACTCCAACAAAATGGAGCGTTGACCTGCGGAAAGTAGCTTAATAGGATTGGATGAGAAGAGGCGAAGACCGGGCTCAATGACGCATATTAGGAGAGGCTTATTTCCAGCAGGTCCAATGCCACTAGAGTGGGCTGGTGATGACGAAAAAGAAAAGTTGCTCCAATAATTTCTAAACATGTACGGAACTCTTTAACAATGAACTCAATATAAACGAGCTGATCTGCAAACCCTGCATGCCACGGCCAAAGTGAGTCATTATAGCGGAGTTTTCTCCTTGACGCGATCAAGATAGCGCGATAACCCTACCTCCCAGAATTCGCTGGATGAACCGTACTAAGCGAAGCCGTTAGTCAAAGCTAGTTGTCGTGGATTATTGTCTCGTAGAATCACGTTGTGTTTACACGTTCTGTGTAACAATATTTTAAAATTAATTCGGGCTAAAACAATGCTCCACTATGTTTCTCTATAAAGTGTGTTTGATCTTCTATATTATAAACCTGATTGAATGTAAGAGTGGACCGTCCACGAGAAGTCTAAGAAACGACGCATCTAGTAATGTAAATAAAAGGGCAACAGGTCGTGTGGCCTTTGAAAATTTATTCCAAGTCTACGATCCCACGTTTTTGGCTGTGGTTTGGCCGAAGATATCTAACGGTGTCCACTTAGGTCTGGAAGCTGCTTGCTGGGATGACATCAGTACGTTTTTCAAGGATTTCTCCGAGGGGAAATCTTGGGCTTTCCGAGGTAAGATATAAAATTTGTTAATCGCCGTATTTTTAATTCGCGTATGCTAAACTAAAAAACGCAATTTGAAGAATCCTTTTTTAATTTAATAACAAATAGTTTCAATAGCTTGCCTGATAATAAATAAATCCATAAATTGTTTTAAAAAACATCGAATTAAGTATTTATTAGTACTAGAAGATTTTTTCCATAACTAGGCGGATGAAAAATTGCAACATTTCTTATTTCTGTGTACGCTTGGATATAGGTATATCAATTGACTTATCGTCGCCGTAGTGTCATATTTATAGGTTAGTAAGACCTTCGGCGTGCGGTAAACGTCTAAAAGGAAGCTGATATCGGCAATAATGTATTCCGTGCTATTTAAATATATTTTTTATTTTAAGTTATGACTAGATAATAAATTAGAACAATACGATAAATCCGGTACAGTCCCGGATTTAGAAATTTTCTGAGGTTTCGGAATAATATTGTCTCACCTTTCCCTCCCTGTCATTCATCGATTGACCTTTGTTTTTAAATTATATAGATGAATCCATTGAAATAGGGCATACAAAACAATTTTGTGCTCCACAACTTTATAAATATCATTGTCGCATAGGACGCGAAATGATCGCAAAAAACAACCTCACAAGAATATAAAAAGTGGCAATGATATCTTATGAGACTTTTGGGATAACTTTTAAAACGTCAAAATAAAGACTTATAAATGTTTGGCCTGTTTTTTATTGAGAAGTTAGACAGCTGTATTTAGATATGTTATTCAATGGATAAGATGAGTGATGTGCTCGTTTACTGCTCTAGAATTTAGCAGCCGGAGCGCGAACACCGTCTTGCTTCCTCTAGATCCAAGCTTAATTCGGTATAAAATATTTTCTCAGTAAATAGCCACACCAATTTTAGAAGAGGTCATCTTTTTAAGTTTGGTGCAAAGCTATCAAGGAATTCCCTCACACTCAGATAATGGGATAAGCGTCTAGATAATCTAATTTTGGCTCAAAATGTGGACTAATATAAACACCACCTTGATAAATATTTTTGTAACTACAAAAAAACTTACACATAACTTTAACAGTTTATTCAACTACCTGTCCTTTAAAAAAGAAAAATGAGTTATTAAAAATAATGAAAAAATCTTCTTTTTTTGTCCTAGACAATTTGCTGTTAGTCAGTAAAGGCAATAACTTCACTGGGCGAAGAGGGTGAGGGGTCACCTCTGTTCATACGAACCTGACGTGGACTGCCATCCTCGGAGAGAGCCTAACGATGGTCTACTAGCGTTTCATAAGCGACTACCTTGAGAGGAAATGTCGAAAGAAACATAAGGTTACGTTGGAGCGGATGCATGAAGGGATTAATTAATGTTAATAAAACGAACGAGGTTTTCTCTGCTTACCCAATAGGAATTCAGTGTGTTAATAGGTAAAAATATCTACATCGATTATTAGGTACTTGAATGCACCAGTTTCTCTATTTGGATGGTCATCGCATTCCACACTACAAAGAGATAAACTATGTTTTATGATAAGGTAGCCGGGCAGTAGATTTGAAGGAATCTGCTGCCCGGGTGAGAGGGCGGCGGTGCACGGTGCCCGGCGCATCGCCTGGGAGAGAGGGTTTGGAGGGGTGGGCTTTACTCCTTCCCCTTCCAGAGAGGTAGCTTCAACAAGGCTTCTTGTTCCCTGGGCGTTTGGGTGAATATGGCTTCCCAGGTCCGGGTGGAGCAATCAGAGGGACACCCCGGGGGCTTTTAGTCAGTAGGAGTCTGACACACCGGGGTTGCTGCCCTCACAGCGTCCCTGACGGTCCTATGCAGGATTACCCCCGTGATACAAAAAAAAGGTTTATGATAAGGAAGATTAAATTTTACACTTGCTCGACATAGTGACTACAGAGTACCTGATGGTAAATACAGTGTAGTCAAAAACAAAAGCGACTATCAAAGGATGAAAATCCATTGATAGTCTACATCGTCAAGTCGGCCCACATATACCACGGCTGAATGTCTCTAGGTATATGAGCTACTGGATATACACAAGCTGATCCCGAAACGCGACAAGCCGAAACTGGTCACTATGACGGGCTTTACACCCATGTACTCTGGTCGCGATCCAGACGGGCACCGACGTCCTACCACCGCGCTGCTGCTCGTTTAGCACCCCCCAGGAGTCACGTGTAGGGAAACTAGGATAAAGCCTACGGACGCGAGCAGCTTCGACTCCCAAAAAGAAAAACAAGAAAAAAAAAGACAAAAATCCAAAAAAAAAAGTCCAAAAATTAAGACTACAGAAACTTAGTTTTGTAATATAATAAATAGGCAGGTAAACAAAACATTGAGGCATGCGTGTAATACATAACTTTCGCGTAATACAAATGTAGTCAATGTGAACGCTCTATAGTTCAGTGCTCACTTTTAATCACGCGAGCATGACACATGATCGGTTGCATAATGCACTCAACACGCAACTTCCATTCATCAATTCATTCTTATAAAATATACAGGTGATTTCATTTTTTTTTATTCTGACACGAAACTGTGACTGCACAATACCTGATGGTTAAAAACGCTAACGAATATCGATAGGTAAGAAAAACCCAACGGTAGGTGCAGCGATAATGCCGGCCTGCACAAATATCTCTTAACGCTACGCTTAAAGGATCCCATATCATAGGATGGTGGGAACACGCTCGCTGGAAGACCATTCCACAGCCCAACGACACGGCAAAAGAAGGAGTTAGAGAACTTCTTAGTCCTAGCCGGAATGTGAGAAACCGTAAAGCTGTGACTCCGCAAACCCATAAGCGAGGGAGATATTTCAGGATACTTGTACCTTCTTGCGACTATTACAAATGTAAAACACTATATTCCTTAATAAATCATAAAGAAAACTCGATGAGCAAATGAGAATAGATTCGTAAAACGTGTAGATACTGTAGCGCGTGTGGCGTATGTATCAATTGTAAGTAAAGTTCCTTTTACGTAATTTCAAGTAAACAGTTATTAATTTTCCCATCGCGATTTATCCTGGCTTAGGACACCTACTTAATAATTGTTATTCATTAATTCTCTGGTGTACTTGTCTATAAATATCATAGAACTATGTATTCTATTATTTACTTTGTTTCAAAGAAATTATAAAGGTTAAACGTTTTTTTACATATTTGGAATTAAAATCGAGTGCTGAATCTCCGCCCGGACCGTTTTTAGTGTTCGGTTGCAGTAAGAACGGCCTAACTTTCCTCCTTTAATATCTTTGGGACGGCTCCGACAAACACCATCTGACGGTCTTGGAATCAATCGATCGCTGAGCTCGAAGACTTATTGCCGATAACGCGTAAGCTACTCAGCTTGGAACATCAACGTAGAGTGACCTGCCTTTCGGTTTCTATAAACTATATTCTGCAGAGTGTGCGGATGAGTTGTATAATTTAATTCCCCTTTCCCCACTTCTATCATAAACCACCATAAATTGGAAAGACACCGTGCAAGATTAGTTCTGCTGCCCGCCCGCGGCTATTAACCTTCTCTTATTGCTGTGAACTGCCACGAAGTCGAATTCACTTCCTGCGTCTATTTTTCCAGCATCTTGCGACATGGGAATCTTCAAACTACGAGTTAATCGGTGATTGTTGGGTGAGTGCGGATTATCATCGGCCTCATTATCACTTTCCATCAGCTGAGATTGCACTAAAGCGCAAGTCTGTCTGTAATAATAAAAAATTTAAAACTGAAAACCTTAACAAAACTGCTACTGGGTCGCGTTACTGAAAAACAAGGGTTTTGGCAGAACAGGCAAATGATCAACCAAGTTATGACATAATTCTTTTTCTGTGGAACCCTAAAAACTTGCGAAATTAATACAGTAGATATAATATTTATTTACGAATCTACAGTATATAATTTTATTAATACAGGAAAACAAGCAAAAAATCAGACTAACTTAACCAAAATGATTTGTATAACAAGGTTATATGAGAGCATTAAATGCGATTCAAATAATTGTTATGAAGTAACAATGTAAATGTTATATATGAAATGTGTAGTGTGATTGTGTACTTTGTGTATGTGACGTAGTGTGTGTGTATAAATGTGTATGTTAACTGACTTTGTCCGAAAACGCCCCGATAGCCTCGACTACTTTCTTCCTGAAGGACCCGCAGCTCTCGTGAAAAATATCCACATGTGGTGTTCTCGTGTTGTACGTGTGCATACATCTAGCAAGTGTAGCCTGACAGGCGTAGTTAGAACGTTTTGTTGGCTCGTGGAACACAAAAAATGTACACAAGTAAAATATTAACATATTTTTAACAATATGTTAATATTTTACTACATGTAACCTGTGAAGTAATGCTATCGGCTTGTCTTCGTTTGCAAGTTATTTTTATATACGTCGCTCTGATGAATCTGTAAATGATTGTTTCTTTTTCCTAACAGTGGTAGATGCATCAGGACGCTATCACGCTGGATTACTGAACGGGAATCGATTCTGGCTTGGATCTAAGGAAGAGTGCCAGGAATTGGTAAGAAGGATGGTTACTTTTTTGCTAATACCAAAAATGCCTGTTGTCGATATTTTCACAGTTTTCGTTTAGATTGAGCCCCGGATCTTGAAAATTTTTAAAGCGCCTTCCCCCCGCCATTTATTTTATCTTTATGAAAATATAAACATAATTTATGAGATAAGCGAAATATTTACAAAAACAACTTTTGACTTTGCATAGCTTCGAACGTGGTTAGATATCTTATGACACTATTAGGTTAATTTTAATGTCGTCAAAAGTCAAGGCTTGTACTTTTCAGCCAATCTTTTATGGAGAGGTATTTACATATAGAGGGCTGAAAGGCTATTTAGCTTAAGCGACATTTTTTGTTCATTTTGAAATATGTATATTTTCCGTATAAGTGAAAAGCTCTGATTCCGAAAATGTATATCGCTAAATAATGTCACGTAAACCAAATATGGTAAAGCCTTTCACCCCTCGATATATTATTCAGAGGGTACGCTAGGTAATGTGCTTGTCTGCCGCGATGGAATTTGGCCCTGACTAGCTCCTCTGCTTCGATTATTATCACGACTAAAGAGACCGGTGTGTCATATTGTCGGTGTAATTACACCAAATTTTTGGATGGTAGATACTGCCATATAAGGAAGTATAAAGATTAAAAAAACCACGCCATAAGTGAAGCTTATAAAATGTTCTTAAAAATAACATGAAATTTCAACGGTTTGTCACGAATTGACGCGTTGTGATTTCGATTACATTATACCGTTTCTAACGCGATAAGCCGAAACTGGTCACTATGACGGGCTTTACATCCGTGTACTGTGGTTGCGATCCAGACGAGCACCGACGCCCTACCACCTCGCTGCTGCTCGTTAAGCACCACCCAGGAGTCACGTGTAGGGAAACTAGGGTAAAGCCTACGGACGCGAGCAGCTTCGACTCCTAAGCTCTGTTTCAAGCTTCGTTTCTGTTGACTAGGATGCGGATTTCCTTCGAGACCGAGTTGGAAATAATGGATCAGATAACACAGTCTACGCTGCAGCAAGCCGTACGAATGAAAGATATTTCGATGACGGTAATTCATTCCCTTTTTATTTATTTTATATAGTCATGATAAAATATCTATCGATTTTGATTGTAAATTGGTCGCTGTCCAAAAACCAACGGAAGATCAACCCAATGTAATAAGGAAAGGATAAACGATCGTCGGGAATTAAAACATGAAAATAAACTAATGGTTAATTAGTAACTTAATTTTTTCAAAGCAATTATGAAATATATTTATTTTATGTACACTTCAACAATCTACAAAGAAAGTGTATTAAAATAAAATGTAAACTAAATACGACAGTTTAATTTTGTATTTAAAATGAATAAAATCATTTCTACAAATATTTGTAATTAACAAAATTGTGATCATTTATTGAACCACAATCCGTGATTACTTTAATAAAATTCTTTAACGCGGCTTATGCATGAAATAATTTACTTTTCTTCCATTCTCCCTATTCCTCCTCTCCGTAAATCTCGCCTTCAATGCGTGATAGTTTTAGGGTCTTAGCCATGGATATTCATTGTGATCCCAACCTTAGGGATCACATATGGACTGTTATCTTCCCAACATCTCGAGGCTTGGTATCCCGAATAGAGTCCGACGGTTTTTCACGTCGGATCAACTGTAACTATTGTATAAGGCCTAGGTTAGGCTTGTCGAATAAATATCGATACATCAATATAATGTCGATATTTTCAATTCAATATATCGATATTTTTGGGCGATATAATTTGTAATGATATATCGATATAAAATATCCAGTATCGGAAATTGTATCGAAAACGATATTTTTTTAATTCTTATGGCAGTGAAATCGCTGAAATCTGAAACTGTAGAAGATAGGACCGAACGAAAAAAAAAGAACTATATTGTCTATGAGTGTTGAGTATTTATTATGTTTTGTTACGTTGCATGCATTGACATCTAAATTTTTTGCATGTATATTATTTGCCGCCATTTATTTATTTATTATTTATTTTGGTTTGATATCTTAAATAGGTTTTAAAGTTAGAAGATAGCGTTTTAGTTCTTGATATTTTTGTAATTTTGTCTAATAAAATGGAACTCGTAAAATACTTTCGTGTTTATTGAGATTTCATAGTTACATCGATATTTATCCTTCGATATATCGACGCCGATATTGGTATTTTAATAAATATCGATATAACGATATTTTTTTCCATTTACGACATCCCTAGCCTAGGTTAGGTCGTACACGGAATACTGTTCGCATCTCTGGGATGATTCTGTACAATACTTAATTTTATCGTTCTGGATTAGTTGCAGCGGAGGCCTGTCCGCATTGAATTCTCAATCATTCATCATCATTCTGGACTCATACACATACTATATTTACTAAACATCTTGCTGCTCCAGTTGCGCAAAGATATTCTCTCAATAAACGTTTTCTGCCGTTTATATCACGGGTAGTGTTCTAAAGAGATATTTAACAAGGATATTTTTCTTTTTTCATTTTAGCTTGACCTAAAAGTAATTAAAATGTTTATAATGAGTACAAATACGAAGGTTTAAAGCGTTTTATAATAATCAGGTGGTCACGACTGGCGATGGATGCTGAGCCACGACGAGGAGACACCACGATACAAGCCCGAGAACTTACCCCCATTCAGACTATCTTATACCACTGCCGAACTCTCTTTGAATATCACCAAACTTGGTATGGAAAAGGTAATTTTATTTTATTTTACATAATAGGGTGCCCAACATGGGTAACATTAGACAAGAAAACAAAAGGATCATGGTACTAAAATAGATACATAGATAGATGGAGTCGATACTGTTCGCGTCCGTAGGCTTTACCCTAGTTTCCCTACACGTGACTCCTGGGTGGTGCTAAACGAGCAGCAGCGAGGTTGTTGGGCGCCGGTGCCCGTCTGGATCGCGACCAAAGTACATGGGTGTAAGGCCCGTCATAGTGACTAGTTTCGGCTTGTCGCGTTTCGGGATCAGATTGTGTATATTCAGTAGCTCATATACCTAGAAACCTTCAGTCGTGGTATATATGGGCCGACATGACGATGTAGACTATCAATGGATTTTCATCCTTTGATGGTCGCTTTCGTTTTTGGACTACACTGTACTTACCATCAGGTACTCAGTAGTCACTATGTCGAGCTAGGGTAAAAAAAATAGAACATATAAATGCCCCCACAATTATAGGGCACCACAGTATGTACAGTGATTAATATATAATGCTAGTTTACATTAAAGAATAATAATAAAATTCCAAAAAAGAAAAAAGATACACACACATACAGACACAACACAAAAGGATGATATTGTAGATTGTATAAGTAACAACTTTAAACGAAACTGTGACTAATTCCAAACAACACACAAAAAAAAAAGAAAAAAGAAATGCAGTCCCTTTCTACACGCTGTTCTAAGTTTTGAAAGAACAGTCAGGTCCAAGTAACAAAGTCGCGAGAGAGCGTTGTACTGCCTGTTGTAATTGAATTGAGTAAGAGATTACTTTATAATAAACTAGCTGTTCCGGTAGAACTTGTTCTGCCCTATTTCTCTAAAACAAAGTCACATTGTTTTTTTTAATGTTAATAGCTTCCCCGTCAGATTTTATTCTGCCAAAACCTATTGGCCTGACGGCTGTTTTTTGAAAATTGTTTAAAGGAACCTGGCCTTAATGTTATATGTATAAAAATTGACAAATATTGACATTAATATTTATACGTCACTCAATTGTTTTGCCTTCCCGGAACCCGTCCACTAACATTTAAACTTTATGTATGGTGTTAAAGTTCAAATTGACTTTTAAATATTATTACGAATTTTTTGTATGAGAATATAGAAAAGTGCTGTTTTTAGACTTTTCCAGACAATTTTTTAAATTTTTCTCTCCGTAATAACCATCCCCAGACTTCAACAAACACAATAAAAAAGAAATCAGCCAATTCGGATCAGCCGTTCTCGAGTTTCGCGCTTATCAAGACATTTTGCGATTCATTTTTATATTATAGATAATAATAAACTGTTTTTTTATTCCACATTCTATTTACAGACTGTCTGTTAGTATTACTAGGTATTATTCGTTTCTTCTTAATTCCCGTGGCGGTGTTGCCCTAGTGGGTAACCTCGAAGCCTGGCTCAGTAGTCGAAATCACGTCACCTACCACCTGACACAGGTACTTACGGGACACGGATGTTTCCCTGAGTACTTGAGCAGGTTTGGACGAGAAGTAACGACCCAGTGCTACCACTGCTGTTCGGACCTGGATTCCGCCCAACATACGCTCGCACATTGCCCGGCGTGGGGCTATGAGCGGCGGGACCTGGTCCGAAGGATCGGACACGACCTCTCCCTGCCAGCAGTGGTGTCGGCAATGCTGGCAGGGTATGACAACTGGAGGGCCGTGGTCTCCTTCTGTGAAGATGTCATGTCCCAGAAGGAGGCCGCAGAGCGAGAACGGCAGAAGGCCGTTCGAAGGAGACACCAGGGTGCCGGCAACCGCCCTGGCACATCAGTCCCAGCCGACCGGTCGATCCACGACCAGTTGGCTGATGTCTTTGGGGTCGTGGCTGCTCAGGGTGGGGGTTTAGCGGCCCTCGAGAAGTTGGCAGGGCATTGTGGCGTGCTCTGCCTAAATACAACGAGCAGTATCGGGAAGCGTATCATCTTCCCCCGAGTTTGTGCCCATCGGGCGCGGTGCGACGGGGCTGTGGCGAATTGATTATAGGACCCACAGTCCCCGCCAATGCGCAGAAGTAGTCACCTTGGGGTTTTTAGTCGGTATAAGTCCGACACACCTCGGTCGCGCAACCCCCCCTGTGCGGCTGAGACGGTCCTATGAGGATTTTCCCCAAGTAAAAAAAAAAAAAAAAGTGGGTAATGCACCGGTTTCCATGTCAACGCGGATGGTCATTGGTTCAAATCTCGCCACTTACCTCTGGGTATTTCCAGATTACGTACAGATTTAGGCCTCACATTTGAGGAAAACATTATAAGGAAGCCCGAATAGCATCTAAAAGGAATGTCATGTGTACCAGTGCAGTGAGAACGGCGATTAGCTGCGCTGCTGGTCATCTTTGGGGACGCCATATAAACGCAATATATATTCTTATTGTAGAATCACTTTGTAGTCGATTTGTTTATTGTATGTAATAGTTTATTTAGTATTATATAATTTGAGTGGGTGTATTATTTTAAGCTATAGGTATGATTTTCTTTTAATTGTTTTGTTAAGATGTAACACAATCGGGAACCTTAACGGAAACCAGCGCTGCAGACTTCCTCTGTGGCATTAAGCTGACGGAGTGCCCTTTTTGTCATGTTTATTTGTTTTTATATTTTCTTTTTTCCTGTATTTGTTTATGTTTATACGCAATATTGACCACATTCCATCAAGGAATTGTAAAGCTCCGCCATTATATTTTATAAGTCAATGTTTGATATTATTTATTTAACAATAATTATCGTCTTTTTTGCAGTTTTATGACATAATTCTCGGGGTTTGCTTGCCGTGGTCGTGCACGAACAATGATATAGAGTCGTTAATCAATTTCTCAATAATGTTGAACGACAATCTCAAGTCTAACAAAACATTGCCACGGCTCATAAAACTAGTAACTTTGAGGCGAATCGAAACGTACGGAATAGAAACAGACGTTGGAGCAATCATGCTGATTTTTATAACCATTTTATTAACGCTGTTAGCAATTATAGCCACGGCGTATGACCTGGATTTAACTAAATATTTGCCATGTGCAAAAAAATCAAAGACTTTCAACTTGGAAAAGTTTAATAAACACGAGAAAGCTAAACTAGGAAAGAATGTATATGAAACTGAACGAGGCGAAGATAAAAGAGTAGATTTAAAGTTTATGGCAAGGAATGAAGCGGCTGGAACGAATCTTGCATGTAACAATAACGATAATGTCGAAGTTTTAACTGCCAAGAAGTATAAAGAACTGCCTGTCCCGATTACGTTTGACGTAGTGCCAGTAAATACAACAGGCAGTTGTAAAAGATGCGGGAAATTCAGAAAACAGTGTAACAATTCGAGACCATTGGACGACATTTCACCGTGTCAACAGCCTAAATACGATTTCTATAAAAATTCAACGGCAGAAAACAAGAGTGAGCACGTATTCTGCCAACTGCTGCTTTGCTTCTCATTGATTTATTCCTGGAGAAGAATATTTAATAATAACACGGCGAATAAGGAATTGGCGTTGATGCATGGCTGTAAAATTATTGCAACGTTTTTGATTATTTTCGTACATGTTTCTATCATGGTCAACTTTATTTCTGGTAAGTTTGATCACTACTTCAATTTTTACTAATAAATATGTCCATCAGCCACCTCTCCAAAATTCCGTAGACAACCATATTTCGTAACGGCGTGTATAAATGCGAGTTACTAACTGTTACAACAATTTTTTTCATATATCTTCCGTGTACAGACAGCTATCAGTTGCACGTCTGTTGTACAGTGGAGCCCCAGCTATCTAAAACCCGTTTTGAAGGCGATGTCGGACTATAGTATTTGTCGGATTATAAGTACTGCCTAAGACCCTCTACAGTTCGGAATTTTTTGAAAACGAGTCCCTTGTAATCTTACAACTTACACAAACAATCTATTTGAACAACTAATCATACGAGATAACTATGTTTTTTTTTATTACATACAGGCTAGCGCTTGACCTCAATCTAACCTGCTGGAAAGTGATGATGAGGCCTACGATGGAGCGCGCTCACCCAGCAAATACCGATTCACTCGACGTTTGAAGATTCCCATATCATAAGACGCCGGAAACTCTGACGCAGGAAGCGAGTTCCAATCCTACGCGGTACGCAGCAAAAAGGAGGAGGCAAATCGCTTAGTGCGAGCAGCAGGAATGTCAACCACAAAAGGGTGCAAACCAGCACGGCGTCTCGTCAATTTATAGTAGAAGGGGGGTAGGGGGGTATTTATGTAGACCTCTATAATATGCATATGATTTTTTTATGTACAATCACCAGTGATAGTCTTGCCGTGTTATAAGGGATAACGTATTAGACAGGGGCCGGATTACCGAGGTTCACTGTACATGTTGATGGTGCTTAAAATTCTTAAAAATGCTTAAAATGTGATTTGATTTTAGGAAACGCTCGTGATGTCAATGAGAGAACTAGTATGTATTATGCATTAGCTACTGGAACGATAGCATTTGATGTACTGTTTTTCGTGAGGTAAATGATCTGGAGTATTATTATAATTTTATACTGATTAAAAATTGCTAAAGCCCCACACACAGAGTTTGTCTATTTTCATGTCTAAAATTGGAGTCGACAATTACATTTTATTTATCCTTTTCACGTCATTAAATACGTTGAATTTATAAATCCTAATTCTAATTGAAATTTTTATTTGATAACAATTTATACTTTGTTTTAAAGTTCCGTTTAAAATGATAATTATTTTAGATTAAGTTTATTCTTTGCGAGGATCAATCTATCAGTTTGTATCTATCCAGTTGTTCCAGAGATTTTTCTTCTTGGTATATGTGGGCCAGAGATGGGCAAAATGTAATCTAATTAATGATTACTGATTACAAAAAGTAGTCGTTGTTTTAATTTTGTTTCTCTATAATCATGATTAAATCCCTTCAAAACATTACGGAATCATAAATTTGTATGGTATTGAGGATTCCGTAAAAACCGTAAAAATTCCGTGTTTAAAACATACATGAGCAAAATGTAATCATATTAATGATGAAAAATGCAAAATATAATCGTAATAGTCTTTCATTATTCTGATTACATTTGGCCCATCTATGATGTGGGCCGATGTAGCAATGGCGACTGTCGACTGATTTTCGTTTTTTGGCGGTCGTTACCGTTTTTGTACTACACTGTAATTTCCAGCAGGTGCCATGTAGCCACTTTGTCCAGCTAGCATAAAATATATGATCTAGAAAGTAGCTAACTTAAAGCCTGCTTCGGATTCCGCAGCCGCTGCGACCACTGCCACAATGCGAATCGCACCTTTAGTCTGTGGATATCTAATAGAAGAATCGAAGCTGCTGTTTTGGGAGTCGAAGCTGCTCGCGTCCGTAGGCTTTACCCTAGTTTCCCCACACGTGACTCCTGGGTGGTGCTAAACGAGCAGCAGCGAGGTGGTAGGGCGTCGGTGCCCGTCTGGATCGCGACCACAGTGCACGGGTGTAAAGCCCGTCATAGTGACCAGTTTCGACTTGTCGCGTTTCGGGATCAGCTTGTTTATATCCAGTAGCTCATATACCTAGAGACCTTCAGTCGTGGTATATGTGGGCCGACATGACGATGTAGACTATCAATAGATTTTCATCCTTTGATAGTCGCTTTCGTTTTTGGACTACACTGTACTTACCATCAGGTACTCTGTAGTCACTATGTCGAGCCAGTGTAAAAAAAAATAATAATAAAGTATTTGTTCATGTAATGAGTAGTTTGATGACCTCTCGGTTGTTTCAGTGGCCTGTTCAGTTCACATCATTTTTTTTACTTGAAGAGTCAATACACTGTCAAAGAGTTAGTCAATTTCGGCGGCTCGTTGGGTCAAATATTGCAATACTTCTGTTTTGTATTTAACAGGATTATCAGGTAATTTATCAAAATACTTACTTTTGCTGAAAGTGGGATAATTGCGAACACCAACTGTAAATTACTTAATTTTTTGTTTATAATCTAGTTTAAGTAATCAGCTAAATACTTTATTTTTTTTTGTGAAATTTAAGAAATAAGTTTGATGTCAAATACCAAACACTTGATGAGGAAATTGTATTGATTTATCACATTTTAACAGTACTGAGGATTAGGCAAAGGACAGGCCTGGATCTAGAGGGGGCAAGCCGGAGTCTGTGCCCCGGGCGCGAAATTCTGGGGACGGCGAAGAGCACATCGTCTATATAACATTTAAACAAAGCGGACCAACTTGTCCATAAACAATAGGTTGAAAATTATAATAAGCCTCTGTTTTGACATTTTAAAAGTTAACTGAAAAATCTCAAAAGATGTCGTTACTATGTCTTAACTTGCAAGGTCAATGGTTATATTTTGTAAACATTTTTCTTCTTCTGCGCTAAATTATATTTTTACATTTTTACGAAGTTGTAGAGCACAAACTCTTTAAAAATTGTGCTATAAACATTTTTTTTCATTTTATTAATCCATATAATTTTGAAGAAAAGGTGAAAGGACTGGTTTTGATTTTCAAGAGACAGTAGTTTTTGCCACGCCTCTAAAAATTGCAAGATCTGGCGCTGGCTAATAATCACATAATAGCTATGATGCCATGTCTGAATGCTAGCAGACAAGTGCACAATGTATGGAATTAAAATATCCTGTCGACATAATATTTCAAAACCTTATGTCAATCTCATACATTTTATAGTTTTCTACTGGCACTATTGCTGATCGAATTTGACTTTGCCTAGCCCCTCTGATGTATCCAAGGGGTAAAGTAATTATAAAAAAATATAACAATCTTTTCTAGGTTGCTGCCATCATACGCGTATGCTATTATCTTAACAGCGGTGACAGCGCGCGTGTTTCACACCACCGCAGTGCTGCCGCTTCCCGACGGCGACTACCGTCATTGTGACTCATACTGGTGGCGGAATCTCCTATTTATATCCAATATGTACTATTCAGAACAGCAGGTGATGCATTTCATACTAGTTTTAATCGTGAATTTGTATTCTTTGATTCCACCAGCCCCATTCGATCACAAAACCACTAGACATCGTGTCGGATACCATCCGTATGTGGTGGATGTTCCTTATATCCGCACGAGAAGATTCGCTTCTACATTCATCATGCGAACGGCTAAGGAGTGGAATACGCTTCCAGCGGCCGTATTACCGCGATCTTATGACTTGGGAGTCTTTAAGAGAAGAGTGAATAGGCATTTGCTAGGCGATCGCGTTTCATCATCGGACTCATCTACACCTTCCACCAGGTGTGATTGAGGTCAAGCGTTCATCTATAAATCAATAAAAAAATATATCATTGATGAATACTCGTTGATGGGAAGAAACGGTAGGATTTCTGATGAAATCATTACCTCATACGATTACTTCATTAATTAATCTCACTCAATAATCTCACAAAACCACTATCCTCAGTTTTATCACTCAAATACTTCACTGAATCAAATCAATCACCTTATTTATTGATCAGTAGCGTTCATTCCATAGATGCATAGAAGCACTGCATGCCCTGACGATAAATAAGTCTAAACTATATTCCTTAAAGTTAAACAAAAAAAGTAACCATTTACATTAAAATCTATTCTATATTCACGCCACCTATCTTTTCTATGAAAGCAATATAATATTTACTATCATAATACAATATTCAAATTAATTACGCGAATTCTGCCTACCCTGTCCAAATTTTTTTTTTACATTGGCTCGACATAGTGACTACAGAGTACCTGATGGTAAGTACAGTGTAGTCCAAAAACGAAAGCGACTATCAAAGGATGAAAATCCATTGATAGTTCACATCGTCATGTCGGCCCACATATACCGCGATTGAAGGTCTCTAGGTATATGAGCTACTGGATATACACAAGCTGATCCCGAAACGCGACAAGCCGAAACTGGTCACTATGACGGGCTTTACACCCGTGCACTGTGGTCGCGATCCAGACGGGCATCGACGCCCTACCACCTCGCTGCTGCTCGTTTAGCACCACCCAGGAGTCACGTGTAGGGAAAATAGGGTAAAGCCTACGGACGCGAGCAGCTTCGACTCCCAAAATAAAAATACCCTATGCACGTCACTGTTATTGATCTCACTCAAGCACCCCTCTCAATAATCTCACTAAATTACCTCACTCCATCACTTCAGTAAATCACCTCACCAAAGCATCTTATTCACTCACTCAAGTACCTCACTCAGTAATCTCACTCAACACCTCGTATACAATGATCTCACTTTATTACCTTATAACCTCGCTCAATTTTCCAGTGTATGCAAGTATCATGGTACTTATCAACGGAGACGCAACTGCACGCTGTGGGCGCTCTGGCATGCGTGGCGAGCGTCTCGTCCAACATGTTCGCGAGCATGCGCGCACGACTTGTCGCCTTGCTGGCTCTAGTCATTCTGGTCAGCTCCACCGCAGCTGATATCATGGCATCTTATATAGATGAGGGATTAACGTAAGTTTCATATATTTGGTATTTATATTAACGACGAATATAAAAAATGAAAATATTATTCAATAGATATACAGAAAAACTTATATGAAACTAGCAAACCCGGCGAACTTCGTTTCGCCACCAGATGGCTTCGTTTTGGTTTTTAGTTAGCGTTTGAAAGAACGTGCGCATAATAAATGTCACATGAAATTAACTGAGCAGAGTACAATGAGTAGCTGTCAAACAATGTATATAACGCATCGGCGCCATCTACTTAAAATACTGGTGCGATCTGCTCCACCACCATGCTAAACCATATTGCTTTGTAGTACATGCTATGTATCAGAGATGGCGCTGTATGTGAAAAATGATTTTCCCCGTTTTCCTGCTTTTCTGTTGAAAATTTTCCTGAATATTGTTTGCTATAAACCTCACGGAGCCCGAGACCTTTCCAACGAATGCAAAACCGCGGAAAACGGTTCGTGCGTTCTGGAGTTATAGCGTCAGGAAGGAAAACTGGACTTATTTTTATATTATAGATGTCGTAAAAAGTTTCGAGTGGATTGAATGCAGTATTTAAAAGAATACCACTGCGAGGTCTTTCTCAAGGCGTACGGAAATAGCTGAAGCTACGAATAAACTCGCAAATTGGTATCCATATTTCTTTTTTTTTTAGTAAAAATAAACATAAAGGTTTTATTTTTATTTGAGGTTTTTAAAGATCAATATTTAAATTCCTGCAAGTTTGGCTACGCAATAAGCATACTCCTTTCTTGCAAGTTTTTGAGAGGGGCTAATGACTTATTAAGGGAGGCCCATGGTCTCTTCATTGACTTATTAAAATAAACTGTGGTTATATACGTGATAATCATTGAAAATAAAATAGTGATAATGATTGAATTGGTAGCCGTGGTGGCTGCCAGCAGAATAGAATAGCACCCCCTCTTCTTGCTGAAGTGTCGTAAAAGGCGACTAAGGTATCTCTTTAACACCGCAATTTAACCAGGGAAACTCGACCAAACCTGCATCCTACTCCCTCCCGATCGTACTGGTTCTCTATTCCATTAGGCCTGGGGGAGCTCGGACGAGAGAGTGCTTTTCTGGCTAGCGTCCAGTTATGCACTTAAATATCTCCTGCGCAATTGACTATTTCCGAAAACTGGATCTCGATTTTCTTAACCGGTGTTGAAACTGTCGCCGTGGCCGAACCCGGCTAGGAATCATCATTCATCATCAATCATTGAAAAGTCTACCATATCTTTGTACATATTTCAGTTTCTCGAACGCGTATATAGCTTACTCGTTCCTCATAGACCGTCCCTTGGCCCGCGTGGCTCCGTATTTCATCGGAGTGTTCACAGGCTGGCTGGTCCACTCCGTGGAAGGCAGACTGAAGGTGTCAAAGGTACTTATTTAACGCGTTATCATTTTATGTTAGTTAAGATCAGGTTGCTATTAATAATGAGGGCATCATACTCACCTAATGATCGCTGTACAGAATTCCCTTTACTGGGTCATGAGCGGGGAGATTGAATTGAAACCACTAGATACAGGTCACCACTGGTTTAATAATTAAACATATATAGCACGTTAAACCAATACTTGATATCTCTTAGGTATCTCTGTCTTTTCGTCACATGGCACCTTTGCCTTATATGCAGCTGCTGTGAACGAAACTATAACGCGATGCAATTTTGCACAGCGCCATCTACCGAACCGACCTGCATCACGCCATAGTCTGCTCACAGCAGCTGACTAATGTTCTTTTACTCGAACAATCGCTGTTGTCTTTAAAGCCTTACAAAACTACACGCAGCGGTTTTCTAGAACATTTTTGTCGCGTTCTTAGGCTGGATTTACATCAAACGAGCGAATGCTCATTCTATCCCCACTCTAACAAATTCGGTTACTGTAAACAGACATCGAGCGTTTTTTCGTTGTTCTTCCTGCGCTCGCAAAGATTCTATAGAATATTCTAAGAATGCTCATTCGCTTTATGTAAACAATACTAGAGCGTGGGAACAGATTTTTAGAGCGTTCTTGCGTGTTCGGACGCGCTCGCCCGCCGGAGCGGTCTCTTCAAAGTGTTCTTGTGTTCGAGCGATCTCGATCACTGATCTGAGTATACTCGTCGATTGAACTATGTATTGGTCTCAAGAAAAATGCCTATTTATGATAGAAGCCTACCGAAATTCCAAATGTCTGTGGGATGCGATGTTTGAACACTACAAAAATACATATCGCAAACAAACTGATTGGCTGGAGATTGCAAATATACTAGAATTCAATGCTGAAGAAGTAAAAAAAGATGGACTCACTTCTCGCATCTTATCGCTGATAAAGGGTGTGGTCACAGAACCACAGAATTAACACGAATGCGCAATGAGCATTCGTTCGGCCGCTAAACACCTGAATTCTAGTTCTTGATTCTCATTCTTGCTCGTTGATCGTTTGGTGTTAACGCTAAGAGCGATATTTCGTTTACACTGAAAGAGCGAGAAAGAATGCTCTTGTTCTTGCTCTAGCTCTATGTTCGTTTGATGTAAGTCCAGCCTTAGGCGTTGTTGGATGAGTTGCCAGGTACAGTTGTACCCCTCAGTTATAACATGGGGTTCTTCAAGAGGGCGGTAACAACGGCCTTTTCGGTCGGCAACGAAATAACAATGCTCCTGTGTTGCAGTTGCCCATAAGTGAGGTTAACCACCTCCTATGAGGTGAGCTGTCAGCCTGCCAGGATGCTCAGCTCATCGTCTATCAATGGGACAATGTCTCCACTCTCAATGCAGCTCTAAAGGTGGTCAGGCTATGGCTCTTATGGGTCTGTTAAACCGGGTCAATTCTTCAATGTACAGATAACGTCATTCGTGCTGTGGACGACATCAGCATCAGCACTGGTGTTGTCGCTCGCACTAGCTGAGGTACAGCCGTGGCTCTGGTCCTGTGCGCATGCGTGCATAGCGCTCTGCCTGCTCTGGCCGGCTGTGGTCTGCTCCTCTAACTATTCCGGTATGTTCGCTCTGCCCTATAAAGCCTTTTGTTCACCAATGTTTTGCTACGACACGTAATGAATATACTTTGTAGGCCGTGGTGGCTGCCGGCAGAATAGAATAGCACCCCCCTCTTCTTGCTGAGGTGACGTAAAAGGCGACTAAAGTATATCTTTAACACCGCATTTCAACTAGGTTTTCAGAGAAGGAAATCTCGACCAAACCTGCATCCCGCTCCCTCCCGATCGTACTGGTTCTCCATTCCATCGGGCCTGAGGGAGTTCGGACGAGAAAGTGCTTTTCTGGCTGCGCGTCCGGTTATGCACTTCAATATCTCCTGCGCAATTGACTGTTTCCGAACCGGACCTCGATTTTCTTAATCGATGTTGAAACAGTCGCCGTGGCCGAATCCGGCTAGGACATCATCATCATAATACTTTTTAGGTTTTTTCCGTCAAATCCTGGGCAGCAGGAGCGTGGCAGCGCTGAGCAGGCTGTGTTACGGCATGTTACTCTTGCATGTAGCAGTCGCTCGCGGTCTACTCCTCAGCATGGATGCCAGTACCTGCTCTTACAACGTTTGCATCGTAAGATAATCTATCTTTCATTAGTTACTATCAGTACTATACCCTTCGATAGACTAGGCCCACTGTACTCTATCATAGGGCTGTTCAGACTTGAAACGCTCGTGATCAACTACAAGATTGTTAGACTATAAACGTTCAACTCTGTAGGCGTAGATGCTGCTAATTTGAGTGATACAGGATTTGTGTAGGTTCGTAAGGTTTACCATAGATAAGGTCCCAAGGACCCAGGTGTAGTAGAGGTCATTGCACAAAAAAACCACGCTTTTATTGGTTTTTAAATAACATCATTACCTATAGTTAATTTCAAGAGTCGTCTTTCGCTTCAACAAGAGAGTTGTTCTGATATTAAAAAAGTAAAAGGTGAGATTTTTAATTCAAGAGGAAATAACTTAAACCTAGCATCGTAGATTATACCTAGCATAGACAAATGAGAAAAATGACCCTCTTTGGCAAGTCTAGGAATAAATTAAACCATCGCTCACCCTATTTGGCAAATGTAGAAATAAATTAAGAGGACAGTCATAGTGTAGAGGTGGAGTTCACAGCACAGAATTGTAAATAGAAAAACTTGAGACGTTAATATAAATATATTAAAATTATAACAGTTTTTCTAAACATCTATAGCGCACCGTTCAACTTCACCAAATTCGATTCTTATTCTAATTTCTTGACATATTGACATTTGATAAAAAGTATAATTTAAAATATAAATAGGTAGCCTACATCACCCCCCCCCCCCCCCCCCCCCAGGGACCGTCAAGGGCGATAAAAGTCTGGGAGTTTTACATGTCGACCAGACCGGGCTACATAACCTTTAGGCGCTTCTCTACAATTGTATTTGGCAAGTCTAGATATAAACTGGGCGGGTGACGTTGAATGCCCACACGCCGGTCCCACAGAGAGGAGGCGAGGGGTTTAAATCCCCCTCCACGAGAGGAGGCCTGCCCAAAGGCCAACGCCCGCCGAGCCGTCGGAAGTATCCTGATTCCCAGGCTCGGCGAAGGCGAAGAGAGGGCAGTGCTGGCACCCCGGTGGTTTTAGTCGGGGCAGGTCCGACACACCGGGGGAAGTGGCCCTCAACACTTCCCCTGACGGTCCGTAGGGATTTACACCGGGTTAACAAAAAAAAAAAGTCTAGATATAAAAACTTAGTGAAACAATTCGTATTGAGAGGCTTTTTAAACATTCATAATTCGTTAAATTTACAAACGCTTGTATTGAACAAACAGAAAATAATACAACATAAGACTCGAATTTCTTAATACATATTTGGTTCAAATAGTGATTATTTTTTCAGTGGATGTACTTCGCTGGAACTTGCCTCTTAACTATACTGGGAGCCCTGGTTTTGTCACTCCTCGTGGAGACGCCTTGCTGCAGTCTACTGAGAAGACTTTCAGACTGTGTCACAACGGTTTGAGTTTCATTAATGATATTTGTGCAGTTCGTTAAGGTTTTGAGTAGCTTTATGTACTTTATGGTTCAACTAGAATTGAATTTATAGTACCTAAAGGGAAATGAGGTCAAGTTAGACAATCACATTAGATAGTTTTATATGATAATGGTATATCGAGCAACATTTAAAATAATATTGGTTTATACTTTAAGCCCCTGAGAACAGTGATTTGCTGCGCTACTGGTCACGTTGGGCAAGACATACTCGTATAAGCGCAAAGGGGATACTGCCACTAATATATCTCTGCTCACCCTGAAAAGAATATAGCACGACCGTATATCATTTTAACATTTAAAACGTATCTATATTAAAAAGGCTGATTTATATAAATAGGGGCTATTTCCGTATACTACTATAATTTGTGTCTTATCCGGTAATGTAGTAAATTATAAAGAAAAAATTACGATAATACTATATGAAAAAGTTTCGTAAAATTATAGATGTTGTGTCAATGACCGGGCGTTTAACAGCTGATACCAAAGATGATAGACCATTATTATGCGCAAATAAGTGTCAATTATTTTTACTAACGATTTTTTTTATTATTTAAATACGAATTACGATGTAGAGAATACCAAAAGCATCTAATAGATATATTTTTACGTATATACGAATTACATGACTTGCGCAGAATGTAATTTCTTTGGTTGAATGTCATAATATCTTTGCTTGTGTGTGTTTGTACCGTTAGTCTCAATATTCATACATCTCCTTACTATTCCTTTCTTTAATAGTGAATCGAGCTGTTTATTATAAATTTAATAACACTGGAAAAATACAGACGGGTCCTAAGTGAAGGGAATTAAAAGTATCGCTTAATTATGGTAAGTAGAAATAAACGAATATTGTATAAAAATAGTTTGTATATTCAGTAAGAAACTTAATATAACATAATATTTACATCCTATGTACATAGATCTTAATATTAAAGTTACATTTATTTACATATTTGTAATATACACAAATATATCTAAGATATAGTATTTTATTTTTTTATTTCCATTACTTGTCATGATTTCTACTGAAAATCCAGTTTGCCAAAAACCTGTTTCATTATTCTCCCTCATGTGAAAATGGAGATCACTTATATTGTTTGTCTTTCTGATCAAGTAGCGAAAACGGCCGAGGTGGGAGGTCCCTTAGGTGCGAGTTACTCTCTAAGCTGATGGACTTTAAAACTTCCCACCCCTGTTTGACCCTTTTAGGGATGAAATATAAAAAAAACCGGTCCTTGTGGACACCTATGTCATAAATTTTTTCAATGGGTAATGAAAAAAAATAATTCTAGCTTTAGTAGTTTAGGTTAACGATTATACGTCAGTCAGATTAAATCATTACATATACATATATTAATATATGACTTCGCTATTCTCAATTTTAGTGGGCAACAGCCTACAAAGGACAAGCTTCCCACATTCTAACCCTATTATATTATAAAGTTCACACGCACTGGTTTATGATGGTGCCTTTCCGAAGCAGCCTTGAGTTTCTTTTGGTATTTTTTTCTCAAGGTAGTCGCTTTCGAAACGCTAGTAGATAGTCATTAGGTTCGTTTTTATTGGCTGGCTGCCCATGTCGAGGTCTGTACCCACAGGGGGCCCTTGCATTGCCACCCAACCCATAAATCATTGACTGAGTATCTTAAGTGCTTCCCAACTCAAGCCCGGTGAACTTGTACAGGCCTTTCCCGGTCACCAACAAAAAAACCGTCGAAAAAAAATGCTCTACGATATCATCTGACCGGCAACGGTTGCGAAGTATCGTTTATAGTGTTTATTTTATATGACCTTTTTGTTAAATTACAATAGTTAATAGGCCAACAATGCGATTCGATAGTTAACCAAATTGTTAATGAAAACTGAAGGTGGATCAAGTGGATTGTGAAGACTACGTTTTTAATTAATGATGTCGGCGCACCCTAGTTAGTGCCCTTTATATATATATAGATTTATACTTAATATTTCAGACCTTTTACCACATTTAAGTTTAATGTTACTTGGAGGGAATTTACGACACAGACTTTATAACAGATAGTTAAAACTGTGGTTATAAAATGCACACTCAAACAACAACATGATTTATACAAAATAATAATTATTCTTTGATTCTATCTGTTCGCTCTATTAATACTGCATCTGTAAACGAAGACCACCTGAGTCCGAGCTAAGTAAATTTCTGTTTATACCTGCTAAATAGGGGAACTGGGGCGCCCTCTCCATATAAGGATGTTTTTTAAAAAGGTATTTCAAAATGAATGTTTTGAAAAGTAGCATGAATTTACAGAACTTCTTGAGAGGATTTAAAAGGCGGCTAAAACGACGACAGGATGCGAAAAACCCCCATTTACCGACGATGGGTTAATTTCCAATACTATAAGCATTGTTTATAATTATTTATTGGGCTTTTATATTGTTACCTAACTCATATTTAATCTCTCTATTACATGTCATGTTATTCAACTAAGTATACATTTATTTATGAACAACAATAGCTTATGTTAACAGAATTTTAATTATTCTGCGTTATATTTTGTACAACAAAATCTATCACAGCATTTCAATATTGTACTTAAATTTTAACTATAATAACATCATGTTGGCTTTGCTAAATTCTCTGACAATTTACAAAAAAGGTTACTAAAAGTTAATCCCGTAGCTTTATATTAAGTTATTGTATTACATCAGCTTCTAAAGATATAGACTATAAAACTCTAAAAGCTATATAGCATGGGTCGGCAACCTTTTCTTATGTTAGGGTCATAAATATTATGAGTATATTGGTGCGGGCCACATTTCATCTAATAAACACATTTTTTTTAAGATAAAACTAATTTTTGCATTTTTAACCATATTTATTGTTACTCTCATTTTACTGACTGTGATCGCTTGAACTGCATTTTCGGCTTATAAAACAATAAAATAGAAACTTATTTTTATATGTGTTTTTAATTTATTGGCTGCGGTGCGGCGTTCTGTGGAACGGCTCTTGCGCGGGCTGCACCGTAGCGGCTTGCGGGCCGCTGGTTGCCGACCCCTGCTATATAGTATGAATGTGTCTCATTTCGATTCATTTACATTTTTATTAATAATTAACTTCGTGATGACATGTTATATAGTAACTGTCCTTGTTCACCTTTTAGTATTCTTTCAACTTTAACCGCAATTCACGGTTGAATGTACACGTCAGTCCAAGCAAGAGCTATATATATATACTTGCTCTAGAGGGGAGGGGAGTGTGTCCCCTTACCCGTATATAATAATATGAGGTACGTGTGCATCAGAACTCGTGTTCACATACTCTACATTGTCGCGTTTTCTACTCCTTATAGATACTTTAATGGATTTTATGCGCGATAAAGCTTACTTTGAATTATGACTCAACTTTTCGACCTGCTGTTACGGGACATCGTCACAAGTACACCAAGTTAATAAATTTATTAAAAATAAGTTTATCGCGTGTAAGATCCGATTGAGTATTAATAATGACTATACTGACAATTAAATTGATACAAACATCAGCTGACAATGAGCCACAGTAAAATGTCTAGTGTGAGCATAAAGGTAGCCGTCGGATTATAGCGGATTTGTATACATTTATAATATATGTAAATGCCGCGAGCTTGATACGCCGTTTAAAAGCGCTGCGCAGGCGCCTACATTGGACGATTTTCCACATAAATGCAAACTTAACGGTGCATACTACCTTGGCTACTATTCTGTCACAGGTCTGACAGCTTCTGACTGGTGCCATTAGATTGGTAAAACCCGCTTCCCACAAAGAAGCGGCAGGATTTTACATTGTACATTGTAAAACGCGAAATGTTCCGTCTTTATGTTTAAAATATAAGTCTATAAAAGGATTTGAACGTGAAATGCCATCAATCCTATATTGTCGGATCACACGCGATGTGGTTTCTTCTGTGGAGACAGGATCTTCAGCATGGTGACCACTGGAGCCTCGAAGGCTACTGAGATCACAAACGCGAAGAAGAAAGACATCACCGTCAAACCCAGGAACAAGACGAACTGTTAATAGAAATAAAATATATATATTATTTATTTTGTTAGGATCTTTTGCTTTTCGACTAAAAAGGATTACCTATATAGAATAATCCTATAACCTATATCTGTATTTCAGTAGCGTTCATTCCATAGATGCATGCAAGCATTGCATGCCCTTACGATAAATAAGTCTGAAAGAAATTGATTCAAGTTAACCAAAGTTAAAAAAATAACCCTTTATATTCATATCTATTCTATATTCACTCTGTCCATCCTATGAAAGCAATATAATATTTACTATCATAATATATCATACAAATTAATTCTGCTTACCCTATCCAAATACCATATGCACGTCACTGCTATATCTAATAGATATACCGAGTAACGCCTCCATGGATCGGACAGGGTTTGTATAACATACTGTATAATAAAGTAATACTAAACTTTGCTCCGTTTTGAAATGATGCAAATTTGAAGGAAGTCTGAGATCATAACTGAATTTGTTTTGATACTGACCACAAGCAGTTCCCCCAGATGTATGGGATGTGTGAGATGCATGGCGACGTAGCGCAGCACGACAGGGTGCACCAAGTACGTGCAGTAGGTCACTCGCGAGAAGGGATACAGGATCGGCGCCGACAACAGAGGGTGCACCCAACCTGGGAATTAATAATTTTTAGTAACAGAAATTCACACACACACAACTTCGCAAAGAAACACTACATCTTTTATTAATATTAATGATAGCTACGCTATTGTCAAACTATATCTGTTTTGTATACAAACAATAATATATCATCCTATATTTTTTGCTCCTACTAGATTACCCAGAGAATCTAATTTCAACTTGTACCGAATTCCAAGTTATTCCATCAATACAGGTCAAAATGCACACCTATGCAGAATGACAAATTTATACAATTATAGGTCTCGACATATGTAACGAAAGTGTTTATAAATTAAAAAAAGGATGTTGTTCGAGATGATTGTTGAATAGATTATTGTTTTTGTTTTATGTTTTTTTGTTTTTATTTCTTTTTGCAAATTAGATTACAATATTTCTTTTCATGTTACTCGTATTTTTATTTTTCTTTTCTTCTGTGCATGTAGTCTCACTTGTAAATATAGTCGCATTTGTAATGTATATTTTGTTCATGTCTTATATAGTTTTATGTGTTAATGTAGACTGTGTAAGTTTTATACTTATAAATAAATAAATCACGTTATATCCCTTTCGAGTTGAACTGAGATACATTGGTAGTAGTATTCACTTTGCGCTTTTATGTCGCGCCCAACGTGACCAGTGGCGCAGCTGATCGCCGTTCTCATAGCACCAGTACACATGACATATCTATTAGATGCCGTGCGGGCTTCCTCACAATGGTTTCATCCACTGGTGAGCATGTGGTGGGTAAATCCGTCCTTGCGTTAATTACGTTCTTTCATTTTTTTTATAACTTATAGGCGGACGCTTGACCTCAATCACACCTGGTGGAAGGTAAAGATGAGTCCGATGATGAACCGCGTCCGCCTAGCAAATGCCTATTCACTCTTCTTTTAAAGACTCCCAGGTCATAAGATCGCGGAAATATGGCCGCTGGAAGCATATTCCACTCCCTAGCTGTTCGCATGATGAATGTAGAAGCGAATCTTCTCGTGCGGATATAAGGAACATCCACCACATACGGATGGTATCCGACACGATGTCTTGTAGTTTTATACAGATTTAGCAAAATTACTGAAATTACATTATCGATAAAAATCTTGAAATTACAAAAATCTAACTTACAATGCAGTTCAAGAATGCAATCAATTGCCACACGACGAAAATCTAATGATTTTTTTATTGGTACATTTTTCATCACTAGAAAATGTGAGAAAGCCCGCATGATATCTTATTTAAATGTCACGTGTAAATGCCCTGAGAACGGCGATCAGCTGCGCGACTGGCCATGTTGGGCTCGCTATATAAGCGCAAAAGTGATACAGCTACTAATCTATCTCTGCTCACCCCGAAAGGTATATAGCGTAACGATATCTATATTTATTATTGCAAAAAATTGAAAATTAAATTCCCCTGAAATTCTGGTGCCGTGACCCGATAACGTTACAACCCCGTCATTTTTCAAATTTTTATACAGACGTCATAGTTTATTAACCCTTTTCTTGATTACGTATCTGTGGAGATACATCAGAATTAACATAATCTAGTGCCATAATTTTTTAGCGCAACCTTAATATTTTTATATGAATTTTTAGGTAAATTCTTAGTTTTCGTACGCACGTTTACTTTTTTCGAGACACCCTTGGGTCATAAGGGTTACGTAGTATGAATATTATTTTGACATTAAAAAAAAATCTGCCAAGTTAAGGGTTAAGAAGTAGGTCCTCTCTTCGACTGACTACTTTTGAGTGACCAAAGAGGTCAAAGCAATTGACAGATTATTGTATTTCGAAAGGAATGCGTACCGCCATGTCCAGTGGAGCAAGCGATGATGATCCAGCCCACGCACGCAGCCCACAGCGAGTGGGAGACGGCGCTGTACACCGCCGCCGCTGCGGGGCTCAGTTCAGTCTTGTAGAGGCCGAAAATTAGGAACAGGAGCGTTCCTATACACACCAACCAGCCGATCCACGCCCAGATCTAGAAATTGAAAAAAATAATGGCTATAAATTATTTTAAATTTTCATCAATCGGCACGAAATAGGTTAATCAAGGTAGAAAACAGCAAAAGCGAATTCCCTATGTTTGTTGATGCGTCAAAAGGAAGTCAGCTCAGTATATGCTAGGTTACTACCTAGCCGGTGGGTGCCGAGGAAGATGGTTCAGCCTTGCCCTTGCCACTCGGCAGGCGGGAGAAGGAACACCCCGGGGGTTCGAGTCGGTGCAAGTCCGACACACCAGGGGGCGGCCCTCACTGCCCCCTGAAGTTCCGTTCAGGATTTTCCCCGGATTACCAAAAAAGGTTACTACCAAGCGATGATTTTTTTTATCAACTCGTAAAGTGATTAATTACTGAGTCAACTCACTCTGCTCATTCGTATCTTCAAATTGGTCTTGAACAAAATCCAACCAGTGAGCATGCCGACCAAGTAAGGCCCGAGTCTGGTCCAAGGCTTGTCGTATATCTTATCGAACTGGGTGAACGGGTCTTCGCTGTTAGGCACGTGCTCGTTGCTCCAGGAGACGTAGCCAGTGGTTAGAAGCGACGACAGGAAGAACAGGCCAGTGAGGGACACTGATGTCTTAAAGTGACTGTCAAAGAAACAGTAGTTTTACTATGATGATGATGTCCTAGCCGGTTTTGGCCACGGCGACTGTTTCAACACCGATTAAGAAATTCGAGGTCCAGTTTTCAGAAACAGTCAATTGCGCAGGAGATATTTAAGTGCATAACTGGACGCGCAGCCAGAAAAGCACTCTCTTGTCCGAGCTCCCTCAGGCCCGATGGAAAGGAGAACCAGTACGATCGGGAGGGAGCAGGATGCAGGTTTGGTTGAGTTTTCCTTCTCTGAACACCTGGTAGAATTGCGGTGTTAAAGAGCTACCTTAGTCGCCTTTTACGACACCTCAGCAAGAAGAGGGGGGTGCTATTCTATTCTGCCGGCAGCCACCACGGCTTTTACTATATACAATGTCAAAATAATACACGAGACGCGCACATCTATTCTTGTTAGTAACACCGCGACGCCGCTTGACAACATTTCGTGGCAGTTTTCGGTATCAGGCTACGAAGTGTTGGAACAATTTGCCGCCACCGCTTAGAATACCCAAATCTAAATTTACTTTCAAAAATAGAATTAAAAAGATATTTATTTAATAATCTATTAGTTACACGTAGTCTATTTCATTTATTTTTACTTATACTCTTGCTCCTTTTTTTTAGGTATACATATATTTTTACTATAGTATCTATCACTAATACATTTTGTAGTCGATTTATTTATTGTATGTAATAGTTTATTTTAGTATCACTTGTAATTATTATTTCAGCCTTATGTATTTTGTTGTTTATCGATAATTCTTATAAGATGTAATGATAAATCAGCGCTGCAGACTTCCTCTGTGGCTTTAGGCTGATGAAAGGCCCATTTTTGCCATGTTTATATGTTCTTCATTTCACATCATACCCTGTTGGACCCCGACGATCCAATTATCGCGGTCTTAGCAACTGCTGATCAGAAAAATAGTAACGCACACACAAACACTAGATTCATTCCACGACGCCGCCATCCCCAGCGGCGCCGAAAGATAGTTCCATCAATTGTTGTGAATCAGTGCATCTACGCTTTTAGGCGCAGTTCTACTCCCGTCAGATTCGTGTCTTAGTTGGCCGGCCAGGTCGAGGCTCGTACTCACGGAGCTACCCGTGCATTGCTAACCATCCCATAATTCGCTGGCTCAGCACCTTAAACGCTCGCTTCACTCGCTCTGTGAAGTTGTAAAGAGGTTTTCAACAGCGAATAGAACTGTCGAAAAAATCTTATACAGTATATAAGCTTATAATTAAGTGGAATAACGCCAAACAAAGATCGAGGAAAGTGAACCATTATCAGATTCATGAGTTTTTGTGTTTTATTTATTTAAACTTAATTTTAAATTTCATGTTAATACATGTGGAGTCCATTTGCCGTCATCCGATTTTATCCATCCGATTCCGAGCCGGCGGCAAATGGACACGCACAACGTAATTAGTTACGCGTGACTGAGCCGGTGCAACATTGTTGCTAAGGCGCGCGCGCGAGCTCACTCTGCCTCGGCTACCCGCGCGGCTCACACTAATGCTTGCCTGTTGCATACTTAGTGTATTATTTTATTTTATTTTATTTTATTTTATTTTACATAATAGGGTACCCAACATGGGTAACATTAGACAAGAAAACAAAAGGATCATGGTACTTAAATAGAACATATAAATGCCCCCACAATTATAGGGCACCACAGCATGCACAGTGATTAATATATAAAGCTAGTTTACATTAAGGAATAATAAAAAAATTCCAAAAAAAGAAAAAACATATACACACATACATAGACACAACACAAAAGGACAATATTGTAGAATGTATAAATAACAAAACGAAACTGTGACATATTCCAAGTAACACAAAAGTAACACAAAAAAAAATAAAAATAAAAATACAGTCACTTTCTACACGCTGTTCTAAATTTTGAAAGAGAAACAGTCAGATCTAAGTCACCGAGTCGCGAGAGTGCGTTGTACTGCCTGCAGATCCTTGGCATGGTAGAAAACTGTCCAAGGTTAGTTTAAAAAAAAATAAAAATATTATATATTATTATATTATTATTATATTATTATATATTATTATTATATATTATTATATATTATTATATTATTATAAATAGCTTTCGCATTTAACTATTGTAATATTATCATCATTAAATATTTGTAGTCGTAGCCCATCTCTTATTTACCATCAAGCGCCTTCATCATAAATAGCAGTGCAGGTGTGCATCTTGTCATAAACCAACGCACACCACATCGCTATATACATAATACTAAGGGCGACTTGCACTAGCAAATTAAATCTAGTTTAGACTTACATAAAATGCTATTTAGCGCTGAAATGTACTTATTGTCTCGCACAGAATCAAAATCCAATTATAACAACTCTTAAACTGAAACCATCATTAAGATTGAACGAAACAGCTTCAATTAATTATAGTTTATACAAGCTTAAACTAGATTTAATTTGTTAGTGCAAGCCACCCTTAAACATCTTGATGATGTATAGAAAAATTTCGCTTGCGCGATATAGATCAATAAAGATGCACCAAAATCGTTAATCGTCATAGTGACTCGCTTTGGCCTGTCGCGTTTCGGGACCAGCTTGTGTATATCCAGTTACTCATATACCTAGAGACCTTCAGTCGCGGTATATGTGGGCCGACATGACGACGGAGACTATCAATAGATTTTCTTCTTTTGATGGTCGCTATCGTTTTTGGATTACACTGTACTTACCATCAGATGCACTATAGTCACTAAGTGGAGCCAGTGTGAAAAAACAATATACACACATCTGTACGAGTTTGTACCCGCTAATCTTAGAACGGCATAACCGATTTAAATGCTCTTTTCACTAGTGTATAGTGTAAAACAGCCTTTAACATTTAGTGTTTATTTTATTACAATGGAAAATAAACAAAAAAAAATGTCAGTTTAAAAACACGTCGATCTCTACATATTTGTCAACTTTACACATTCGATATTGGAAATAGATAGTATAAAATGGTTGTTCGGGTGATCTGGCTGAAATAAATATTATATTATACGTTTGATAAAATGGTAGCTGATTGCTGTCGCTGTATATACATGAAATATATATTAGAAAATATATTATCATAATAAAATTACTACTTCTACGTGAACAAAGTCGCGGGCATAGCCAGATCACAATATATTTGCTCAATTATGGCTAAAATCTAATTAAGATCCGTTTTATAATTGACAAGAATTCAATGTATACTATGTAAAGATAAAATTAATTTACCTTGTAGATAAAATGAGTAATATAGCACTGACGGCATAAAACTGGGTGTCGTCCGACAAATACCAACTCCATAACATGCACTGAAATTATACAAAATAATATATTACTGATTTTTTTATATCGTTTAAAAAATGTGTAATATAGCTGTGATGGCACAGTGGATAAGGCACCGTTATCCATACGCGGTAACGCGAATGGATATAGCTTCGAGTCCTGGCACATGCTTCTGAGTTTTTCCAGACTATGTATAATATTTTTAATAATATTTACTAACATATACACACATTGACCTAGTCCCAAATTAAGCTTGCGCTTGTACTATGGGTGTTAGACAAAGATATACATACTTAAACACGTATGTCGGGCAGTAGACTTGAGGGAGTTTGCTGCCCGGATGAGAGGGCGGTGGTGCGCAGTGTCTTGCGCGCCGCCTATGAAAGAGGTACTGGAGGCGTGGGCTCTTTGTTCCCATCCCTCTCAGAGAGGAAGCCTGAATAAGGCTGTTCGCTCCGCGGGCGACTGGACGAATTTGGTTTCCCAGGCCTGGGTGGAGTGATTAAAGGGACACCCCGGGGGTTTTAAGTCAGTAGGAGTCTGACACACCGGGGTCGCTGCCCTCACAGTGACCCTGATGGTCCAATGTAGGATTTTCCCTCGGGTTACCAAAAAAAACTTAAACACGTATATACCACCATGACTCGTAACAAACTCATGTGCTCATCACAGAAAAGTTTCCCACAACCGGGACTCGAACCCAGGACCTTAGCATCGTAAGTAGGTTCGCTACAAATGTATGGGTTTAGGCACTTCACGCTCACCGGTGAAAGAAAAGATCTTGAGGAAACTTGCGTGGCATCTAATAGAAATGTCATGGGCAAGTGCCCTGAGAACGGTAATCTGGTATCTGGTTCTATTATGGAACGGAGAGAGGGAGAGAGGGGAGAGAGGGGGTGGAATTACATTTTCGTTTTTCTGCATTAATAATTGAAGGCTAAAATTTTATTTATGTGAGTAGTCTGTAAAAGAAAAATGATTGACATACCATCTGCTCGACTGGAAACAGCGTGTTGATATACAGCAAGTTTCTCCACCAGTACTTGGGGCAGGTCTCGTGGTCCATCGCCGGCGGTTCGAACACCGCGTTTGTCGCGAACCACTTCATCGTAACTTCCACCACTCCCAACATGAAGAGATATGGCACTGTCAATCTGGGTATCATAAAAAAAGATTTGATTTTAGTAATTCATTCGTTGTTTTAATGCTATGGACTACATAAACGGTTTTTTGTGCCAGTGAGTCTATACGGTGTGTGTTGAAAGAAAAGCTTCTTTTTAAACTATTAATTTGACTCTGATGAGTACTAAGTTTTTTGACCACATAGCCAGAAAAGGTGGTAAAGGTGGATAAATCTAAGATAATCATCATCAGTCGTGGTATATGTGGGCCGACATGACGATGTAGACTATCAATGGATTATCATCCTTTGATAGTCGCTTTCGTTTTTGGACTACACTGTACTTACCATCAGGTACTCTGTAGTCACTAAGTCGAGCCAGTGTAAAAAAAAAATCATAATATAATCATAATACTCGAGTTACAGTTTTTATAACGCTTGTTTACGTTACGGCGTATCTAGTGTCGGATTTGGGCCTCGTGAGAAATACAAACGATTTGCGCAACGAACGTCTTAAAGGCTCCCAAGTCAAAAGAACGTGGAAATATGATCAGAAGCATAGTTCACTCCTCAGTTATTCGCGTGTTGAATGTGGTAGCTATATAAAAAGTTAAAGTATTATTTAACGTACCTGGCGAACCTATATCCTATGAGGCAAAAGAATTGGAAGAATCCGGAGGTGAGTTTTCGTCGTCCCTTCGTAAGCAGGTCCAGTTTGCCTTTAGCGTTCGTACGGAAGTAGAGGAAAGTGACCAGTAAACCACTGTAAATATAATAAAATCCATTATTATACATATTATAATTTCATGAATCAATAAATATTAATATTATATTATATTAATTTTGGGAGTCGAAGCTGCTCGCGTCCGTAGGCTTTACCCTAGTTTCCCTACACGTGACTCCTGGGTGGTGCTAAACGAGCAGCAGCGAGGTGGTAGGGCGTCGGTACCCGTCTGGATCGCGCCCCCACTATATGGGTGTGAAGCCCGTCATAGTGACCAGTTTCGGCTTGTCGCGTTTCGGGATCAGCTTGTGTATATCCAGTAGCTCATATACCTAGAGACCTTCAGTCGTGGTATATGTGGGCCGACATGAAGATGGAGACTATCAATGGATTTTCATCCTTTGATAGTCACTTTCGTTTTTGGAGTACACTGTACTTACCATCAGGTACTCTGTAGTCACTATGTTGAGCAAGTGTAAAAAAAAAAATAGGTGATCCGTCACAGAACTAAAGTCACCGGCATGGTTTAGAGCATTAGCAGGCAGGAGTGACAGTGAGTTGAACGTTTTTTTTTTTTATTTATTATAAATTTAATCCTGTGACCATTTATTTCGTCACATCCTTACATTCTAGTGCACAATAATTACTTTGCTTATGCTATATCCTTATTTCCTATCAGATTATACAAATTGGTTTCATTTTATTTTGTTTTATTTTCTTATACTATTCTTTCAATTAAAATTACGCCATACTCTAAAAATTTACCTCTGTATTCTTTATTGCTAATTAATTCCTCCAAATTTTCCCCCTTTATTTCCTTCTTTTTTTCGGTTATTAAGAAGCAAAAAACTTTCAATCGAGATGATGGGTTTAATTTATCATCGACGTGGAGACCAGTGATTAGAAATCTAGGAGCTCGTTTTATGTATTTTTTTTACACTGGCACGGCACAGTGACTGCACACAAACCTGATGGTAAGCATGTTGCAGTCCAAAAAACGCCAACGACTATCGAAAGGTAAGAAAAACCCATCGGTAGTCGCAGTGATCATGCCGGCCGGTCACCTTGTAAACATGCTAATACTGCGAGTATCGTGTGCCGTGATTGTTCAAATTATCAAGAACAAAAGAGAGTAGAGGAAGGAACTTCCCACCATCGACGTTAACTCTGCGGCGTGTAAGGACTAGTGATGAAAATCCCTGGGAATTTTCTCAAAGTGCCCAAAACTTCCGAGAACATTTCGTAAATTCCCGGGAATATTCCCAAGGAAATTTTTGGGCACTTTGGGAATATTCCCGGGCATTTTCATCATAGTAAGGACGCTCGTGATTATGGCCTGAGTAACCAGGTTGGAACGTCGAGCCATGATTAAAAGTAAGTTATTTCACGTGTCAGACCCGTTAAAATATTTGTTATGCTTTTTAAAAAGCGATTCTGAAACTCACCCTAAACAGAAAAAGGTGTCTACGCTGTAAACTGCACTGAGTATGAGCTGGAACCAGAAGCTCTTTTCCAGGATGGCTCTCAGAGCTGTGTTGTCCGCGTACTGAAAGTAAAACAAGAAATTATGAGGATCAAGTCTTAGGTAGTGTGCACGCCACTCAGGGCTGCACTGGGTTTTCCGAACAAGGAAGATAGTGGACTGTATTTTTGTAGGTGCTGGTAGGTTATTTTTCTTTGGGCCCTATTAAATGCACACGACCATTATAAAGTATACATATATCTATTCCGCTTACATTGACGCCGTGGTGTCTCTGCCTGCCTGGATTCAGACCAGCTGCTGGGGCAGTGAATCCGACACGGTCATGTGCCCGAAGATAAAAGTCCGAAAATCCGTAACTGATGCCAACTCCGTGCTAATATAATTGTCCCACGCAACACAAAATACAGGGAGCACAATAAAACAATATAAATAGGTCCGTAGCCGTAAATAAATTAATAAAAAGGCTTCCGATACAAATCCGATGTGCCCGGTATAGTTGCGTCCGACGGAGTGTGACGTTTGCCCACCGTATGACGCCATCTGGCGGTAGGCTTGCGGAAATATACATAGGTATACAGTATAATGGCGTGTACAGGTAGTGACATTTAAAACACTGGTTCCTGAGCGTATTCTGCATTCTTTTGCGTCCACTGGCATTTCTACGAATTCACAGGATAGTTTTCAAGAGACAATATCCTATTTAAAGGCTGAAGGTTTCTTGAACGATCATGTCGTCATGTCGACCCACATATACCACGATGGAAGGTCTCTAGCTATACGAGATACTGAGCGCCCATGAGCTGAATACGAAACGCTACAGGTCGAAGCGAGTCACTATGACGGTCTTTACATTAGTGTACTCTAGTCACGACCCAGTTCGGGAAATGGCTCTACCACCTCAAAATAAGTAACTGTGTTTTTTTTCTTATAAATTATAGGTGGACGCTTGACCTCATTGACACCTGGTGGAAGCTGAAGATGAGTTTGACGATCCACTTAACATGCCTATTCACTCTTAATGGCTCTTAAGTCATAAGATTGTGTAAATATGTTCGCAGGAAGCATATTCCATTCCTTAGCTGCTCCCATGATAAATATAGAAGCGAATCTCTTTGTGCGGATATAAGGGAAGTCTACCACATACGGATGGTATCCGACAAGGCGTCTAGTGGCTTTATGATGAAATGAGACTGGTGTGATTGGAGAATATAGCTCCTGAGATCACTCTCTATTGTGGAACCGGTAAAAAATTGCGGTAAATTATAATAATTAAACAATGTCATTAGTAATGTTTAAATAAAGTCGAGGCAGAGTTAAAGTAGCAGCTATAAATCTCAGTCTTAGAGTACCTATCTGTTTTTTTAATGATTTACAAGCAATGAAAGAATAAGTTTACTTAACAAATGTCTATTGTAGAGCATTCCAATTATAACAAAAGGAAAAATTGAACTCATGAAGCGTATTACACTCTACTGTTCACATTAAGACATAAAATGCGAATCGTTGATGTGATAACCACGGTATTATTAAAATTAAACGATCTTGAGTTTAATTAGAAAATTTACCTTAAAGACAACGATGCAAGTGTGGCCAAAAATGACCCAGATCATGGAAAAAGTCCGCAGGCCGTGTACCACGGGGACTGTGTCCGAACCCACTGACTGATCGAAGATCTGCAGCACGTTTGCCTTCATCGAAAAGGATAGTAATAGTTCTGACCAAATGCCTGAGGACAAAATAAGTTAGTCGTCAATACTGAGTTATTTCAATATATATCTTGCCATCTAAAAGTAACAATATATATTACAAAATACACAGAGAACAAAACGTGATATGTGTCTATTAAATCAAATAATAAATATATATATTTTTTTTCCAATATTTATTTTTAATTTATTTGTAGCCAATTAATTAAAACTGGTAAAAATATACTATATTGGCTAAAAGTAATGTAACGAAAAATTGTGGAGAAATTAATGGTCTTCGCGCTGGGCTATGTTACACACAACGGAAAGCTCACAAGAAACTAACAAGTTACTCACTTAGTTTGATCTCGTCGTCAGTGGATGTGGAGGAACTGTCAGCGGTGAGTCGCTCTTCAGATCGGTTGCTGTTTATGGCGATATTGTTGTTTACATTGTAGATTGATTTGCCTGCGAAAATAAGCTATTTACTACGTGTAAACATGACGGGCTACCCTAAATTATTGCGAGCAATACTCGCCAACGCGCAGGCTCCGCCAGTCACGTTCTATTATTTAAATGTCATGCGCCCTGCCCTATGATATTATGCAACGGTTGCCCTGTACACGTGTTGCAGAGTAATCGTTTGCAGTGTTCATTTTATATGAGATTTTTGTTAAATTATAATTGTTAAAAGACTAAGAGTGTGATTCGATAGTTAATCAAAATGTTAAGAGAAAGTAGAAGTGGATCGGGTGGATTGTGGAGACTTAGTTATTTTAATTAATCCTATCGGCCCTCCTGGCCTACACAGTACGTACATTTCTGTAGAATTGCATTAATTTTAATTGAAATAGTTAAGCTCCCCCATATATCAACCTATATCTACTATATTATAATGAATTGAAAAACATTTACCTCGCTTTGATAAAATAAAAAATACAAAAACAACATACTGAAAAACATTAAGACAAAAAAAGAAGATAAAAAATAAGAAAGAGTCAATACAATAAATAAGAAAAACATGAAACTTAAAACAAAATAACTTCTTAAAATAGTATAATGCTAAATAATCTATTAAATATAGTAAATAAAGCGACTACAACTATATGGTAATATAAGAAAGATATATCTAAAGCAAGAGCAAAAGTATAATAGAAAATAAATAAATAAATGACTTTTAACTAATAAATTATATCGGGGGTGAAAGGCTATTTGGTTTGGTGATATAGTAATATACATATTTTCAGAATCAGCGTTTTTTACCGATTCCAAATATATATATATATATATATATATATATATATATATATGTATATATTACTATGTCACCAAAAAATGTCGCTTAAACCAAATAGCCTTTTACCCTTCGATATACATATTTACAAAACATTAACTGTTTATAAAACGAAACATTGATTTATTTGCATGCATAAAAGAGCTATATAACATTAAACAGTTATTCTTGAGTTTGATTTTAAATATCGTTGATTATAAGACAAAATTATTGCAGCATTTTAAAATCTCTGAATGTATACCTATTTTGGATAACGATTGTAATAAAAGGGAGTTAGTCGTATAACCTACCATTGCTGACAGCGATGTCACTGAGACCGTGCAGGTCTAGCTTGAGGTCTCGGGCTGACTTATCAACGGTGATATTCGTAGCACGGCGCCGACGTCGACGCACGTCTCGGCCCAACTTAACGTCATACACCGTCGCACTTATCAGGAGAACGCTTAGAGCGCAGCAAACCCCGCTGTAATTTTAAAATCATTATTGTAGCGTGCACTCTGCCAACCCATTCCCGCGAACGCCGTAATGGTTGTAAAGATCGCTTGCGTGGCGGCCGCAGGGTCGGTAGAGTTTTTATCGTGCTATGTTTCGTGAACAACCACGTCTTGTAAAAATTTGGTCGCTATATTATTTACCTAGTTTATGTAGTTTTAGGTTATCGAATATAAGTTTTTGAGCAATAATCGTATCTGTGAAGGACTGGATAGATGTGATGGTTAAATTATTATATTTGTGTACTAGCTTGATATTGTGACTACATTGCACCGGGTAGAAAGTGCACCGTAGTCCAAGAATGACAGGGATTATTAATAAGATTACATCAATAGTATTCACCGTGATACCAGACTAAAACAAAACGTCAGTCGGCTCAAGGAATGTAATTACGAATTTTTTGAGGATTATCTATTAAAATACCAAAATGTATCGCAACTCTGCATACATGCTTCGCAAACTGTTCCTATCTCTGAGATGGTTCCCCACAGTACCTCCTTGACGCCCTGAATAGGTTGCAGTGGAAGGTTGTCCGCATTATAAATGATCTAGACGTTTCCTTGAGATGCTTCAACTGCGCAGGGACATTGCCTCATATTATGGTAAGTGTTTTGAAGAGTTGTATAAACTTATTCCGCTCTCTCCCTTTCATAACACTACGGGCACTGGGTTGTGGTGCTAGAATTTTACGGTGCCTTCTATTTCAGCTAGAATTTAAACTTCCATAATTTCTTGGGTTTCTAATAAAAATCTAATTGCTTGGGTTATTGGATTGTGGAATGGTCATCCGGCGAACATATTTCTTTTGGTCTATTATATCGGGTTCTTCAGTCGAAGCGTGAGGAGATTTTTATGCAGGCAGGTATGATCGCGGCTCCTATTGGCAGGTGGTACTCGCTTTATTTATTGCTTTAGTTTCCACCAGGAACGGCGCAGTCACTGTGACGAGTCATAATAAAAAAAATAATTGAGAAAATACCAAAATACATATCGCAAGTTAGGGAGGTATGTCAAGAGTAGATTTTTATTTTTAAATAATTATTTGTGGTGGCCTAGTGGATAAAGAGTTAGATCACACGCGCGGACATTCACGTGGTCGTAGGTTCAAATCCAGATATGTGGCCGTGGATTTTTTTAGATTAAGTACAAACTTAGTCACCGTTTTCTCACCGATAAAAGAAAATATCGTGAAGAAAGACGCATAGCATCTAACTAAATATTATGTGTAAGTATTCTGCGGTAATCAACTGCGCTCTGGTCACGTTGGGCACGACATATAATAGCAAAATGGATACATCCACTAATGTAACTCTGTTCGCCTCGTAAGGGATATAGCGTGACGACATATTATTTATTATTATATAAATAACCATCCTTGTCGCAATACAGGCGTAAGTTGAAGTCAAGGTACACCTATCAACTCCGTTAGAATTTGATAGCTGGAAACTGCGTCCTTGAATAGCTTTAACCGAAAAAATATATAATTATTATTTCTCAAGTTATACTTATGTATAATACCAATGTTACGTAAACACGGCGCAGTATACGGGAGGGTCATTATTTACGCAACACGTAACGACGTAAAGTGACTTTAAATTATTTTACTTTTGTGTAATTTGAGATAATTACATCCTTTACCAAGCTTCAGCTCGTTGGCTATATTTTCGTTATGTATACTTAAAATAAAATGCACAGTAATTTAAATCTCTATTATATTAACTAGCTGTCCTGGCAGACCTTGTTCTGCCCTATATCTCTAAAACAAATTCACATTGTTTTCTTTAATGTTAATAGTTTCCCCGTCGGCTGTTTTTTGAAAATTGTTTGAAGGAATCTGGCCTTAATGGTATATGTATAAAAATTGACAAATATTGACATTAATATTTATACGTCACTCATTTGTTTTGCCTTCCCGGAACCTGTCCACTAACACTTGAACTTTATGGTGTGGTATTAAAGTTCAAAATGACTTATAACGAATTTTTTGTATGAGAATACAGAAAAGTGTTATTTTTAGAGGGTTGCAGGGAATTTTTAAAATTTTTCTCTCCGTAATAACCTTCCCCAGACTTCAATAAACACAACAAAAAAGAAATCAGCCAAATCGGTTCAACCGTTCTCGAGTTTCGCGCTTATCAAGACATTTAGCGTTTCATTTTTATATATAAGATTTAAAACGTAAACGTGTGTTTTAAACGTAATCTGAGATGAGAGCATGACTGGGTCGATACAAAAGTGTAAATACAGTCGACTGAAGGTTTCTAGATATATGAATTACTGGATATATACAAGCTGATGCCGAAACGCGGCAGGCCAAAGAGAGTCACTATGACTATGTTATGCTATCAAATATAGCTATGCTTTAATGAAAAACTGCTCTGGTACCAAATCAACAAATCAGAAAACAAAGGTCAAATTTTCTATTTTATTATCGGTTAAATTTTAGTTGCGTTTTAATCACGTTATATCTAACTTTTCTGTTACAATAATTTACAAGTCGGGAAAAGGCTAAAAATAATATGGAAATATGAACTCACAGCAAGACTATGAAGGTAGGGTCCTCGATATAGGTGTACTCGCCACGGAGCGGAGCGCGGACGGTCACCACCGTTTGTCGCAACAGCGGCGGTCGCGCGCGCTGGACCAGCGAGGAGACTGCCTCGCGCGAGCACGTGTAGGGAAGGCACAGTCCGAGATGAAGAGTGCGCCGCTGAAACGTATAACTGCGATGAATCGGTATAAGAAATAAAACAAAAAGTAAGCGTATAAATAGGTTATTTTAATACTAGCTCGACAGTGATTACGGTGTACCTGATGGTAAGCAGAGTGTAACCAAAAAACGACAGTGACTATTCATTAATCCAGTCTCCATTGTCAAGTTGACGTAGGTGTGAGTTACTGCTGTGGCGAATTGATTACAGGACCCGCAGTCCCCGCCAATGCGCAGAAGTAGTCGCCTTGGGGTTTTTAGTCGGTACAAGTCCTACACACCTCGGTCGCGCAACCCCCCTGTGCGGCTGAGACGGTCCTATGAGGATTTTTTCCAAGTAAAAAAAAAGTATGAGTTACTGGACGTACACGAGCAGATCCCAAAACGCGATAGGCCAAAGCGTGTCAGTATGACAGTCTTTAAACTGGCGTACTGTTGTCAAGACAGTCGCCCTGCCACCATAAAATAAAGATACAAATAATTATATATCGTTACACTGTACCCCTTTTGAGGTAATAGTGGCTGTCTCCACTTAACGCTTATATATTATACCCAAAGTAACCAGTAGCGCAGATAACTGGTGCTTAAATGACACTACTGCACGTGACACCGCTATTAGATGCCATGCGGGTTACCTCACAATGTATCCCTCAACGATGAACATGTGGGACTTAAATTCGTACAATATTTGTACTGGTAAATCTTAAACGTACGTGCCGGGATTCAAACCTATGACCATACGCGTTGTAGCGCATTATTATCGGTTCCAAATACAGAAGGCTACCACAGCCAATTTTAAAATTTTTAGAATAAAATAGCCTTTCTTTATTCTCAAAATTGTATTATAAAACGACAAAAGTATAATTGGTATATTATGTATTTATATCAGTTACGTGCATCCGGTAATAGCGTGACACACATTGCTAGCTTATACTTACACATTCAATAAATATATTGGAATTTGGATACAATATGGAATTTAATAATAACTACATTCAGAGTTCCCAGATCCAAACTAGACCAAATTTTAATTTAGTACATTTATTAACAAGCTCAAGCACACACACACGCACACACACACATCTATTTCTAATTGTTGCGAGTTTACTGTTATTTCATTTTCTTTTTCTTTGTTAGTTTTTAAGTATTATCATTGTGTAATTGGCACAGCTTGTCAACTGTACCGTATGTAAAGTGTTTGTATGTGCTGATCAATGATAGTGAATAAATAAATAAATAAATATTGTCTATGTCCTAATTATTTTTTCAATCCTGACTAGATATAATGACCACATTCCGTCTGTCGGTAAGCATGGTGCGGTCCAAAAAACAATTACATCTGTCAACGGTAAAGAAAAACAATATATAGTCGCAGTAATCATGCCGGCCTGCACAAATATCTCTTCTAGCTTTGTATAAAGGAGCCAATATCATAGGACCGTGGGAACACGCTCGCCGGAAGAGCATTTCACAACTCAACGAATCGGCTACAGTAAAAGTTAGAGAACTTCTGAGACCTAGTCGGGATGTGAGATACCGTATAGCTGTGACCCCATAAAAAAGCACGTGTGGCTTTTTATGGAAAAGAGAGGGTGGAACATGGTTACGTGACACTGCAGAACAATCACACAAAAAAAGAACAAATAATGCCTTTATATGTTTCTACGAAATGCACGCCGCTGTTATATGAGCAATTTATACGCGCTGAAATATGTGGATCTACGGGTAATATTTCATGTTATATTTGCTCATCAAACTAACTACTCTTACTCTACTTGCCTTAAAGAAAGTGAAACCTAAAAAAATCTAGCGGTAATTAACAAGAAACCAAATAAATTAGGTTTACTATTTATAATTTAAATACAAGAGTTTCGCTTAGAGAACGTTTTAATGACTTTTTTTTTTACACTGGCTCGATATAGTGACTACAGAGTACCTGATGGTAAGTACAGTGTAGTCCAAAAACGAAAGCGACTATCAAAGGATAAAAATCCATTGATAGTCTACATCGTCATGTCGGCCCACATATACCACGACTGAAGGTCTCTAGGTATATGAGCTACTGGATATGCACAAGCTGATCCCGAAACGCGACAAGCCGAAACTGGTCACTATGACGGGCTTTACGCCTATGTACTGTGGTTGCAATCCAGACGAGCACCGACGCCCTACCACCTCACTGCTGCTCGTTTAGCACCACCCAGGAGACACGTGTAGGGAAACTAGGGTAAAGCCTACGGACGCGAGCAGCTTCGACTCCCAATGACTCCCATTCTGTCTTCGGTATTTTAACAGTTTCAACGCAATATAAATATATATAACCTGTATTATGTAGATACGACAAAATCTGCTTCTATTTATGACGAGTATTGATGTTCATTGTGTTAATACTAGAAATAAACATATTATATTAGTGTTACTTAATTAGGTAATTAGTGGCTTAAAAAAGTCCATGGTTCTTACATGGATCTCGGTACTCGCCTATACTTAATACAACAAAATACCTAAAGACATCCTAGAATTATAACTATTGAAATTTAAGAAAACTATTTAATTTAAATTGCTAAAAAGGGATATTATTCCATCAATGACTGTTGATTGATAAAAGTATGTTGTCTTAATGTATACAACCTTTCTCACGGGACATTCACCCCTTTGTGTATTATACCTCGTTACGTTGTTCAGAGCAACTCCCAGAGTTTCTTGCCATCTCTTCTCGGTGGATTCTGGTTTCCGAACACGTGTAGATTCGTTTTTTTTAACGTTTCAAACAATCTTGGAAGTAGGCCTATTTAAATAAAGTTATATTTGATTCATTCATTTCACTTACAGCGTTTTCATGATAAGGTATTTTTTAATTAAAGTAATTAGATTTACGACGGTACGGGGTTAGATTAAAAAAGTAATGTGGTACTGACAAGTTGGTTTTTAATGACTGGGTGTGTACATACGGTTCTGACAATCTCTGGTAGAGTCGAAGTGACGGAGACGCGTACGTTGTAGAAGGCAGTCAGGAAGGGAGGTCCTGACCCTGTCATCGACACATCTTGACGCCACTCACTGAAAATCTGTGAATTACTGCTCTCTGAAAAAAAAAACAAATTTAAAACGTTCATTACGCAGTGTTAAAGTATGCTAAAAGTTAAGTTTGCGATACAAAAGATATCAACGCGTGCTTGTGTACCTCGTCATTTGAGTGCTCACGAATGGTCAATAAATGATTGTTCATTCTATTTTTGCTTTTGCTACCACAGCTACTTTGATCATCAATAGAATAATTAGCTAGTTGGGTATCCTAATAATAGTTTAATAAGCATTTTCAATAAGTAAACAGTTTGTTACATAACTAAATTTTATTTTAATAAAAGTTTCGTATTACTGCATATACCTCTGGATTTTTCCATATGAAGTACGAATTTTAGTACCACATGCTCACTGATGACGGAAAATGTCGTTAGGAAACCCGTGTGGTATTTAATAGAAATATCATATGTACCAGTGCTGCGAGAACTGCGATCAGCTGCGCTACTGATCTTTATGGGGACGACATATAAGCGTAAAGTGGACACAGCAACTAATGTACACTCTGAAAGGGACATACTATAAGTATATATTATTATTATTTATTAAAAAATATTAAATCTGTTCGGTAGCCCCAAAATTTGCTAATTAATTATCATGTTACAATATATTAAACAATAATAAAAAACGGGAGTGCGCAAGGTCGCCGCGAGGCCGCAGTGGAAAGTGACGCGGTTAACTGAGCAATCATTGTGGCCCCTTGACCCAGTGCGGGCTGTGGGCAGTGCCCATCGTGTGCCGGTTCGACGCCCGGTCAATTACATCACTTCGATCAATATGTTGGGATTTGAAAGAAAGAAAAAAAAGGAGAAATAGGAACAAAAATAATATATAAAAATCCAGGCCGACGCCAATAAGGGACCCTGTCTCTGCTTGTGCTTCAGGGTACTAAACTCTGCAGCGCTGGTAGTCTGACAGGGTCTGACAGACAACGAACCCACTTCAATGGCACAGCCTTAAATTCAGCATTTATACAGATTACACGCTTAATTGAGACAAAATAAATAAAAAAAATTACAAATCATTATTCACAAAAAACCGAATACAATCAGCCTTTTGGTCTCAGTCAGGCAATAGGTGGTGCCCGCGTACGTAAAGATAATATTCTAGGTTGCATCTTGGACCACTTCAGTTGCGTAGAGACATTGCCTCACTAAGTTTGAGATTTATAGCCGGTACTTTGAATTTGCTGTCTTTGACAACAAATTTAGTATATTATATAATAGAAACTTAAATATAGCCTAAGTATTCGCAGAGACACGTTCAAGTTGATGAAAACGTTGAGTTATTATATACTCTGACATTAATCTAAATATATATAACTCAAAGTTGACTGACTGATTGACTGACTGAGTGACCGACATAGTGATCTATCAACGCAGAGCCCAAACCACTAGGCGGATCGGGCTGAAATTTGGCATGCAGGTAAATGTTATGATGTAGGCATCCGCTAAGAAAGGATTTTGACCAATTCTACCACCAAGAGGATAAAATGGGGGATGAAAATTTGTATGAAATTTAGTCTATTTTAAACCGATCGGGCTGAGACTACTATGACGCATACATAAGGCTACTATGACGCCTATATATACCTAATTAATAATAATACTTTTTAACGTGAGTGAAGCCGCGGGCAAAAGCTAGTTAAATAATATAACTTTTAATATTTAAGTAATGACTAAGCAAAGTCAAAATCAACTAAGAATAAGAAGTTTTCTGAGTTTTACTTTTGCCAAGTTGGTAAACTGTGGAATGATCTACCGGCGAGCGTGTTCCCACCGTCCTTTAAACGAAGTGTGAGGAGATATATGTGCAGGCCGGTTGATTTTTGTGACTACCGATGGATTTTTCTTTACTGTTGATAGTCGTTCTCGTTTTTTGGACTGCGCCAAGCTTTTCCTCGTTCGTGGTGTGGTCACTGTGTCGAGTAAGGGTAAAAAAAGTGGCCTCTATAAATCCTTTTTTTTTAACTTTTTTTTTTACTTGGGGAAAATCCTCATAGGACCGTCCCGGCCGCGAAGGGGTAGGCAGCCGGGTGTGCCGGACTTTTACCAGCTAAAAACCCCAAGGTGACTACTTCTGCGAATTAGTGGGGACTGCGGGTCCTGTAATCAAATCGCCACAGAGCCTCTATAAATCCTAGCCTAAGGTGTCGCTGCGTCGTTTTATATACAAATATTCAGGGTGCGTACAGGGTGTGTTCCGGCGTCGTACATGCGACAAAATTGCGTTTCACGAAACAAAGTGGAATGGGGTGTACGCATTGCAATGCCGGGGCAGTACTTTATTTTATGTTTCTAACTTGCCTTTACATGAAACATTTGCAATATTTATTATTTGTGAAATAAAAACCTACTTCCTACAAGATAATTTCATAAATATAACGTCATACGAGCGACTTTCATTTCGTTTTGAAACTAAATCGCAACTGTGTACTGACTTGCAAATTTTATAACATGCGTTCAGTGTGACGACATTTTAAAGCCAGAGACGCACTGGGATGGATTGCAGCCGGGGGTCTTAAGTTAATATTCAACTGAAATCATTAATAATAATAATAAATTTTATTGGATCATAATTTGGATTACATAATTTAATTTACGTTGACACCTGCACTAGTCGTGAGACTGTATCGCAGGCGCCAGCGCCCACCATTACAGAACATACAAATAAATACAAAAATATACAGACGTGTTGTGTATGGGTGTGTTATGTGTAGAAAGGGATGAGTAAAGAGTAAGTGTTGTGTGAGAGTGTAGATTATATATAACTACTCAAAAGATCATCAGTTTGTGAATAATCAAGCTGCATCAAGTAATACCTAACTTTGATTTAAAGTTCATGAAGGGAAAGGGGATAGATATTGAGAATTCTATTTATTAGATGTTTAGAAGTATCGCGGTATTTAGAAAAACATAAGTTACATGCAATTTATTAACATATTTGACAGTAGAGTTACATTAGTGAATGTATGCACTTTGCGCTTATTTGTGGGCACGATATAGTGACCAGCAGCGCAGCTAATAGCCGTGCTTACAACACTTATACACACATCATCTATATTAGGTACCATGCGGGCTTTCTCACGATGTTTTCCATCAACGGTGAGCTTGTGGTATCTAAATCCGTAGCCAATTCTGAAAAACCAGACCTATACCATTAAATTCCTTTTATAAATCTATTAAAAGTCCTATTTACATCATCAAAAAAAGCGTCACCCGGATATGAGTAACGTGGCGACGAACGTGCTAAAGTTAATGATTTTGTTCTTTTTAATAACAATAACCATAGTAAATATCATGCTGTTTATAAAAGTAGTTTTGAAATAACAGGTCTTGATACGACCCTGTGTATAATATCATGATTCGTGGTTGTTACATAAAATAAAACTTTTACATTAAGGCTTATTTTGCGGTCAACTCGCGGCTTGCCGAGCTGTTGAGCAATATATCTAGTCTATGGATTTTATCTTCGCCTTACTCTATGTCAGCGTGATTACATAAGCCAGGAAAGTAATGTGGTTTGTAGGTTTCACTATCTCAAAATAAGAAAAACCCAAGATACAATAAAGTTCTGACATTTGTGGAACAATATTACGCGTCTATCCGATGCCGTAGCGCAGATATGTAGGACCGACTATTCTCTAGGATCTAAAGATGTATGTGGATTTCCAGGCTTGGTTACCAGCAAGAATGAGAGGACACTTCAGGGTTTTTCGTTAGTAGAAGTCTTACACACAACGCCTCGTGGCTGTCTTTGTGTTTCTATGTAGGAATTATCCCCGGGATATTAAAACAATAGACTACGATTGATACAAATAGAGGAAGCTTTAAGCACTCACTCCCCAAGATCCCGTGTAGCAATAAATGGTATTAGAGCTGGTACATAAAAAGTGTTGGAACGCCGCGAAGTGCAGTCTGTTATCAAAAATATTTCGGAAAAGACTATACTGCTTTGGCATCGCAACGCATGCACTCCTCTCAACCTAATCTCCCAAAGCGCTAGTGCAGGGCGTGTGCCCCGACTGTAAGTCAGGTTAAATAAAAGGGCACTACTCACTGTTGCGATGGGTCGCCGGACTGTTCTGCTCGTTGAGGACCTGGCAGAGCTCGGCGGAGCCTGTCCAGTAATTGTTGCCCCAGTAGAACATCGCCGTGTACCGCCCGCTCGCGTCCTCCACTGCAACCACACGTATTCATATCAATTATGGATAAAAATTTCTACTCCGTGCAATGAATAGTTTTAATTTTCATTGTGCCCTTTTTCGACGGGACAATGTATTATTAACTAGAGAGGTCCCACACAACTTCACTAAGTGAGACGGACGAGCGCTTAAGAAGGTTACGCGCAGTTACTAAAAAGTTGTTAATTTAGAAGACGCTTGTAAATTCTGATGATCATGAAATCCTGGCTGATTTTGGCCTTGCCGAAGTTTCCACATCATATCAAGTAGGCGCGGGCTGCAACCAATTCTGCGAATGTGAGCTCGTTGCTACAAATATTCGGAAACAGCCAATTGCGCAGGATATATTTGGTGCGTGAATGCTAACGCTTGCACAAATGCACCCTCTCCTCCTAATCTTTCTTAATCTAATCGGACGACGAAGCGACACTACTAGAGAAAGGCAAGATGCAGTATCCAGATTTTTGACAACTGACTCCTATCAGCTAGCTCTAGACCTTTCAAAATGCTTTACTACCTCGTCAGGATCGTCAAGTAGACCAGTAGGTAGACTTTGGCACCAAGCGGAGAAAATTTCTAAAAACCAATGAACCATTTTACGTACAGACATATTACTATTAATTTATAATGTTCGAGTAAAACCTAAGTAAAGTTAAAGTGACGTCTGTGAATCTCAGTCTTAGACGACGAGTAATCTACTAGCGTTTCGGAAGCGACTACCTTGACAAAGAAGGCCGAAAGAATCTCGAGACTACGTTGGACTGGTTGTCTGTAGTTACATTCACAAAATCTTCTCATATGAAAATCTTCTTTAATTCTCAGGTAGATTTAAAAAAATATATATATATTTTGAATTGCTCCTAGATGTTGCTAGTTGGGCAGAGATGTTGCCACACTAAGAATTTTCCGCCGATTGTATCATGGCAACTGTTCTAAAGAGATGTTTAAGTTTGTTCCAACCTCTCATTTCCGTAGTAGAACCACGCGCACTGGTTTATAGAGTTACAGCTATACAATAATTCTCATCCCGGCTAAGACTAAAAAGTTCTCTAACTCTTACTGCAGCCGAGTTGTTAGGCAGTGGAATGGTATTCAGGCGAGCGTGTTCCCACCGTGCTATGATACGGGGTCCTTTAAACGAAGCGTGAAAAGATATTTGTGCAGGTCGGAATGATTGCTGCGACTCTCGAAAGTTTCTTTTTCTCTTGATTGTCGTTGTCGTTAATGGACTGCGTCCTAGGCGTGATGTGGTCCCTGTGATGAGTGAGGGTAAAAAAAAAGAATTAATCATTGTACGCGATTGATAATCATTATTGTTTATATTTGTTTTGAAATACAAAGAACGTTTCTGAAACTGGGCGTAAGTCGTAATAACGCGGGGCAAAAATTACCAAAGCTGTTATTCTGGCTTTTTGGCGGTCACTACCATTTTTGGACTGTACTTTGCTTACCTTCAGATTCATTGTAGTAATTTAATAATTTTTCCTATAAAAAAAAATTAGCGAATCACCAGATATATTTTATAAATGTTATAATCACAAGGCAGGGTCAAGATAATTTCATTTTCCCGTTTAATGCAATTGCCGTAATTACTATGAAACCTTCAGAACCAATAAAGATTTACTGCATCAAAAATAAAGACTGTTAAATCTGTCCATTGAACATGTATATAAAAACTTATTATTTATCGGCTAAAGACTTTCGAGTACAAAATTAAAAAAAAAAAGTATTTTGTTTTGTAAAATGAAATGAAATGAAACGAAATGTATTTATTTCGCCATAACTTACAAAAGACTAAGAATATACAAAAACATATAAACATGACGAAAATGGGCCCTCCATCATCTTAAAGGCACAGAGGTATTCTAGAGCGCTGGTTTTCGTGAAGGGCCCCGGCCGTATTACATTTTATAAGAATTATTAATAAACAATAAAAATACAATAAATAGAATAACATATAGCTTAAATAATAAATACAAAATAAATACGAGTGATACTAAAATAAACTATTACATACAATAAACAAATCAACTACAAACTGTATTAGTGTTACTATAGTAAGAATACCTAAATATACCCAAAACAAGAGCAAAAATAAATGAAATAGACTACCTGTAACTGATAAATTATAAAACAATCACAAGAGCACAATGCATAAAGTATTCCATGGATTTCGTAGTAAGTTTCACCATTTTAGGTGACAGTTCCCGATATGACATGACTGTCATCTGCCGTATCTTACGATGTGTCACTATTAGATGCATTTTTGCAAGAGTAATTTTTAATAATTTAGGCATTGGGCTTAAAATAGCGCTTCTCTCTTCATTATACTGAGGTGTTGTAAGAATATAACAGCCGACTAAGGTGTATAGCATGCAGAATTGCACGAAGATTGCTAGCATCTAATCTGCTGCATCCACCTTCTCCGTGCACCTGCGTACGCGGTTTAATCTCTAAACGCCTTGTCATGGATTCCATAAGTATAGTGGAAAAAGAAAAGGGAGGCAGTTGCGCTGCAGTGAAACGAAACTGGCTAATAAATATGCAGGAACTAAAAAGTCGCGGGAAGATGATAGTATTGTTCAAGCCTTCAACTGTACTTTCGTAAAAAATATGGAGTTCAAGGTTTTTGTTTCGACCAAATAGTTAACAAGAGGTATTGAGACATGTTTAAGATTAAACGATCACTTAATCGCTCTTTCCTGCTATAAAAATTTATAGCCACGTTCCTTTTTTGTTGAAGGTTGCGGGTTTGATACTAGACAGGTTACGAACGTGCAACTATCTGCCGCTTCTACTCCGTTAGTCCTTTAACCTTTGTTTCTCAATTATTTGAATGAATCCAATAAAAAGTGTTTACAGCACAATATATTTAGCATTTGTGGCAAGAAGTGAAACATTCATGAAAAAACGATCTTTGCATAACTGAAGACTGAGTATCGATATCTTATGAGACTTGTATTGACTTTTAAAAAGTCAAAACCAAAAGATTGCATTTTACTCGCCCTTCTCAAAGGACTACTAGTGTACTAAACACATGACATTTCTATTAGAAGCCATGCAAGCTTATTCACGATATTTTCCTTAACCGGTGAGCATTTGAGATGCGGGGAACGTTTGCCTGAACTCGATCGTGACTACAGTATACATCAGCGTTTCTGGATCAGGTTATGTACGTCCGGTAGCTCATGTATCTAAAGACCTTCAGTCGTGGTATGATGATGATGATGTCCTAGCCGCATTCGGCCACGGCGACTGTTTCAACACCGATTAAGGAAATCGAGGTCCAGTTTTCGGAAACAGTCAATTGCGCAGGAGATATTAAGTGCATAACTGGACGCGCTGCCAGAAAAGCACTCTCTCGTCCGAGCTCCCTCAGGCCCGATGGAATGGAGAACCAGTACGATCGGGAGGGAGCAGGATGCAGGTTTGCTCGAGTTTTCCTTCTCTGAACACCTGGTTGAATTGCGTTGTTAAAGAGATACCTTAGTCGCCTTTTACGACGCCTCAGCAAGAAGAGGGGGGTGCTATTCTATTTGCCGGCAGCCACCACGGCTAACACGGATATACAGGTATTTGGGCCCACATGATGGAGACTGTAAATGGCTTTTCATCCTTTGATAGTCGCTATCGTTTTTAGACCACATTACACTTAACATCAGGTGCACAGTTGCCACTTTGTCGAACCTGTGTAAAAAAATGTGGTACCTAAACCGTTAGTTAATCGCTTATAATCTAACAACTTTGAGATCGATTGTCAGCAGATCAAGTTTGAAGACCCCTGTTATAAGAGAAACGCCTTTCCCTCTAAGCGTCCTTTCGCTTCAGAAACGGTTCCCCAAAAATGTAATAAAAGTACCATGCCTCATTTGTAACCGACGACCATGAATTTGAGGATTAAATAAACGTAAGACTAGAGCCCATTTCCGGTGTGACGTCACAAGACCACAGCGGTCGGCGGACAGAGAAAGTGCGTCCCAAGCCGCTTGTGTTACGCAATCGCGCTGTGCTTGTTATGACAACGTCGCGTGGTCCAAATTCATAAGAGAAACGGTTTTTGTGTCAAGTTCAGTGTTACGCGAAATTCATGTTCTAAATTTTTTGTGATTGTGTAATCGGAGAATAATAATATGTCGTCACGCTATATCCCTTTCGACGTGAACAGAGACATTCGAGATTGTACCCATGTTGCGCTTATATGTCGTGCCCAATGTGACCAGTAGTGCACCTGATCGCACTTACACATGACAAATTTATTAGATACTATGTGAGTTTCGTCACAATATTTTCCTTTACTGTTGATAGTTTGGTGCCTAAATCAGTGCCTAATCTGGAAAAATCCAGAGGCACATGTAGTGCATGTTTTGGCAAGGGTTAAGACCGGTGGTCGTGGGTGTGGTGGTAGAAAGACACGTATTTTGGCGTTTTACTGTTTATTTGCACTTTACGGCACACCGAACTGCGACGCACACGCACGTACTCTAGCCTCGGGTCTCGGTAGTCGACTGCCTAGCAAGCATCCCGTACGCGCGCGCATCCTCTTACCCCGCACGTCCCGTAACACCCTAACAACCCTTAAGGCGTGTAACACATGCACGTATCGGGCGGCGTCTACATGCTATAGGGTGTTTTTATTATTAAAACGCTTCATTTATGCTTTATACCACAGTCCAAACTCAACATACGTCAGGAGACCGTACGTCCAAACATACGCGGTTCCCCTTATGGTTACGGAATAGTGAAAATGTATTCTCTATTACTTGTTAACAGTACGTTTAGTACTGAACACAATTTAGTGACTCGCTTGGCTCCGTTATTATTTGCTAATCGCCAGTAATTATATTAATGTAATATCTTTTTGTTTGCCTAATACATATTTCTAGTTAGTACACAATGATGTAATTGTTTTTAAATAAATGTTAAGCAGTACTACTGGTTTTTGGTTATAATTTACAGCCTCGCTATATCTCTTATGGGGTGAGCAGAGATACATTAATGGCTGTATCCTTTTTGCGCTTTTACATCGCGTCCAACGTGATCATGAGATTTCTATCAGAGGGGTTCACATGGACTTCCTCACGAAGTTTTTCTTCACAGGTGCGTATGTGGTATCTTTTTTTTTTGTTTACCCGGTGGAAATCCCTACGGACCGTCAGGTGAGCGGTGAGGGCCGCTCCCCCGGTGTGTCGGACCTGCCCCGACTAAAACCACCGGGGTGTTCCTTCTCCCGTCTGCCGGATGCTAAGGGCAAAGCCGAGCCATCTTCCTCGGCATCCGGCGAAAGTATGTGGTGCCTGAATCCATACGTAATTGGATAAATCCCAATACTTAATTAACTTGCAATTTGCTTAAAAACAAATTCTTCTTTGTTAAATAAAACTAGATATATATTAAACACTTGAGTATAGCTTAAGTATCCGCAAAGCCAAGTCCATTTTGATGAAATCTATGACTTATCATACACTTTGATATTGTTTGAGTAATTTAATTCTCCCTTCCCCCTTCTACCGTAAGATGACTGCAAGCTATGCAGGCTTGCACATTTACGTGGTTAACATTCCAGTTGCTCGCACGACGTGATTCGCCTCCTCTTTTTTACTACACTTTTCGAGATGGGAATCTTCAAACAACGAGTGAATTTGTTGGATGATTGTGCTCCATTATCAGCCTCTTCATCACTTTCCATCAAGTGAGATCAAGGTGAGGTACACACATTACAGGCATGCATAAGTCTGTCGGTAATAACATCTACAAATCTTAGCCATAGTGTATGGCCATTTGCGCTATTTGCCACATTAATAATTTTTCCAGAAGCAAGTTTTTAGTGACTCTCATAGGAACAAACTACCAGCCTCAGAGCACCTTAGGAATGTTGCTATAATTTTGTGAGCTATTTACATTAACCACTGGCTTGGTGATTGTAAAACTGACCACGTAATCTGCGTTACACCACCCATACAGCATTAGGTATGTAAATAGTTAGCGCAAAGTCCCCTTGACTCACTTTACGATATTTTATCAATTATATTGCATTATGTTTACAGGGTAGTAATAGTTAAGGCGATAGAAAAATCTAAAGCTGAGATTCATGCTCAGTTTCAGAGAAGTTACTTAAATTTTAAAACACTTTTAAACACTATTGGGTCATCAATTGCATACAAATTTGTTATTTATTGTTGTTTAAAATCGTTTTAAAATTTAACGTTCGTTTCTGAAAATGGGCGTTAGAGACGCAATTTTGACATTCCTTAGAATTTACTCAGGAAATAAGTTAGTCCCTGACAAAAGAAAAAAAAGGAGTAAAATAGTAACTTGACTTACACCCTTTTTTGGTAACCCCAGGGAAAACCCTGCATAAGAACACCAGAATCACCGTGAATGCCGTGAGTCCGGTGTGTTAGACTCTTACAGATTAAAAAGCCCCGGGGTGTCCCTCAAGTCGCTGCTGCCGGGCCTGGGATCCGTATTCCTCAAACGACCATTCATTTTCTTTTGACGACTCAAAAGTACTTGAAAGTAGGAGGACTATATAAATAGAGTTATATTCCTTTTTTTATAATTTACAGACGGATGCTTGACTTCCAACACATCTGTGGAAGGTGAAGATGTCCGGCGATGTACCACGGCCTTCCAACAAATGCCTATTCACTAATTTCTTAAAGGCTCCGAAGTCATAAGAACGTGGTCCCTGGAAGCATATTGCATTCCTTAGCTCTTCGCTTGATGAACGTGGAAAATATTCGCGCGGATATATTACACTGACGCACTCGAAAACATGTGGATTCGCAATTTGAAAACTTTCAATGACGAACTCGTCGTCCAGCGCGATTCGTTTGTGTTTCACACGGGGCCCAAATTCTACTCTCGGTATGTCATAAATTAAACAAGCGATATATAAAAATGTAACACGAGTGTTATGATTTTATTATCTTCGATTTATCACAAAGTATTTGTTTCTACAGCTCAAATGTATTTAGACATTTGTATTTATTTTTTGTATTTAGACTACATTCTTTAATTCCACCAGCCCCATTCTATCACAAAACCACTAGACATCGTGTCGGATACCATCCGTATGTGGTGGATGTTCCTTATATTCGCACTAAAAGTTTCGCTTCTAGATTCATCATGCGAACGGCTAAGGAGTGGAATATGCTTCCAGCGACCATATTTCCACGATCTTATGACCTGGGAGTCTTTAAAAGAAGAGTGAATAGGCATTTGCTAGGCGGATGCCGTTCATCATCGGACTCATCTTCACCTTCCACCAGGTGTGATTGAGGTCAAGCGTTCGCCTATAAGTTATAAAAAAAAAGACTGATTTAACGAAAAGCTCGGGGTATGATATAATGTAATATGTTATCCTATAAAAAGTATTGTATAATGTAAATATTTTTAGTATTTTAATGTTATATATCTTATATTTACATATAAGTGCTTATTCCATGAAATTCCTTGTAAAAATCCAATTAACTTCAACAAGAAAAGTGTCATATTTGGATAATGTGGTGACGGATGTGTTAAAGACATGAACGTATTTATAGCTTGATACAAGCGCCAGGTCACTCGCAAGTTACGGGTCACTTGAAAGAGTGCAGTGCATTTGCGGGCACGTGTTTAATCTGCAAATTAGCTGTTTTGAAAGTGCTCTTGCATAGACCGTCGCATTATTTGGTATTCAACTCTTGGTGTAATAAAATATTGCACACTGTAGATCGTGACGCTCGCCTCGACTGGAGTCGTCTCATGTCCGCTGGGAAATGCTTTGCTCTATTTTCTAACTAACTTTTGTCGTCTATAGTCTCTAGGTGAAATTAAGCGTACGGAGTCGAGACTTAGGCTGAGGTTTCATACACGCTATTCCGATTTTGCTTAGCAAAGGTTCTCAAAAAATAAAATTCGTTTTGCCAAAAAACTGAATATATAATAGGAACTAGTCAAATCTTGAGAGCGAGATTTTATGTTTTTAAAAACACAATTTATTACTTAAATATTACACGGGTCGATTTTTAGGCAGTGCAACTAACTTAAATTAACTTGAGCCGATATAGAGGCTCCTAACCTAATCGCTGCTCCCAATAAAATTCTCTATAATCTAATGCCCTCGTGCAGCGCCGTGCTCTTATTTATAAGCTAGCATTTTGTAAACAGGACCTTACTCAGCCCTCTTGCTATTCGCTGAATAATCCCCTGCCTCAGTCCAATATGCCTGGGCGAGGGGGATGCATAACTAACTTGAGTATAGCCATAGTATTTGCATAGCCAAATCTATGTTGACAAAATCAGTGACTTACCAAATCTTTTGACTGTCAATGAGTAATATATATTGTAATGTTTTAGTAGGGTCTAAGTTAACTTAAAGTTGCGTTTATAAATGTCAGCCTTAGACAATAAAGGTTGGGCTATTCCACCTTTTTTTTTTGGTGTCGGGGGAAAATCCTGCAAAGGACCATCAGGGCCGCTGTGAGGGCAGCAGCCCCGGTGTGTCAGACTCCTACTGACTCAAAGCCCCCGGGGTGTCCCTTTAATCGCTCCACCCGAGCCTGGGAATCCAAATTCATCCAGACGCCCGGAGAGCGAAATCGAGGCTGCCCCTCTGGGAGGGGTAAGAGTAAAGAATCCACCCTTCCAATATCTATCTCACAGGCGGCGCGCCGGACACTGCACACCGCCACCCTCTCATCCGGAGAGTAGACTCCCTCAAGTCTACTGTGGGCAATTCCACCAGTTTAAGATTACCTTACTTGCGATGGAATAAGCTATGTAGGGGATCTCTGACAAAATCCGAAATTAAGTTCAATTTTTTATTATCATTTTTTTATTTTAATAGCTTTAAAAGAGTGTGTACACATTTAACAAATAATAGAAAATTCAAATACAAATAATAAAAGTGAAATTCGAATGCAAAAAATGCTGGTGGTACAGCTGTTAGAGAACAAGAGAGCTTCAATACACATACTAAAAATTTTAGGTCATTTAACAGTAAATAAAATTAAAAACACTTGCTTCGAAAGAAGTTAGAAAACTATAAAATATATCTTGACTTTCATTATGAATGTTATTAAATGTTATTAAAAATACGTCATGAAGGAGCCTGTTTGCCAAAGTTGGTGCGGATATGTATTGTGGCAAATGATACAATATGAGCAAGGTCTTGAGCCTGAATGTGGTACTTTCAGCGGAATACTCTGAAGAATTTCCGGGCTATCGACCATTGCATTAATCATTTTGTACGGAAACATTATCTCATGAATAAATTTAATTTAATCATAGCGATCCCACCACGCGAGTCGGTAAACGTGGGATAGTCCAAAAATAGACTACGATTATCACAGTAGCGTTCATTCCATAGATGCATGAAAGCATTGCATGCCCTAACGATAAGTAAGTCTGGAATAAATTGCTTAAAGATAAACAAAAAAAGGACCATTTATATTCATATCTATTCTTTATTCACGACATGTATCTTTCCTATGAAAGGAATATAATATTTACTATCATAATATAATATTCAAATTAATTACACGAATTCTGCCTACCCTGTCCAAATATCCTATGCACGTCACTGGATTATCAATAGTAAAGAAAAACTTATCGACAATCGCAGTGATCATACCGGCCTGCACTAATATCTTTTCATGCTTTGTTTAAAGGACCACATATCATAGGACAGTGGGAAAGAGTTCACCGGAAGATCATTCCATAGTTTAACGATTTGGCAAAATTAAGAGTTAAGGAGCTTGTTACTCGTAGCCGGAATGTAGTTGCCGTATAGCTCGGACTCCGTAAACCCGCGCGTGTGGGTCCTTCTCCCTTTCATAAGGGAGAAGGTGGAGCAAGGTTGGTAAACTGAACAGCTTGTATTCGTCCAGCTGTTGTTAAGCCGTGGTGGCTGCCGGCAGAATAGAATAGCACCCCCCTCTTCTTGCTGAGGTGTCGTAAGAGGCGACTAAGGTATCTCTTTAACACCGCAATTCAACCAGGTGTTCAGAGAAGGAAAACTCGACCAAACCTGCATCCCGCTCCCTCCCGATTGTACTGGTTCTCCTTTCCATCGGGCCTGAGGGAGCTCGGACGAGAGAGTGCTTTTCTGGCTGCGCGTCCAGTTACGCACTTAAATATCACCTGCGCAATTGACTGTTTCCGAAAACTGGATCTCGAATTTCTTAACCGGTGTTGAAACAGTCGCTGTGGCCGAAACCGCCTAGGACATCATCATCATACGTCCAGCTGTTAATATAACTAGAGACCTTCTGTCATGTGTTACAATAATAGAGAAGCACAACAGCAAATATCACTGATAAGCTACGCTGGATATGATATCGGCGCGGCGAGGCTGTGGCGAATTGATTACAGGTCCCGCGGTCCCCGCCAATGCGCAGAAGTAGTCACCTTGGGGGTTTTAGTCGGTACAAGTCCGACACACCTCGGTCTCGCGCAACCTCCCAGTGCGGCCGAGACGGTCCTATGAGGATTATCCCCAAGTAAAAAAAAAAGGCTGGATATAATATAAATAATAGTTATTGAATGCGAAATATTAATGTGAACACCAATAACAATTAACGTATATTTCGCAATAATTATATTTTATGTTGGCAAGCATAAAAAGTTTTTTTTTTACACTGGCTGGACATAGTGACTACAGAATACCTGATGGTAAGTGCAATGTAGTCCAAAAACGAAAGCGACTATCAAAGGATGAAAATCCATTGATAGTCTACATCGTCACGTCGGCCCACATATACCACGACTGAAGGTCTCTAGGTATATGAGCTACTGGATATACACAAGCTGATCCCGAAACGCGACAAGCCGAAACTGGTCACTGTGATGGGCTTTACGCCCATGTACTGTGGTTGCAATCCAGACGGGCACCGACGCCCTGCCACCTCGCTGCTGCTCGTTTAGCAGCACCCAGGAGTCACGTGTAGGGAAACTAGGGTAAAGCCCACGGACACGAGCAGCTTCGACTCCCAAAAACAGGACAGACAGGAACACACACAGACACAGACAGGTGACAGGAAGGATAGGGCAGTGTGTGACAGTTAATGGCGGCGGCTTGAGCAGAAGTGTGGCGAAAAAGAAGGTGTTTGATATTGTGTTGGAGTTCTGTTAATGAATAACAAATAATTATGAGGTCGGAGTTTGATGCAATGGTCCGCACAGGTGTCAATTGATCCAGTACGAAGACTAAGGAGGGTTGGAATGGGAGACATCTTAAATGGCATGTTTACCAACTACCAGACAAGTTTTAGAGTTTATAAAAATATATTATTCTATCCTTTTAAAACATTTTTTTTTAATAATTTTTAAACGAACGCTTGACCTCAATCACACCTGGTGGAAGGTGAAGATGAGTTCGATGATGAAACGCGATCGCCCAGCAAATGCCTATTCACTCTTCTCTTAAAGACTCCCAGATCATAAGATCGCGGAAATATGGCCGCTGGTAGCATATTCCACTCCTTAGCCGTTCGCATGATAAATGTAGAAGCGAATCTTTTCGTGCGAATATAAGGAACATCCACCACATACGGGTGGTATCCGACACGATGTCTTGTGGTTTTGTGGTGGAATGGGGCTGGTGGAATCAAAGAATGTAGTTCCTGAGAACACTCTCCACCGTGCGACCGGTAAAAGACCGAGAGGCAGGCAACTCTACGTCGATGCTCAATGCTATGCATTCTAATTTTTGTCAAAGAGAATACATGTTATATACGGGCCGTCATGCCGTCGATGACTGTCAAAATATCCTCGTCCTTTGGCGGTCGCTACTGTTCTTGAATCCATAATATATCTCAGTGACGTGCATAGGGTACTTGGACAGGTAGGCAGAATTCGTGTTATTAATTTGGATATTATATTATTATGGTAAATATTATATTGGGCTCATGGGTAAGATAAATGGCGTGAAAATAGAATAGATATGATTTTTTTTTTGTTTAAATTTTTGTAGACTTATTTGTCGTAAGAGCATGCAATGCTTTCATGCATCTATGGAATGACCGCTACTGGTATATCTCATCAATGTGTGGTGATGTGGTGAGGTTTTTGAGGTTGTCCGAACTTGGTCATAACCATAGTACACAACTACAAAGACCGTTATAGTGACTCTCTTCGGCCTGTACTATTTCGGGATCAGTTTGTGAATATCCAGTTGTTCATATACCTCTTTTTTTTTACTTGGGGAAATCCTCATTGGACCGTCCCGGCTACACATGGGGATGGTAACCGAGGTGTGCCGGACTTTTACCGACTAAAACCCCAAGTTGACCTCATCGGCACTAAGACGGGACTTTGGGCCCTGCAATAAATTGTTCCACAGCCCCGCCGTGCGCTGCATCCCTTAAGCTCTGTCTCGCAGGAAAGCATTGCTGCCCACAGTTGCTCATATATCTAAAGACCTTCCGTCGTGGTATATTGGGGCCGATATAGCGGTGGCGACTGCTTTGTGCTTTCCATCGTGTAACTTGTGGTGCAACGTAGTTACTTTGTGAAGCCAGTATAAGAAAATGTAAGCCGTGGTGGCTGCCAGCAGAATAGAATAGCACCCCTCTCTTCTTGCTGAGGTGTCGTAAAAGGCGACTAAGGTATCCCTTTAACACCGCAATTCAACCAGGTGTTCAGAGAAGGAAAACTCGACCAAACCTGCATCCCGCTCCCTCCCGATCGTACTGGTTCTCCATTCCATCGGGCCTGAGGTAGTTCGGACGAGAGAGTGCTTTTCTGGCAGCGCGTCCAGTTATGCACTTAAATATCTCCTGCGCAATTGACTGTTTCCGTAAACTGGACCTCGAATTTCTTAATCGGTGTAGAAACAGTCGCCGTGGCCGAAACCGGCTAGGACATCATCATAAGAAAATGATATCTTCTAAGCTACACAATGGATTTTAACACTAATCATACCAACACTTTTTAGATACCTATTTCCTGCTTGAATGGATGTTAGGAAGGAAATAAACATAATAATATAATTTATTATATAAAAAAAACTGTATATTAACCATTTCTATTACAAAAGTAAAAATTATAAATTTTAATTATTGCTCATTGCATTTTTTTACATATAAGTGTGTCCATTGTACATTTTCCGCAAACATATTTTTACATTTAGAGCAAATTTTGTTGATTTTATTTTCTTTACAGTATCCTATTTGACACTTCTTACGGTTGATAAGCATCTGTAGGAGACTATAACACAACGATTCTTTCGTGTTTGTTTTCTTTTGGTTGTTCACGGGCTTCTCGAAAATCGGCGCCAAGTTCAAGTATTACTCAAAATAAATAAAACAAAAAACTGAATTAATTGTAGGTTAATTAGTTAGAAAAAGTCATGAAGTCAAATGTGCAAAAACAATAAGATGATACTTGTATTTTCAATGCAAAAGTTCAAAATGGGTCATTTAACCCGTTATGGTATGTTTAGTGTTAATGCTGTTTTCACCATTAACAAATATGTTCCATATAATTTATATTCATAATGTGTTTGTATTAAATTAAAAAATAGCGGTGTTATCATTACCTGAATCAGTATAAAAATATATAAGGAAAAATTGAGGTACTACATGATATAAAATTTGGACTAGTTAACCTTACTCTGCAGTTTTACAGCTTTCACGAGAGTTCGTACCTTGAATGATATTGCACACGACAGAAATGTTAATTTCAATGAAAGATATTTGTTTTTTTTTTATGATTTACAACAAGCATACGTTTGACTACAACAACGCCTGGTGGAAGGTGAAGAAGATGAGTCCGAAGCTGCTCGCGTCCGTAGGCTTTACCCTAGTTTCCCTACACGTGACTCCTGGGTGGGGCTAAACGAGCAGCAGCGAAGTGGTAGAGCGTCGGTGCCCTTCTGGATCGCGACCACAGTACATGGGTGTAAAGCCCGTCATAGTGACCAGTTTCGGCTTGTCGCGTTTCGGGATCAGCTTGTGCATATCCAGTAGCTCATATACCTAGAGACCGTCAGTTGTGGTATATGTGGGCCGACATGACGATGTAGACTATCAATGGATATATATCCTTTGATAGTCGCTTTCGTTTTTAGACTACACTGTACTTACCATCAGGTACTCTGTAGTCACTGTGTCGAACAAGTGTAAAAAAAAAATTCACTCTTCTCTTAAATACTCTCCAAGTCATAAGAACGCGGAAATATGTTCGTTGGAAGCATATTCCACTCCTTGGCTGTACGTATAATGAATTTAGAAGCAAATCTCTTTGTGCTGATATAAGGAACGTCCAACACATACGGATTGTATCCGACACGGCGTGTGGTTTTATATTGAAATGAGGCTGATGGAATTTGAGAATGTAGCCCCTGAGGAGACTCTCAAAGTCTCTTGCATAGTGGATTGTGCAATCGGAAAAGAGTGCGAGGCAGGTTACTTTCCGTCGATGCTCGATGTTCTGCATTTTCGCCTCAATTATAGAGTCACCGCCAGCAATTCTACGAGCCCTAAGATCAATAGAGTCCTGAGTAGTGATGAAAATGCCCGGAAATTTTCCCAAAGTGCCCAAAACTTCCGAGAACATTTCGTAAATTCCCGGGAATATTCCCAAGGAAGTTTTGGGCACTTTGGGAAAATTCCCGGGCATTTTCATCACTAGTCCTGAGCGGTCAACTGATATGTAGCAGACTCGACTCATAGTTGACAAAAGTATTCCACACCCGATCGCACCTATGCCTGATACAGGTTAAGAAGTTACGTTGAAATTATTTACACAAATTCAGGCTTATTGCCATCTCTGTTTTCTTATTAAGCATTTAGCATTGACCAATGCATAGAGCGGTTTTGGTGCTGGAGATACAGCCACAAATGTATATTTGCTCACCCCGAAAAGGATATAACGCGAAGATATATTATTATTATCTTTTTATTTATCTTATTAACAATATTTTAACATTTTAAAATATATACATAAATTAAAAAAAATATATATATGTGGAATATGTTATGAAATCTCCCAATTATTTGTATATTTTTGTTCAAATTTATAGTTCGAAGCTGGTATTACTATGAAACTGTGCAAAAGACGAATGACGTTTAGTGATAAGTTAGTTTGAAGGTGGTGGTAGAAAAAATGTATTATAAGGAGAATGATGTGTTACTTTGGTTTCCATATTTAAAAATTAAAATAAAATAGTTTTGAAGAAAAGTATCTCTTTCCTCGATCTCACATATATACATTTTAAATTATAAAAACATGTAGACCTACGAGAGCGAGGTCTAAGTCACAAGCAAACGTAGCTAGGAGCTCAGAGTGAGGAACTTCCTAACAATGCAGCCCATGTAGAGTTATACTGCCTTCTGTATCCGGCCCCTGATCCTACAACCAAGCCAGATCCTCTTAAGACGGATTGAGTCTCTTTGCAATTACCTCGTTAGTCGATACAGCTCTCGGGACAATAATCCTTGAATATACATCCCATATGCTGGTAGTCTCGTGTGTGAGGTCTACATATTTTATTATTATTATACTGTTTGCATTGAATTTAATATGCATAGAAACGAAGCAGGCACGGTTATTGCACAATATTTTTGTAATTTAATCATATACTACTTTGTAAAATAATCTTATGTGTGCCAAGGCAAGGTGTCGATGAACTCAATTAATGTTCTCCGTCCGTTCTAATAAATAATTTAAGCACCTTTATCTATATCAGAGGTTGCCAAACCTTTATTTGTCGTAGACCCCTTTCAAAGTTTTGTTGCCGTTGCTACATTTTTACCATAATCCCAAAATTCAACAAAAAAATACGAATCTCGATAAAAGATGATATTAGGTTTTACGACTCTAGGTACAAGTCCTTTGACGACCGTGGTAATTTTTTTTTCAGTAGTCTCTGATAAACGTCAAAACCAACAAACTAAACGACGCGTAGTCACGCCACTCCATCAAAAAAAATCACCGATTCCTCATAGCACTTTGCCATCCAGGCATCTTGATGCTGTCCAGAGCCAACACCAACCCAAAGATCCAGGACAAAACGTCCAGAAGACCACAACAACGACAAATCAGCAACTCTCCGATGACGGAAACTGAGGGTACAAACATTCGCGTTCAAAGCTTAGAAGTCTATCTGAATACCAGATGTGGTGCCCCAGGGCTCGAAGGGTAGAAATAATTTTGCTATTACTAAACAAAATGCCAAATTACAGTTTTCATAACGCTTATTTCGAAATGAACGTATTTTAAATTTAAATGGAAATAACTTTTAAATATATTTAGATGTACGTTATTGTATATAACGAGCCCCATAAAAGAATTAAAGCCTTTTTAAGCCGGTCATTAGTAAACTCTGGTTTGTTTTAATTTATAGTATTAACACTATGCCATAAGCAGATGCAGATTTTGTCGTATGTACATATATGGCTCACGCCTTTATTACGTACTTACGTATATAACAGAATATACTTACGTATATAACAGAATATACTTGCGTATATTCTGTTAGAATTGTTTCAAATGCCGAAGTCTTTATAGCGTTCTGTAATTGAAACTCTAGTCCTTAAAATATTATATAAAAACGTCCAAACCTAAAGGGCTGATAGATGGACGGCATAGCTCACTGTAAACAGGATTCTCCAATTCCAGTGCGTTTAAGAGATACTTAGAATATTTAATTCTTTTTAGGAAAACCGGAATAACTTTAAGTTTTTTATTAATTTACAAAATTTTGGGATGTAAATTGTCTAGTACTATGTTTTAAGGTAAATTATGAATATTAGAAATTCATCACTGAAACCATTGTATTAGTAAAGTTATATGCAAAAATGGTGATCTATTTTCACTTATTCTAATAATTTGTTAAAGTACAAAAGTCAATATCTTTAAAAAAATATACGGTACTCAATTTGTCCCGTTATTTAAAAAACTGGAGTAAACTATTTTGTTTCTAATATAGTACAACACTTCTAATTTCCCAAGTATCTCTTAAACAGGTTATAATTAGAGAATTCTATTAACTATAGAGCTACTATTCCATTATCAGCCCTTTAGCTTTGAACGTTTTTATATAACAATTTAAGGCAGTATATGTACAGGTAAAAGTTACAACCGAAACTCAAAATACTTTTAAGTTATACGCCAGCAAGTCACATTAGCAGTTTTCTATATATTTCGAACACAAATCATAATGGTACTAAACGGTTGCTAATGAAATACGGCTGTTGTAGCGACCAAATAAAGCGACTAAGAGCATTTTAGTACAAGTCATGATTAACAGATACATGACAGGGCATGGCCTCTAGCCTGAAGTCGCTTTCTCCTAAAAATTCTTTGAATATGATGCACAGACGGGCAGCATCTTGTGAGTAAAGTTATTATTTGTTAAAATAATAAATTTACTCACATATTTATTATATCACATATTTATTTCCCTTATTTATTTATTTGTTGGGAGTCGAAGCTGCTCGCGTCCGTGGGCTTTGCCCTAGTTTCCCTACACGTGACTCCTGGGTGGTGCTAAACGAGCAGCAGCGAGGTGGTAGGGCGTCGGTGCCCGTCTGGATCGTGACCACAGTACATGGGTGTGAAGCCCGTCATAGTGACCAGTTTCGGCTTGTCGCGTTTCGGGATCAGCTTGTGCATATCCAGTAGCTCATATACCTAGAGACCTTCAGTCGTGGTATATGTGGGCCGACATGACGATGTAGACTATCAATGGATTTTCATCCTTTGATAGTCGCTTTCGTTTTTGGACTACACTGTACTTATCATCAGGTACTCTGTAGTCACTATGTCGAGCCAGTGTAAAAAAAAAATACCGGTTTTTGCTTCTGTTCACGTTGGGCACAATATATAAGCGTAAAGGGAACACAACCACTAATGTATCCCTGCTTACCCCGATTGGGATATAATGTGACTATATATTATTGTTAAATTAAGGAATTAAGGAACATGCGTTAATGTTAAAAAAAACATTTCAGCATGTCAGTAAGAGGAAAAATATAGTATACCTACTTTTTATTTATTCACTTGGCATAGTGACCATACCACCCACGCCTGAGATTAAGGTTGTTGCAGTCCAAAAAACAACTATCAACAGTAAATAAAAACATTCAATGAATGTAAGTGAGCATTAAAAAATATAAAAACCAAAAAAAATATCTAACACGCTACTTCGCAATTTACGTCTTTATTTCTTCAAAACTATAGAAATTATGAATTAGCAATAAATAAATCAAGTATTTTACGTAATTGTTACGCGATTTTGTGTTCTCGCTCGCTCTCGTGTAGATTTATATATCCGTCTCCTTCACGTTGACCCACCGTTAGCCGATATTGAGATTCGATAAACTTTCTCGTTTAATTATTGATTTAGTTTCGGTTCGATTTGTTGCCTAACTGTAAATATTTGTGTTTTATCTTCATATTATTTCATTTAGGTTAGTGTGCCTTTTATTTGGCAGAATAATCTGCTAATAAAGGGATTTATAGAAAGGATAGTAAAACCACAGTGTTTCTAGGTTGTGTGGTAGTTTCTTGTTTTCAATGATCATATAATATAAATCACACTCTAATATTAATAATAAAAACTAGTAACTCACTGCATCCGATTATAATAGGTGGAAATACGTATGTAGAAAACATGTACCAAGTTTAGATTTTGTTTCACGCACTCCTCTCAATTCGTCAAAATACAGATATAAAGTGTAAATAAATTTGTGTTTAAAAAAAGACAATAAAGAAAGATCCATCGGTAGTCGCAGCAATCATACCGATCTGCATAAATATCTCTTCACGCTATGCTTAAAGGAACCCATATCATAGAATGGTGAGAACACGCTCGCTGGAAGACCATCCCACAAGCCAACACGGCAAAAATAAGAGTTAGAGAAGTTCTGCCATTAACTTCTGTAACTGACCTGAGTGTAATAAAAACGACCTGAAAATACAGTTTTTTAGGGTCGTTGATTGGTCAGTCAATAAATAAGTCAGGATTTTTCGTTTTGTATGATAGGTAATAGAGTTTATTGGTATTGAGGTTCCGGATTAGAGCACGTGCCTGACCTACACACAACAATGGCAGGTGTTATCCAACCTCAGCGCTCTCATTGGCTTACATAAAGATGCCGCTCTCTCGTAACACATTACGTAATATACACATACAAAGTATAAACCCACAGTGTGCGCATAGATCGGTTGCATTATTTGAAATATTTTAATTAATCGGTAGATAATATTATTTACTTATTTATTTATTTTACTAGCTGTCCCGGCAGACCTTGTTCTGCCCTATTTCTCTAAAATAAAGTCACATTGTTTTTTTTTTAATGTTAATAGCTTCCCCGTCAGATTTTATTTTGCCAAAACTTATTGGCCTGTCGGCTGTTTTTTGAAAATTGTTTGAAGGAACCGGGCCTTAATGCTATATGTATAAAAATTGACAAATACTGACATTAATATTTATACGTCACTCAATTGTTTTGCTTCCCGGAACCTGTCCACTAACATTTAAACTTAAATGGTGGTATGGTGTTAAAGTTCAAATTGACTTTTAAATATTATTACGAATTTTTTGTATGTGAATATATAAGTGTTGTTTTTAGACTTTTCAGACAATTTTTTTAATTTTTCTTACCGTAATAACCTTCCCCAGACTTCAACAAACACAACAAAAAAGAAATCAGCCAAATCGGTTCAGCCGTTCTCGAGTTTCGCGCTTATCAACACATTTAGCGATTCATTTTTATATTATAGATTATTAAAAGACAATTATGAAATGGTTCGAGGTGGGGCAAATAATACCCCCCGCAATCCCCGACCCCTGCCAGTGCAAGTATCAGTCCTTTTGTTTCTTAATTAACATATATAGATTAATCCAATAAAAAAAATGTTTACAGAACAATGTAAATATAATCTATCGCATAAACAGCGATATGTACACGAAAAACGACTTTTGACCTCAAAACATAGTAATAATGTCTTATGAGACTTTTGAGTTAACTTTAAAAAAACTTCGAAATAAAAGCTTGTAGAAATTATCAGCCTATATTATTTATGAAAAACTTGGCTCGCTTTTTTACATATTTTATTCAGTGGTTAAGCTAGGTGATGAGTTCGTCTACCGCCCTGAGAATTTGGAGACCGGGGCGCGAGTCGGGCTTGCCCCACTCCCTGACTTTTCATAAGTTAATTCAAAAGTCTCATAAGATATTTTTGTACGTCTTAAGTTATACAAGGTCAAAGGTTGTTTTTTGTGAAGATTTCGTTTCCTATATGATAAATGACTTTTAGAAAGTTGTAGAGCACAAATTCTCTAAAAATTGTGTTGTCTTTTCATAAATAATGTTTTCATTGGATTAATCCATATAATTGAGAAACAAACGCAAAAGTACTGGGGGGCGATGACGCCAGACAGCAGTTGTAATTACGCCTAGAAAAATTTGAAGATCCGACGCTGGTGATGAAGGTAATTATAATAAATAATTTAGGCTTCATAAACGCGGATATATTTAAAAAAAATGTCAGGTGTGAAGTGAAACTTTGTAAATACTTGATTTGCCTTAAATGGCTATTTACTAAGAAAATATAGAAATTAATTACTTAAAAACGATTTAAAAAATTCTCGTAATTGAGATGTTCTTCTGATTTTTGATAATTATAATTAATATTAATAAAATTTGATTTTTTCTAGATCAAGTATGGGTTTAGGCACCATACGCTCTCCGGTGAAGGAAAATATATTATATACCATATATAATACGTAAGGAAACCCGCATAGTATCTAATAGAAATGCCATATGGTGTGTACTAGTGCTGTGAGCACGGCGATCAGCTGCGCCACTGGTCACGTTGGGCACGACATAAAAGCGCAAAGTTGATACAGTCGCTATTGTATGTCTGTGCATCATGAATGGGATTTAGCGACATCAGTAGCGTTCATTCCATAGATGCATGCAAGCATTGCATGCCCTTATCTATACTAATATTATAAAGCTGAAGAGTTTGTTTGTTTTTTTGTTTGAACGCGCCAATCTCAGGAACTACTGGTTCGAATTGAAAAATTATTTTTGTGTTGAATGGACCATTTATCGAGGAAGGCTTTAAGCTATATAACATCGCGATACAATTTTTAGGAGCGATGAAATTATGGAAAATGTGAAAGAAACGGGGAGAATTATCCATCTATGAGGGCTTCCATTGCGTGCGCTGCGAAAACGGTTCAAGATACGAAAAATATATGTATGAAAGAATTATTCCTCTTGAAATGATCTAAAAAAATGTCCGCGACAGTATATGTCTATCTTTTAAGATTAACTCACTAGAACCGTTTTTATGGTAATCAAATTTGGTCGAAATTAATGCATTATTTGTTAAGAGTTGTATCAACGTAATAATATTAATCTTTATCCAAATAAATGTGTTGTTGATTAAGAGTATTTAATTGTGAACAAAATTGTCTTTGACATCACTTAATTTCAATCAACATCTTAGAAGATATTACAATAACTTATATAGCAAAACGACGTTTGCCGGATCAACTAGTGGGTGACAATGGGTAAAGGCTAATAAAATCTTATTGAAGGAATATAAAGCGAGGAACTTGAAAATCCTTGACTTGAAATACATGAATACAGTGGTATTTAAAAGAAAGGGATTTGTAGGCATGGAGCGAACTGATGTAAGATTCTTTCTATGTACCTCAAAATTAATTCAATATGATAAAATCATTCTAATAAGATCAATTCGATCTTACAAAACTTTTCTTTCCTCTTTAATCTTAATATATCGTCACATTATATGCCATTTGGGGTGAGCAGATATGTATTAGGGGCTGTATCAACTTGGATATCTTTATTGTCTATATATCTTTGTTCTTTTGTTGGAATTTTCTACATATCGCAGTCCGAAATATAACCCTACGACTTGGAAGGGTTAAGTAAATACAGCCTTAACGCGTAATTAACGAAAGTCTATGCTTTTACTCACGGGAATAATTACTATAGAATTGTACGTAGGGTTGACACTCCTAATTTAATGCCAAATAGTTTTGATAGTTTTACTTTGTCATTAATAGAAGTATCAGAATAAACCTTTAAATTTTTATTATCTTTTTTTGTTTTTACATTTAATTTACGTTTTTTTTTAATTTATATGTTTTATTACAATTAGTGATGTAATAAGCCAGAAACTTGTCTTATCGAATTCTACTAAACTAAATAATACTAAACAAGCTATTACATATAATAAACAAATTGACTGCAAGTGTAATAGCGATACTACAATAAGAAAACCTACGACAAGAGCAGAAGTATAAGAGAATATAAATGAAATAAACTACTTGTAACTGATAGATCTCTAATATCGATCTTTTGATGTTTATGGTATCAATTTTTTTAAGTGTCACCCCTAGTTGTATCGCTGGAGCAAGACGGACCTTCACCTGCGTCCGGACGCGAAGGCATAGGATCTGATAATTATTATGTGAATGTGCGTGGGAAATGTATTGTGCATTCTTCACATCAGTAGCGTGCGTCTCATATAGGTTTAAAAGCACTTTCGGGGTGAGCAGATATTTATTACATAAATTTTATTTCATTATATTTTTGAAATCTTTAAATAAGTACCTCAAAATCCCAAAGATTTCGACGCTAATAAAAAAGACAAACCATTAACTAAAATCAACTTTAAAATATGAAGAGCGTTTCTACTACCGGGTGTTCACCTGATAATTTCGTATCTGTTATTCAAGGGCGTAAACTTACTATCTTCTATTAGCGATGGAAATAAATAAATTATCATTGTTTGTGGCGGACCGCAGCATTGTCTTCAGATGAAAGTTGGAGTATTATTGTGCAACGAATCTTCGGAAGAAAGCTTTTGTACGCAATATATCTCTATAATATAAAAATGCATCATTAAATGTGTATAAGCGCGAAACTCGAGAACGGCTAAACCGATTTGGTTGATTTCTTTTTGTTATGTTTATTGAAGTCTGTGGGAGGTTATTACGGAGAGAAAAATAAAAAAAATTGTTTGAAAAAGTCTAAAAACAACACTTGTCAATATTCTCATACAAAAAATTCGTAATAATATTTAAAAGTCAATTTGAACTTTAACACCATACCATAACGTTTAAATGTCAGTGGACGGGTTCCAGGAAGGCAAAACAATTGAGTGACGTTAGTATCGTATAAATATTATCAATATTTGTCAAATATAGAAGATATTCACTAGAAATAGTTTATATGGCAGGACGTTTGCCGGGTCAGCTAGTTTATAATAATAGTATATCGTCACGCTATACTCTTTTTGGGGTGAGGAGAGATACATTGGTGGTTGTATCCATTTTGCGTTTATATGTAGTGCCTCACGTGTTATAGCATCAATATTTATCCTTTTCAATGTATGATCGACGTGTTTTTTAAAGAAACAAAATCTTTTTATTTATGAACCGATTGAAATAAAATTAGCACTGAATGTTAAAGGGAGCTTTTCACAATATGTTAGTAAAATCCGCATCTATATCAGTTAAGCCGTTTCTGAGATAAGCGGGCACAAACACGTACAGATATTAAGAAATTGATTTCTTATATGTAATGATATTTGCTAAGGGTCTCACCGGGCTTCTAATGAAATCTTCTTTTTATACTAGTTCGATGAAGTGACTGTATCGCACTTGATGGAAAGTACTGTAAAGTTCAAGAAGAGCAACCACCGTCAAGGGATGCTAATCCGTTGGCAGTCACTGTTGCTATGTAGATCCGCATGTACCACGATGTAAGGTCTAAATAGATGTATGAACCGGGGATGTTACGGAGCTTCGACTCCGATAAGTCGGAACTTCCGATTGTTATTACTCCTCCGGTTCCGACTTCGGTTCCGAAACTTCTTAATCGGACGTATTCATCGGAGATCACCACCACTATTGTACTCAATTAATTTGATTTCATTTTATATGTCGTTGAAACAATATCAATTAATCAAACAATCAGTGCTACTTAATTTGTAGAAGACATTTTTAAAAATTTAGATTAAAAAAATATGATTAAAATTATTAAATTTAAAACTAAATGTACATTTCAATTTTACATTCAATTATGTAAAATAGAAATTAACACAAAAACAACCCTGGAGCAAATTTGATTTAATTTGTTCACTGTTATGAGAAAATGTTAGTAAGAAACACAGCAATTTTTATTGTCTGTGTATTTGTAAATTTATCACTTTCTAATTAAAAAGGTTCACTGAATAATGTTTTTATTTGTCCCTTAATAAAACTATTTTATTCTGCCGTCACTTGTGACTGACATTGATCCTGAAACGCAACAAACCGAAGCGAGTCACTATTACAAACTTTATACTAGCCACTTTACACTGCTTTGTGCGATTAATTACCTTACCTTCTCAGAAAGCAAAAATTGGAAAACTTTTAAATGCGTTTCCGAATGTAATTGACAGAAAAAAAATCCAAATCATATCTATACACTGATGATTGGATCCAACATTGGTGTAAATATTTGTCGCTAATGAGTGTCCAATGTTAATTTTTGTTTAGTTTACATAAGCCGCGTTGCGAACAGTTTGGACACGAGAGTGCGGTGTTGTGAAATATTTGTAGAAATTCACTAGAAGGTCGCTTAGTGGTGTAATGGCTAACTGGAATGGCCAAACGAATTCTCAAAACCGTAACTTTAATCGTAATGGAATTTAGACCAAATATAAACGTAATATTTTACAAGGGGCAGGTTAGAAATTTAATTATGATGTACAAAAATCATATCTTTAATCAATACAGTCCTTTAGGCTGAGATATCTCGACGCTATGTTACGCGAAATGTCGTAGGTTCGAATCCTAGCACATACCTGGTTTTTTTCAAATTATATACCGTTTCAGGCACAACAGGCTCACCGGTGAATTAAAACATCTTAAAAAATTCGCATGGTATATAATATATAAATATATATTACTATAACACCAAAGAATATCGCTTAAACCAAATAGTCTTTCACCCCTCGATATTATTATTAAACCTAACTAGTCTCGTCTCAAGGAAGTTACTTTCACAAAAAAAAAAATATTTAGTATTCCACGTGTGTTGCTAAGAAACATCTGAGAATAAATCGTTTTTTTTGTTTATTTGCGTATAGTATGACCAGATTATAAAGTTCTATCTATGTACCTAATCACTGTATCAATTATCCAACATTATAACATTTAAATTATAACCAAAACAGTAATGTCCTTTTTACGGCAGGACCAAATGGTATTGGGCAGGAAAGGCCTATAAAATTCCCCTGACGACATCGACGAGTCTTCAAGGTGCTCACAAAACCGTCTTGAATACATATAAATGACTCGCGATTACATTTCTGGGAATCAGAATGTAGTTAGCTGATGCTAAGAATCGAATCTAGGACCTTTAACATTGTAACTACAAACCAGAAATGGGCAAAATGTAATCATTATTAACGATTACAAAATGTAGTCACAAGTGACGGCAGAATAAAATAGTTTTATTAAGGGACAAATAAAAACATTATTCAGTAAACCTTTTTAATTAGAAAGTGATAAATTTACAAATACACAGACAATAAAAATTGCTGTTTCTTATTAACATTTTCATAGTACTGTGAGAAAGCGATTACCTGAGCTACTGGTCGCGTAGTTCACGACATTTAAGCGCAAAGTGGATAAAACCACTATTGTATGTCTGCTCACATAGCGTGATAGCGTGAAGATATGTTATTTATTATATCTTAAATTTGATCCCATTTTAATATGGTGCAGGATTGATACATGTATTCGAAAGTATAAGCCAGAACTTTTGAATTGACAACAGCATAATTCATTTCCCTCTACATCTCCCTCGTGTGTAGACAGATGTTGAGGATCGAGACTGTTTCCAAGCGTATATAAGGTTTTTTTTTTGATAGCCCGGGGGATATTGTTGACGGACCTCAGGGAGCTTTTTGATTGTCGGACTTGCACCGACTAAAACCCCCGGGGTCACACAGCGCTCTCGCCTGGATAAGTTGGGCGACACGCTCCCTCAAGCGCATCGCCGGCGTATATCAAGTTGGGTCAACAGAACCTAACACAACACAACACAACACAACCTAACTTGGGCAAATAAAAGCTGTTGTTCACAAAGTGTTGGATATATCACAAACCGTTATCCTCCAGTGAACATTGTCCAGTGAACAAATTAAATCAAATTTGCTGCAGGGTTGTTTTTGTGTTAATTTCTATTTTACTTAATTTAATGTAAATGTAAAATAAAAAAAACCTTTTAGTAATAAATTTAAATGTACATTTAGTTTTAAATTTAATAATTTAATCATATTTTTTTAATCTAAATTAAAAAAAAATGTCTTCTACAAATTAAGTAGCACTGATTGTTTGATTAATTGATATTATGTTTCAACAACATATAAAGTAAAATCAAATGAATTGACTACAACAGTGGTGGTGACCTCCGATGAATACCTCCGATTAAAAAGTTTCGGAACCGAAGTCGGAACCGAAGGTGTAATAACGATCGGAAGTTCCGACTTATCGGAGTCGGAGTCGAAGCTCCGTAGCTACAAACTACGATATCAGGTCGTCTTTTTATGGTATACATTTTATTCAACAAAAATCGATAGGAACAAAGTAGGATAATGGCACTTTTAAATGTCATTAAGCTCGTGTCGAGACCGTGTGGTGTCAATGTGAAAACAGATTTAGAATGTCGCCAAATAGTTTCGTTCCTTAAAATGTTTTAAATATAAAGTGGAATGTCTAATTAGTTAGGCAAGTAAAAGCGAAGAATTCAGAGGTGTTTGACCTTTCGGCGGTATGTTTTCTAAACTAATTAAAGCGGTAAATGTGATTGCAATTTGCAGTATTAGCAGAAATATCTCGATTACGGAATTATAGGCGCGCGTCGTATTCTCGCAGCCGCGATTTGGTAGCTGTGATTCGTGCTTGCATTTATATGGAGAGTTGTTTGACGGCCTGATAGCGCAGTTTGTAGTGACCCTACTTACGATGCTCAGGTCCTGGGTTCGAGTCCCGGTTAGTGATAAACTTTTCTGTGATGAGCAGATTAGTTTGTCATGAGTCATGTTTGTATATATGTATTTAAGTATGTATATCTTTGTCTAATACTCATAGTACAAGCGCAAGCTTAATTTGAGACTAGGTCAATGTGTGTAATTGTTATTAAATATTATTGTTATTATCATTTATTCAACATAATTAGAATATCATTACATTTTAAAATAAATACATATAAACAACATATAAATTTTAAAATATAAAAACATGTAGACCTACAGGGGCGAGGCCTAAGGCCCAAGCCACCAGTAGTTAGGAGCTCAGAGTGAGGAACCACCTAACAATGCGTGCCGTATCGAGTAGAACTGCTTTCTGTATCCGGCCCTTGATCCAACAACCAAGCGAGAGCCTCTTAAGGTGGTAATCGAGGCTCTTTGCGATCAGCCCATTAGTCGATACGACTATTGGGACAATAATCGTAGAATCCCATCCCACATGCTGGTAATTTTTAGTTTTTATTATTATTATAGGCGATTGAGCGCCGCTGTCAGGCGGTGTGTCGGTACATCGCGACCTTTTCCTTTTTATTTGGGGAAATCCTCATTGGCCCGTCCCGGCTACACATAGGGGATGGTAACCGGGGTGTGCCGGACTTTTACCGACTAAAAACCCCAAGTTGTCCTCTACTAAGTAGGGACTTGGGCCCTGTAATCAATTGCTCCACAGCCCCGCCTTGCAACGGTATATAGCGACTCATCCCGATGAATCTGAGATGAATGGGATCAGCCACGTCGGGGTTCTCTGCGTTGGTCTTAGTTAACGGACTACCAGAAGTTCTCGGGCAGTAGACTTTAGGGGGTCTGCTGCCCGGATGAAAGGGAGGAGGTGCACGGTGTCCGGCGCATCGCCTTGGAGAGAGGTTTTGGAGGGGTGGACTTTACACCTTCCCCTCCCAGAGAGGTAGCCTCAACGAGGCTTCTTGTTCCTTTGGTGTCTGGATGAATTTGGCTTCTCAGGCCCAGGTGGAACAACCAGAGAGACACCCCGGGGCTTTTAGGCAGTAGAAGTCTTGACAAACCGGGGTCGCTGCCCTCACAGCGTGTCTGATGGTCCGATGCAGGATTTTGCCCCGGGATACAAAAGTAAAACTTTCAGAAGTATACTGTGTATAGAATGAAATGCATTCTGGCATCAGTAGTGTGCACCAGTAAACATGTCGCGCCAAGTGTGGCTTTTTTTATACTGGTACAGCAAACCACACTCACTATGATGATGATGATGATGTCCTAGCCGGTTTCGGCCACGGCGACTGTTTCAACACCGGTTAAGAAATTCGAGGTCCATTTTCGGAAACAGTCAATTGCGCAGGAGATATTTAAGTGCATAATTGGACGCGCAACCAGAAAAGCACTCTCTCGTCCGAGCTCCCTCAGGCCCGATGGAAAGGAGAACCAGTACGATCGGGAGGGAGCGGGATGCAGGTTTGGTCGAGTTTTCCCTTCTCTAAACACCTGGTTGAATTGCGGTGTTCAAGAGACACACACAGTCACTATAGTGACACATTAATATACAGAAACAAAAGAAAAATATAAAAACATATAAACATGGCGAAAATGGGACATTCATAAGCTTAAAGCCACAGAGGAAGTCTGCAGCGCTGATTTTCGTGAAGGACCCCGGGCATGTTTCATCTTATTAAGCAATAAAAAACACAAGAAATAGCATAACGAATAGCTTAAATAATTTTAAGTATAAAGTATAATAATAAGTTTAGATAATAACAATACACCCACTCAAAAAATAAACAATACCAAAATAAACTATTACATACAATAAAAAAATCGACTACAAAATGTAATAGTGATACTATAGCAAAAATATATGTATACCTAAAACAAGATCAAAAGTATAAGAGAAAATAAATGAAATAGACTACTTGTAACCATAGATGGGCAAAATGTAATCAGAATAATAAAAATAATTAACGATTACATTTTACGTTTTTTACCATTAATATGACTGCATTTTGCTCATTTATGTTTTAAACACTACAAAATCCCAGATTGTATACACATTTATGATTTCTTAATGTTTTAAATGGACTACTTTGAAAGTACAGGGAATCCACCATAAATATATCAGAATATTAAGGAATATATACACGAACTCAAAAGCAAAAGTAAAAATGGAAAGAATAGGTCCAGAATTCCCGGTAGAAAAAGGAGTGAGACAGGGCGACCCAATTTCTCCAAAACTTTTTTCTGCAGTTTTACAAATGGTTTTTAGTACACTACTCTGGGAGAATAAAGGAATAAATATCAATGGAGAGAGCTTAAGCCATTTAAGATTCGCAGATGATATAGTTCTTTTCTCAGAATGTTCAAATTCTCTAGAAAATATGATGAATGAATTAGCAACGGAAAGTATGAAAGTTGGGCTGACTATGAACACCACTAAAACGAAAATACTTACAAACTCAGAAGAACATCATATCAGAGTTAACGGGGAATTAATCGAGTATGTAAATGAATACATATATTTAGGGCAATTAATTTCAACAAAAGATAGCACAAACAAAGAAATAGAAAGAAGGGTGACCAATACTTGGAAAAGATATTGGTCACTCAGCGAGGTTATGAAAAACAGGGATCTACCAATACACCATAAAAGGAAAGTATATAATACTTGTATATTGCCGTGTATGACATATGCTTGCCAATCCTGGGCACTTACAAATAAACAATTAAATAAGCTAAAAGTTTGCCAAAACGGTATCGAAAGGAGTGTATTAGGTGTGAAATTAAAAGATAAAATTAAAAAACAGATCACAAAAGCAAAAACTAAATTTAAAGATGTCGAAACTACAGTAAAAAGGCTTAAATGGCGTTGGTCAGGCCATATGTTGCGTGACAACAAACGAAAATGGACCAGAAACATTACGGAATGGTATCCCAGAAACGGAAAAAGAAATAAAGGAAGACAAATCAAGAGATGGGAAGATGATTTAAAAAAGACGGCAGGAAAAACATGGCTAAGGGAAGCTAGAGATAGAAGAAAATGGAAATCCTTAGAGGAGGCCTATGTCGGAAGACAAGTAGAGTAGTAAAAAAAAAAAAAAGTATGTAAAATATTCTATAATAAAGGCTTATATTATTATTATTATTATTATTATTATTAATGTTTTAAATGGATTTAATCATGATTACAGAGCAAGAAAATTAAAATTACGACTACATTTTGTAATCGTTTATCATTAATCTGATTATATTTTGCCCATCTCTGATCATAACTACGCCGACCTTGTAGGAAAATTGTGCGAAACGACATCGCCCTCTGAGGGCTTAGACAAATTATTATTCGGTAAACGATAATGTTAAAAGAATAAGCTTTCATTCATCATTAATCAGATTACATTTTGCCCATCTCTGCTTGTAACTAATAGATTATTAACTGTTGTGGCTGGTATCAATGCGTGGTACGCAGCTTGTTGTAGTTTCATATCTCTACTTTATTTCCAGGTTACATACAGATTTACTTGCTTCTCCGGTGATGGAAAGCATCCCGAGGAGATCCGCACGGCATCTCATAGAGATGTCACGTGTTCTAGTGCCGTGAGAACGGCGATCAGCTGCGCCACTGGTCACGTTAAGCACGATATATAAGAGCAAAGTGGATACAGCTACTTATGTATCTCTGCTCGATCCAAAAGGGATATAGCGTGACGGTATATTGTTATTGTATCTATTATAGTTAAAGCACCTTGACTTCATTAGATAAATATTTTCCTTTACAAACTTTATTTGCATTGCAATATTGTTTGTTTAGAAGGAAAAATACTTTTTCATATAATAAACTATATTATATTCTGTAAGGTAAATAATGACAGCGGCCATGCCCTGTACTCGTATATACAGGTGACTTTATAGTCGAGGCAAACATTTCAACATACAATCATTCGTTCCTTCTTGTAAATGAATGTTCCCTAATAAGTCATGAAAAAAAATTATGAATGAATGAGAATTGATCCGTAAAGGGTTTGGACGCAGTAGCACGTGAGGCATGCACAAAATAACATAATTTGTGTGATCATTAGATCTCTCAACCGTCTTAACAGCCGTAGGAGATCCATTGTTCAGAGAATGATGACGGATTAACGCCCGATGTCGACGAGTTGCAGAGGTAGTTGGCTTTGTCTTTCCTTCAACATTCAGTAGACGGGAGAAAGAATGTAACGGTGTTATTAGTTGGTAAGGCTGATATTTATAGACGCTATTTTGACTTTGCTTAGCACGGTTCTCAGAAAATAAATTCGTTTTGACAAAATCTGAATATACAATATAATAGGAACTTGGATATAGCCGTAGTATACACAAAACTAAGTCCATGTTGACAAAATCGGTGACTAACCAAATCCTTTGATATTCATTGAGAAATATAAAAATTGTAATGTTTAGTAAAGTCTAAGTAAACTTAAAGTTACTTCTCTAAATATCAGTCTTAGAGTTCGACACAGCGAGGCCGCCACACTCACGATGCAGCGGATCCGTGAGGATTTTTTTACCGATGGACGCTTGAGCTGAATCACAAAGGTGAAGATGAGTCCGATGATGAACCGCGTTCGCCCAACAAATGCCTGTTCACCTTTCTCTTGAAGACTCCTAAGATCGTGGAAATGCTCGCTGGAAGCATATTCAACTCGCCAGCCGTTCGCATGACGAATTTGCATCGGGTAAAAAAAAGTTCGTCTGAAGCTAGCCATAGCCTCTCCTAATGTATTTCATAGCGACCCGTTGGAAACGGCCTGCATCCAACATCGCCCTACGATCTTCTCTCTATTTATATTTTGAAAAAATATACAAATACCTGTTTTAGTTTTTTTTTTCCAGTACAGTGACTACACCGTACCTGACGGTAAGCATGTTGCGGTCCAAAAAACGACAAGGACTATCAACAGTCAAGAAAAACCCATCGATAATCGCAGCGATCATGCCGGCCTGCACAAATATCTCTTCACGCTACGTTTAAAGGACCCTATATCATAGGACGGTGGGAACACGCTCGCCGGAAGACCATTCCACAGCGCAATGAACCGGCTGCAGTAAGATTTAGAGAACTTCTTAGTTCTAGCCGGGATGTGAGTTACCGTATTGCTGTCCCCGTAAACCTGCACGCTTGGGTCTAGTATTATTATCTATAACTAGCAGTGTCCGCGACTTCGTCTGCGTGGAATAGTTATTTTGGGCATTTTAGTTAGTTATTTATTTTAAAATTGTAATACCTTCTAAGATGTTAATTGAAATTAAGTGATGTCAACGACAATTTTGTTCACAATTAAATACTCTTAATCAACAATACATTTATTTGGATAAAGATTAATATTATTACGTTGATACAACTCTTAACAAACAATGCATTAATTTCGACCAAGTTTGATTACCATAAAAACGATTCTAGTGAGCTAATCTTAAAAGATAGACATATACTGTCCAGGACATTTTTTTAGATCATTTTAAGAGGAATAATTCTATCATACATATATTTTTGGTATCTTGAACCGTTTTCGCAGCGCACGGAATGGAAGCCCTCAAGGATGAATAATGTTCCCCGTTTTGGTCACATTTTCCATTATTTCTTTGCTCCTAATAGTTGCATCGTGATGTTATATAGCTTATAGCCTTCCTCGATAAATGATCTATTCAACACAAAAAGAATTTTTCAATTCGAACCAGTAGTTCCTAAGATTAGCGCGTTCAAACAAACAAACAAACTCTTCAGCTTTATAATATTAGTATAGATTATTATTATCTATATTTATTATTATCTATATTTATTATTACCACATACATACATACATATATACACATACATATATACACAACATATATACACATACATATATATAAATGCATACATATATTATACATTCTAAGAATTCACCTAACAATATTTGTTTGGTGTTGTCAAGCAAATTTCCGGTGTACGTGATTTTTGGATCTTTTCAATAATTGGTTAAATCTTTCGAGTATATTGCTCAATGCCCGAGCTTAAGCAAAGATTGGAATTCCTGAGAATATGTTTTTAGTTGAAATATTATGAACTCAAAACTGGTTATTATTTGTATATTTTATACAATTTGTTGTTAAAACCCTGTCCGAACCGAAAGATCAGATGTCATGATAACATTACCATCAGAAATGTATTTTATTCCTGAATATTAAAAATTTATGGTCATATAAAAATTGAAGGTATTTATTTATTTTACATGCGGCCTAAGCTCGGATATCTTACATAAATCAGTGTAAAGACTAGTCAAACGATTTAATTGTAAACGGTCCTTGGAATGTGCCAGGATCATGCTCCTTTTAATATTATGACTTAATAGCATGATTCTTTGCTTTCCTTTCTTCTTTTGCTCACAAGTTACAAGCCATGAAAGTTTTCCCATTTAAAAAAATCTTTATTTTTGTTTTAGTTGTTGTTTTGCTTTTTGATTGAAACGTAAATATAATCTAATAATATGATAGTTATGGTCAAGGTTTAATACAATACGAAGCAAATTAAAAAAAAACCAAAGTCATATGAAGCTATGCATTGTTGTCTCGATTCACTAAAGCACAGGGATGAGCGACAATTGCGTCATAGATAAAAACATTAAAAATACAAATATTAAGAGTAATTCATAATCCAGATATATTACTTTTATGTTTTTTATGATTTATAGATGGACGCTTGACCTCAATGACACCTGGTGGAAGGTGAAGATGAGTACGATGATGAACCGCGTCCACCCAACAAATGCCTGTTTACTTTTCTCTTAAAGACTCCCAGGTCATAAGATCGTGGAAATATGCTCGCTGAAAGCATATTCCACTCCTTAACTATTCGTGTGATGAATGTGGAAGCGAATCTTTTCGTGCGGATATATGGAACGTCCAACACATACGGATGGTATCCGACACGGCGAATCGAATGGTGTCATTAAAAAAATAGGAAATAGGGTTACTGAAGTAAAAAAACCTATCAATGATAGAAACAGGAATGTGAGAATAGAATAGAAATGGTCTTTTTAGCTATGACCGATTTAAATCTTTTTTACTACGCGTGGAAATGCATGTGGAGCTACGGAAAACGGTTACTTATATTTTGCTATTCTTAAAATAACGATGCACTAAAAAGACAGCGGTTAAGGCAAAAAACAGATAAAATATAAAATTACGCAAGCGCAGACGGAATGTTTTTTGGCTTTATTCACATCGCTGACCCAGATTTGAGGTGTTGAGTAATACCGCGTCATACAAAAAAAAATTAAACATATTTATGTCGAAACTTGATTTAATCAACAGAAGCTGGCTTTATAGATGTATTACTTTTATACATAATAAAGAGTAGAAAATGGAGAGTTAATAAAAAAATTGATTATCTATAAATCTAAATCGTTATAAAAGTTGTAAATATTTTAAACACTTAGCAATGTTTATAATTTTATTTATTATTTTTAGTTTTACGGCTCTGTCTACTAGCCGTTTTGAGCCCGTGGTTTGTATTCTTAATAAGCACTAGAGTGACTGATTGATGTTAAAAACAATGATTCAAACGAATGCATTCCACCCCATCCTATCCAGGTATCCTGTCGGTGTCCACAAAACTAATCCAGATAATAAATACAACATGTCCAGAAGAATATAGTGTTTATTTGATAACGCAGTCAAGCCCATTCTTGTACATGATAAATCTATACTAATATTAGGTCCTTACATATGAAATTGGCGGTTTTCGTACTGGCCACTTTAATCACAAATTTCTCCTCTTTGGTAAGGAATTCCAAATTCAAATTTGTACAGCTATAGACTCATGTATTTGTGCTTCGATGATCGTCATTCATTTGTTTTTTTTTTCTGTTTGCGTCACTCATTTTACAAAATGGAAAACTTAAAATATCCCATTATTTACGAGTACGAGTTCCGCCGTGGCACTAGTGCTGCGGAAACAACTCGAAGGATGAATGATGTGTATGGCGGTCGTGTTGCAAAAGAAAACACAGTTCGTTTTTGGTTCCAACGTTTTTGTTCTGGAAATTTCGACCTGCAGAACAAGCCCCGTGGACGGCCTGAGACTCAAGTTGATAATGAAGAGTTGAAGGCTATTGTGGAAGCGGATCCATCGCAAACCACGTCCGAGTTAGCTGCAGGCTGCGATTTTAGTGATAAAACTGTTTTAATTCACTTGAAGCAAATTGGGAAGATTAAAAAGCTTGAAAGGTGGGTACCTCACGAATTGACTAAAGCAAACCGGCAAACGCGCGTCGACTGCTGCGTTACATTACTAAACCGGCACAATAATGAAGGTATTTTAAACCGAATCATTACCTGTGATGAAAAATGGGTTCTTTACGATAATCGGAAGCGCTCAGCGCAATGGTTGGATCCTGGCCAGCCAGCCAAATCCTGCTCCAAGCGAAAATTAACCCCAAAAAAGTTACTTGTAAACGTTTGGTGGACTAGTGCCGGTATTGTTCATTACAGTTTTCTCAAATCTGGCCAGACTACTACGGCTGATGTCTATTGTCAGCAATTGCAAACCATGATGGAAAAGCTAGCGGCTAAACAACCTAGGCTGGTCAATCGCTCCACGCCACTGCTGCTTCACGACAACGCTAGACCACACACTGCGCAACAGACGGCTACTAAATTAGAAGAGCTTCAATTGGAAAGTCTAAGACATCCTCCGTACTCCCCGGACCTTGCTCCAACAGATTACCATTTTTTTCGAAATTTGGATAACTTCTTGCAAGGGAAAAAATTCAACTCCGATGGGGCAGTCCAAATCGCCTTCAAAGATTTTATTGATTCCCGTCCGACTGGTTTTTTAGTAAAGGGATCAATGAACTACCTATGAGATGGCAAAAGTGCATAGAAAATAATGGTTCATACTTTGATTAATTAAATATATTATATTAAAAAATATTCGACTTTTTGTTCCTCCCATACAAAACGCCAATTTCATATGTAAGGACCTAATATTATAAAGCTGAAGAGTTTTTTTGTTTGTTTGAACGCGCTAAATTCAGGAACTACTGATTCGAAGTGAAAAATTCTTTTTGTGTTGAATAGACCATTTATCGAGGAAGGCTTTAGGATATATAACATCACGATGCAACTATTAGCACCGAAGAAATAATGGTAAATGTGAAAAAAACGGGGAAAATTATTCATCCTTGAGGGCTTCCATTGCGTGCGCTGCGAAAATGGTTCAAGATACCAAAAATATATACGTATATATTAATAATTTATAATTAAAATTAAAAATTATAAATATATATGTATATATTAATAATTTATATGGCATAACAACGTTTGCCGGATCAGCTAGTCTTGAATAACCGATATGAACACTAGTGTTGTGTGAATATCCGATTTGGTTTTCGGTATTAATAATAATAATGTATCGTTACGCTATATCTCTTTCAGGTTGAGTAGAGATACATTAGTGGTTGTACCCACTTTGCGCTTGTATGTCGTGCCCAACGTGACCAGTAGCGCAGCTAGTCGCCGTTTTCAGAGCACTTACACTTGACATTTCTATTAGATGCCTTGCGGGTTTTCTGACGATGTTTTTTGTTTATACGTTATATTAATAAGATACGCTGCATATTTCCAAGTGATAGGTATAATAAATCCATAGAAATATTGTTATAAATTTATACTGTAATGAGATATTAACGAGTCAAATAACCTGTGTAAATGCAATCGCAAGCAAAAGAGGAAAAAAGATATCCCATGATATGAAAGAGATAAATAATTTTAATTAATAGAAATATAAATAATATTAAAATTACTTATTAATTCGCGATTCATTATAAATCATAATATAGTGCCCAGAACTATCTCATTCGGATTGAGGTATAATTGTAATAGATAGTAAATGATTAAAGTGTGTGGTTTAATGTATACAATTTTTTTCGCGAAACATACATTTCTTTGCGTATTATATATTTGTACTTCAGTATGTTGAAAAAAGTAACTACCAGAGTTTCTTGCCGGCTCTTCTCGGTAGATTCTGCTTTCCGCACCGGTGGTAGATTCAATTTACTTTTTTTTTAACGAAACTTGCTTGGAGGTAGGCCTATTTGAATATGGTTATATTTTATTTCATCTATTATGCTAAATATTTTTAATGTTATGTAAATAATAAAATAATTAATTTCAAAATTAACTTTGCTACATTAGTAGGCTCCCTCGAGTCTACTGCCCGGCGATTGTCACCGGGGGATGGCGCCCCAGATGATGTTTGGCCGCTGTATGGCCAGAGAAGAATTCACTTTCTAACCCTTTCAGCGGTCTCCGTCTGCTTCATCAAAACCTCGCAGAAAGAGGCAACCCCTTGCCATGCGTCTTCGCTGCCGACCATGGCTTTCATCACCGCCGGCAGCGAGAGAAATTTTATCCAATTTTAACAACTGTTATACTTGTAGAGGTGGAGTTCACACAACACAGGAAGGAGAATTAGGAAAAACTTGAGATGATAAAAATAATATATTCAAATTAAAAAAAGAAGATATATTCAGATTAAAGAGGTATAAAGCACACCATTGAACGTCACAAATTCAATTCTCATTCTTTTCTAATTTTTTGACATATTGTCATTTATAAAAAGTATCATTTAAAAATATAAAAAAGGTGTATATAAAAAGGTAGCCTACGTACTTAAATCAGCATTGCGGTTGAATTAAACCATTTCAATTAAATCGTGTGTTATACAAGGTAAAGCAAGGTTTAATTAGATGGTGCAAACAACCCTGTTTTTTAGAACAAAGCGTCCCAATTTGAACCATTTTTGAAGTTGTGAATCTCTATTTGTTCATATACATAGCGATGATGACTGTTATCAAATTGTCGTCCCTTGGCGGTCGTAGCCGTTCTTGGAGTACATTGCACTTTCCATCAGGTAAAATGTAGATAATTTTTATAGCCAGTAAAAAAATTGCTAACTTACTAATTATTTTACGCGTTTACATCTATTTTAAACATTAAATTAACTTAAAATACTTTCATTATTACGTGTATCTTCATTATTATTATTTAGATATTGCTTTCTTTATTTCGACCCTTCACAGTGACTACACCATACGTGATAGGAAGCGGGATGCTATCCAAAAACCAATTACAACTATTGAGAGGCAAACCTTGCAATAGTCATGCCTATACATCCCGGTCTACACGAATATCTCTTCATGCTTGGTTTAAATAACCCAATATCATAAGACGAAGCAAACACGCTCGCCAGAAGACCATTCAAGAATACAAAGACCCGAGAAAGGTAAGATCTAAAGATATTCTTAGTTCTAGCTGAAATAGAAGTCACCGTAAAATCTTGGCGCCGTAATTTAGCGCACGCTGTTCTGCTATGTAATGGAGAGGGTGGAATGGAGTTATACAACTCTCCAGTACACTTGCACGGCTATTTATTTTTAAAATAAAAAATCACTTACTTTTGAGAGCCCAAAGTTTTTTCGTTCTGAGTGCCTCAACATATATTTCCATTTCTTCTTTGCATTGCCCGTCTAACCCTTTCTGCAGAGCGTCCCACTGTTTCATTAGAATCTCCGCGTCGAACACTCTCAGCATATTTTCGATTCCCATCATCTCTGTCGAATTAGTGGCATCTCTTCTGATCGCCATTCGAGATTCGTTAACTGTGTCCCGGATCGAATCGGATAGTTTACCCAGAACATCTCTATTCGGTTTCGCGGTCGTCCTGTCCGCCTTTGTGGATTTCACAATGTGCTGGACGTTGTGAGATTTTTCGGTCGACGATTGCTTCGTTTCTGCTTCGATGTCACTGAAATCCGCGAACGAAAGTCCGTCGTCGTCGGCAAACAAATCAAACTTGTCTTTAGGCCGCTCCTTAACTCCCTCGTGTTGGATCATAGACCCAGTTAAGTCTGAAGTGAGTGGACTTTCATAATCGATGCCTCCTTTCGCGGAAGCTTTTTTAATGTTTTGAAAAGCGTCGATCAAACCGCTCCGAAGTCTCTCTTCGCGCGCACTTTCCTTGTCCAGATCTGCACAATTACTTAAAACTAACGCACTAACGAATATTATCACTTTAAAAGACATGGTTTTAAATTGTTTCCGTTTAATGAAGACGCATGCTGGCAACACGGCGTTTAGATCGACTGGACGGTGTAGAGGTGCGCGCGCGGCGGCGTACTCGTAACGCCACTGGCGGACTGGCTGGAGCGCGAAGGCTGTGACATAACGCCGCAGCGCCGTTACAAAGTCTTAGCACTTTCACTGAGTACCGTCGAGTGTGGAACGGCACAGGTGAGCGCCGCATCCTTGTAGGGCGCTCGATACGCGCTGGTCCACTTCACGTTACTATTTCTTCATTCATTCGAAGGTTTGTTACATTAGCGACCGGCCTGGGACGTTAAATGTGCCGGATTCGAATGCTGATAGCGCTAAACTCTTCTGTGATAAGCAGCTTAATACGTTTATCTCCATTTTTTTTTCATTACTGACAGGTTTGTGCTTGACCTCAATCTCATCAGCTGGAAAGTGATGATGAGGTCGACGATGGAGCGCGCTCGCCTAGCAAATACCGATTCACTCGACGTTTGAAGACTTCCATGTTATAAGATGCTGGAAGCACCGACGCAGGAAGTGAATTTGTTTTTTATTATTATTTATAGGCGATCTCGATCACACCTGGTGGAAGGTGAAGATGAGTCCGATGATGAACTGCGTCTGGCCAACAAATGCCTATTCACTCTTCTCTTAAAGACTCCCAGGTCATAAGATCGCGGAAATATTGCCGCTGGAAGCATATTCCGCTCCTTAGCCGTTCGCATGATGAATGTAGAAGCGAATCTTTTCGTGCGGATATAAGGAACACCACATCCTTCATATACGGATGGTATCCGATACGATGTCACGAATTCCACTCCTTGGCGGTTCGCAGCAAAAAAGAGAAGGCGAATCGCTTCGTGCGAGCAGTTGAAACGTCAACCACATAAGGGTGCGAACCAGCACGGCGTCTTCTCAATTTATGGTAGAAGGGGGAGGGAGGAACTAAATCATACAACTCAGCCGCACACTCTGCAGAATATAGTCTATAGAAAACCGAAAGACAGGCCATTCTACGCCGGTGTTCCAAACTGAGTAGTTTCCGCGATGTAAACACCTCATCGGTAATGAATCGTTGAGCTTCGCAATCAATTGGATCCAAAGCTGACAAATGTTGTTTGGCAGAGCCGTCCCACACTTCACACGGGACCGCACTTGCGCCTGATACAGGTTAAGAAGTTGTGTCGGCGTAAATTCACTCATTTTTTGGCGTTTAGAGACTGTCATAGAAGCATACTGGTTACTTAAATATGGTTAACGCTTTTTTTTTGAGTTAATATGATTTTTAAAAGGAATTTAATGGAATAAACATTTCAATGTATATATAAGATGTACAGGATGAAACTACTAAAAATATTCTCTTTATACAATATATTTTATTAATGTCAGAGATGGGCAAAATGTAATCTCATTAATGATGAATGATTACAAAACGTAGTTGTAATTTTAATTTTCTTGCTCTTTAATCATGATTAAATGCATTTAATACATCAAGAAATGATAAATGTGTATACAATCTGGGATTTTGTAGTGTTTAAAATATAGATGAGCAAAATGCAGTCATATTAATGGTAAAAAACGTAAAATGCAATCGTTAATCATTTTTATTAATCTGATTGCATTTTGTCCATCTATGTATATAATAACATGCTTTATATACTGTCGCATGGTTTTCGCTAAAACACTAAACCATTTGAGGTAAAGAACAAAAATCTTCACCAAGACATGATTTCTGGGTATATGAAAAACTAGGTCTACTTAAGCAGATCCCGGAACATGATCGGTCGATACGGGTTACTTTGAGGATATTTGCCTTTGTGTACTGTGGGTATTATTTTCCTCTGTGGCTTAAAGCTGATGAAGGTCCCATTTTCGCCATGTTTATATGTTTTTGTATTTTTCTTTTGTTTCTGTATGTTGTTTCTGTTACTGCATTTAATTCCCAGTTTTTTGTTACTTTGTGGCGAAATAAATACATTTCATTTCATTTTATTTCATATTAGAGTGATAACTATAAATAATACTAACAACGATAGCTATTTTTCAAACCATTTACCTGTTCAATTTACTATATTGAAACCTTGTTCCTTTTACACTCAATGGCATATTGAAGGAAAAATTTGTGTTGTATACAAGAAAAACAATGAATTTTAATTAGAAAATGGCTTTCAGTAATGGCAAAACTTGGTTTTTACAATAGTAATAATATATAGTCTTGCGAGCTCTGTGGAGTCCCAGAAGACATACACCATTTCTTGGTGGAATGTGTTCGGAGCGTTTCTATGAGAGAAATCCTGTTTAAAAAATTTGGTTTGAACAGGTCTGATGTGGGTCTATTTCAGAGCGTCTTAGCTGAGCAAACATCTTGCGCAGCTGAGATGCTCTGTAGACTCACATATACATTGTTGAATTAGCATTTACATTGTGTGATTATGGGACTGACATGGACAGCCTGATACAAAGTCCCAAAAAAAAATCAGATTAAAAAAATAATAAAAAAAAATAATATATAGTCACGCTTTATCCTTTTCGGGGTGAGCAGAGATACATTAGTGACTGTATCTAATTTACGCTTATATATCGTGCCCAAAATGACCAGTAGCGTAGCTGAACACAGCAGTAGTACACGAGATATTTCTATTAAATACCATGTGGGTTTTTTCACGGGGCTTTTCTTCACCGGTGAGCATGTGGGGCCTAAATTAGTACTTGATCGGTAAATATCCAGAGGTATGTGCCGGGTTTACACATTTCATTTACATTTTTTTGGGAGTCTAAGCTGCTCGCGTCCGTAGGCTTTACCCTAGTTTCCGTACACGTGACTCCTGGGTGGTGCTAAACGAGCAGTAGCGTGGTGGTAGGGCGTCGGTGCCCGTCTGGATCGCGACGACAGTACACGAGTGTAAAGACCGTCGTAGTGACCAGTTTCGGCTCGTCGCGTTTCGGGATCAGCTTGTGTATATCCAGTAGCTCATATACCTAGAGACCTTCAGTCGAGGTATATGTGGGCCGACATGACGACATTCGTTTTTAAACTACACTGTACTTACCATAAGGTACTCTGTAGACACTATGTCGAGCCAGTGTAAAAAAAAATATAGGTGATATGTCGATACTGAAGCAGCAATAAAACCGCCAGCATTACTTCTCGGCGGCAAACTAAATGGATATTTCGTATAATATAAAGCAAATTACAATGAAAATAAACCACTGGTTTTGATTGCTGCTAATTCCGAGAATATAAATGAAAAGAAAATAAACAGGATTTAGTGGATAGGTCCGTCAAATGTTGTTTAAATAACGCAGTTCCACTCCGACGCAGCCTGGAGTTTCTTTCGGCGTTTCTTCTCAAGGTAGTCGCTTCCGAAACGCTGGTAGATCACCGTTAGGTTCGTTTTTCAACTGGCCGGCCGCCCAAGTCGAGGTCCGTACCCACAGGGGTGCCATTGCCTAGCCGCCCAACCCATAAATTTCGCTGGCTGAGCGCCCTCTGCGTTCGCCCACCAAGCCCGGTTTTGTTGTGAAGGTCTTTCCCAGGCCACCAACATAAGACAGGCCGAAAAAAAAGATAGTATTTAGTTTTCCGATGAAAATGCTAACAAAACTATAATAAAATTACCATAAAAAACGAATTAATTACAAAATCAATTGGCGTCTCGTTTTAACCATGTTATTGTGAAATTCAGCATTTATAAATTGTTTATTAGTTTGCTTCATGTGTGCTGTATAGTGGCATAGTGGAGAGGGAACGGTTTCCATGTGCGGCGACGGGAACGGTCGTAGGATCAAATCCCTGCACGTACTTCTGGGTTTTTCCAGCCTACGTACGTATTTAGGCACCACATACTAACCAGTGAAGGGAAAAATCATAAGAATACCCGAACGGTATCTGATAAAAATGTCATGGCTACTAGCAGTGGCGTTCATCTCATACAAGCATAAAAGCAATGCGTGTCCTACTCTCTACGAGCATCTAATTCTAATATTATGATTATAATTAATCAATAATAAATAAAGTCATTTACAATTTACAGTGAAACTATATGTTTTCAGGAAACACGTACCGCACAATAAGTGAATCAAGTCCGTTGTTTTTATATGTGCTTTAGCTAGCCTTTTAACACCACTAACTTACTGAATGGTACTACGCTAGTGAGCTGTAAAAGACTCGAGGTAAATTTTTTACGATTGCTTGTCTTGTGCCCAAGTCCAATGCACGCTCCTGGGTACTAGTGCTGCGAGAAAGGCGATCAGCTGCGTTACTGGGTACATTAATCTAAATATATATAACTCAAAGGTGACTGACTTGCTGACTGACTGACTGACTAACATGGTGATCTATCAACACACAGCCCCTACCACTGGACGGATCGGGCTGAAATGGCATGCAGGTAGATGTTATGACGTAGGCATCCGCTAAGAAAGGATTTTGATGAATTCCTCTCCCAAGGGGATAAAATAGGGGATGAAAATTTGTATAAATCTTCTTAGATTTTCGACTATAATATAATATAATAGCTTGATAGTTTTAGCGCCTAATGACAGATTAGGCCCTAATTTTTTACACACGCTAAACAAAAGTAAAGCTACAAAAACTATATCTAATTAATTATAATACTTCTTAACGCGAGCGAAGCCGCGGGCAAAAGTTGGTACGACATATAATCGCAAAATATCCACTTTATACAACCATTATTATATCTCTGCTTACCTGGAAGGGAAGTTGCGTGACGATACATTATTAGTTATTGTTATTGAATTGTGTTTTTAATAAATTAACATATTGATCCATATACTCAATTCCTACATTATATGATCGTAGAGTTGAGAGGGATCAACATTTTTTTATTTAAAATTATTAACGGTCTCATCGACTTGTCCCATTTGAAAAAAAAAATTAAAAAGTTTTTATTTCGCCACAAATATACAAAAAAAAAACAGAAATTTAAATGTAGCAATACAATCAACACACAAAAACAAAAGAAAATACAGAACATATAAACATGGCGAAAATGGGCCCTTCATCAGCCTAAAGCCACAGAGGAAGTCTGCAGCGCTGATTTTCGTGAAGGGCTGATATCGATAAACAACAAAATACATATAGCTTAAATAATAAATAAAAGTAATAAACTATTACATACAATAAATAAATCGACTACAAAATGTATTTTGCTAGGCCAAATAGGTTTCAGGTGTCTGCATTCCAATGCAAGAGACTTTTCACTTAAATGGCATTTGTGAAGTCAAATTATGTTAATAATACTTTTGTTTTTCGTGTCTGTGATCTATATAATAAATGTTTTTGTGATATAGATATACTCTCCTGTGCCTTTGGGCCTTTTAGGCGAATGGTGAGAGAGAAAATATTAGCCTAAGTTCAATTCTCTTCTATACTGTATTTATTTTTATATATGTACTGTTTATATGTATATGTATGAATATTTGATTGATTTTGTTTTATTGTTATTTCTTAGTTTGATTTCTATTTTTGTATAATACAAATTTTTGTGGAATTTTGCTGGTTTATGTAACATGTTTTGTGTATTTTTATTATCATTTTTATATTGCTGTATATTTCCCCTTAAATAATAAATAAAATAGTATATTGTGCATTGCTTCTACATTCATTATGCGAACAGCTAAGGAGTGGAATATGCTTCCAGCGGCCATATTTCCGCGATCTTATGACCTGGAAGTCTTTAAAAGAAGAGTGAATAGGCATTTGTTAGGCGGACGCGGTTCATCATCGGACTCATCTTCACCTTCCACCAGGTGTGATTGAGGTCAAGCCTTCGCCTATAAGTTATAAAAAAAAATTGATTGAGCTGGTTTCTATTGCTTGTGACTTGTTTTTATATACTTTTTAATTCCAATTAGGTAAGACTTTATACGCTCTAATACGTTCAAATGAGACTATTACTTGGCCCAGATAGATGTTTATGTCTCATTTACATAATATAATCGATTGGTTATTTTATGGAAGACAATAAGCCCTACATGTTTATTTCAATAACCCCAGCATTGTGCTACCACAAAGAGCGATCTACAGTATGTTATAAAAATCTTGTCCAACCAGTGTAGATGTTACTATGTATCGATCTTAAACTCTATTTAAGTTATTCTTTTTAGTTAGAGTAAAAAATTCGAATATAATAAAAAAAATATTAAATAGGAAAAACTTATATAGTAGCATTGAGAGTGTGCGTAGCTCATGAACAAAAGGAAAACAAAGTATAATGCTAGTAGGATATGACGTCAAAAAGAAAATGACGCCCGTATGTTAAAAGTACCGCTTATCAATTAAATCGTTGCATTAGTTTTTAAACTGATTTTTGTAAGACATCCGGGTACAGATCGCATGTAAAATGAATAAATTTCTTCAATTTTGTATGACAATAGCTTTTCAGTGTTCACAAATAATATAATTTTCTGATTTGTTTTGCTAATGTTATCGTGATACTAGTATGTCCCTTTCGCGTCGGACAGAGTTTTCAAAACATACTGTATGCTAAAATAAGTCCTTAATGTGACTTTGCCATACGTGCCAATAATAAGGTCTTAATATTTAGTCAGAGAAGAGGTGAATACGAGTAATTATAATTATATAATTATTTAGCAAAACATTTTCCTAAAGTATCCAGTCCTCGACGACTTCAAAATAAATTTTCGTCAAAGACATCGCATCATGCATTGTTGCAGGCTTCTCATGCTTAAAGAATAGTCGATTAAAAGCGTTTGAGATGTCGATCTTGAGGAAAATGGCATCTATATCAAGCATAAGTTCTGTCGTTTTGGACTATCGCTGCCACCATTAGGACGGCTCCGTCAAACACCATTTGGTCGCATTGGTTTCAATCGATCACCAAGCTCGACGACTTGCCAATGAGGCTCGTAGGTTGCGTAAGTTACTCAGTTAGGAAGACCGAAGTAGAGTGATCTGCTTTTCAGTTTTCTATAAACTTTACTCTGCAAAGTGTGCGGCTGAGTTGTACAATCAAATTCCTCCTCCCTAGTGATAAAAATGCCCGGGAATTTTCCCAAAGTGCCCAGCACTTCCGCGAACATTTCGTAAATTCCCGGGAATGTTCTCAAGCAAGTTTTGGGCACTTTGGGAAAATTCCCGGGCATTTTCATCATTACTCCTCCCCCTTCTGCCATAAATTGACAAGGCGCTGTGCAGGTGTGCACCATTATATGGTTGACATTCCAGCTGCTTGCACGAAGCGATTCACCTTCTCTTTTTGTTGTGAACCGCCCAGGAGTGGGATTCGATGCCGGCGTCCGTTTTGCGGCATTGGAATCTTCAAACGACCAGTGATTCGGTATTTATTGGTTGAGCGCGCTCCATCATTGGCCTCATTATTACTATCCATCAGGAAATAATTCGGTCAAGCGCGAGCCTGTCGGTGATTAAAAAATGTTCAACATTCATAGAACTACTTACACACATACATACTTTACCTTATGTACAATGGGAACTGTTCTAAACAATTATTTGACCCCCCTCAACAGCTTATTCCTACACTGTAAATTCTCAACAGCTCCCCCCAACTTTGCGGTTATCTAGAACCTTCTTTTCGCACACTTTAAAATTATGGAATAGTCTTCTAGGAGCATCAGTTCCTCTGGGTTACGACATGGAGCACTTCATAACTGGAGTGAAAAGCGATCTTTTAGATCAGTAAAGCGACGATGACACTTCCTATATTACAGCAGTCCATTGGTAGCAGTGACCGTTTACCATCCATTGCGCTGTCTGATTATTTGAAAGATTCTCCTCAAACGCTAAAGTCACGACAATAGCTCACCAATCACAATAGGTCACAAAAACAATAGGTGAACTGATGGCGACAATTATTAGACGGAAAGTGGCCTTCTACAGACATATCAGTTCAAAGAGTTTATTCTCATTAAGATACATATGAAGAGAGGATGCGAATATAAGATTCTTAGATTGATCCTCGAAGACAAGATTCCAGGGAAGAGAAGCCCATATCGTCAGAGACTGATATGGCTGAACGATGTCAAACAGTGGACCAGTATAAGCTCTCCTGCTTTATAGGGCACAGCATGGGATCGCAATTAGTTTTGCCAATTGACCTACAAACTTTATTATGTAGATTACACTCAATGATGATGATTTAGTTTGTAATATTATTATATTTCCACGGTTAGTTGATTAGATTCTATATTATAGTTCCATATATGCGAATGATGAATCATCATTTTTCCAATGACCATTGCGCCTTATAAACTTTGTAAACAATCAATAAAAAATTTGCACTTGTGTAAAAAAATTATCACATGTAGTTTCAGTAATGGATGACGAAACTACCGTTCTCTTTTTCGATCATCATGATGATATTACAAAAAATATTCGTGTAATCGTGACTTAAGGTTGGATATCAACTGGCTTGCTTATTAGTCACTTTGGATACAAGGTATGAGTTATAAAAATAGAAGTAACTTGTATTATAAAGAGAAACATTTATATATTTACTATATTAGAAAACAAACAATAATTATTATAATACATTTAAACAATATACTAAAAATGCACTCATACAATTAAGATTTCACAGTATGCTGAAATATAGTACTATTGGAGCAGACCAATAAGATAAAAAAAAAAACAATAAAATTATTAATAAAAAAAGAAAAATCAATGTTAAATTAATTGACAGACAATGCTGACGACATATGCTATATAACTCAAAGTGCCAATATTAGTTTAACGTTAGGGAATTGATAATCAAGTGAATTGTGAGGCACTCACGCTTGTCTTTTGAAACTCGCCAGGGTGCGGTTGAAAATATCAATATGAGAGTGTAGTTTATTATGATTCACACAATCTGTTTATAGATGTATTGCCGATATATCTAGTTTTTGTCATTGGTACATCAAATACAGAATTGCATCGAGAACATAAAATAGGACATTTAATTAATTACAATCGTATACATTATTTTATTTATTATTTATTTTATTTATTTATTTATGGGCTGTCAACAGCTCCATTACACTTCACATTCACAATATGAATCACATACATAAGCTAAATGTCGGTAACGGATACCAATAATAGACAGCCACAGCATATTATTAGGACTTTATATAAAAATATTTGATCATTTAATGAATCAGGATAGATTAATTAAAAACAATTAGAATTTCTGCATGTAAAAATGCCAAAGAAAATGCTAAATGCAAAATATTCAATACCAAGAAAACACTATATATTTTCTAGTAAAAAAATGATTTTTCTCGCCTTCGTTCTCTCTAGAGCAGAGCTTCTTAAACTTTTGTCATTCACGACCCGATTTATGATTGCGAGTTTCTTGACGACCCCATACAAATATAAAAGAAACATGAATTAATATTTTTTGATGATTTATTTATTAGGTAACAATATACATATACATATGAAAATATATAGTTTTAGAATTCGTTTTGAAACATACAAAAATCTAAAATTAAAAACATTATAAAATTGTATTTATTATAGTTTCAAAAATAAAAGTGGATTCTGACCGTCTTAATGCGCGTGTCCAGACGCTGCAAGTCCACTGTATTCCGCCAACTTTAGTGATGTTATAAAATGGTATATAAATATTTGACACTAGCTGATCCGGCAAACGTTGTTTTGCTATATAAGATTTGGAATATCTTCTAAGATGTTCATTGAAATTAAGTGATGCCAAAGACAATTTTGTTCACAATTAAATACTCTTAATCAACAACACATTTATTTGGATAAAGATTAATATTATTACGTTGATACAATTCTTAACAAATAATGCATTAATTTCGACCAAATTTTATTACTATATAAACGGTTCTAGTGACTTAATCTTAAAAGATAGACATATACTGTCGCTTACATTTTTTTAGATCATTTCAAGAGGAATAATTCTTTCATACATATATTTTTCGTATCTTGAACCGTTTTCGCAGCGCACGCAATGGAAGCCCTCAAGGATGAATAATTTTCCTCGTTTTTTTTTTCACATTTTTCATTATTTCTTCGCTCCTAATAGTTCCATCGTGATGTTATTTAGCCTAAAGCCTTCCTCGATAAATGGTCTATTCAATACAAAAAGTTTTCAATTCTAACCAGTAGTTCTTGAGATTAGCGCGTTCAAACAAACAAACAAACAAACTCTTCAGCTTTATAATATTAGTATAGATTAAAATCTCTCGCGACCCCAGAATTTTGTTACGCGACCCCATTTGGGGTCTCAACCCATAGTTTAAGAAGCCCTGCTCTAGAGTATAAATATTTGATGTGATTTCAACTTTAGGGATCATATAGGATCTGTCATCTCCATAACATCACATAGACTTGGTGTCCTGAACAGAGTGTTACGTTTTTCACGCCGGAACGACTGCTCCGATCGTATAAGCCCGAGGCAAAGCCCTGCATGGAATATTGTTAGCATCTTTGGAATGGTTCTGCCTATTACTTACTTGATGTCATGAATATATTCCAAACGAGGGCGGTCTGCATTGTGAATTTCCCTGACTTGGCTAAGCATCTTGAACCGGTCCAGTTGCGCAGAGATATTGCCTCACTAGTGGTTTCTAACATCTGTATCACGATATGTGTTTTGAAAAGTTATTTAACCTTGTTTCACCATTTACCTTCCTTAAAAGGACCTCGCGCGCGGTTTTACGGAGCCACAGCTATACTCACATCCCGACTAGATCTAAGAAGTTCTCTAACTTTCACTTTTGTCGTGTCGTTGGGCTTTGGAATGGTCTTCCGGCGAGCGTGTTCCTATCATCCTATGATATGGGGTCCTTTAAGTGTAGCGTGAAGAGATATTTGTGCAGGCTGGCACGACGCTGCTACTATCGATGGGTTTTTCTTAACTGTTGATATTCATTGTCGTTTAATATAGTTTATCTTAATACTTACAAGATTGGAAATATGTTTTTCCATTAGATTTGTGGAATTTCTTATAGCACAGTACTTTTTGGTACAATAGTGATATGTTTCTGTGGTCACGATCGGAACATACAGATCGCAAACCGCAGCGCTAATTTATCGTTAGCAGACATGGGCAAAATGTAATCTGATTAACGATTACAAAATGTAGTCGTAATTTTAATTTTCTTGCTCTGTTATCATGATTAAATCCATTTAAAACATTAAGAAATCATAAATGTGTATGCAATCTGGGATTCTGTAGTGTTTAAAACATAGATGAGCAAAATGGAGTTATATTAATGGTAAAAAACGTAAAATGTAATCGTAATCATTTTTATTAATCTGATTAAATTTTGCCCATCTATGATCGTTAGCCTCTGTCATTTGCGTTTGATAGCTGCGGCGGTTATCGAAACCGTACCTTAAAGTTTAATTGTTCTCAGCTAAATCGGTAAATCGAAAGCGTATTGCATAAAATGCTGGGCGACAGAACGTGTGCGAACGCAGTTAATTGGAGGCTTCTCGGTTTCGCAACCATATTGTCCCATTGTTCCGCTACCTTGCTTACTGGGAATATCATTTCTCTTCCGCGGTACCACCCATTCATGTGTGCCGGTTTAACCACGTAGCATGCACTCATTGGTACGGGACTCGCACATACAGCCCAGTAGCGGTCATTCCATAGATGCATAAAAGCATTGCATGCCCTTACGATAAATAAGTCTGGAATAAATTGCTTAAAGTTAAACAGAAAAGAGAACAATTTATATTCATATGTATTCTATATTCACGTCATCTATCTTTCGATAGCTTTGCAAAGCAATCGCTTTCATAGGAATATTGCGTGATAATATTTACTATCACTATATAATATTCAATTTAATCGCGCGAATTCTGCCTACCATGTCCAAATACTCTATGCACGTCACTGATACAGCCATCCTGTCTGAGTATTTATTTAATTTTAAACTATTTTTAACACTCTATAGATATTGTTTATAAGTCATGCTACAATCACTAGATATGTATAATAATTATATCCCTTTCGGGGTGAGCAGTGATACATTATTGGCTGTATCCACTTTGAGCTTATATATAAAAGAAAAAGAAAGAAAAAGTTTATTGAGGCAAAGGAAACAACACACAACAAACATTTTTTTATAAAAACAACAATGAAAGAATAATACATAACATCCCATCATGTATCCTGTGTGCTGCTACCCATCTCAAAGAGCACTTAGCTCAGCATATGCTGGGCGACGCTGTACGCGCCATCCAGCGCCAGCGCCATATATCGTGCCCAACGTGACCTGTAGCGCAGCTGATCGCCGTTCTTATAGCGCTAGTACACCAAAACATTTATGTTAGCTGACTTGAGAGCTTCTTCACGATGCTTTCTTTCACGGGTATATATGTGGTGCCTGAATCCGAATTCGAACCTACGAAAATTAAAAAAAAAAAAACAATTTTATTCGCACTCACGAAACCCAACAGTGGCTGATAAAAACACTACTTTTTTTTTTCATATACTATATCTGTATTTTCATTGTTATAGATATATCATAACATAACATAAAAATTATTTATTCGACAAACAACTACAAGGCAGCACATTAAAAATCAGCGGACACCGAAACTAGGACACCCTGTATCTTGGATGTCAGCATATTTCACACAAATTTGTTATAGTTTTTTACTGCTGCGTAGCACCAATCATAACTCAAAACAATACAAAAACAACATTACACACCAAACAACAGACTATACAAACAAAGTGAATAACAATTACAAAAGAATGTTAATATTAAAGCCCAAGCACATCTATACCTGCAACAGTTCCTCAGTATCATTATATTGTTACGAGCGCGGGGTATTAAAATGCCGGTTGTGACGGACAATCAATTTATTAACAGAGGAGAGTACACAAAATCAAAACGCAGCCACAGAAAGGTCTTGAAACGCAGCTGTCGAACGATCGCGATGTTAAATCGTCGAAGAGTCCAGGAGCTCGTCGAAGAATGCTCTCGAAAATCCGTCGTCAAAAGTCCAGTCGCAGAAAGATCTCGAAGTCCAGTATCAAAAATCCAGTCAAAATAATCGCACGTAGAATCACTATACAGTCGCAGTATGATCGCAAAAGTCCTTGAAGATCACTTCGTAATATCGCACTGTGTCGCTGTCCAAATTAGAACTGTCCTGTGATCGCATCGAGCGCGTATTTATATCGGAACAGCCGCTTTCCAGCATCTTCGAGTAATAACTAGAATCTTATAGACATTTTTGAGCCTTATGTTTTTACTCGTAAATTCCAGAATGGGTTCATCGACCTTTCGCGAACCGGAATTCCACGAATAGCGGCCGTCTCGCCGATATACACGTCACGAACTCGGGCGGCAAGATGAAACGATGCGCCCCCCTCCGATGTTTTCGATTGTAAACAATTTTCTCCGATCCGGTTGCAAGTTATTTCATTCGAAGGAGTACGTCAAGACTATCTATGCGTTTTAAGATTATAGTCGTGCGATGCCTGGAAGCCTAGAAATCTAGGGCTAAAGTTTGGCCCTAGTTCCGTCGTAACAATATTTTAGATTCAGCACCAGTCCCTCAGCTTCATCTACATTCGCATGGGTTCTTTAACCTTATGCTTCTATCTTAATAAGATGTGACAAGACCAGGGCTCTTTACGCAATCCAGCGTTACAGACTTCCTTTGTGGGATTAAGCTACCGAAAAGCCCCTTTAGACATGTTTATGTGTTATTTTTATTGAGGTGACATGTTTTTCATTTTGTGTTATATAAAATATGACCTGTGTGTTGTAACTATATGATAAAGTATGTGGTGATAACACTTCCCATTCACTTGAGAGATTTTTTTTTTTTACTTGGGGAAAATCCTCATGGGACCGTCTCGGTCGCACTGGAGGGTTGCGCGAAACCGAGGTGTGTCGGACTTGTACCGACTAAAAACCCCAAGGTGACTTCTTCTGCGCATTGATGGGGTCCGCGGGACCTGTAATCAATTCGCCGCAACCCCGTCGCGCCGCGCCCGCTGGCCACAAACTCGGAGGAAGATATCTTCCCCGACACAGCTCATTGTATTTAGACAGAGCACGTCTCAATGCTCTGCCTACTTCTCGAGGGTCGCTAACCAGTCGTTCAGGGCCCCCACTCTGAGCGGCCGCGACCCCAAAGCCTCAGCCAACCGGCTCATTTGAGAGATAAGTTAACAGGACGCGAAAATGAGTTGTATCTTTGGCGTGTAGGCGCGACTGCAACATGGAAACGTGTGACAATTAGATGAAATTATATAATTCTAGTGCACTAGGGCTGTGGCTGTAGTAGGATATTTAATATCGCTGGATGGGAGATGTGTAAAATAAATCTTTTGAGACACTAGGTCTAAAACAAGAACATCTCTAAGGGCGGCTTGCACTAACGAATTAATCTAGCTTAAGCTTGTATAAAACGCTTATTAATTGAATTGGTTTGATTCCATCTTAATGATGATTTCAGTTTAAGAGTTGTTATAACTGGATTTTGATTTAGTGCAAGACAATAAGTACAGATCAGTGTTAAATAGCATTTTATATAACTCTAAACTAGATTTAATTTGTTAGTGCAAGCCGCCCTAAGTCAATAAATCCTAAATAAATCTGTACTGTTAAAGTAATGGGGAACACTAACATCAACTATTACTGAAATACTTGATTAATTATTGTGTATATAATATAAATAATTATGTTTTGAGCTGGCAACAATATAAAGTGACAGTTCGGGGAATAAAATTATTTTTTTATTTTTATAGTAAAACAAATATATAGTTTGAGTCTATTATATCTGTACTATTGTCTATTTTTTTTTTGTATCACAAGGGGAAAAATCCTGCATAGGACCATCAGGGACGCTGTGAGGGCAGCAACCCCGGTGTGTCAGACTCTGACTGGCTAATAACCCCCGGGGTGTCTCTCTGATTGCTCCACCCGGGCCTGGGAAGCCTAATTCGTCCTGACGCCCAGGGAACAAAAGGCCTTGTTGAAGCTATCCCTCTGGGGGAGGGGTGGGTTTAAAAATCCACCTCTCCAAAACCTCTCCCTCAGGCGGCGCGCCGGACACCGTGCGCCGCCACCCTCTCATCCGGGCAGCAGAATCCCTCAAGTCTACTGCCCGGCTATTGTCACCGGGGGATGTCACGCTCGCTCTGGGTGAACACGTCCGTACTGTTGTCTATGGTTTAACCCCTAGTAACTGGCGAATTGTGTGCATCATTTTATTTTTCTCGACTTTTCTGATGATTATGGGATGCATGGGATTTTACACATTTGTCCATTCCATACATTTGTACTTTTCTTTTAGCGTTATGGATAAAAGACTGTTAATTAGTCTAGAGGCCAAGATGTCGATAATAGCGTTTTAGCATCCAAATTATCCTTATTCTTAGAACGGCATCAGATCTGATCGTTAAGCCTAGAGGCCGCTGTTCGTATTTCCCATGCAAAGCAGTTATAGAAAGTTTCACTTTTTTATTATTTTTGTTCTGGAAAAAGAATAGTGTTTTTATATCACCAAGGGTGTTTCACTTCCGTTATATGTAATGTGTTGTGTACGAAATTATTTTAGAAAGCAATTTTATAAAATTCTATATTGCGTCATTACCTTTTACGACTCCAGGATAGTTCACACAACAATCCGTGTGGACAGTTTTATCAGATACGCTTCTATTCGAACTCCCACACGACAATAGTCTGTATTTTTTGTAAAATCCGGAATATTGTCGTGTGAACTTCCCACGACTACGTAAATCATCACCGAATGATAACACAGACGATAACACTATCTTGTAAAACGGATTACGGGGCTTAATTTTACTCTGGTTAGAAAAAGCGACTATAGTGTACCTGATGGTAAGTACAGTGTAATTCAATAAATATAGCGACTATCAAAGGATGAAAATCCATTGATAATCTCCGTCGTCATGTCGGGCCACGTATACCACGACTGAAGGTCTCTAGGTATATGAGCTACTGGATATACACAAGCTGATCCCGAAACGCGACAAGCCGAAACAATAGCTGTGAACTAACTTTCAGTTAAAAAATATCTCTTTATTAATTTAAATTCTTATCGACTTTAGTTCGAAAACATATAGTAATGCTTCAGAACGTCATTTTGACACAGAGTTGATAGCATAGGAAGCGATAGGGTATGATTTCAGTGCAACGACTCGCTCGGCCTACTAGGAAATAAGCCATGCTATAAAATATTACGTAACAATGCGTTCTGTCTGTCCGAATGTCACGCTTTCATCCCGTTTGGGTGCATGCACTGACAAATTGATACATGCTCTGTGACTTATTGCAATTTTTATACTAGTTTTTGTCCCTGATTTGTATGGTAGCCATGGTAATAATACTCCTTTTCAAGCAGGCACATTTAGAGAAAACCTGCAGATGGCTCGACGTCGCCGGCTGCTGAGGAAGCTGGCACAGTCGTATCATTGGCCCTGGCAGACGTATCGGTGGAACATCTCGGTGGTTTTAATCAGTAAGAGTTTGATACACGAGAGCCATTGCTCTCATAGCGCTCCTGACGGTCCACGAGATTTCCACATGATTCTAAGAAAATGGAGTCTGGACAGATAGGCACATGGACAATAAAGCGATCATACAAGGGTTTCGTTTTGTAATTTTTGAGAAACTGAACCCCAATAATGCAAGCCATTGTGGATAGTTGGCAGCAAGTATAACCCTATTCTTAGTTTGAGCGTACAGAACAAGTACAGTCGGTTTGCAAAATCGAACGCATATCACAATTTAAAAGTAACAATTTTTCCTCATATTACGTTATGCGTTCTCGTATTATTTCACTCGGTAAGCCATTTCTTAAGTCACTGTCACGATACGCCATTTAATATGGTGTAATATTCGCTACAATCAAGTTACATACTTGATGGCAAACGCTTAGTAGTTTTAGAGTCGTGGACGATGAGTAACTGCCCTTCGAAAAGTCTTCAGATGAGAATGACGCGTATTGCCAAAACACATCCAGTAGGTAGCCTCCCCAAGATAATTCCTGGCGTGTTAAAAAAACGGGGTTGTGGAGCATAGGTTAAAGTGTCCAAAAATTCTGACACCCAGCAGATGTCGCCGGCTGCACGGTTGCTAATTAGACTCGCTGCCTGACAGAATTGGACAATCGCCTACAGCAGGTATTATATACAAATACATACAAAATGGAATATCGCGTACTGCCAGTTTGAAGTTTACGGTGTCTCTTCCTTACTTCGACAAGGCATCGCATAACCCGAATCCAGTAGAAGGATAGTCTTTTTTTTTTGATAGCCCGGGGGTAATCTCTAACGGACCTCAGGGGGCGGTGAGGGCTGCCCCCCGGTGTGTCGGACTTGCACCGACTAAAACCCCCGGGGTGTTCCTTCTTCCCGTCTGACCGGGGCCAGAGGAACAGCGTCATCCTCTTCTCCGACCCTCGGCAACGTCTGGCCTTTTGTAAAGCCGCATCTCTGCACTGCGAGGAGTGGTGTAAGGAGCCACCCCTCGCACACCTCAATATCTTGGAGCGGTGTGCGGAAACACGTCACACACCGCTCTCGCCTGGATAAGTTGGGCGGCACTCTCCCTCAAGCGCACCGCCCAGGTGTCTTATCCGGTTTTAAGGAGGAAGGCCTCTGGCGAAGGCCCTCCTCCTTTATCCTGTACTGTGTGGGCGGCGGATCGGATTGTCAGGGCCGGCTATTGCCTTCCTGTTCCTCTCCGCCGCCTCCTTCCTCACCATGACTACCTCTTTTTTTGGGAGTCGAAGCTGCTCGCGTCCGTAGGCTTTACCCTAGTTTCCCTACACGTGACTCCTGGGTGGTGCTAAACGAGCAGTAGCGAGGTGGTAGGGCGTCGGTGCCCGTCTGGAGCGCGACCACAGTACATGGGTGTAAAGCCCGTCATAGTGACCAGTTTCGGCTTGTCGCGTTTCGGGATCAGCTTGTGTATATCCAGTAGCTCATATACCTAGGGACCTTCAGTCGTGGTATATGTGGGCCGACATGACGATGTAGACTATCAATGGATTTTCATCCTTTGATAGTCGCTTTCGTTTTTGGACTACACTGTACTTACCATCAGGTACTCTGTGGTCACTATGTCGAGCCAGTGTAAAAAAAAAACCTCACAGTACGAATAGAAGGATAGTCCAGTCAACTGTCGCTAACCGGTGCGTTTTGCTCTGAGACGCAGTTCCATTCCGACGAAACCTTCGGTTTCTTAAGCGTTTTCAGTGAAGGCAGTCCCTTCTGAAAAGCTAGTTTAGCTGCTTGGTTCTCTTGTAGGCTACCCAAGTCGAAGTTTGTACCCACAGGGGCGCCAGTGCGTTGCCATCAAACCCATAACTTATTGCCTGACACTTTGCATCGCCCACTTGCCCGATGAAGCTGTAAAGGATTTTCCGGCTCACAGCAAATTGTCCTGGGAAAAAAAACCACTCCGTGCTTGCAGCCGCTGATGAACTATGACTGTTAGAATCCGAACCATGCTTTAAATATGAGTTACGATGTTAAAGTTAAGGGGACTTTTAGTTAGATTTGTAAATGGTTTTAATGGAATAAGCACTAATACGAGTATATAAATATAGGATGTACAACATTAAAATACTAAAAACTACATTATACAATACCTTTTATTCACTTATATGTATAATAGCATAACATAGATAACATATTACATTGTACTTTGACGCATATCTTTCGTTAAAACACTCTAAACACATTAGAGGTGAAAAATAAAATACTTTGCGATAAATCCAACATAATAATATCATAATACTAAAGTTACATTGTTTATATATCACGTTACGGCGTACCGAGAATCGGATTTGGGCTCCGTGAGAAACACAAATGAATCGCGCTGGACGACGAACGTTTTAGTCGGTAAAGCTCCTGTGTATCTCTGCTAATACCCTAATAAACGGTTGGTATGATCTTGTAAGATTTTTAACTTCTAAAACATCCATCTGGGAATGAATTTAAAAAAATTGCTTTGTCATGATCTTGGTTAAGGAATGCAATAAAAAATATTAACTTATTAATGATGACAGTACAGATTTCGTAAGCACAACGCATTATAAGGAAGATCGTTGGAGTGGGTTGATTACGTGTATTTTAATATTATTGGCAGGAGTCAACAACATTTTTTGTCAAACAACTATTTTCAATTTGATTCTTCATGATGCAAAGTTCAGATCCACGTTTTGAGCTGGTAGGCGGATTGCTCGAATTGGGTCGTGACTACAATAGACGAGTGACTGGCATAGCTACTCGCTTCAACTTGTCGCGTTTCGGGATCGTATTACCAGTTGTTCGTATGCTTAGAGACCTTCCATGGTGGTATATGTGGGCCGACATAGCGATGACTACTGTTAAAGAATTTTCGTCGCTTGACGTTCGTTACTGTTATTGGTAAAATATGTTTTAATAAGTATCAGCTGATAATTTTTTTTTTTGTAATAAGCCTTTAAATGCCTATATAAAATGTAGTTAGAAAATTAACGGCGATCCGCTACTCTACTGGTCACGATGGGCATGCCATATATGCGCAAAGTGGATACAACAACGAATGTACTTCTGCTCATCCTAAAGGGATTAAGTGTGACCGTATATCATTATTATTATTTTTAGATAGGCAATTAGGATTCAAAGCCCTATTACAATTTTTCGTTGGCTAACTGTGGTCTACGATCAGGAACCAGTTAGAAATCGTTAGTTAATATAAAAGTCCGTTTATCTGCCAACAGAGGTATGGCAAGAGCGAAAAATCATACGCACATCCAACAATTAATCTTCCTTTTAAAGATATGTAAACTTAAAGAAGATTTATTTGGAGGCGGTTTATTGTTCCAGTATTTTGATGTAGCATATTAGGAACCACCTGTAAACGCTGATGTAGTGTGGAGAGGAATAATAACATAAGCCCTTTTCAAAGATGTGAAAAACATTCTTCTTGGTTGGTAGCGCTATGACACCATTTCTTGTATTACGCTAGTTCATAAACGACAGCCCACTTATTCATTATTACATCATGTGGGTTGATCGTCTGTTTACATTCTCTTCACATTAAAATATGCGGTGTTTATTACTTTGCCCCGTTACTATAAAAAAAGGAGCCTCGAATAGTTGAATGAGGATTTTCCTCAAGTAAAAGGCAGATATAGCAACAAATAAGCCATCGATGTAAGAAATAATATGGTGTAACTTGTACTCAATACGCACCGGCTGAGATGAAGAAATTGTGTTGCAATGGTTCTGTTGTTTTAAGGCGTGTACGACTCTATTTGTTATGTGAAATAGTCTAGCATTCCTTAGAGGCTTTCAGCATATTAGTAAACGCTACGCGGTATCTATTTGCCAAGAAGAATAATAGGAAAAGGTCGACAAAAAATTAAATCGGACTTCTTAAGAAAAAGGTGGAACTGGTGAGATGGCTGCTACGAGAACAAGACCCTAGCAAAGTGGATGACGTCATCGCGAAGGCAGCGAGGAGACATAAGAAGGAGGCTGTGACAAAGAGCATAGGGGCGGAGCGTGTAAGAAGAAAGAAAGGAATAGCATGACGATATTTTGTAATTTTTTAAATCTGTTGAATTTATTTAAAACAAACTTATTTTTTAATATAAAGAAGATTCTAGTAAACTCGAAAACTTAAATGTGCTTGATTTAAAGACAACATAAGTAATATAATATGTAAGTTTTAAAGTACAAGGCCGATTACAAAGTACGTTTATTTTAAACTAAGGTTACGGCATTGCAACTCGAGGTTGGGCCAATCTTGGACCAAATGTAATGGTTGTTGTACTGCGGAATTCTAAAATGCCCCCAAACCTCTATATTCTAGGCTGTAAGTGTTGGAAATTGGATTTAATCATTCTAAATCCGACTATGATACACTATCCGATTTTTGGAGTCATATCAGAAACTCGAGATATAGATAAATATAAGTAAAACACAAAAGGCTATGCTCAAGAAAAAAGTAGCTCTTGACTGAAAATCAAGTATCTACGAGCGGAATTATTCACCTACTATATTATTAAAGGGCTTAAATTTAAAACTGTGTTATTTCTTGCAAAGTCTGGTCGCAAATCAGGCTGCAGAGACTTAATTTTTTTTTTCAATTTTTCGCTAAGAATGTTTCTGTTTTTATATGAATTTACTGGTACACACATGTAAAACTAATTTGTATTACAGTAGTAGAGGGTCGCAGACTATTCGCTTCCCACTGAATTTCCAAATGAATCAACTACTGCAAACAAGCGGTTTAGTTATGTGTCCACTGGCTGCCTGTCATGTACACCGAAACTGGCTTACGGTAGCTCAACCAGTGGACAAACATTGAGTTCTTTTTTAATCATACAGTATTTATTTTCTTTCCATAAGAGTACGCGGAATCGGCGAGATTGATAGATAGATCTGTGACAACCCTTATAAATCTGGCAGTCGTTTGACAGCTTTCCACTAAGCGAACCATCTGGTCTGGCCGACTAGGACGGGCTTGTTTATTCTTGTGGTATTACTACACAAAAAGCTATGTAACTTTTGCAATATGTAGGCAGGTTTGTTGAAATTTAACGTAACTTGCAAATTACCTATTTACGATTAGGTACCGCAGATAACGATTAATTTAATGACTCGATTGGCTAATGGACGAACGACTTTTGCGCCTCGGATCCATTCTCTACAATATCTACTGAATCCATACTTCTGAATCCATTCTCTACAATATACAATATATTTGTGTCGCCTATATGTTGCTTTTCCGAATCAGGGTGTTATATTATGTTGAATTTACGTTAGTAAAAGTACCCACGACACAGGAGATAAAACAAATGTGGTGCGACGTTTTAAAAATAATAATATATGTAATTAGTCTTAAGAATTTTAAGTATTGAAAATAATAATGGGACTAAATATTTGTTAAAATATCTGAACAAAATATACGACTGTTTCATGTCGTTATACAATATTACAAGTTGTAATGATATGCACCAAAATAGAAAGTGTCTTTTGAAATATCTCACGTCATAACATACATTCTGTGGTTCTGCATATTTAGGTAAGTAGGTACGTGGATGGTAAAGCTTAGATATAATAGATATGTAAATATTTCTTAATATTGAAATACTTTGCATAAAAATCTTGTAATTTTTTTACATATATTGATCGTATAAATTTATTAGTTTTTTAATTTAATTTTTTACTTTTTCTTTTTAAATAAAAGCTAAATTACAATAAAAACATTTAATGTATTTCTTATACTGAACTTGAAAGCTAGACTGATAAAAGGCTGGTTCCGTATAAACTATCTCCACTACTACATAGCAATTAATTTCGTCTGCGTAGATTATTGTTTGAGTTTGAATTATTAGGCAGATAAATACTAGAAATTAACACTATTTTGTGCTAAATTCATGTTAATCTTTATTTCAGTTTCTAATAAAATACAACAATATTGTAAAGGCGTCTATTAGCATTTGGCTCTATGGTTAAATGATCTACTCTATATAAGGTAAATAGAAATTAAAAAAGTAAAGTAAACGTCAAATTAAAAATTCGCGGTTTAGTTTATTTAGGAATTTTAATATTTTAATTACAAATATTCTCTTGAATAGTATTTAGAATACCCAACAATCTTGCTATTATAATAATTCCTAAGATCTGGTTATTGATGAGATTGCGGTTATTTCTTTTAATTTATCATCGTCGAAGTTATTGATTTTTTTTTGTTCAAAAAGTTTTTGACATTTATTGTAAAATGTTTATTGTGTTTTATATATTTACGTGTGAATATATGATTTTTCTCATTAATCTCACCTAACCTTTGATTTAATCAGGTGTAAACTATTCCAATAAAAAGAATTAATGGCGAAACGACTAGCAGAAGTTGAAATACATGCAGCTGACTCTCAATATTCCTTGGAAGATTCTAATTTGGATGTGAGTGTAGACCTTATTGACGATGGATTATATTTAGGTATGTATGTGGTTATTTAACTGCACTCGTTACTAGCAAATTTTTTAAATTTAGTGTACTTTTCTGTAATTAATAATAATCTGTTCTGATGGGCATGTTAAGAATGATATACAAGCGCAAAGTGGATATAGCTATTAGTGTATCTCTGCTGATCATAAAAAAACACCAAAGTCTTGTCACCAAAGTTTTGGGAGTTGAAGCTGTTCGCGTCTGTAGGCTTTACTCTAGTTTCCCTACACGTGACTCCTGGTGCTAAACGATCAGCAGCGAGGTGGTAGGGCGTCGGTGCCCGTCTGGATCGCGACTACAGTACATGGGTGTAAAGCCCGTCATAGTGACCAGTTTCAGCTTGTCGCGTTTCGGGATCAGCTTGTGTATATCCAATAGCTCATGTACCTAGAGACCTTCAGTCGATGTATATGTGGGCCGACATGACGATGTAGACTATCAATAGATTTGCATCCTTTGATAGTCGCTTTCGTTTTTAGACTACACTGTACTTACCATTAAGTACTCTGTAGTCACAATGCTGAGCCAGTGTAAAAAAAAGTGATTACATTACAACAATTACTGTTTATAAAACTATATTTGTGTTAATTTAACTTCCAGGTAACCTGGCTTGCGCACATGACCACAAGACACTTGAGAAATTGCAAATCACGCATATTCTCACTATAGACTTGGTACCACTCCCAAGAACTATACTGGACAGACCCAACCTCACCTTTAAATATGTTAAATGTAAGCTATATCATTCATTTTATTATTATTAAATAATAGATGAGCAGCTATTATCTAATGTGCCTATGTCTCAGTTGGTATGTTCAATTATCACTTACAATTTAGCATTGCATTGAACATGTATTAAAATCTGATTGAAATGAGAGGCATCTATCCAGTCTAATTTTGAAACTATTTGTTGATGGTGCATCAACAAAGTCTTGAGGCAACTAACGTTGTATCTGCAACTTAATTTGACTTTCACTTCATTGAAACTAGCTCTTTCAAAACTCAATTATGCTGACATGGTGTTTATACTGTCTGCTGGTGAGAACATTGTTTTCACCTTTCCCTACTAATGTAAACCACTAAGGAGAGGATTTTGCTGCTGTTGTATACGTAGGGTACTTTATTGTTGTTTGTAAGAAACAATCAATACAAGTAGGTAGGTTAAAAACTTAATGTGATTGACGCCAGTAATATGTATCCTACCAAGCAATAAACATCGACATAACTAAATAGTGTTTTCTTAAACCTAACAGCTGCCTACGTTGGTTTTTCCAGCATCATATGACATGGGAATCGTGAAGCTACATGTGAATTTGTATTTATTAGATGAGTGTGATCTGTCATTGGCTTCATGCTGTCCTTAAGATGAAATTGATGTCACGTGTATGCTTATTCATAAAAGAAAACCTTTTGACTCTTCATATTAGGTCTTGTTTAAGTAGGGTATGGTGGGGGTGTATAATATGGACTCCAGGACCCAAATTCTCCATTAATTCCCAAAATTGAGTTTTACCTTGGGATATTCAGAACCTATGGTCATATGGAGAAGATATAAATGTGAATCTTTTATGTTTAATCTCTGACAGTGGCTGATGTTCCGAAGGAGGATCTCATCAGTAGTTTGCCAATAACAAATGACTTCATCAAAGAAGCTATTGGGGGTGGTGGTACAGTTCTCGTTCATTGGTGAGTCACCTATATTATTAATTAGGTTTAAAGAAGATTCATTTTCTCAAAAAGAAACATTTTATTTTACTTACATGAGAAAAATTTAACAATAACACAATACAAGGCAGTAGTAATATAAAAAATTCTAACTAAGTAGTAAACATAGATAAGGCTCACAAACACAGCACCAAACTATATATATACAATAAGCACAATAAACACAGCTAGAACCACTGCAGTAAAACCATCTTATTAAGACTAGAAGCGTTATGTAAGAAAGTGGGACTTTAATTTTCTTTTAAAAATATATAGAGATGAAGAATCCTTAACATGATTAGGCAATTTGTTGTAGATTTGTATGCCTTCAAAAGTTAGATTTGTTTTCCCAAAGTATATCAGAGAATATCCTTTTTTAAGATTTACTTGTGATCCTGCCTGTTGTGTCAACAAATTTTCCTTTTTTTATACTAGTTCAACAAAAGTCGCCATTATCAAGCTGACCCACATATACCATAACATATGATCTGTAGATATATGCACAAATGAACATACAGAGGCTGATCCTGAAACGCAACAGGCTGATTTGAGAAAGTTCGACAGTTTTAGCACTTGTGTACTGTGTTCACAATCCAGTTCAAATATCAATTATCTTCATTCCTGTACTGCATAAAACTTACACTACCAAAATTGAGTATAAAAAGAAAATTATAATCTGTACTTTTCAGTTACTTTGGTGTTTCCCGCTCCGCAGCAGTAGTAATAGCTTACATAATGGAGAAATATGGACTTTGTTATGAGGATGCTTTCAATATAGTCAAGTCCAAGCGTCGTTTCATAGGGCCCAACATTGGATTTGTGGCTCAACTTAAGCTATTTGGACACATGGGGTACCGATTAAACAAAGATGATCCCAGGTTCAAACAATTTAGACTCAAAATGGGCGGACAGAAACTAAAGCAAGGTATCGCATCCTTTTAACTATACATATAGAATTTTTACCAATACATTTAAATGAATTATTACACTTTTAAAAAATTTGTACTATACATTCAGAAATGTTTACAAAATTTTTAGATTTTTTTTAAATTATTTATAGGCGAATGCTTGACCTCAATCACACCTGGTGAAGATGAGTTCGATGATGAAAAACGATCGCCTAGCAAATGCCTATTCACTCTTCTCTTAAAGTCTCCCTGGTCATAAGATCGCGGAAATATGGAAACTGGAAGCGTATTCCACTCATTAACATTAGAATTTTTTTTTCCTTGGTTTTAGAATACCTTTACATACCTGTATACAAAGTTGTGAATTATTTTTTATAAATTGTATTATTGCCTTGTACAACAAGAATCTTATAATGAATGTATAGGATTTGCTTGGCAGAATGGCATTTGAAGAGTTGCCTAAAATTTGACACACAGAACAAAATCTGTTCTTGCATCTCTCAGATTCCTCTGACCACTTTAAACAGCCTGATTATAAGCATGTCGAGATGGTGTAGAGCCTTAGTCACTAACCTGACACCTAATAACCATTTTTAATGTTTATATTTGTATATCATAATGCTTTTGAGTCCTTTTTTATTTCCTTTTTAATGTTCAAAGTAATAAAAATCCATTTGTCCATAACTATATACTGTTTTTGTACCAAAACTTAGAGTACACAATCTGAAACTAGCTAAAATAGGCAGTTGCCTCGAGCTGGTCTCTCTCTGCATGGAGTGATCGATCACGACTAGTGATGAAAATACCCGGGAATTTTCCCAAAGTGCCCAAAACTTGCTTGGGAATATTCCCGGGAATTTACGGAATGTTCGCGGAAGTGCTGGGCACTTTGGGAAAGTTCCCGGGCATTTTCATCACTAATCACGACATGACGTACGATTTTCTCATGTACCATCCATCTCGAGCGGCGCCCAAGTGATCTGTACAATCATTGCGGCGTCCGCGGGAGAGGGACGGCAGAGTGCACGCTACAACTTTAATTTTTTTGTTCATTTGACTACATTTTAAATTAAAACGAGCATAAAATGATGCCTTAAGGTTTGCACTAACGAATTAATCTAGTTTAAGCTTGTATAAAACGCTAATTAATTGAGTTGGTTTGATTTCATATTAATGATGATTTCAGTTTAAGGGTTGTTACAACTAGATTTTGATTTAGTCCAAGACAATAAGTACAAATCAGCGCTAAATAGCATTTTATATAACTCTAAACTGGATTTAATTAGTTAGTGCAAGCCGCTCTAAATCATATAAAACTGATTATTTATAAATTGCATTTTTTTAGTAGGCATTAAAAGTATGCTTGAGTTTTAGACTTTCTTGACGTGTTTATTTATTTTCACATATTTTGATGATTCTAGTAAAAATCCTGCCCCAGCTGTTCGCTGATTTGGTGAAACCAGATCCAGGGTTGACCCGTGAACGGCCTGATCCGATAGTGTACCGCTGTAAGAAATGCCGTCGTATCGTCGCCAGCCAGAGCAATATCATACCGCACATCCCCAAGCAGGTCAAAGTGGAGCTGGCCAGGAAAGGTAAAGTCCGAGATAGCGAAATGTAGTAAAAATTAAATAAAAAAAAGATACATGAACATTTAAGTAACCAATAGTGGTCATATTATTGCAAATAATAATAATAATATATCTTCTCGCTATATCTCTTAAGGGGTGAGCAGAGATACATTAGTATCCACTTTGCGTTTATATGTCGTGCCCAATGTAACCAGTAACGCAGCGGATCGCCGTTCTCAGGGCATTTACACATTCCATTTCTATAAGATAACGTTTAACGTATAAGATAATGTTTTCCTTTACCGGTGGCCAAAAAAAAGATAATAAATTACTTTAGTTGTTACACAACGCTATATTTCTATCATAACACATTTGTCGTCCAGCGCGATTTGTTTGTTTCTCACGGGGTCCAAATCCACTACGGAATCCTCAACTGCATACATATTTATGACTCTTTAATGTTTTCAATGCATTTAATGATGATTACAGAGCAACAAAATTAAAATGGTGACGACATTTTGTAATCGTTAATCATTAATGAGATTACATTTTACCTATCTCTGGTTGTAAAACGACCGGGGCTCTTCAAGCAAACCAACGCCGCAGACTTTCTCTATGGCATTAAGCTGACGGAGCCAATTTCGCCATGTTTACATGTTTTTATCTTTTGTATTTTATCCTTTTTTGTATGTTTCATATCTGAATTTAAAATTGTTTTTTGAGGCGAAATACATATATTTCATTTCATGTTACATAAAGTATATTGAGATTTAAATAATATTTTTCAGGAATACGGCCACCTCCGAGTAATCTCACCGGCTTGACGTCCACACAAAATGGCGAAATACTCATAGAGAAGTTAAAAAGCCTCGCTTGTCAGATACTGGAAGGGAATGATTCGGAACACCATCAAAATCAAATTAGTCAAAATAATGAGGAGGGGACAAGTCAGGTGAGTTTAATATACTAAAAGAAAACACTTCATTTTTTTTTACATCAGATTAAACTATGTACTAGTCGATCAAACAACAACCCACACAAGCACTTTCTAAGGCAACAGGAATGTCAAAGCGCGGATGGTCTCCCAGGAGACGTAATCTCGGCTCTAAGTTGTGAACCAATTTATAAATCGCTTGGAGGCATATCATCTCAAACATAAAAAGAAATCGTTGATAAAATGAAATGCATCCTGCTATTATTATCCTGCTATAAGCGACTAGGGTAAAGCCCACGGACGCGAGCAGCTTCGACTCCCAATTCTCCTAATTCTTATTGAGTAATTGCAATCATAGATGGGCAAAATGTAATCAGATTACTGAAAAAAGATTACGATTAAATTTTGCGTTTTTCATCATTAATGAGACAGCACTTTGATCATCTATACTTTAAACACTATGGAATCCACAATTGCATATACATTTATGACTCCTTAATGTTTTGAAGGGATTTAATCATGACTAGCTGATCCGGCAAACGTTGTTTTGCTATATAAGGTTTTGTAATATCTTCTAAGATGTTCATTGAAATTAGGTGATGTCAAAGACAATTTTGTTCATAATTAAATACTCTTAATCAACAACACATTTATTTGGATAAAGATTAATATTATTACGTTGATACAAATACTCTTAACAAATAATGCATTAATTTCGACCAAATTTGTTTACCATAAAAACGGTTCTAGTGACTTAATCTTAAAAGATAGACATATACTGTCAGGGACATTTTTTTAGATCATTTCAAGAGTAATAATTCTTTCTTACATATATTTTTGGTATCTTGAACCGTTTTCGCAGCGCACGCAATGGAAGCCTTCTAGGATGAATAATTTTCCCCGTTCTTTTCACATTTTCCATTATTTCTTCGCTCCTAATAATTGCATCGTGATGTTATATAGCCTAAAGCCTTCCTCGATAAATGGTCTATTCAACTCAAAAAGAATTTTTCAATTCGAACCAGTAGTTCCTGAGATTAGCGCGTTCAAACAAACAAACAAACTCTTCAGCTTTATAATATTAGTATAGATGAGATAGTAAAAAAAATGGTACAAAAAGTATTTTAATGATTTAAAATGTTTGTTTTATAAGCATGTACCTCTGGAATTTTCTAAATTAAATGCGGACTTTGCACCACTTCCTCACCGGAGAAGGAGGACATCGTGAGGAAACTTGTACGACACTGACAATAGAAATGTCATGTGTACATGTGTGCTTTAAGAACGGCGATCTGGTCACGTTGGATGCGATTTACAGGGTTACTGGTAACTAACGCATAACCTCTTAAGTGCTACTTTGGTTTATCAAGACTGACCTTTTGTTGTACGACTTTTCTAACGTAAATTTTTTTCATACAAAAAAAAATGCACTACTGATCTTTTTAACTTCACATAAACTTCCTTTAAGGCGCGAGGTGGTAGGGCGTCGGTGCCCGTCTGGATCGCGACCACAGTACATGGGTGTAAAGCCCGTCCTAGTGACTACTTTCGGCTTGTCGCGTTTCGAGATCAGCTTGTGCATATCCAGTAGCTCATATACCTAGAGACCTTCAGTCGTGGTATATGTGGGCCGACATGACGATGTAGACTATCATTGGATTTTCATTCTTTGATAGTCGCTTTCGTTTTTGGACTACACTGTACTTACCATCAGGTACTCTGTAGTCACTATCTCGAGCCAGTGTAAAAAAAAAAAGAAAAAACTGGCGCTCCTGTCTAGCAGGTCGCAGTGATGTGGGTGGAGCGGGCACTTAGCTGACTGTGCCATACCTACGTCAGAATCGAATGAATATCAGTTGAAATATAGTTATTTACGAGACATACACCTAACGATTTATAGAAAACTCGCACTAAAACTAAAACATAATTAACTCTCAGGATATATTGCGTTTTGACAAAAGTCATAGAACCAAAGTCTTGATGTACCTGAGTCACCTTTAAGTGGTTACGTGTTAGTAACTAGTAACTTTTTAAAAACGCAAAGTGCATAAAACCAGAAATGTATCTCTGCTCACCCACAAAGGGGCATGCGTGAATATATTATTATTATTTACTACAATTTAAATACTAAAAAAAAATTAAATAAATTAATTTAATTTAATTTTTTGGGAGACGAAGCTGCTCGCGTCCGTAGGCTTTACCCTAGTTTCCCTACACGTGACTCCTGGGTGGTGCTAAACGAGTAGCAGCGAGGTGGTAGGGCGTCGGTGCCCGTTTGGATCGCGACCACAGTACATGGGTGTAAAGCCCGTCATAGTGACCAGTTTCGGCTTGTCGCGTTTCGGGATCAGTTTGTGTATATCCAGTAGCTCATATACCTCAAGACCTTTAGTCGTGGTATATGTGGGCCGACATGACGATGTAGACTATCAATGGATTTTCATCCTTTGATAGTCGCTTTCGTTTTTGGACTACACTGTACTTACCATCAGGTACTCTGTAGTCACTATGTCAAGCCAGTGTAAAAAAAAAATATGTGGCCCTCGCAGGTGTTGGACGGGTACACGGAGCAGAGCCTGGTGGACGGCAACATAGCGGAGCGTGCGGACGCGTCCTGCTGCCGGCTGATGTGGTTCGTGGAGCCCATGTCCTGGATGCAGGGCGTGCAGCACGAGCCGCACGGCAAGCTGCACTGCCCCAAGTGCAAGAACAAGATCGGCAGCTTCAGTTGGCTCATGGGTAATTAGCATTGTTCAAGGATATATAGGTAATTGAGATCCAGGTCCATGGCGGCCCATATATACCACGACGGAAGCTCTCTAGGTAATCAAGGATATATAGGTAATTGAGATCCAGGTCCATGGCGGCCCATATATACCACGACGGAAGGTCTCTAGGTAATCAAGGATATATAGGTAATTGAGATCCAGGTCCATGGCGGCCCATATATACCACGACGGAAGGTCTCTAGGTAATCAAGGATATATAGGTAATTGAGATCCAGGTCCATGGCGGCCCATATATACCACGACGGAAGGTCTCTAGGTAATCAAGGATATATAGGTAATTGAGATCCAGGTCCATGGCGGCCCATATATACCACGACGGAAGGTCTCTAGGTAATCAAGGATATATAGGTAATTGAGATCCAGGTCCATGGCGGCCCATATATTCCACGACGGAAGGTCTTTAGGTAATCAAGGATGTATAGGTAATTGAGATCCAGGTCCATGGCGGCCCATATATACCACGACGGAAGGTCTCTAGGTAATCAAGGATATATAGGTAATTGAGATCCAGGTCCATGGCGGCCCATATATTCCACGACGGAAGGTCTTTAGGTAATCAAGGATGTATAGGTAATTGAGATCCAGGTCCATGGCGGCCCATATATACCACGACGGAAGGTCTCTAGGTAATCAAGGATATATAGGTAATTGAGATCCAGGTCCATGGCGGCCCATATATTCCACGACGGAAGGTCTTTAGGTAATCAAGGATGTATAGGTAATTGAGATCCAGGTCCATGGCGGCCCATATATACCACGACGGAAGGTCTCTAGGTAATCAAGGATATATAGGTAATTGAGATCCAGGTCCATGGCGGCCCATATATACCACGACGGAAGGTCTCTAGGTAATCAAGGATATATAGGTAATTGAGATCCAGGTCCATGGCGGCCCATATATACCACGACGGAAGGTCTTTAGGTAATCAAGGATGTATAGGTAATTGAGATCCAGGTCCATGGCGGCCCATATATACCACGACGGAAGGTCTCTAGGTAATCAAGGATATATAGGTAATTGAGATCCAGGTCCATGGCGGCCCATATATTCCACGACGGAAGGTCTTTAGGTAATCAAGGATGTATAGGTAATTGAGATCCAGGTCCATGGCGGCCCATATATACCACGACGGAAGGTCTCTAGGTAATCAAGGATATATAGGTAATTGAGATCCAGGTCCATGGCGGCCCATATATTCCACGACGGAAGGTCTTTAGGTAATCAAGGATGTATAGGTAATTGAGATCCAGGTCCATGGCGGCCCATATATACCACGACGGAAGGTCTCTAGGTAATCAAGGATATATAGGTAATTGAGATCCAGGTCCATGGCGGCCCATATATACCACGACGGAAGGTCTTTAGGTAATCAAGGATGTATAGGTAATTGAGATCCAGGTCCATGGCGGCCCATATATACCACGACGGAAGGTCTCTAGGTAATCAAGGATATATAGGTAATTGAGATCCAGGTCCATGGCGGCCCATATATACCACGACGGAAGGTCTCTAGGTAATCAAGGATATATAGGTAATTGAGATCCAGGTCCATGGCGGCCCATATATACCACGACGGAAGGTCTCTAGGTAATCAAGGATATATAGGTAATTGAGATCCAGGTCCATGGCGGCCCATATATACCACGACGGAAGCTCTCTAGGTAATCAAGGATATATAGGTAATTGAGATCCAGGTCCATGGCGGCCCATATATACCACGACGGAAGGTCTCTAGGTATATTAATAACTGGATATATACAAACTGGTCCCGAAACACGACAGGCCGAAGCGAGTCACTGTGATGATCTTTATTACTTCGGTGTACTGTGGTCACGACCCAGTTCTGGCAATCGGCGTACCACCTCAAATATCTATATGATCATGTTTTTTTACACGTAGACCCACCATTACCTAACTTGGGTATAATTATTATACCTAACATGGATAATTTTGATGTTAACTACGCCAAAAAGTGTACAAACACTGAGTTTTTTTAATTGTTTTAGGATGCAAATGTCCGTGCGGTCAGAAGGTGGCGCCGGCGTTCTACCTGGTTCCCTCCAAAGTGGAGTGGTCGAACATAGTCCAAAATGTACAAGTTACGTTATAAAATATTTCAAATTAAGTATATCTGAGTAATTACTTTAGCCATCAATTCTGTGTTTGATTATAACTATAGTGTTATAATTTATGATATAACAGACCTTTTTTATATTATACCCAAAATGAAGAAACATTCACTTTATTTTAAGTCTATAGCATAGGTTTGCCGACCGCGACATTAATTACTGAATCATTCGTAGCTTATAACAAATTCTCGGGTAATTATGTCACAAATGATGGACGGCCACAATACGCATTAAATATATAAGCCAAATAAACATGTTAAATTCTTTAAAGTTATAAAATATTTAATAGTTATGCTCAAAATAGCTATATATCGTATTTACACATACTTTTCAGACTTATTTACTTATTTGATGACAATTTCTTATATAGTACTGACAAAGTATGACTTAGGCATTGCTCTTTCGCCTATATGATTTGCACGCTACTGCGTGATAATTAATATGTGAATATACATTGTACATAAATTAAAAATTATATTGAACGAGTTACGTGTAGAATGTATTAATTTATCTGTTTATTGTTGTATGAAAATTAAATGTTTTAGATTTTAATTGTTCTTTTTTTTGATGCCATAGAACTTGTACGACCGAAGCTTCGGCTTTGTTGACACACCGTCCGATGATATGGGCTCCTTTAAACGAAGCGCGAAGAGATATTTATCCAATCCGGCATGATCGCTGCGACTGCCAATGAGTTTTTCTTAACTGTTGATAGTCATCGTTTGTTGGACTGCAACGTGCTTACAATAAAAAAAAAAAAGAAGCGAAATTGAATGAACTGCTACGTATGATTAATGTGTACACATGACTCCGAAGTGACTATTTATTACTTTTGACAAGTAGCAAAGTAATTTCAATCACCTCTAGAAATTGATTTTATACAGTCACCATTAATCTTTAATTTAAAAGTTTATAAAATCTCTATATTATTTATATTTAGTCAGTCTTGAACTAAATATGTTAGGATTTTTAAACCTTCGACTAGAAGTCAAGCGTCGCTCGGACACTACATGGAAAATATTATAATATCTTTCTGAGGAGTTTTGAATGAAAATTGAATTGAATTGTATGGTCAGTTCTAGTGATGAAAATGCCCGGGAATTTTCCCAGTGTCCAGCACTTCCGCGAACATTTCGTAAATTTCCGGGAATATTCCCAAGCAAGTTTTGGGCACTTTGGGAAAATTCCCGGGCATTTTCATCACTAGTCAGTAGACTAAGTATATTAGGGTGGACTTTATTTCTGGAATATTCGAGGTTTTCCACGATAGTTCTAAATAGGTTCCAAATAAACAAGGTTACTTATAAGTGGTAACTTAGACCAACTTGACAAGATAAGGTACTTACTGGGATTTGCAAGGCAGGCTTGCGGGAACGCGTTCAACCACACAAGACTTTTTATCGGCCGATACTCCGATGCGACTGGTGTTTTTAAATGCGCCGGCGCTAGGGATGCGCGCGGCGTATATTTGCAGGACTAGATAATGAGGAAACGAGTAACAAGTAATAACATTAACGTTTATACTGAAATAATTAACTCACGTATCTGTCAAAAGGTTTATTCGTATATTCGACCCTCCTTTGTTTCGAGAAACGTCCGCGTGTGTGTTCAGTGCGCGCAGAGCGTGTGCCCGTCGGTGCGCATGCGCGGTATGTCGTGCAGCGCGACGTGGTGCGCGCGCATCAGGTGTGTCTTGCGTTTCCAGCTGTCCGCGAAGGAGCGCGGGCAGCCCGGGCACTTGTACGGCAGCTCCCCGGTGTGGGTACGCGTGTGCCGCGCCTACGGGCAGATTCGCTCTACTACGCGCACTTTCAAACAATGGATACTTTTGGAGACATTATTATTCTGACATTTTACATTGTTAGTTTTTAATTGGGTTATCAGATTTAATTTACTGTAGAACATAAATATGTAAACGTACTTCACGCATGTGGACCCGCTAAATATCAAATAAATATCTTTTACTGGTTGCACGGTGGAGTGTTCTCAGGAACTTCATTCTTTGATTCCACCAGCCTCATTCCACCACAAAACCACTAGGCATCGTGTCGGATACCATCCGTATGTGGTGGATGTTCCTTATATTCGCACGAAAAGATTCGCTTCTACATTTATCATGCGAACGGCTAAAGAGTGGAATATGCTTCCAGCTGCCATATTTCCGCGATCTTATGACCTGGGAGTCTTTAAGAGAAGAGTGAATAGGCGATCGCGTTTCATCATCGAACCCATCTTCACCTTCCACCAGGTGTGATTGAGGTCAAGCCTTCGTCTATAAATTATAAAAAAAAAATGTAAAATGTCTAAATTTTAATTGTAAAAATCACAGATGAAGCATTAATATTGGATTAGGAGCGTGTATTAGGTATTCATACAAGTATTGGATTACACAATATTTCACTTTATTTTACTTAATATTAGGCCCATCTCTTTCCAGTATGCAATAATTGGCACTTTGCACGCAGGAGAAGGAACACCCCGGGGCATTTAGTCGGTGCAAATCCGACACACCGGGAGGCGGCTCTCACTGCCCCCTGAAGGTCCGTTAGGGATTTCCCCCGAGTTACCAAAAACAAAGAAATTGTATGTACCAGTGCACTTGCGTCGTAGAACCCCTTCCGGCAGTGATGACAGACGTGCGACGGCGTGGCGGTGTGCCGCCGAGCGTGCCTCCGCGCGCTTGAAGCCGCCGCAGCCCTGAACCCGCAGAGACCACATGCGAAGGGCTTCTCACCCGTGTGCCTCCTCATGTGCACCTCCAGATTTCCAGCTGTGGAATGAAACCATGTCTTTACTACATTACTCAACTAAAACTCCTCTCGTTTTCTTGGCAGAATGATATAGATATAGTGTGATATAATATAATATAGTGTAGTATGATTTAGTATAATGTAATATAATGTATAATTTAGTAAATATAAGTATGATTTAGTATAATGTAATACAGTATAATTAAACAAGCCACTCTGACGTATGTTGTGGATGCCTTAATAGGAACTGTACATTTTTTATTGTAACTTTATGTATGTATTGTGTGAATTAATCATTGTACCGGGCCACTGGCAACCCTATAAAAGTAAATAAATAAATAAATAATAAATAAATAAATAGATCACAATACCTTGAGCGAAACTCCAACCGCAGAACGAACACAAATATTGCTTCTCATCTTCGTGGACCTTCATGTGACATTTTAGAACACTTTTTAGTTTGAATCTGTAACATAAACCATAAAATATTTATAGTGTTTTGAAGAATTTAAGGGGTTATATATACTTGTCATGAAAATAGGAGCATTTTCAATAATTATTTTCTCCATCTCATAGAGGTTTAATTCAATCAAATAAAAACACATTTATGAGAAGACATATTGAGGGTGTAAAACTGATTTTCACTCGTTTTTGATGAGAATTGACAGAACAACGGCCATTGTAGGAAAACGCCTTTTTAGTATTACCTTGAGGTGAGCATGATAAGCTGGGAACAGCTCATCGGAAATGGAAAATTCAGAACGATTTCAATACACTAACTCAAAATGAATTTCGCGTACGAAAGAATCAGTAATACTTCAATTTCCATAAAATTTGTGCATGTTTTTCCCAAAAAAAAAAAAAAAACTTAATCAAGTCTGAATTTAATTTCCTTTGTTCAAGAAGTTCATTTTGAGTTTATTTATCGAAACCAGTCTGAATTTCCCATACTTGCTTAACTACCCTTTCATCTTTGTTTCTCAATTATATCGAAGGGTGGAAGGCTATTTGGTTTAAGCGACATGTTTTAGTGATATACTCGTAGTAATATACTATATATTTCTTATGAGACTTTTGAGTTAACTTTTAAAGCTCGAAAGGAATGTTTAGCGTGGTAGGTATGATGGTGAATAATTGACCTACCTTGCACTATAGCGCAGGATAGCGTGATAGATGAGTTGATGAAGAATGAAATGAAGAAGTCCAGACAGCAAGTTGAAAGACGTTTAATGAAGCACAGTACAAAGTCCAGAAGGAATAATGAAGCACAAGTATGATAGTTCAAGTAGAAATAAAGTTCACGTCACAATAATATAAATAACAAACACAAAAATAACAATGCGGGCGAAAACTATAAATAGCGAGCGAGTGGTGCGTGGAGGTGTGTCGAATGAGATATCGAGACTGTTTGCCGGGTGCGCGGGCGCTCACGTCGTGTGTACATGTACAATCCCCCCGCGCGCGCCCGGTATCCCGCGGCTCTCTGGCTTAGCGCCGTTTCCATCGCACGACACGATATAGTAAATAAATATCAAGTGTGTTAGTATGAAATGTGTTGATAAAATTACTTAGATAAATAAGTGAAGATATAATAATGTTATTTAAAATAGTTGTTAGTTATAGGTTAGTATAGTAAAAAGAATAAGAAAATAGATAATGTTAAAGACAGAAATAAATAAATAGATAGTGAGTATGCCACAAATGTTTATACAAAATTTCAGCCAATTGTTTTCATGGAGAGATTAGTCAACTTTTTAGCGGGTACATTGGTTAATGTGGTCATCTATTGTGCGCCGGCAACGGCTCCGGTTTGACAACACCAACCTCTTAAATCCGGGCCGTATATACAGGGATATAGGTAACTAACGCAAAACCTCTTAAGGCTGACTTAGGTATATCAAGACTGACAACTTTTGTTTTACGATTTTTTTCTAATTCAATCTTTTGTTTTCCCATACAAAAATAAATAAATCAAATTTGCAGTTCTGACCTTCTTAACACTATGAAACGGGGCGCGATGCAACTGGAGCAGACGATTTCGTAGCAACAGCTGACTGAACTTTAAACATAGAGCTAACGATTGATAGACATCCCCACTAAAACTAAAAAAAATATATATCTTAGGATGTGTTAAGTTTTGGCAAAAGTAATAAAACAAAAGTTGTTAGTCTTGATGTACCAAACTCAGCCTTAAGAGGTTTTGCGTTAGTTACCAGTAACGTTGTATACTACACGGGGGATCACCCGCTTAAAAACTGCGCTCACATACAGAGTACACAATCCTCTACAGTCTCTATTAAAAGCTAAATAATTAACCTCATATTGCACTTGTCACACGCGTACGGTCTCACATCAGAATGGGCTCGAGTGTGTATGGCGAGCTGCTTCCGTCGCTTGAAGCGCTTCCCGCATGCAGTACACACGAACTTACGCTCCTCGGAGTGCGTTGCAGCGTGGTAAGTTAACTGGGATGGCTTCGCGAACGCTGGAAATGTATTCATCTGTATGTATCCTTAATCGATAACTTTAAAGGCGCAGTGGCAGAACGGTTGACATTTTTTTTAAGACATTGTAAACTTTCGCTTATTGTACTCATTACAAATACTTTAACGGGACGTATGCGCGAGTTAAATTATTTCTAATTATGGCTCGACGTTTCGACCTGGAGTTGTGACTATTCAAATTATCAAAAACAAAGAGGGTAGAGCAGGTAACTTCCCGCCCCCAACGAAAAATCCGCGGCGCCTCATTCTATTCGTGATAAATTTCCAAGTTCTGAGGCTGGAAGAAAATACATCCAGACTTAGAAATATTAACTTACTTTTAGAGCATTGTCCACAGCTATATTTATTACCAGAATGTTCTCTTTCTGTATGTTTCTTGAACCATGTTTTAGATGTGAAACCCTTACTGCAAAGTGGACATACATTTTTCTTAGTATCAATCTCTTTCTTGCACATCTCTTTCTTACACACCTCTTTCTCCTTTTCTATATGGATTATCTTTTCTAGTTCCTCTTGTTTGTTTTCATCACAATTTTCACTACTATCTTTGGGTATGTCGTTTTTAGTATTGGATTTGTTTTGGTTATAATTGTCTATGGTTGTGCTTACTTTATAGTCTGGCAAGGTTAGCCTTGTCTCTATGGTTTCGATATTTTTTTTGGAATCTGGTTCCATAATCACTGATGTATTTATTCTTGATATGATGTTCTTTAATGTAACATTAACTTTAAGTGCCTCAGTTATGAAAGTGTATGCAGATTCTATTTTAATTATGCAATCATAACAGAACTGTTTTGGTAATGTGTCTTCTGTAATCTGATAAAGAAAATGAAAATTAAACCAATGCTCAACTGTGCTCAAAAGACAAAAGAATATTTACTCTTCCTATAAATGCTTCCAAACTTTAAGATCAAAGAAAAGAGATAGATGGAGTGTATGCTACTTCTTTGCTGTACTGTGATATCCTGTTTCCAAGTACGGCAACATAAATGGTTGTAGAATGGTTTTTCCAGATTATGTGCAGATTTAGGTAGCATATGCTCAGTGAAGGAAACTCACATGCGAACTGATAGAAATGTCATAGGTAAATTCCCTGAGAATGTCCATCAGTTAGCTGCTGGTGTTATTTGGCTGTACATATAAGCTCAAAGTGGATATAACCACTAATGTATCTCTACTCATCCCATAAGAGATATAGCGTGGTGATATATTATTATTATTAATTTTAAAAAATCCCTTAAACTATTTGTGCATTCACAAAAGTAGATAAGAAGGAGTACCTCCTTCTTTCATTTTAATTCTAGCAGTTTTAATATATTATTACATTCTCATCATTTAAAACCTTCATATTAAGATATATTTAAATTTCCTTATCATCAATTTTGTAAAACATTCTAAATATTACTAATGTTATAAATGCAAAAGTTTGTGAATATGTCTGTTACTCTTTCACAATAAAACTACTTGACGGATTTGCATGAAAGTTATACAGTAATATAGATTATACATCGGAATAACATATAGGTTACAATTTGTAATGATTTTATGTAATTTTGGTCGCAATATCATGATACATGTCAATTAAGTCAGAAAAAAATGTGGCACCTGAGAGCTATCTTGGCATACACTGCCTAAACCATTCGAATTACATAAAGATGATGTGCCGTAGGATTGTTTATCTTGAATAGTTCTAAATAAAAATTTGCGATAGCATATATCTACCTTTTATGTGGCAATCACTATGGCCAAAATTGTGTACCATTATTTTATTAGATACTATTTTACAATGCAAAGCTGCGGGTAAAATATATTATAATACAAGAGATATTCATTAGAAATAATTTATATGGCAGAACAACGTTTGCCGGGTCAGCTAGTATTTTAATAAAGCACCATCAACATAATCAACAAATTTTTATGACATAAAAAAGGAATTATTAAAGAATTATTCTGATTGTATAGTGAGTAAATAGTAGTTTCGTTAATATAATTTATTGACTTTTAACTAAAAGTGTAATAAACACCAATTAGGAATAGGTAAATGAAAATAGTTGAAGAAACTTGCCTTAATGTTTGTACAGAAACAAAACATTTCCACAGCCCTTGGATCGAAATTTTCCCTTTCCCAAGAAGCTACCTCTTTCATACAGCTCCTACAGAGTTTCGAAATATTCATATCTAAATATATAATTAAAACTTTTGGATTAGCTAATCACTATATAAGAAATATAAAATAGGAAAATTGTACATCTATATCAATGATTATTTGTTTCTGGAAGTTATTTATTAGGTAATTAATATCTTATACAAATTATTTTGAGCGGTAAAATGTTTATGAACAAATCACTTAAATTAAATTGAAATATTCTGTTTACTATTTTATGATAATTTAAAATTATAATGTTTATTATTTACATTGTACATTTTTTTGTTATATTCGCTCTTTGTGGGGAAGGTAAAGACATTTATATCATACAGCCATATCTGAGGTAATTTATTTTCTAGTTTTATTAAATTTCTATAAAGTCTTCCTGCCACAGTTCAATATCTCTGCCGTAGTTTTAATTCACTGTAATCCATCTTCATTTGTTGTTTATTGCACAATTTCTAAACACACACAATATAAACTATAATATATAAAAGATTTTTTTTATGATTATATCTCTTACTGTTATATAGTTTTGTCAATATATTTTGCTAGACTATGAATCTGTATAATACAGCCATCTTTTAATAAAATTTAAGAAATAAGTGAATTTTTACTATTGATACAAATATTTCGTATACTTTATTAACATCACAGAATACGAAATGAGTTCAGTTATTGTAACAGATTAATTATACTTTTTTCTACAAATTCCACAAATCATTCGACACGTAATCTGTAGATTTACATTATCACTGATCATTGAGTATATTACAGAATCGCAATTTTTCTTATATTACTGATCTAAAAACTATTAGTAAAAATTAATATTAAAATAATTTATTGGTAATTATAAATAAAAGCCAGTATTCCACTAAACTGAAGTTTTATTTGCTAGAAACAATATCAATCTTTTTCTTCGTTGTAATAACAGTTTTGTTATCAGCTAGCAAAGTTTTCAGCTTATCAATGCCTTCTCCGGTGAGAGGCGAGGCTTCCAACAGACGTGGCGAGTTGGGTAATTCTTTGCGGAGACGAGAGTATTGCAGCATAAGCAAAGCTTCGTTACGCATCTGTCTATAAGCTGCATCCATCTTGCTTAGCACGAGAATAAACTGGAAGAGGCAAAGCTATGTTCTATCTCTGTGTCCAAATACTTATACACATAAGGACATATATTATAGTTTAAATAAATATTAATGTAGTTACAGAACTACCTTGGCTTTGTTCAGACGAGGCTCAGCCAAAAGTGTATAAAGCAAAACAGCTGCTGCAGAAATTTGGCATAAATTCGATGTATCCACGACGTATATTATCTGTAAATTCAGATATGCATAAATAACAAAAACTAACGAAAATAGATTAAATTCTAAAAGAGAATTCTTACTTTGTCAACGCCTTCAAGATAGTTGCTCCATAGTGGCGCCATCTCTCCACCAATTTCTCTAATTAGTAAAATTTGCTTTTTCCCATTTTTATTTACATAGTGAATGTCGTAAATATTAGTCCCCATTGTAGGAACAGGGCTGTATGTATTATCAATCCCTTCAGCTCCTTGTAATTTTTTCAGAAGCGTTGTTTTACCCGACCCTTTTGGTCCTAGACAAAGCACACTTATTTGTTTGTCCGGGTCCTCCATTATTATCGAAGTAAAATATTTAAAAATATATTGGTTAACGCAATATACAACACAATATTAATAAGAAAAGTTTGATCAATAGATCTGTATCCTAGTAAACTCGTAATTCTTTTCGTGTTTTAGTACTTTAATACTAGATGGCGTTAAACAAAATATCGCAATACATCACAATTTAAGAATACCTTTTAACATGAATAAAGATAGAATGTAACGTTGAATCAAATCGACGAAATTACAAATAATTATTTACTCTTTAAATCATTTTTTAATCTTAAATATTATTCTTGAATTATATGATACGACAGAACATATTTTTATTACATATTTCTGGCAAATTACAAAATAAATACAATTTAAATTACTACGATCTATTAGAAAAACAAACATGTTCTCAATATTTTTGTTTTATTACTATTAATATTAGATTTTACGGCTATGGATAGAAGTCCTTTTGAGCCCGTCGTTAAGGTTTTTAATATTCAGTAGTCTTTAATTGACGCAAAAACCAACAACCCAAGTGACGCGCACAACCCTACGCCATCAGAAAAAGCACCAATTCCTCCCAGTATTAGATGTTAAGAATAATTATGTAATCACTATTTATATTATTTCAAGAAAAAAAAGTTTAAAAGCTTTTACTATTGGTTATGACTTATGGCTTATTGTTTTGCGATTGGAGTTGAAAAAAATGGACTTAAAAAAACTGAATATAATCTAACCGATTACAAATATACATAATTTTAAATCGATATCTCGTCTCCATCAGCTTAATTTGTTACCGATTTGCTTTACAACTTCACCGTGTGAGAGGGGCGAGCAGCTGAGGTTCTCAGCCAGCGAGTTATTGGTTGAGTGCCAACGCAAAATCACTCCTTCCGGTACGAACCTCAACTTGGGTGGCTCGACAGGGTATGGACCTAACGGTGATCTACTAGCGTTTCGGAAGCGACTACCTTGAGAAGAAACGCCGAAAGAAACTAAGGCTACCTTGGAGTGGAAAAAGAAATCAATTATATTTATTCTTATATCTTTTAACTACAATAAACATCGAACAAGTATAATTTATTAATAAAATTCTTACATAAAAATCTATTACGTTCAAAGTATAATAATTTGTACTGAGATAATATAATTTAGACTGACACAATGAAAATGTTTGGGAGTGTCTAAACTAGAATATTGACCTTGTCTTTCGTTATTCAAGGTCTATATGTATAAGATCTATAGAGTACGTAGTTCGCATGAATCTTTTCTAATATCCAAAAGTATAGCCGCGAGGCAAACGTGTATTATAACGTTATTGTTATTATGCTTTACGGCTCTGGATGTAAGTCCTTTTGAGCCCTACGTTAATATTTTGAATATTTAGTAGTCTATAATTAACGTCAAAACCAACGACCCAAGCGACGCGCACTCCACTCCACGACCAGTAGCGTTCATTCCATAGATGCATGGAAGCACTGCATGCCCTGACGATAAATAAGTCTTGACTAAATTCCTTAAAGATAAACAAAAAAAGGAACCATTTATATTAAAAATCTATTCTATATTCACGCCATCTATCTTTTCTATGAAAGCAATATAATATTTACTATCATAATATAATATTCAAATTAATTACGCGAATTCTGCCTACCCTGTCCATTTATCCTATGCACGTCACTGACCACGACATCAGAAAAATCACCAATACTCTGCAGCATCAGACCCAACATTGACCGAAAAAACAAGAACAATACTGGTGTGAACGGTTGCGAATGAATTAAAGGATGTTATATCCCGCGAGAATATCAATAATTTCACGAGATTGAGGTGTCTTCATGGCGTAAGCAGACGAGCTTCTAAAGCAACTATCCGAAATTACTTATCACACGACATTACTATGGCCGTGCTAGAGGCACATCCGCGTGCTATGGAAAACGTGACAAGATGAGGGTAGGAAAATAAGAAAGGGTAATTTTATTTATATTATGAACACTTATGGGCGCAACTATTACGGTTGAATTTTCTTTTTGTCCTTGGACCCTCTGAGACCACTAACTGCTAAGGCACCGCGGACCCCAGGTTGAGATACACTGGATTATGAGATTGCACGTGATGGAAAGTACTGTGTAGTTCATGATCGGCAACGACTGGCATTAACCATAATTTTATAGCACGGCGGAAAGTTTCTAGGTGCATAAACAACAAGAATGTGACGGGCCGAAGGGAGTTACTATGACGATCCTTACACTCATGTTGTGTGGTCACGACTAGTGATGAAAATGCCCGGGAATTTTCCCAAAGTGCCCAAAAACTTCCTTGGGAATATTCCCGGGAATTTAGGAAATGTTCTCGGAAGTTATGGGCACTTTGGGAATATTCCCGGGCATTTTCATCACTAGTCACGACCCAGTTCGGGCAATCGCCCTACCACCTCAAAAAGAAACTATACATAGTTTGCTTAGATGTCTGAAAAAGGTTACCGTGATACATTTATCGATTCTCGGAATACATTGAGTCTTAAATTATAACCGGACCAAGGCGAGTGTAGTTACTTAGCGTAAATCGACTACTGCTTTGCAATTTTTTTTAAGTCACGTAATTAAAAACCTTGTCAAATAAAGCACGGAGCGAGCCAAAAACATAGTGCAAAGTTGTATTTGCGTACGATAGAGCGCTAGTGTCGCGCATTTCAGTACATTTTCAAGTTAAGATTTAGTTCTAAGTTTTGCCGCACGCTTTAGGTGATTTGTGAATGCTGGCTTAAGATCTGAATGACCTTAAACTTGGCTAGCTCAGATACTAGTCAATGCCAAGTCGAGGCAGTCAGGTGAGGTTGAGGAAATAAAAAATATCTTACCTTAATCTGTCAATGCATTGAGAATATTATTTAGACCATAGGTCCTGAAACTTTTTTGTTTTGTAGAACCCTTGCCCCTTTTTTTTGTCTTGGGTAATTCCTCTGCAAAGCTAATAGAGGCTTTTGTTGGTAGATCCTCTTCTCGGATATTGACGATTTAAAAGTGCTTGTAATAGGCGTCGTTGCAAAGTGTTTCGCAGGAAACGGAGCTCTGACCTGCAAGTGCGCACAACAAACGCGCGCAGTCTTCAGCATTCAGGGCCAAAGTTATCGCCAAAGTTCTGCCATCTTTCGATATAACACAATTATCTATTATATAAAAATAAGTTCGGTTTTCCTTCCTGACGCTATAACTCCAGAACGCACGAACCGATTTCTACGGTTTTGGATTCGTTGGAAAGGTCTCAGGCTTCGTGAGGTTTATAGCAAAATTTAGGAAAATTTTCAACAGAAAAGCAGGATAACGGGGAAAATCATTTTTCACATACAGCGCCATCTCTGATACATAGCATGTACTACAAAGCAATATGAATTTGCATGGTGGTGGAGCAGATCGCACCAGTATTTTAAGTAGATGGCGCCGATGCGTTATACATTGTTTGACAGCTACTCATTGTACTCTGCTCAGTTAATTTCATGTGACATTTATTATGCGCACGCTCTTTCAAACGCTAACTAAAAACCAAAACGAAGCCATCTGGTGGCGAAACGAAGTTTGCCGGGTTCGCTAGTATGATGATATCCTAGCCGGTTTCGGCCACGGCGACTGTTTCAATGCCGATTAAGAAATTCGAGGTCCAGTTTACGGAAACAGTCAATTGCTCAGGAGATATTTAAGTGCATAACTGAACGCGCAGCCAGAGAAGCACTCTCTCGTCCGAACTCCCTCGGGCCCGATGGAATGGAGAACCAGTACGATCGGGAGGGAGCAGGATGCAGGTTTGGTCGAGTTTTCCTTCTCTGAACACCTGGTTGAATTGCGGTGTTAAAGAGATATCTTAGTCGACTTTTACGACACCTCAGCAAGAAGGGGGGGTGCTATTCTATTCTGCCGGCAGCCACCACGGCTAAAATAACGCCATACGATATACGCTAGTATATTATATGCATTAACCGCCTGCAACATATTACCTACGCATCCGCATGGCGACTAAAAATAATGTCATGTAGGTGTAGAAGTTCGCTAACTCTTTCTTCTGCTGTGTCGATGGGCTGTGGAATGGTCTATCGGCCAGCTTGTTTACAGCAACTTATGATATGGTGTCCTTTAAACGAAGAGTGTAGAGATTTGTGCAGACTGGCATGATTACTGCTACTATCAATAAGTTTTTTTTTACTATCGATAGTTATTGTCGTTTTTGGACCACACCTTGCTTACCATCAGGCGTGTGGTCACGGTGTCGAGTCAGAATAAGAAGGAATAAATCAAGAACTCGTGAGATCGCTCCAGTTTCGGGTTGTCGCGTTTAGGGATCAGCTTGTGTATGTCCAGTAGCTCATATACTTAGAGACCTTCAGTCGCGGTATATGTGGGCCGACATGACGATGTAGACTATCAATGGATTTTCATTCTTTGATAGTCGCTTTCGTTTATGGACTACACTGTACTTACTATCAGGAACTCTGTAGTCACTATGTCGAGCCAGTGTAAAAAAAAGATATCGTTACCACGTATTAATTTATGCAAACTTTATCTTCCGAGAATATTTCTTATGCAATGAGTCGTATTTATAGTTTTATAAAGTTATAGGGGTGAAAGAGGCAGTAGGTTTGCTCGCTTCGGAAAGTTTCAAGATCCCGGGCTATCAGAAACTAGCATGTAACATTATACACAAGCCCTTATTGGCTTAAAGATAATAATTTAAATGTAATTGTAGTTTATTATTTTCAAATTGCTATTTTTGCGGTCTACATGTAATTGGGTTCAGTTATGATTATGTCGTAACTTTGAAATATAATTTTCTAGGCTAAATTCAATCGCCCGCTCGATGCAAGGTAGCTCGACATATCTATAAAACCTTCTAACCGGAATTTCACCTTTGCGGTACAGACGAGACAGGCCACATGACTATTACTTTTATAATAATTATTATTTTTGGTCGTAGGTTCGACTCTTGGTACGTACTTCTGATTTTTTCCAGATTACGTATGGATTTAGGCACCACTTGGTCATCGGTAAAGGAAAACATCGTGAGGAAACCCGCACGGCATCTAATAGAAATGTCATGTGTACTGGTGCTGTGAGAACGGCGATCAGCTGCGCCACTGGTCACGTTGGGCACGACATATGAGCGCAAAGTGGATACAACCACTAATGTATCTCTCACCCCCTATGGGATATAGCGTAACGATCCATTATTATTATTTATTATTAGTAATAATTTTTATCCTGACTTGGCACACTAACCACACCACACCTAAGCATGGTGAAAAAACCTATCCATATTCGCAGTGATCATGCCGGCCTGCACAAATATCTCTTTACATTTCGTTTAAAGGAACCCATATCATAGAACAGTGGAAGCATGCTTGCCGGAAGACTATTCCACAGCGCAACCACTCGGCTGCAGTAAGAGTTAGATAACTTTTTAGTCCTAGCCGGGATGTGAGCTACCGTATAGCTGTGACTCCGTAAACCCGCGCGCGTGGTTCTAATATGAAAGGGAGAAGGTGGAACGAGGTTAAATAACTCTTCAGAACACTCGCCATGATACAGACTGTAGAAATCCCTCAGTGAGGTAATATCTCTGAATTACACTTTTTTTTTCTTAACCCGGGGAAACCCGTTATGGGCCGTCAGAGGATGATGAGGGTCACCCCCCGGTGTGCCGGAGTCGCACCGACTAAAACCCCCGGGGTGTTCCTTCTCCCGTTTGCCGGGGCCAAGGGCAAGGCTGTGCCAGCTTCCTCAGCACCCGGCGACGTCTGGCCTATTGATGGAAAGCCCCTGGACACCATTCCGCTCTCCTTCATTGTCTTTGAGCGGTGCGCGGGAACACATCGCGCACCGCTCTCGCCTTGGAAATGTTGTGCGACGCACCCTTAAGTGCGCCGCCCAGGCGTCAATCCGTTAGGGAGAGAAGTGCCTTGAGTAGGCTTCCCTCCTGCGTCCAGTACGGCGAGGGCGACGGAGGGGCGGAAAGGACAGGGAAGATGAAGCCTGCCTCTCCCGCTCACGCTCCGCCTCCTCTTTCCCTTTAAGGACCTCCTCTGTAAAAATCTCTGAATTACACCTCTGGGGCCGGGCCCCAGCATAGTCTCCGTGAATCCGGGGCTGAAGGTAACGTCTATTCACTGTGTAGATATGTAAAAATATTTTAGCTAGAATATATTATATGGCATATACTTGGCAGGCTGCTATAGTAGGAGACTTCACACCTGCCAGAGTGTAATGGTGTCAATCACTTATTGTCTATTATTCTATGGGAATCAAAATCACCGGAATGACCTTCGTAGACTATTATAAGATAACTAATTTGTTTTATTTATGATATATACAAAAAATTATTCCGTTCTACGCAGAATTTTGTCATTACCAAAGATTGAACATTTTTTAATGCTTGTGTTCGAAGCAATGAAATGATTAAAAACCGCAGTCACCAACAAGATATTAAGATGTATGATGACCATAGAAAACAACTGCAAAGACCGTCATAGTGACTACGGTCTGTCGTGTTATGTGATGAGTTGGTGTACAAACTCGGCCATATTTTTTGGTAGAATGTTTCCTTCGTCTATGAAGTTATGTTTATTTATAACACTCAAATAAAAAAAAAACAAGGAAGCTATTTAGTATTTAAATTTCTTAAATAATTATAAATTGGTACTTGACCTAATTAATAATTCTTTAATTTATTAAATATTATGCTAACAGATAACCTTGAATTATAATTATGTAGTATTAAAGTTTTTAGTATTAATTCTGTGATGTAATCGAGTATTTTTTTGTGAAATTAAAATAATTCTTGCCCTCCTTTTATTTAAATTATTTACGTTAATGACACGTATACGCAAAAATGACCTAACCACTGCTAAGATTAATTGTATATTTGTTGATACAAAATATACAGAATTAACAAAAAAAAATTAAATACAAAGAAGTGAGTATTTTTAATTATTCAAAGCGTAAAAATATAGTTCATTTCCAATGTTGATAATTAAATAGTGTCTGTATATTCTATTTTACAGAGTATTATAAGTCATAGATGGATGTGTATGTTTCAATATTTTTGCTAGTGTGTCATAAAAAAAGTAATATCGTCTCCCTCCCACGAGTGAGGTTAGCAACTGGTTAGCCCGCGAATTTCGGTGCGCGGCGCTGCGTAACTAGGCCAGAGCACCCTTGACCCACTGACTCACTGCCAGCGAGCGCCCGCCATTGTTTTTCAACAATCAATAAATAATACACCGAGCAAAACTCTTTACGCGCGCATTTGCGCAACAACGACTCATCACGACGCCATATTGCATTAGTTTTCGCTTTCCCTCTCTTTCAAATTTGACGACTGCATTTTTTTTTTTAGGTCAGGCAATGGGCGTGCTCTTTCAGCCTACAGTTGCTGACATATAAATTTAATGTGGGGCGACCTTGACGGGCTTTTGCTATACCTTTATTTCTAATTAGTTAATATTAGTAACCATTTTAGTGTTGTATAAATGTAATAATAATTTCACAGGTATATTATACAATAACCTTCAATTGTTTGAAATGTTATAAGTTGTAGCTTTTTATAAATAGAAGATATAAAATGATCATCGATGACCAAAAACAGCTAAAAGCGTGATGGTTTGAGATAAAATCGACCTTGTAGAGGCTATTTTTCACAGCCCGAACAAACCAATGTTATTCAATGTTATCTATTTGGTATTTCTCTTTGTACTTGGTTTTAAAACAATAAAATGAAACCGTGACCTTCTTATAGTCCAATTATATTTTAATTGAAGGCACACGAGTGTTTAATATCAGTTAATTATCTTATAAATAGCGTTTAAATCCCTATTTCTTTTTAATTTGTTTCGTCTAAAACCTTCTCAAATAGGTTATAACTGTTAAGGTTTTATATAAAAACATGACGAACTACACACGCAGTCTGGCGTAGGAATAAATTTAATAAATATACATTTAAAAGCATTACGTTGTGGCCGTCAAGTAAGGCCAACACGTAGAGAACCGCCCGTGTAGGGTTGCTATCCGTCCAGCTATATCCGGATATGTTAGGCATTTTTTGTCTTGTGTGGTCAAACATTTGTGCTTGGTTTTCAATTGGTTTTGGTTTAGCCCATGCCTAAAATACAGAACATTGAGCGTTGACGTACAATCGTCTACATCACAGTCTTTTATTGGTTGTACAATGGAGACGGCTCTCAAAAATAACATTATTTAACTACACCAGCTCCATTTCATCATAAAACTAAACGCCTTTACTAGACGCCGTGTTGGATACCAACCGACTGTGATAAGCGTTCCGTATATCCCCACGAAAAGATTAGCTTCTACATTTATCATGCGAACAGCTAAGGACTGGAATATGTTTGTAGTGACTGGGTTTCGTCGTTCTTACGACTTGGGAGCCTTTAGGAGAAGTGTGAATATGCGTTTTTAGGCGGACGTGGTCCATCGGACTCATCTGCACTTTCCACCAAGTGTGACTGAAACCTTTTACCTTTAATTTTTTTTTTTTTTTTCAAAAATACAATCGATAGTCGCAGTGATGATGTAAGCTTACACTAATATCTCTTCACGCATCGTATAGAAGACCCAAATTCATAGGACGGTAGGAACATGCTCAACTACTCGGCAAAAGTAACTTTTTTTTTCTTTCGCACTAACTACTGGGGGCGGTTACAGGGCTATACAGCTTAACCGGGCTTAGGGGGCGAGCACAGAAGGTGCTTATCCATCGAGTGTATGGGTTGGGTGGCAACGCAAAGGCACCCCTGTGGGTACGACCTCGACTCGAGCAGCCAGCCAGGGGAAAGGGCCTACGGGTGATCTACTAGCGTTTCGGAAGCGACTAGTTTGAGAAGAAACGCCGAAAGAAACTCAAGGCTGCGTCGGAGTGGTAATAAAGTAAGAGTTAGTATTTGTTCAGATTTTAGGGTATAAGGTTTTTTGTATAATACAGCGCCGAGTCTGGTTTTTTTAGAAGTTGGCAACCCTACGCACTCTCCATTATAGTGTCCGACAGAAGACACCGGCTTCGGTTAAGAAAGATACATTCGGTCAAATATTCACAAAAGCCGAAATTTTAACTTAAGCTTAAGGTTTTTAGCATGCGTCAAACGAAGACTGATTGATGTGATTATTAAATTACTGTTTATAAGAATACAATTGTATGTCAATATCTGACCGAGGCCGATTAAAGGGCTATTGCTACTACCAGGTACGTCTTTAATAAAGAATAGATTGTCTTTGCCTTTGATCATCTCTGGTGTTTCTATGATTAAGAACTAATATAAGACAAGCCTGTGGAATTGCTAGAAAATATAAAGTACATCAAATGATCTGTCCTTTAATATAAAACGCCCAGTCAGCTCAGCTCCATGATAGCTACAACCTTCGGGAAAAGACGAAGCCGAAAGTTAAAATCCTAAATAATTCTGTTCAATATTAATTGATAAATATAAAGGTTTTTAAAACTTTTCAACACAAGGTTTGTGATAATGTATATAAACAACATGGAGAGATCTTTTTTTTTTAATTTTATTATTATTCTTTAATGTAAACTAGCATTATATATTAATCACTGTACATGCTGTGGTGCCCTATAATTGTGGGGGCATTTGTATGTTCTATTTTAGTACCATGATCCTTTTGTTTTCTTGTCTAATGTTACCCATGTTGGGCACACTATTATCTTAATATATATAAATCTCCTGTCACGATGTTTGTCCGCGATGGACTCCTAAGCTACTAAACCGATTTTAATGAAATTTACACACCACGTGAAGTTTGATCTAATTTAAAAGATAGGATAGTTTTCATCTCAATTCATAGTCGCAATATTATTTTATTGCCAATTATTTGTTTATTATTTAGCAGTCATAATTTACAGTTAGCTCCAACCGATTCTAAAAGATGGCGCTATCCGTTGACTGGATTGAGTAATTATTCAAAAACCAGTCACAGCAAAGCGTGGCTGGTCTGCTATAATTTATATGGCAGAACAACGTTTGCCGAGTCAGCTAGTTCTATAATATAAAAATGAATCGTTAAATGTGTATAAGCGCGAAACTCGAGAACGGCTTTTTTGGATTTGGCTGATTTCTTTTTGGTTGTGTTTGTTGAAGTCTGGGGAAGGTTATTACGGAGAGAAAAATTAAAAAAATTGTCTGAAAAAGCCTAAAAACACCACTTTTCTATATTCTCATACAAAAAATTCGTAATAATATTTAAAATTCAATTTGAACTTTAACACCATACCATAAAGTTTAAATGTTAGTGAACGGGTTCCGGGAAGGCAAAACAATTATTGAGTGACGTATAAATATTAATGTCAGTATTTGTCAATTTTTATACATATAGCATTAAGGCCAGGTTCCTTCAAACAATTTTCAAAAAAGAGCCGACAGGCCAATAGGTTTGGCAGAATAAAATCTTCGGGGAAGCTATTAACATTAAAAAAAACAATGTGACTTTGTTTTAGAGAAATAGGGCAGAACAAGGTCTACTCAGCTACAGCTAGTGTAAAATAAAATTAAAATGACCTCACAACATGTCAAGATATGACTAAGGCCGAAGCGGGGGCCGAACCTTCGGTCAGACACTACTAGAACTATACAAGTACGTTTGCTTTATGGTTTCGGAACGAATCGTGATCTAATATTAATAAATTATTGATATTTTCATTAGCCTGAAGACATATGTAGATGATTGATAGATAATTTAATGGCTGGTCATGATTTATACAGTATGTTATAAAAACCTTATCCGACCTGTGAAGTCGTTTTTCGGTATAGATGTTAGATTTTATTTGATCTATCTTTTTTAGTTAAAGAGTAATAAAATCCGAATAAAAGAAAAATTTTAAATGTTACATGGCAACACTGATGGCGTGCGTAGTTCGTGAAAAAAGGGAAGTAAAGGATTGTACTAGTAGGGCATTACGTCAAAAGTATCAAGAGCCCTTTTGATCTTAAGCACCGCTTATCAAATCGTCTCATTAGCCTTTAAACTGAGTTTTGTAATCCCAGCATACATTGCATGTATTCAGTTTTTAAATTTAATGTGACAATTAGTTTTTAATACTAACAGATAATATAACATTCTTATGTATTTTGGTAACGTCATCGAGTCACTAATATGCCCCTTTCTAATTGGACAGGTTGTTGAAAACATACTGTATACATGCCAGTCATTATACCATTTTATATTATGTAATGCATTTAGTTTGGGCATTAAATCAAACTGCTTCATATTTGTCATACTAATATTATTTATTTTAAATTTTTATACCTGTTGTAATATACGTACTTAAATAGTTTTTATTTTTATTTTAAAAAGTATATCACCATTGAATTAAGAGAAACATGACAGGATAATCTAGTACAAAATGGGTAGATGAAATTAAAACAACTTCTTTTCTTTTTTAGAGGCGCGCATTTAAGCTGCTTTGCTAACGAATTTATAGGCTGGGTGGCAAAGTAAGGGCACTTTTTCGAGTGTGAGCCTCGATTTGGGCGGTCAGGTAGGAAAAGAACCTAAGACGATCTACTGGCGTTTCGGAAGCGGCTACCTTGAGAAGAAACGCCAAAAGAAATGCCAAAAGAAACTCGAGGCTGCGTCGCTGACTGATTTTATTTCAATTATGACGTATGTCGCCGACGAGGAGCGCCGATAGGATCTGGATCTCCGCGTAGATTAATTAGGGAACCGACAGTTCGTTCAAGCACAGTAACAATTAAATATTCAAAAGGCACACACCTGGAAACTGGATGATGAGGACAGGCTACTGCAGCTCCGCACCGTTCATCGTATACGATTAATTAAGTGTTCCGCTGTATTGTCCAAAGCAACTGACTATTCCGTAGTGTAACCAAGTTCGCCGCCGATGATAAGTGTAGTGATACCGTCGTGCGTACACAAGTGTCACTTTTAAGGGCCGAGCGTGGAAGGGGATGTAGGGAGACGGGAAAGATTTCAAGTACCTTTTTTACACTCATGCCCTGCGCCTGAACAACGTATCTATATCATATTTGTATTTGAAAACGTTCACGATAGCACGCAAACATAAAACAAGCCTCTTAGTCGCGCCAAAAGGCGCAACCCCAGAACATGAAAAACAATAAAATGTAAACGCACGTAAACGCAAACGCCATCTGGCGTACATCATTCACTTCTTTCGCATCGCATCCTTTTTCTTTGTAATCGCATTTAATAATTATTTTAACCTCGTTAATATATATCATAAACCCTCACACCATACTCTACATCATACACATTGAAATACATACAAAGTGAGTGATTTTGTGAAGTGCCCGAACACCGCTGCCTACGGTAAGTACTTGTTCTAATCTGTCTCAAATTATCGCAATCTTTATTTATAAAAATCATCCCGCCTACGAGGGTGCATTTGTGAAACGGCATTAGTGCAAGAATTATCCCGGCCCGCGTACCTCTTTTTAACATTTTTTTTACTTAAGAATAATTTTCATAGGATCTTCAAGGCTTTTTATAGGGAGTTAACAGTTATAGTTTGCCGGATTTATACCGGCTAAAGACCTCAAGGAGTCTACTTCGTATAGGCGGGAACTGAGGAACCTGTAACCATTTCTCCACAGGCCCACTGAACTATTCTCACTCTAGGGATAATAATAATAATAAAAAAATAATAATATAACATTTATTTGCCACACAACACAACAAACAACACAGCAAAATAGATTATTAAAGACAGAAAACAAAAACAGTAAACACCCTATGTTGTGATGATGCGCCAAAGGGAAGTCAGCTCAGCAAATGCTAAGTGACCAGATAATAATGTTCGTATTCGGTTAAACAGTTTTGCTTGCATAGCGTTGTCGAGAGTGTCTTCAAGAACTTTATTTTCTAATTGCACCATCCCCTTTTCATCATCACTAACGCCGTGACGTACCACACCTATGGGGTGGATATTATTATGGTGTATTGAAGGGTTCGTTTCATCCTTTATTATGCGAATAGAAAAGGAGTGGAATACGCTCCCCGCGTCGCATGGCAGCCTTTGAGAGACGAGCATTTACTATTCGTTTAAACCAGAGTTCCCCAAACTTTTTTGTGTCGTAGACCCCTTGCCATGTTTTTCCGTGTTGGGTAGACCCCCTAGTTACCTGATATTGATTTCCTATAAATTTCTAACTGTAGTGTAGTTTAATGTTAAAAACTTAAAGCTATTTGGCCAAAAGTGTGTTCCCGCGCCGTGGGACGTGTCAATTTAAAGCAGCCATTTCCCCTCCCCGTCTTCCCCTTTACTCCCTGTCCTTCGTGTTCTATGCCATGGCGCTAGAGATAGTCTGTGCGACTATTCACTGGCGTTAACACATATATAATATTTTTTTTACTTCATAGGCACTTTTATAAATAATGTATATGTTTTGATATTATAAGATAGTATGATGTAAGTAAATAGGTACTATCATTGTATGTGTTGAGATCCACTATCGTAGACCCCCATTTTCATTTCATGGACCCCCAAATTTTTTTTCGCTGACGTAGACCCCTTGCAGGTTTTCATAGACCCCTAGGGGTCGATATACACCACTTTGTGAATCACTGGTTTAAACGTACGCGTTTCATTATCGACCTCATTTCCATCTATCACTGGCTGATATTGTGGTCAAGCATTACGCTGTAAATAATAAAAAACATACGGACAGACAGAATTATAAAAGCACTAAATCTTTTGTTATAAATTTTTGTTTCGTTGAATTACCAATGCAAAGAATATTACAACATACATTTAGATGGTCAGATTAATTCAATTGTAAAAACCTCTCAAGGTTGAGTGAGGATAACTAATAATTTTGTGCCTAATTGTTCGAAAAGTATACACTATGCTATTGTTTTGATATTTTTTAATCTGTGGCATTGAGTGGTATAAAAAGTTTGCATCAAAATTTGGGTTGAAAGAAGTAAAAATTTCACCTTGTTCGCATCGCAGATTAACATCTAAGTTTTAAAGCGATTTACAGGGCCGCATTTACAAGTAGGCTATCTAAAATGCATCCTAAGTTTCAATAATTATTTTTATATTTAAAACAGCTAAACTCATGATGATGATGGTGATGAAAATAATTATTTTACTTTAATAGGTACCTTCAACATGGATGACTTCGAACAAGAAAATCAAAAGACAAGATACACAAAATAGAATAGATTAATGTCCTCACCACTTACACTTTACAATAGAAACCGACAGAATCATCAGCCAAAATAATACATTCGGCCAATAAAATCACATTCGGCCTAAGCTTTGGCCTGCTTTAGCCAAAGACGAAGGTTTCTGCGCCGAATTGAATAAATTATTACAAATGTGCACATTATTTCGATATCTCATTATATTTAGTTGTAAGTTGCAAAGTTCAACCATTTTTAAATATTGTTTTTATAAAGTCAACACAATCCTTTGTTTCATCTATCTATACCTATCATCACGCCAAGTCTTTATTGGAGTTGGCAGAGAGAATGGAACGCTACTTTTCTCTATTCATGCAAACATTTCACTTCATGCCAAGTACAAAAACGAAAGTGACTATCAAAGTACAAAAATCTACTGAGTCTCCGTCGTCATGTCGGCCCGCACACACCACGACTGAAGGTCTGTAGGTATATGAGCTACTGGATATGCACAAGCTGATCACAAAACGCGACAAGCCGCAACTGGTCACTATGACGGGCTTTACCCATGACCATTACCTGTGCGGGCAATCGCTATACACCACAATTGTTTGTTTGTTTTGGATATTGTTTCCCTTTTTCATAAATAAAATGTAAAGGCTCCTATCAAAATAATTATAAGAAAAAAATCATTTTCAGTCTTTCTTGAATTTCGGCGTCGGCGTCGGCCTCGTCCAAAAATCAATATTCGGTCAAACACTACTTCACAGCATAGATGGGCAAAATGTAATCAGATTAATAAAACTGATTACGATTACATTTTACGTTTTTAACCATCAATATGACTGCATTTTGCTCATTTATGTTTTAAACACTACAAAATCTCAAATTGCTTACACATTTATGATTTCTTAATGTTTCAAATGGATTTAATCATGATTAGAGCAAGAAAATTAAAATTACGACTACATTTTGTAATCGTTAATCATTAATCAGATTACATTTTGCCCATCTCTGCTTGACAGCGAAATTTTGATCATCTAAATACGGCTCTGGCGGTATGACCCGGTTCTTGCAGTAAAAAATCGGATGAAATCTCTTTATTACTAGATTTTTTTTTAGATTACTGTTTTTTGCCGCTCTTCAATGTTGCTTAGTCTTTTGTCTGACGACTTAAGACTTCAGGGCTAGCAGCTAAGTCTTTTTTTTTTTACACTGGCTCGACATAGTGACTACAGAGTACCTGATGGTAAGTACAGTGTAGTCCAAAAATGAAAGCGACTATCAAAGGATGAAAATCCATTGATAGTCTACTTCGTCATGTCGGCTCACATATACTACGACTGAAGGTCTCTAGGTATATGAGCTACTGGATATGCACAAGCTGATCCCGAAACGCGACAAGCCGAAACTGGTCACTATGACGGGCTTTACACCCATGCACTGTGGTCGCGATCCAGACGGGCACCGACGGCCTGCCACCTCGCTGCTGCTCGTTTAGCACCACCCAGGAGTCACGTGTAGGGAAACTAGGGTAAAGCCTACGGACGCGAGCAGCTTCGACTCCCAAACTTAGATGTAAAGCAATAGAAATGGATAATTTTTACAAAAACTTGGCAAACAGGTTAACAGCTTAGCTGGTGCTAAGCGACAACTGTAGACTTCAAGTCGCTATAGTAATAAATATGTTATCATAACCATACGTGGGCAAAATGCAATCAGATTAATGAAAATGATTAACGATTAGATTTTAGGTTTTTTACCATTAATATGACTGCATTTTGCTCATTTATGTTTTAAACACTACAAAATCTCAGATTGCATACACATTTATGATTTCTTAATGTTTTAAATGGATTTGATCATGATTACAGAGCAAGAAAATTAAAATTACGACTACATTTTGTACTCGTTCATCATTAATCAGATTATATTTTGCCCATCTCTGATCATAACTACGGCGACCTTGTAGTAAAATTGTACGAAACGACATCGCCCTCTGAGGGCCTAGACAAATTATTATTCGGTAAACGATAATGTTAAAAGAATAAGCTTTCAAAATATCACCTTGTTTCACCCTGTCCGTTCCTTGATAGAACCACGCGCGCGGGTTTGCAGAGTCACAGCTATACAGTAACTCTCATCCCGGCTAGGACTGAGAAGTTCTCTAACTCTTACTGCAGCGGAGTCGTTGGGTTATTCATCCTCTCCACGTGCTCGAACTATCGAGGCGTGCTTTTGAGCATAGTATCGATGTCACAAAGTTTTTGAAATCATAATAAAATGTTTAATTACGTTTCTCCTCTTTCTTTTTGGTAACTTGGGTGAATATGTTACATGGTGACTTACTAGACATACCTAGTGTGTCAAACTCCTACTGACTAAAAACCTCTGGGATGTCCTTCCAATCACTGAGCCTGGGAATCCAGATCTAGATCTAGGGAGCGAACAGCTTGATCAGGATGGTCGTTTACATAGCATAACTTAAAACATGGTAACGATATGTTTTTTTTTTATATAATTTATAGACGAACGCTTGGCCTCAATCACACCTGGAGGAAGGTGAAGATGAGTTCGATGATGAAACGCGGTCGCCCAGCAAATGCCTATTCACTCTTCTCTTAAAGACTCCCAGGTCATAAGATCGTGGAAATATGGCCGCTGGAAGCGTATTCCACTCCTTAGCCGTTCGCATGATAAATGTAGAAGCGAATCTTTTCGTGCGAATATAAGGAACATCCACCACATACGGATGGTATCCGACACGATACCTAGTGGTTTTGTGGTGGAATGGGGCTGGTGGAATCAAAGAATGCAGTTCCTGAGAACACTCCACCGTGCAACCGGTAAAAGACCGCGAGGCAGGCAACTCTACGTCGATGCTCGATGCTCTGCATTTTAATTTTTGTCAAAGAGTCGTCACCAATAAGTCTACGAGCTCTACGATCAATCGAGTCCAAAGCCAGAGACATTATGAGACATTATTATTATTATTTTTGTTATGAGACATTTAGTTAACTTTTAAATCGTCAAAACCAAAGTCTTGTACTTTTCGATCAGTTTTTTTATAAAGATGCTGGCTGATTTTTTTAGATGTATTATTCACTAACTCTCGCTCTAACTCTTTCTTTTGCCAAACCGTTTTGCTGTGAAATGGTCTTCCGGCGAGCGTGTTCCCACCATCCTATGATATTGGGTCTTTTAAGCGAAGTATGAAGAGTTATTTCTGCGGATCCACATGATCGCGGCGGCCATCGACGGTTTTTTTTTGTTGTAGTCGTTGTCGTTTTTAAAAGTACACCATGCTTATTTATTTATTTTTATTTTTTTAATTTATTCTTTATTAGGGGCTTTTAACTTACGTCATATCAGCCCCATCGTAGCCTTACATATAGAAATAAAACTTTTCATACCTCACCTTTCATACAGTTTCCATAGCATTTCGGCAGTTGCTTTAGTGGGCACCGCCAAAATGCTATGGAACATACCAACATCCAATCTATTTAATTTCAATTCACACATAACATCCTTCCTTACATTAGCGTTCTGGACACACTCAATCAGGACATGCTGAATATCGTCTATAATTCCGCACTCGGGACACATTGGAACACCATGTTTACCATCAGGCGTGGTGTGGTCACTGCCAAGTCAGGATAACAAATCACTGGGTAATTTAACTGATCTGGTCGTCTGCCGCCCTTGGAATTCAGCGCTCAGGCGTCGGCCCCAGCTTCCTCTTCCCCTAAATTCGGGTTTTGATATAAGCATTAGGTTTCACATCCTAGAGTTTGTAATAGAGCGTGATTTCGTGTCGCGTAGGTACTTAGCGCTGGTAGATGACGTGCAGTGACTGTCACTTTCGTTGCTAAGCCTCGATGTTCGAGCGGTGAAAGTAGTTACTGACTGCGAAGCACGACCGCGTTTACCACCTTCGTACAAAAACGGGTACGGTGAATATAATATTGACTCCGTTACTTTAAAATGTCTCCATTGAGTGTCAGGCGAAAAGTGGCGGATATTGTCTTTTTGTACAAATTAATACATAATCTAATTGACTGTCCTGAACTCTTAAGCAAGGTAAATTTTGCAATCCCTCGTCAAAGTAGTAGACTTTCTATACGTAGACCTTTTTCTGTACCATTTTATAAAACTAATATTGGTAAGCACTCCCCTTTCAGTAGAATGTTCTCTGGTTATAATGGTATCTGTAAATCTTTCGATATCTTTCACTCTTCCTTCCCCTTGGCTAAACGTAAGATTTTTCAGTGCGTGCAGGTGTAGCGCGTTTTTTCGTTTTCTGATGACTCTATGTGTCTGATTTATTTATCATAGCATTATTTACTTTGCTTGTTGTGTTCACTTGTTAAGGACACACCTTTTGTATTATTTTAGTAAGATTCGTTTATGTTTTGTATGTTTTTGTGTGATGTCCGGTATGTGAACCAAATAAAAAAAATAAAAAAAATTGAATATTGTTATTTGATAAACAGAGATAGGCAAATTGTAATCTGATTAATGATGGACGATTACAAAATGTAGTCGTAATTTTAATTATCTTGCTCTGTAATCATGATTAAATCTATTTAAAACATTAAGAAATAATAAATATGTGTACAATCTACGATTTTGTAGTGTTTAAAAACATAAATGAGCTAAATACTGTCATATAAATGGTAAAAAACGTAATATGTTATCGTTAATCATTTTTATTAATCTGATTACATTTTGCCCATCTATGTTGATAAAGATGTAGAGCTCTGAGAATGGCAATTAACAACATAATCCCATAATATAGTATGTTTTAAAAACCCTCTCCGACCCGAAAGGGGCATATGGGAACTAGAGTATAGCCAATATTCGAAGAGCCAAGTCCAAGTTGTGGGAGACTTGGTGTATACTGTGATATAGCCGTGGTGGCTGCCGGCAGAATAGAATAGCACCCCCCTCTTCTTGCTGAGGTGTCGTAAAAGGCGACTAAGGTATCTCTTTAACACCGCAATTCAACCAGGTGTTCAGAGAAGGAAAGCTCGACCTAACTTGCATCCTGCTCCATCCCGATCGTACTGGTTCTCCATTCCATCGGGCCTGAGGGAGTACGGACGAGAGAGTGCTTTTCTGGCAGCGAGTCCAGTTATGCACTTAAATATCTCCTGCGCAATAGACTGTTTCCGAAAACCTCGCATTAAAATCAGAGTTGAAACAGTCGCTGTGGCCGAATCCGGCTAGGACATAATCACTGTGATATTGTTAATAATATAAAACTACACATCCCTATCGGGGTGAGAAGAGGTATATTAGTGACTGTATACACTTTAAGCTTATATGCCGTGCCCAGCGAGACCAGTAGCACAGCTGATCACAATTCTCTAGACATCGCGGCAGGGCAGGGGGCTGTGATATTAATCAATACATATAATAAAATCATACTTTAGCTACCTATGTAAGATTTAGATGATAGATTATTTCAGAGCATAGCGCCTTATATATACCGCCTCACAGAAAAATTTCACTTACGCGTTGTAGGTTAGTAAAAATGTATCGATATAATAACGATACCGTATCGATCTGTACTCGTTTAAGCTCGCTAATCTCAGAAATGGCTCATCCGATTTGGACGCGGTTTTAATTAGTGTATTGTGGAAAGGTTAATTTAACATTTAGTGTGAATTTTATTTCGATCGGGCTATAAATAAAAAAATTATGCCAGGTTAAATAACACGCCGATTATTTAGAAAAAAAAACGGCATAAAATAATTCTGCAGGTGATTTGATAGAAGTATATATCATATTATCTAAATATATATAACTCAAAAGTGACTGACTGACTGACATAGTGATCTATCAACGCACAGCCGAAACCACTGGACAGATCGGGCTGAAATTTGGCATGCAGGTAGATGTTATGACGTAGGCATCCGCTAAGGATTTTGATGAATTCCACCCCCAAGGGGATAAAATAGGTGATGAAAGTTTGTATGAAACTTTGTCAATTTTAAACCGATCTGACTGAGACTTTGCATGCATAAAGCTACTATGACGTAGGCCTCTGTTAAGAAAAAGGATTTTGATAAATTCCACGCCTAAGAGGATAAAATAGGGGATGAAAGTTTGTATAAATCTTAGATTTTCGACTGATTGAACTGAAATTAAAGATTGGAGCTACTATGATGAAGACTCATACAAGAATTCAAGCTTGAAATAATCATTACCATAGCAAAAGTACTTCTTCCACGCGGACGAAGTCGCGGGCACAGCTAGTTCTCTCAATAAAACTGTAACTGGTCACTGTCTGGAAATATATCAGAAAATGCTTGAAATAATTATTACCACAACAAAAGTAGAGCTTCCACGCGAACGAGTCGCGAGTACTGCTAGTTAAATAATATAATTTGTAATTTTTAAAGAAATACTAAACAAAGTTAAGGTAGCGTCTGTAAGTATCAGCCTTAATTTGACGCTTGCTAGAATTGTTAGGGGTTTAGCTAATATTTGTCAGTTTTACTGAACGTGGGCGAAACCTTCGGTCTGACGCTAATAAAAATTAAAAGAAAATAAAGTAATTGTTAGAGTGCGTGCGATGTTTAGAAACGGTACATGTACACGACTTTGTAATAAATAATTTCGCGTATAACTCAGTTTACGTGACAGAAATGAAATTTCTTTGACCGTCACAGCGACGGCGACTGTCAGTGACAATGGTAACAATGGTGATAGAAATAAAAACTTTCTTTACGAAAAAACATTTTGGCTAATAACATAATAAACACCACAGAAGGATAGGTTATACATAATATTGAGGTGTGCGAGGGGTGGCTCTTTACACCACTCCTCGCAGTGCAAAGAAGCGGCCTTACAAAAGTCCAGACGTTGCCGAGGGTCGGAGAAGAGGATGACGCTGTTCCTCTGGCCCCGGTCAGACGGGAAGAAGGAACACCTCGGGGCTTTAGTCGTTGCAAGTCCGACACGGTTTAGGGCGGCTTTCACCGCCCCCTGAGGTTCGTTAGGGATTTCCCCAGGTATATCAAAAAAAAAAAAAAGAAATACCCTGTGTTGTGATGAGGCGCCAAAGGGCTCAGCAAATATATACTTGATCCATAAAGCCATCAAGCGTTGGTTTACAGCTGAAATCAGTATGTAATGTCAATACACAGAAAATAGCTAGAAAGCGTTCAAAATAGAGTACAAATACACACTTCTAGATGTTATTTGAAAGATAATGATTTTCTTTTCGACGTGTCAAATTCTTATTGTCCTGGAAGGGCTTTTACTAATTTACCGGGCTTGGTGGGAGCAGGTATGGACAAAATGTAATCTGATTAATGATGAACGATTACAAAACGTAGTCGTAATTTTAATTTTCTTGCTCTGTAATCACGATTAAATCCATTTAAAACATTAAGAAATCATAAATATGTATACAATCTGGGATTTTGTAGTGTTTAAAACATAAATGAGCAAAATGCCGTTATGTTAATGGTAAAAAACGTAAAATGTAATCGTTAATCATTTTTATTAATCTGATTACATTTTACCCATCTATGGGTGGGAGGGTTTAAGGTGCTTAACCAGCGAGAATTGTGGATGACAATGCAAGGATACCCGTATGTATGGACCAAGACTTGGGTGGCCAGCGAAGGAAATAATCTAACGGTGATCATCTAGCGTTTCGGAAGCGACTAACTTGAAAAGAAACTCCTAAAGCAATTCAAAGCTACGTCGGAATGGAATTCAAACATGTAGAACACATCTTTATAGTTAATATTTTTTTAACAAGCCCGACTAGGATACTTGTACCAATAATTTAAATCTGGTTTAAACTTGTATAAATCGATAAATAGTTACCGTTAAAGTGTACTTACTGTCTTGCCCGAAAACATTATCTAGTTTTAAAAAATGTCATATTTAAATCACCATTGAGGTCGAATTAAACCTCTTTAGTTGAGTAGCGTTTTATAGAAGTTTAAACTAGATTTATTTTTTGCTGCAAGTCGCACATAGAAATTATTTAAGTCTTACTTTTACCTAGCCTGCAGCTGTGGGATAGTCTTTCGGAGTACGCGCTCCTGCCTCCCAACACCCTCCCCACTCTACTCTTTACATTATGCAGCAAAAGCATATAAAAAACCCATATTTGTATCCTTAACGTAAAAAATAATGAGTTCCTTGAAAATAGTATCCTTAATTCCAACTCCTTCAAGTTTTTATTTCGCAATGAAAGATATCATCGAAAGTACATACACTTTCGAATGTGTTATATTAGTAACGATTTATGTAATTTGCATCATTAATAGTTGTATTATTACGTTATTAATATGTAACTTAATTATATCACTAAGTTATATGTTTTCTCTTAAAGGGATATGACGTAAATATACATAACTAAATTAATGTTTCCCTTCACAGGTTAAAAAACGTAATAGAAAATACGCAACGCGATGCGTGTAACTTGGCCATAAAATCTCCATTTTGGTATAAATGGCCGGTCTTTATATTTGTCTTACAATTTTTTTATTTAATATTTTTTCATTTTGAAAAATAGCGTATATTTTACAAATAAAAGATATTGATAAATATTATGAATTTTATTTTATGTATAACAAAGCAAAATAAGCTTAAACTTTATTTTTTTAAATAAATATAAATTATGTGCCGCTAGATAAAGTGTTAGTATATTTTTTTACTGGTGAAGTAAATAGCTTATGCATTGCGCTGTATAGTAATGTATGATGATGTCCTAGCCGGTTTCGGCCACGGCGCCTGTTTCAACACCGGTTAAGAAATTCTATGTCCAGTTTTCGGAAACAGTCAATTGCGCAGGAGATATTTAAGTGCATAACTGGACGCGCTGCCTGAAAAGCACTCTCTCGTCCGAGCTCCCTCGGGCCCGATGGAAAGGAGAACCAGTACGATCGGGAGGGTGCGGGATGCGGGTTTGGTCGAGTTTTCCTTCACCGGTGAGCATGTCATGGCTAAATTCGTATTTAATCTGGAAAAACTCAGATATACGTGCCGGAATTCGAACCTAAGACCATCGCTTCGCTGTGCATGGATACCAGTCTTGTATCCACTAGGCCACCACAGATACTATATTATTATATTATGTAGTATATTATTTATACTTGAATAGAACCGCTTGCTGGATTTCATACCGGCTCTTCTCGGTAGACCCAGTTTTTTTTAAGTACTTATAAATAGATATACAATATATTAAATAGGGTAATATATGCATATATTCATTCGATTCAAAATCACAACGAATAAAAAGGCTTTTCAGGAAGTCTCAGTTAGCCTCTAAAGCAGAGATTTATAGACGCTATTTCGACTTTACTTAGCAAAGGCTCAGACAATAAATTCGTTTTTACAAAAATTGAAGCTATTTTGGGTATGGACACAAGTTTCCTTTTGAAATAGATGTCACTAGTGCTACTACATTTGTACTCTCTCAAGTACTATACTTGTAACTTGTGAGGTCTCGATTTCAGTAGTTGACACACATTTAAAGCATAAACATCCTCTTTCATCTGGCGTCTAAAATATCAACATTCGCTCTGGAAAAACAGCATTGCGGGAAGTTATGCTGCATTATTACATTTCGAAGAAAAGTGCCGCTGATACGTGCTGTAGGCGTGGTACGTGAATGTGGCAACCCTGTGGATAGGCAATGCAATGTTATCGGGCGCGAAAGTGGCAGCCCTGTGGATAGGCAATGCAATGTTATAGGGCGCGAAAGTGGCAGCTCTGTAAATAGGTAATGCAATGTCATCGGATGCGAAAGTGGCAGCCTTGTGGATAGGCAATGCAATGTTATAGGGCGCGAAAGTGGCAGCCCTATAAATAGGTAATGCAATGTCATCGGATGCAAAAGTGGCAGCCTTGTGGATAGGCAATGCAATGTTATCGGGCGCGAAAGTGGCCGCCTTGTGGATAGGCAATGCAATGTTATAGGGCGCGAAAGTGGCAGCCCTATAAATAGGTAATGCAATATCATCGGATGCAAAAGTGGCAGCCTTGTGGATAGGCAATGCAACGTTATGTTATCGGTACGCGAAAGGGGCAGCCCTGTGGAAAGGCAATGCAATGTTGTCGGTACGGGACAGTGGCAGCCCTGTAGATAGGCAATGCAATGTTATCGGTACGCGAAAGGAGCAGCCCTGTGGAAAGGCAATGCAATATTATGGGTACGGGACAGTGGTAGCCCTGTAGATAGGCAATGCAATGTTATCGGTACGCGAAAGGAGCAGCCCTGTGGAAAGGCAATGCAATATTATGGGTACGGGACAGTGGTAGCCCTGTAGATAGGCAATGCAATGTTATCGGTACGCGAAAGGAGCAGCCCTGTGGAAAGGCAATGCAATGTTGTGGGTACGGGACAGTGGTAGCCCTGTAGATAGGCAATGCAACGTTATGTTATCGGTACGCGAAAGGAGCAGCCCTGTGGAAAGGCAATGCAATGTTGTCGGTACGGGACAGTGGCAGCCCTGTAGATAGGCAATGCAATGTTATCGGTACGCGAAAGGAGCAGCCCTGTGGAAAGGCAATGCAATATTATGGGTACGGGACAGTGGTAGCCCTGTAGATAGGCAATGCAATGTTATCGGTACGCGAAAGGAGCAGCCCTGTGGAAAGGCAATGCAATATTATGGGTACGGGACAGTGGTAGCCCTGTAGATAGGCAATGCAATGTTATCGGTACGCGAAAGGAGCAGCCCTGTGGAAAGGCAATGCAATGTTGTGGGTACGGGACAGTGGTAGCCCTGTAGATAGGCAATGCAACGTTATGTTATCGGTACGCGAAAGGGGCAGCCCTGTGGAAAGGCAATGCAATGTTGTCGGTACGGGACAGTGGCAGCCCTGTAGATAGGCAATGCAATGTTATCGGTACGCGAAAGTGGCGGGTCGCGTGCGCGCGCCGGTGAAAGAGTCAACGACCTGCGCGGGAGCAACGAACGTCTTTGCTCAGGCGCATTGTGCCGAACGCAACCCCTTCCCCCTTCGCGACGCACGCACGCATATCACACAGAGCTGTTACAATACTGGCGACATTTTTTTGACGAATAATATTTATAACGTCGTCGAAACAATATCTGTTACGTGCAAAAATAACTTTAAAATATTGAATAACAGCGTTCTGATATAAAATTATATATGAACAGATTTTTTAGGTAATAAAAGCTCTCAATATAGTGCTGAGAATTCGTTTTATAATAGTCTTTATACGAAACGTAATACAGTATTCACAATCGACAAAACCTCCTAAAAAAGCATTTAATCCTTATTTTCTAAATACAACCTTAAGTCTTAAATAAAAAAAATGGTGCAATTACAATTTGTTGCAAAAAATATTAACATGGCTGCATCGCGAATAATAGTTCGGTAACTGGTCGAGCATGAGAGAAATTAACTGGTAAAATATTGTCTAATTTTAAATATGTATGTTTAAGTTTGATTGTAAATCATAATTATTTATTTATTCGTATAGAGCTTGCCAGTGGCCCAATACGCTCTTCCATACACAAAATACATACATAATTACAATCAAAAAATGTAGAGTTCCTATTAAGGTATCCACAACATACATTAGAGTGGCCTGTTTTATATGAATATTTATAAAAGTCAACATTATCAGTAATAAATAAAAAAAGCGTTAATAACAATCAGAAAGGTAAAGTCAGACAATAACACGAATACAGCATAAAAATAAGATCAAAACAACTACACATTAAAAGACGTACATGAATTGTGATATAAGCATAGACTCAACAAAATCAGATTCTCAATAATACCACAGATTCGATTATGCTCTATCTCATGAATCATTGTCATAAGTTATTAGATGCAACCCCAAACAACCCGAAAACTTTTGTCTTAAGCCTCAGTAAAGAGTCCTCGAAAAAACCGACCGAATCTCCAAAAACTATATTTATTCATATAATCTCTATTTTAATACTTATATGTAATAAAGACATCATTGAATGATTGTCACCGCGTGGAACCACTCCGTGTGATATAATCTTCGCGATGCATTAGACGCACACGCGCGCCGATGCACTCACGCACACTAACTTACTCTTCTAATAGATATAGTAAGGTGCGTTCACACTGGGAACTTGTCTAGGAATTTTAAAACTGAGTTTTCTGAAAGTTTGAAGTTCTGAAGATTAATTGCAATTAGTCTTTAGATACTAACTGCCAAAGTTACTAATTTTTTACTTTATTTTTAATGTATACTTTTTTTAACATTACTCTTATGTAATTTTACCTTTCAACCAAATATCATGATGATACTTAACATATATATGCTATAAGTGTTATGTATTCTATGTTGACAATAGAGGGGCAATTGTCATCAATTAAAAACATTCGAAATCTAGTACCGATTTAATCTTAGGCTCACATATGAAAAAATGTAATTAGTCACATGAATCTAAAGTAAAATGTAATGTGAGATTGAAGACTGAAAATTTTCGAAATAAAATAATGTTTGAATAGCCGGGTTTAGCGATAGAATAGAATAGTGCCTTCCTCTTCGTCATATTGAGGAGTCGTAAGAGTATGAGAGACTTCTGAGGTATACAGCATGACGTATTGCACGCAGGTTACTGCTCCAAGGACCTGCTCTGCACTTAGAGCACACCCGCCAGACCCCTTCACATGGATTTGACAAAAATATTAGGAAAATGAAAGAGACCTTTGCTCTGTAGTGGGATGCAACTGACTAATAATAATAATAATAAATAGACTTATATTGTGCATTTATAGATGTTATTATATTTATTTATTGCCTGTGAGGTCATACACAGGATTAGCTTTAAATAAAAGGTTTCGTAAATATAAATATGAAATTAAAGCTATTGATTTTCTTTTGAATAATTTCAGCTTTTCTATAGTTGTTGTTCTAGTTACAACTAGGACAATTGTCCGACTAGTGTTCTGAACAGTTATTTAACCTTGTTCCAGGCTCTTCCTCACAAAAAAGAAAAAAATGCGCAGGTCTGCGTAGTCACGGCTGTACTGTACAACTCACATCCCGGTTAGGACTAAGAAGTCCTCTAACTCTTATTATTTTCGAGTCGATGGGTCGTGGAATGGTCTTCCAGCGAGCGTGTTCCCACCTTCCTGTGATATAGGATCTTAACTGTGGACTCGCCCTATGAATAGTTTGCCAAGTGAAAGTGAGCGTGTGTTGTGTTTAGACCGCGTGTACACACACAAATACACGATGCGCCTGCGCATTCAACGTTCACAGGTTGATGCTAAAATAAATAAATTTAAACACTTTAATATGCTGTTTTAAGCACGTCATCGCTTGTAACGCTCTTGTAATAGATTGTTAACATTTTTAACATCCCTTTTGATATATAAAATGTATAATATTACTTTGGTTGGAATTTTAAGACATTTATATTCGTTGTCAATCGTTCTTAATTATTTTTTCATCTTTTTATTATAATTTCCATTCATTTTTATTAGAATTGCATTATCACTATTATTACAAATTAAACTCTAGCTGTGGCTGTAGTAGCCTGGTGGATAAAAGATCGGTTTCAATGTGCGGCAATGCGAAAGATCGTAGGTTCGAATCCTGGCACGTAAGTCTGGCTTTTTCCAGATTACATACGGATTTAAGTACCACATGATCACCGGTAAAGGAACACATCGTGAGGAAACCCGCGTGGTGAAGAATAGAAATGTCATGTGGACCAGTGCTGTGAGAACGGCGATCAGCTGCGCCACTGGTCATCTTGGATACGACATATAAGCGTAAAATGGGTAATCTTTTTCTGCTTACCCTAAGTGGGACATAGCACGATGATGTTTCTTTTATATAATTGCATAAAGCCTTTCAGAAACACTCCTTTAGTATAAAAACGCTCTTAATCAGTAAATGTATTCATAATTATAATTATTATTATTCTATTTATAATCTATACTAATATTATAAAGCTGAAGAGTTTGTTTGTTTGTTTGAACGTGCTAATCTCAGGAACTACTGGTTCGAATTGAAAAATTCTTTTTGTGTTGAATAGACTATTTATCGAGGAAGGCTTTAGGCTATATAACATCACGATGCAACTATTAAGAGCGAAGAAATAATGGAAAATGTGAAAAAAACGGGGAAAATTATTCATCCTTGAAGGCTTCCATTGCGTGCGCTGCGAAAACGGTTCAAGATACCAAAAATATATGTATGAAAGAATTATTCCTCTTGAAATGATCTAAAAAAAATGTTCGCGACAGTATATGTCTAACTTTTAAGATTAACTCACTAGAACCGTTTTTATGGTAATCAAATTTGGTCGAAATGAATGCATTATTTGATAAGAGTTGTATCAACGTAATAATATTAATCTTTATCCAAATAAATGTGTTGTTGATTAAGAGTATTTAATTGTGAACGAAATTGTCTTTGATATCACTTAATTTCAATTAACATCTTAGAAGATATTACAATACCTTATATAGCAAAACAACGTTTGCCGGATCAGCTAGTTATTCATAATTACCTCATTGCTGAGAATTACGACTGCAAATCCTCCAGGAATCTCGCTACCTCAACAGTTCCGCTGAAATGCCTGGTGGAGCGCAGCATTAAAGGAAGCTCTAGCTGTTCGGAGACCTGGTATGATCACTGATCAGATCTCTGGCCTCTTGTTCTTTTCCCCTCTAAGCACTAATTAATCGTCATAGCTCGTCGTTTCGACGACTTTAAATTTAAGGAGCGTTGCTGAAACTGGATTTTCAAACTACACAACTAAAGCACTAGCATGAATTTTTGCAATAATATATTTACATGAAAAACTATCTTATTCCAAAGAATTTTAAATCGGTACTGTATCCCGCAGTATTTAGAAAAAACGCAAATTCATGCAATTAACTACTTATTTAATAGTCACACCTCATTGACAGTAAAAGAAGGAGTTGCGGGGAAAAAAACATTGGAAATTTCATGTGACTGCCGATCTAAATACCTCTGAAAACTCGATATATAGTCTTGATTTCAGAACCCCTCGGAATAAAGTCATTTACCCTTAGGCTAGGATAAAGAAATGAGAGTTGGTACGTGAGACACGCGCGATCGTAAATCTCACGTAAGCGCGTAACGCATTGCCAATTCTAACTCTTGAAAAACCGCTGAGACAGCTGAATATTATATTATGATAGTAAATATTATATTGCTTTCATAGGAAATATAGACGGAGTGTATATAGAATAGATATAAGTATATAGTTCCTTTTTTTGTTTAACTTCAAGCAATTTATTCCAGACTTATTTATCATAAAGGCATGCAATGCTTGCATGCATCTATGGAATGAACGCCACTGATAATAGCATACGACATTACGAGTCCTTACAATGCTTCCAAATTAACAAATCATGGGAATGTTGTGGAGGAACAACCAGTTATAGTGCGTTTTTGGACTACACAATGCTTGCCATCAGGTATGCTGCAGTCAATGTGTCGAGTCAGTTTAAAAAAAAAGTTCTTGATAAAAAAATCCTCACCCTCAACAATCATATTCATGTTTTAGTAATAATAAAATATGATCACACTATTATCCCTTTTGGTGTGAGTAGAAATCCATTAGTGGCTGTATCAATGGTTTAAAATTCCCAAGACGAAAGACCACGGGAACAGGCTCGTTGAAGGATCTTATCTACTTAGACTATATTCTTTTTGTTGACCTAGTGGAAATCCTCATGGACCGGAAAGGCCGTTGTGAGGGCAGCAGCTTCGTCAGAGTTTTACCGTCTAAAAACACTGAGGTGTTCTTCCTACTTGTATCCTGGGGTCAAAAGTACGGCCACGCCATCTTCCTCAGCTACTTACAATACACTAGCGATATAGGATATGGCATGTTTTGTATTCTTTTTTACACTGGCTTGACATAGTGACTACAGAGTACCTGATGGTAAGTACAGTGTAGTTAAAAAACGAAAGCGATTATCAAAGGATGAAAATCCGTTGATCGTCTACATCGTCATGTCGGCCCACATATACCACGACTGAAGGTCTCTAGGTATATGAGCTACTGGATATACACAAGCTGATCCCGAAACACGACAAGCCGAAACTGGTCACTATGACGGGCTTTACACCTATGTACTGTGGTCGCGATCCAGACGGGCACTGGCGCTCTACCACCTCGCTGCTGCTCGTTTAGCACCACCCAGGAGCACGTGTAGGGAAATTAGGGTAAAGCCTACGGACGCGAGCAGCTTCGACTCCCAAAAATTTAAAAAAATAATTAGTAATAATTATTAGTTATAATTAGTTTAATTTTAATTTAGTTTTTTTTTATATATGGTCTAGCCTCTACCAGACGAGGTGTAAGCGGTGTGTGAAGTCAACATACTGTCAGCGCGACGTCTAGAGGATGAACTATTCCATCCACCCTTCCAAGAGAGACGAATGCGATCCCCCAGGTGCGGCTAGCAGCGATAGGACGATGACAACCCGGTGGTTTTTAGTCTGTGAGAGTCAGGCACACCGCAGCAGGCGCCCACTTTTTTTTTAACCCGGGGGAAATTCCTAACGGACCTCAGGGGGCGATGAGGGTTGCCCCCAGTGTGTCGGACTTGCACCGACAAAAATCCCCGGGGTGTCTCCCGCCTGCCGAGTGCCAAGGGCAAGGCTGAGCCATCTTCCTCGGCACCCGGCGACGTCTAGCCTTCTAGCAGGCGCCCCCATTACGACAACCTTTGGGTCTATGAGGATTTTCAACCGGATTACAAAAGACCTAGACTCTAAGCCCTTAGGTTCGGTAATTTAATAATGATGATGATGATGTCCTAGCCGGATTCGGCCACGGCGACTATTTCAACATCGATTAAGAAAATCGAGGTCCAGTTTTCGGAAACAGCCAATTGCGCAGGAGATATTTAAGTGCACAGCTGGACGCGCAGCCAGAGATGCACTCTCTCGTCCGAGCTCCCTCAGGCCCGATGGAATGGAGAACCAGTACGATCGGAAGGGAGCAGGATGCAGGTTTGGTCGAGTTTTCCTTCTCTGAACATCTGGTTGAATTGCGGTGTTCAAGAGATACCTTAGTCGCCTTTTACGACACCTCAGCAAGAAGAGGGGCGTGCTATTCTATTCTGCCGTCAGCCACCACGGTAATTTAATAATAATAAGGATAAGGATTATAGGAATGGAGCAGACTGTATGTCGCGGAAGTGAGCGCGCCGTACCCGTGCCGCGGTGGCCGCGCAGCTAGAGTTGTGCCGAACTGAAAACCCTGCCACCAATGTTAGACTCTATTGTTCCATTTTTTAGGGTCTTACGAAGGTTTCGGCTTCGGTATAAAAAACACATTCGCCATCACTTTCAAATTAGCTTTAGCAATAAATTAGCCGTTGGGTTTACCGGCAGAGTAGAACAGTGCCTCCGTCTTCATCCTACTGAGGTGTTGTAGGAGCGTAAGAGTCAACTGAGGTATTCAGCATGCCGCATTGCATACAGATTGCTGCTGCAGGTACTTTCTGCACATTTGTACATCCGCCAACCCGCATTGGACAATGTGTGCTGAGTTCAACGTCCAAACCCCTTCCCATGGGCTCCACAAATATGACTGAAATAAGAGGCTTTTGCCCTGCAGTGGGATGAAACTAGCTACTACTAATGGGTAAAGTTAATATATCGGCGACTACTTCAACCTTCGGTAAAAGTGAAAGCCAAAGGTTTTAAAATCCTAAAAAAATGAAACGAAATGAAATGAAAAAGTATTTATTTCGCCACAAATATACAAAAAAAAAAACAGAAATTTAAATGTAGCAATACAAACAACACACAAAAACAAAAGAAAATACAAAACGTATAAACATAACATATAAGCGACCAGTTTCGGCTTGTCGCGTTTCGGGATCAGCTTGTGTATATCCAGTAGCTCATATACCTAGAGACCTTCAGTCGTGGTATATGTGGGCCGACATGACGATGTACACTATCAATGGATTTTCATCCTCTGATAGTCGCTTTCGTTTTTGGACTACAGTGTACTTACCATCAGGTACTCTGTAGTCACTGTGTCGAGCCAGTGTAAAATAAAAAAAAAAACACATGGCGAAAATGGGCCCTTCATCAGCCTAAAGCCACAGAGGAAGTCTGCAGCGCTGATTTCAGTGTGATATTGGCTAAATATGAATAATATAAGAATAACTTAAGATTTTGTTGATATATAAACAACGTCTAGAGATTATTAAAAGAATTTCGCAACATTACAAGAGATGGCTATAGCCATAGACGCGTGGTGGTATTGGTTTTGAGGTGATAGGGTGATTACTTTAACGTGGTCGAGATCACATTACACTACTATAAAGAGTGTAATAGTGCTTCGCTTTGGCTTGTCCCGTAACTCATATACCTGGAGCAGTGACGTGCATAGTGTATTTGGATAGGGTAGGCAGAATTTGCGTATATAATTTGAATATTATATTATGATAGTAAGTATTATATTGCTTTCTAAAGAGAGATAAATGACGTAAATATAAAATAGATGGTTTCTTATTTGGTGTAACTTTAAGCAATGTATTGCAGACTTATTTATCTTTAGGGCATGCATGGTTTCATGCATCTATGGAATGAACGCTACTGACCTGGAGACCTTCAGTCGAGGTATATGTGGGCCGGATTGACGGAGACTGTCAATGGATTTTGGTATTTTTATGGACGCTGTCGTTTTGGAGTGCTTCGTACTTACCATCAGGGGCCCTTTAGTCATTTTGTCGGACCAGTGTAAACACACATGGTTTTGTTTGTTATTTCTCGTGACCACAGTATCCAATTGCGAAGACCGTCGTAGTGCATCTGTTCGGCCTGTCGCGTTTTAGGATCAGCTTATCCATCTCTAGTTGCTCATATACCTAGAAACCTTTAGTCGTATTTATATGTGAGCCGGCACAAGAATGGCGCTCGTTAATGAGTATGATTTCTAGTTAATCGCTGTCATTTTTGGACTCTACTGTGCTTTTTGTTTGTTTCCTTGTAGTCAATTTGTCGAGCCAGAACTAAAAAAATAAAAAAATATATATAAAAAAGGGTTGTCATTTTAATTATTTTTATTTTTTATATTTTTAGTGAAACATACAACAATATATAAACAATAAAATACACAAAAAAGATATATAAGCCAACAAAGTTTCGACAAAAAAAAATACAAAACAACATGAAATAAAAGACAAAATCATAAAAGAAAACTAACTAATTATATAATAAAAGAAAACAAATACAGCAAAGAAAAAATATTAAACTGACAATTTGGTCACTAATCTATTAATGGGACCAATTGTACAAGACAGAACTTCGTTATTACAAACGAGTTTGTTATACCATACCACAGGCACGGAAAATATTGTATAAAAATAATAAATTTGACTTTACAAATGGCATTTTAAAAGCGAAAAGTCTCTTGCATTGGAATGCGGACACTTGAAATCTATTTCGCCCAACAAATAGTACGAGTCTATGAAACCTCTAAGAATTTCGAATAAAATGTAATATTTCACAATTTTTACAATTACTCAAAGAATTGATTTGATTTAGAAGTTACAATTATCCTATAATACAGAGATGGTCAAAATGTAATCTGATTAATGATGAACGAGAAATGGGCAAAATGTAATCTGATTAATGATGAACGATTACAAAATGTGTTCGTAATTTTAATTTACCTGCTCTGTAATCATGATTAAATCTATTTAAAACATTAAGAAATCATAAATGTGTTTACAATCTGGGATTTTGTAGTGTTTAAAACATAAATGAGCAAAATGCAATCATATTAATGTTAAAAAACGTAAAATGTAATCGTTAATCATTTTCATTAATTTGATTATATTTTGCCCATCTATGCTATAATATGGGTTCTTTTAAGCGTAGCGTGAAGAGATATTTGTGCAGGACAGCATGATCGCCGTGAGTACCGGTGGGTTTTTCTTGCCTGTCGATATTCGTTGGCGTTTTTTTGGCTGCACCGTGCTTACCATCAGGTATGGTGCAGTCACTGTGTCGAGTCAGTATAAAAAAAATAACATACCTATGGCAGGCGAATAACAACCCAAGTTGACTCAGAAAATTCCCTTCCCTCAACCAAAATATTTGCTAAAACCGAAAGGAAAATGCCACCCACATCGATAGTACTTGCTATATTAATCAATTGTCGATTGAAAGTCATTCACAATTAGAACAATTGAGATAAGATGCGTTGTGTAGAAATGTTGAAACGACATCAGAAAGTTGAGATAAAAATAACTGTGTGAATGTGGAAATATGCGGTGAAATAACATGAAATGTTACGCATTAACTCTCACCATTAAAGGAAACGTAATTACAATGTTAGAGATCGCATTATATACAGCTGAAAATGATCTTAGTCATAAAATAATGCAGAGCATCGAGCATCGACGTAGAGTTGCCTGAATCACAATCTTTTACCGGTTGCACAATGGAGAGTGTTCTCAGGAACTGGATTCTTTGATTCCACCAGCCCCATTCCATCACAAAACCACTAGGCATCGTGTCGGATACCATCCGTATGTGGTGGATGTTCCTTATATCCGCACGAAGAGATCCGCTTCTACATTCATTATGCGAACGGCGAAGGAGTGGAATACGCTTCCAGCGGCCATTTTTCCGCGTTCTTATGACCTGGGAGTCTTTAAAAGAAGAGTGAATAGGCGTTTGTTAGGCGGAAGCGCTCTATCATCGGACTCATCTTCACCTTCCACTAGGTGTGATTGAAGACAAGCGTTCGCCTATATTAAAAAAAAAATGCAAAACAGAGAATTTAAAATAAAGATCATTGAGCATCGAAGTAAAGACTCTTATCTCGCAGTCTTTTACCGTCTGCACAATGGAGGCTGTTCACAGGAGATATATTCTCTAATTCCACCAGCCCCGTTTCACCATAAAACTAAAAGACACTGTGTCAGATACCATCCGTAAGTTGTGGACGTTCCTTATGGATATAAGGCGAAGAGATTCGCTTTTATATTCATGATGCGAACAGTTAAGGAGTGGAGTATGCTTCCAGCGACCATATTTCCACGTTCTTATGACTTGGGAGCATTTAAAAGAGGAGTAAATAGGTACTTGTTGGGTGGACGCTGTCCGTTGTCGAGCTCATCTTAATCTTCCACCGGGTGTGATTGAGTTCAAGTATGTCAAGATGTTTCCATAAGCTGATACCTGCTTATCTCGTTCTATAATGATTTTTTATGTTTTCACTATTCAGTAAAATGTCAAAAAATATATATTGTCACGCAGGGACGTGCATAGGGCGTTTGGTCAGGGTAGGCAGATTCTCATAATTAATGTGAATATTATATAATGATAATCAATATTATATTACTCTTTCAAAGAAGATAGATGACGGGAAAATAGAATAGATATAAATATAAAGGGCTCCTTGTTTTTGTTTAAATTAAAGCAATTTATTCCAGACTTATTTATCGTAAGGGCATGCAATGCTTTCAGGCATGTATGGAATGAACGGTACAGTTGTCACGCTATATCCCTTACGGGGTGAGCAGAGATAGATTAGTGACTCTATCAAATTTGTATTTATGATATATGTCGTGCCCTACGTGACCAGTAGCGCAGATTTCCGAAGGCATTTACATATGAAATTTGTAATAAATGTCACGCGGGCTTCCTCGCGCTGATTTCCTTCACCGGTGTGCTTGTGGTGCTTAAGGCTTGATCTGGAATAATCCAGAGGTATTTACTGCAACTCAAACCAAACGTCAACAATTAACCGGAATTTAAAATATAAGCTTCAATTAAATATATCAAATATATATATATATATTACACTGGCTCGACATAGTGACTACAGAGTACTTGATGGTAAGTACAGTGTAGTCCTAAAACGAAAGCGACTATCAAAGGATGAAAATCTATTGATAGTCTACATCGTCATGTCGGCCCACATATACCACGACTGAAGGTCTCTAGATATATGAGCTACTGGATATACACAAGCTGATCCCGAAACGCGACAAGCCTAAACTGGTCACTATGACGGACTTTATACCCATGTACTGTGGTCGCGATCCAGACGGGCACCGACGCCCTACCACCTCGCTGCTGCTCGTTTAGCACCACCCAGGAGTCACGTGTAGGGAAACTGGGGTAAAGCCTACGGACGCGAGCAGCTTCGACTCCCAAAAATAATATATTTGTTTTATTAAAAATGTATTAGCCCTTGTTGAAAGATAGCTATAATAGAATAATGCATGTTAATATTTAACTATTGCCGATATATTTGCGACAGCTCTGGTATATAATTAATTAAAAATAATTTCAACGATAACCGCGGGCGAAAACTAGTCGGAAAATCAATCACAACATTCTACAATGTACGTAATCCAATCGCTACAATCTCATATAAATCTCGCATACAATTAATGTTAATCCGCTTTGGTTGTGTGCGTGAGGTGCAACGATGCATTTCTCCTGCGCCCTCCCCCCTGCGCGGTCCTCTCACCTCCTCCCCCCGCTCAGAGTGAATGCACTCTCGTTCGGTTATGTAAGCTGTTATTGCGCGGGCGCACACTGGTGCAGAAGTCGTTTGTGTGCCGCGCTCAGAGTAAGATCGGATTCGGTCGCGCTTTCTTCTCAGGGGGTAGGCAGTGAGGTTCTTAGATATATAATAACAAGAGAAGAGGATGTACATTAATGTAGTCCGGGTATATGAATGTCTAACTCCGTTTCATCTGACAAAATCCAATGATATTAAGACTGACCCTTAATAGATGCTATTTTCTTTATACTGACTCGACATAATTACTACAGAGTACCTGATGGTAAGTACAGTGTAGTCCAAAAACGAAAGCGACTATTAAAGGATGAAAATCCATTGATAGTCTACATCGTCATGTCGGCCCACACATACCACGACTGAAGGTCTCTAGGTATATGAGCTACTGGATATGCACAAGCTGATCCCGAAACGCGACAAGCGAAACTGGTCACTATGACGGGCTTTACACCCATGTACTGTGGTCGCGATCCAGACGGGTACCGACGCCCTACCACCTCGCTGCTGCTCGTTTAGCACCACCCGGGAGTCACGTGTAGGGAAACTAGAATAAAGCCTACGGACGCGAGCAGCTTCTATTTTCTTGATACTGACTTGACATAATGACTTCATTGTACCTATTGGAAAGTAAAGTGTGGTCTTAGAATTGTAATGACCGCCAAAGGACGAAAATCCGTTGACAGTCACCACCGCCATGTCGGCCCACATACACCACGACGGAAGGTCTCTAGCAGTAGCGTTCATTCCATAGATGCATGGAAGCACTACTTGCCCTGACGATAAATAAGTCTTAACTAAATTCCTTAATGTTAAACAAAAAAAGGAATCATTTATATTAAAATCTATTCTATATTCACGCCACCTATTTTTTCTATAAAAGCCATATTATAATTACTATCATAATATAATAGATATTCAAATTAATTATGCCAATTCTGCCTACTTTGTCCATTTTGTGTAAAGCCCGTCATAGTGACCAGTTTCGGCTTGTCGCGTTTCGGGATCAGCTTGTGCATATCCAGTAGCTCATATACCTAGAGACCTTCAGTCGTGGCATATGTGGGCCGACATGACGATGTAGACTATCAATGGATTTTCATCCTTTGATAGTCGCTATCGTTTTTGGACTACACTGTACTTACCATCAGGTACTCTGTAGTCACAATGTCGAGCCAGTGTAAAAAAAAAATTACTCTATGCACGTCACTGGTCTCTAGGTATAGGCACAACTGGATATACACAAGCTGATTCCGAAACGCGACAGGCCGAATTGATTATAAATAATTGCATTTTCGCAAATAACCTTATATTGTGGTAGTAGATAGGTCAGCATTTGGGCAATGCTCGCTCACGAAAAGAAACCCGTTGAATCACCATACCACATGGTGACAATATTCAGAAAGCTGTGAAAGAAAAATAAACAAAATATTTAGACCTTGTGCTCGAGATTACCAGCATGTGGGATGTGGATTCAATGATTATTGTCCCGATTGTCGTATCGGCTAATGGGCCGATCGCAAGGAGCCTCGATTACCTACATTTCCTTAAAATAAGCCCTTTTTTCCTTAGGGTTTATAAATACTATTATGACGCAATTTTTGTATAGATGTAGAACAATTACCCGAACTGGATAATGACCACGGTGCGCAAGTGTAAAAGCCGTTATAGAGACTCCCTTCAGACCAGTGGCGTTCATTTCATACAAGCATAAAAGCAATGCTTGCCTTACGCTCTACAAGTATCTAATTCTAATATTATTTATTTATTTTAAAGGGAAACATAAGCAAAATATAAATGATAATAATATACACAGAAAATGTTACATAAGCCAGCAAAGTTTCCACAAAAATTAGTACAAAAATAAAAATCAAGCTAATAAATAACAATAAAAAAATCAATCAAATATACATACATATATATGTTACATATAAATAGTACATTTGTATTTAAAAAAAAAGTACATTATATAGTATTATGAATTAATCAATCAATAATAAATAAATTCACCTTTACCAATTCATTTGATAAGGAAAAGGCCTAGACGCGTACGTTGGCGAAAAGCAGAACTAAAATTTGCGTTTATGTCAAGGAAATTATATAGGTAGGTATCTGCACAATATTAAATACCTAGCAACTTGATATAGGGACCGGGCAAGCATGCTTTGTGCTTGTGTGAAATTTGTGATGAAAATGTGTGCTTATCCAAATAAATAAAAAATAATACATTTTCACAATCCTCTAGTAGAGCAAAAGCAATAGAATAGCCAAAAAAAATGTTTTTATCGATTGCTTGCCCTATGTGAATACGATATACACGCCACTGCTTCAAATTATCCCGTTTCGGGATAAGTTAGTGTATATCCAATCGTTCATATATATATAGACCTTCTGTCATGGTAAATGTGGACCAATATAGCGATGGCTACTGTCAATGGATTTTCAATCCACGGCGGTTGTTGCCTTTCTTGGACTTTCCACCAGGTGCAATGTAGTCACTTTGGCGAGTCATCGTAAAAACACACAAACAAGCATAAACACAGACAAGCACTATTGTTTCATTGTCGTAATACTTTGTTCGTAAACAGAGATCATCTGTGTTTGACCAAAATCAATTTCTGTTTACACCTGCTAAATAGGGGGGGGGGGGGGTGGTGGCGAGCAGTCCCTTGTATACCTAATTTAGGAAAATTTTCAATTGGTATTTCAAAATATATGTTTTGAATAAAACCATACTTTTCAAAAAAGTTCAGTACTTTAAACGGGGAAAACAATGGAAGGACGCGAAAGACCCCGTTTACAGACTAAGTGCGGCTTGCACTAACAAATTAAGTCTAGTTTAAGCTTTTATAGACGCTAATTAATCGAAGTACATTAATTCCATCTTAATGATGATTTGAGATTAAGAGTTGTTACAACTGGGTTTTTATTCAGTGCAAAACTATAAGTGCAGTTAAGCGCTAAATAGCATTTTATGAAAGTCTAAGCTAGACTTAATTTGCTAGTGCTAGCCGCCCTAAGTGTTAATAACACACATAATCCTTTTTCTTATTTAATTTTCATGTACAGACAACGATCAGTCACATTTAGGCTGAGATGTATAGACGCAACTTTAACTTTGCTCAGACTTTGCATTTTATATTACTCAATGAATACCAAAGGATTTGGTATTATTATTATGCAATGTGGGGCTATGCAGTCTATTTCAGCCTGTATCACCGCGACCTAGAAGATCTATTGTGATCGCCACCTACCATTTAAAGCTCTCTGTCAAGGCCTATAGTTTTAAAGAACTGTAGTACTTTATTGGCAGGGATATCTTGAACCTCTCCTGGGTGTAGCACGTGGCGGCCCAGGATGCGGTTACGTTTGGGCATTAGTAAGTCACATTCACACAGGAGGTGCTTGGGCGTTTCGTCCGCACTTTCGCAGAATCTGAAATCTCTAGTGCTCCGGCCACCAATGCTGAACAAATGTTTGTTTAGACAGCAGTGGCCAGTCAGTGCTCTTACTAATACTCGTATTTGATTTTTTCTAAGCATCAGAGCCTCTACAGCTTTACGCTGGTCGAAAGCCTTGACTAACTCTTTGGAATGTTTCAACCCTGGTATTGTGTTCCAGTGGTTTATAGACCTTCCTTTATATAAGTTCCTTAAAGTCAATCGTACATGGCTTTTGGGGATGCCACAAAATGGCTCAGGACCATATTGTACCATCGCCGCTCCCGATCTCGCCAGTCCATCAGCTATTTCGTTGCCTGGGATTCCTTCATGACCTGGAACCCATCGAAGAATAAGGCTGTTGTTCAAGCCTAGGCTATTTAGTAGATCCAAAGGATTTGGTAAGTCACCAATTGTGTCAAGATGGACTTGGATCTACAAATACTATGGCTATACTCAAGTTCCTGTTATATATTCAGTTTTTTGTCAAAATGAATTTATTTTGAAAACTTTGCTAAGCAACGTCGATTTAGCGTTTGTAAATAACAGCCTTGTATGTATTGATTTTGATGTAATAATGGTTTATGTATTTTAAATTGTTACTGCATGATACTTCTATTATGTGATACTGAAGTGGTATTCCTTTTAGATACAATGAGCTCGTAAATCATCACACCAACTCACAAAGAGCTAAGCAGAGAAACCGGAGAGAGCGGTATTTGAGCATGCAGCTGCAAATTATGTAATCTTGGGACAGATCGATATTGCCTAGGCAGTGAAAGTCTAGACCGCGTTTGTACCCAGGCTGCGCGGAAATCTGTGCAATTCTAAATAAATAATAGATATACATATATGACTAGAACTTCGTGGATATGTCGTGGTTAGCTGATTGAAAACGCTAATTGATTGACGGGCTGTTCTTTTCGTTGAATAAATAAACTTCGAGTATGGCAACTTTTTGGAAAAGGGTGCCAAAAGACGCTAAATTATTAAAAACTTAGTTTCATTTCTTTCCGCCGCAGCGCAAGCAGTCATTGATCTAATATGGCGACAAAAGGGTATTATAATAATAATATTTACTAACGATGACACCCATTGAACTAGTCCCAAATTAAGCTTGCGCTTGTATTATGGGTACTAGACGAAGATACATATACTTAAATACATATATACGACCATGACTCGTGACAAACCCAGCTGCTCATCACAGAAAAGTTTGTCTCTACCGGGACTCGAACCCAGGACCTTAGTAGGGTAAGTAGGGTCATTACAAACTGCGCTGTCAGGCCGTCAGTCGCCGTCAACCGTCGTATTAATCTGCTGATATGCTAGAATGGAAGCAATCAAAAACTTCCAAAATTGTACTATGTAATTATTACTGTATTCATAAGTATAATATTATAACACATATGCCGTGGTGGCTGCCGGCAAAATAGAATAGCACCCCTCTCTTCTTGCTGAGGTGTTTTAAAAGGCGACTAAGGTATCTCTTGAACACCGCAATTCAATCAGGTGCTTAGAGAAGGAAAACTCGACCAAACCTGCATCCCGCTCCCTCCCGATCGTACTGGTTCTCCATTCCATCGGGCCTGAGGGAGTACGGACGAGAGAGCGCTTTTCTGGCAGCGCATCCAGTTATGCACTTAAATATCTCCTGCGCAATTGACTGTTTCCGTAAACTGGACCTAGAATTTCTTAACCGGTGTTGAAACAGTCGCCGTGGCCGAAACCGGCTAGGACATCATCATCATTATAACACATAATTGCATTGTGCAGTACAGAAAACCAGGTACGACTATAGAAAGTATAGAAATAGTTATCAACAGTTGTAAAGATCATGCCGATCTGCATAAATATACTTTCTCACTTTACAAAGCCCACTATTATAGGATGATGGGAACACGCTCGCTGGAAGACCACTCCCCAGTTCAATGATTCTGCTGCAGTAAGAGTTAGAGAACTTCTTAGTTCTAACCGGAATATGAGCTACAGTACACAAGTGTAGGAACCGTCATAGTGACTCGCTTGAGCCTGTTGCGATCCAGGATCAGCTTGAGTACATCCAGTAACTCATAAATCTAGAGACTTCCAGTTGTGATATATGTATGTGGGCCGATAAGACGACGGCGAATGTCAAAATAATTTTGTCCTTTGGTAGTCTCTGCAGTTTCCATCAGTTGTAATGTAGACATTTTCCAGAGCCAGTATAAAATTGTGATTTCACAAACTTGTTTTGTTATGAAAGGGAGAAGAGGGAGTAAGGTTATACAACTCTTCAGAACAATCACCGTAATATACACATTAGAAAACGCATAGCGAGACAATGTTTCGATTTTTTTTTTGATAACCCGGTGGTAATCCCTTCGGACCGTCAAGGGACTGGTGAGGGCCACTCCCCCGGTGTAACGGACTTGCACCGACCAAAACCACCGGGATGCCAACTCTATCCTTTCTTCACCTTCGCCGGGCCTGGGTATCCGTATAATTCATACGGAACCGGCGAGCGACTGGCCTTGGCAGGCCTCTTCTCGGGGGGGGGGGTTACCTCGTCGCTGCCTCTCAATAAGGCGTCATGTGGGCACACACACGACGCCTTGTACTCACTGCCGGGCGGTGGACGTTGAGGGCGTCAGGAGGGGAGCGCGCCCCACGTTTAGATTATTTGATATTTAGAAACACATATCTACTGAAATTTCAAAGGTATACACTGTACGCCATGAGAAATAAACCCTCTTTTTTAATTATTATTTATAAACGGACGTTTTATCTCAATACCTGGTGGAAGGTTAAGACGAGTTCGACGACGAACAGCGTCTATCTAAAAAACCTATTCAATCTTCTCTTAAAAACTGCTAAGTCATAACATCGTGAAAATATGCTCGTTGGAATCATATAACACACTTTAACTATTCGCATGATGAATGTAGAAGCGAATCTCTTTGTGCGGATATAACGAACGTCACAGCGTCTAGTTGCTTTATGATGAAATGGGGCTGGTGGAATTAGAGAATGCAGCCTCTGAGAACACTCTTCATTATACAACCGGTAAAATATTACGCACCTTATCTTTGTCTATATTGGTGGCACCGATGAATGCCTCCTTGCACTGAACTATTTGGTAACTTTCATAGGCTGTATGATCAATTTTCACAGCACCTCCACATCTAAAAAAATATCGTACCAACAAGACTAAACAAGCAACGAATAAATTAACAATCAACAACTAAAGGGACCTCAAAACTGATCTGAAGCCGCAACTGACCTCCGACATAAAGAGGAGCGTATAAGAAGTTAGAACTACCTCACCTCGAGTTACCTGTGACCTCACTAGTGACCTTGCCCAAGGCCCGTGGAGCGATAAACTTTCGTAATTTAATTCGCAACTATACTTGACGAATCGAGAAGGTCACGCAAGTGTGCATATGTCCTTATATAACCCCATGAGTACATCATTTTATAGATATTTTTTACTCAAGGTAAACCTCATAATGTAGACATATTTACATAATTCAAAGTGTTTTTACTACTTACAGCGGGACGCTTGCCCTCCGTTAAACCTGGTAGAAGGTGAAAATTAGGCTGTCGATAATCTGCCCATCAAATGCCTGTTCAGTCTTCTCTCAAAGACATCCAACTCATGAGAACGTGCATATGTGATCGCTGAAAGTATACTCCACTCTCCATTCCGTTTCGCAACATAACACATTCTAAGCCATCTTGCAAACTTCACGCAATAATCAGTCCGTTAAAAAGTTCGCTGTGATTTGCCATTTATTCAGTAAATTACAATTTCTCCTTAATATCAATTAACAATAAGTTAATAACCATACGCACTATATATATTAACATAGTTTAAAATGAAGTCGCTTTCGCTGTCTGTACGCTTAGATCTTTTAAATTATTCAATGGATTTTAATGCAGTTTTCAGCAATAGATAGAGTGATTCATGAGGAAGGTTTACATATATAATACATATATATTATAGTACAGAATGTAGTATCCAATATATAATCACGTGTGGGTATTACTAAAATAAACAGCTGTGTCGCTAACCTGGTCGTATTCATTGCGCTCCACGAAATATCCTATAAATCCTACTGGCGACGAGGATTAACCGGTCATTAATACATATTCATGTGTGATTAGTGTTTGTTAATCATAAAACATAAAATGCCTATCGGAAAAGTGGATAGTTTTGACTTGGCAAGTAAAAAGTGGTCGGCGTACATTAGGCGCGTTGAACAGTTCATTGCATTAAACGAAATTAAGGCAGAGTTACATGTTGCAACATTAATCACGTTAGTTGGCGAGGCCACATATGACTTAATGTGTGATTTGTGCGCACCAGATCATCCTGAGAGCAAACAGTTCAATGAATTAGTAAAAATTGTCGGCGATCATCTTGAACCTTCGAGGTCCGAGATCGCGGAACGGCATATGTTTAGACAGAGACGACAAGTTCCAGGTGAAACACTGAGCGAATACCTGCAAGCGCTAAAGCATTTAGCGAGCACTTGTAACTTCAAACAAAATCTGGAAGAGAATTTACGCGACCAATTCGTCTCGGGGTTAAGCAGTGATGACATGAGGTCAAGACTGTTCGCAGAACCCAGTTTGACGTACAATAGAGCGCTCGAACTAGCTTTGGCTTTGGAGGCGGCGGAGCGACATACCCGGACGAGCGGAGCCGGGCCGGCACACAACTCGGATTCGATAGCATTGTCCGAGCCGTTGCACGCTGTAGGCAACGTAAGTCGGGCAAGGCGGGAGGCCGCCAGCGCGCACGGTGCGGGCGGCCGCGGCGGCGTGGCTTGCGAGGCACCGGCAGCGCGCGACCCGCGTACTTGTTGGCGTTGCGGACGGCAGCACCGTGCGGATTTTTGCCGTTTTAAAAATTATTCGTGTGATATTTGCGGGAAAAAGGGACATTTAAAAGTGGTGTGTAAAAATACCTCGAATAGAGGACAAGTTCGGCCGCAATTACACGAGAACAATCATCAGCTAAACTGTGACGAGGAGCCGGAGGCGCATTTTTATAATATAAGCGTGAGTGGTGCAAGGGACAAACCTTATCTCGTTCTGTGTAAGGTAAACGGTAAGGACATACATTTTGAATTAGACACTGGAAGTAAACTCTCCGTAATCAGTGAAGATTTTTATAAGAAATATTTTTCTAACAATCAGCTCATTAATAACAATATTTCTTTGTTTTCATACGTCGGTACCGCGATCGAACCAGTCGGATTTATTTTAGTTGATGTAGAGATAGCTGATCGGGCAGCCAGGGATCTTAAATTATTTATTATTAAAAATGGGGGTCCACCTTTATTAGGTCGACAGTGGTTACGTATTTTAAACATTAATGAAATTAATATCAACAACTCAATACTGTCAATAAATGATAATAATTTAGAAGATCAATTGCGCCGGGAATTTCCGACAGTGTTCGCTCCGGGACTTGGTACGTATACAAAAAATTTTTCACTTAGATTAATTGATAAGAATCCAGTGTATGTGAAAGCGAGGCAGCTGCCATTAGCATTGCGAAAGCCAGTCGAATTAGAACTGCAACGTCTCGAGGCAGAGGGTATTATTCGCAAGGTGGAATATTCTGATTACGGAACACCAATAGTACCAGTTATTAAAAAATCGGGCGAAATTCGCATTTGCGGCGATTATAAAATTACAGTTAATCCCAAAATATTGCGTGAACCATACCCACTGCCGCGTATTGAAGAGTTGTTTGCATCACTGAGTGGTGGCGAACAGTTTTCTAAGATCGACCTCACTAACGCTTTCCAGCAGTTACATCTAGAGCAGGAGTCCCAGCCCTGCACCGCGATCACCACGCACGTCGGGACGTACGTATACACCCGCACGCCATTTGGGCTCACTTGCATACCAGAAAAATTTCAAAAATTTATGGAGGAAACCCTAAAGGGTCTACAGGGAGTAGCGGTATACTGCGACGATATTGCAGTGACCGGTGTGAATAAGACTCAGCATTTGAGCAATTTGAAGGCATTATTTTGTCGTTTACGTGAGGTCGGTTTAAGAATAAACATAGAAAAATGTCTCTTTATGCAAGATAGTATGACTTATGTTGGCTTTATAATAGATAACCACGGATTACATCCGGACCCAAATAAAGTAAAGGCCATTGTGGAGGCACCAGCACCAAGCAATTTAACACAATTAAGATCTTTTCTCGGGTTTATAAATTATTATGCAAAATTCATACGAAAATTAAGTACTATACTTTATCCACTACATGAACTACTTCGTAAAAATATTGCTTGGTCCTGGTCAGAAGGGTGTAACCAGGCGTTCCTAAATGTAAAGGAGGCAATAACCAATAGTCAAGTACTGGTTCATTATAATCCAACGCTGCCTCTTGTCTTAGCTGTTGATAGTAGTTCATACGGCATCGGCAGTATACTGTCACACAGGTATCCTGATGGCGAAGAGCGGCCCATATGCTTTGCTTCGCGCACATTGAATGCAGCCGAGCGTTCGTACAGTCAGCTCGATAAAGAGGCGCTCGCTATTGTAAGCGGTGTTATTAAGCACCATCAGTACCTGTATGGCCGTCATTTTATTATTAAAACCGATCACAAACCGCTAACTTTTATTTTTGGGCCAAAGTTAGGTTTACCACAGACGGCTGCCGGCCGACTCCAAAGGTATGCCATAATTCTATCCTTTTATGATTTTAGTGTTGAATTTGTCAAGTCTAAGGATAACGGAAATGTGGACGCGTTGTCACGCCTGCCACTGCCGTGCGAACGAAAAGGCGAATCAGGGCTGGATTCGATGTCGTACATTAATTACGTCGAGGAAGCGTTTCCAATCAGCGCTAAAGATATAGCATTAAAGACGCAAACAGATTTATTACTTAAAAAAATTTATAGTTACATTATTAATGGTTGGCCAACCAGTAGCATATGTAAAGAAGAAAAACCGTTCTTTTATCGTAAAGATAGCTTATCGATCGATAGAGGCTGTATATTGTACAATCATAGGGTTGTTATTCCTAAAACATTAACGAAATCGGTATTACGAGAACTACACGAGGGACATTTGGGAATTGTTAAGATGAAAAATTTATCTCGGAACTATGTATATTGGCCACAGTTAGATTCTGAAATAGAAAATATCTGTAGAGAATGCAGCGCGTGCGTGCAACAAAGGGATGCGCCGCCGCGTTCGCTAATGCACCCCTGGGTTTTCCCTGCTCGTCCGTGGCAACGAATACACATTGATTTCGCCGAGTTTAATGGTAAACATTACCTAGTTACAGTAGACGCGCATAGCAAGTGGATTGAAGTACAACGAATGACCACCACCACTGCAAGCGCGACGATACATAAACTTCGCGAAATTTTTGCCCGTTTTGGTTTACCGGCGCAGGTGGTTAGTGACGGCGGTCCACCATTTGCGTCTCGTGAGTTCGCGGATTATATGGAAAAAAATTGTATAACTCACACGATAACCAGTCCCTATAGACCGGCAGGTAATGGAGCTGCTGAAAATGCGGTCAAGTCCGTCAAACGTGCAATGAAAAAATCTATACACGAAGGGGTTGACGTTGATACCGCAATATTGAGGTTTTTATTTCAATACCGTAATTGTGAACATGCAACTACAGGAGTTGCGCCGGCCGTGGCGATGTTCGGTAGGCGCTTAAGAAGTAGACTTGACATTTTAAAGCCAAACTCAGAGAGTCGTGTAGAAGCATCAGCCGAGCGGGCCGGCCGAGTGTCGCCCGCCGCTGAACGATACGCCGCACTCGGTGACCAGGTGCTGGCGCGCGACTACAGCGCGCGCCTCGACAAGTGGGTGCCGGCTACGGTAATCGCTAGAGATGGACCGCTCACCTATAGAGTTAGGCTTTCTGATGGCAATGAATGGAAACGTCATATTGATCAGTTATTGCCTAGTAAAAAAAATAATGCAATGAATAGGTATTCATTGCCGATTACTGAGGGCGCTAACACAAATACCGCAGTAAAGAACAATAACGGTAACAGTAGTATTACAATTCCTACTGAAACCAGCGACTTTGACCAGGCAGATGATGTGTATGAAACAAATCAGTCGTCTATTTCAGAAACAAATGACATATCGAGACCAGCCCTGATAGCAGATGACGTAGGATTACCCGATCTGCCTCGGCCTAAACGAAAGTGTGCGTTTCAAGGGAATTATCCCGAATAATGTTAAATGTGTACAAATATTTGATTTACTTTTCCCATACTTATAACATTAGTAAAAAAAAAAACATTCAAAACATATATTTATATAAAAATGAAAAATGAAAAAAAAAAAAGAAAAAATCATTTTTATTTTTTTTATTTTAAATGCTTGTTAAAATTAACTGTTCATTTTAAAAGGGGGAGATGTAGTATCCAATATATAATCACGTGTGGGTATTACTAAAATAAACAGTTGTGTCGCTAACCTGGTCGTATTCATTGCGCTCCACGAAATATCCTATAAATCCTACTCAGAAAAGCCTATAAAATTCCCTCCCCCCTCTGTCAGACTTGCACCGACTAAAGCCACCGGGGTGCCAACTCTCCTCCTCTCTTCCTCCTCTGGGTGTCCTCTCTTCGCCTTCGCCGGGCTTGGGTATCCGTATACTTCCTACGGACCCGGTGAGAGGGTCCAGAAAGCGAATACAAATGTCCAGAAAGCAACTGCAAATATAAAAAATCAGGGGACTTCGTGGATACTCGCCTTTATCATGTAGAGCCGCTCAAAAGTTTCTTCACACCTTTTTTATCCGGACACGGCACAGAGACCACACCACACCTGATGATAAGCTCGGTGCAGTCCAAAAACAATAATGACTATCGACAGTAAACAAACATATATCGGTAGTCGTAGCGGTTATGCCGGCCTGCACAAATATCTCTTCACGCTTCGGTTAAAGGACCCCATATCAATGGGGATGTGGGATCCCGCTCGCTGGAAGACCATTCCACAGCGTAACAACTCCGCTGCAGTAAGAGTTAGAGAACTCCTTAGTCCTAGCCGGGATGAGAGCTACCGTGTAGCTTTTTTTTGTTTTGTTAACCCGGTGGAAATCCCTTCGGACCGTCATGAGAAGTGATGAGGGCCACTCCCCCTGGTGTGTTGGACCTGCCCCGACTAAAACCACCGGGGTGTCAGCACTGCCCTCTCTTCGCTTTCGCGGAGCCTGGGAATCCGGATACTCCCGACGGCTCGGCGAGCGGTAAGCCTTGGGGAGGCGTCCTCTCAGGGAGGGGAATTGAAACCCCTCACTTCCTCTCTATGGGAGCTACCGTATAGCTGTGACTCCGTAAACTCACGTGCGTGGTTCTACTATGGAAAGGAGAGGGTGGAACAAGGTTAAATAACTGTTCAGAACAATTTTAAAACACCTAATATCCTAGGAAAAAGGAATGGCGGAAGATTATCCTAGTTTTTTTTGTGCTAACTTTGCTGGTTTATTATCTTTTTTGTGTACTTTTATTTTTTATATATTGTTGTGGGCATGTTAAAAAAAAAACATCCATTTCCAGATGATATGACAGAGGTAAGAATTTGAAAATTACCTATTTTCTACCAGATGCTGAATACAACGTGAATAATAAAGCTGGCGACAGTTTAAGCAAAAACCCTGACCGTAGATCACCGAGGCAGACTTACACGTCTTTTTATCTTTTAATTAAAACTAATACTAACAATACAAAGTGTGACGTCGTTTGGCGGGAAAAGAATTCACCTTGATGTGACGCGATCCGACCTCGCTGGCGGCCGCGAGCGCTCGGCTCCATTCGTCACCATTCGGCTATTGTCGGCTACGTTTTAATTGCTTCTAGAATAGTTTTTTTATTTATATAAATTAGTTTAAAGTAATGCTCAGAATATAGTCGGTTTTTTTTCATAGCCTTGATTTAAACAATTTTTTTTTTATTGTTTAGTGGGGAACATTGTTTTTTTCTATTTATTTAAGGGACTTTTGTGCCTCGGCATATGCCAGCCCCATCGTATCCTAAACATGCACTACTAGCATTTATTTCTGATGGGGAGCCATCAGCCTGAACAACTCCTTTGCTTCGGCTGAGTAAGGTCTTGCTAAAATTCCGCAGAACATGCCTACATCAAATTTGTTCAGGCTAAAGGCTCCCATCATAGAATCTCTTGCGGACTGAGATCGGACACACTCCATCAGCAAATGTTGTACGTCATCTGCTTTCTTAGTTCGGTGACTCCACAAGCTTCATCAGATGTTTAAATTTGCCTGATGGAATGTGACCTGACCTCAGCCTGTGTGCTGCCACTATAAGTTGTCTGCTGATGACTTCATTAGCAAACTATGGCACATAAGGAGGCTCACATACTGGCGTCTTGTACCATATACCTTTGGTCAAAGATCGTTCATTAAAAAAGTTTTTCCATGCATTAAAACAAATTTCTTTATATTTGGGTAAAAATTCCGTGTAATCTGGTCTAAAATAATAATACTCTCCTTCAAGACTTCCCTCCTTGGCCAGCCTGTCAGCCTCCTCATTACCATGTAGCCCGATATGCGCTGGGACCCACTGCTGAGGAGGGGAACATTATAAAAGGCTATTTTGTACAAAAGCACTTTAGAACAAGAAAATCATTTATATGTATATATAAAAAGACATGTCTATAAAAACACATATCCAGACTGATTGATATATTATCGTAGAGCCTACACTACTGATGGTATCATCATCATCAGTCCAACCTAGTCCACTGTTAGACATAGAACTCTCCTAATAAGCGCCATTAAACCCGGTCTTTGACTCTTCTCATACCCTTTCCTGTCACCTTCTGCAGTTTGTTGCTCCAGCTTGCCGGGGAGGCCCAGCACGCTAGATCAGCCGATTCACGGCCTCCACATAAGAACCTGCCTGCTCCAATGACCATAGATTCTTCGGCATATATAGCTTGCACACTGCCACTTCAGCTTGCCATTACAGAGAGCCATGTCGAGAACTTCGGTTCTCTGTTGGCTAAGCACGTTTCGGACTTTATCCTTCAGAGAGATGCCCAGCATAGCCAGCTCTATCGCGCGCTGGGTGACCTTAAACTGGTGGAGTAGCCTAGCCGGTAGTGTCCACGTCACATTTGCCTTGACTGATGATATAAAAATGAATTTTTATATCTTTTTACGACTTAGGCGCCCACTAAGGATATTTAGAAATATTCTAGATATTAATTCACCAGCTTTGAATGTAAATCGCATCGGAATTAAGTCAGGTTGAGTCCACTAGTGAAATGATGAATCAATCAGCCACATTCCACCACAAAACCACTAGACATCTTGTTGGATACCATCCGTATGTGGTGGATGTTCCTTATATTCGCACTAAAAGATTCGCTTCTACATTTATCATGCGAACGGCTAAGGAGTGGAATACGCTTCCAGCCGCCGTATTACCGCGATCTTATGATCTGGGAGTCTTTAAGAGAAGGGTGAATAGGCATTTGCTACGCGATCGCGTTTCATCATCGAACTCATCTTCATCTTCCACCAGGTGTGATTGAGGTCAAGCGTTCGTCTATAAATTATTAAAAAAAAAATCTTTAAAAAGCTTAGACATATCAGCATCGGAGGAAACAATTTTCATAGTGACTGTATTTTAGCATAATTAGCCAGCTTTCTATTGTAAACCTATTATAATGGTATTTCGAGAACTTTCTTTAATTATAAAATTATTACGAACCAAAAATGAATGCAACTGTATCACGATAATTTCCTTCATTGGTGGGTAATTGAGGCCTGAATCTGTACGTAATCTGATAAAACCCTGATGTACGTGCCGAGATTCGAACCCACTATTATTTGCGTTGCCGCGCATGGAAACCAGTCACTTACCCACTACGGCTCCACAGCCACCAACCAATTAAAGTAACAACAAATTAAAATGCATTTAGTCAAGTTCCTTGCTAGTTTACCTTAGTATTAAATAGTGTTTCCCAGCGGTGGAAAATTTTATGTTTATATCTTTCAAGGTCCGAGTTGTAAAGTTCCTACGCTATTGTTTTCTCTTAATCTTGTTATAAAATAAGAAATTGAATAATTTAAAACTAGTTTTTTGGACACAAATATTATATTGATATTTGTTTGTTAACGATACAAAATTATTAAATTATCGTTTGACTTTTAGCGCTTGCATAATAGAATTTTTTCTTAAGTGCTCTCTAATTCTCTAATTCCACCAGCCTCATTCCAGACCAAAACAACCAGACGCTGTGTCGGATACCATCCGTATGTGGTAGATATTTCTTACTAGCTGTGCCCGCGACATCGTTGGTGTAAGAAGTACTTTTGCTATGGTAATAATTATTTCAATTTTTTTGTATACATGCAATCGGTAGTTTCTATTTTTTTTTTTCAAATAAATATTAGACAGCCAATACACATGTCAATTCTTTTTTCTTAGTGACATTATTCTGCATTTTTTAAATCTAAAATACGCCATTACCCAATTGTTGTGGCTATATCCTGACGTTTCGAAACTTTTATACTTAAATACATTCTTTAATTTGAGAAGATAGTTTACCGTGTCGACGGGATGAACATTAAATGTATTTTTTTTTTTTATTTATACTGACTCGACATAGTGACTACATAGTACCTGATGGTAAGTACAGTGTAATTCAAAAACGAAAGCGACCATCAAAGGACGAAAATCCATTAATAGTCTACATCGTCATGTCGGCCCTCGTATACCACAACTGAAGGTCTCTAGGTATATGAGCTACTGGATATGCACAAGCTGATCCCGAAACGCGACAAGCGAAACTGGTCACTATGACGGGCTTTACACCCATGTACTGTGTTCGCGATCCAGACGGGCGCCGGCGCCCTACCACCTCGCTGCTGCTCGTTTAGTACCACCCAGGAGTCACGTGTAGGGAAACTAGGGTAAAGCCTACGGACAAACAAATAAGGTTTGACAGTTACGAAGCTCATGAACATTTATTATGGAAAAATGTTTTTCTTTTATTTATTATTTTTGAATGCCTTTAATGATTACTTTGCTATTTGGGATGGAGACAAATACAACAAAAACCATGAAAATGGGTCCAGACGTTCTGGAGTCATATAGTAAGTGTTCAAACAAACACGATTTTGTTTTATATGTATAGATTTCCTCATGCGAACAGCAAAGGAGTGGAATATGCTTCCAGCGACAATATTTCCACGTTCTCATGACTTGGAAGCCTTTAAGAGGGCGTAAGTAGGCCTTTGTTGGGCGGATGTGGATCATCGTGGGTCTCATATTCACCTTCCACCGGTTGTGATTGAAGTAAAGCGCTTGTATATCATAAATAATGTATTAATTTTAATATAATCATAGGCTTTTAATTAAAATTACGTTTTCGAAAGTTACATTTCAAGTAATCATTGTTGTTATAGATCTTTCTTAGAAAGATGGATGAGTTCATTAATATTTTATTGCATTTTTGTATGTGTGAAATTTAACTTTCCGTTGCTTACGCCACTCTTAGCTCTCGATGTTCAAATTTCTTTTATTTTATCTCGTTATATTATAAATAATTCCGAGTAAAATATTGTAAACCCAGCTTTTGGATTGCTTTAAATATACGAACGGCTTGCACCATCAAATTAAATTTAGTTTTAGCTTGTATAAGTACAGAATAGTACAATAAGTACAGTTTAACACTAAATAGCGTATATATAATTTTAAATTAGATTTCATTTGTTTGTTTTTTTTTTATGTCCCGGGGGAAAATCCTGCATAGGACTATCAGGGACGCTATGAGGGCAGCGACCCTGGCGTGTCAGTCCTACTGACTAAAAACCCCCGGGGTGTCCATCTGGTTCCTCCACCCGAGCCTGGGAAGTCAAATTCATCCAGACACCCAGGGAACAGATTTAATTTGTTAGTGCAAGCCGCTCTAAGACTAAGTATTCATGTACGGCAACACAAAATGGTTGTAGGTCGTGTCGAGGTATACCTCTGAATTTACCTAGATTATGTATGGATTTAAGCAAAAGGTTGCTCAAAACAAATATATGTTCACCTTTCGATCGAATGAAAGAGACCTATAACAAAGTTAGTGACATTGACATCTTTCACTGCTCCCTGTCAGGATTTCGGTCGGCTTTGATTGCACTGTTCTCATCTGAATCCGCTCGAGTGTATCATTTTTTTTTTACTTGGGGAAAATCCTCATTGAACCGTCTCGGTCGCACTGGGGGTTGCGTGAAACCGAGGTGTGTCGGACTTGTTCCGACTAAAAACCCCAAGGTGACTTCTTCTGCGCATTGACGGGGACCGCGGGACCTGTAATCAATTCGCCCGCTGCCCCGTCGCGCCGCGCCCGCTGGGCACAAGCTCGGAGGAAGATATCTTCCCCGACACTGCTCATTGTATTTAGGCAGAGCACGTCACAATGCTCTGTCTACTTCTCGAGGGTCGCTAACCAGTCGCTCAGGGCCCCCACCCTGAGTGGCTGCGACCCCAAAGGCATCAGCTAACCGGTCGTGGATCGACCTAACGGCTGGTACTGATGTGCCGGGGCGGTTGCCGGCACCCCGGTGTCTTCTTCGATCGGCCTTCTGCCACTCTCTCTTTGCGGCCTCCTTCTGGGACATGACGTCTTCACAGAAGGAGACCACGGCCCTCCAGTTGTCATGCCCTGCCAGCATGGCCGACACCGCTGCTGGCAGGGAGAGGTCGTGTCCGATCCTTTGGACCAGGTCCCGCCGCTCTCTGCCCCACACCGGGCAGCTTGAGTCTAGCAGGATTAACTAATATGTTTTTTTTTTAATTTTGTTTATAATTGTGCTGTATATAGTTAGGTATACCTGTAAAGATATAACACGCGGTCTTAGAAATATATGTTTTTTTAATTACGTGTATATATCGATGGTATATTAAATAAATAAATAAATAAGCACATAGGCTCACCGGTGGAGAAAAACATCGTAAATCGCTGAAAGAAACCGCATGTCATATAATAGAAGTGTCATGTGCCCTAGTGCTCTGAGTACAGTTATCAGCTGCGCTACTGGTCACATTGGACCCGACATATATGTATGTAAGTGTAAAGTGGATATAGATAGTCACTAATGTATTTCTGCTCACCCCAAAAGAGATATAGCGTGATAATTTATCGCTATTACCATTTATGATATTTGAGAAAAACATTGTTTTTATAAACGCAATAATGTGTTTATTGACGGAATATTACGCTATATAATAAGGGAATAAGCAGCGATGTGATATTTTATTATTGAAATATGAATGACACATGATTTTTTTTTACACTTTCTCGACATAGTGACTACAGAGTACCTGATGGTAAGTACAGTGTAGTCCAAATACGAAAGCGACTATCAAAGGATGAAAATCCATTGATAGTCTACATCGTCATGTCGGCCCACATATACTGCGACTGAAGGTCTCTAGGTATATGAGCTATTGGATATACACAAGCTGATCCCGAAACGCGACAAGCCGAAACTGGTCACTATGACGGGCTTTACACCCATGTACTGTGGTCGCGATCCAGACGGGCACCGACGCCCTACCACCTCGCTGCTGCTCGTTTAGCACCACCCAGGAGTCACGTGTAGGGAAACTAGGGTAAAGCCTACGGACGCGAGCAGCTTAGACTCCCAAAATAATAATAATATTTGATATATTTTACTTGTATTCATAGTGATATAGACAAAAATTACACGGGAACGTAGTCATTGCCAACATTAACATTACTAAAGTATTTTTTTTTTAGTTTCAAATAAAATTATTCAAGAATTATTTTTAAAAAGTGTTAAATGTAAAACGATGTGACTTTTTTACAAGTTTTGTTCACAAGACACTAAACTAAACTTCTAAGACAACGTAAAGTGACAAAGACAAAAGATTTGAAATTTGGCACACTTTTTAGCGACATAAATTATTCGAAGACAACAGCGAATTTGCGTGGAAAAATAATCTAGACTGAAATAATTTGGTGAATGGGCACCTTTAGAGGAGTCGCTGCCGTTCCGTGTCTTCGACGGTTGACCTAATTTTGTCAAATCAACCATTTCAGGGTTTGATGATAACACTATTTTGGCGTCTTAAAAATATACGCAAGCGGTCGTCGAGCGAGGGGGCGCGCGCGCGGAGCCGCTGGTAAACTCTGGTTCAGTGACTTTTAGGCCGCGGTGAAGAGAGGACGTACGCGCGCGCCGCTCGCGTTTCAACAAACGTTCGAGCGTAACCTTCGTCGAACTATATTTTGGATTTTCTGTGTTCATTTTGAATTTTTTCTGAGTGACAGGAGTGGTTATAGTGTTGAGATTTTACTGTTGTTTTGATAACGGAATGAAACGTTATGATATGATTGTATTGTAATATTTTTGTGTAATGTGGACGGATCAGTGAACTTTTGGATTGCGTTTTGGACTTGGTAAGTAACTTTTTTATTTTTAAACATCACTTAACAAATAAACTGTATATATGTATGACTTGGTTTATTACAACGAATATTTTTATGTTCCTATAGTTACTAATACGAAAGGAAAAACAATATTATAAAAAGTCACTGTGTATTCGTCAAATATTTAATCAATTTAATGATAGTAATATTTTGATAACTACTCTTTGAAATATACGTCACATACATATACATTGAATTAAAACATTTTATTCCTAAATTAATTTAGGTACTTCTTAGTGAAAATAACAAATATTTATTAAATTACATTTTTTACTACAGTGCTCGATTTATGTGACATTCTTACTAAAAAAAAAAATCCTTAGCAATCTTTAAAACGTGCGATAATAATCCAGGACATCGGTGTAGATATTTTACAGAATGCCGAATATTTCTAAGCAATAATCTAGAGATAATAAAATAGAAATATTACTATTACAAGATTTTAAAATGTTCCTTAATATTAAACGATTAATTTGATTTTGATTCGTTAAATATTTTTCCTATTTTTGCTTCATTGAGTTATTTTTGTGGGCATTTCAACAACTTTAGACATTATAGTTAAATTAATTTATAATTACGTTTTAGCTCTTTCATTGATTATATTTATTTTTATCTTTTTTTAAATATAAATCGGATTTATAATACTAAATTGCAAGACAAAAGAAACAGAAAGGGTTTTATTATTTTATAATACAGTTTTAATTTAACGAGTACACTCAATTATATCACTTATAATTATCTAATAGAAATGTCTTGTGTAAGTGCCCTGATAACGGCGATTAGCTTTGCTAGTGACCACCTTTGGCACGACATGTAAGCGCAAAGTTATACAGTCATAAGAGTACCTCTGCTCACCCCAAAACGGATATAGCGTAACGATATACTAGTATTATACTGCTAGAATAATATAGGGAAATAGCTATAAATAAAATCAATGATTAATAAAGAACAGTACAACTTTGAAATTTAATTTTAAAGACCGTCATAGTAACTCTCTTTGACCTGTCAGGTTTCGGGATCAGCTTGTGTATGTAAAGTAACTCGTATACATAGAGACCTTCAGTCGTGGTAAAAGCCGATATGATGACAGATTAATAGATTTTCGTCCTTTGATAGTGGCAGTCGTTTTTTTTTTTACACTGGCTCGACATAGTGACTACAGAGTACCTGATGGTAAGTACAGTGTAGTCCAAAAACGAAAGCGACTATCAAAGGATGAAAATCCGTTGATAGTCTACATCGTCATGTCGGCCCACATATACCACGACTGAAGGTCTCTAGGTATATGAGCTACTGGATATACACAAGCTGATTCCGAAACGCGACAAGCCGAAACTGCTCACTATGACGGGCTTTACACCCATGCACTGTGGTCGCGATCCAGACGGGCACCGACGCCCTACCAGCTCGCTGCTGCTCGTTTAGCACCACCCAGGAGTCACGTGTAGGGAAACTAGGGTAAAGCCTACGGACGCGAGCAGCTTCGACTCCCAAAGATTGATTGATTGTACCGCGGATAGGGTTGCCTACTGTCTCTGCCAACCTTTATATATACCGGCTTGTGAAAGCGCCTGCACCGCACCTGATGGACAGTACAGTGTAATGTTATACTTAAGTGGTAGGGTGATTGCCTGATCGGGTTTGTAACCACAGTACACTAAAACTGTGCTTAAGGCTCCGTTCCGCATTATCCAACAGCAAGTTTTGCATATCTCATGAGAAAAGCCGAGTCACGCAATTGTGTCACGTGTGGAAAGATTGAAGACGTGCATCACTTGCTGATGGAGTGTTTTTTTTTATTACATACAGGCTTGCGCTTGACCTCAATCACACTTGCTGGAAAGCGATGATGAGGCCGACGATGGAGCGCGCTCACCCAGCAAATACCGATTCACTCGACGTTTGAAGATTCCCATGTCATAAGACGCCGGAAACACTGACGCAGGAAGCGAGTTCCACTCCTTCGCGGTACGCAGCAAAAAGGAGGAGGCAAATCGCTTAGTGCGAGCAGCAGGAATGTCAACCACAAAAGGGTGCAAACCAGCACGGCGTCTCGTCAATTTATGGTAGAAGGGGGAGGGTGGAACTAAATCATACAACTCTGCCGCACACTCTCCAGAGTATAGTCTATAGAAAACCGAAAGGCAAGCCACTTGCCAAGTGTGCCCGGAACGAGACACAAAGGGAGTCGCTGATGAGCAAGTTGAAAATTAACAGACAAAATATTGGAGCACGGCGCGGCATTTTGGCCAATCCTTTGTCCAGTGAAGTCTGAATGCTGTACCAGATGGTGACGCTTGCTCATCCGCGACTCCCCTAGGATATAAGGACGTACGTAGGTCAGGGCACAATGGGGCTGATATATTCGCCTGAATAAAAGCCCCTAAATAAAAAAAAAATGCGAAGACCTTCGCAGTGACTTGTATTGGCCTGTCACGTTTACGTATCAGCTTGTTCAGTTGTTATACCTTTTTTTTACCTGTGGAAAATCCTCATTGGACCGTCCCGGCTACACATGGGGGATGTTAACCGAGATGTGCCGGATTTTTACCGACTAAACACCCCAAGTTGGCCTCATCGGCACTAAGACGGGACTGTGGGCCCTGTAATCAATTGCTCCACAGCCCCGCCGTGCGCTGCATCCCTCAAGCTCTGCCTCGCAGGAACGCATTGCTCCTATCTTCCCTCATCAGTCTCATGACCAGTTCTTATATCTACAGACCTTCAATCGTGGTGTAGAACCGTCGGTATGACAACGGTGATTGTTACCGGATTCTTGTCCCTTGTTAGTCGTTGCTATTTTTGGACTACACTGCACTTTCCATCAGGCTGTCAGTTAGTCGAGCCAGTGCAAAGAAAATTTAATGAACGAACGTAAAAACGTAGTCCCAATTATGTGTAAACAGATGCAGTTATCTAGTGACGTGCATAGGATATTTGTACTGGGTATGCAGAATTCGCGTAATTACTTTGAATATTATATTATGACAGTAAATATTACATTGCTTTCTCATAGGAAAGATATATAGCGTGAATATAGAATAGATATGAATATAAATTGTTCCTTTTTTTGTTTAACTTTAAGGAATTTATTCTTGACTATTTCATCATAAGGGCATGCAATGTTTGCATGCATCTATGGAATGAACGCTACTGCAGTTATCTCTTATCAGTGCAAAATGAACTCAGCCTTGGTGATGTCACGATATCAGAGCAAAACAACTACATCAGTGAATTCGCGTAAGCGTGTAAAATTGCCTTCCGAATTTTTGCCCATCACGTTTGCAGACCCTAGAGTCCTAAGCTGATTATTGTCATCATAGTGGCTAGGTTGCCCTAGTAGATAAAAGACCGGCTTCCATACGCAGTGTGCAAATGTTTGTAGGTTCGAATCACAGTCTAGATTATAGCTGTCTCTCGTGTGATGTCACCGCCGCGAGGCTGCAAAGACGCCGATTATTTGGTAGCTCTAAACTCCTCACGATCACGATGCACTCGTGCATATAATATAGAGAAAAAGTATCTAGCCTAATAGTTAGAGTTATAAACAGTTGGCGATCGTTTAGAACGCTAGCCCGGGTGTTAGCAGGAGAGGATGCGGTCGTGCTTCTTCCACGGAAGTAGACTTTTCACTTTGCGAAGCATTTCTTCAAAGCGCCGCAACAGCAATTAATTTTTATATATATAGATTCAGGAATATAGTTATTTATATTTTTACTAGTTACAAGAATGTACAAATTATTGTATCTTAAAACATCTCACTCGTCTAGGAAATCACCTTGTTTATAAGACTTTAGCAGATTCCCTTTGAAGGAGTCATCGCACTGCACAATATTACGTAAATCTATAGAAATAGTATAATCTGAAATACCTTCTCTCGAAATGATAGCAGCAAAACATTTCCTTGAATTCCAACGTCTGGGTAACGGTCAATGAAATCCGAGAATACATTTATAGACAGAGAAACCGCAACTCGACATTGCGAAGGTCCCCAAACAACGATGAGTAACTTGGGCATATGTGTTTCAACTTTGCCAGCAAGTTTAAAACTTGTACGCTTATAAAAGTAGGCTATAGAGCGTCAGTGATGTCGGCCATGCTGGCAGGATATGACGATTGGAGGGGCTGTGATTTCCTTTTGTGAAAATTTTATATCCAAGAAGGAGGCCGTAGAGTGGGAGCGGCAAAGAGTTAATCTCACTCAGGGGGAAAACGTCGTGGCGCTGGTAATCGCCCCGGCGTATCAATTACAGCCGATCGGTCCATTCATGGCCGATTAGTTGATGCTTTTAGGATTGCGGGTGCTCAAGGTAAGGGGCCCTGGGCGGCCAGTTCGCGACACGTCAGATCTTGATGGAGTGGGGTGATCACGCTCCGTCATAATTTCCGTTAGTCGCATGTGGGGGAAGCAATACAATGCCTTCCTCCGAGACAGTGCTTGATAAATGCAGTACACTGTGAGGCTGTAGAGCAGTTAATTACAGGGCCCACAGTCCCGTCTTTAGTATTGATGAGGTCATCTAGAGGATCTTAGCCTGTAAACGCTGTATCTCTTTCGGGGTGAGCAGAGATACTTTAGTGGTTGTATCCATAGATGAGCAAAATGTAATCAGATTAATGAAAATGATTAACGATTACATTTTACATTTTTTACCATTAATATGACTGCAGTTTGCTCATTTATGTTTTAAACACTACAAAATCCCAGATTGTATACACATTTATGATTTCTTTATGTTTTAAATTGATTTAATTATGATTACAGAGCAAGAAAATTAAAATTACGACTACATTTTGTAATCGTTCACCATTAATCAGATTACATTTTACCCATCTCTGGTTGTATCCTCATTTCACTTATATGTTATGTCCAATATGATCAGTAGCGCAGCTTATCGCCTCTCTCACAGCACTAGTTCACACCTTAAAAAAAATAGTTATTCAGCTAAAGAATCGCGTGTCGCTTAAACTGTATCAAACAGTCATCATCGATTTGACAACAAAACAATCGCAAGCAGTAATCGATCTTAAAAAATTACGATTACAGCGCACAATCGATTATCGTTATTACGAGCATCGGCTTTCGTTTTCAGTAATCGCTTTACTAAATGTTTGAATCACATGTTAGAAAATGATTACAAGAGAACACTTTCTCTGGTTAATAAATTTTGTTTTAAGGCGTGATTCCGATTTTGTCAGCCGTAGATCGATACAACAACCTGCGACTACGCTGCGCAGTCAGTTATATTGGACGTCTTCCCATATAAATGCACGGAGAGCGGTACATACACGCATTGCACCCGCCCGCTTAAGTTGTGAAGACCTTTCCAGGTCAACAAACACGTGTAAATTCGAAAAAAAAAATACACGCATTGCAGTCGCTGCTGCTAAAATCGGAATCGTATCGGAAGGATTTGTTCAGGAAAACCCAAAAAGTAGACGTAGGAAAAAAATTATGTTCACTGGTGCGAAAACGGGAAAGCCTTATGACAAAACCATGCGTGAGATAGAGATGAAAATGGTTTTTTTTATCCTAAGAAATAATTTATTAAGGCAAACATTCTACGAATCGCAAATACAGCAAAAAAGTAGGTTGAAATCCCGGTGGTACTTCTGGGTTTAAAAAAAGGAAAAAAAAATTACATACATACATAGTCACAATACAAAAAATATAATATTGTAACTAACATTGTACATAACTAATGAACGAAATTTGGTAAATTGTTTCAAAGAAAATATAAAAAAACGAAATAAAGTTACTTTCCACACGCTGTTCTTAATTCCGAGAGAGGGGATCAGCCAGATCCACGTCATCAAGTTGCGAGAGTGCGTTGTACTGCCTACAGATCGTCAGTATAGTGAATCACATCATAAACCTATACATATCTCCCAATTCTTACCATAGACGACACTATCTGTATAAACAACTGCCCAGGTTAATTATGAATTATAATGAAAACTTTCAAGTAATTGTAGAAATGCAATTAATAACTAATTAAATTTTTAATAGAGCCGATTCATTAGTAATAATAAATCAATGCATAAATAATCTTCCGCATGGATCGAGGCACAGCAATCGCACGCGACGTCGTTGGCCCGTGCGCCACCTCGCGGTAGAAAGTGAAAGTTCAATTACAAACTACGTGTTACTATTACGTATCAGTGTTAGCTTTTTAATTATATTTTTTAATCTGTACGAGTTGTTGAATGTCTGGTTATTGTTTTCTTTTAATTAACTTTTTTATTATATTTCTTTACGGGGTTTTACGTGCGTATGTAATAACCCCATCGCACCCTTATTTTTACTTCTAATATAGAGTTTTATTAATTTAATAAAACCGTAAACACTTTATTAGAGCCTAACAGGCCGGACCTCGGCGGGGCCTAGCCGGGGCCCACGCCCAGGGCGACAGACGAACACATCACCTAGCGTACTCATTGATTAATATATCTAAAAACGTAGGCCAACTTCTTCATACCGACCGATTAAGCAGTGAGGTACACACACGCACTAATTTCACTCCACGACACCGGCGTCGCTGGCGGCGCCGAAGAAGGATAGTTCAGTCAACTGCTGCTAACCGGTGCGTTCTCGCTCCGAGGCGCAGTTCCATTCCGACGCAGCCTTGAGTTTCTTTCGGCGTTTCTTCTCAAGGTAGTCGCTTCCGAAACGCTGGTGGATCACCCGTAGGGTTAGTACTTTATTTGGCTGGCGTTCCGAGTCGAGGTTCGTACCCACAGAGGTGCCCTTGCATTGCCACTCAACCCATAAACTCGCTGGCTGAGCACCTTCTGTGCTCGCCCCCTAAGCCCGGTTGAACTGTAAACGCCTTTCCCATTAATCAGTAGTTAGTCGGCTTCAAAAAAAAAAAAAAAACTTCATAAAAAATTAGCTGAAAATAAAAAGCCTTTGATTTTTACGTTTTAAAAGTTAAGTCAAAAGCCTCATAAGATATCGATTCCTGTTCTTAAATTATGTAAATATTATTTTTGTGAATACTTCGCTTCTGATACAATAAATATATATTTATATTTTAATACGTTCACCGCCACATAACCCAAATATGAGTGACGCTTTTCTTGTTAAAGTTATGTTAACAGGATTTTTGGTTTTGGTTTGGTTGGATTTTGAAAGAAATTTAATGGAGTAAGTACTTATATGTAAATATAGGATGATGATGTCCTAGCCGGATTCGGCCACGGCGACTGTTTCAACGCCGATTAAGAAAATCGAGGTCCAGTTTTCGGAAACAGTCAATTGCGCAGGAGATATTTCAGTGCATATCTGGACGCGCTGCCAGAAAAGCACTCTCTCGTCCGAACTCCCTCAGGTCCGATGGAATGGAGAACCAGTACGATCGGGAGGGAGCGGGATGCAGGTTTGGTCGAGTTTTCCTTCTCTGAACACCTAGTTTAATTGTAATGTTAAAGAGATGCCTTAGTCGCCTTTTACGACACCTCAGCAAGAAGAGGGGGGTGCTATTCTATTCTGCCGGCAGCCACCACGGCATAAAAAACATGGTAAATATAGGATATACAATGTTAAAATACACATTATACTACACTTTTTGTTAATTTATATAAGATAACATATTACACTATACTATGACGTTGTTTTTCGTTAAAATACTCTAAACACATTTGAGGTGAAGAATGGGGTTTTCTTAACTGATAATAGTAACAGTCTTTTTTTGGACAGCACAACGCTTACCATCAGGCGTGTCGCGGCCACTGGGCCGTGTCAAGATAAAAAAAAAAGGTTTGCCTCGTCTTGATATATATCAAGATCCGAGACTGTGAAACCAGTGATTTCACGTCTTAGAGATACAATTACTCTCAGAACTTTCACTTGTAGAAAAACAGTAATGTAAAAAAAATAGATAAACAATTTAATGAGACATGATAAGTGACATAAATACGGTGTCAAAGGTGATGCTATAAAATATATCAAAACTCTTCTATGAGTTTTATTTATCAACGGTCAACGAACTCACTGGGCTACAAACTACATATACTGAATGATTTTATAGACGAGAGAAATATTTCAGGATGCCTTCTTATACCTAAAGAAAATGTTAATAAGTATGTTCTCTAACAAATCATGAAGAAACTTTGATGAATAAATGAGAATTGATCTGTAAAAAGTGTGTGTGTACGGGCGAATTATTATATAATTACACAATATTTAATACCTATGTTTAAATCTTGATTATTACATTATTCTGTACCTTCCGCCCTAATAGTAATGAACAGAGTATATAGAATGAATATAATAGTAGTACAGTAGTAGTAGTGTAGTAGTGTAGTAGTAGTGAGAGAGGTCATTAAGTTTCGAGATTAGCTACACTTCGAGGCCAATTCGCATTTTCACAGGAACCGAGTATATTTTTGGAATAAAAAGTACCCTATTTGCTATTCCAGACTGTAATTTTTTCGATAAGTACGAAAGCCTGTACGTCCAAGCTAAAAGAAATAAGGATAACAAAACAAAATGCCTACTATATGGTAATTAATAACTTGGCATTTTTAGATTATATTGTCTGTTCTTAAAGCAATGAACGTAATATATCTAGAAAATAGTATAAATTTTACTAATGAAGCTACAAATAGTTTTACCTTATTAGATGTATTAGATTCTGATTTAGGGGGATTTGGTATTTATCGGTATAATTTATTTCCGTGCTAAATTGACCCCAGAACAAACACCCATAGAAACTTTCGCATTTATAATAACAGTGAGATTAACAGTAAATGATAATGTGGAAATAATCTGTTTATAACTATCTATTGTAAGCCAAAAGTATCAATTTTGCGAACGTGCATATAGGGCTGAATCGGCTTCTTTTTTTGACATTAATCCCACGCGTACGCTAGCAGCTTCAAATAAACTAACCCAGCCAAAGACTATAAAGACTAGATCAGCCAAAATCGCACTCACCTTGGGCCAAATTAGTACGTATCAATACGATTTTTGCAATAACTTTAAATACAAGACACAACACTCGACGCTTCCATTCATTATCAGAGTGAAAAATATCATTTTCTTTAACATATACTCACATTATGAAATAAATAACTCGGACAGTCCTAGTTTTAATCTAACACAGTCAAGGTTTGCGAATATTTCTCTAATACGCCGGTTTCCTTGACATACATAGCGCAATGATGAGCGCCGTGCGCGAAAAAAATGCTCGTAGATAAAAATAAACGGCAAAGCGCGTGCTCCACACGTGCTTGTGGGCTCCGTATTTTTTTTACGTTTAATGGAAGAGAACGGATAAACGATTGATTTATATTTTCATTCCTCATATTTGGTATATTACTTTTTGGTATATAACGTAGGGAACTGGGGAGAATGTGGGCGTTCTTCGTCTCTCAGCTCTTCATCCATGGTATTTTCGGGAAATAAGGCTCGGTATACAATCAATAGGTTTAATCGAACTAATTAATTTAATTTACAATCTGAATGTGCACACCAGACTCGGATGGAAATGGATTACTTTCGGGAACGCGGGGAAGTCGGACGTAGGTTGGCTACACCTGTTTTCACTGTTGTCTGTCTCCGAATAATAAGGCCGTTGACAGCTCCACGTGCGCTTATATAATCATCCATAACATTGACAACCGTCCGCTGTCAACCCGCTGTCAACATCAGTGTTGCCACCCATCTAACCGCATACGCCCAAATCGATTTAAATTTGACGTTCTGTTTTCCAATCTCCGACATATATATTTATTGTAATATCTACTTATTATATTTAGTCTAGAATGTATTCTAGTATGATGGCCTATGGGCTGCTAGATACCTGATGTTAGATCCGTTGCAATGAGGACCCAAAGACATCTATAAAGAAATGAGTAGAACTCGGTGAATTCATCAGCAGGTAAAAATGCTGTTAGCCTGGGACGGCCTTTGCAACTTCACCGGGTGAGCACTTAAGGCGCTCAACCAGCGCATTTATGGGTTGGGTGGCAACGCTAAGGCACCCCTGTGGGTATGTGTTCGATCGGAACGGCCAGGGAAAGGAATCTAATTGTAATCAACTAGCGTTTCGGAAGCGACTACCTTGAGAAGAAACGCCGAGAAATTTCAAAGCTGCGTCGGAGAGGCTTATATATAATCCTTGTGGAATCATTGGAATCAGGCTTAAACCTAGCACTGGGTATGAATAAGTTAACGATGATGAACAACTGTAATCCAGGAAATATCATAATAGCATTGCTGACTTAGAAAAACATTCCTCACTCCTTTTTTGAAGAGATCTACATCAAAACCTTGAAGAAATACTGTGCCTGGAACCGCAATATTGTTCAGAGCTGTTGAGCCTTTAGTGTGCAATGAGGTGATTACCAACCGCCGCAATGTGTGCCCCAGAAATGGTGATGCATCAGATCAAACAACTCTTTGGTATATTCTCCATTGTACATACGATAAATTACGCAGAGGGAAGTGAAATGCGCAGAGCGTGTTATGCTTATAATTTTTATTTCAAGAAATTGCCGGGAGTATTTAATAAATAAATAATGATACAACAAAAATCAATAACAGTGTGACCTGGATTTCAGTTTTTTTTAGACTATACTCTGGAGAAATGGCGAATGGAGAATGGCGGTGATAATGTGGCGCATAAAATCTTGAGCTATCATGATAGACTGGTTTTTTATAAAATGCAATCTTTAGCTAGTCGCAGGAAAATATCTGACCTAATATTTTTATTTTAAATATTCAATGGATATCTAGATTGTGCAGAACTTATCAACAATCTAAAAATTAATGCTCCATCTCGTTTGCCCCGCAAAACAGCTTTCCATTTTTTTTTCTATACCCTTCTTTAAAACTAATCTTGGACAGTTTTCTACCATGCCAAGGATCTGCAGGCAGTACAACGCACTCTCGCGACTCGGTGACTTGGACCTGACTGTTTCTCTTTCAAAATTTAGAACAGCGTATAGAAAGTGACTGTATTTTTTTTTTTTTGTGTTTACTTTTGTGTTACTTGGAATCAGTTGCGGTTTCGTTTGGGGTTGTTATTTGTGCATTCTACAATATTGTCCTTTTGTGTTATGTCTATGTATGTATGTATATGTTTTTTCTTTTTTTGGAATTTTATCATTATTCTTTAATGTAAACTAGCTTTATATATTAATCACTGTGCATGCTGTGGTGCCCTATAATTGTGGGGGCATTTATATGTTCTATTTTAGTACCATGATCCTTTTGTTTTCTTGTCTAATGTTACCCATGTTGGGCACCCTATTATGTAAAATAAAATTAAATAGAATAAGCCTTCTACGATAAATTGACTGAGCGCCGTGCGAGCTTGCACTTTTATGCAGTTGACATTCCATCTTCTCGCACGAGGCAATTCGCCTCTTATTGCTTCGAACCGCCAAAGAGTGGAATTCACTTCCTGCGTCTGTTTTTCTAGCATCTTGAAGACATGGAAATCTTCAAACGGGTGAATCGGTATTTATTAGGTGAGACTGAGGTCAAGCGCAAATTTATCTGAAAGAAAAAATGTAGATTTCATTAAAAGTACATATACATTATCGAAATTTTCTTTGGTATCGAAAAAAAAATAATGGCCTTGTATACCGAACGATAACAGTAAAAAGTCAATTTTAATACAGTCCTCGCATACGGAATCGTAGAAAAAAAATCTCAAATGATAATAAATTATATGGTTTTAGTGCACGCCAATTTAATTGGAGGTTAATTTTTTTTCACTTTGTATTATTTTCGTTGTATTAGATTTGCAGTCTGACCGAAGGCTCCAGTTTCGTTCTCCGTCGGCCAAAGTAACTATATTCATTAAAACTTTCAAATGGACCGTTTTAGTGAAAACCCAAGGCTTCTAGCACGATTCAAACTAAGCTGTTATGGCTTAGTAGTAATAGTGTAGTGCATATATGACCGGTATCCTTGCGCAGCGAGGCGAATGGTCGTAGATTCGAATTCGAAATGTTCACGCGTGAGGGAAAACATCGTGATGAAACCCACATCTAATAGTAATATCATATGTACTAGTGCTGTGATAACGGCGATCAGCTGCGCTAGTGGTCACGTTGGGCACCACATATTATCGCAAAAGTGAATTCAACTACAATTTTTTTAAATTTATTTATTCACTATCATTGAACAGCACATATAAACATTTTACATACGGTACAGTTGATAAATAGGTGTGTGTGTGTGTGTGTGTGTGTGTGTTTGTTGTGACAAGGTGAGTGTAAGAAATAAGAAAGCTATATATGATATGTATGTATATGCATGTAGTGTGGCGTCTGTACCCTCCTATTGTCGTTTTAACTTTAGCAAAGCTAAAACCGAGGCTATGACGTTATTATTGTGTGTGTGTGTGTTGTGTTTAATATATCCCTCCTCACCCCAACAGGAACATAGCGTCACGATATATCATTATTGTCTAACTAAGGCTTATTAAATTCCTTAAGGATTGTTACATTCCTTTTTTTATCATGACTCGGCGTAGTGACTACACCATGTTATATGATGAACACGGTGCAGTCCATAAAACGACTGTAACTAGCAACAGTCAAGAAAAACAATGGATAATCGCAGTCCTTATGCCGGCCTGCACAAATATCTTTTCTGGCTTCGTTTAAAGAACCCAGTATCATAGGACAGTGGAAGCATGCTCAACGGTAGACCGTTCCATAGCTCAAAAACACGGCAAAAGTGAGTGCTAGAGAACTTCTTAGTTCTAGCCGGGGTAAGAAATACCTCGGCTACCCAGATACCCGTGGGGGGGATGTGGGATGATGTAGCTACTCCAGCTACTCCTATAGCTCTATATAAGTATAGTATATTTTTACGTATTCGAGTATAAGTAAGTTGATATTTGGCGACGTCAGAGCCGAAGATCTTAAATCCTAAAAAAATCACTTCAGAGTTGGCTGAAAGAGAACAATACAATGGTTTTTAAAAGGTTTATAATTGCCTCGTAACTTATCATTGTAGTATAGTAGGCAGGCCATACCGAACCTGAGCCGATGTTTAAGTCAGACTCTATTGATTTGTTATCAATTACAATTCGAGTTTCACAATTGAAGTCTGTTATTTGACAATTATTGTATTTTGTTCGTTGACAACTCGACCTCTAAATATGACTACTTTCTATAATATAATATATTGTCAATGAATTCTAAGCTAAAATTAATTTATATAGATATCATTAATACAAATATTATATATCGTTACGCTATAACCCTTTTGGAGTGAGCAGGGTTATATTAGTCGTTGTATTCCCCAGCCGATCGGTCGATCCACGACCGGTTGCCTGATGCTTTTGAGGTCGCGGTCGCTCAGGGTGGCGGCCCTGAACGACTGGTTAGTGACCCTCGAGAAGTAGGCAGAGCATTGTGACGTGCTCTGCCTAAATACAATGAGCAGTGTCGGGGAAGATACCTTCCTCCGAGTTTGTGCCCAGCGGGCGCGGCGCGACGGGGCTGTGGCGAATTGATTACAGGTCCTGCAGTCCCCGCCAATGCGCAGAAGAAGTTACCTTGGGGTTTTTAGTCGGTACAAGTCCGACACACCTCGGTCTCGCGCAACCCCCCTGTGCGGCCGAGACGGTCCTATGAGGATTTTCCCCAAGTAAAAAAAAAAAGTCGCATCCACATCACATCCACACTTATGTCATGCTCAACGGAACCATTACGCAGCTGATTGCTATTCTCACAACAGTATTTAACACATGACATTTCTATTAAATGACATGTGGACTACCTCGTGTTGTTTTCTCCACCGGTAAGCATGTGGGGTCTGCGTTTTTCCGTACTTAAACTGGGAAAACCTAGAGATACGTGCCGGGGATTCGAACATACGAACATTCGTGTTGCCTTGTATGGATAAGTAGCCAACTTATCCTCAAAAACATTCATAAAAAACTTCAATTAAAGTTATATATAAACACATAAATATATATCCGTGAAATACACGCTTAAAATGAATGCGCATTTATTGCCAGACTGTTTAAATAATGATGTATTTATTTTAGTTGGTAAGTTACTGACTTGTAGTTATATTTATTTTTATCAAAAATAATTCTCTTACATCTCTGCTAACAAATATCTATTTATTTAGTTAAATACTGTCACATAAACACGTTCTTCGCCATTGAGATAATAGGAATTTCAGATATTTTTTAATAGAATAAGCACTTATATGTAAACATAGGACGTACAATATTATAATACTAAAAATATTCATATTATACAATACCTTTTATTATTTATAATATATAGGATAATATATTACATTACGCTATATCGTTTGTTTTTCGTTAAACAGAATTTGCGATAATCGAAAATAATAATATCACAATACAATCATGGACATTCGAGTTGCATTGTTTATATTCCTGCATATTACTTGTTTACACGGGTCCCTAAACACAAACGAATCGCGCTAGACGATGAACGTGTTAAACAGTTGTCGCAGTGGTGGCTTAGGGAGTAACGAGACGGTATCCTTGCACGGAAACTCGCGTGGTCGTAAATTCAAATACCGGCACGCACCTTTGGGGTTTCCTACGCACGACTTGCTTACCCAATGAGGGAAAACATCGAGAGGAAACCAGCATGGCATTTAATAGAAATGTCATGTGCACTGGTGCTATGAAAACAGCGATCAGATCGACATATTACCGCAACCTGAAGGGGATATAACAACAACAATATTCGTATTTGTCGAAAATTATGCTTATTTATATGGTTGACAAATAATATATTTTGAAAGCTATTTACAATTACACAAGTTTAAAAAAGGTTGTTGTAAAATTGAGACTTTATCGAATAAAGCAGGTTTTTTTTGATACTAGAAAACCACTAGACATCGTGGCGGATACCATCCGTATGTGGTGATGTTCCTTATATCCGCACGAGAAGATTCGCTTCTACATTCATCATGCGAACGGCTAAGGAGTGGAATACGCTTCCAGCGGCCGTATTACCGCGATCTTATGACCTGGGAGTCTTTAAGAGAAGAGTGAATAGCCATTTGTTGGCCGGACGCGTTTCATCCTCGAACTCATCTTCACCTTCCACCAGGTGTGATTGAGGTCAAGCGTTCGCCTATAAATTATAAAAAAAAAAGAACTAGACTTTATTTTGCCCAAGTGAAGATTATAATTAGAACTGGGAGATTTTAAAAACACTTTCATCCCTTATTTTTCGCGTTTGAAATATTCTTCCCTTAGTGGGTGCCTACGTCTCAGTAAGTAGCTTAGGATGTGCGATGATATGAGGTTAACTTTTTTTATTTAAAATTATTAGAGGTTTCATAGATTTGTCCTATTTGCTAAGCCAAATAGGTTTCAGGTGTCCGTATTCCAATGCAAGAGACTTTTCGCGTGGCATTTGTGAAGTCAAATATATTAATAATTTCTTTTTTCGGGCTTGTGATATGTATAACTAACGTTTTTTGATGTCGATTTTCTGTCTTATACATTTGGCTCCTTTAGAAGACTGATAAGAAAAAAAAAGTTTAAATTTCATTATTTCGTGTCGCCTTAGCTTGATTTTGTATTTGTATGAAAACCTTGCTGGCTAATGTATTTTTTATTTTATTGTATGTTTCTCTAAAAATATAAAAAAGTCAGGTCTTCATTACTTCACAGTTCGTAGACCACATCCACCGAGGAGAATTTCTATTATAATCAATACGAGCTATTTAAAAAAATCAGGTTAAAAACGAAACGGTAACAATAGGTTATTTATAACTATTATTTTACGACTGTTGTATATTACAAAAGCAATATTTAACCCTTTCTCGGAGCGCCATAAAACAAGTAAAAAATAAAAACTCAATAACAAAAGAGTTGGTATGTCTTTTAAAAAATGTCTAAAAACGTCACAAATTACATACTCAAAAGGATTTTTCGTTGTAGAATGAGCTTTGTATTTTAGTTTGCGGAATCCTTTACCAAAGTTTTTAGAACGTCGTTCTAAACTGACGTCTAAATTTAATAGTACTTTAATATCTATCTTCGGTTTAATTCGGCGTTTTTTCATAAGGTAGTCGCTTCCGAAACGCCAGTAGATTGCTGTTAAGTACTTTCTCTGATTGGCTGTCCAAGTCGAGGTTCGAACCCACAGGTGAGCCCTTGCGTTGCCACTCAACCTATAATTCGCTGGGCAAGCTCCCTAAATGCTCGCCCCTCTCGCCTAGTCAAATTGTAAAGGCTTTTTCCGGCCAACAGTATTATTTCCTGCGGAAAAATTCTATCATCCATCCATGGATATAGGGATAGGGAGGGGGGAGATTTAAAGATTTATGGCAATGTTAAACTGAGCACCACCAAAATTGGTATTACGCTTTTTGAGCAAATAAGCACGTGTTACGAGATTTTTTTTAAAACAACCCCCTTTTCTTTATAGCTACGGTCATGTAAAAAAGTAGGTCAGAGACCTAAGTACAGTGCAATTCTGAAAATCAACACCCTAATAGGGTAAAATAACGTTTTTTTACCTAGTAACACAAGATCGCTACAGATACTTTTTTTTATGTTTAATATTTTGGATTTAGTCTTTTAGCGACTTTTCTGCCTGATGTGTAAAAAATCTTAATCGTTTTTGCATGTTGGATTTCTATAATAATTCTTATTTAATGATAATATATCAACAGGCTGTATCCCTTTCGGGGTGAGCAGAGATACATTAGTGGTTGTGCCCACTTTGCGCTTATATATCGTACCTAACATGACCAATAGCTCAGCTGATCACGGTTTTCACAGCAATAGTACACATTACATTTCTATTAGATGTAATGCGGGTTTCCTCGCGATGTGTTTATCTTTACAGTGAGCCTGAGGTGTACTGTTGCACCAGTGTTGCCTGAATCTAGAAAAATCCAGAGGTTCATGCCGGGATTGTAACCGACGACCGTTCGTGTCGCCAAGCATGAATACCGGTCCCTTATCCACTAGGCCATCACACCCACAACTTTTATTTATATAGTGTTTAATTTTATTTTAATGCCTAATACATTTGATTATAAAATAAGTAATCAGAATACAGTAAATTATTAGCAGTTTTATCCAAAAAGAAATACATTTTTTTAATGATATATTTAAATTAAACAAAGGAAAAATGTCTTATTTTGTTACTAAGAATATTTATCGTTGTAAACATTTCTACATTTGCCAATATGTATATATATTTTATTTCTATGTCGTCATTCAATTGGGAATGTTGTAATTCAATTCAATACGCTTACTATTATATATGTATAGGTATATCCATTTGTCTGCATCTATCTTCATTATTTACATGTTTTTATCTGTATTTTCTGTAAATATCAACACATTTATTTTTAGCTGTAGTATCATTTAAGCTGTTATTCGTAAAATCTTTGAGAATAACATGTTTTTGTCTAAATTGTCGTTGTTTATGGTTTGAACTGAGCAAATCCTTGACTTGTGCAGCATTCTCAAACGAAATTACCTAATCTACTGTTACATCCTAGTCGAATGTTATTTAGGAAGTGTATTATCTGTGCTATCTCTACAACAGCTGCCAGGGCCCAACGCATTATCAAAGTAGGACAAGGTTACACTACCGCCGGCGAATCCTGGCCTCCGATACCGTGTTACCCGGTATCGGATGTTGCGGAAAATGGAAGGGAGCGCGGGCAGGGCGGGTCTAGATAACTTGGCTCCACGTTTTGGACGATGATAACCGAATATAGACGAAGGTTGCCGAGCGACGTTCGCGAAATTTTGCATTTCTCGTCTGATATTTACATACGCGTTAAGGCGTAATTAAAATTGTTTTCTGGTGTCATTATGAAACTTAACTATAAGTATGAATGTGTAATAGTTATTACAGAACATCCTCAGTCTAGTTACGAGATAGGAAGAAAGAAATAATAGAAAAAAAATACTACATACGTAAAGCACTCCGGTCGTCTAGCGCTCGTATATATTGTATGATGAGATTTTTAGGATTTGTTTTAAATGAAGTTAATGAAACAGGTTTATTAAAACTTTGTGGGTATGTAATATTACTTAAAGAGTATATAAAAATATTCTTAAGACAATAAAAACATTTTCAATTAGTTTATAAAAAAAAGTTGAATTTGCCTTTCTATAAAAAAATAACCTCGTTGGTGGGTTGAATTTTGGTTGTTTTAGTTATCAGAAAAAATAACAGTAGAATCATTAATAAATAAATAAGTAATATATAAAAAATGACAAATTGGCATGTTATTGACATTTAAATTCCGAAAATAGACATTATATTCTTTTTTGTAAGTTAAAAATGAAGTCTTCAACATAAAACGATGTCTTAGTTCCGGCTATAGGCAATGATGTTCTGAACAACATAGTAAAATATGAGAGAAATTGGTCAAGTGTTTATTTTTATTTTTTTGCCTTACATCGTGCAGAAAGAAATATATTTAATTGATAAAACTAATTGGGGTTAAACAAAATTCCAATTACATTTAAAGAAAAACAGGTTTTTCTAAACCTAGGTTTTAAAAATTTGTTCTCAAACCTGTCTTTGGACAATCTTATAGTAGGATTCATATTGTTTTCCCTTTTCGAATTTAGCCTATTTCCGAGCTATTCAGGTCTATTTGGAGTATAGTGCTCCGACCATCGGCTTTATAGATTTGGCGCGCGACTCCCTTGTCCCGCGCTCGTTGTTATTTAAATTGTGATAATATAGTCACGTAATTTCTCTATCGGGGTGAGCAGAGATATATTAGTATCCGCTTTGCGCTTACATATCGTGCCCAACGTGACCAGTAGTGCAGTTAATAGCTGTTCTCACAGCAGTAGTAACATGATATTTCTAATAGTCACCATGCGGGTTTCTTCGCTAACTTTTCCTTCACAGTTAAGTCTGTTATTCCTAAATTTGTACATAATCTGGAGAAATCTATAGGTATACTAGCTGACTCGGCAAACGTTGTTCTGCCATATAAATTATAGCAGACCAGCCACGCTTTGCTGTGACTGGTTTTTGAATTTTTTGGTTGACTCAATCCAGTCAACGGATAGCGCCATCTTTTAGAATCGGTTGGAGCTAACTGTAAATTATGACTACTAAATAATAAACAAATAATTTGCAATAAAATAATATTGCGACTATGAATTGAGATGAAAACTATCCTATCTTTTAAACTAGATCAAACTTCACGTGGTGTGTAAATTTCATTAAAATCGGTTTAGTAGTTTAGGAGTCCATCGCGGGCAAACATCATGACAGGAGATTTATATATATTAAGATTGCCCGGGGTTCAAACTTACAACCATTCGCGTTGCTGCGCATGTATACAAGTCTAATATCTACAAGCCCACAACAGCTATGTTAATAAAAAATCTTTATAATTCCTGATTGTATGTAAAGGAAAGCGGATTCGCAGCGAATGACTAGTGAATGCTGAAGCGCCGTCTACTCGATTAAAAAAACGGTTTTAATTGACCGTGTGATTATTTGACTGTACCCTTGGCCTAGTTTTCTATGCGAGTGCTAATTTTGCCTAGTTCTACAAGAGCTCTTGTCAAATCGTGATATAATAAATACTTGCTCACTGCGAACGAAACGACATCACGTACGCAGCAATAACTCAGTTTATAAAAGTACTAGCTGATCCGGCAAACGTTGTTTTGCTATATAAGGTTTTGTAATATCTTCTAAGATGTTCATTGAAATTAAGTGATGTCAAAGACAATTTTGTTCACAATTAAATACTCTTAATCAACAACACATTTATTTGGATAAAGGTTAATATTATTACGTTGATACAACTCTTAACAAATAATGCATTAATTTCGACCAAATTTGTTTACCATAAAAACGGTTCTAGTGACTTAATCTTAAAAGATAGATATATACTGTCGTGGACATTTTTTTAGATCATTTCAAGAGGAATAATTCTTTCTTACATATATTTTTGGTATCTTGAACCGTTTTCGCAGCGCACGCAATGGAAGCCCTCAAGGATGAATAATTTTCCCCGTTTGTTTCACATTTTCCATTATTTCTTCGCTCCTAATAGTTGCATCGTGATGTAATATAGCCTAAAGCCTTCCTCGATAAATGGTCTATTCAACTCAAAAAGAATTTTTCAATTCGAACCAGTAGTTCCTGAGATTAGCGCGTTCAAACAAACAAACAAACTCTTCAGCTTTATAATATTAGTATAGATTATTTATACATATAAATTTAGATAAATTTAGCCTGGCACACGCTTATGTTCCTAGGTTTTAATTCCGGCAACATACCTATAAATTTCTCCAGATTATATGCGGGTTTAGGCACAAAAGGGTCACCGGTGAAGAAAACATCGTGAGGAAACCCGCGTGGTGAGGAATAGAAATGTCATGTGGACCAGTGCTGTGAGAACGGCGATCAGTTGCGCCACTGGTCACGTTGTGCATGACATATAAACTCGAGGTAGATACAGCGAGTAATGTATCTCTGCTCACCCCTAAAGGGTTATAGCGTGACGATAGATTATTATTATTATTAATAATAAAAACACGCATTTTTTTATTTATTACATACAGGCTTGCGCTTGACCTCAATCTCATCTGATGGAAAGCGATGATGTGGCCGACGATGGAGCGCACTCGCCCAGCGAATACTGATTCACTCGACGTTTGAAGATTCCCATGTCATAAGAAGATGGAAACACCGACGCAGGAAGTGAATTCCACTCTTTGGCGGTTCGGAGCAAAAAGGAGGAGGCGAATTGCTTTGTGAGGACAATGTTTAAGTTATAAATAAGTTCTTAAATAAAACAATAATTATTTATTTACAACGGTCTGTAGCGAGTTGACACTAGTGATGCCACGAATATTGAATTGGCCGAATACCGAATATTCGGCAACGCTGTCGGCCGATGCGCCGAATATTCGGCCGCCGAATATTCCTGGAAGTAGCGTGTTTAGTGATAGGTTATTTTATGAGACTGGTAACATTTACGATGAAAAGCGTAATCGTTTGCGACCAAAAAATGCTGAAAAGCTTGTTTTTATGCATCACAACTTACCACTGATCAATTTTAATTACTAAAGTGTTGAAATTTGGAAATAAATACATAATTTTGAGTAATATAACGTGTCTTTTTTTACATGATTTGGTATTCGGTATACGGCCGAATAATCCGTACTACTTATTCGGCCGAATACCGAATAGCAAAAAAAGTGGCTGAATAGGCCGAATACCGAATAGTTGCAAATTATTCGTGGTATCTCTAGTTGACCCGTCGTGATCTCCTGATTTTTAATTACATTATGTCGTTTCTGTATCATTCTTGTAGTGAGACCAACTAAGGTAGCTTTGAGGTGGTAGGGCGATTACCGGCACTGATCCGTGACCACAGTACACAAGTGTATACACCGTCATAGCTACTCGCTTCGGTTTCTCGCGTTTGAAGATCAGTTTATGTATTTCCAGTTGTTCATACTAGAGACCTTCCGTTTTGGTATATGCGGGCCGGCATGACGATGGCAACTGACAACGGATTTTCGTCCCTTGGTGGTCGTTGCCGTTTTTGGACCACTTAGAACTTACCATCACGTGCAATGTAGTCACTTTGTAAAGCCAGTCGATAAAAGACGCAATACAGTGGTCATGACTCGCTATAAACTAGTTTGTTCATCAAGAAAAACTTTTACCGTTACCGGGAATCGAACCGAAGACCTTCACCGTTGCAGGCAAGGTCATGATCAACTGAGGTATCAGACCGTGAAATTGAATTTAGAGTTCTATCTGTAGGTATGTTTAAAGTCTATATCGGTGGCAGTATATTTTGTCGGTATCAGTAAATGCGGTCAGAATGCGGCCATGGGTGCGTTATGAACCCCTACAATGAAATGAATTATGTATCGTCACGCTATATCCTTTTCGGGGTGAGCAAAGATACATTAGTGGCTGTTTTTTTTTCTACTAAGGGCCGGGACAGGCCTTTGCATTTTAACCGGGCTTAGGGGGCCAGCATGGAAGGTGCTCAGCCAGCGAGTTTATGGGTTGGGTGGCCATGCAAGGGCACCCCTGTGGGTACGAACCTCGACTTGGCCCGCCAGTTAAAAAAAATAAGAACCCTAACGGTGATCTACCAGCGTTTCGGAAGCGACTACCTTGAGAAGAAACGCCGAAAGAAACTCAAGGCTGCGTCGGAGTGGAAATTAATGGCTATATCCACTTTATATATCACTATATATATATTATATATCGTGACCAACCTGATCAGTAGCGCGAACGATCACAGTAGGTACACATGACATCTCTTATATATAAAAATGAATCGCTAAATGTGTTGATAAGCGCGAAACTCGAGAACGGCTGAACCGATTTGGCTGATTTCTTTTTTGTTGTTTGTTGAAGTCTGGGGAAGGTTATTACGAAGAGAAAAATTTAAAAAATTGTCTGAAAAAGTCTAATAACAACACTTTTCTATATTCTCATACAAAAAATTCGTAATAATATTTAAAAGTCAATTTGAACTTTAACACCATACCATAAAGCTTAAATGTTAGTGGACGGGTTCCGGGAAGGCAAAACAATTGAGTGACGTATAAATATTAATGTCAATATTTGTAAATTTTTATACATATAGCATTAAGGCCAGGTTCCTTCAAATAATTTTCAAAAAACAGCCGACAGGTCAATAGGTTTTGGCACAATAAAATCTGACGGGGAAGCTATTAACATTAAAAAAAACATGTGACTTTGTTTTAGAGAAATAGGGCAGAACAAGGTCTGCCGGGATAGCTAGTTTCTAATATATTAGACACTATGCGGGCTTACTCACGCTGTTTTCCTACACTGGTGAACTAATAGGACCTAGATTCATATTTAATCTGGAAAGATCTAGATGTACGTCCGGGGATACAAACCTACAATCATTCGCAACCATTAGTTAATTTTATTTAAGTTTAAATAAACAATAATTACATTGATAAGAAAAGGGCATTATTTCGTCAACGGCTGTTTTTTTATCTATACTAATATTATAAAGCTGAAGAGTTTGTTTGTTTGTTTGTTTGTTTGAACGCGCTAATCTCAGGAACTACTGGTTCGAATTAAAAAAATCTTTTTGAGTTAAATAGACTATTTATCGAGGAAGGCTATAGGCTATATAACATCACGATGCAATTATTAGGAGCGAAGAAATAATGGAAAATGTGAAAAAAACGGGGAAAATTATTCATCCTTGAGGGCTTCCATTGCGTGCGCTGCAAAAACGGTTCAAGATACCAAAAATATATGTATGAAAGAATTATTCCTCTTAAAATTATCTAAAAAAATGTCCCCGACAGTATATGTCTATCTTTTAAGGTTAAGTCACTAGAACCGTTTTTATGGTAAACAAATTTGGTCGAAATTAATGCATTATTTGTTAAGAGTTGTATCAACGTAATAATATTCATCTTTATCCAAATAAATGTGTTGTTGATTAAGAGTATTTAATTGTGAACAAAATTGTCTTTGACATCACTTAATTTTAATGAACATCTTAGAAGATATTACAAAACCTTATATAGCAAAACAACGTTTGCCGGATCAGCTAGTTATTAATATAGGCGAACGCTTGACCTCAATCACACCTGGTGGAAGGTGAAGATGAGTCCGATGAACCGAAGAACCGCGTCCACCTAACAAATGCCTATTCACTCTTCTCTTAAACACTCCCAGGTCATAAGATGGCGGAAATATGGCCGCTGGAAGCATATTCCACTCCTTAGCCGTTCGCATGATGAATGTAGAAGCGAATCTTAATCTTACTGTGATAAGAATACGTAGTCTTTATTTATTTATTTATGGGCTATCAACAGGGCTGCTTATATTGTTAATAAAAAAATGGTGCACTAGTTAAATGTCGATATTTGCCTTCGGTTGAGACTTATATACGCTACTTAGACTTTGCTCAGAAAATAGGTTTGGCTTTAACAAAAAAAACTGAATATATAATAGGAACTTGACTATAGCCTAAGTATTCATGAGCCAAGTCCAACCGGTGTCTTACCATGTACTTTGACATTAATTAAATAATATATATTTTTCGGTCATTCCTACCTTCTACAGTTTCAAATTTCAGCGACTTCATTGCCATAAGAATTAAAGAATATCGTTTTCGATACAATTTTCGATACTGGATATTTTCTATCGATATATCATTACAAAATATATCGCCCAAAAATATCGATATATTGAATTAAAAATATCGATATATCGTTATATCAATGTAACGATATTTATTCGACAAGCCTACTTTCGTGAAGTTAATAGTTATATTGAATGATCAAAACACCCACAGTGAGTTGAGTACATGCCGACCTTAAGTACGGTGCGTCGATTTACCTTGATCTCTGCCTATTACTGAAAAATACTGCATTAAAAACACCGACTTATTGTCTTGCATTAACACTACCGGTAAGGGAAAACGGACTCTAACTAGCAACGTTTAAAGTTCACAATCAAATTAAAAGCACATTTTTCGTGGACCTTGACGGGCTGGCCTTGCTTGTATCTTGCGTTCTTTCCGCCTCTGTCGAATCAATTTGAACATAACTATTTTTATTGAGTTATAAAGGATAAAATATATATAATTGTATTATAAAGTGTTGTATATTAATTGTTTTTAAAATAATCTTGGGCAGATTAATTAAATTAAACGCAACGAACAGTAATTAATTCACAATTTCACAGAGTTCATTTGTACTTGTAATCTTTCACTAAAGCTAATAGCATTTTATTGAAATAAGTTTATTAATATGCGTTCTAAAGTTATAAAAAGCTAGCAAACCCGGCGAACATCGTTTCGCCACCAGATGGCTTCGTTTTGGTTTTTAGTTAGCGTTTGAAAGAACGTGCGCATAATAAATGTCACATGAAATTAACTGAGCAGAGTACAATGAGTAGCTGTCAAACAATGTATAACGCATCAGCGTCATCTACTTAAAATACTGGTGCGATCTGCTCCACCACCATGCAAAACCATATTGGTTTGTAGTACATGCTATGTACAAGAGATGGCGCTGTATGTGAATAATGATTTTCCCGATTTTCCTGCTTTTCTGTTGAAATTTTGTTTGCTATAAGCCTCACGGAGCCCGAGACTTTTCCAACGAATGCAAAACCGTGAAAATCATTTCGTGCGTTCTGGAGTTATAGCGTCAGGAAGGAAAACCGGACTTATTTTTATATTATAGATGAATGAATCAGTAAATGACTCTTATGGCCTAGTGGATAAAGGGACTGGTAACCAAGTGCGGCGACGCGAATACTCCTTAGTTCGTATCCCGGCACGTACGTCTGGGTATTTTCCAGATAAAGTAAGGGTAGACACAACCTGCTGGCCGTTAATGGAAAGTACTGTGAGGAAATCCGCATACCATTTAATAGAGATGCCACGTGTACTAGTGCTGTGAGAACGGCGATCAGCTGCGCTACTGGTCACGTTGGGCACGACATATGAGCGCAAAGTGGACACAGCCAGTATCTCTGCTCATCCCGAAAAGGATATAGCGTGACGATGTATTAATTATTAAAAAATGTATGATTAACAAAGAAGAATCAGGGCCCTTTACGCAAACCAGCACCACAGCCTTCCTCTGTGCCATTCAGTTTTTTTAATTAACCTGGTGGAAATCCCTTCGGACCGTCAAGGGAGTGGTGAGGGCCACTCCCCCCGGTGTGTCGGCCCTGCCCCGACTAAAAGCACCGGGGTGCCAGCACTGCCTCTCCTCGCCTACGCCGCGCCTGGGAATGCGGATACTTCCGAGGGTGGTATTAAGCTTCCAGAATCCATTTCGCTATGTTTATATGTTTTTGTCTATTGTACTTTCTTTTTTTCTGTATGTTATTTATTTCTGTATTTTTATTTTGAGGCGGAATACATTTATTCCATTTCAAATAAAATATACACATAATATTAAATAACGCGACAATTGTAAGCACTACAATTACGCAGCCTTGTCAATTATACAGTCATTGATGGACCCCCCCCCCCCCCCCCCCCCTGTTGATACTGTTAGTCATTTTTAGACCGCACCATGTTTATAACCTTCAGGCGTGGTGTGGTTACTACGCCGAATTGTAGTGATTGTTGCCAAAATGTTCTTAATAAACATTTGCTCTCTCTTGAAATGTATATGAATGATTATGCCAATAATATAAATGGTTTTTTTTAATTCGCAGGCAAAATTTATCTGTAACTAATATATTAACTATGAAATATCTATCACCTGCGTTTAGCTGTCAGCTATAAAGGTCACGACACCATTTGCTCTGACCTATAATACTGACCCATAAAACTTGATTAAAGGTTCGTTCGTATGTCGCTACGTGTCGATGTGAAGCGGCGAGCGGAGTGTGAACAGACTTAAATCATTGGTATCAATATTTTTATTCCTTATCAAGAATGAGGATCGTAGAAAGACTTGTACGTTTTATGACTTTTTTTTGGAAAATTACTGTGAATATACAGGATTTTTTCTTCTATGAAATTGTAAATTTTATTGAGAGAAATAAATCTATAAATCATAAGTGAACACACACAAAACGTACCTCTGGGTTTTTTTCAAATTAAATGCGGATTTAGGCTCCACATGTTTACCGGAAAAGCAAAATAAGTGTCGTTAGGAAACTCGCATGGCATATAATGGAAATGTCATGTATATGTACCAGTGCCGTGGGAACGGCGATTAGCTGTACTACTGGTCACGTTGTGCACGACATATAAGCGTAAAACAGATACTGCCACAAATGTAACTCTGCTTACTTTGAAATAAATATAGCGTTACATATATTAGACGTAGATAATTAATTGATTTCGCTAAAATCAAATAATATTATATAAAAGTGACCAGAATTCGGATCAGTTTTAATGCCTAAATGAAACGCATGCGACTAAGCAGAGATGGGCAAAATGTAATCTGATTAATGATGAATGATTACAAAATGTAGTCGTAATTTTAACTTTGTTGCTCTGTAATCGTGATTAAATCCATTTAAAACATTAAGAAATCATAAATGTGTATAAAATCTGTGATTTTGTAGTGTTTAAAACATAAATGAGCAAAATGCAGTCATTTTAAGGTTAAAAAACGTAAAATGTAATCATTAGTCATTTTCATGAATCTGATTACATTTTGCCCATCTATGCGACTAAGCGTCTAGGATATCACGTGGAGTGTGAACGAACCTGAGAAACTCCGAAAATCGTGAGCTAGCGCGCGCGCCTCCTCGCTCGGTGCGTAATCGCTAAAAGTATGTCATGATCAGTGGGTTAAGTTTAAATAAATTGATACGAGGGCCGCATGCGCGTGTGGCTGAAGGTCCCCACTGAGCTACCATTATTAATTTGTGGGGGGGGAATTGACGGCCTTGGCCGGCGCCAAGGTTTTTAGCGAAATATATTTGCACCAATCTAATTAATGCAAACGTTTCTAGTTGAATAACACTATATCTTACTTAGTACGTCGGTGACTAAATGTAAAATTGAAAATAGAATTTTATAAGCGTATATCCTTACGTAGCGTTAGCGTAGTCCTTGATTTTATTTTACTAAATTCCTGCATCGCCGGCGTATGATTTACAAATAAATACATTTTAGTTAACTAATGTTTGAGCCAAATCAACTGAACAGTTATTTTATACCTTTCAGGGTTACGGACCTCAAAACGAAACGTTGATATGATCATTTAGTTCCCTGTCTGCCAAGGCTCCTTTTTCTCAGACACGCGTGAAGGCATCCGGCTGAAATGAATATCAAAGAGGATGCGCGGTCCCTTGTGACCCTGAAAAAAATCATATTTCTAATTCAAAATACTAAAGTAATATGTAAATGTCAATTTATGTGTTTTTTTTTATCGTTTTTGGCGTTTTCGTAAGGAAATCTAAGCCTGTAGGGTACTTCCGTTGATCTAGAATTATGGAATTAGCAAGGTCTTAGATCATAAGTATAAGAAACAGTCAGACACCCGTAAATATGTAGTTATATAAAAATGTATATATTTTCTAGTACATTATATTTACGGAGGACAGTATTAGAATTATTAAACTGCATTATTAAAGTACTATTATTTATAAAAACTATTATTAAACTACAAGAAATACAAAAATATCGTTTTTGGAAATTTTAGCGCGTTTTGTCTATAAAATAAATATGGTAAAGTTAAAATTTTGGACAAGCGTGAACTTTCTACAAAATTAAACAAGATTTATCAAACTTTTTTTTACACAAAAATGAATTAATTATTGTGGGAGGATCATTATTTTGTATTATTATTGGCCAGTTTTGTCCCACTGAGGGGTTAAAAGCCTTTCTCCCTTCTTTTACTATATTTGTGGGATCTATTGGAAGTGGTTTGGACATTGAACCCAGTACACAATATCCAATGCGGGTTGGCAGACGTGCCCTGTGTGCAGAGAAGGTCCCTGCTTAAATGCTATCAATCTGCCTAGCCGCGGGGTTTACCGGCAGAGTAGACCAGAGCCTCCCTCTTCATCGTATTGAGGTGTTGTAAGCGCGTAAGGGCCCCCTAACGTATACAGCATCACGAATTGCATTATTTTCTATGCCATGAAAAAAATGTAAACAGTGGAAGGTAGTCAAAACTGATAACTTTTTTCATAGATTCTAAATTTATACGGAAACGAAATATCCGTACGCAAGTCTGACTTACACTTGACCGTGATACTTTAATTTGGTACAACTTTTATTATTTAACAACCGATTAAATTTAAACAAACACCTAGTTTTTAGTGAAGCTTACCGCAATGCATTAGTGAAAATCTCATTCAAATCGGTTTAGTCGTTTCTGAGACTAGCATGCACACAACTCACAGACAATAATACTAACAGTCTTTGTTTTTGTTTCTACTGCGTTAATGACCGCTCCATTTTTTTACTTATCAATCTTCAATGTACAGACAGCGATAAGATGCACGTTTATTATATGTATTGATAGCAGTCAAGACAAATGGATATTGATGGACAGGCAACTAATTTTCTATATAAATAATTCATAATTTATTAAGTTGATAAACTAGTCGTTTAAAAACAAAAATTATTTTTAGAATTGGACAAAAACGGATTGTTTACTTTCTGCATATTCCGATTAACGATCATTATAATAAAAACAGTATTTGTGGACACACAAACACACATTGACTTGTCCAAAAATAATCTTACCCTTATACTATGGGTACTAGACAAAGAGTACATACTAGAATATATATATATATATATATATATATATACATCCATGCAGTGACGTGCATAGGGTATTTAAACAGGGTAAGCAGATTCATATAATGAATGTGAATATTATATAATGATAATAAATAATATAGTGCTTTCATAGGGAACATAGATAGTGTGAAAATAGAATAGATAAAAATAAATAATATAAAGGGTTTTTTTTTGTTTTGAACTTATTTACCATAAGGGCATGCAATGCTTCCATGCATCTATGGAATGAACGCTAGTGCATCCATGACTCGCGACTTACCAACCAATTGATCATAGAAATGTTTGCCGATAGCGAAACCCGAACTAAGGAGCTTTAGCATTGCAGGCAGGGTTACTACCATTGCGCTATCAGGCTGTCAGAAGATTATTAGAAATAATATTAATAAGAATTTGAAATAATTAGGGCAAGTTATGAAACTATGTCATATAATGTTTTATTATAAATTGCTCGACGCGTCGCGCTGGTCCGGTGCAAGCGTTGCGAGAATTAATTTCGCAATATGGCGTTCTAAATAAATATTTGCAGACGACAGCTAAATTACACTAATATTATAAATACGAAATATTGTCAGTATGTTTGTCGCTTCCTCGTGCTGAAATGGCTGGCTGAATTTATATGAATAACAAATAGACTAAAACTTTGATTAACATAGATTTTGGTACATTGATTCCCAAACTTTTTGTCTCGTAGACCACAGTAAACAAGTTTAAAGACCATGAAGCGACTCATTTTAGCCTGTCGCGGGTTGGGATCAGTTTGTTTATATCCAATTGTTTATATACCTTTTTTTTGTTAATCCGCTGGAAATCCCTTCGGACCGTTAGGGGAGTGTTAAGGGCCACTCCCCCGGGTCTATCGGACTTGCACCAACCACCGGTGTGCCAGCACTGCCTAATCTTCGCCTTCGCCGGACCTGGGAACCCAGATACTTCCGAGGGTCCGGTGAGCGACTGGCCCTAGGCAGACCTCTTCACTGGGAGGGATCGTAAATTACCACTTCATTGTCTCTCATTGGTCCCACCCCCACTCAGTTGTTCCAATACCTAGAGACCTTCCGTCGTTGTGTATGCGGGCCGACATTGCGAAGGCAATTGTCATCAGATTTTCATTCCTTAACGGACTTCTTAGACTACACTGTTCTTTCCATCAGGTGCAATGTGGTCAGGTTGTTGAGCCTGTATCGAAAGCGTGGAATATTAGATCTGTATTTTGACAGATTGAGATCGGAGACAGTGCCTAAAGCACATCCGATTTCAGTCCGAATTTTCTACTTTCGATTTTTCACGGATTTCCGACAGACACAGTGCGTTACCGCCCTTAGAATCACAGACACGTGTAACTAATTACACGTGCCATCGTCGGATCGATTCCTACTTCTAAGAAGATGGTGGGAGGCGTGTTTCCAGAAATATAGAGGTGTTCTACCTGCAAAAGGTCAACAATATCCTTATTTTAATTATAATACTTATTAAATTTGCTATGATTCTAGAAAATATTGTTTGTCTTAAGAAAAATATAATATCTTAGTTTTTATTTAGGGGCCTTTGTTTTATAGAATATTAATATATTTAGGCTTATGCCTCATTGTAGCCTAAACTACGCGAAGTACCTCGCTCTGTATGCATTTATTTGGATAGGCATCCGATGTAAACTGCTGCGCAGTGCTGTCAGGGACAGCGCGTTACGTCGCGACCAGGCAAATCGCTCCTTAAGGGCTCATGTTTTCTGGTTAACCTCTTAAAAGTTCCTTACTAGAATCGTCTTCATTTGTTATTCAATTTCTTTTGTCCAATACACCGCGCAAAATATGAACTGTAACCGGAACACTCTCCTTAATTACAAGTACCTGTGTACCACAATATCTATTTGAATAGTTAACACTATAATTTACATATTAAAATTCGAGTCGCTATAATAGTAGTTCGGCCATGAGGATAACCTTGCTTCGGTCTCGCTCCATCACGTGCGGAGTGCCCATCTCCGTCTCTTTCACATCGACTCGCCACTCACACTACCGGATTCCGAATGCGTGCGTTGTATATGAGAAACATTGGTTTCTGAACTCTGTATACACACATGTATGGTATAGGCAGAGATGGGCAAAATGTAATCTGATTAATGATGAACGATTACAAAATGTAGTGGTCATTTTAATTTTCTTGCTCTGTAATCATGATTAAATCCATTTAAAACATTAGGAAATCTATACGAATATTATAAAACTGAAGAGTTTGTTTGTTTGTTTGAACGCGCTAATCTCAGGAACTACTGCTTCGAATTGAAAAATTATTTTTGTGTGGAATAGATCATGTATCGATGAAGGCTTTAGGCTATATAACATCACGGTGCAACTATTAGGAGCGAAGAAATAATGGAAAATGTGAAAATGTAGTCGTCATTTTAATTTTCTTGCTCTGTAATCATGATTAAATCCATTTAAAACATTAGGAAATCTATACGAATATTATAAAGCTGAAGAGTTTGTTTGTTTGTTTGAACGCGCTAATCTCAGGAACTACTGCTTCGAATTGAAAAATTATTTTTGTGTGGAATAGATCATTTATCGAGGAAGGCTTTAGGCTATATAACATCACGGTGCAACTATTAGGAGCGAAGAAATAATGGAAAATGTGAAAAAAACGGGTAAAATTATTCATCTTTGAAGGCTTCCATTGCGTGCGCTGCGAAAACGATTCAAGATACCAAAAATATTTGTACGAAAGAATTATTCCTCTTGAAATGATCTAAACAAATGTCTGCGACTGTATATGTCTATCTTTTAAGATTAACTCACTTAGAACCGTTTTTATGGTAATCAAATTTGGTCGAAATTAATGCATTATTTGTTAAGAGTTGTATCAACGTAATAATATTAATCTTTATCCAAATAAATGTGTTATTGATTAAGAGTATTTAATTGTGAACAAAATTGTCTTTGACATCACTTAATTTAAATGAACATCTTAGAAGATATTATAATTTCAAAATAAATAACTAAAATGCCCAAAATAACTATTCCACGCGAACGAAGTCGCGGACACAGCTAGTCATAAATATGTATGTAATCTGGTTTTCTGTAATGTTTAAAACATAGATGTGCAAAATGCAGTCATATTAATGGCAAAAAACGTAAAATGTAATCTTAATCATTTTTATTACTCTGATTACATTTTGCCCATCTATGTTTATAGGATATAGATCACGATAAAACATAGATAAAACCATTTTATTTAACTTTTCTAGTGGCAGATGGCAATTTAATGGCGATTTAATTATAGCTTGCCGTTAATCTTTATTCGGGATGAAGGATTTAAGTTATCATCGGCACAAAACCCAGTCATTAGAAGACGAGGAGTTCGTTTTATGTCGCCTTGTAAATATGTTGATACTGTAAGTGTTGTGTTCCGTGGCTATTCAAATAATAAAGAATTAAAGAGAGTAGAGGATGTAACTTCCCGTCCTCGATGTAAACTCCGGGTGCGTCAGTCTGCTCGTAACCATGGCTTTTTTTGGTATCCCAGGGGAAAATTCTACATACGGCCACCAGGGCCGTTGTGAGGGCAGCGACACCCATGTCCCTCTAATCGCTCCACCGGAGCCTAGGAAACCAATTTCATCCAGACGCACGGGTAGCGAAATGCCTTGTAGAGGTTGCCTCTATGGGCGGGGTAGGAGTAAAGGGCCCACTCCCACAAAACTTATCTCTCAGGCGGCGCGCTGAACACTGCGCACCGCCTGCCTCTCCTCCGGGCAGGAAACTCCCTCAAGTCTACTGCCCGATCCGAACCATAGCCTATGTAACGTCGAACCATAATTAAAAGTTAATTCGCGAAAAAGACCCGTTAAAATTATTTATGATAATTTTATTAAAAAATTATTTAATAAGTTGCCAACACGTGATTCGCGTATGATTTGCAGTATTGTTTACTCAGATGGCAGCACACACGCGCCGTGATATTAATAAAATTATATCTTAAAACAAGGTATTTTGGCACCTTATTAGTACAGTTATGACTTTTTTATATTTATTGGCCGCCTGCTCAATTGTAGGTCATAATAAACCTATATTAAGATTGTGATAATAATAAATAATATATCGTCATGCTAAATCCCTTTCGAGGTGAGCAAAGATACATTATTAGCTGTACCCACTGCCTTTTTATGTCGTGACCAGCAGCGCAGCTGATCGCCGTTCTCACAGCACTAGTACACGTGACATTAGCCGTGGTGGCTGCCGGCAGAATAAATTAGCACCCCCCTCTTCTTGCTGAGGTGTCGTAAAAGGCGGCTAAGGTATCTCTTTAACACCGCAATTCAACCAGGTGTTTAGAGAAGGAAAACTCGACCAAACCTGCATCCCGCTCCCTCCCGATCGTACTGGTTCTCCTTTCCATCGGGCCTGAGGGAGCTCGGACGAGAGAGCGCTTTTCTGGCTGCGCGTCCAGTTATGCACTTAAATATATCCTGCGCAAATGACTGTTTCCGAAAACTGGACCTCGAATTTCTTAACCGGTGTTGAAACAGTCGCCGTGCCCGAACCCGGCTAGGACATCATCACACGTGACATTTCTATTAGATGCCGTGCGGGTTTCCTTATGATGTTTTCTTCCACCGGTGAGCATGTGTTGTTTAAATACTTACTCTGCAAAATCCAGAGGTTCGTGCCTACTTGAACTCGCGTTGCTGTGAATGGATACTGGCTCCTCATCCACTACAGTCATAAGTAGAATTTAAGAATGTAGATAATAGGTAGAGCAAATAACTCAGTCCTAGCCCCGATAGACCGCCTCCTCTCGAAGACCAGATCTCGCCCAGTGAAATTGTAAAGACCTTTGTTAGCCAACAGCATATTGTCCTGCCGAAATAAAAGAAGGTCGGACATTTTATGGAGTATGAGTAGCTAAATGTACATTTTAAAATACCGGATTTCCAGTTAACCAATTCTGCTTTTTCTAGCGTTGAGCCTCAAGGAGCGGGATCATCCGTTTACATTGAGTGGAAAAAATGGCGGAAAGGTGCAAAGAACATACTACATTTTCTCTTTCCTATAGGCATTAATTTATTTATATTAACCAGAGTAAAAAAAAAACTTCTAAAATTAAATCTTAAACAAATCGTATATACTTTTTATAAAAAATACTTACAAAAATTTAATACATTCTACTCAGTTGAAACTTTTGAGATATTAATTAAAAAAAATTAAAACTTGTGGAACGAAATCTATCCTCTTTGCATTTTTAAACACCGACTCATATACATAAATCTAAACAAAATACTATAAATCATTTTTTCGACAATGCGGATACAAAAAAGGCGATCACCGAAAGCCCAGTGACCCCGCCGAAAGCGCCAAATAAGGCCACGGAACGTGCGACATACAGCCACAGCGCTAAGGTCGCGCTCGGTCGCCTGACACAGACCTAGTTACGGCGACATTGGCACTACATTCCTGAGGTCACTCATATCGTGTTTAAAAATAAAACGCCGGCGCTTCATACCGCTTGTTTCATACCCACGGCTGTTGTTTCAATTGAGAAATAAGTTGACATTTTTGACTTTTTTATTATTTGCTGAAAACGAAACGTTCGTCTCAATAAAAAAAACATAATTCCAAAGTGATCTCAATTAATATAAATACATTGTATGTACACTAGTAAAATGCATAAGTAAAATCTATTTTTTTTTTCAAATTAATCATGACAGCATAGTTTTAATTCTTTGCTCTTTCCTAATTAGGAAGAAAGATTAGATAGAAAAGAATTGTCAGTCCTTGGTATTATTTTAACAGATGTCAAGGCAATACGTTGCTAACATATGCATAGGCTTTCGTAAGTATTTGTAAGGTTTGTACACTTAGAATACTATAATCAAATAGATTTAAATGATAATATTGCAGAGATGCGTAACTACAGTTTTCTTACTAGACTTTTCCTCTATAGTCTATGAGTTACGTAATTTATCAGTGTCACATTACGTCACTTCGATAGTTAAAGTTAGAGATACGACATATATACATAGGTAAAAGCCACAAATTAGATTACAAGTGAATAAGTATTTGCAAAAACAAAAGAAATAGTTTATCATAACCCGGTTGTTACCTTCCAGTTTTTTTTTTGTTTTGTAATAATTTTGATTGTATCTATAATTCCAAGAAATTTTATTATAATGATCGCCATCTTAAGTACCTAAAATTCTAAGATTCCACGCTGAACATAAAAAGTTTTTGTTTTTTTAAGAAGTGGATTTATTATAATTACAAAAATTCTGATGAGAATTTTCTAATCAAATTGTTAACATAATCCACAACATTAGAAATCTTCGTTAGAATATTGTAATTGTAGACAGTTTAGTATTTTCTTGCTTTTTTTACTTTTTTCCCAACATTATTTAATTATTTTATAAAAATATAAAACAACGATCAAGAAATATAAACAAAGAAAACACAAATCAGACAAGGATGTATGCAGAGATGGGCAAAATGTAATCTGATTAATGATGAACGATTACAAAATGTTGTCGTAATTTTAATTTTCTTGCTCTGTAATCATGATTAAATCCATTTAAAACGTTAAGAAATGATAAATGTGTAAACAATCTGGGATTTTGTAGTGTTTAAAACATAAATGAGCAAAATGCAGTCATATAAATGGTAAAAAACGAAAATGTAATCGTTAATCAATTTCATTAATCTGATTACATTTTGCCCATCTATGGCTGTATGGCTCATTCCTTTACCTGCTTTTTGGCAAATGTAACACACAAAAACAAATAATCATGAAATAACTCGCCATTATCAAAAATGGCGAATGATGCTGTTTATAAATACACATTTTTATAGAAACAAAGCAAATTTAATTTTACAATATATTGAAACGATTCAGAGAAAACGGCTTAAGCATAAAATCGCAAAATAAACATAAAATCGAAAGTTTTATATCGGATAGAAATTAACTGTTTATTATTTAAATTTTATTCAATCCGAGCGTTCGCTTTCTACGGCGAAGGTCAGTAATGTATTAGGCAATACTGACACGTTTATGTAATCCTATATTTGAATATGGTCGTCATTGTAACGTTACATTTGATAACATGTTTTTATAACGGTACTCGAGAATAACGGTTATAAATCTGAATGTTTCATTCTATGTGCTGGGTAGAAATTTGTCAGAAATGTAGATATGTTCACGCAAATGTCGTTTATATCAATAAAATGTAAGGGGCTGGTGATGGGTTATGTGCGGGGGGTTATAGCCCCTTTCAACACCCACTGAAACGTCTATTATTTCATAACCCATGGGTGAGACGGGAGTAGTTGATCTTAAGAAACAAAATTTCCTTAAGCGGTAGTATCTTCCGATTAATGATCTGATAAATGAAATCCAGCCACTAAAGCGCTTCAACGCGGGTTCGTCATACAATCGTTAGTTAATAACGAACTTTAAGCTCTGTAAGACGTAGTATATTTTAGTAAAACTGTATGAAAGTGACTATATACGAATATAATATATACCGTGCATTAACTAGATTATAGTTCATTTTTAATTAACAAAGTTATAAAGCATGGTGCTTAAGGTTGAATGCTCAGGTAGGCAATGTACGTTAAACATTAGGATAAAAAATGAGTTGAAAAAGAAACATCCGATTTATCACTAATAATATTTTAAATTCGACTGCGCAACGTGATATCCGATTTGAACGATCGGATTCGAAGGAATGCTGCTATAAGCCTTACTATTACATTTTTAAAAACAATATTTACGGATATTTGAAAACATTGACCTTTCTCTAATTTAAGCTATCCTTGTTTGCCCTAAGTTAAAAGTGACAACGGTATTTGTCACGAAATATGGTTTATGTAATGACATTGTGTGTGTACAGTGATTAAATTCATTAAAAGTGAAAGTGGCGCCTCTAGTATCAAATCCAGGAAATAATTAGGGTAGTTTTTGCTTTACGTCAGTACAGATTAAAGATCTTTTTAGACGCTTACAAATAGTTTTTGTTTCTGATTGCTTTATAAAATACCTATCTTTTTTATATCCAAAAATATTCATCGAAACGGAAGAATATGTAGATTAAGGTCTAAAACGCACTTTGAATATTTACCGGAAATTTTGTAAAACCAGAAACTGTATGAAAGGCCGCACACAGGTTGTAAAAATTTACTAAAATGAATCATGGTGCGGTATAAATTTCGCACAGCGTTTTACTGTCATTTCACTTGTACGAAATTAATAACAAATGCGTGATGACATAAACCGCACTAAATTAGTTTCGCAGTGCGATGTAGATGAATCTTAGTCCGCGAATAAAATTCTAGTGATATTTTCCCGCGCGGTGAAATTCCGCAGTACAGTCTAAGCCTACATTGCCACGTAAATTAAATTATAGAAATATTGATAAAAACTATCATAAAAGTCCTTGAAAATATATAATTAGTCACATTTCGTAAAAATTTAAAGCAAACAAATCCATTGGCTATCGTTAAAGGCTATAAATAGGACAATAAATAATAATGACGCATACTGGTGTCCTAAAATAGCTGGATCGTCCTAAAATAAATACACCGTTTATGTCAGCTTCTGAGAGGCCGGCACAGGCGTGACGAGGTCGTTCCTCGCGGGCGGAGGGAGGGGGGCGGTGGCACGTGTATCAATGAGAACACTCCTAAAGGGGGTGAGTTTGTGATCATAAGTTTAGGAGGGTGGGTGATAAAAGACCTGTTATGTAATTATAAACTCCCTATGTTTTATTTCAAAAAGGAGTTTATTGTTACTACGGGGTTAAAGCGTAATACAACCTTGTTATTACAAAATATATTTTAAGCTTTGCTAATATAAAAACCGTAATGATTATGGGTATAGTAGTACTGTTTTACACAAAAGTAATAGACTCCATCTGACTTCTCCCAGATTCGATTAACGCTCAAAACTCGCGGATTTTGAAATAACCTTTTTTTATCCTGGCTCGCTTGAGAGTAAGCAAGGTGCAGATCAAAATCGACGACACACAAAGCTTTCCATTGCAACCTATCCAGAGCGTCGACTAACTACTGGCTAGAACTGTCCCAGAAATGCGAACAGTATTCAATGCAGGGACTGACCTGGGCCTTATACAGTAAGATCAATTAAATCCCTCTTGGGAATAGTATACTAAAAAATTCGTCCTTAGTGGATGCCTACTTAGCGGGAGTAGCAACTTTTTAATAGATACATATTTGTTTCTAGTGAATAGACCGTTACTGATGATGATGATGATGATGTCCTAGCCGGTTTCGGCTACGGCGACTGTTTCAACACCGGTTAAGAAATTCGAGGTCCAGTTTTCGGAAACAGTCAATTGCGCAGGAGATATTTAAGTGCATAGCTGGACGCGCACCCAGAAAAGCACTCTCTCGTCCGAGCTCCCTCAGGCCCGATGGAAAGGAGAACCAGTACGATCGGGAGGGAGCGGGATGCAGGTTTGGTCGAATTTTCCTTCTCTGAACACCTGGTTGAATTGCGGTGTTAAAGAGATACCTTAGTCGCCTTTTACGACACCTCGGCAAGAAGAGGGGGGTGCTATTCTAATCTGCCGGCAGCCACCACGGCTTAAAAAAAAAAACCAACCGTTACTAATCACCATACAGCCATATCTTATAACATTAGGTTGAGGAAAAATTTCTTCTTATTTTATATGAAAATTAAAGCCATTTTTTTTTCAAAGTCTATTTACATTTAATTTTAATATGTATGTACCATTTTGTTTGATGTTTTTCTGCGATCTTGTAGGCAGGGACACGATCCCGTTGCTGTAGAAATTTCGGGACTTATGATAAAAAAAACGTGACAAGCAGTTTTGGGAGTTCTCTTTTGATGTTAACCTGACACTGTCTAAAGAATTCTGCAGAGATCAAAACAAGTGTAGATCTGAAGGTGCAAGCTCAGGGTTATATGACGGATACATTATCTATCTGAACTCTCTTAATTTTTGTTGAATGACTAAAGATGTATCTACCGTTATCGTGCTGAGAAACCACAATTCCGGCTGCTTTCTCTCAACTTCGTGCTTTAACCCTCATCAATTGTATGCAGTAGAGATCCAAATCGCTGCTTCAGCCCGCCGGTAAAACCTCGTAATGAACAATCCCACTATACACAGTATTACCTTGAAATAGTGCAACTGGTAATAGACCCCGAGGTAGGCAAATTTGCGTCGACTCCGATGTAGTAATTTTGTCAAGCAAGTATATAAAAGTCAAAAGGTTAGAAAAATACAAGTATATAACAGTTGATTCAACTGCCTGCCTGATAATAAATAAATACACAAGGCTCTGTGGAAATCATATAGAGCAAGTAATGTTAGCAAACGCTAGTATTACGCTCGATCGATATTCTACGCGAAGGGGCGGCGGGCTCAAGGCCAGTTGTACGCGTACCATCTCGTAACGACCCCGGGCGAGGGTGGTGGAGGGTGGTTCCTGAAAGCCTCCTATTTCATTTTCGGTTCACTTTCACCCGCATCTCGAATTTCCATATTAGATCACCGTTGACGTTTCCTTCATAAGCTTAATATAATTTTGACATTAGTGAGACTATTATCACAGTAGACCATAGGTCCTCAAACTGTCACTCTCGTAAACCTTTGGCCGTGTTATTTTTAAATTTAAGTTGACCCTCTAAGCTTTTTTTTTACACTGGCTCGACATAGTGACTACAGGTACCTGATGGTAAGTACAGTGTAGTCCAAAAAAGGAAGCGACTATCAAAGGATGAAAATCCGTTGATAGTCTACATCGTCATGTCGGCCCACATATACCACGACTGAAGGTCTCTAGGTATATGGGCTACTGGATATACACAAGCTGATCCCGAAACGCGACAAGTCGAAACTGGTCACTATGACGGGCTTTACACCCATATACTGTGGTCGCGATCCAAACGGGCACCGGCGCCCTACCACCTCACTGCTGCTCGTTTAGCACCACCCAGGAGTCACGTGTAGGGAAACTAGGGTAAAGCCTACGGACGCGAGCAGCTTCGACTCCCAAAAAATGAAAGATAAGCTAAGATTTATTGTATTTTGCAAAATTCGTCTCCTTTAAATGCATTTTTGTCTAATTTTACTCAAGTGTAGAGTGGACAACAATAAAAAATACCCATTAAGTTTTATACATTTATTAATTAAATTAAAATTGACTAAACCGAATTTGAATTTGTTATGTATTTATTATTTAATTGTCTTTTAGTGATATGGATGAACCTGATGATTTGATATTCAATTGTCAACATTTGGCATCAATTTAGTTAGGTTTAATAGGAGAAGGGTTCCTCATGTATTTAATGGTTAAATAAAAAGTATGTGAAACTGCCTACTTACTTTCAAGAACAGCGCGAATACTAAAGGTAACAAGTACTATGGTATAGTCGTAACTAAAACAAAACAAAGAACAAGGAAACTTAGTCGAGATATCAAAACTTTCACTCTCTAATAACAATTAAAACGCACCGGCCGAGCCATGCCGGCACGGCGCCTATGAAAGAAACGCCCCAAGTTATAAGCGATTAGCGATTTCTCACATATTTTAAAAACAAATAGTTGAACGATTTTAAACAGAGTCTTCGAGGTTTAAATGTCAGTAATAATAGGAATGGGCAAACTATCTGCAAAACGTCGATTGATAATAATGGATATGTATAATATATATTTTTTTTTACGTTGATTTCATAATGAATTGTTTTCTTTAGTTTAAGCACCATTTGTTCTATTAGTACTTAATAAAATATTTGTATACAAGGTGATTTTATAGACGAGGAACATTTTCAGAATACAATAATTTGTACGTTCCTGCGACTAATAAAAATGTAAATAACTATATTCCCTATAAAATCATTAAAAAAAAATTGATGAACCAATGAGAATTGTTACGTAAGTGTGGACACCGTATCGTGTGTGGCGTGCGATTGATCGGTAAGTAGATAAAGTTCTTTTAAGGTAATTTTAGGTAAACAGACATTGATTTGTTTTCCCTTCACACTGTATCTTGGCTTAGGAAAGGCAAAATACTTAATAATTAATTATTATTCATTCACTCATGTGTGTAATTGTCCCTGAATATGTATTGTCTATAGTTTACTTTGTTTCAAAGGAAATATTAAGATATTACTATTTTTACATAAGTCCTTAATATCTCCTGCATTTATAAAAGCAACCTGTGCCATTTTATGTGATTTTTTTACAACTTTAGCAATTAAAACTTATATCGTATGTATATAGTTTATAAAAATATATTAGGTCCTTACATATGAAATTGGCGTTTTTCGTACTGACCACTTTAATCACAAATTTCTCCTCTTTGGTAAGGAATTCCAAATTCAAATTTGTACAGCTATAGACTCATGTATTTGTGCTTCGATGATCGTCATTCATTTGTTTTTTTCTTCTGTTTTTTTCTGTTTGCGTCACTCATTTTACAAAATGGAAAACTTAAAATATCGCATTATTTACGAGTACGAGTTCCGCCGTGGCACTAGTGCTGCGGAAACAACTCGAAGGGTGAATGATGTGTATGGCGGTCGTGTTGCAAAAGAAAACACAGTTCGTTTTTGGTTCCAACGTTTTCGTTCTGGAAATTTCGACCTGCAGAACAAGCCCCGTGGACGGCCCGAGACTCAAGTTGATAATGAAGAGTTGAAGGCTATTGTGGAAGCGGATCCATCGCAAACCACGTCCGAGTTAGCTGCAGGCTGCGATGTTAGTGATAAAACTGTTTTAATTCACTTGAAGCAAATTGGGAAGATTAAAAAGCTTGAAAGGTGGGTACCTCACGAATTGACTGAAGCAAACCGGCAAACGCGCGTCGACTGCTGCGTTACATTACTAAACCGGCACAATAATGAAGGTATTTTAAACCGAATCATTACCTGTGATGAAAAATGGGTTCTTTACGATAATCGGAAGCGCTCAGCGCAATGGTTGGATCCTGGCCAGCCAGCCAAATCCTGCCCCAAGCGAAAATTAACCCCAAAAAAGTTACTTGTAAGCGTTTGGTGGACTAGTGCCGGTATTGTTCATTACAGTTTTCTCAAATCTGGCCAGACTATTACGGCTGATGTCTATTGTCAGCAATTGCAAACCATGATGGAAAAGCTAGCGGCTAAACAACCTAGGCTGGTCAATCGCTCCACGCCACTGCTGCTTCACGACAACGCTAGAACACACACTGCGCAACAGACGGCTACTAAATTAGAAGAGCTTCAATTGGAAAGTCTAAGACATCCTCCGTACTCCCCAGACCTTGCTCCAACAGATTACCATTTTTTTCGAAATTTCGATAACTTCTTGCAAGGGAAAAAATTCAACTCCGATGGGGCAGTCCAAATCGCCTTCAAAGATTTTATTGATTCCCGTCCGACTGGTTTTTTTAGTAAAGGGATCAATGAACTACCTATGAGATGGCAAAAGTGCATAGAAAATAATGGTTCATACTTTGATTAATTAAATATATTATATTAAAAAATATTCGACTTTTTGTTCCTCCCATACAAAACGCCAATTTCATATGTAAGGACCTAATATTATAATGGTTTTTTGTAGATATACATAGATGGATATCTTTTTCCCGCTAGTTACAAGTCAGAGCGTCACTATTTATCGATATACACTCGCTACTATTACACACATCACTAGCACGCTCCGTACTAGACCCAGTCCCCCGTAGACACTTCCTCTCCTGACACAAATTGATCTATGTACTATCAGTGGGACCCGTAACGATGCTTCGCCGACTTCTCGTGACTTACACCATTCTTGATAAAGATCTTCATAAGAACCACTGAGGGGGTTCAATGTTTGTACTGCTGTAGGACATTCTATTATTTTTTTTCTTTGCTGTTAATAGTTTCAGTCGCTTTTTGGGCTGCATCATGATTACCGTCAGGTGTGCTGCGTCACTTTGCCGCGTCAAGAAAAAAATGCAACGGCATCGTAGCTCTCGGTTTCTCCAGATTCTGTATGAACTCAGGCAACATATGCTCACTGGTGAAATATAACATTGTAAGGAAACCCGCATGGCATCTATTTGCCATGATCAATCTGCCCGTCAGTGTTGTATGTTATGTTGCGTGCAAATAATTGCTTTTCTTGTTTTCTTTCTAACAGAAATGTTATATGGTACTAATGCTCTGAGACCGCTCCGACGCAGCCTGGAGTTTCTTTCGGCGTTTCTTCTCAAGGTAGTCGCTTCCGAAACGCTGGTAGATCACCGTTAGATTCGTTTTTCAACTGGCCGGCCGCCCAAGTCGAGGTCCGTACCCACAGGGGTGCCCTTGCGTAGCCGCCCAACCCATAAATTTCGCTGGCTGAGCGCCCTCTGCGTTCGCCCATCAAGCTCGGTTTTGTTGTGAAAGTCTTTCCCAGGCCACCAACGTAGGACACGCCGAAAAAAAAAAACCGGCGCTCAACTGCGCTACTGGTCACGTTGGGCACGACACTCGTTCACGTGGAAGTAGTACTTTTACTATTATAATAATTATTTCAAGCTGAAATCCTTGTATACATAATTTTTTTTTATTATTTCATACAGGCTTGCGCTTGACCTCAATCTCACCTGCTGGAAAGCGATGATGAGGCCGACGATGGAGCGCGCTCTTCCAGCAAATACCGATTCACTCGACGTTTGAAGATTCCCATGTCATAAGATGCTGGAAACACAGACGCAGGAAGCGAGTTCCACTCCTTCGCGGTTCGCAGCAAAAATGCCATCCATTGTTTCTTATGTAAATTATTACAACTAAATATAAAATTCAGTTAGTACTAATGATTTACAATACTCGACAATAGATGACGCTAGTGCTTTCTTCCATTTTTTAAAATAAAAATAGAAAGTATTTTTTTGGGATAAAAAGCCTAACGTGTAATAAAGTTAAAAGGTTTCTAGTATTAGCGTCCAAAAACACCCAGATAAACATTCTAATAATATTTATTTAGGGTCTATCGCATTAAGAAAGGCACCTAATAATAGTTTTTCTGATTTAAATTCAAGGTATAGAATTCCTTTACAAACAATTCTGTATTTATGTTTTAAGAAATTCTTGCAAGATAACTTTTATATGAAAACTAGCTGTCCCGGGAAATCTTGTTCTGCCCTATTTCTCTAAAACAAGGTCACATTGTTTTTTTTAATGTTAATAGCTTCCCCGTCAAATTTTTTTGAAAATTGTTTGAAGGAACCTGGCCTTAATGCTAAATGTATAAAAATTGACAAATATTGACATTAATATTTATACGTCACTCAATAATTGTTTTGCCTTCCCGGAACCCGTTCACTGACTTTAAACATTATGGTATGGTGTTAAAGTTCAAATTGACTTTTAAATATTATTACGAATTTTTTGTATGAGAATATAGAAAAGTGTTGTTTTTAGACTTTTCCAGACAATTTTTTTAATTTTTCTCTCTGTAATAACCATCCCCAGACTTCAACAAACACAACAAAAAAGAAATCAGCCAAATCGGTTCAGCCGTTTTCGAGTTTCGCGCTTATCAAGACATTTAGCGATTCATTTATATATATAAGATACGTGGAATGTTGTGGTTATGTTTCGAAGATAAAAGTGTATTAAATAGCAAAATTACGGGATAGATAATCTTAATGTTTATATGCGACAGTGACCGCTTACCATTAAGAAGGATGTTCACCTTTTTTCATATTAAAAAAAAAGAAAAACACAAAATCGTTACATTTCAACAAATATTAAGTAAAATGATAAAAAAACGCGATCGTGTTTCCACCGTCATATGATATTGGGTCCTTTAAACGATGCGTGAAAAGATATTTGTGCAGGCCGGCATTATCACTGCAATTTTCTTTTAAATTGCTTCTGATACTTATAGCCGGGTTCTTCGGACCGCACCATGGCACGGTATGGTCACTGTTAAGTAATATTTAAAAATGTAACTTTAGATTAATTCACGTAAAACCATCAAAACTTCAGGTACGTGCACCAACAATAGCCGACAATAAAACATTTATGGACAGTAAAGGAACCAGCGAAAATAATTTACAAACAATTTAACGATCTCGCCGATTTTCTGGCGATACTTTCGCCGCAGAGTTTTCGCGGGGATCCCGTGAAAACTACGGCCGTCCCGCTCTCCCGGGCGCCGTCTCGCTCTCGCAAAGGTTGTCGACCGGGGCAACGAGCTCGCGAAAGTACTTTCACTGCGCCAGCGCACGCGAGTCTGCGCGGAGGAATTGCGACGCGGCGCGTTTGTATTAAGGCGTAGACACATGTTACAAAAATGCATACCTTACCAGAGATGGGCAAAATGTAATCAAATTAATGACTAACGATTACAAACTGTACTCGTAATTTTAATTTTCTTGCTCTGTAATCATGATTAAATCCATTTAAAACATTAAGAAATCATAAATGTGTATGCAATCTGGGATTCTGTAGTGTTTAAAACATAGATGAGCAAAATTGAGTCATATGCATACCTTACTACCAGAGATGGGCAAAATGTAATCAAATTAATGACTAACGATTACAAACTGTACTCGTAATTTTAATTTTCTTGCTCTGTGATCATTATTAAATCCATTTAAAACATTAAGAAATCATAAATGTGTATGCAATCTGGGATTCTGTGGTGTTTAAAACATAGATGCGCAAAATGGAGTCATATTAATGGTAAAAAACGTAAAATTTAATCGTAGTAATTTTTATTAATCTGATTACATTTTGCCCATTTATGCTTACTTACTATATTAATACGAGCACGGTAAAATCAATTTTTTTTGGTAACTTAGAGAAAAAACCTACATAGGATAATCAGAGCCGCTGTGAAGGCTGGCGACCCTGGTATGTTAGACTCCTCTATTGACTAAAAACCCCCGAGATGCCCATCAAATCACTCTAACCTTTCCCTGGGAATCCTAATTCGTCCAGTAGCCTAGAACAAAACAACCTATTTAGGCTCCTCCTCTGGGAAATTTGGCTAAAGAGCCCACCTCTCCAGATTTCTATTTCAAGCGGCGCGCCACCTTCATCTCCATCCATGGGTGTCAGCTGATTACTTGGCATTTCCTGAACTGACTTCCCTTTGGCGCATCATCACAACAAAGTGTATTTGCTGTTGTTGTTTTCTGTCTTGATTGTGTGCGAAATTAATTATTTTTCTTTCTTTTATCTCATCCTGGCAGTAGACTTCCTCAGGTCTACTGCCCGAATGCTTAAAATCAATATACACTAAGAGCGATCAGGCTGTTTGCGCACCGGATCCGTGAAAATAAGGTCCTCATTTTTTTTTACACTAGCTCGACATAGTGACTACAGAGTACCTGATGGTAAGCACAGTGTAGTCCAAATACGAAAGCGACTATCAAATGATGAAAATCCATTGATAGTCTACATCGTCATGTCGACCCACATATACCACGAAGGTAAAAAAAAGGTAAAAAGTAAAGTAAGGTAAGGTAAGGTAAAGGTATCCAGGTATATGAGCTACTGAATATGCACAAGCTGATCTCGAAACGCGACAAGCCGAAACTGGTCACTATGACGGGCTTTACACCCATGTACTGTGGTCGCGATCCAGACGGGCACCGACGCCCTACCACCTCGCTGCTGCTCGTTTAGCACCACCCAGGAGCCACGTGTAGGGAAACTAGGGTAAAGCCTACGGACGCGAGCAGCTTCGACTCCCAAAATTCATCTAATAAACACATTTTTTTAGATAAAACTAACGTAACGCGCGTGCGATGAATATTATGATCAACGGTACAAAATCGCGGGTGAGCTATGACTACCTCGCGCTCGCAACGCGCATTCTTAAACGAAAAAGCGACAATATTACGTCACAGTCTAACAGTTCTGCTTAGAATGTGATCGCTTGAACTGAATTTCCGGTTTCCGCGCTCACAAAACTTATTTTTATATGTGTTTTTAATTTATTGGCTGCGGTGCGGCGTTCTGTGGAACGGCTCTTGCTTGCGCGGGCCGCTGGGAGCCGACCCCTGGTGTAGACAGTGCTGCGCTAGCCTGGGTTGTCAGAAGTAAACGATATTCATTAAGGTAGTTATTTGAGATCAACAGTATCCCTTTTTGCTTAAAAGTTAGTAAATACAAAAAAAAAAAGAAAATGAATTGAATAAGAAAATATACGATCGACCTGATTAAGTTAAGAACTAAGCCGATGTAATTTGATTCGACAATTTTGTTTTAATGTCCTGACTTTTAATTATGTGCGCAACATGACAAACTAATTGTTGCAAATTTGTTGCTTAATAAAAATACTGTGTATACCTCGGATATCGAAATGGAAGCCACTTTCGTAATCACTACCCAAAAGAACCTCGAAAACGACACCCATTTTTTTTTAATCCTCTAATTTTTATTTTTAAATAGCCACCCTTTTTTATTTTATTTAAATCCCATCAATTTTATTTAAACAAATAACACGACAGTGGCTACTTTCCATCATCTGTCTGCCCCGTGTCGGTATGAAACAAAACTTGCTATTTTTAGAAAAACTGTGATGTATATTAAATTTTAATACATAATTTTACAATACATAATTCTATGTATGACGTTATTGTTGAAACAACTGTTCTACCAAGGTCTATACCACCGCTTACGGGTCATTGGAAGGGTCAAAAGGTATTAGCCTCACATATTTCAGGGCAATTCATAAATGTATAGATGGAGAATAACAAAGATCCTGAATTTTTGTTTAGAAAGGGGGATGTAGATGAAAAGTTTGAGTAACGATGGTTTCAATTATGTATGAAAGTTTACATGACGATTAGGAAATTTGAAACAATTTCGCGTGTAACTCAGAACACAGAAATGAATGATTGGCTTCATCCTATCAAGTTTCGGGATCAGAACCTTAAAGAAATATAATCTAAAGTCGCAGTGATCATGCTGGCCTGCACAAATATCTCTTCGCTTCGTTTAAAAGATATGGGGATATCATAAAACAGTGGGAGCATGCTTGTCGGAAGACAATTCCACAGCCTAACGGCTCAGCTGCAGTAAGAGTTAGAGAACTTCTTAGTCCTAGCCGGGATGTGAGTTACCGTATAGTTGTGACTCCGCAAACCCGCACACGTAGTTCTATGTTAGAAGGAAGAGGGTAGACCAAGGCTAAAAGAATCTTCTGAAAACTTGCCGGGATGTAGACTCTAGATAGCCGTTTTGGGAGTCGAAGCTGCTCGCGTCCGTAGGCTTTACCCTAGTTTCCCTACACGTGACTCCTGGGTGGTGCTAAACGAGCAGCAGCGAGCTGGTAGGGCCTCGGTGCCCGTCTGGATCGCGACCACAGTGCATGGGTGTAAAGCCCGTCATAGTGACCAGTTTCGGCTTGTCGCGTTTCGGGATCAGCTTGTGTATATCCAGTAGCTCATATACCTAGAGACCTTCAGTCGTGGTATATGTGGGCCGACATGACGATGTAGACTATCAATGGATTTTCATCCTTTGAAAGTCGCTTTCGTATTTGGACTACAGTGTACTTACCATCAGGTACTCTGTAGTCACTATGTCGAGCCAGTGTAAAAAAAAAGATAACGTTTATTGGGGCAATGTCATTATAATTTTTGTAATTCTTCTTTGTACCTTCTTTTCTTTATATTTCCTAATTATAGATAGAATTAAGTAAGACGTGATACGTTTGTGCACTTAGCTTTAAATAATTATTGTGCTCGTAATGAAATTTTCACGTAATTGTCAACTTTAGTAGTGCGAGCGTAATTTATAGTACAAGCTCAAACGAACTCGGTTCCGGGGGCTATGACTTGTGGCTGTTACGAAATGCTTCCCAACTAGCCGTCGCGCCTGGCTTTCTCTGCTTTTCTTGTTATTTCTAGTGGCTACTTTCGGACAAAAATAAAGTTTCGGTGAAACATTTATATCGGCTGTAATTTGAGCTAAAGCCTAAGGTTAACCCATTGACTGCCTTTGATTGATTGATTGATATTTAGAGCGTCTTGCCCTGGGTGCCAAGGTTTTATTTTGAAGAATACATACAAGTTTACAAAATATAGTTATATTAAGTTACTGATATAATATTGTAATAGCATTTACAGTAATTTTTATTGGCTAAAAAAAATTAACTGATATGGTCATTTGTAATTAATCTAAATTTGCAGGACGCACTACGAGATATCTCGTAGCTGGCAGTTAATGGGTTAAGCAAACTTCAAACCTGAGACTTATTGATCTGATTGCAACTGTTCAATTGGGTTGTAGGGCTGGTCAAACTGGGTCGTGTCCACACTACGCCAGTGTAAACACCACTATAGTGACTCGCTTGTGTACATCAAGTCGTTCATATATGTACCTAGAGACCTCTCATCGTGGTATATGTAGGCCGACATAGCTGGGCTGTGTGGTCTCGGACCACACTATACTTACCATCAGATGCAATCTAGTCACTTTGTCGAGCCGGTATAAAAAAATACTTTTAACAAGTATCTGATTATAGGTTGCTATAGATTAAGTAAGAATTTAGGTACAACATTGAGGCGCACCGGTGAAGAAAAACACCACGAGGAAACCTGCATTGCATCTAATTGTATTAGTGCCTTAAAAACGGCGATCGGTTGCGCTACTGGTCAAGTTGGGCATGACATATAAGCGCAAAGCGGACCCAGCGACTATTTCAGCTCACACCGAAAGGTATATAGCGTGAATTTTTTTAATATTATCAAAAATTATCACGAAAAATGTCTCACTTTTTCATCGTCACTCACTAACTCATATCCCGGATAAGAATGAGAAGTTCTCTAACTCTTCCTTTTGCGGAATCGAGCTGTGGAATGGTTTTGCGGCGAGTCTCCACTGTTTTATGATGTTGGTTACTTGAAATGAAACGTGAAGAGATATTTGTGCAGGCTGGCATGACCACTGTCACTGTCGATATATTTTACTTTAATGTGGATAATCATAGTCGTTTTTTGGACATGCTTGCCCCCGGTGTGGTGCGGTCACTATGCCGAGACAGGATAATATAAAAGAATGTTCATGCTGTGGAGCAAAATCGTGTATAAAACATCGCTGCTTACCCCAAAATTGCGTAAAATATACGCGATCGTTCTCCGCGAAACCTGTTAAAGTCGTCCAATTATGTGAACACATTTAAAATGTTATTGACATTGGATCTGAGGAAATAAAACCAATTAGTCTTTGTACGGCATACTTCTTATTTTGAACGAAAACTTCCGCTTTTCCGATCATTTTTTCTGCTTATTTATCATACACGTGCTACACATGGCAATTTTAATAAGCACAGGCTTTTGAACTTTATATTACGACAAAGGGTGACGAACAGGTTGATAGCACACTTGATGGAAAGTGGCTACTATATAGCCGAGTGTAATGCAGTTACGTTTTTTTTATACTGACACGTTTTTTTATACTGGTACTAACCTGCAGAAATATCTTTTCACGCTTCGTTTAAAGCAGCCAATATTTATTTATTCAATGGTAACTACACAGCATATTATATACAAAAATAGGAAATAAAAAAAAAATCTAAAATGCCAATAACGTAGTACACAACATATTAAATTTTGTTAAATGTTTGGGTCACTCCCCGTATCGTATAGTGAGTGTGGAGTGTGTGAGTGCATTTGTGTGCGTGTGTGTGCTCATATCGGTGTTGTATGAGATTCATCTAACTGCAGTCCAGATATAATAGTCTTAATGACCTGATTACGGCTCAAGTGAAACATATCGATCTCTTTAAAATATTTATTGTAGTGAGCGCAACATCTATAGATGACCGAGTTTTGGGCATAACAGTGCTTTGCAAGAGGTAAGGCGAATGAGCAAGGATTTCGAATTCGTTTTATGAAAATTTTAAAATAATAATATACAAACAAACATAAATAACAATGTCATAGGACAGTGGGAGCATTCTCGCTGAAAGAACATTCTCATAACTCAACAAATCAGCAAAAGTAAGAAAGAACCTCTTACTTCTAACCGGGATATGTACTATCGTATAACCGTGGCTCTGCAAACCCTCTAGGTATGTAAACGACTGGAAATCCACGAACCGATCCCGAAACGCGACAGGCAGACGCTAGTTACTATGACGGTCTGTGCACTTTTGTACTGTGGTCACTACTCAAGTTAGGTTAGATTTGGTTAGATTCTTGGACTACACTGTGCTTTCCATCAAGTGAAATGTAGTCACTTTGTCGAGCTACTATAAAAACTGTGTGTAATTGTCCATAGCGGTGACGTACATAGGGTAGGCAGATTCACATAATTAATGTAAATATTATATAATTGTAATAAATATTATGTATTCACAGAGAAGATAGATAGCGTGAAAATAGAATAGATATCATTATAAAGGGATCCCTTTTTGTTTAAATTAAAGAAATTTATTCCAGATTTATTTATCGTAAGGGCATGCAATGCTTTCATGCATCTATGGAATGAACGCTACTGGTCCATAGATATTAATATTGAGTCACGACAAAAAGTAAGTTTGTATCAGGATTCGAACTCAAGATCTTCAGCATTGCAAGCGGGACCGCTACAATTGCCTCCTCAGTATTCCTCATATTCGTAATAAAAGGTTCGCTTTATCCTTCCTATTGCGAACTCCAAAGGAGTGGAATACACTCCCTGCGTTTGCTTTTCACACATTCTTACGATCTGGGACCCTTTAAGAAAAAAGTGAGTAGGTATTTGTTGGGCAAACGCAATTAAACATCGGCTAAGTTTTCACCTACCCCCAGGTGTTATTGAAGAAAAGCGGTAATGTGAAAATCATAAAATTAATTCCTCTATATTGTGCAAAGATCACCGCATTAGTAATATCTAAGGAATCCACTAAACGCGTGTATGGCATAACATTGCATCGGCGGAGGCACGTGGCACCGGGTTTGACTCCGGGCTGCTGCTATTTGCAGTAAGTGGGTCAAGCCGCTCCCAAGTTAGCTGCAAGAACGAATACAAAAAGAGTAAAGCGCGCAGCGGGCCGGTCGCTTCGCGCCGTTCCAGTTTTAACTACGAGTTAACGAAAGCTGATGTTAATATCATAGTTCAATTTCATTATTAATTATTTGGTTAAATTAAAAAAATCTTTATTACAATGAAATCGCTTTCCGCTTTTGCTTAGATAAATGAATATTCAATGTGCGATAATGCTACCAGAAAAATGCAAAACAATATTATAGACTTAATATTTCCATTAAAACAAAGTAAATTATAGTCAACACATTTAGAGACAACTAGCTGATCCGGCAAACGTTGTTTTGCTATATAAGTTATTGTAATATCTTCTAAGATGTTCATTGAAATTAAGTGATGTCAAAGACAATTTTGTTCACAATTAAATACTCTTAATCTCTTGGATAAAAATTAATATTATTACGTTGATACAACTCTTAACAAATAATGCATTAATTTCGACCAAATTTGATTACCATAAAAACGGTTCTAGTGAGTTAATCTTAAAAGATAGACATATACTGTCGCAGACATTCTTTTAGATCATTTTAAGAGGAATAACTCTGTCATACATATATTTTTGGTATTTTGAACCGTTTTCGCAGCGCACGCAATGGAAGCACTCAAGGATGAATAATTTTCCCCGTTTTTTTTTCACATTTTCCATTATTTCTTCGCTCCTAATAGTTGCATCGTGATGTTATATAGCCTAAAGCCTTCCTCGATAAATAGTCTATTCAACACAGAGACAAAGAATTTTTCAATTCGAACCAGTAGTTCCTGAGAATAGCGCGTTCAAACAAACAAACAAACTCTTCAGCTTTATAATATTAGTATAGATTACACGCAGGAATAAATGAATAACAATTTATTAATGAGTAAGTATTTCTCCTATTCTAAACCCAGGATATAGTGCGAAGGGAAAACGAATCAAAACCTGTTTACCTAAAATTACAGAAAAAGAAATTTATCTACTTATATCTATCTTTATTATCTTTTATCTATCTATATTATATTTTATTTAGTATTCTACATTTTTGTATGCTACTCAAAAGTGTTCTATGTATTTATGGTCATACTTGTTTATTGTACGTTATAAGGTATGTTTTTGTATATTTGGTTAGGTTCTAATATTGAAATAGGACCGTGACGTCCGCGCAATCGGTTCCCCTGAGTGTCGGAAAAACAGCGCTGGATGGCGCGTACAGCGTCGCCCAGCATATGCTGAGCTGAGTGCTCTTTGAGATGGATAGCAGCACACAGGATACATGATGGGATGTTATGTATTATTCTTTCATTGTTGTTTTTATATAAATATGTTTGTTGTGTGTTGTTTCCTTTGCCTCAATAAACTTTTTCTTTCTTGCTTTTTTTCTTTTACTTGCCAATCAATCGTGCGCCACACGTACTACGGTGTTCACAATTTTTACGAAACAATTCTTATTTGTTCATAATTTTTTCTAAATGTTTTGATAAGGAATATAGTTGTTTGCGTTTTTATTAGTCGCGTTTTGATACGAGGCACCTTGAATCCCGAAAAATACCGCCACGAGGTGATCGAATATATCATTGCTCCATTCCAATAGCAAACGGGCGATAATTTCGTGGTCGTGCAAGACAATGCTTGTGCACATACCGCAGGCTCGCTGATGTTCCGTGAGCATATCTCTATCCTAGACTGACCTTCGCAGTCGTGCGACGGGAATCCTATCGAGCATACGTGGGGTTTTCTCGGCAGAATGGCGTTCGAGGAGATTTCTCAAAACGCACAGAACAAGATCTTTTCTTGCATCTTTCGCGACTTTGGAGCAGAATTCCCCAGGTCACTCTTAACTGCCTTATTAAGCCGGCTGAGACGGTGCAGAATCTTGGTCAAAACATGAGGAGGTCCTACTGATTACAGAATGGAACCTAATATCCATTTTTATTGTTTAAATTTGTATCTTACAACTTTTCTCGTTTCTTTTTTTTTAATTTTTAACTCATCTTTGCTCGTTGTTTATTAACGACAAAAATATTTTTTTACTTTTTTTTTTAAAACAGTTATTTAAACAAATAATTGGTTGTCATCTAAAGTGGGCCCGGGTCTAAGACTTTGATGATGTGTGTAGCTGTTTAATTCGATACAAACAAGCATATGTATATGATTTCAGACGATCAAGGTCGGTAAAAGAACAGTGGTCGACATTGGTTCGCGTATATATAAATAATTTAAACATAGTATGTGTAGTACACGCGGAAGTATTGCCTTGTCGACTGGTTAGCCTTATACGTAATGCCGACACATTATAACTTTTATTTATACGATTATCAATGTTGTTTTGCAAAAATTAACCGTTAGTTTTTATATACATTCGATATTTTATATAGAGTACAGTTTGTTCATCACTCAGCGCGATTCGTTTGTGTCTTCACGAGGCGCAAATCCGACTCTCGACATTCGAATTCGTCTCATATCTATTTATTATTTATTTATTTGTGTATGGGCTATCAACGGTTCCATTGCATTTTACATTCACAATGAGATCACATGCACAAGCTAAATGTCTACAACGGATACTAATGAAAGACAGCCACAGCATGGCTCAAAAGCATTAACTAAGTACTAACAATATCAAAACAAAAAACTAAAATCAAAATACCAAAAAGAAATAACGTATAATATAATAGTAACGTGAACAAGCGATATATAAACAATCTAACTCGAGTATTATGATATTATTATCTTCTATTTTATCGAAAAGAATTTTGTTTCTCACCTCAAATGTGTTTAGACCGACGACAGTTTGCGTTGCCATGGGTGCGTACCTATCCCTTATCCACTGCTGCTCGTAGGTTCAAAACCTGGCTCGAAGCTCTGGATTTTTACAGATTATGTATGAATTTAGATACCGCATGCGCACCCGTAAGCAAAAGTCATGAGGAATCCCGCATGGCATCTGATAGAAATTTCTTGTGTACTAGTGCTGTAAGAACGGCAATCAGCTGCGCTACTGGTCACGTTGGGCAGAATATATAAGCGCAAAATGGGTAAAACCACTAATGTATCTCTGCTCACCCCAAAAGGGATATAATGTGACGAGGTATTATTATTAGTAAACAGCAAACGCAAATACTGTGTTGTTATGTTGCGCCTAATGAAAGTCAGCTCTCATTTTCAACTGACACCCGTTTGGTATGTTAACTAGAGTTAACCGCAGTTCAAGCTGAGTTAGCGATTACAGTGCAATCGGCCCCAGTCGGTGCATCGTCCGCGGTTGCGCAACCGCTCACTATTTATGCCCACCCTCTGGACGGATGCAGCTCTTATGTTGTTTTTAATAGATAAATCAACGCGCATATATAGAGTGATAGTTGAAATCAAGATTCCAACAGAAAACACACTGTATATCAACAATTTCTATTATCCTAAATATACAGGATGTATTATAATAGTAAAGGACCAAAAACAATTAATTTTAAAATTAGTCTCAGTGATCATGCCGGCCTGCACAAATGTTTTTTTTTACACTGGCTCAACATAGTGACTATAGAGTACCTGATGGTAAGTACAGTGTAGTCCAAAAACGAAAGCGACTATCAAAGGATGAAAATCCATTGATAGTCTACATCGTCATGTCGGCCCACATATACCACGACTGAAGGTCTCTAGGTATATGAGCTACTGGATATACACAAGCTGATCCCGAAACGCGACAAGCCGAAACTGGTCACTATGACGGGCTCTACACCCATGTACTGTGGTCGCGATCCAGACGGGCACCGACGCCCTACCACCTCGCTACTGCTCGTTTAGCACCACCCAGGAGTCACGTGTAGGTAAACTAGGGTAAAGCCTATGGACGCGAGCAGCTTCGACTCCTAAACGCGACTCCGTCGTTTTTTATATACAAAATATCCATGTTAGTCACACGGTGCGTTACAGCACTGCGACGTACACGCATTAGGCTTGCGTTTCATTAAACGAAGCAGAGATGGCGCACACATTGCGATGCGATATAGTCTTCTCCCATACATCTTTCATAAGCGGCGTTGCAACGCAACGTGTGTATTCAATAAATTTTTAAATTGAAATAAAAAGAAAAAAACAATTATTTCGCCTCAAATAAAATACATAAACAAGCACACAGTTTTTACAGCATATTAAAAGTTTTAGAGTATTATTCTACAAATCGGAAAGAAAGTGAAGTCATTATATTATAAATATATAGAGTCAATTAGCAAAAAAAAAGTTACGATGGGTACCAAAAACTGTTGATAATGATAATACGTCGCTTTGACGTACAGCAGTCTATTATTTAAAGATAAACTGTTGTGCTTGTCTGTAATTGCAACACTATATATACGAAAATTATACACCAAGCGAAGCAATATTGGCAAGCTTTGTGAAGTGAGTTGCCTAGAAAGACTTTTCTTATATTTATCAGTTCCAAATTACAAATTAACGACTGCGAACCCATACTTCAGGCTTATACACAGCCAGTGCATTCGGAGCAAACAGTTATTCAAGTATAGACTATTTTAATTAATAAAATCGATATGATTAGCTTAAATAAATCATACTACCTCGTTATAATATACACTCATGGCGATCTAATTGCAAATAATATTGTTTTGCTCTAGTGAAAGGTTTAGGGGCGTGGAGGCATATGTCCTGTATATCATCCTATTAATTATGTAACGTATTGACGCTCTCAATTGACTCTCATGCCATATATATTGTTGTATTTATTTCGGTAGCAGGATGTTTTGCACTCCAGTGTGCGTGAATTGACTAGCTCCGTTTTGAATGAATCACAGCGGTTTTTCTGAAATGAACACGTCGGAACAACGTAGGTTTTAACCATTTACACAAGAGCTAGTAAAGTTACACAACGCAAGGCTACAACGAGATAACACAATCTAGCATCGCATATTATCAAATTATACTATTGTCCTTGTTTGTTTATCGGTTATGCTGTAAACAAAATATTGTTGACACAGTTCAAGAAATGTTGCCACTTCCGCGTTGATATCTGTAACACACGAAGGTTACGGATTACGCTAGTTTAAATAATTAATAGACATATTATAATAACTATTAATCAGTTTTTGTAAAATATCTACGACGCACTATTGATTTTATTTTTTATTAGAAACAGGCTCACGCTTGACTTCAATCACTACCAGAAATGAGGCCAGATATAGAGCGCGATTACCCAACATTCACTGGATTATACGAAGCTGGAAAAACACGCTGGCAGCTAATTCCACTCCTTACCTGTACGTAATATAAAAGAGGCGAATCGATCGTTTGTAAAAAGCGTTTTAGAGTACCAAATCTATTGGAGAAGCTGTAGGCCGCTCAGCTTTAATTTGATATTTATAGTAGATATCACTTCGAGTGTTTTGCAGAGCGAAGTGGGTAAAAGCGTCCAATTATCATTGGTATGGCTGAATGATGTGCTTCGCTCCGCTTAGCTTTATTCTCAAAACCTGTTTTCATTTTGCTTCGCTTTAATACCCTTGGTCCACAAAGAAAGTAGCTTAGATAAAATTATGATTGTATAAACATAGGAGCGTTTGTATTTCGTTAACTTTACTCGAGACGCGATGCAAGATAAAGCAGTTGACAACGCGGTTAGTTGTTACCTGTTCCAATCTACCCCTTGTAGCTTTTAACCTCGAAATACGACTTCTAAAGAAAAACAGTAATTCGGGATGCGTTCCAGAGCGAAGCAAAATGGCATATATCGCAGCAATACGGCATCAGCAAGAAGTCATTTGTTCGTCTAACTACCGCATACTATCGCGTTAAGCTTTTCTAAGATGCTCTACTCCGCTTTAATGCAGTTGACTGCAGAGTAATCTGAAAACAACAGTTTGAACACGTGCTAAAGATACATTGCTTTATATTGCATAATTAGATCGCAATAGATTTTGTGTAGATTTACACGAGATCATAAATAGCCTAATTCAAGTCTTTGTTGAATCCTAGACTATTCTATTTCATGGAGCAGTGTGGTTCTGTATGATGCGTTGACTATTTTCGCACAATCGATCACGAGACAATGGACGGCGGTGCGACGCCCCCTGGCGGTTGGCCAGCGCCGCCCACGCGTGGGGGTAGAAAACAATTACACGCTAGAATCACTCACCTTTTCGGTAATTCCGTAAATAATTGCTGAATTAGGCCGTCTATTGCCGCCGAACTCATCATTCAAGTTTGTTTGAGTTCAAACATGATTCACGTAAAATCTTAGCAAATAAAGATATTACTATTGCTGGGGTTATTTCTTTAATCTATAACAAGCTTTAATTTCTATAACATTAATAAAACTTCGATTAAAAATAAATGAATAAACAGGGGAAATATGAGTAAATTAATGCAACCATTTCTTAAGGAAAATCTCATAGGACCGGCCCGGCTGCTATTAGGAGCCTAAAAACGCTGTTTGCTGCCCGGGTGCTTGTGAGACTGTTTTGAGGGACAACCCGGGGGTTTTTAGTCAGTAGGAGTGTGACACACCGGGAACGCTACCCTCACGGGCCTATCAAAGATTTTCTCCCGGGTTACCAAAAAAAAGGATAGCAGTCGAGATAATCTGAATTTATATCGGCTAAAACCCTCAAGGCGCTGCTTCTGCGGATTGGCAGGAACTAAGGTATCTGAGGTACAAGAACCTGTAATCAATTCTCCACAGCCGCACCACAAATGAATGCAGCCCTACGAAAAAGGCTCTTTAATTACATTCATAAATTACGTAAATTTTCTCATAAGCCGCTCAACTTGATTATAAGTTGAGTTAATAAAGATTTGAAGCTATTTTTAACTCTTCTTAATAATATTTTATTAACAATTTCGCATTTGTCTGCATACGTATTTTTTGACGCTCTTGAAAAGTTGTTACTTTCAAATTAGGTAATTTTTCCACGTAGGGTGTGATTCTTTAATGTTGATACATTGCAACATGCGTTGACCAGACCCTGAGCAATATTCTGTAAAGCAAACTATTCAAAAAATATAAAAAAATACCCAAATACAAGTCTGTTCTGCCTTTATCTAGTTGCTAGGATGATATTATCTTTGCCCTAGCGCTATCAATAACTTATGTTTCACTATTGTTATGTAGGAAGAGTTATAATCATGTTTATCATTGTACTAGTATATTCGAACTATATACCAATGTATGTGTATATATGCTACATGTTTTGCTGCTGATACCAGAGTCTAGAGACCCTACCTGCGACGCTGAAGGACCTGGCTACAAGTCCCAGCGTCGGCAAACTGCACTCTGATGAGAATATCCATTTCTCACAAGTTTTGTTTATATCTTAAAGCCTTAATAAGGTGTATAATTTCAGCCTATTTTTTTTTTTGTTTCCCGCGGAAAATCCTGCATAGGACCATCAGGGCCGCTGTGAGGGCAGCAACCCCGGTGTGTCAGACTCCTACTGACCAAAAACCCCCGGGGTATCCCTCTAATTGCTCCATCCGAGCCTGGGAAACCAAATTCATCCAGAACAGGTATAATTTCAGCCTAGAGTTTAGCGTCATCTTAGTGTTTATTTGTTCAATTAACCAATGTTAAATTTTTATACTAGATAATATTTTTTCCATTACTTTTATATAAAAGCCTTATTTTACTCCTCTTTTTTTACATTTTCATTACAAATACATTAACATCTTGTTTCAAAATTTGTGATATACAAGTTGATTTTATAGTCAAAGCAGTTCCTTCTAGCAACTATTATATACAAATGAGAATTTGTCCATATAATGTTTGAACACTGTAGCGCGCGTGGCGCACGATTTATTGCTAAATACGAGAATTTAAAGAACCTTTTACGTAATTTTAGGTAAACAGGTCTTTAATCCTTTTCTTTTCGTTCTTTATCCTGGCTTAGGACAGGCCAAATACCTACTTAATAATTAATTGTTATTCATTCACTCATGTATGTAATTGCCCCTAAATATGTTGACTATAATTTACTTTATTTTTATGGAAATATTAAGATATCACTATTTTGACATATTTTGAATAAGAATCGAATGCTGAATATCCTCCCTGAACATCTCCCTCGTTTATAAAAGTTTGTATATCCATGGATGGGTATATTTTTTTTATGTGAAAGAAAGGCAGGCAGGCGAACATCCCACCTAAGTGGCACTACCGCGTATAGATGTATGGAACACACACTGAGTGATACTAGTCATGCTGGGCACGGCATACAGCCACTAATCAATCTCTGCTCACCCCGAAACCGTGTGTAAGAATTCGCTAGGTTATATAAACGCATGCGGCAGGTCGCCGAGGCGGAAGCGCGTTCACGATTGTTTTTCCATTTCCACGGCGCGCGCGGGCGCAGTGTTCCCGCGGGCGCATGACCGCGGCGCCGTGCGTTGACCCCGCACTGGCTTTTCGCGAGCTTTCACACGATGCGACACGATGCCCGCCCGCGTTGCTGCGTGCGGTCCACGGCCGCGGAACGCTGCTTGACCTTTTATATCATTGCCTTTACAGTGTCAATCTTATTACGATACGAACAAATAAAATAAACTCAAAATTGTAATTAAGGAAAAAATATGCAGAAAGAGATATTGTGCTGTTTTTGGTCACATAGCTGATAAAAACCCATGGGAATGAACTATATTAGTTTAATCGATTTTTTGGAAAAGCAGCCTTATAGTTTTTCTTGCACGGTCTTTTCTGAAGAAACGTGACTTTTTTTAACGCAAGATAAAAATGTAATTTGACTTATTTTTAAGTGTGGCATTAAACATCTACAAAAAACAGATATGTTTGATTTCATCACAAAATGTGACTTTTATGTTTGAATGTATAACTTCAGCAAACGTTTTCTCAGATTTTCTTTAACGAATATAATGTTTTATATAGTATAAGAAGTACATGACACTGATTTCGGATTATTTATATTCTTTCACAATGATGAGAGCGCTGGTGAAATTCGAGTATTGTTCGGAACGAGAATAATTTCATTCAATAGTAAATATTTTATACAATTAATGTAATCCAAACCCACATGTAGTACGATAGCTTTATACAGCGTGCAAAGATATACCTAAGTTTTTTTATATTGACTTGACATAGTGACAACACCTGATGATAAGCATGAAGCAATTCAAACACGAATACAAACATTAACAATAAAAAAAAGGTCGCTGTGATCATGCCAACCTGCACAAATAACTCATCACACTTCGTTTAAAGGACCCCATATCATGGGACTGTGGGAACACGCTCTCCGGTAGACCATTCCACAGCCAAATAACGACTCGGCAAAAGTATTACAAAAGTGAATATTATAATGTCTTTTGAAACTTTAACTTGAATATATAATTCGAACCCCGCCGAACTGACTTAATCGACGGACGCAGCCGTCTCTAAATACATGCATACGTTCCTCATTTATGCAATATTCGCACTTTCATAAATCACGCTATCAAAATCAATTACTTACGTTAACATTATACTATGTGTCCCTACACAGTCGTTTGTCAAATAAGAATTTATTTTCAGAGCACTTTGGTAAGCAAAGCCAAAGTGGTATCTATAAATCTTAGCCTAAGGTCTACTGGTCTTACATTCACACATGAGCAGTTTAGTAGATCGAAGACGCATGCTCGGTGTGTTTAACTTTAAAATTGTTAATATTCTTCTCGAAGCTGCCACCATTTTACCGTCTATAACATTTTCTGCTCCTACTATATTACCCAGAGAATCTGATTTTAACTTGTTTCGAATTCCAAAGTATTCAACAAATTTACGCCACAATGCACCCTTATGCAGAATGACCAGGCTATAGAATTCTATGTCTAGATATACTGATCTTGATATCTTCAATGATAACATTTTGAAACTGACGAAAAAGGATGTTTTTCGACTGAATTGTGAAATAAATCATCCACAACAACCCAGGATAGTGCTTTGCCTTATATGGTTATATGGAAATACCTGGATTGAGAATTGAACCAGGCTATCTTAGATTGGATATTAGCGACAACATATTGTTTGTTTGTTTGTTTTTTTTCCTTTCCTCTTATTTGTGAATATTTTTGGGGCAAATTTTTATGCTTTTTCTTTCTTTTTATGCAAGTAAATATAGTCTCATTTGTTATGAATCTTGTTTATATCTTATATAATTATATATGTATTAGTGTAGAGTATGTAAGTGTTTTAATAAATAAATAGTGGTTTAGAAAAAAATCCTATATATATTTTCAATAACTTTATTAACACTTTACATTGGTAATAACTTAATAATACGAACAAAACATGCCATTCATATCAAGAATAGCACAAAACATAATCTATACTTAAAGTATATTAAAAAAAAAAAGTTTCAGTATTATGTACCTACTAAGTCTGAGATTTATAAACGCTACTTTGATCTTGCGTAAACTTTACTGAGTAAACCTATAACTTTAATTATTTAATTTATATCAAAGTGAACGACCAATTTTCTGTGTTTTATTATTACAAACAGGCTTGCGCTTGACCTCAATCACAGTTGGCGGAAAGCGAAGATGAATCCGGCGATGGAAGGCCCAACAAATGCCTATTCACTCTTCTCTTAGTGGCTGCCATACGATCGTGGAAATATGCTCATTCGAATCATATTCCACTTCTTATTTCTTCACATTATGAATGTAGAAGCAAATCTTTAATCTTTAGCTTAACTGTGTGTTAGGTTTGAACTACAGTTTTGTAATAAAACTAGTCACTTTGTTTACTGAGAAACCTAACTGTTGTTATTTTCAAAACTTATAAAATCACATTATATTACCACGTCTAAAGATTATTAAAAATACCTCAGAAGCTGTCAAAAGGCATCTTTGCATAAAACATAATTTATAAAAAAAAGCAAGATTATAATCGAAGTTTCTACTACGAGTACCAGGCTTACATAAATGTAAAGACATCATCGTTCCACTATATTAATGATTACTATGTGTTCGCCGCGCACCATCAGTTGAGGCACGTGTCTGGTACACTCCCATACACCTCCTCCCAAAGGTGTCTCCGTGACGACAGGCACCGGGGATACTGTCGCCGCTGTACCTTTGGGGACCGGTGTACCTGCCGCAAGAATTCATAATAGATTAGAAAACAATACTCCAAAGCGCGCAATCATTTAGAATTCCATACGATGTTTGCCTGTGATATGAGGTAGGGTTATTGCCTGAACTGGGTCCCTGACAACAGTGTCAGAGTGACTTGCTCCGGCCTGTCGCGTTTCGAAATCGGCTCGTGTATATTTATATATCTTTTATACCTTTTGACGTAGTATACATTAGCTGGCATTACGAGGGCTACTATCAATGGATTCCTATTCTTTGATAGTCTCTCTCATAATACATACATACATATATAAATACATAAATATATAAAACATGAACATGATACACTACAAATGCAACTAAATTTAAAAGTATACATTACTTGCACAGAAGGAATGAAAAATAAAAATACTAACAACACGAACACGACAGTGCAAAAAGAAAAACACTTAATCTAATTTTCAAAAAAGAAAAATACACAAAAGAGAAGAAAATCTGAAAAATAAACAATAACCTATTCCACAATTCTCTCTTATGACATCATTTTCTCATGTTATCGTTGAATATATCGAGATCTCGACATAAAAATATACCGGCCAATCATCCTGCATAAGGGTGCATTGTGGCCTAAATACGATGAGTAATGTGGAGTTCAGAACAAGTTAAATTAAGATGCCCTAGGCACTTTAGTAGGCCGGGCAGTAGACTTGAGGGAGTCTGCTGCCCGGATGAGAGGGAGGCGGTGCGCAATGTCCGGCGCGCCGCCTGAGAGATAGGTGTTGAGAGGGTGGGCTCTTTACTCCTATCCCCCCCAGAGAGACAGCGTAAACAAGGCATTTCGCTCACCAGCAGTCTGGATGAATCTGGTTTCCCAGGCTCGTGTGGAGCGATTAGAGGGACGCCCCGGGGGTTTTTAGTCAGTAGGTGTCTCACACACCGGGGTCGCTGCCTTCACAGCGGCCCTGATGGTCCTATGTAGGATTATTCCCCGGGACACCAAAAAAAGGGCTCTTTAGTAGCCGCAGAAATGGTTATAAATGATAAAATTTTAGGACCTTCGAGAAGATTGTTAACAAGTTTGAAGAGAAACACTGAATCAAACATAACATAAATAGGCAGAATGTAATGAGATTAATGAAAAAGGATTACGATTACATTTTTCAATATTCATGTAATTACTTTTTACCCATCTATATTTTAAACACTAAGAAAGCACTCAAATTCATACATATTTCCTCCTCTCCTTAATGTTTAGAAGGGTTTTAATCATGATTACAGAGCAACTATATTAAAATTATGATTGTATTTTGTAATCGTAAATCATTAATCTGATTACATTTTATCCATCTCTATTCGATCTTCGGCTAAGCTACTCATGTGAAATTACTGTAACCGATCGCAATAATTTTATATTTTTTTATCAAAACAAGAAAAATTAAGACGCCGGATAAATCACTTTCAAAAAATATCATTAAAAGATTGATAGGTGGTTTTTGGTGGTAGGGCGCTTGCCCGAACGTCATGACCACAGTACACGAGTGTGAAGACCGTCATAGTGACTCGCTTCGGCCTGTCATGTTTCAAGATCAGCTTGTGTATATCCAGCAACTTATACACCTAGAGACCTTTAGTCATAGTATATGTGGGCTGACATGACGACGGAGACTATCAATGGATTTTTGTCCTTTGATGGTCGCTCTCGTTTTTGGATTGCACTGTACTTACCATCAGATGCACCGTGTTCAAATTGTCGAGTCAATGTAAAAAAAGGATTTCTGACTGTATTACACTATTCCAAGCTACTGCGTATCGAAGTACCTACAGATTATAACTTAAAAAATGCTCCTGTAATAATTTATTGCCTACGTCATTGCATTTAGGCAATAAGTCACTATATTCGACCTTCGAAACCTGACCACAAAGTAGTTAAAAACCCACAGCCATTAGTTGTTTACAAGCTTTCGATTAAGACCAAGGTAATGGTTAAGTAATTGTACAATTTTCCTAATATGTAGGTATGCAGTGGCGTGCACCCCATGGAAGCATAAAAACATTACCTTGTTCTAGTTATGCATTTGATAAATATTTTGAGTTAAAATCTGGTAATTTCCAGAATGGCAGTCTCAAAACACAAATTGAATTAAATTTTAAATAAATACATATGCGTATTAAAATTTCAAGTATAACAAGATGAAGAGGTTTGCACGTATAGAGCGAAGTAGCGTTCCAATCTCTCTGCCTACCACAATAGGGATTTGGTATAATGATAGATAGATAGATTTTCATTTTTCCCATATTGCGCTTATATCTATTATTGTAAAATTGTTCATGTTGGCTTAAACGGGGTTTATACATTGTTTATTTATTTATTTTAAAGGGAAACATACAGCAATATAAAAATGATAATAATATACACAAAAAATGTTACATAAGCCAGCAAAGTTTCCACAAAAATTAGTACAAAAATAAAAATCAAGCTAATAAATAACAATAAAAAAAATCAATCAAATATACATACATATATATGTTACATATAAATAGCACATTTAAATAAAAAAAAAGTACATTATAGAACAAAATTGAACTTAGGCTAATATTTTCTCTCTCACCATTCGTTTAAAGGGCCCAAAGGCACAGGACAGTATATCTATATCGCAAAAACGTTGTTGCCACCGTGGATGATATCTCATACCCAAACAAAGCCGGTGGAGATATATTTATGTCAAGGAAGTGTAGAAAATAATAACGCGTTACTAAAAGAGCGCGTGAAGGCCGCCTTACTCACCCAGACTCGGGGGAATTTTCCGTTTTTTGATGCCTTTCCGCTTCCAAATCTCCAAAACGTCGGTTAGGGCGAGGTTCCACTGCCTGTCGAATGCTACCAGGGTCGCGTGGAGCACGCCCCTTGTGCCCCTATCGTGACGCGTTATCACCTAGAACAAATTTGAAATTTTGACGGCCTGATAGCGCAGTTTGTAGTGACCCTACTTACGATGCTAAGGTCATGGGTTCGAGTGCCGGTAGTGGGAAACTTTTCTGTGATGAGCAGATTAGTTTGTCATGAGTCATGTTTGTATATATGTATTTAAGTATGTATATCTTTGTCTAGTACTCATAGTACAAGCGCAAGCTTAATTAGGGACTAGTTCAATGTGTGTAATTGTTAGTAAATATTATTATTATTATATTAAATACTGTACATATAATATACGAAAATGTTTTATTTCACCTCTTTAGTGTAAAATAGCTTTTTTTTAATACTGGCTCGACTAATTGCACCTGATTGAAAGAACAATGTAGACCAAGAACAGCCGTTATGTTCATGCCAGCCCGCTCTGTTGCATTAAGCTGACGGAGAACCCATTTCGCCATGTTTATATGTTTTTGTCTTTTATAATTTTTTGTATGTTATGTTTCTGAATTTTAAATTGTTATACGAGGCGAAATAAATATATTTCATTTCATATACCACGACAGAAGCTCTCCAGGTATATGATCAACTCATGCGAGGTGGTAGGGCGTCGGTGTCCGTCAGGATCGCGACCACAGTACATGGGTGTAAAGCCCGTCATAGTGACCAGTTTCGGCTTGTCGCGTTTCGGGATCAGCTTGTGTATATCCAGTAGCTCATATACCTAGAGACATTCAGTCGTGGTATATGTGAGCCGACATGACGATGTAGACTATCAATGGACTTTCATCCTTTGATAGTCGCTTTCGTTTTTGGACTACACTGTACTTACTATCAGGTACTCTGTAGTCACTATGTCGAGCCAGTGTAAAAAAAACTGGACGTACACTAGCTGATCTTGAAACGCGCTAAGCCGAAACAAGTCTTTACACTTGTATACTGTGGTCACGACCCAGTTCAGGCAATCGCCCTGCCGCCTCATTTGACAGTCGCTGCGATCATGTCGACCTGCACAACTCCTCTCACACTCGCCATGGCATGACAACGATAAAAGTTTTGAGCTAGTAGGACGATTGCCGTAACCGGATCGTGACCGCAATACACAAATGCATAGGCCGTCTTAGTGACTTGCTTCGGCCTGTCGCGTTATGGGATCATTTAGTGTATAATATACATAGTGTGTGTATTTCCAGTTGTATGACCGGTGGTCGTGGGTGTGGTTGTAGAAAGACACGGATTTTGGCGTTTTACTGTTTATTTGTACTTTACAGCACACCGAAATGCGACGCGCACGCACGTACTCCAGCCTTGGGTCTCGGTAGTCGACTGACTTAGCAAGCATCCCGTGCGCGCGCGCATCCACTTACCCCGCACGTCTCGTAACACCCTAACGACCCTTAAGGGCGACAATTACGTATTGGGCGGCGTCTACATGCTATAGTTGTTAATATATCTAGATACCTTCCGTCGTGGTATATCGGGGCCGACATAGCGATGGCACGTGTTACCTGATTTTTCTCCCTTGGCAATATTTGACGTTCTTGGATTATACTGTACCTTCCTTCAGGTGCAGAAGAGTTATACAGCTTAACTTTCTGTTCCACTTGTACAAAGATTGTTGACATATTCTTCTTTTGTTCCAGGATTTACATACGAGTGCAGTGTTTGACGTGTCGTATGTGCGACGGTCCACCTGATGTGTTCAAAGGAAACCCTGCCTTACAGCGCTCGCGCAAACTTGCTTTCATATTGGTAAGCGAAACCGGTTCCTAATCCTATACGTAGTTGTTAAGGAAATCAAGACACCATATTCCTCTCAATGATATTATTTCTACTAGCCAGTTTCGTCCCACGGCAGGGCAAAAACTTCCCTTCCCTTTTCCACTATATTTGTAGAATTCATTGGGTAAATACATTGAATTCAGCGCGCTTGTCCAATGCGGGCTGGCGGGTGTGCATTATGTACATAGAAAATGAATGCAGCAGCAATCTGCGTGCAACTCGCTATGCTATATACCTCAGTCGGGTTTTACGACACCTCAGAATGATAAAGAGGGAGGCACTATTATATTCACAATTCTCATAGAATCAACACTCTTACAAAGTGATATAATCTGGATGATTCCCATGGGTTTCACAAATATAGTTGGAAAAGCGAAGGCAAGCCATTGCCCTTTTTTTGATAAACCCGGGGAAAATCCTGTATAAAACCGTCGTGACCGCCCTGAAAGCTGCGGCCCTGCTGTGCTATACTCCTACTGGCTAAAAACCCCCGGAGTGTCGTTTCCTCATCACTGCTAACCGGGTCTGGGGGTCCATATTCGGTCCGGTGTGCGGAACGTCTGTAGAGGTCTTACGTCTGCGAAAGAGTGGTATAAATGATCCTATTATTCCTCTATATCCTCTACTCACCACGTAAGCGGTGTGCTCCATACCAGTAGCGTTCATTCCATGGATGCATCTAAGCATTGCATGCCCTTATGATAAAAAGTCAAGAATAAATTTCCTAAAGTTAAACAAAAAAAGAAACAATTTATATTCATATCTATTTTATATTCACGCCATATATCTTTTCTATGAAAGCAATGTAATATTTACTGTCATAATATAATATTCAAAGTAATTTCGCGAATTCTGCATACCCTGTCCAAATACCTCCACACCTCCTTAATGAGGCATTTGCCCTGCAGTGGGACGTGACTTGAGCGGCCTAAAATCAATTCTTAACGACCCCGACACGCCGCGACCTCCGAGTACGATCTCGGTTAGAAGCATCGCCTCCTTTTTTTTTCTTTTTTTTTTTTTGTTAACCCGTTGGCAATCCCTACGGACCGTCAGGGGAGCGGTGAGGGCCGCTCCCTCGGTGTGTCGGACCTGCCCCGACTAAAACTACCGGGGTGTTCCTTCTCCCGTCTGCCGGATGCTAAGGGCAAAGCCGAGCCATCTTCCTCGGCATCGCCTCCTAAGATAGCGTGAAGATATATGATGAATTTAATTGTTCAATAACATAATATATGTAAACCGTTATCATAATAATGTAATCGAAGCTCTCTGAATAAGTATTTCCTACAATTATCAGGCACTAAATAACGCTACAAGGGCGAGATACGATAAACATTTGAAAACTAAACAACAATTCAATCAGTTACGTGAGCGAGCGTAAACAAATATACAAACATGTCGGCCTTAGGGCTGATTCATACGCGCTACGAATTTATTTGCTTTCCAGAGAGATTTGAATTGATTGCCCCTGACAATTGAATTGGTTACACAAGTACACAAGTGTAAAGATCGTTATAATGATTCGCTTTGGCCTAATGCGTTTCGGGATTAGCTATCTATGTCCAGTAACTCATCATCTAGAGACCTTCAGTCGTGTTTCTGTGCGCCTATATTACAACGGAGACTCAATAGATTTTCGTCCTTTAATAGCCACTGTCCTTTTTGGACTACACTGCATCAGGTGCTCGTAGTCACTTTGTCGAGCCAGTGTACTACTCTGGCCTACTACAGGCCTACTCTTTGCGAGTCATCATCATCATCGGGGCCCTTCACGAAAATCAGCGCTGCAGGCTTTCTCTGTGGCTTTAGGGTGATGAAGGTCCCATTTTCGCCATGTTTATATGTTTTGTATTTTCTTTTGTTTCTGTCTGTTGTTTGTGTTGCTACATTTAAATTTCTGGTTTTTTGTTGGTTTGTGGCGAAATAAATACATTTCATTATTTTTTTTCATTTTCATTTTTTCATCAGCCTATTCACACCCATTGCTCAGCATACACCGTCATTCTTGCATGCATGTCAAGTATTTTATCTGTACCGTTGGCGCCCATGTTCTAACCAAGACCTTATAAATGTCATCGGTATACTTCGCAATGGGTCTCCCAACAGATCTTTGGTTTTAGGTCTTTGCGAACGTTTACAAGAAATTTTAAATTATGCACGTGTAAAATGGGTTTTACAATCTGCTTATCGTGACGGAAGGCCGTGTGACCTCGGCCGGGGCCGATTCAATTCGTAAGTGTCTCGCCAAGGTCCCGGAGCCGCATATAAACGTGCAAAACAACTCTGACAAACATTTCCAATTTTCCTTCTGCCTCTGCCATTGTTTCTTGTACGACATATCCTAGGGTTATTCGTTGCTATGTATTTATATTGGTACTAGTAGCCCCAACCTGTCTTCGTCCAGATATGATTATCACTCAGAACTGGCAGATTTTTAAACCTTCTTTTACCCTATTGTGGGCGGAATATAAAAAAAATGTTTTTATTGCGTGCCTACGACATAAAAAGAATTCAATATAAAATTTAATGTTTCTAATTTCAGTAGTTTAGGCTCTACGATGATGTCTGTCTTTTAAACAAGAACAAGTCTTTTGACAGATTGATTAGATATATTTTTGGATTATTATTTAAAGGCGGACGCTTGACCTCAATCACACCTGATAATAGGTAAGCGTGAGCACGATGATGGACTGTGTTCGCCCAAGGAATGCCTATTGCCTATTCAATCTTCTTTTAGAGGCTCCCCAGTCTTACGATCGTGGAAATATGCTTGCTACAAGCATATCTCACTCCTTAGCTGTTCACATAAAGAAATTAGAAGTGAATCGCTTCGTGCGGATATAAAGGACATCCACCACAAACGGATGGTATCTCTCAGGGCGTCTAGTGGTTTTATGATGAAATGGGGCTAGTGGAACTGGAGAATGTAGCCCCTGAGAACACTCTCCCTTGTGCAAAGTAGAAGAGTGCAAGGTAGGCGACTTTAAGTCGATGCTCATGTTCTGCATTTTAGTCTCCGTCAAAGTGGCTGACTGCTAGACTGCTAATAGCTTAGAATGTGTGGTATGAAGGTCTAAATGTCGAGCCCTAATTAAAAGCTTCTTAGCGCACAAATCCAGAGACCCGTTAAATGATTTAAAATGAATAATGTTCAACCAAATTGCCATATCAAGGTGTCGACTGAGGTCGTAGTAATTTTTTTTTCAAGTTGGCAGTGACAGCGCCGCGGTCCCTTCCTGGTTGAAAGTAGCTTTGAGCCAAGGTTAGAGCCGCGTCAGAGGGCACTGATCCGATAAAAATTCTGCTTACGTCATACCGGCAATTCATTCCACTTGCATGCATTAAAATTTTTATAAGCATATCGCTGTCTCATAGTTACTGTTAAAATAAATGTGTCTGGAGCAATTATTTGAATAAGAAAAGCGCGGTCTCTGAGTTAACTCGGCCGTCAGTCAGAGGATTGTAACTTCTAAACTATGTAAGATGACGATCCAAAAAAAAAAATGTTTGTAAAGTATCGTGTTACCAAAATCACGAAAGTTAGTCTGATGACTTGGAATTTGGTACTTGTACCGTGTTTCGATCTTAGATGAACTCAAATTTAAAGAGAGATTATCTTCAGCCGTGCAAACTAGAATTCTCAAATATTTTAGACACATTACTCTAAACCATCACACCATGGAACTAACCATTGTCCAGGGGCGGGTGGAGGAAGGCAAGCGGCCGATCACCTACGCGTAGGACAGGCTTGACAAAAGCTGCGACACGGACATCCATGGTCCAATGTTTCCATACCAATGATGACCGCAACAGGTGGTGTATCGTGAGACTATCATTATTCAAAGTTAATGCATAATGTTGATATGATGAAGAGAGAGGATGTACCATTGCTTTAGGTTTTGATTAGTGATGAAAATGCCCGGGAATTTTCCTAAAGTGCCCAATACTTGCTTGGGAATATTCCCGGGAATTTACGAAATGTTAGCGGAAGTGCTGGGCACTTTGGGAAAATTCCCGAGCATTTTCATCACTTGTTTAGATCTTCTTTTTTAAAAATGTGGCTTTTATAACTTAGGCCTTAAGAACTAGGGAATTATTTTAGCAAAACCTGCCCCTTATGGCAGAAATAGGGTTTTAGCATTACTAGAATAATGCTATCTATATTTCCATCATATGTCGTATAGTATGTCGGTGTAAAGCCTTTCAAAATGACTTGCTTACGCTTATCTTGTTTTGAGATCATCTCGAATATTTATACCTGTAGACGTACAGCCCTTCCGTTTGGCAACTGTCAATAAAACTATATAAATACAGTTCTTTTTAAATAATGCAATTAATGATAAAAACAACTAATTTTATAGACTTGGTATAAAAATCTATATTCTAGGCATTCTATAAATTTTTATTCAGAAGGGTCGCGGCTTTGAACAGACCATCCTAATGGGTTTCGACCCCTTGGACTACTATCATACGACGATTTATATCCTAAGAGAATTCACGACCTTCGGCATTGAGGAGAGCGACGCTAGTGGAAGGAGTAAAAAAAAATCGCTTGGTTGTGGCGACAGTGTAAGCGACTAAACAAACAGATCTTTAAATTTATCTCCAAGAGATAAATCTCATCTTGTGAAATTGTATATATTCGCTGAAGGCTAAGGGCGCTGGGCGTTAGTTACGTTACGTTACGCAACCTGCTATTTTCGACTTCAATGTATCCAATCTTCGATATTGTTGGCGATCGTGTACAATTTAATCTTATAAAGATAGCATCTATGTTGCCACTTCCGAATACTCGTGCCAGAGCTCTGGATCACATCGAATTAGATCGTGACGCCAAGGGAATTCAATGCTCGTACAATTTTCAGACATTGGGCTCCTACACTCGCCATTACATTAAACTTTAAAACAAATTTGAGAACTCACAAACCAACCTAATAGTCTACAGATACTGTCGCATGTATATTGGAATCAACTCTTGGATACATGGTTTATAAATCCGAAAAGAATGTAGATTAAAGATTAGAAATCCTAAGAATGTTTAAAGAAAAACCTTCTTCTGTTCAATATTTGATGTTGAAATCTGGCGACGTTTCCAAACCAAAACAAAAAGATAGGAGTTGCAAATCCATTCGAAGAAGGTAAGCGCACTGATGTATTACGTTACCAATTTTAGCTCGGAATGTTCTTTGACACAATTGACATGTCAGGTTACCGCCGACGCAGTTATACGATGTGACCACAGGTGGGCGGGCCTTAAATCAATCACGCTTTTCACCCTTTATCTTTGGTAACCCGGGAGAAATCCCTAATAGACCTAGGGGAGTGCTGAGGGCCGCTCCCCGGCGTGTCGGGCTTGCACCGACTAAAACCCCCGGGGTGTTCCACCTTTCGCCTACTGGCATCGAGGGCACGACTGCGGGGTCTCATGCTCAATGACTGGCTGGGCGTGCGGCCTTAAGTAGACCTCTACTCGCTTGTGGGTGCTGTATAGAGCCACCCCTCTCATGCCTCTGTGTTGTAGAGCGGCACGCGGGAACACATCGCGCGCCGCTCGCACCCTTGTTTCACGCTTTTCATCCTGCTCTAGTTTATTTAATCTTTATTGAATAATACAGCATGTAGACGCCGCCCGATACGCATTTGTGGTAAACGCCCTAAAGGTCGTTAGGGTGTTATGGGACGCGCGGGGTAAGAGGTGCGCGCGCGCAAGGTATGCTCTAGCAAAAGCAGTCGACTACCGATACCCGAGGCTAGAGTACGTGCATGTGCGTCGCAGTTCGGTGTGCCTTAAAGTGCAAATAAACAATAAAACGCCAAAATCCGTGTGTCCTCCCACCACACCCACGACCACCGGTCATAATATCTTAAAATGTTTGAAGATTATAGTGGGACATTTATCAGTACCAGCAACAATTGATGTCACTGCCAGTATGCCGTAACCTGATTCATAGTTTCATAGATTACTAAATCTCAAGCACATGATTGAGTTATCTCACGATGATTTCACTCAAAACAAGGCTTTACTATTATATATGCTTACTACATACTATACTATACGTTGTATCAGATATTCATTGTGGCAATATTTCAGGCCCGTTAAGTTTTTTATTTATATGATTTTCCTGTATAAATTAGAAAAGATATATTCATACCATATATTTGAAGTCTGATTTCTATAAATTATCAAAAGACAGTAACCGCTTTTCAACTCTATGTATGTTCTTTATATTTAACTAGCTGATCCGGCAAACGTTGTTTTGCTATATAAGTTATTGTAATATCTTCTAAGATGTGCATTGAAATTAAGTGATGTCAAAGACAATTTTGTTCACAATTAAATACTCTTAATCAACAACACATTTATTTGGATAAAGGTTAATATTATTACGTTGATACAACTCTTAACAAATAATGCATCAAATTTCGATCAAATTTGATTACCATAAAAACGGTTCTAGTGAGTTAATCTTAAAAGATAGACATATACTGTCGAGGACATTTTTTTAGATCATTTGAAGAGGAATAATTCTTTCATACATATATTTTTGGTATCTTGAACCGTTTTCGCAGCGCACGCAATGGAAGCCCTCAAGGATGAATAATTTTCCCCGTTTTTTTTTCACATTTTCCATTATTTCTTCGCTCCTAATAATTTCATCGTGATGTTATATACCCTAAAGCCTTCCTCGATAAATGGTCTATTCAACACAAAAAGAATTTTTCGATTCGAACCAGTAGTTCCTGAGATTAGCGCGTTCAAACAAACAAACAAACTCTTCAGCTTTATAATATTAGTATAGACTTCACTTTCAAATTCTTGAAAGTATCAGAGATTCCATTTATTCGTACTTACTGTGACACAATAAGGAAGAACATTGAAGCAATTGAGGCCTATAGGGAAGTGTCAATTGCATCTCGTTCATCAAGCGAAGCGTCACCCTTCGCACAAAATATAGAAGTCAGATAGGTAGAACTAATTACGATTTTGTGAACGGCGGCATCTCCAGCGAGTTTGGAATAATACATGCCTGATAAAAACTGTAAAACTTTCTTAAAATATTTTAGTTTACCACAAAAATGCAGTGCACCATCTGAGTTATTTTTGTTTATGCAATCGCATAACATTCGTGGTATCCATGAAATGTTCTGCTCAATACATGCATTTTCAATATTGTAATTGAATCGTTTTATCAGTATTATTAAACATAAATTAAGTAATGTTCCAATATATTTTTATTCTATAAACGTAATATTATCGCTTTAATAACCACAATTACTCATGAGTCAGCGTCTGCGACCAAGTGCGATATAAGGTATATTCTTAAAGGTTTCAACTTTGAGTCTTTCACTTCCTATTTTTAATGTAACTGGGGATTTTTGTGTTGAAATCTTTCTGAATCTCGATACTTTTTCCTTGTTTTATTGTTTTTTATATTTACCATTGTCAGTGAGATACATAGGGTATATGGACTGGGTAGGCAGAATTCGTATAATTAATTTGAACATTATATTATGATGGTAAATATTTTATTGCCTTCATAGGTTCATATTCAAAGATAGTAGGCGTGAAAATTGAATAATTGTGAATATAAATGGTTCTTTTTTTTGTTTTACTTTAAGCAATTTATTCCCAGACTTATTTATCATAAGGGCATGCAATCCTTGCATGCATCTATGGAATGAACGCTACTGACCATTGTTCCATTTCATATTTCGTTACCCATCTCTTTAACATAAAGATGTTTATCACTTTCTTCTCTCCTAAGCCGTTTCTATCGACAATATACTATATACTTATAGCTATCTCTATGATAATATAGTTTCCTACTTAAAACTGTCTATAAAATACTCGTAAAGCTTATTTGATTCTGATTTGATAATAATGTCTCCGAGTGCGGAGAAATGTATGACGTGGCATTAGAAGCGGCCCATCGCAAACTCTTCACTTTCACTCGTCGCTCGGCGGTTACGTTTCCAACGTTACGTGTCCACTGGGAGCCATCGCGTTGCGTAAATATTTAATCAGATATTGTAACTCTACATGGCTTTTTTAACCGTTACTCTTCAGTTGATTGTTCTAATTGATCTGAGAACTTAACATATAGGTACCAACCAGAGATGGGCAAAATGTAATCTGATTAATGATCAACGATTACAAAATGTAGGCGTAATTTTAATTTTCTTGATTAAATCCATTTCAAACATTAAGAAATCATAAATGTCTATACGATCTGTGATTTTGTAGTGTTTAAAACATAAATGAGCAAAATGCAATATTAATGGTAAAAAACGTAAAATGTAATCGTTAATCATTTTCATTAATATGATTACTTTTCGCCCATCTATGGTACCAACTAAAAACCAATCCGCTTGCTAGTAAATGCATCTGATTATAAAATGCATGTACATAGGCCCATTGTGTGTTAGGATAGTTTTGAGTTTATTATTAACAAGTATAACTGCTATTCCGGTATTGGTGTTTGTTTTTTAAATGATTTACAGGCTAACGCTTGACCTCAATCACACCCCGTAGTAGTTTATGATGAGGCCGATGATGAATTGCGTTTGTCCAATAAATTACTACTGTGGGAAAACAAACGCAGGGAGCATATTCAACTCCTGTCCTTTTCGCATGATGAAAGATGAAGCGAATATTTTAGTACGGATAATCCCTTACATAAAGATGGTATACCTAACGGCGTGTAGTGGTTTTGGAGTGAAATGGGAATGGCGGACTTAGAGAATAAAACTCTTGATCACACCTCCCAAAGTGCAGCTGGTAAAAGACTGCGAGACAGGCGACTTTAAGGGCTGTCGTCAACGGATGATCCACACGTTGACTGTATGGCCAACAAAGTCAGATACCAGCGTTGCCTGGTTTAGCAGCTGAGAGATTACAAGAAAGGACAAACTTACGAGTCTCCCTTCCATCATAGTCTAAAAATCAACATGGTCATGATCCTGTTGGAAGCCCTAGATGTCGTGAAATGAATTACGACACTGAAATGGCGATTGACAATGCACCTATCTAGGCGTACTATTAGTCGTTGGAGAAAGCCTCTCACGGAATAGTGGTCGAGGTATTACCAGAGATCTGTTTATAGTCCCGCTGTGAGATTGGCCACTGGTATTTATAAGGTTATGAGTAAAATAGGGGCAACATGCAGATCTTATCATTATAACTTCAAAATATATTTTCAAGAATTCTTAGAAATGCTGTACCATTAATTGCTCGTTTAGTAATTGTGAAAAGACGTGATTTTAAATAATCATTGAAGTATTAAATCGCCTAAATCAAGTTAATCGACAATTCAATAGAGAAGCTGAAGGACTTGTGCACAACGCTTTATTGTTTCGTTCCAGAGCATGACATTCCAATTTTCCTCGTTACATTATATTATGTACAATAGACGTAGCATAACAATTGCACCTCGAACGGAAGGAAAAATGAGTGTTTCGCAATACGGCTGAAGGTTCGCCCCGCACAGTGCGAAGCGAGCGCATCGAGATCTCAGTAGGAGATAAATATTTCCTAAATTGTGAAATAATTGAGCTATTTAAAGAAGAATACATCAACGATGAAAACTATTGTAAACCTAATGCTAACTTACATAATAGCAAGGTCAATGCTGAATTGGGTGGGGTCATTAAAATAACGGAGAAGATACAGAAGGCATAACAAAAAAATAGTCAACAATTTTATTTCAAAACAAATAATGTAATTGAAGAGCTAGTTGTGAAATAAAAAAGCCGTGTGCGTCGCATTTTTTATAAGTGCTTAATATATCTCGGCAATTTAGACAATTCAATCAGCTTATAGTTAATCCTTCAAACCTGTGCACACGATAACAAGCAAACGATAAAAGTTATTAAAATATCTGTGGCTCAATCTCATGATCCCATTTTTTTGTTCGAGTTTCTTGACATTTAAGACATTCGCGAGGCGCCGCGCCATTCCGTTCTATATGTGTATCAACGTAGGTTTTTTCGATCGTGACCTTGGTGATATTAAAATTAAGTGAAATCCTTGACGTCTACCGGTAATTCCTAAGGCCAGACATAATTTTGGAAGTTGGCTCACAGTTCAATGGCGCAGTTTGGAAAAATAATACTTTGCATTTTTATGGGTCAGTTAAATGGGTTATATTGAATTAATGTGACATTATTTTATTAATAAAGGTCACGATACGAATTCGGTGTTGTTCTCCTTACATTGACCTATAAATGGACAGTAATTTAAGTTAGTTTTCAAGAATCTTACTCACATTTAGATGATGGACATTCATTTTACCATAAATCAAATGTTGATAGAGGCATTTGAACTAACTTTGTTACAGACAATATATTGCAAAATAATGTCATATAAATCAGTAAAACTGATAACTGTAATGTTTCTATATATGTTTAATAGAACCGAGCGTGGGTGAAAGAGCAGGACACAATATACTGTACTAAACTGGAAAGTGCAGCGATGCCTCTGCTCATGCTGGATGTTGATACGCTAAAGAATTAAGAGCAATGGCAAAAGCCTGTGATTTTTGTATTCCAATCCTTTGAAATTTGCTTAAATTTCTTAAGTATATTGGCTTAAATTCATAACTCACACCATTACCTGACCTTGTATAATGTCAAAAAATCCCCAGGCGCAGTTTCCGCAGTGACCATTGACCGCTAGAGAAAGTAAACTGACTGTGCGACGAACATTCGGCCTTGACGAGGCCGTTTACCAGCACTCCCCACACAACACTCAACTTTACGTGACATTAAATTAAGTTCAATTTATGTTGCGAGTTATTGAAAAAAAAAATAAACGGCAAGCGATCATCAATTTTCAGCCTTATCCAGCTGCTTATAAAGAAGAAATTGGGGCAGTTGGTTTTGTCGTAGTATCTATTACAGTTGAGGCAGGCAGTATATCCGACGTTGCAGTGAAAGTGAACGGTGACGCGCGGCACGCGGAAGCGTACGGCAATAGCTAAGGTGAAGGTATGGTAATGCATTACTATTTACCAGTATTTGCTGGCACTGGTAATTCTAGGTAACACAACCATTCAATTACAGCGGTTGTTTTATATGCAGACGACTGTGATCGGAATAAAGTAGACAAAAGTCTACCAATAGCAAAATTATCTATTAGTACTTCATTGCAAGTTTTACAGGACCTATGCTTAACGAGTATTCTCAATTAAGTTACTGCAGTTATTAGTAAATCGCCAGGCAGTAGACTTGAGGGATTCTGCTGCCCGGATGAGAGGGAGGCGGTGCACGGTGTCCGGCGCGCCGCCTGATTGAGAGGTTTTGGAGAAGTGGATTTTGTATCCCCACCCCTCCAGCTCAGCATCAAAGAGATAGCCTCAACAAGGCCTTTTGTTGAATTTGGCTTCCCAGGCCCGAGTGGAGCAATCGGAGGGACACCCCGGGGGTTTTTAGTCAGTAAGAGTCTGACACACCGGGGTCGCTGCCCTCACAGCGTCCCTGATGGTCCTATGCAGGATTTTTCTCCCGGGATACAAAAAAAAAGTTATAAGTAAACCAAGTTCATTTTTTCCATCATACAACAATGCCAAAATTCTTAACTATTACGTCAACGTCTCGTGTGCTTTTTAAAACATTCAGAATCAATTTGAACGTAATTCAGCCGCATTTGGTTGATGGTTATGTCAAGTGAACCATATGCTACTGCCGAGAGTGTCGTAACATCGCGTAGGTGTTCACTCAAGTGCTAACAGAGGCATTCGGTGAGAGGTTCGGCAACTGTGCTCCAGATCCGGTACTCTCGATTTCGGCACAACGCTGCCACGGTCATGGACACCTCGCGCGACTGCTTTGTTGTGGTCGGTGGCACCATTCTTGTTTTTGTTGTCAACGATGGACTCCATCCGTTTTTATTCAATGCCATTCACTGCCATAAATATTCTCGAATGCTTTTGGATATTTAATTCTTTTGGCAAAAAAAAGGTTCTTTCTTTTTTAAGTAAAAAATCTTTCATCTAAATTCTTACATTCGTTTTTTATTATCATTTGTGCTTTATCTTTATTTTGCTTCTATACGAAATTTCGCTGTTATGATCATAAATGTATTAGTCACAAAGTAACATTAAGTTAATTAATTCCTTTGCGAATAATGTATACAGTCCTTATGTTTTTACAGAAAGGAATATAAAATAAGCAACGATTATTGAATACAAATTTATAATATTGTACAACCTTACATCATACGTTGTATAATTATCTAAAAATACGTAATATTCCGTTCTCTCACGAAGTTTGACTCACAGTACCAAAAAATGCATGATTCCACCTACATTCAAGCCGTGAGGCCGTGACTTCCGCACTTTTTTTTATCGGATGATGACCTTCGGCGGAAAAAAAAAACGTTATTGTGCATCTTATCAATATAGGAATATGTAATATAGCTCATAAAATAGAGTTCATAGATAAAGAAGTAAATTTTAGCGTAAGAAGTTTATGTAAATGTACACTTAAAATTATTTTATTTCTTTAATTATGCAATGCAATTTTGTTAGAAATAAACTATAAGAAAGTAAACATTTGTTTAAAATTATACATCTAAAACATACATCTGAATATATTAAAACTTATTTAACATTTATTTATTGTTTCCCAAAGTGGTCTATATCGACCTCCACGTGTTGACGACGTAGTACCAGAGATCCACGACAGTGGATCTCATTTAAGTAGGTGATGATTTTTATCTTTGCTTTCCATAAATGGGATAATCCACTAACTGAACTGAAAACGTAACAAATATACAGATTTTCACAAATTCAGTAGCGAATAAAATTATAATAGTTACTGGAAAGAGGTTTCAGTACGGTTACAAATTTTATAATAAAAAAGAACAAAACTGAACATCAGTAATCGAGGAGATTAGAGATTAAACCCAACTAAATTGATGCCAAATATTGAAAATTAATTATCAAAGCTTCAGGTTCATACCGCCCACTAAAAAACAAATAATACATACACTATACATTTTTATTCGGTTTCCTAATTTGAATTTCATAAATAAATCTATAAAACTTAACGAGGAAGGTAATGACTTTTCAAAAAAACTATTAGCTGAGCAGCAGGTCTATCCAAAACAAAAAACACGGCAAGATGTCTACGAAACCTATGATTTACATGAATACAAAGTGATACGTATTTGAGCAGATTAGCAGAAGAACAAATGATTGCTATATAGGCTTGATATGAAGTTATATGAAAAACTAATCACTTAAGGATATTGTATTTTACTAAATAACACCGGATAGTGATAAACTAGAACAAAAGAAGTAGAATAGCGTTTGTGCTTAACTGAATCAACGTGTGTGCGCCTAATGTCCTACAAATACACTTTCTTCCGAGGAATATGAAATTTGGCACGGCACGGTGACGACAATTGTGAAAAGACTATATCCTCTCATTGGTCTTCGCCGTTACAGTACTGCTCTGTCATCAGGTAAAATTGCAATTACTTTGAACAGATATTACGAACAGAAAAAATCAATTACTACTATCAAAAACTGGTCTTAATAGCAAGAAATGGATGTTTCAAAAAACATTCAATATTGTGCACCGCAGACAGTCAAGGAAGGAATGCTTTTCATCACAGCCGGAAATTTCAGCCGTGCATAAAGATCATCGATCGAAAAACAACCCGGAATTACATTATGACCTTTCATCGATCGCCGACAAGGGCAGGCCCTTTATCGAATGATAAAAAACGAGCAAACAACTTGATAATGTGATAATTTAACAGTCGCAAGGTCTCGGTCCTAACTCACTGGGTAAAGGTCGAGGTGGTTTATTTGGTTTTTATTTAGCCGATACGCGATAGATAGCCTTTAGATTTTTTCCGCAAGCAACTTTTGGTAGTAGCATTGACAATATATTTGATGGCCACCGTAAATTGGCGAACATTGTATAAACCAGTAACGGTAATGTTGCTTAAAAACTAAAAAAAAAAACAGAATTACGAAGTTCTTCCAAACCTTTCTTTCAAAGGACAAGAAACTTTAGCAGCGTAAACAGCAGCACATAGGAAAAATTTAACGTATTGAGAATAAAGGGCAAGAAATTCTGGTTGGAAGGATTTTATAAAACAAATACTATTTCTTACTTTACACCAATTCTAAATTTTTATTGACTCAATTTTAATAACACGAATTATTCACATGAATAAAACAGTACACATGTTGTAATGTTCAATTATGTAGTGACTTTTAGCTCGCACTTAAAAACACAAGCTCCGTAGCAGATAAAAACAAACAAAGTATAATGTAGACAGCTTTGATATAAAGAAAACTGTTTCAATACAAATCCTTAAATAGAACAAGGTCGTGGCCAAAAAATAAAATTGCGATAGACCTTGATTTGGCAGTAGCACTTTATAGTCACACAGTAGATTTAGCTTCGCCCTCAACGTTTTCTTTACCTGTCTTAATTTAACTATCACGTTCTTTGTCTGATACTAATTTATCGTCACCTCGTTCCACCTGCTCTCGTTCCGATATATTTAACGCAATGTAAACAAACTTAAAATATTCATAATTAGCATTAACCATATCAGCTGCTACGTAATTTTGCTATGAATAGGATGTTGCCATTTCTGCTTTAAATAAATTATTTATAAATGTAGATACATTTTCGTTCAATTGCCACTGTTAGATCTCTATACAACATTCGTCACCTAGCGCAATTCGTTTGTGTTTCTTACGGGGCCCAAATCCAATCGGGGCTCTCGGTACGCCATAATGTAAATAAGCGATATACAAACAACGTTACTCGAGTATTATGATATTAGTATCTTTGATTTATCGCAAAGAATTTTCTTCTTACCCTCAAATTAGAGTGTTTTAACGAAAAAATGCTTCATAGGATATTCTAATATGTTATCCTATTTAAATTAATGAAGGGTATTGTATAATGTGAATATAGTACATATTTTAATGTTATATATTCTATAAATACATATAAATGCTTATTCCATTAATTTCCTTTTAGAAATCCAACTAAAATCCATATATTTGGGTGATGTGGCGACAACGTCTCCTTTGTGCAGCAGAATATTGAAGTAGAATATAATAATTTTATTGATATGAGATCATGTATTTCAATTAATAAAAAATATTTGATTTTATATACAAACATCAAATTACATATCAGAGACAGTTGTATAAATAATGACACTGGAAAATTAAGTACTTTATGTGTAAATAAGACTTTCATTCCAGTAATCGTTTACGATTCGTGTAAGGCGATTAATTGTACGTGCACACAAAATGTATGTAATCAAGTAAATATTCACGCAGATGCAATAAAACCGTCCACATCCGGATAACCTTGCCATAGCCACGAACATATTCAACCTATGAGTTAATATAGCTCACGAAAACGTTTACATATTCAAGAAAAATTTTAAATGGCTAACAAGGAAATCGAGGATTTTACGATTTTGTTTAATTCTAGCGTTTATACAATCCAAACATAGTACATCTTAACTCCAAACTACTAAAACTACCACCAAGACGTTAAATCCTTAAATCAAACTTGAAGTAGTCCAAACTTATATACTGTTGTGCTTGAGCCTGTACCGTGCAGAGATTCTCGAAAAAAGAATTAGGAACTTATTTCACATCATCGTCAATCCTCTTTAGTGTGCTGCTTCATAAAGGCTTTTCGAAACGAGTTCCAATAACCCGTCTTCCGCTCTTCGCATCAAATTTTTGATAGCCACCTTTCACGAATTGTCGCTCTACCTTGCTGAATACGAATTGTCCTACGCTGCATTTGCCGATTAGTGGGGTAATACTTTCATTTATTCAGATTTTTGCATATAAAAGAACGGTTTTGCATGAAAACGCGGATGCCGCAATCTGGTTACCTACTTATTTAGCACAATTCAACTTTTGTCTGTGTAGAACTGCATTTCCATATGGACAAAAACTATACCAGATCAAATAAGTAGAAATAGTCCCCAAGACCATATTATTATCAGCAAAACATTAGATAACATTAAAATTGTGACAAGAAAGTGTACCTGATTACTTTAAATTGTTTAAATAATTAATATATAAGATATCAAAGATAGAATGTGCTTTAAGCTTCTATTCGATGTATATTATACTTGTAGCTCGATGAAGCTTTTTGAATTCAAATACGTTAACTCCAGATTTATATGATAAAAGCGATTATGCTTTAATTAATGAGCAATGGAATACAACATATTAAATAATTAACACAATAATATAAATATGTAAGAGAACTGTGTTTATATACTGAAACCAAATCCAGAATTATACCATTACTTTTAAGGTTCTTCTTACTAAGGGTCATCTAAAAGAACAAATAGTTGCCAAATAGCAGCGATGCCATCGGCATTTAGGATATCTCGGTATCTAAGACAGCGTAGTGCCATAAAAATATTCTCGGGTAAGTCCCGCGTAATATATGTTAAATACTAGTTTTAGTGCCAAAACACCTTTAAGAAACTTACAAATAATAGCATTCGCAAAACAAAACATTAATCAGGTGTATTCCATCACTTTTGGTGCTACTGATATAAATGAGAAATAGAGATCAATAAATTGAACCTTGGGAATATTACTGTAAATGGTAATTAGTCAAAATATAAATAAAACTGAACACATGCTGCCAAAGGCATTTCCAATAAGATATTGAGATTATGATGATTAAGGCGAATCAATAGCGACCCTGGTTTCAACGACAGATTTGACATTACTCAAAATTTAGAGGTCCCGTTTAGAGGCGACGGTGTTAGAGGCCATTTCTTAAGGTAAATCGTTAAAGTATGCTGTAGTTAGTGCATACCTTTTATTCAAATTCACCTTTCTGAAAGGCCAAATTCGGCGTAAAACACTTTATTATTGATATCAGAGTAACTAGGCTTAACAAAAATGTAGGAAATGGGTTATATTGCACCGCTGATAACTTTAGGCACAACAAACCAGTGCAAAGTGAATACAATGACAATATATTTTTGTTTTGTAATGTACACGTAATAAATTGATTCAATATACCTCGAAGACAAGCTCGCACACAGCTGGACCGACGTCGTTATCTCAATCAAAACAATATTATCAGTATTTTGTTGCGAAAAGTGCATCGAGCAGGAAGCGTGCGCTGGCCATGACAGTCCACGGCGAGGCCGGCCGACGCGGACCGCGCGACGCAAAAGCGTGCAATTTTTTAAATCTACCTTCATTACAGTAGAATGAGAAAATAAACAATTTTAATATTATCTTATTTGCTCATGCATACTTTTAATTTTTTTTTTTACACTGGCTCGACATTGTGACTACAGAGTACCTGATGGTAAGTATAGTGTAGTCCAAAAACGAAATCGACTATCAAAGGATGAAAATCCATTGATAGTCTACTTCGTCATGTCGGCCCACATATACCACGACTGAAGGTCTCTAGGTATATGAGCTACTGGATATACACAAGCTGATCCCGAAACGCGACAAGCCGTAACTGGTCACTATGACGGACTTTACACCCGTGTACTGTGGTCGCGATCCAGACGGGCACCGACGCCCTACGACCTCGCTGCTGCTCGTTTAGCACCACCCAGGAGTCACGTGTAGGGAAACTAGGGTAAAGCCTACGGACGCGAGCAGCATCGACTCCCAAAATACATATAATATTGTTACTTACTACAAAATAGTAATAAATGTAGAATTCCATAACTTATGGCAATTAAGATAATTACAAGTGGTAATTTTTGATTAGAGATTATTTTAGTTTCAATATTGGTAATTGGAGTATCTCTTCTTTAGTTTTAATGATAACTGATTTTGAAGACGAAATCGTGTATAGATCTACGATACAAGACATTCTACAACATACAGTCATGTGCAATGGCGGTGTGATGATTAAATATGTAACTTAAGATTAACTATTAGCAACATATAAGAGGAAAGTGGATATACAAGGATAAATAAAGATTGATTTATAAAGGATAACGCTTTTGACCATGTCTGTTTTCATAATGTTATCAAACGATACAAGTTTGTACCAGCACTTTGCCTTAAGAGATATTGTTTCTAATTTCAAGTGAGTGTTTAAAACTGATGCCATAAACAATTCGTAATCAAGCTTATAATGTAGAAACACAGGTATGAAATTGAAACTAGACTTGATACGGAAGGAAGAGATTCCACTTATTACGGCACAGGTTAGAATTAATAAATATATGCAACAAAATACAAATGAACATAAAATATTACAATTTATTTAACAAATCACTTTACATTCAGCATGCGATCTACTGACTGGTCATCTTCAAACGTAACCGCGCCATTATAAATACCTAAACTTTCACACAGTTGTCACGGTGCATTAGAAGCGTTGTCTCGACAGAGAGGTGCATGTAAATTGGCAAACTAAATGATTCAGCACATAAGAACATGATGGATGCAACGCGAATCTTTAACAACTTTCATCGGTTTTAATTGGCACGGATTTTTGCGCAGCCATTTCCACATAGCAAAGGTATTTTAATGTATTCCTTTCTTTGTAATTAATTATAAGATAAAGACACCAGTTTGTCTTTTCATTGCACACTGATTTTAGATCTAAGAAAATACAAATTATAGCATGTAGACGCCACCCGATACGTGCTTGTGTTAAACCCCTTGAAGGTCGTTAGAGTGTTACGGGACGCACGGGGTAAGGGGTGCGCGCGCGCAAGGGATGCTCTTGCTAATGCAGTCGATTACCGGGACCCAAGACTAGAGTACTTGTGAGTGCGTCGCAGTTCTGTGTGTCATAAAGTGCAATAAACTCTAAAACGCCAAAATCCGTGCCTTTCTACCAACTCACCCACGACCACCGGTCATAAAATAATATGAAGTCTTTTGGCCGGTGGCGGGAACACTCTCCATTTCGAAGACGGGCGTGGATTGTCGGGTTTAACGTCCACCGAGCACGTGGTCGCGTGCGCACCTCACCGCGTTCGTCAACAGACTGCCGGTTCTTGTAATATGGCCGCCCCTCCAGTGCTCGGTGTTCGTTTTGACATGTCTATTTTATGAGTTGGCAACACCGACGCCAAAGTACAAGCGCGCCGACACGGCCAATCCTGACATTCGCACGACCTCGTGCGAGTGTGGCACAGCCATGAAGTTCGGCGCTACTCCTCTCGATCTGCCAAATAATTAAGGATTATATTGACATAGCGTTCGGCTGTTCCTGACAGAATCTACTTTGTGATTTCGTAGCGTGGCCCGGGCGTGCGAGGCCCCTTCAACCAGCTAGTCACCTTGGCCCGGGCGTGCTGGGCCCTTCCGACCAATTATCCGTACGGCCCGGGCGTACTAGGCCCCTTCAACCGATAAATAATCATGGCCCGGGCGTACGAGGCCCCTTCGACCTATCAATATACGTGGCCCGGGCGTTCTAGGCCCCTTCGACCAATCAACAAGCATGGCCCGGGCGTACGAGGCCCCTTCGACCAATCAATATACGTGGCCCGGGCGTTCTAGGCCCCTTCGACCAATCAACAAGCATGGCCTGGGCGTACTGGGCCCTTTCAACCAGCCTATACCCATAGCACTTAGAATTTTGAGTCAGGAACATCAGGCACTCAATTAAATATTGTTCATTTCACTGTGTGGATATACGGGCATCGTCTTCTGAAGCCGAAAGAGTGCCAGAACTAGCAGTTATGGTCTCTTCGCTAGCTACAGAAGCTGTTTCAGTATCAGAGTCTGAAGACTGTATTTGGTCAACTTCATTTTCATCAACCGCCGACACGCCATCCTCATCATTGATCAGAGTTGTCGAGATATCTACTAGTCCTTCAAATCCCCTTGGTACCGCACGCAAGTTTTCGTGAGAGTACTTAAAAACGCGACTAGATCTGTTAATGCTCTTGAGTTCATAGCGATCGTTGTCTAAGACTTCTGTTATAACAAATGGTCCTTTAAATTTTCTAGCTAGCTTTGTCTGATTACGCTCACTACACTTGATGAAGACATAATCGCCCATTTCAAATGGTTTTACAGTAGCTCTGCCCCTATTGAAAAGCTGCTCTTGTGAACTAGCTGCTTCAAGGATCCTAGCTGACGTCATATTTCTAATACCATCCAGGTCGGCGCGCGAAGGGGTGTCTACGTTAGGAGCTATTTGGGACATCCCTAAGGACTGTGCACGTATGCCGAACATTAGCTCTGTCGGTGTGAAACCTGTCACCCTAGACCTTGTACTATTTAATGCTAACTGTACCTCGCCTAACTCGTCTCTCCAGATTTTATTGCTATCATTTTCTATAATAGTAAGCAAATTTTTCAAGGTGCGCATTATTCTTTCCACCTGCCCGTTGGCTCTAGCCGAGCCGGTTGCTATAAGGTGCAGTTCTATATTATGTTCAGCACAAAAGTCCTTGAATTCGGCACTAATGTAGCACCTCCCTTGATCTGCTATTATTCTCTTAGGTGACCCGAAGAGACACACAGCTTGCTTTAAGGCTTTTATCGCGCAAGCAGAGTCTAATGACTGTGTATACTCTAAGAGGACATACTTCGTGAATGCATCTATGATAACAGAAGCATATTCTTTTCTGTCACTTTTGCCGCTGAGCTTGCCAGTGATATCGATATGGATTGTATGCCAAGGCACTGCCACTTTGGGAATGGGGTGTAGTCTAATTGGTTGTGCTCCTGATATGCCTTTAGATGCTTTGCATACAATGCAGGAATCTATAAATTTGTGGACATTTTTCGACATTTGTGGGAACCAATATTGTTCATATAGTTTATCAAGAGTTTTATCATGACCCAGATGTTTTATTTCTGTATGTACATGATTTATAAGCGTCCACACTAAAGAACGGGGGACTATCGGAAGCCAACTACTTGATTTGTTTCTTTCTACTTTGCGGTACAAGATGCCTTCACGAACATCATAAGTGTTAGCCACTGCTTGAGGTAATTCGCCGTTTTCGTATTGTCTGATTAAACTTTGGATTTCCTGATCTCGTTTCTGCTCTACCTGTAACCAGCTACTGTGTAATTCTACAAAGTTTACGAACTTGCGCGTATCAATTGGTGCCACGTCGTGTTCTATGTCATCTATTGTAGAAGATGGTAAGGGATTCCTCGATAAAAAGTCAGCATGTGCCATATTACGTCCTTCCTTGTAAATAATGTCAAAGTCGTATGCTTGGAGGAACGCCCACCATCTGTGGACGCGCGGTGACAAATCGGTTTTGGCTTTAGAGGCTTTGAGAGAATTGCAGTCGGTGTATACTGTGAAGTGTTGGCCATAAAGATACTGACGAAAGTTTTCGACTGCACGTACTACCGCCAAAGTTTCCAACTCATACGAGTGGTACCTAGATTCTGCTTCGGTTGTACGACGGCTAAAATATGCTACTACATGTGGTACATTTTGTTCTTTTTGAATTAGAATTGCGCCGTAACCGTCGGAACTGGCATCGGTATGGAGTTCGACAGGTTTATCGGGGTCAAAAATTGTCAATACCGGTTCAGATGATAAAATTTGAACAATCTTCCTATGTGCTTCTGAATGCTCTTGTGTCCATGCTATGCGGCCTTTAAGTTTAGTCAAAGGATATAAGGGGCAGGCAATGCTAGCAAAGTTAGGTATAAAACGTCGGAAATATGAAGCTAAGCCTAAAAATTGTCTCACTTGTCTTGCTGTTTTGGGGAAAGGAGCTTCAAGAAGGGCTTTTACTTTTCCCGGGTTTGGTCTTACTTCACCCGCTCGTATGATGTATCCTAAATAATTAATTTCGGTTTTCATGAGCTTACATTTTGTTATTTTAAAAGAAAAGCCCGCTTCAGTGAGGGCTTCTAGTACAGTGTCGAGACGCTGTAGTCCTTCATCTACACTTGTTGAATAAGACAGAACGTCATCCATGTATGCCAACGCTATAGTATCTTTAAGAGATTTAAGAGCCTTATTGATGCAACGTTGGTACACGGAAGCCGCATTTCGTAAGCCGAATGGCATGGCCAGATATTCAAACTGACCTTCGGGTGTTACGAAAGCTGTCCGCTCAATTGACCTTGGACTGACTTTCACTTGGTGATAGCCCGCAGCCATGTCCAAGGAGCTGAAGAAATGGGCTCCATTTAAGCGGTCCACCTGCTCTTCTATCCTGGGTAGCGGATAATGCTCGGGGCGTGTATTGGCATTTAACTCCCTATAGTCAACGCATAACCTGTCTGTACCGTCCTTTTTCTTTACCAGCACGATTGGGCTTGCAAAAGGGGACGAGCTTTCCCTAATGATATTTGCATCCAAAAGCGAATGTACCTTTTCTCTTACAATAGCCTTTTCGGCTGGTGACATTTGATGGGGGCTCCTTTGTACGATTTTATGAGGGTCGATGAGATCAATATTCATTTCACCAGTTACGACCCTACGTGTGGGCATACCTTCTATAAAATACTGACTATACTTGCATAATATTTTGAACAGCCGTTCTTTATCCTCACCTACTAGGTCAGTGTCAATCAAGCTAAGCTCTAAATTACTAGCGACCTTACAAGTATTGATGCCGTTACGGGGGGAAAATTTAATACAGTCACTATTAATTTCTACATGAACCCCCTGATCTAAAATGTCTCTACCTATAAGCACCGACTCCGCTAACCTATGATCTGGTACCGCATGGAATAGTATGCTCACTGAAATACCCTGAATTAAGACGAGACTCAATATTTGAGTCGAGCACTTTATGTCTTCACCACCTATACCTGTCAAATATATCGTGTCTTTGCGTACGGGACCGGGGAGCAGTTCCACTAAGCTGTATTTGACCAATGAACATGCGGACCCACTGTCGAATAGAAATGAAATTGAGTTACCAGTCATCGTAAACAACGTACCTTTAACTGGCTTGCGTTCACAAACATTAACGCCTTTCTTAATCGATTGGTCCTTGTCCGCCTTATTATTCGGGCATACGTTGCTAAAGTGACCTGGTTTTTGACACGTGAAACACGTGACTGCCTTCTCCTTTTCAGGCACCCTTGTTACCGCGATAGCCTCTCGTCGCTTGCGACATTCTTCTATTTTGTGCCCTCGATGACCGCAGTAGTGACAGGAACCTCCAAATTTTAAATCGGCAATCGTTCGTGCCTTCTTTGAGCTAGAGGAATGCTCTTCATAGTCATCCAGCCGTCTTTTTAGAGATATTCCGCCAAGAGCACGACACAGTTGAGCTCTTGTTGTGATAGTATACGAATTCAGCTCCCTACGAATCATCGAGTTCCGTTGGCTAAGGACCGATATGACAAATCCGGTAATAGCTTCCTCAGTCATCTCTACTTTCGGTATGCTTTCAATGATATTCCACAAACGCATCGCTGCCTCAGAAGCTGCCTCTTGTGGTCTGATTTCGAACCTCATGACGTTGTCGAAGTAGTCTTGCATTAACATGGCCTTTCCAAACCTTGCCAGTAACAATTCTCTGATCTTAGGCCATTCTATTTCCGCACTCTTCAATTTAGTCAGGCAAGATGCAGCCCGGCCCTTCAGCGAGTTTATTAAAGCGAGTAACAGCTCAGTTCCACATAAATTCTGGCTGGTAACTATGATATCCGTGATTCTGCACCAACCTTCTATGTCTGCTTCTGCATCGTCTGGATCAAATTTGACCAACTGCGTAGAGTTATTTTGCGGCAGCGGTGTGTGGGTATTGCTGGAAGTTGCAGCTAGCAGTTTTGTCAAAATTGTCTCCATTCCTGTGAGTAACTCTTGGGTACTTGTGCTGGCATTTTGGTTTTCACGATTGGCTACTATCTCCGATGTATTTGACCCTTCAAATCCCACTTCTGATGAAGTCTTTTGGCCGGTGGCGGGAACACTCTCCATTTCGAAGGCGGGCGTGGATTGTCGGGTTTAACGTCCACCGAGCACGTGGTCGCGTGCGCACCTCACCGCGTTCGTCAACAGACTGCCGGTTCTTGTAATATGGCCGCCCCTCCAGTGCTCGGTGTTCGTTTTGACATGTCTATTTTATGAGTTGGCAACACCGACGCCAAAGTACAAGCGCGCCGACAAATATGTATTACTGTTTTGAAGCCTGAAGTAAACAAGTCGAATTTGATATATACAATTTTTCTAAAATATTATTATCAACCTGTTTCGTTCCAATGCGTGGCCCAGACTTTCTTTCCCTTTTCCACTACATGGGAAGGAGTTTGCGCATTAACCCACCACGCTTGTCTAATGCGGGTTGGCGGGTGTGCAGAGAAGATGCATGCAGCAGATTAGATACTAGCAATCTGCATGCAATTCGGGATGCTGTATACCTTACTCTGCTCTTACGCTCTTATAACACCTCTGTTTGCTGAAGAAGGTGGCACTATACTATAAAATATTAAATAATTAAATAAATAACCATTTTATTAATGTAACTAAAGTATATATACCACCTTTAAAATTAGCATTTAATGATAACATAAACAAAGTACATAATACAAGATTCACATATACTAGACCGGAAAATACGCGCGATAAAAATGCAACAACGTTGCATAACGCGGTCCGTTTCACAGTCCATTGCAATACAAATAAACGGATGACGGTGAGATGTCCACGTCATCACCGAGGCCATCCACATGACGGTGCCAGCTGGGGCCAGACGTCGACATTTAACATATCTCAAGTCAACTCTAGGTACAACCTGATTATAGAAATACTAGAATTACAGGAAGCGTCTCAGGGTCCCTTTGACCTAAACTACAGATCAAGTGAACTTTTCTTGAAATACTAAAAGGTTCGAAGTAAATCTAAGATTTGAATTACCTAGTGATACATAAAGGATTTATCAACATGCATCATGTCACTTAAACCAGAATAGAATTCATGCAAATATTAGTTTACAATAGAAATATAAATAAATACATTAAAATTGTATTTATCTCTTCCAGCAACAATTGCGATAGTACAAGTTTGAAAGATGGATTTCTAAATTCTTAATAAATGATTAAATACATCAATGACATATTCGTCTAATGTCAAGAGATTAATTGACCCGATATACGTCTTATGTTATCGTCATTATAAATTTATAATAAAACTGGACAAATCACAAACGCCAGAGGAAAGTTTTACGTCTTTGTTGGCCAACTATTAACCTGTTACAGCTTACATTCGAAATGGAAAGTAAAGTATATGAAGATGAAGAAAGTAAATGTCTCGAGCGCACGAACACACGTAATCCTGTACACAATGAAACAGCAAAAAATGTAACTATTACACGTAAAAGTTTTTTATAAATTGCAGAACAATGAAATTTTAAACCAAGTGATTTAGTATCTTGTTACTAACTATCAATATGTTAAATGTGATCGAACTTTTAATCAATATGAAGAGGATAAAATATTTGTTGTGGCATAAAGTCATCGTTGTATTAACTCGGACGGTGTATCAAGGCTCCAATGGAATAATACCGCCTAAAATAAATGTCACAAACAAGGCCTACTTTTGAATATTCAAGTTATGTTCGCTGGAAGTGTGACAGATTTTACTGCATAAAGAATCAACAATAAATCTGTGACGCATCTTAAATATTACGGAAATCAAGGGACACAACTCTTTGTGATCTCATCAGTGGAACCGCTGCGTATCTTTGAAGAAACTATAAAATAAAACCCCTGTAAAATAAGGAAGTAAAAATGCAATAGCACATTCCAGAAATAAACCGTTTGATGCGCATTTGCTTGGTGCATGAAACGCGATGACCTCGTGAATCATCCATTGCTGTCCGGAGATTACAAGCTATTATACTCTACTCCTAGATAGATCGATAATTAATTAAATATTTCACCACAACGGTGAAGAATCGATGTACTTAACTCTTTCTCTTCGTTATGTTTTGATCTTTCGACCTCCAAATGTAACCTCCCTACAATTTACAGCTCTCAGCCCGTATCCTACAGAAGTTCCATATTAGGTGACCTTACAATTCAGTTCCCCTTAACTACAATAACTATTGCCTTGAACTAGTTAGTGTAGCTGGATGGTACAAAAATTTAAACCAATTGTAAACGGTAATGAAAGCGGATTACATTATTAACAATTAGTTTACACTTAAATTGAGCAATTAAGAGGTTTCTGTCTGTTTAATCCTAGACCAGCGGGCTTCCTTATAGTCTTAAGGACAACTTATTAATCTGCATAATTAAGTCTACCTTGAAATATTTATAATAGTTTACGAATTTATATTGAAGATATTTTAGACAGAAATGTGTTCATAAGCCTTACGACACATTATTGAAAAAAAAATCCACATTAGCAAAGAATGTATCTTTTAACTGCTAGAAATGCCAGAAGGCAAATTTCAGAAACTTATTGAAAAATATGTTTCAGATCACTCGTGTGTCTTAGATAAAATACCACCAGTTGCAATATATTCAAGTGTTTTGTTGTACAATGTCCTCGTCTGCGACCATGCATCGACGAATGGTAGCAAATGAATCAGATACATACGCGTAGGTGGATGAGACGTAACAAATGATTATGTATGAACCATTTGTAAGCTCGTTCAATCAAAACATAATAGCTTTTATTTACAAGGAAGTGGGTACATCACAGGCGCCATTATTTCCCTTTGCTATGGTTAATTATGTTGACGATCTTGTTTTGTTTGTTCTTCATAAAGTTTATCGCTTAAATACCAACATAAGAGTTAAATACGATGACCTTGGAGCTGTCTAATGAGATATCTTTGTTACTATGACTAGAATAAAACACGTAAATTTGATTTGTTTTTTGTAATCGAATTTATATAGCCAGCAGTCGTCCGTCTCAAACGACGTGCGGGCAGCGACTGCGCTTCGCGTGCGCTCCGCAAGGCGGCCGTCGACAGGCGGAAGCGTGCGCTCTCGCACCCGCGCAAGGCTACGCTCATGACCTCGCACCGTCTTTGTCTAGCGCTATCTAGCGTCTGTTTACCCACGAGGCCGAATGCATCATACCTTTGCCTGCCGCGTACTGGAAAACTAAATGATCATTGAAACCATAAATTTGTGTTAGGGTACACGTTTCTTTTTGATGGGGAACCTTGTAGATAAATGGTGTGATAATGATTCAAATTATATAGGTGTGTTTCGACTGCGGGATTCCATTATGATTAAAGTTAAACTACAAAGGCTGAATTTAACTTTTTAACAAGGCCATTGGATGATGGTTATTGTAGTATACGTTTTAGTGTATTTGTATATTTGTTTACAGGTATGGCGCGATATAAATGATCGTGTCAGTTGTATGAAAGTGGGTCAGCTGTTGGTTAGATGTAAGTACATACGTATTCAGTTTGACTGAAAAACAAATTCCTCACTAGATTCGGCGACCAAGTGAAGTGTGTAAGATATCGGAAAAATAAATTAAAATACAAAATTATTACATTACATAAAGGAATTTAAGTGTTGCCTTATTATCCATATATTTTTACAAAAAACAACACGCATGCACGGACGCACTTACTACTTATTTTATTGTCTCTAAATGTTTTGTTGTTACTTTAAGTTATATATGTATAGTAGTAAATTCCTAGTTTGCTGTATTAATTACTTAAATTGTATATTAAACTGTTGGATTTTAAATACATTATATAAATAAATATATAGACAAAAACACATTGAAATTGATACATGGAAGTAACTTCCTGTGTAATTTTTCTATTAAACATACCAACCTATTTAAATTTCTTAAGCTAATTATCCAATTAATTGTAACACATTTTTTATAACGAAGGAAGAATACCGTAACACAATGCGAGGTTGTCGGATTGATGTAGTTTAACGAGAGTAATATGTATCCTTAATGTCATGCAGTCAGTCGGGCGTCGAAGCGTTTTTTTAACCATATATTTGAATGTAGATGGCCTTGTCGCTCGCTATCGGGGTGAACTGCTCGTGTGGACGCACCGCCTCTATTTCGTACATACGGCAAGCAAAACGAACAAAAACGCACCTGTTCTTGGCTATATACGAGCTTGTTACGATGATTTGAAAGGGAATCAAAATACGAAAAGATTTGAAGCAAAATACTAAAACAAGCTGCTAGGAACATTTTTCTCAGTCGAGTCGCAGCTGCCATAAAAAATGTTACCACCAATGGCAGCTCAACTTCTAACCTTAGGACACCCAACAACAAAGAAACTTTTAAATCAACAATTATTCAAAATTTCTTCAAATCTTACCTCAGCAGTATAATTAGATTTTAAATTGGCCTTTCAACAATTATGTTTCCACCTTTTTGCGGTAAAGAGCAAGGGCTCTACTACGCCCTAAGCAAAGAAATTATATGACCACGAAGTAATTACCAAGAATTAGTTTATTGGTGTTCTCAGATGCCCAAATTGTAAGCTGACATTATAAAAAAAAGATAGTTTCTACGGGCATGAACGTGATTTCGAAGAGAAAGAAAGAAGGCAAAAAAAAATTTGGCACTTTACATACAGCTCAAAAAGAAAAGCAAATAAATACCCTGTGCAGTGATGATACGCCAAAAAGAAGCCAACTCAGCACATGCTAGATGACCAGCTGAGCCACCCAGCGCTGAAAGCGTTAGCCTTGTGAGAAGCAGTTGGATGATGATAACGGATTGTGCCTTTAAGAAGAGTATCATAAGACGGCGTTGACCGACTCTTGGCGAATCTATAGTTGGCCTGGTCGACTTCTATATGCTATATTGTTTCTTCTATAGGTTGTTTCAGATTTTTTTGTTTTTGATGCGAGTGTTACGCGGAGTAATAGCCATAGCGGAGGAGGGAAATGATGCTATACGGTTCGTAGCCTTGTTCAGTTTTGTAGTGATGGATTGGTTCCCGAGAACGAACAATACAATGTCAATTTTGAGTGCAATTTAACAACCATTGGGACAGAATTATTTCATTTGTGCGCATCAATGACCACGTAAATGAGCAAAACAAAAAACATTCTGAAACACCCTATATAATTATATAAGATAAAAAGATACTGCAACAGTTTCCACTTTTTTTACTTCGGGAAAATCCTCATAAGACCGTTTCGTTCGCATATTGGAATGACAGCCTCATTTGTTCAAATTTTAAAATCACAATGTGACTGCTTCGGAACATTAAATTGAAAATGCGGTTCTTATAAACTTGTCCATAGCAGAACGTGTACATATATGTTTTGCTCATAATTAGATGTAATATAAAGATTTACCGAGGTTAGTCAAATAAGGGCATCACACGCTCACCGGTGAAATAAAACATTATGAGGAAACCCGCATTGCATCTAATAAGAAATTTCATGTATGTCGAGAACAGCGATCTGCTGCGTTACTGGTTACGTTAACCCACGGCATATTCGCGCAAAGTGGATATAACCAGTAATGTATCTTTGCTCCCTCCGTAAGAGATATAACGTGACGATTAGTTCAATAGGGAAACCTATTTTGTTTTTCATTCGTCCAAATACCACGCTTTTTCAAATCGAATATACTTTTAATTAAGTAACTGCTTTATTAAGATATTATGTAAAGCATTGCAAATTTATCAAGCTGTAATGGTCTCATATAAATAATGAACCGGTTTTTTGGTCACTTAAGCAAAACTGGAAGTAAAATAGATAGTAGAGCAAATTTTTTGAAACACGCTCTAGTAAACGATTTGATATATCTCATAATCGTTGCAATAGTAATATCAATGGTTTTGCATCGCAGGGTAAGCCGGTGGAGCTTCCCGGGGCCCAGACGTGCGTGGTTCCGGGGAAATGCCAGAAGAGGCCAGCTTTAACTGGGAAATTATTAATTTGACATTACTTACCAATGTAAGTTAATACGCTTATCGACTTTTATATGTCTAAAAAGGTAAACAAACATGTTGTTTCAAAGTTGGCATGTGTTCACTCTAGCATGAGTGAGGACATCCGAGGTATAAACTAATTTCAGTTGAAATGACACATTAAAATATTAATTGTAAATATCACAGACGTGAAGTTTACTGGAAAAATATAATAGTGCCTCCCTCTTTATCATGTCATAAGAGTGTAAGAGACTTTTTTTTTAACCCGGGGGAAATCCCTAACGGACCTCAGGGGGCGATGAGGGTTGCCCCCGGTGTGTCGGACTTGCACCGACTAAAACCCCCGGGGTGTTCCGTCTCCCGCCTGCCGAATACCAAGGGGAAGGCTGAGCCATCTTCCTCGGCAGCCGGCGACGTCTAGCCTTCTGCAGGCCCCACCTTCTTGGCAGGGAGTGGCTAAATAGTCGCCACCCCCTGCGTACACCTAACACATTTGGCAGGGAGAGTGGTGTAAGAAATGTCACCCTCCCCTCATCTCCTTAATTTGTCATTGAAACGGTGTGCGGGAACACATCACACACCGCTCACGCCTGGATCTGTGCGACGCGTTCCCTCAAGTGCGCCGCCCGGCGTTTGCCCTATTATGGAGGAAGGCCTCTGGCGAAGGCCCTCCTCCGGCGTCCTGTCCGAGCTGGGCGGCGGATTGGGTTATCGGGGGTGGCAATAGCCTCCCGATCCCGCTCCGCCGCTTCCTTCACCTGCATAGTCTCCTCCGTGAAGGAGAGGACCGCCTGCCATGCCCTGTCACTACCGACCATCGCGCGAGCGAGTGCCGGTAGTGACATGTCACCACCCACCACCCTGAAGAGTGTAAGAGCCTGCTAAGATGTACACTATACTGAATTGCACTCAAATCGCTGCTGCAGGCATTGTCTCCGTACGTAGCGCACACTACGGATTGACGCATTGGACAAGCGTGCTAGTATAAATGTCTAAATCCCTTTCCATGGATTCCACAAACACAGTGGAAAAAGGAAGGGATGCCTTTGCCATGCAGTGAGACTATACTGGCTAATAATAATAATCACAAACGTTAAATTCCTCCGAATATACATGGAAATGTTATAACTTCATCCTAAGCACACCTAGGCTTTTTACCTTAGCTTTTCCGTAGGCTTTACCCTAGTTTCCCTACACGTGACTTCTGGGTGGTGCTAAACGAGCAGGAGCGAGGTGGTAGGGCGTCGGCGCCCGTCTGGATCGCGACCACAGTACATGGGTGTAAAGCCCGTCATAGTGACTAGTTCCGGCTTGTCGCGTTTCGGTATCAGCTTGTGTATGTCCAGTAGCTCATATACCTAGAGACCTTCAGTTGCGGTATATGTGGGCCGACATGACGATGTGCACTATCAATGGATATTCATCCTTTGATAGTCGCTTTCGTTTTTGGACTACACTGTACTTACCATCAGGTACTCTGTAGTCACTATGTCGAGCCAGTGTAAAAAAAAAAAAACTTAGCCCGCTGCTGAACACAGACGTCTTCTAATGAGCACCACTGAGCGCGGTCTTCGTCTCTTCGCTTCCATTCTTTTCTGCCTACCCATCGGGAGTCGTCGCTAGAACTTGCCAGAGACCTCACGCTTGTTTGCCGATTTACGGTCTCTATTCAAGAACCCGTCTGCTCCAACGATTATTGATTCTTCGGCATGAGGCCTGCCCACTGCAACTTCGGCTTGCTAATACGGAGAGCTATGTCGATAAATTTGTTTCTCTGACGGATAACCTCATTCCAGGTTTTGTCTTTCAGAGAAATGCCCAACATTAGCTTACTTAACAATACATATATGTATACGAATATGTCATTCATTAAACAGCTTGAATTTGTACAACAATTCAACTGTTTATTTGTTTTCAACTGTGTAATTCATACATTTTATAATAGTCTAATTACCTTTCAATATTTATTTAACTTACCGGTCATCTATACTAATATTATAAAGCTGAAGAGTTTGTTTGTTTGTTTGTTTGTTTGTTTGAACGCGCTAATCTCAAGAACTACTGGTTCGAATTGAAAAATTCTTTTTGAGTTGAATAGACCATTTATCGAGGAAGGCTTTAGGCTATATAACATCACGATGCAATTATTAGGAGCGAAGAAATAATGGAAAATGTGAAAAAAACGGGGAATATTATTCATCCTTGAGGGCTTCCATTGCGTGCGCTGCAAAAACGGTTCAAGATACCAAAAATATATATAAGAAAGAATTATTCCCCTTGAAATGATCTAAAAAAAATGTCCGTGACAGTATATGTCTATCTTTTAAGATTAAGTCACTAGAACCGTTTTTATGGTAAACAAATTTGGTCGAAATTAATGCATTATTTGTTAAGAGTTGTATTAACGTAATAATATTAATCTTTATCCAAATAAATGTGTTGTTGATTAAGAGTATTTAATTGTGAACAAAATTGTTTTTCACATCACTTAATTTCACTGAACATCTTAGAAGATATTACAAAACCTTATATAGCAAAACAACGTTTGCCGGATCAGCTAGTCATTTATAAATGTCAAAATATCGAAAAACGTAGAATGATTTGAGGAAAATTGGTTATTTGAAATGTTGACTTGGAATTGTTTTTATGCTTCATATTTTGCGTATCTCTGTAGGAAATACGAGGATTATCTTTAAGTAACAATGCTAATAAAATTAGATAAATTAATTTTGTTGAGTGTTTGTTTACATTTTTTGACAGCTAAGATAAAATTAACTATAGGTACCTTTTTTTTTTACTTGGGGAAAATCCTCATAGGACCGTCTCAAGTGCTCAGGGGGGTTGCGGAGCCGAGGTGTGTCGGACTCGTACCAACTAAAAACCCAAAGGTGACTACTTCTGCGCATTCGCGCCGCGCCCGCTGGGCACAAACTCGGAGGAAGAATTTTCCCCGACACTGCTCATTGTATTTAGGCAGAGCACGTCACAATGCTCTGTCTACTTCTCGAGGGTCGCTAACTAGACCACGACCCCAAAGGCATCAGGCAACCGGTCGTGGATCGACCGATCGGCTGGGACTGGTGTGCCGGGGCTGTTACCGGCACCCCGGTGTCTTTTTCAATCGGCCTTCTCCCGCTCTCGCTCTGCGGCCTCCTTCTGGGACATGACATCCTCACAGAAGGAGAACTATACATACCTAGAAGTACGTGTACCAGCATTTAATCTCGTCTCTAAGCAATCACCGCCGTTCTAAGTCGATAATTTCAAAAAGTACAAAAAAAAATTAAAAGCCAGAGATAAATGTATACACAACCACTTATATCATAGCATCTAATACATTTAAAATGTGCATAATATTTATAAATTTACTTTTCATCGCGTCTGTTACATACACAAACAAGTTACTTATGCGTGTTTTCTAGATAAGTTATACGGAAAAAAATATTGAGATATTACATGAGAAATAATCACAAAAATATTTAACATCAGTAGTGTGCCTTATATACCAGCATAAAAGCGCTGCTTAAGTGCCTGCAGAAAAAAAAAATGTTTCTCAAATTCTTAACTTTCAGGATCTTCATAATCAAGAATTTCTCCTAGAAATAGTAGGGTAAAGGTTTCCTTTATCCCATATTTAATTTTTTCTTTAATGTGTAGAGATAAAGTAGAGATAGCCAGCATATATGTATAAAATAATATTTCAAGAACTACTCCATTCCTTTAATAGAAGCACATATGGGCGTCTATTTAAATCTGCAGCATATTTCGAGCCAAAAGCGTCAAGGTAAAAGGCAAACCTAAAAAGACTAATCATAGCTAAATTGGTTAATTGTGTTCTAGGAAGTGTCGTGTCCTATTCGTCCTAGTAGGCCCTTATATACATACATACGTTCTTAATCCACACAAACATACATACACATAAAAGAAAATGGCCGTGAAACAAATGACATGGCAGCAAGGTTCCTTACGTAGGGTCAGCGTAAAAATCATAAAATGTTTACCAGAAATAAATTTCAAAAATTTGATAATATCATCACGCTATGTCTCTCACAACACATCCAGTTACTTATAAACCTAAAGGCCATCAGTCGTGGTATATGTGGGCCGACATGACGCCGGAGACTATCGATGTATATTCATCTCGTTTTTGGACTACACTTTATTTACTATCTGGTGCACTGTAGTCATTATTTCGAGCCAGTGTTAATAACATACCACGCATCATAAAGTAGTACTAGCATATTAAAAAAAAAATTGAACTTCTAATCGTGATTTAAAAGATATTTTATAGCATGTTGACGCCGCCCGATACGTAATTGTCGCCCTAAGGGTCGTTAGGGTGTTACGAGACGTGCGGGGTAAGAGGATGAACGCGCGCACGTCTCTAGCAAGTCAGTCGACTACCGAGACCCAAGGCGGGAGTACGTGCGTGTACGTCGCAGGTCGGTGTGCCTTAAAGTGCAAATAAACTGTAAAACGCCAAATTCGTGTCTTCCTAAAACCACACCCACGACCACCGGTCATAACTTACATTTATAAGATGTTAGTAATATGATATAAATAACACACAAATTATATTTTGAAAAACAAATAGAAAAAATATTCAAATTTTACAATAACAAGGTGCGAATCGATTACTATAAAAATAATAATTTATTTTTATCGATTCGTTCCTTCAGTCATAGTTTTGGATTAAACATTTACAATTTTACGTCACTTCATTCTAAACCAAAACCGCACTCAACCTTGAACTATACACAATACAAAATAAATATTTTATTTATTGACTATTTTAAAAATATTTAAAGTAAACGTTTGTACTATGTCTCCTTTACACGCTATAATGGCTAAAAAATCTGTTTACACACAGTTACTCGCAGTGTGTCTTTAATTCAACTAATTTAAATGTGACACCTTAGAGTGAGTTTATAAATGATACACATTTTTGGGATGAATATAAGTGAAAAGACATTATATGGAATTTTATGTTTTCTAAGCGTTCCAGGAGCAATGGCGTACATCCCATTGAGGCATAATAAAACATTACCTTGTTATATTTGCACATATAATATATATATATATTGATTTAAAATTTGATCCAATTTGGATTCTGAGACTTCTATTCTGACAACTACCAGACTTTAAGTTAATGTATTTATTAAATGCCCATGTAGAAAAAAAATATGATTTTTATGCTTTTAAACGATGCACGTCACTGTTCAGAATATACAGTAACCAAAAACACGAAACAATTAGTGTTTTTTTTTTAATTACACACAGGCTAATGCTTGGCTTCACACCTGATGGAAAGTGATAATGAAGGCAATGATGGAACGCGCTCACCAAACGAAAACTGATTCACTTAATAAAAGAATCCCATATCATACGAAGCTGGATAAAACAGACGTTGGTAGCGAATTGCACTCTATGACGATATGTAAACTAATAAAAAATATTTTTTACAAATCACGCTTGTGCCAGTCAACTAAGGCAAATTTCTTAAACGACAAATAATATATTGACCGATAACGTTGGTTTTATTTTTAGCAAGAGTGTAAAGGTGTCTTTATAAATCACAAGTTTAAATCACATGAATAGAATTGCATCATTTAGATTTTTAAGTTATTGTTTTCTTAAACCGCTTTATCATAATGCCAGAATGGTTTTGGCAGGTTGATTTTCTAGGAATACAATACATTCTTACGTCGAATTCAAGGCCATGACAGAAATTAAAAACACAAATAGGTTTAAGCAAATAATGGATAATATTTCAGATGTTATTTTGCCTTTCAACTTGGATGATATCTCATGTTTTAGTACAGAATTTTACACTTAGACATTAATACCATTTTGTTGTCAATAAGCGTTAATATTACGCTACAAACGGCCTGTTTTTCATAAACCTTGAAACTTAAAACCCAATTGTAAACTGTAATTTGACAATTATAGATTCAGGGCTGAACATAAATAAGCCCGCAAATAGACCAGATAACTCAATTCTTTCAATTAATTCTCTTGACCATTTAAAAGCAGTTAACAAAACCTAATTGATTTTTTTCAACAAAGCATGACGGAGATCTGTCGTAACTGTACAGACTTTTGGACAGATCCATGCCTTTTCATTTGGGCTAGACATATTTGCCGTAGAACCACTAAGAGTTAGAGCAGACATAGTGACTTGGCAAACGTAATATAGGATGCCTTTGAGTTTGGTGGATTAAAAATATGCTAAAAATTGACTGGCGATTAATGGATAAGGAGATCCTAAGATCGGGTTTCGTAGTGTACCTTGGCAGAAAATATGTCCAGCAGTGATCAAATGCTGGATAATTTTGAATGTAATCATAATTATTATCAGCCCACTTTAAGCCCCTCGTAATCGCCATTGAGCCCAATTTTCACATAAAATCATTGCGTGTAAACTTTTGTAAATTCTACGTTACTATAGGGCATGGGTCTGCAACCTTTTCTTATATAAGGGCCACAAATATTATGAATATATTGGTGCGGGCCACATTTCATCTAAATTTTTTTTTTTTTATTTTTAACCACATTTATTGTTACTCTCATTTTACTGACTATGATCGCTTGAACTGAATTTTCGGCTTATAAAACAATGAAATAGAAACTTATTTTTATAAGTGTTTCTAATTTATTGTCTGCGGTGCGGCGCTCTGTGGAACCGCTCTTACTTGTGCGGGCCGCACCGCAGTGGCTTACGGGACGCATGCGGCCCGCGGGCCGCTAGTTGTCGACCCCTGCCATAGGGCATCCCACACTTTGTTAATTGATTCACGGTGTCCACTCAAGAGACTGCCTACGCCAGTAATCATCCGTTGTTCGATGTATGTGGTCCACCACAACTTGGAGCTAAGATAAAATAATAAATAAATAAAATAATACTTTCTTTGCTGTCCGTACAGACACGTGCAACACGCATGCCGTAATGACAGTGTTTGTCTGTGACAGACGGCGACCTTCATGGGCTCCGTTCCTATGAATATTTTTATCAAAGGGCCCACGCTTTGCCCACACGTGGCTCACTGCTATGCATCTAGTTGGACTAGATAATATTTTGTTAATGACACACCTATTATACCAGTTTGATGGTTACTTTCACTTCCATTCTTAAGGCTACTGCACACGCAACGTTAATACCCAACAGGCATACCAAACCAGAGGATAGTGGACTATGATCATCTAAATGGAAAAAGGTAGCAATAAGAATAAATGTAAAAATAAGTGATACTGACTATTCAACACATAATAACACGTTCAGCGACACGTAACCCAAATATGGGATATAAACCATGGAAATAGTACATGATATATCCAATTTTTTCAGCTTTCTTCTGGCATCACCGCTGATAGAATGTTATTTTACCTAAATTCTGGCATCATTTGAAACTGTTTGAAGCGCTAATGATAATTCCCCTGTTTCCTTGGTAATTATCAGAAAAGGCCTCGTGGAAACTATTTCGGCAATGGCCCGGCCATCAGTCAACGCGCCGGCGAGCGCGGCTTCCGCGTTGGCCCTAGTCCAGCGTTGCACAAAGGATTGCATTAAAGGGCCGGAGTTATGACACCCGAATCTAAACACGGAATGCGCCAGTAAATCTGCACTCAGTGTGCTTACTCAAAAACATCCACCTAAACTAAATATCCATCTTGCCTTGAAGAAGTTTACCGAGCCGATTAATCCACCACCATCCAGAATAGTAAAATAAATAAATAGTACGATATTACCCTTTAAAGGTGAACCTAACGTGACCAGTAACACAACAGATTGCTGTTCTCAGCGTATTACACATTAAATTGTTGTTAAATGGCATTCAAAATTCTTTACAATGTTTATTTCCTCAGTGCGAATGTGGTGCCAAAGCGAAGTAATTTTAAATTCGCTAACAAAATAAATCCACCGCCAATCAGAAAAACAGGATCTAATGAAACTAACTGGAATGATTCTGGTAGCATCTCTTATTAAAACATTATGCTATAAATACAAGTTAAATAAATAATTATGTGAAGAAATCAACATATTAAAATAACCACACATTCTTACAAGCCAAATAATCATCGAAAGTGAGAGCTCCGAAATGATCTGATATTTGGTTATATCTTATTTGTTTTTTTGCATATGATATACTGTTATATGATCAACTGTGGTTGTCCTGTTTTAGGACGGTTTGTTTTATGCTCCACAGTGGATAGGCCGACACGACTGGCCGAATGTTTAAAGTCGTAAATGGACGAGTTTACGCCGAAATGATTTATTTTCCGCCGGAGCCAATAAAAACATGTATTGCACAAATAGGTACGTACGTACTATAGGTACGTATGTTTTAAAGCAAAATTTTACTATTACATGAACTTTTTTATCGTCTACGGGGAAACGTTTCTCCTCATTCACTTCTGGAGGAACGTAAATCCGATGCCTTTAATAGAACGCTTTTGACTAAAACATTTATGTAAGTTCATGTTTTGCCTTCAAAATTTAATTATGACTAAAACATTGGATAAAGAATACCATTTTCTGTTTAACGTAACATTATCTTTATCTAATAAATATGTGTTCTGACTATTCTGCGTATAAGTACTTCCCAACCTTCCGTAAATACATTTTAGAACTTAATTGAAATTTATCTGTTTTAAGGTTTAAATATATAATGTAAACCGATGCGAGTTTGCTTCTAGACCTGCATACAGGGTAACACTTGATTTCTATCAAACCTGACAGAGAAGAAAGATAACATGAGGCCCAAAATAGAACATTTGTCCAACAATTTTATATTATCTCTTAAAGACTTCTAAATCATAGGAAAATGGACACAGAGACCGTATTCTATCCTTTCACTATTCACAGTATGAATGAAGACGTCAATAATTTAATTGCTAATACAGAATTGAGCACATAACGCTACCGGCGTTTAATGGTTTTGTAAGGAAATCTGACTGATGCAATTACAGAATAAATCTCTACTGCATAATCTTCGTTGTTACATGACTATAATGAGAACAGAATGGAAACAAACGTAATAAACATACCTTGATTCTCAGGCGCTGGTCTACGCAGTCTTTTAGGGCGGATAAAGGTCCATCCATAGTCTGCAAGCGCGTAAGCACATTCTTGGCAATTTTTGGAGTTCGTGTCGGCAACGTACCTTTAAAAACTTAGTTTATTAATCAAAAGTACCCATCTAATGTTTAGTTATAATGTCTAAGGAATCTTTCGCCCTATTATTCCTAAATTAAACAGTTTGTAAAGAATATCTAAATATTTTATTAAGTGCTCATCTTAATTCTTATTTTTGTATGGTATACAATTATATCGGGGCTAAATTCTGTTACTTCGAGATATTAAAAAATGAGTGCAATTGATAATTTAAAGGTGCCCAAGTACGAATGGATCGTTTTGAGTAATTTCTTTTTGTACGCACGTCCCTTATAAAATATTGAACCGATTTTAATGACACTAGCGAATTTTTTAATACACATTTTCTAGATTTAAGCACGGGATACATCGATTAGCCGAGCAGATTCGGAGATATAGCTTAACAAGGATCACACAAATCATTATTAATATCGGATGTCACTATATTGAGAATTTATTTATAATCTGTGTTATAATAAAAGTTTTATTAAAATATCCAAATTAAACAATAATATTTAGAAAGGCCGATGTACTCAAATATTTTACCAATGGACTTGCATTAGCGAATAGAAAAATACGCAAGCGGAGTACGCCGACCTAGGAGTGCAATGCGATGCTCCCAACCTGGGGTCACCAGACTGACTCGGAGCGACGGCCGTGATAGCAAACTCACTTGTCAAATGACTCCTCAAGTTCAAGAACACGTGAAAGCAACGTAAATAGACAATAAAAGAACAGTCTACCTACACATCTTTTATTATTGTTCTAGTTATAAACATACACATTAGACTACCCATGTATGATCAAACAGATCTAGGGTTCAGAAAAATGATTTGATGATTTAGGTTAGTAGAATACTATACATTCACTGTTCCCATTATCTATAAGTGGCTGGGTACTGAGAAATTCGCCGGATGCCGAGGAAGATGACTCGGCTTTGCCCTTAGCATCCGGCAGACGGGAGAAAGAACCCCCCGGTGGTTTTAGTCGGGGCAGGTCCGACACACCGGGGGAGCGGCCCTCACCGCTCCTCTAACGGTCCGTAGGGATTTCCACCGGGTTATCAAAAAAAAAAAGGGTACTGAGGAATGGTGACCTAAATGTTATCCTATTGATCTGAGGACAAAAAAACTGTTGTGTTCGACATCTTCTAACTGGTCTGGACTTAGATCTCGAGAGGTGAAATTACGATGAAAAGTATGTGCTGCTACTGCTTCATCGACATAAATAATGGTTAAACGTCCAGATGTTGTATTACAATAATGTTGGTATTGTAAACTCTTCCATCACTATGTCGATAATTTTAATCGCCAATATTTGAATTTAATTTAATTTCTTCCACATCCGTCATAATATCAAATTTAATCTTGTAGACCTCTTTTAAACTGATTAGGAAATGCATATCCTATGTATCAGGCAGACTAATCTGTCCTATGCATCAGATATCAACGGCCTGAAGGCGAGTCAACGCCCTCCGCCCCCGCGTTATCAATCTGACATAGTTACAGCACCTGTTAAAATATCTGCTACTTCGCTTGCGTCATTCTATTAGCCTGGTAGCGACCCTGCATGCTTCTCGCGTGACGAAGACAGGCGAGCCTCCGTGTCATCATAAACACTAACTGCAAATCAATTAGCAGCTTTGGACCCTAATTACGATGAACTTGTAGACAGAGATGGGCAAAATGTAATCTGATTTATGATGAACGATTTCAAAATGTAGTCGTAATTTTAATTTTCTTGCTCTGTAATCATGATTAAATCCATTTAAAACATTAAGAAATGATAATAGTGTATACAATCTGGTGTTTTGTAGTGTTTAAAACATAAATGAGCAAAATACAGTCATATAAATGGTAAAAAACATAAAATGTAATCGTTAATCATTTTTATTAAGCTGATTACATTTTGCCCATCTATGCTTGTAGACTTATTGCAAATGACCTTAAGTGATACGAAATTGGTAATCGAGCACATCGACGTAAAATGATATCGTGGCTTTTTCATACCAATTGCACTCTGGTGGATGTTAAAAGAGCTTAAATTCCCTACCCACTTTACTCGTTGCTCTTTATTTGGTGGATATTCGATAAAAATCATATTTGGGTAAATTGCAAAAGGATATTCTATCCTTTATCGCATAGATTATATTAATATTAGAGCTTTCCAAGAATTTCAATAACGTGTCAGCTTGCAAATCGCTTTGCCTATCTTCCAACTTCCTATTTAGGATTCCAACGCAACTCTCATAACACCATTTATTTCACATTGCGCAATTTTGCTTACTCTCAAATGTAGTTCATATTTATTGTCATTATAAAAACCATATCTTATATAAGTCTTTTGATGCCTATAGCAAAACTTGTTGCGAGCCATTCAGGTGCTCAACGTGAAATTATCTTGTATTACAGCGCACATTAAGTCTAAAGATCATCTCAAGCAATAGTTTCATCTAACTGGTTAATCAAGGTTTATAAAAACACTGCGTCGTTGGATATTCCAATAAAAGTATCTAAATCATTTTTCATTTCATCACGATCTCGGATATCTGTCTTTTATTTTATATCTTTGACCATTATTTTCAACGGCATTTAATATACAGTGTAATAAAAAGAGTATTTTAATAAACGCATCCAATTCTTTAAATTAATTTTCACTACAAGCTCAGATAACTGTTATCTATTTTATATCTCATTCCAATGGTATTCCATAATTTCAATCCTTTTCATTCCGAGGCTAAGAAAGTCATCAATTAGTTCGGGTAGGTCAGAATCTATAAAACCGTTTTTAATATAGCATCATTCTCCTAATTTACTACAGTGTGTTCAAAAACACAATGCACGAAATATTTTGCAATAGGTTTGCTTTGTTAAATAATTGACGCTTTCATTCCGTGTGATATAAAGGTTCTGCGATCAACAAATGAAAATCAAACGTAAAAACCAATAATACCACAGAACTCGGCACGTTAATGAATACACTTTAACAACATTCATTATGAATTGCTACTTGTAATCATACAAGTTTGGCGATACTTATTTATTTAAGATTTCTGTAAGCGGTCAAACTTTCAAGGACTTGAAACCTTTTAATTTCAAAAGTATTTGAGTTATCATGTCTGTATTTGAAATGAAATGAAATGAAAAAGTATTTATTTCGCCACAAATATACAAAAAACATAAATTTAAATGTAGCATTACAAACAACACACAAATACAAAAGAAAATACAGAACATATTAACATGGCATAAATGGGCCCTTCATCAGCCTAAAGCCACAGAGGAAGTCTGCAGCGCTGATTTTCGTGAAGGGCCCCGGTCGTGTTACATCTTATAAGAATATATAATAAATATTATATTTTGATAAAAATAGTAAATTAATTTATAATTCTCCGTTTTTTTTTCCAAATACAGCTTCAATGTATCTTCTACCCACCCATTAGGGTGTAAAAGCCATAATTGTATACGCGTTTCGTGCTGTCGCTAATTAGAGCTCCTATTTCTCTCTTTATTCTTAAAGGTCAGCAACAGCACTATGGAAAGATTTTTAAACTTGCATTCGGTTATAGAATACAAAAGTTAATCTGTACTTTGGAGGAGCTATTTGTTACCTTTTGGTATAAAAATTTTGATTTCCTTTCTTGTTCCTATATTGAAAAGTCGTATTTGTTCGTTTTTAAGAGCTCGGCCGTATTACGATATTTTACGGCCCGAATTTTTTTTCATCACATTGCCTGCCAGACCTACTAAAATTATCACGTAGATTTTTGTCGCTAATGAGTGCGCTTTTACTATTCCAAAGGTAACATTTTTAAAAATAAAATATTGCACGACGAAAATTCTCAGTGAGTGCTGGGCCTTAAATTCAAACTGATGAATTCGTCAGTCATAGCAGTGACTAATTAGACTGACAGCGTAACTTATTGTCAAATGCTCGTCCCGTCCCCCCCTAAAAATAAAAGTGCATGCGTATGTTAAACGTAAGAAATGTATGCACGGCTGTTGGCTGAGGTACCAGGGCAGCATGATCAGCGAGCGGTGGCCGTTCGCGAATTACTTTCACTCGACTATCCCCGGGCGGTGACCGCCGCGCGAGGGGTCGACGCCCGGCGAGCGCGGGAACGCCGCGCCACATGAGTAAATAATCGCACAGAGCGTCAGCTTCATTCACTGCCTCAGAACGGTTACACTACTACAAGTAAACGTGGCGTGGAACGTGACGCACGCACCGAAATCCGTGTACGTTAGATAGGCCAATGCACAAGCTAGGATATGTGCGTTTTCGCCCCAAATTGTCAATTAAACAATATACTATATTTTTTATATAAGTACAAATGTAAGCTTATTTTGGGATTAGCTTAATATATGTCATACGTAAATGTTAATTTTAACTTAACTATTTATTATGTTAACTATTTATTATTATTTCAATACTAGCGATCTCAGTTCGATTTCGTTTAGAAGAAATTAATGTACTGATGTTTAATTTAAAATAAATTCATTATTCATATAAACTACCCGAAATACATGCGCTAAAATATGGTGAAAACTGCAATAAGATACATTACATATTTAAAAAAAAATAGCGAACAGACAGAAATAAGGACTTCAGTTAATATTACGTAAATATTAAAATAGTTTTAACATTTAGAAACACTTTTAAATCGTTTGTTTTAAGCGTTCATAAATCTAAGTAATGTTTTTTTAATTACAAACAGGCTTGCGCTTGATTTCAATCTCACCTGTTGGAAAATGATGATGAGGCTGATGATGGGGCGCGCTCACTCAGCAAATACCGATTCACTCCATGTTTGAAGATTCCCATGTTTCTGAAATTGAGCGTCAGAGCACATAAATAAATACTTTATCTAACTAAATTTCGCCCCTAGTAACAACCCTACCAAAGTAGTATACGTTTTGTATGCTTCTTATAAGCTGTCCCTCTGTAGCGCAGACTCTGCATGTTACTCTGTGTTCCGCACATCTCGCGCCGCCATTCAGAAAAAGCGCGCCATGTTTACACAGATGCGAGCCGAAATGCGTTCCGTTGCATCACTTCCGCTTACGTTCCGTTCCACGCGTTTCGATACCGTTCCGATTTAGTTTTATGCGTTATTTGTGCTGTTGCGTAATTGACCATCCGCTCCGTGATAACTGTCTTCACTTAATTCTATTAATAGACACGGTTTTATAAGTGCTTATAGAGTTACTGTGTATCGCACCTGTTAACAAGTTATTTATTTGTGTTCTAGTAATGAGGTAGTGCCTAGTGACTCCTTGCTCCCTCGCCATGGCCGGTTTATCGCGGCGCGTATTTCAGCAGGAGTTTAACACACCTTTGGCCGTAACTTTTCCTGTGACGAATTCAGAAGTCCTATGATGGATTTCGCCTAAAAAGGACCGTAACGATTCTCCTTAGCAAATCCAAAGTAGCGTCTACAAATCTCAGCCTGAGGGTATTAAATTTTTAATTTAATGCGTTTTTTAGACAACGATTATGTCAGCATGTTTAAAGCAGAGATAGTGCCGAGAATAAAGATGTATGCGGACGGCACGTCCAACGCAACGCGGAGATAAGATGTCTGCGAAGTAAAATGTTATCTTATTGTCTAATTCCGTTGTTAACGCCGTCAGATTGTTTTGTCTGTGATATAGCGCAATATCTCAACGTGATCTCTTAATCTGTAATTTTAGTCTGTGTTATTGTCATAGATGGGCAAAATTATTTTTTACATTAAATTAATAATTTTTTTTTTACATTTTTAAGGGCGGCCAGTGGTCAACACACTACAAGCCAATAAAAAAAATGCACATTAATGTGTTGCGCCGTTTAAGGCTATCACATCGTGCATCAAAAATATAAACAATACAACTTATAAAATAAACACATTAACAAATGAGAATAAAAAACAATGAAAGTGAAAACATAGGCAAATGAAAAATCATATCGACAACTACTGCGTGTCCCTCGACCACCCGATGATTTTCCTTTTAAAGACCGGTAGACTGTCAGCAAACACATCGACGGCACTCTCCAGTACGTTAAAGCCGCCATTTACCATTAATATGGCTGCATTTTGCTCATCTATGTTTTAAACACTACAGAATCCCAGATTGTATACACATTTACGATTTCTTAATGTTTTAAAATGATTTAATCATAATTGCAGAGCAAGAAAATTAAAATTACGACTACATTTTGTAATCGTTGATCATTAATCAGATTACATATTGCCCATCTCTGGTTGTTGTATGAATCGCATTTTTTTTTTTATTCTGACTCGTCTTTGTGGCCACACGATAAGCGAGGTACAGTGGTACCTGATGGTAAGTACAGTGTAGTCCAAAAACGAAAGCGACTATCAAAGGACGAAAATTCATTGATAGTCTACATCGTCATGTCGGCCCACATATACCACGACTGAAGGTCTCTAGGTATATGAGCTACTGGACATACACAAGCTAATCCCGAAACGCGACAAGCCGAAACTGGTCACTACGACGGGCTTTACACCCATGTACTGTGGTCGCGATCCAGACGGGCACCGACGCCCTACCACCTCGCTGCTGCTCGTTTAGCACCACCCAGAAGTCACGTGTAGAGAAACTAGGGTAAAGTCTACGGACGCGAGCAGCTTCGACTCCCAAAACGACGTGTTTACCTTGTTATTTGGGTTGATTTTGGTTCCGGACAGCAACAAGATGCCCGGAAGGCAAAATGCTGCGGGTAATCCGTAATTTTTCTGACGGCGTGGGGTGGTGGAGTGCGCGTCGCTTGGGTCGTTGGTTTTGACATTAATCAGAGACTACCGAATATCAAAAATTCGAACCTAACCAGGGCGTCAAGTGTGTAATGAACAAAATCATCCACATCATCATGAACATGAACAATCATGAACAGTATTCCACGCAGGGCATGATCTGGGCCTTCTACAATAAGTACAGTTAATTCAGCCAAATCACCTGAACAATTATTTTACACTATTTTTTTGCATAAATCTATACTAATATTATAAAGCTGAAGAGTTTGTTTGTTTGTTTCAACGCGCTAATCTCAGGAACTACTGGTTCGAATTGAAAAATTCTTTTTGTGTTGAATAGATCATTTGTCGAGGAAGGCTTTAGGCTATATAACATCACGATGCAATTATTAGGAGCGAAGAAATAATGGAAAATGTGAAAAAAACGGGCAAAATTATTCATCCTTGAGGGCTTCCATTCCATGCGCTGCGAAAACGGTTCAAGATACCAAAAATATATGTATGAAAGAATTATTCCTCTTAAAATGATCTAAAAAATGTCCACGACAGTATATGTCTATCTTTTAGGATTAGCTCACTAGAACCGTTTTTATGGTAATCAAATTTGGTCGAAATTAATGCATTATTTGTTAAGAGTTGTATCAACGTAATAATATTAATCTTTATCCAAATAAATGTATTGTTGATTATGAGTATTTAATTGTGAACAAAATTGTCTTTGACATCAATTAATTTCAATGAACATCTTAGAAGATATTACAATTTTAAAATAAATAACTAACTAAAATGCCCAAAATAAGTATTCCACGCGGACGAAGTCGCGGACACAGCTAGTAATAGATATGCGTTTTTAAACTAATATATTTTTAGTTGATCGTTCGTGTAAATAATTCGAGCACAGATTGCATGTAAAACAATTCAATTTCTTGAATTTTATACGGCAATCACTTTTAAATGTTCTCGAACAATATAATTTTCTGATGTATTTTTGTAATGTCATCGAGTCACCGATATGTCCCTATAGGGTTGGACAGGGTTTTGAAAACATATTGAATATTGTACCATCCGGGACAGGTTTAATATAATTAATAACACTGTACTCGTATATAATATTCGTTAACCAGTCAATGATCCCAATCGACTACATTTTCAAATTAATAAAAAAAACAGTACGCAATAACCTATTTTTATTCCATTTTATCATTTTTTATTACATTACCAGCACTTTAGTTAATTAAAAATAAGCAATTTTTTTTGTATTCATACATTAATTAATTGGGGTCAAAGAAAGGTTAAATAAAGAATTTAGTAATATAGTAAATAAGTAACTATGTCAGCCTAGTGGATTATGAACTGGTAACCAGTAATTAAGCTCGGAGAGGCCTTAGGTTCAAATCCTTGCGAGTACTTCTGTGTTAAAAATTAGGTACCGATTTAGACTCCACATGCGCGAAGGAAAACATCGCGAATAAACCCGCATGGCATTTAATAGAGATGTCATGTGTACTAGTGCTGTGAGAACGGCGATCAGCTGCGCCACTGGTCACGTTGGGCACGATATAAAAGCGGTAAGCGGATGCAACCTGTATATCTGCTCACCACCAAATGTCTATAGCGTGAATTGTATAGATTAAGACCATACATTTTCATCATTTAAAAAGTCATTGATGGAATAATATCCCCTTTTTAGCAACTTATTTTTTTTAAATTTACTAGTGATCAGTTGTGTGCATTCCATAGATGCATGAAAACATTGCATGCCCTTACGATAAATAAGTTTGGAATGAAGTGCTTAAAGTTATACAAAAAAAGGAGCCATTTATATTCATATCTATTCCATATTCATAATATAATATTCAAATTAATTCTGCCTACCCTGTCCAAATATCCTTTGCACGTCACTGCTAGTGATAACTCTAAGATGTCTAATACACGGACGGCCCCCATGATGACAAGTGGTTATCACCGCCTATGGACCACTGTAAAGCTAATGATCATAGATGGGCAAAATGTAATCAGATTAATGAAAATTATTAACGATTACATTTTACGTTTTTTACCATTTATATGACTGCATTTTGCTCATTTATGTTTTAAACACTTACAAAATCCCAGATTGTATACACATTTATGATTTCTTAATGTATTAATCATGATTCCAGAGCAAGATAATTAAAATTACGACTACATTTTGTAATCGTTGATCAGATTACATTTTGTCAATCTTTGGTAATGATGAACACTCCACTCGCCCTGAACAGGATATAACGTGATGATATATTATAATACATATTATTAAAATGAATATTATTATGGCTTTTTGAAAATATCAATTTCGTAACAGTTTTTACCAGCCTACAGATTATATTTTTATTTCAGTGATGGTGTAAAATATAGGATGACATTTCCGAGTGAACCTTTGGATGTGTCAACGACCGTGGTCCAGGGTGGGAGCGAGAGGCAAACATAGCTCCACTCTCGTGGAAAGCTATAAGGGAAAGCCTACCTATTTATACTACACTAGCTCTTGCTCGCTACTTCTCTCCCGCGGAATTTCCATCTTGCATGAGCACGGAATCATATACCGGGTGATTTTATAGACGACGGAGGATAATTGGCATTCGATTCTAAGATTGAAGAAGATGACGAATTGCTAAGGGACACCCTATATTAGGGGCAAGTGCGATAAATAGATCACGCGATCGTGCGAACGCTCCCTCGCGTTTTTAATGAATTAAGGGCGGCTTGCACTAACAAATTAAATCCAGTTTAGAGTTATATAAAATGCTATTTAGCGCTGATCTGTACTTATTGTCTTGCACTAAATCAAAATCTAGTTGTAACAACTCTTAAACTGAAATCATCATTAAGATGAAATCAAATCAATTCAATTAATTTTCGTTATATACAAGCTTAAACTAGATTAATTCGTTAGTGCAAGCTGCCCTTAATAATAATGAATTCTTACACGGGTGATTTTATACACGGAGTGATATTTCGGGATACAATGTGTACCTTCTAGCAACAATTAAACGTGTAAATAAAGATTTCCTCTAACAAATTATAAAGAGAAATTGATGTTCATCAATTGACGAGGATTGATCCCTAAAAAGAACGGATACTGTAGTGCCTATGGCGCACGATTAATTAGTAAGTGGATAAAGTTATTTTTACTTAATTTTAGGTAAAAAGGTTAATTGACTCGTTTTTCTTTCGCACTGTATCCTGGCTTAGGACAGGCAAAATGCCTCCTTAGCAATTAATTGTTATTCATTCTTGTGTGTAATTGTCCCTAAACATGTTGACTTTAATTAAATTTGTTTTAAAAGAAATATTAAAATTATTCGTACATGTTTTGAATTAAAATTAAACGCTAAATCACACATATATACGTGGTCGTGTTTAATAAGGAAATGTTACAATTATGATTGAGAATTGCAACAAAGTTAAATGAGAGGAATGCGGCGAAACGATATTTTAATTTCACTGCATAATATCAAATATCGAGGTAATTCTGGCTGAAAATGGTGACCACTTGGATCTTACCAGTATCAAAAGTAAGGGGTTGTCTCTAGAACATCCAGAGCAACCCAGCAGTGGCTGGCATGTGGCGATGTACCGCTGTACCGCTGTGTTGATTTTAAATGGATAACCGAGCAATTTAGGCAACTGCGCAGCGCTGTCAAGTGTCAATGAACAAAACTATATCAAAGTGTTCAAACTCGGTAGCAGCACCCATCTCAGAGGCCATTAGCTTCAGCCCACCTCCAGTCGATCAACAACCCACAAAAGCACTTTCTAAGCAACAGGATTGTCAGAGCGCGGATTGATCTCCCAGAAGACGTAATCTCAGCTCTAAATGTGACACAATTTAAAAATCACCTGGATACATACTATCTCGATCACAAAACGAAATAATTTAAAAAGTAAAATAGCAGGATGCTGGCACTTATCATTTGTATCAACTGCTTGCCTGATAATAAACATATATGGGCAAAATGTAATCAGATTAATAAAAATTATTACGATTATTTTACATTTTTTACCATTTATATGTCTGCATTTCGCTCATCTAAATTTTAAACACTATAGAACCCCAGATTGTATACACATTTAAGATTTCTTAATGTTTTAAATGGATTTAACCATGATTACAGAGCAAGAAAATTAAAATTACGACTATATTTTGTAATCGTTAATAATTAATCAGATTACATTTTGCCCATCTCTGATAATAAATAGATAAACTATATCTGTTACGATGCATGTATGAGTGCGGTCCACTTTGTTATTCGGCAGTGAAACATGAAAGTAAGATTAATGGAGTGGAAATATCTTCGTTCTATATGCGGAGTAATGCAAGCGGATCGCCCTAAGAACGAGGAGATATGAAGAGCGGTATGTTTGATAGTGTGGCTAATAGTGCCCAGGCTTGCTTAGCTGGTTCGAACACGTGGAGAGGATAAACCATAAAAGAATGACGAAAAAGACGAACGATATGAATGTCTGTGGAAGTCAGAGCCGAACGTGAACGAAACCAAGCACCAAATAGGGTCTGTGCAGCTAACTTCTGATGGAGGGAGAGGACAAGAATTGGTGTAATAGGTGAGAGTACATTAAGAGATTAATGATTGTTATGCAGCGAAAGAGGTTTACAAAAATAGAAACATGTGGTTTTCTATTCTGTCTGCCTACCACAATAGGGACTCGGTGTGATAATATATAGATACATGACTGTAAGGGCATGGATTCTTCAAAGCCTAGTGTATATTGACCTTTAGGCGCCAGTCTTAAACCGAACGATGTAAACTCGATACTTGCGTAGCACCTGGGCGGTCTAGGGTTGTCCCAGCCTAGGCTCTAGTGGGGAGGTACGGGTCAACGGCCTCTGTGACACACAGCCGCGCGTTCAACGCCCGGCCCAGACTGACCTCGTGTGCGTGACCCCCGGCCTGCCAGCGTGGACAGCGGGGGGAGGGGTCAAGATAATTTAGACTCGATTGACTGCGAATGTGATGTGTGATGAGCCTTCTGGTACTTGGCAAGCTTGATTATATTGTGTAATATACGAGAAGAGACGTCATCGAAAATTAAATATAACTATAAGTGGAGTGAAAAAAGAGTCTATACCTCTAATAATTCAAGTCAAAATTGGTAAATCTTTACATAAGTCATGGATTTGCCTTGTAGATACAGGACCGGTATCCAGGCGTGGCAACGCTAGTGGTTGTTTTTTCCAGATCAAGTTCAGATTTAGGCTCCCCATATTTGCCGATAAAAAAATCGTCGTGAGGAAACTGCATGGCATGTGATGGAAATGACACACGTACTGGTGTTGTGAGAACAGCGGTCAGCTATGCTTCCTGTCATGTTGGGCACGCCTAAACACATAGTAGACAAAGCTACTCATATATCTCTGCTCACTCCGGAAGGGATATAGCATGACGATATATTATCACTATTCTTTATTATAAAACTAAGTTGCTATTATGTCTCTCCATCTTATGTATATCTGTTATATTATTGCCTAGTTTTAAATGTGCTCTTTAAGTTTTAAAATGCTTTTAAAAATTAATGAATAGTACATATATGAAAAGCATGATTCATTTGAGTTAGAAAGCATTGTAAAATTTAAGGAGCATTAGTTAAATTGGATATATATCTTCTAAATTATAAAGCAAAACTTAGTGAGGTTTTCACTATCATTTATGAAATATATTCCAGATGATTTATATGTATATTGTGGAGGATGAGCCATAGTTGTTGTGAAGCCTCTACCGCTTGCACAAGGCATGTAAATCAGTAAGCAATCTTAACTTGAATCCCTTTTATTATTTGTTTAGTGTAGATTTTATATAAGTCTCATGATTTAGATACTGCGGTGCAGTGAACACACAAATGCATCAAACTTCAAATAATCCTAATACAGCATTGCACCATAATATAAACTATGTGTGTGTTAGGTTTAAGAAAACACTATTTAGTTATATCAATGTTTATTGCTTGGTAGCATACATATTACTGGCATCAATCACATTAAGTTTTTAACCTACCTACTTGTATTGATTGTTTCTTAAAAACAACAATAAAGTACCCTACGTATACAACAGTGTGTATGCATTGATGTGCATAGGGTATTTGGAAAGGGTAGGAAGAATTCACGTAATTAATTTGAATATTATATTATGATAGAGGAAATATTATATTGCTTTCATAGGATAGATAGATGGCCTGAATATGGAATAATTATGATTATTAATGGTTCCTTTTTTGTTTAACTTACAGCAATTTATTGCAGACTTATTCATCCTAAGGGCTTGCAATGCTTGCATGCATTTATGGAATGAACGCTACTGTGTGCATGTATATTGTGTATTTTAAATAGTAAAGAATTTTTTTTAAGTTGGATTGTTACCACTAGAACATAATTAGTCCTTATTATAGTAGAATAGTCCCTTATTAAATTCTTTGAACATAAATTTCCATATTTAGTATAAACAGTGAAAATAAATATTTATTGATTGAGGTACTAAATCACAATTTACAATAAAACAAACTAAAATCAAAATAATACATTAAATAATTGTTGCACAAACATAATCAACCTATTTTTTGTCTATCATGGGGGACTTCATAAGATGAACAAGGATAGGACACAACAAAAAAAACTCCATAAATTATAGCTCTACACTTGATCTTGAATAGGGTACAATCTGAGAACAAGGACAACTTTCAATGGCAAGAGTATTAAAGACATAATAATATAAAATTATTATTATATATATTTTTATATGACTGTATTATAACGATTTTTGTCAAAGTAATAATTTATATTCACTTTGTCCTGTAAGTCATCTAAAATTGACCAGTAACACAGCTGATCGCAGCCCTTACAGCACTAGTAAAAATTACATTTCTATTAGATAGCATGCAGGTTTCCTTGGCATTTTTTCCTTCACTGGAGAGCATGTGGTGCTTAAATCCGTAAGTAATTTGCTCACAGGTAAAGGAAAACACTGAGAAAAACACACATGACTTCTAATGCCAGGTTAAGGAATGTCATGTGTAAGTGCCATGAGAATGGTGATCAGCTGTGCTTTTGATCACATTGGGCTCAACATAGCACAAAGTAGATACAGCCACACATATATTTCTGCTCACTATGAAAAGGCTATAGCGTGACAATTATTATTATTTGCAAGAAACTAGATGTATGTGCCAGGATTTAAACCTATGACCATTCATGTTGCTGCTCATAAAAACGGGTCTGTTATCCACTAGCCCACCACAGCCCCATAACATGATGTTATTCAGTGAAAAATATATTGATTTAAAATCTGGTAATTACTAGATTTAAAGTTTCTGAACCCAAATTTCAGCAGATTTTAACTCAATATAATATGTATTAAAAGTCCAAGTATAATATGACAATGTTTCTTATGTTTCCATGGGATGCACACCACTATTAGACAGATATATGCTGGTTATTAAGATGAAACAAAAAACATCATACAAACACCTAAGTAGTGGAATATGTTTCCAGCCAACATTAATTCCACTTTCTCATAAGAAAGAAAAATAAGGCTCGCAAGACATATCTTGCGAGCCTTTGAGATAAAAGTAACTAGGCATTTGTTAGGCGGATGAGATCCAATGACGGACTCCTCTTCACCTTTCACCAGGTGTGATTTAGGTTAAGCGTCCACCTGTATATTCATTAAATAAAATGCACACTTTTATGCAAATAAGAAAAAGACCACAACCAAGAGCTTTACCTATGCTTTAAAAGTACATTGGCTAAGAAAAATGCCAATATGATAATACTAGCCTTATAAATAATATACAAAGCAATAAAATCTTAACAGATCAATTTTATTATATATCTAAGCCTTTACAATATTAATTCGACAAATAAACGTTAAATATTTCATAGTAATTAACAATCAAATCAATTAATAATACGAATAAAATGTAAAATAAAACTTTTGCTGTCTAATAGGATTGCCGGTGGAAACATAACCTCAAAATATGTACCTTCGTATTTAGCGAACCGCGCTTTATTTCTCTCTTCCAAACGCTGTTCCTCTTCGCGTTTCTTCCTCTGCTTCTCTTCTTCCCTTTTTTTCACTACTTCTGAATGCCCTACTGGCACTATTGAGTCACTTTGAAGAGCGGCCTCGAACTGTTGTATATTTTCATACATCGGCGCATTTTTTACAGGCAATTTTAACTGCTTTGAGTATAAAACTTTGTGTGGATTAAAATTAGAGCTACATGGTTCAATTTCAGATTCTGAAGTTGAAGAATCTGAACTGTTTTTGCCAGACATCGCAATTATTTAACACAAGAATTGATCAAAACAAAACAAACTTTTACAGGCAAAGTATTGCCAACAAGAAAATCCCTCTAAAATTATTATAAAGCCCCTAAAATTTTTTATAGCAGCTACAGTATCAAAGATAATTTTTTAATGACTCAATAGTAAATTATAATTAAAATATTTATTTAATTAGTTTCATGTTAAAAAAAATAAATAAAAGTTTTATTAGGTAATTAGTAAAATGTAGTAAACCAAATGGTTAGTGTTTAAACCAAAATAGTATAAAACATTATTTGTTCTCTTAAATACGTATATTACTTACGTACATATCACAATTTGCAGTATTAAAAATAGTATGATGCGTATAAAAAAATCATCTATTTCTTACTTAACTTTGTCTTAAATTAACAAATCAAAGATTGATCAAAGAACCCAAATTGATTCAAACTCCTAATATTACCATAGTCATTCAAGAACCCCTACATTTTGGGGCTAAGCTTATACGTTGGTATCACTAATACTTATGTCAACGCTGTCAAAACATCTGAGTCGTTTCGATACACGCACGATTTAAATTATTAAAACAAATATTTTAAGATGTTCTACTATTTTGCTTATTAGTAATAATATATATATATATATATATAATTAATTAGATTGGATATTTGTGTAGAAATAAATAGTAGGTATTTATTCCGTAAATTATACAGTGAATATATATTTTATGAGAGTATGTGTAGTGATCGTGCATACGACTTTTGTGCTAAAGTCCTATGGATTCGATTCGCATACGGGATCAATATTTGTTTTTCCTATAAGTAGTTGTTCCGGGCTTGGTTGTTTTTGCATGGTTTGTCTATGTGTGTAAACTCAAGACACAAAAGTAAATCAAAAGGTATTTTAGAAAAAAATAATTAACCTGCACTGTAGACAATTTAAACTGAAACACGGAAGATATTTAAAAAAAAATAATTTCATGCAAATTATATATTCTTTTGCGTGTTATCAACTATTATTATAATATACCTAGTGAATTGTTGAAGGTTTTCCTCGCATAAAATATTTATAAGAAAATAATTAATACTGAATGCGAATAGTCTAATTTTTTTCAATAACTCCAACGTATTATGTTACGGTATATAAAAGCTGTATTAATTTTATGGTATAAATGTTACTTTGTGTAAAAATAAACACGTTTTATCACGATGTGTTGATTGTTATTACGACAACTCAATGCAAGGTCCTCATAGCAATATGAAGTAGGAAGTATTTATTCTAGGCTGTGATAGCAGAAGTTTATAAATCTTACAATAAGCAATTTACTATGCAAGATAATTATAATTAACGATAAATAGAAAGAAATATTAACTATAAATTTGTATGCCAACTTTATAATTGTATTTATGAAAACTTATTATATTTATTAAAGGCATGTAAAACTATTATAGTCTGTACTAATAATACGTCACTGTATAAAACTTCAATATTGTGTATAATAATAAAAGTTGAACACAAAGCGATCTTCGTTTTTACGAGGTGCGCTCAAATCGTAACTCGCTTTATACGCCCCTCTCCTCAGTCCCGCTTAATACGTTGTAGTGAGAGCACGTCGCTCACAATAAGATAAAATCAAAACATTCTATTAAACGTATTTCCTACATAATACATATTACAATGCTATAAATAATACTAAAGCTGTTATTTTTAGTGATTTGTATAAGGTTTACGTAAAATTAACGAAAGAAAATTCATAAAAATACAGTATAAATAGGCAATTCAACATGGCGCTACCTTGCAAGAGACGCGCGTTATCGTATAGCGATAAAATGAAAATAATAAAGTATTTCGATAAGAAATCGAAAAATTACAAAAAGACTCAAATAGCCGAAGAGCTGGGTATTGCTATGTCAACATTATCCACAATATTAAAGTATAGAAAAGCAACAGAAGAAACATGCAAAAGCTATAGCGGCCGAAATCTGAAACGGAAGAAAAACAAATCCGGGAAATTTACCGAGCTAGAGGACATCCTGATTGACTGGATTCACAGTATGAGTAGTCAGGAGACGCCGCCAAACGGGCCCTTGATCAAGAAACGGGCGCTGGAAATAGCTAATGATTTGGGAATACCTGACTTCGCCGGATCCAATGGTTGGCTGGAACGCTTTAAGAAGCGACACGGAATCGCCTTGAGGCATATAGAAGACCCTAATTCTGATGCAGAAGATGGTTCCATATCATCCTTAGATACTAATTACCAGGATATTCTAAAAGACTATGATCCTAGTGATACCTTCAACGCTGATGAATTCGGGTTGTTCTACCGTTTGATGCCAGAAGAAGAAGTTGCTGATAAGAAATGTGAAGATGGTGCTCTGGCTTCGGAACGCTTAACAATATTAGCCTGCGTCAACTCAAACGGGACAGAAAAGCTTCCTTTACTGATCATAGGTAACGCTGGAGCTCCTACTACAAATCTCCCGTGTCAGTACACAGTGGAGCCTCACTCTTGGATGACCAAGGACATTTTCGTCAACTGGCTCAAGGTTCTAGACGACTATTTCGAGATACAGGGCCGATTGATTGTCCTTTTAGTTGACAGCAGTCCAGTCCACCCAAAAGAGATAGTTCTAAATAATATTAACCTGGTGATCCTCCCGTCTGATTTAGAATACGAGATGCCAATGACCCAAGGTGTAGTTAAAACACTGAAGCAAAATTATAGAATGAAATTGATTGAAATGTTTCAAGCTGATGAAGAAATTTCTACTAGTAGAAAGACATTTAGTTTTATGGAAGCATTGGAGCAAATATGTTGTGCCTGGGACGCGGTAAAACCAGGAACAGTGCAGAGCAGCTTCCAAAAGTCAGGTTTCGGTGATTACTACGATATTGATGACGATGACCATGAATATAAAGCTGATCTTTGCATGAAATATAACGACTATATGTGCGTTGATTACGAAGTTGCCACATGTCAACAAGGAAATAATTTTAACCCAGAAACAATAGTTGCAGACGACAATTTGGAAGATGTTGAGATGTCTACAAAGGGTGAAGACAAAAATGCCAGAAAACTTTCGTCGAATAAAGCGGTTGCGACGGCAGTGACATCTATAGCGAATTTGAGACAGTATTTAAATTCAATAAACTCCCAAGATGGCCTTGAAAAACTGATTTATATAGAAAACATTGTTTCCGAGTCTATTGCTAATATAAATGTGCAACGTAATTTATAATTTTAACAGTTATTATTGTCCGCAGTTTAAATAAGTAGAATTTGTATTATTTAAGAGGACTATTTAAGAATTCTTATATCATATATATTGTTTCTTATTTTATTATTAAACTTTTACAGAAATTAAATCAAATAACATGAAAAACATTATGACTTTCATTTTAGTTGATGTTTTCAGCTTAACCTTAAATAAATTAGCGTGAAAGTAAACATAAAGTATTATCAAAGAAAGCGTACTAGGAAGCGTTTTAGAAAACAAAAGTTTTCTTTTTATTATGTTACTATAGTGAGAGACTCGAGCTAACAATAATATCTTTAATGTATATTTTTTTGCTTAGCGTGGGTTACTTTCGTTCTAAAGCAGTCTTCCGTGCATTGTTACTGCTAATAAGTATCGCATAATGATTACGTTTGTTATGTATTAAATTTTCTTGCTACACTTGGCTTGGTCAATAAGTTAAATTTAATTAATTCAAATAATTTTTAATAAAACATGAATTAACTTATACAATATAAACACGTTGTATCTACTCCATAACAGATGGCGCTGTTAGTCAGTTCAGTAAAAGTTTGTTTTTTTTCCTAATAATTGGTATTGAGAATAACATCTTTCTGTATTATTGTGGAATATATTTAAGCATATATTTTTATACAGTTTTGAACATGATTTAAATATGTTCATATAGTATTTGATTTCTCTCTTCTCTCAGCATTAAATTATACTTAGCAGTATTAAGAAGGTTGTTATATTATATTCGAATAAAAAGGATTTTGTTTACTTTTTTAATAAAAATTATCCACTGTTCCAATTTAAATAATCATAGACTTGCTTTGATAATAAAGCCGAGTAGACTGAAATATATAAATAAATCTGTTTTTTTTTACAATAGAAATAAACATTTTCTTTTCTTTTTTCCAGAACGGCGTGTGCGCGGTGTCTTGTCCGCCTCTATGCTGTATCGACGCAGGTTCGACATACACCGGGACGTCGCCAGGTGACCTCCGCGTGTTCCCTTCTCATACCTTCAAGCCCAGACCTCTAGGGGCAGACAGCACATATTCGTACTCTTCATTATTTAGAAAACATTTGCTTTTCATATATTACTAGTTTCTGAACTTATACCTTTTCGTTTTAACCTCGATAAAAGGTAGGTATAAAATAGAAATTTAAATATATGCATTTACTGACAAAAAGGTGGGATTTTAAATACGTGTTTTTGCTGTTTTTTTTTTGCATCATTTTATTATTAGTTAATTTGCTCTGTAATCTGTAGATATTGTTATTCAATATTGGAGTTATATTTTTATTCTAATACAAATAAAACTAAATTTGGCGCCTGTTTTTATATTTGCAACTTTTATTACCAAAACGGACATTCTTTATATTATTTTATCCCATTCTATATTTAAGCCTGTTTAGTAATTTTTTCGGGTTTTAGTAATAAACATCCATACATATAAATATACTTCTGTGTATTTGATCTGTTTTTAAGTAGTAAACAGAAACAAGTTTAAGAATATTTTATTGAATAGAATTTACTTACTTAATAATATTGGCCCCAATTTTTAAGGAATATTTTTTATATGTTCCATTTTTTTATTAATGTATATTGTACTTGCTGTAACTGTATAATTTTTATTGTATCTAATCTTTTTTGTATAATTTTGAAATCTTTTGACTTATTGTTTCGCAATCTGTATGTTTTACAATTTTTTTAATATTTTGTTTTTAATAACTTTAATATTTTAATATTTGTATGTTCTATATTAAATTAATCATACAAATATATTTAAGAATGATATATTAGTGTAAGAATATAATTGAATATGCTACAATGCTTTACAAGATTTATAGCCTATGTAAATTTGTTTTCTGATGTTATTTTACTCCTACAGACTTATTTTGCATTTTGAGTGTTATTTATATCGATAATAAATAAAAATCTGTATTAGATTGACTAAAAATAAGTTTAAATACTGGTATGGTTATTGTCTTTCTCTAGAGGAAGCTATAAACTGAGCAAAGTGAGAAAAGAATAAACTGGGTGTGATATAATATTTATAAAATATTGGTCAAAATAAATGAGTGAGATATTTATCGTCGCTTACACATTTAGACCAATAAGGTAGTCTATAGTCAGAACTCTGTTGGACGTGAGAGCCTACGCTTTCTATTTCCCCAGGTCGCTGCTGAAGAGAAGTAGAATTGGAGTGAGGTAACCTAGGCGATAGAAGACAGGAAAATAATGGCCAAACCAAACCAACATGTGTTCCCCCGTAACTAAGTACCTATTAAAATTATATACAACGAATTATGTATGATCCGTCCATGACGCTGCCAAAAAATTTGAACGAATTTATAATATTAAGACTAGTTGACTCTTTCAAGTGTGTGAACGCAAGTGCTTAGTGCGTGTGATAGCGCCCTCTGGCGTTGAGTTGACGTGACAACCTGGCGGGGACACATGCGCCGTCGGGATCGGCGCTGGCGATGCCATTTATTGAAGACGAATGGTGGTCCGCCGAGAATGAGGGCAGGATGGTCGACCTCTCCAATTGCCTACAGGTGAGATACAACCTCTGAAACCCATTATTTTTATGCTATTTTTTCATTAGCACCACACGACAATATTTTAAATGGAAATATGGTTATAAAAATAAGTATATAAAAAGCTGTAGTAACAAGCTCGTGTAAAAAGGGCAGGAGTTACTACTATAAATCATTAGACACAATCGTATTTGTGACTCAAGTTAATATATTATTACATGCAATAAAAACACTTTTGTTTAAAATTATTACTGTTTACGAATTATAAATAATCTTGCAAGCCAAGCAATATTATATTTAACTATATAATTTCTACAATTATTGATAAGTAACTCTGTATCATCCGGAAAGAAAATTTATAATTATGTTAAATGTATTTTTTACTTTACAAATAATTGGTTAAGCGCCATCTTTTGGTGACTATCTATACTAATTGTGATCAATTATTTACTAAAATTTTAATAGTATTCGCTTATTAACCACTAAGCTTATACTGCCATGACTGCAAACTTACGCTACAATTCTCACTATGTTATGATAATGATGATACTTCTTTTGTGATATTCAATTATCGGGACAGTTTCAGGACGCGGTAGTAGCCGCCGGCGGTCAGGCGGCCGCACAGTTGCAACAAATGGCGTCATCTCTCGGCGAGTTATCGCAAGCCGAACTCTCCAATATCGTCGGCGGGCTGACACTCGAAGCGGACGGATCAGAAGCCGCGGACCCTGACGACATCCTCAAACAGCTTGGGGAGACTGCTTTCGACAACTTCGACACGTTTTTTACGGACCTCACGAATGCTACTGCATCTGGGGCGCAGCCTGTTGAAATAAAGGTAAATATAAATCTCACTGGATTCAACAAAAATATCATTATTAACACGTTGAACGCCGTGGGGGTCACCGGTGACCTCCAGTGAACTTTCCGCTTGGGCCGTGGGGGGCACCGGTGACCCCCAGCTAAAAAATGTGATAAAACGCAGATTTATAACACTAGAAATGATAAGAAAAACATATTTCGAAATAGAATTTATTGTAGAATAAAGAGATTAAAACGGCCTGAACGGGAAGTATTGAGAAAAAGGGCCGGCGTTCAACGTGTTAACAGTAAAATATCGTAAAAAATATATAATTTTTGTGATAAAAAATATAAATCTTAATAAAAACAGATACAAATAATCATAAAATGAAAATTAAAAATAGTATTTTCATGCTATCCAAACTACTTTTTTTGGTAGTAAATTAATAAGTAATAATAATATGTGTTCACGCTGTTTTCCTTTCGGGGTGAGCAGAGATACATTAGTGAATGTACTATGTTCGCATTGTATTATTCTTTTCGCTAATATGTCGTACGTAACGTGATCAGTAGCGCAGCTGATCGCCGTTCCCATAGCACTAGTACATATAGCATGTCTATTAGATCTCATGCGATTTTCCTTAGAATGTTTTCCTCCACCAATAAGTATTTGGTACCTAAATCCGTACTTCCCAGAGACACTTGCCGGGATACAAACCAACGACCATTTGCGTTGCCACGTATGGAAACCGATACCTCATCCACAAGAAGATCACAGCCACAAATAAAAGGCAGTATATTGGTAAAAATAATATAAAATTATTATTGTCATTTCAGCAGGAAGAAAACAACAACATTTCATCACCGTCATCGAGTAGCCAGGCCCAATATTATCCACCAAGTCAATTACAGCTGCCCAACAATGGGCAACAGCGTCTTCAACAACTGTTAAGATCTGGCACCAGCGCCATAAGTAATGCTGTGAACAGTAACATTGCTAATGGACGATATAACATAGCTTCAGCGAACCCGTTGCTCGCTGAAAAACTGTCAGCGACACCAATCGGTATAAAGCAAGAACCAATCAGTTCGGATTATAATGGAACGAGTATAAACTATGGAAATGCGTCGCCGTTACAGCGGGTGCCGAGTGGGAAGCCGCCGGTGCATGATGCTAGCGGTGGTAAAGGTCAGTTTTAACAAGTATAGCTTTTGGTAAACGCATATTATAATCAACATTGCACACTTTGTTGCCGTACTAAATTATGAGGCTTATCTGTAATAATCGTCCATAATAATGCACCTAATCGTCGAGGCTGCGTAGGATTTAAAACATGATACAGCGTGTTTGTTGTTACATGCGGGCTTACCATTATATTTAGAAAGTTCTATTTAGCGCCATCTATTAGCGAATTGATAAACAGTTTATACATGAATGGAATTAAGTTTATAATTAGTTCTGAATATTATTCATAGATGGCAGTTACAAATTCAATTATAAGAATTGTTAATAGATGTCGCTAATGAGACGTAATGTTGAATGCAATCTGGATGCACTTTGATTATGCAGTTTTCTCCTCAGATCGCAATGTACTTTCGATTTCCACTTGAGGAAGTGGCAGTGGTTTTCCTTTCGCGTTTTACAGACTTTTACCTCGTCAAATGTTAATCGTCTGGCTTTGAGAAAGTTTCATAAGTTGATTATTGTTTTATTGAATTTCTAAGATGGAATTATGAATGCATACTTACATTAATTATGTTATTATTCGAAACAGTTTCTTGGCTATTCAACAATAAAATTAATCAAAAAGATTCTAGAAAGTTCAACCTTAGATCCTTTTAGTTCTCAATTAAGACTGACATAAAATCAAGATATCTTCGCAGTCTTTTCATGAATCACAGGTAGACGCTTGACCTCAATCACACCTGGTGAAAGATTAAGTCTCACGATGGACTGCGTCCGTTCAATAAATGCCTATACACTCTTCTCTTAAAAGTTCCCAAGCCATAATAACGTAGAAATATGCACGCTGGAAGCATATTCCACTCCAAAGCTGTTCTATGATACCCTTGAAGCAGTATACAGAAAATTTATATGTATATTGTGTCCTTTATAATTGATATTTAAAGTAAAGTTTAAATAGAAATTATTTTAAATGAGAGTAGTAATATTATTAAGTAAAATGTGGCGCCCCCGCGCGGCCGGAAGCGAAAGCGCTTGTTGGCGGAGTATTTCTAGTAGCTTTCCCTATAATCTAGACGTTCAATCTAAGTTGTTATTCCTCTTCCAATATACTATATCTTCATCGACATATAATATCTCTTGTATTTGTAAGGTTTACCACTTATAAACTTGTTAGGTATAAGTGAATTTTTAATACTAAGGACGAAAACCAATATTATCTGGGCGAGAGCATCTAATTTTATTCATGTTTATTTTGATTGAGGTCAAACGTATTCTGGAGAATCAGAATGCAATATAAAACAGGAAAAATGTTAATTTATGGATAATATGGAATTTATTTTATTTATTTATTTATTTTTATTCTTTCATAATTAAGGGCGGCCAGTGGCCAACACACTACTAAACAATAAAAAGAAATCACAATAAAAATTAAAAGAAAAGAAAAATCACGCCAACAACTACTCCGTGTCCCTCAACCACCCGATGATTTTCCTCTTAAATACCTGCAAACACATCGATGGCACTCTCCAGTTCGTTAAAGCTGCGAGATAACCTACAAATTGGCGAATTATAGCCCAGGGATGTCCGAGCATAGGGTGGGACGTGCAAGTTTCCACAGTACCTGGGGTAACGCATGGGGAATTCATGGAATACTCTTTGTATCTCTGAGACCATTCTGTCCAGTACTTACTACAGATGCTCTGGGCAGGTTGCAGCGGAGGGCGGTTCGCATTGCAAATGATCCAGGCGTGACTAAGCATCTTGAACCGCTCCAGTTGCGCAGATATATTGCTCCACTGAGCGTTTTCTACCTTGTGTATTGCGGGGAATGTTCTCAAGAGTTATTTAACCTTGTTCCACCCTCTCCATTCCATAGTAGAACCGTGTGCACGGGTTTACGAAGTCACAGCTATATGGTGACTCATATCCCGGCTAGGACTAAGAAGTTCTCTAAATTTTACTTTTGCCGAGTCATTCAGCTCCAGAATGGTCTTCCGGCGACCGTGTTCTCACCGTCCTATCATATGTATAATTAAAGGTACTTTAAACGAAGCGTGAAGAGATATTTGTGCAGGCCGGCATGATCAATTTTTTTTTTGCTGTTAATAGTTGTTGTCATTTTTGGACTGCACCATGATTACCATCAGGCGTGGTGTGGTCACTTTGATGAGTCACAATAAAAAAGCTTGTATTATTTGCACGCATATAAAGTACTAGCTGATCCGGCAAACGTTGTTTTGCTATATAAATTATTGTAATATCTTCTAAGATGTTCATTGAAATTAAGTGATGTCAAAGACAATTTTGTTCACAATTAAATACTCTTAATCAACAACACATTTATTTGGATAAAGATTAATATTATTACGTTGATACAACTTTTAACAAATAATGCATTAATTTCGAACAATTTGATTACCATAAAAACAGTTCTAGTGAGTTAATCTTAAAAGATAGACATATACTGTTGCAGACATTTTTTTAGATCATTTCAAGAGGAATAATTCTTTCATACATATATTTTTGGTATCTTGAACCGTTTTCGCAGCGCACGCAATGGAAGCACTCAAGGATGAATAATTTTCCCCGTTTTTTTCACATTTTCCATTATTTCTTCGCTCCTAATAGGGGCATCGTGATGTTATATAGCCTAAAGCCTTCCTCAATAAATGGTCTATTCAACACAAAAAGAATTTTTCAATTGAAACCAGTAGTTCCTGAGATTAGCGCGTTCAAACAAACAAACAAACTCTTCAGCTTTATAATATTAGTATAGATAACTATCACTATTTATTTACAGTAACTTTCACTTTACAATTTACAGTAAATCACTTTGATGAAATAAGTTGAAATCTAAAGAAAAGTGAAGAACAAAGCACGAATGTTACGTAAAAGAAGTTACTTTTCGTTTTAAGAATTATTTGAAAATTCGAGAAGTATTTTGCATTCTTGAAATTTTTGTATAATCTTTGTTTACTTCTTAAACCATTTATGTTATTATTAACTATTGATATTTTTACATTTTTTTTACGTTTTACTGAGTGAAAAACTTTTGAGGAGGTAGCGAGATGCCTGATTGAGCAGCGACCACAGTAGACAAGAGCAAAGACTATTACGTCAACTCGCTTTCGTCTGTGGCGTTTCGGGTTCAGCTTGAAAACGGCAACTTTAAATGGAATCTCATCTTTTAACGATCACTGCCTTTTTGGTCTTCACTGCACATTCTAGATAATAAAAATCGAGGATGGAGTCTGAAATGAATTTATCCGACAGAGAACCAAAGTTGTCAACATAGATGGGCAAAATGTAATCAGATTAACGAAAATGATTAATGATTACATTTTACGTTTTTTACCATTAATATGACTGTATTTTGCTCATTTATGTTTTAAACACTACAAAATCCCAGGTTGTATAAACATTTATGATTTCTTAATGTTTTAAATGGATTTAATCCTGATTACAGAGCAAGAAAATTAAAATTACGACTACATTTTGTAATCGTTAACAATTAATCAGATTACATTTTGCCCATCTCTGGTTGTCAACATAGCTCTCCGTATTAGTAAACGGAAGTGTCAGTCAGTGGGCTATATATGCTGAAGAACCTTTGGTCGTTGGCGCAGGCGGGTTCTCGAGTGGAGACCGCCAATCGGCAGACGTAGCGTGGGGTGTCCGGCAAGGTGGAGAAAAGGTGGCCGAAAAGAATTGGTTGAGCGGGCTCAATGACGCTTTTTGGGAGAGACCTATGTCCAACAGTGGTACAGTGTGGGCTGATGATGATTGTAAAATAAAAAATGATTTTTACATTGACATGCTTGTCGCCAAAAGGTATCCATAAGATTTCGTAAAGGAATTGACTTGAAAACAGTCATTTTCCTCCCGTACCATAGTTTCGTAGAATCCTATCCAGTGGGTCAAGTGCACGTTCGCGGGCATATTTCCTGTTGTTTCGTCTCATTTATTGTGTATTATTATGAAAAAAGTAGGTTATAAATATGCGTCATATAAAAACATACAAATACCTGTACTGTCTATGTATTATATAATATTTAAAAGACTCACAAAGTCGATTTATATTAAAAATTAAGGATATATTTAAAATTATTTCGAAATAGATTAGAAATAAGTTTTTTTAAGCACAAATATATCAATTAATCAATTACGCGATTACCAGCATGTGAGATATGTATTCCACAACTATTGCCCCGATAGTCCTGTCGACTAAAGGATTGACCACAAAGGGCCTCGATTATTATCTTAATAGGCTCTCGCTTGGTTGTTGGATCAAGGACTGAATGTAGAAGGCAATATTACTCGATACGGCACGCATTGTTAGGAGGTTCCTCACTCTGAGCTCCTAACTACTGGTGGCTTGGGCCTTAGGCCTCGCCCCTGTAGGTCTACATGTTTTTATATTTATATGTTATAAATGTAATAATATATCGTCACGTTATATCCCTTTCGGGGTGAGCAGAGATAGATTAGTGGTTGTATCCACAAATTAATTAATTAACTAAAATTGTGAATTTAAAAATCTCTTCGCCATAGATTTTCTCAATCATAAAAGAAAAATGTTGTTTACCTGAATACTTAATAGGAACTTTAATATAGCTTAAGTGTCGCAAAGTCAGGTTCATATTGAAGAAGTCGTTGACATGCCAAATACTTTAAGATTAAACAAATTAAATAATATAATATGTAATTTTTGAGTAAAATATAGGTGAAGACAGAATAGCATGATAAATCATCTCAGAGGCTATCTCCTTAAGCTATGTACCAGTCGATCAAATAACAAGACGCACAAGCATTCTCTAAGCAACAGGATTGTCAGAGCGTGGAATGATCTCCAAGAAGACGTAAACTCAGCTCTAAATGTACTGACCGAAATGACTGGCGGAGAGGAAAGGGCCGTCAGACAGCAGTTTTTGCCCCGATTTGAAAAACCTCAAGATCCGAGGCTGGTCTGCCTGCCCCGCACCGCTCGCAGCTCGTTTGTAGAGCTTGCATCCGCAATCCGCGTCGTTGCACGTCACGGTACGTCGTGGCGGTGTGTGCGTGCAGCCGTGACCCGGTTTCCGTGCGCGAGCGTGCTCGGCGGCGCTGTGTGCGCAATGCATACGCTTGTGTTATGTCACGAGAGCATGCGATGCGTGCGCTGCTATCGGTACGCATGCTGCTCTACTGAACCCATACATCAGGGATGATCAGTCTTGAACTGCTGGCTATTTATCTCAAAATTGTTAGACTATAAGAAATTGACTCTTTTCGTGTAGGTAGCCAGATGCCGCAAGTATGAGATATAGATTGTAGTGTATGAAGTCAAATGCAGCTTGTTGATTTTTACAAAACGGCGTTTTAGTTACTATAATTACTTAAAGTCGCCTTTTGCCACTAGCAGACGGTTATTTTGAAATAAAAATAATGATAATAAAGGTTTAACCTGTAATAAACTTAAATTGTGAACCATGTAGTCATCAAAAATTTTTAAATTGACTGTTATTTGCCAATATTTCCCGAGCTCCAAACAAATATCTCTAGTGATCAACCGATCATCCCTGCCTTATGCTTAAAACATGATATGATATGTCCATTGCGTTAGTGACTCACTATAAAAACATTATCCAAAGTATTTTTTTATAAAAGTATATTAAAAAATTATTGTATTCACATTAAGATTAATATATTTGAAAATTATAAATATACGAAAATAAAAATACGGGCATAATTGTATGGACTCTCTCACTCAAAAAAAAGACGAAGACGATATAGCATTGTTTAATATCCCACCAAAAATACTTTGCAGGTGCCAAAGCTTTTTTTGTTACGTAAATCTTCAAAAAAAAAACCCCCTTTCTCCCCCCTTCCTTCTCTCCAGAATGTGTCACTTGCAATATGCGACAGCCTAAGTATCTTAGGTATGAATATCCGCTGTGATCTGAATCCTAGGGATCATTTAGGATCTGTCATCTCTACAACATCACGTAGGCTTGGTGTCCTGAATAGGGTGCGACGGTTTTTCACGCCGAATCAGCTGTTCCTTTTATATAAGGCTCAGGTCAGGCCTTGCATGGAATATTGTTCGCATCTTTGGGACGGTTCTGCCCAGTACTTACTTGATGCCCTGGACAGGTTGCAGCGGAGGGCTGTCCGCGTTGTGAATGATCCTGAAGTGACTAAACATCTTGAACCGCTCCAGTTGCGCAGAGATGTGGCCTCGCTGAGCGTTTTCTACCGTCTGTATCATGGCGAGTGTTCTGAGGAGTTGTTTAACCTTGTTCCACCCTCTCCCTTCCTGAATAGATCCACGCGCGCGGGTTTGCGTTGTCACAGCTATACGGTATCTCACATCCCGGCCAGGACAAAGAAGTTCTCTAACTCCTTCTTTTGCCGTGTCGTTGGGCTGTGGAATGGTCTTCCGGCGAGCGTGTTCCCTCCATCCTATGATATGGGATCTTTTAAACGTAGCGTGAAGAGATATTTGTGCAGGCTGGCATGATCGCTGCGACTACCGATGGGTTTTTTGTTACCTTTCGATAGTCGTTGGCGTTTTTTGGACTGTACCATGCTTATCATCAGGTATGGTGCAGTCACTGTGTCGAGTCGGTATAAAAAAAATAAAAATAAAATAAAATAAAAAACATTAAAACCATTTAAACACTTATCTCTATCTTGAATAAATTCGTTGGTATAAAGAGATGAACTATGTTATGGCAGTTAGAAAAATTACTAATATACATAATATAATTGTGTTACATACTAATTGTAGTAATCTCGCGTTCTCCTATTAGAAATGTACATATACTAGAGAAATATGGGTAAATATTGATTTTATATGTGGGAAAAAAAGCCAATGCGTTAGGAGTTAGTCAAGGGAAGTGTTAAAGTCTATTTTCATACATTTCTACTAAATCCATTCAACTGTTTCGGCGTGACTAAGTAACAAACGCATACACACACATACACAACTTCTGTATTTATATATTTATTTATTTTTTTATTATTTTTTTTTGTTTTTATTTTTTGTATTGGTTTAAAATTTTATATGTTGCTTAGTAAATTATAATTATTCCATATCAATACAAGAGACAATTTAATAGTAAATCGCAATATTAATTTGTTAGTAGAGCATTATTCGCTGCATAACCAGTTACGCAAATAATGTCACTTGCATTACACAATTCGGCATTGGTGGGGTTTTCCCTCTAAATTTAGGGGTTTTGAATTGTGGATAGGAGTATATGGCCATGATATTTGAGTCCATTTATAAAAATACCCAAATAAGCCCCTCGCCCCACTTTGATTATTATTTTAATTATTTATTGTATCATTATTGCGCCTCCCACTTCACTCTTCGTCCTTTTGTCTTAAGAAATATGATATACAAGATGGTCCAACATAGGTCAGTCACCTTAGAACAGCTTCCTCATGAGAGATCGATGACCAGCGCTAAACGATGAGTTTCCCCTTACATAACATAGAATTTAAATCATAATCTAGTCTCACGTGAGTTGGTTTATAATTAGCATTTTCTTAGGATTTTCCACCTGTGTCGTATTTTATATACGTATATGAGCATAGGTAGCGTAGATGAAGGCTTCAAAATTAATATTTTCAAGATATACTTGGCCAGTTTCAGTTTTTTGTATTTATTAAGCAAAGGACTTTCATTTTTTAGGATACGCCAGTTCGAATCAAATTAAACAATTAATAATAATGATAAATAGTAAAAATATAACTCATTTTAAATTTACGCCTTTTGTACTCATCTATACTATATAATATTATAAAGCTGAAGAGTTTGTTTGTTTGTTTGTTTGAACGCGCTAATCTCATGTGAATGTGAAAATGTGAAAAAACGGGGAAAATTATTTATCCTTGAGGGTTTCCATTGCGTGCGCTGCGAAAACGGTTCAAGATACGAAAAATATATTTAAGAAAGAATTATTCCTCTTGAAATGATCTAAAAAAATGTCCACGACAGTATGTGTCTATCTTTTAAGATTAAGTCACTAGAACCGTTTTTATAGTAATAAAAATTGGTCGAAATGAACGCATTATTTGTTAAGAGTTGTATCAACGTAATAATATTAATCTTTATCCAAATAAAAATGTTGTTGATTAAGAGTATTTAATTGTGAACAAAATTGTCTTTGACATCCCTTAATTTCAATGAACATCTTAGAAGACATTACAATAACTTATATAGCAAAACAACGTTTCCCGGATCAGCTAGTTATAAATACTTTAAATGGTCTTATGCGCGAATTAACCCATTTTAATGATACTCGACGTTTCGATCTGGCTACCTAGGCAACGGTTACGAGCGGACTGGAGCGCCGCGGAGTTTCTTCGGGACGGAAAGATATTTCCTCTACCCTCTTTTGCTCTTAGTAATTTGAATAATCGCAAGTCGCAACACACAACACTCACATTGTCTGCTGTTATCATATTATAATAAAAATTAATAATATGTCGTCACACTATATCCCTTTCGGGGTGAGCAGAGATACATAAGTGGGTATATTCACTTTGTGTTTATAAATCGCGCCCAACCTGACCAGTAGCGCAGCTGATCACCATTCCCAGGGCACACATGATACATGATATTTCTATTAGATGCTGCATGGCTTTCCTTACTATATTTTCCTTTACCGTCGAGCATTTGGTGCCTAAATCTGTACGTAAACGGAAATAAACCCAGAGGTACATGTCGGGATTCGAACCTACAACCATTCATGTTCCCGCGAAGATGTTATCGTCTATTAAATATCACATCATATTAAGTTTTTTTTATTAATGTATTATCGAAATAACATTAATTAGAACCGTGTTGCTGCGGTGGTCTAGTGCATAAGAGATCGGTATCCATGCGCGTCAACTTGAATGGTCATAGGTTCGAATACCAGAAAGCACCTCGGGATATTAAAAATAAATATCACATGCTCACCGGTGAAGGAAAACAACATTAGGGTAACAGAGAATCTAATGATGATGATGTCCTAGCCGGATTCGGCCAAGGCGACTGTTTCAACACCGATTAAAAAAATCGAGGTCCAGTTTTCGGAAACAGTCAATTGCGCAGGAGATATTTCAGTGCATAACTGGACGCGCTGCCAGAAAAGCACTCTCTCGTCCGAACTCCCTCAGGCCCGATGGAATGGAGAACCAGTACGATCGGGAGGGAGCAGGATGCAGGTTTGGTCGAGTTTCCCTTCTCTGAACACTTAGTTTAATTGCGGTGTTAAAGAGATACCTTAGTCGCCTTTTACGACACCTCAGCAAGAAGAGGGGGGTGCTATTCTATTCTGCCGGCAGCCACCACGGCACGAGAATCTAATAGTTAAAACGGCGATCAGTTATTATTATAAAAAAAAACCCTAATAATGTTCAAAATAAGATTCAATTTCCTTCAAACATTATCTTTATAACTGCGGTTGTCATTATATAAATTTTATCTCTTTCGCACGCGAATATCTGTTGTAATGCCATCTCGATTTAGGTTCTCGTGATTTTTAACAGAATTTAATAACTATAACTAACGTGAGGTGGAGCACGTGAAGTTTTCATCACAGTTATTTGTAAAAATGGGACATTTTACTGATCTGAACAAAATAGTAGCCACGTCATATGATCAAAGCGTCGGTAATATTTATTACAGCGAATCCGCTATTCGCGCAATAAATATATAGGTTACAACGAATGTTCCGGGAACACGATATCGGTGCGCAGGCGCCGCGAAGTTTTTCCGTCCAGCCATGACCTACAAAACGTAAATAAACATGCGTGCGCCTGAAGTAACATGTTTTCTCGACGACGGGTCGAATACAAGTCGAATATCGTTAAGTATTCCTTGCCAAGTTCCCCGATACATCTGTGGAGGACTGGCAAAGAATATTAGGTGGGAGTTTTATTTATTTATTTTAAAGTATTAATTGTAAAATAATAAAGAACAATATATAAAAAACAGTTGTTTTTGTAATTTGAATTACTATTAAAAAAATATCCTGGCTTGATAAAGTGACTATATTGCTCCTAATGGAAAGAACAATGTAGTCCAAAGACGGTAACGAACGCCAAAGGACTAAAATTCGTTGATAGCCGCCATCGCTATGCCGGCCCACATACGCCACGACGAAAGGTTTCTACATTAACAACTGGATATACACAAACCGATCTCGTAATATGACAGGCTAAAGCGAGTCACTATGACGGTCTTTGCACTTGTGTACTGTGCTCACGAACCAGATAGAAATCCCCCTATCACCTCAAAAAAAATGAAATAAATTCTTTAATACCAAGGCTATTTCAATATTATAAAGAAAACGCTTATTTCAAAGTGTTATTTAACCTTGTTCCACCCGCTCCCCTCCATATCCCGGCTAGGACTGATAAGTTCTCTAACTCTTACCGCAACCGTGTCGTTAGGCTGTGGAATGGTCTTCCAGCGAGCGTGTTCCCACCGTCCTATGATATCGGGTTTTTAAAAGATGCGTGTAGAGATATTTCTGGAGGTCGGCACGATCACTGCAACTATAGATTTTTTTTTGTGACCCGGGGGTATCCCGGATTGACCATAGGGGGCAGTGAGGGCTGACCCCCGGTGTCTTGGACTTGCACCGACTAAAATCCCCGGAGTGTACCTTCTTCCCATCTGGCCGAGGCCGGGACTACAATATTATCTTCTTATCCAACTCGATTGTTTTTCTTGACTGTTGATAGTTGTCATCATGCTTATCTTCATGCGAGATGTGGTCATTACGTTAAAAAAATCTTTTTTGTTTTGATTTTTCTAAGAATTTCAAATTTTTCCTTGGATGTATAAAAACAAAGATACGTCATATTAAATAAAACATACATCTCTGTTTAAATTACACAATAACCATATATAATCGTTATATTTCGTACAAGGATATTCAGAATGTGATACATTTACTAAAACCTCTCCATTCGGGTATTTTAAAACACTTTTTCCTTAAGACGCTCTTTCGTATTTTCATATTATAACATTTTTTGTATTTATTTATTTAGTTAAATGAAAATAAAAAATAATAATCCGATTACCTTTATCAGACCTGCACTATATTATAACGGGACCAACTTTATAATATAGAATATATATACTGGCTGCAAAAATAATTATCCAAATGGGACAAAAAATAACGGAGTTATAAGGTTTAACGTACATCAAAAAAACATACAGACAAATACAAAACTTCCTCATTTTTAAAATCGGTTTTTAAAAACGGGGAAATCTATTTTAATATTCTAGTATTACTGTACAAGGGTTACCAATGACTCTCCCTTTTATTTACTTTTAAAAACCTTTATTAGTTGCATAGGGAACTTTTAGAGAACTGGTTTTAAGTCGTTCACCTTGCAAAAAAGGACATCTTGTCACACCAGAACATTATATTTATTTACAAAATCCGTGGCTGAGATGGCTTAGTGCAAAAGGTACCGGTATCAATGCGCGACGACACGAATGTTCGTAGTTTCGAATCCCGGCACGTGCCTCATGATTTCCAAATTTGGAAACAATTCCAAAGTAAAATACGTTTCTTGTATTTCTCACAGGGTATATACACAATTCAATTCATATGTATCTAGGGAACAAACTTTTGAAAAGAGCAACTAACGAAGTTTCTTGCCGACCCTTCTCGGTATATTCTGCAGTTCGAACGAGTAGTAGATTCACGCTCATTGCCGTCTTTATCACGGTGAGTGTTCTGAAGAGTTATTTTACCTTGGTTCACCCACTCCCTTCCATAATAGAACCAAAGCGGGGTTAAAGAGTCACAGCTATATAGTAACTCACATCCTGGCCAGGACTAGGCAGTTCTCTAACTCTTGCTTTTGCACACATATGGTAGAAAACTCGTGAGGCAATATCTCAGCGCAACTGGAGCAAGTTCTAAGTGTAGAAATCTGATATATCTATGAAAAATACTCTAAAACATGAAACGCGTTTTTGCTGTTCCTGGCGCCGCGCTCGGTTCATGTTAATAAACGCGGTTTCATTAATAACTGTCGCTAATGAGTTTAACAGGATGTGCCATTAAATGCTGAACCTTAAACAAGGTTTTTTTGGATCCGTTTTAGGGTACCGCCTCGGTTTAGTTACCAATTTATTTATAATACCAATAAGATATGAAGATACATTAGTGGCTGTGTTTGAGGTGACCTCGTGGATAATTATTATCTATATTTGTATTCTGTTCTTTCCTACTTTTTGTCATCGATTCATAAATTATTTTTTTGATGTAAATTTTGTTTTCTTTTGCTGCATGCTGCGGTAGACTTCTCCGGTTGATACATTTTAATGTTTGTTGTCTTTTTATATAATATATCGACCACTGGGTTTTTCCAGATTACGTAGGGATTTAGGCTCCACATGCTCACCGATGAAGGAAAATATCGTGAGGATACCCGCATGGCATCCAATAAAAATGTCACATGTACTAATGCTGTGAGAACGGCGATCAGCTGCGCTATTGGTTACGTTGGACACGAAATAAAGCGCAAAGTGGATACAGCCACCAATGTATCTCTGCTCAGCTCGTTAGGGATATAGCGTAACGACATATTATTATTAAATACTATGTTATTTATCTATTTTTCTACGGAACCCGATGGAAAATAGTCAATACTTGTACAGTTCACACGTGTTCTGCCCTGGTTTCGTGCGCCGTACGCCTGCGAAATTTTTTGCGTATCAACGCAACAAACTTCACGGTCTATTAGCTAGGCTCGCAGTTACTGGGTGTCAAAATCAATATTAATTTCACGCTAACCAATTACTCTGGATTCCGCGAATACACGTATCATAGAATTTTTGGTCTCACTAATGTTTTTGTGGTCCATTATTTAGCACTGTTCGGAATTTAGTGGAGTCTGCTGCCCGCAAGAGGCAGAGGCGGTTTGTATAGCCTACCCACAGCCTGGCCGAGAGGACCTGAGGCTTTTGGTAGTGGTCATATCTTTGACGATATATGTCACACATATTTGAACTTGATGAATCTCAGTGTAAACTCGTCGATGGCTCTCTACGTACTACATAACTCCAGAGGTACTGTTCCACCTGCGGCATATCTGCCCGCCAGGTATATTGTCGGCAAACTACATGGCCATCAAAACAGATTACTGTTATTCTAAAAAGCAATTATACTTACAAAGGACGTAATAAATACAAACACATTTTGTGTACATACAGGTTCTTTATACCAATCTCTCTCAGAGTTGGAGCCTGCATATTCGTATGGCTGTTCTTTTTTTTTAAACTGACCCGACACAGTGACTGCTCCACACCTGATGGTAAGCATGGTGCAGTCCAAAAAACGCCAATGACTATCGAAAGGTAAGAAAAAACCCATCGGTAGTCGCAGCGATCATGCCGGCCAGTATCGACGTTCGCATATCGAGTACGGATCCCAGGCCCAGCAGGAAGCGAGTTTAGAGATTCCCTGGATGGTTTTAGGCAGTAGGAGCTTGGCACACTGGGGGCGGCCAAAATTAGAACCTCGCGGTCCACTCCTATGTTACACAAAGTGTCTACACGATTAATTTTTGCGCTACGACTTAAATAGGATCTATGAGGCAAGGTTCTTAGTTGAGCGGATTCTAAACGCGTCAGGCCGGAATGAGTCACTATAGTGGGTTTTGCACTTAAAACTCAACTCAAGTTTTCCCTTTTTTAACATTAAGTAATCCCTTCGTGCACTCTTGTCGATTCCGCGTAGTTTAGAAATCTCCCTCCATCAGAATTCTCTTTTTTCGGTCCGTATAGGCAAGTCTCGTTCGGTCTTAACTATTACTTTTAGTAACGTGGCTTATACTCGTATTGTACCTATATTTTTTCTTTTCTTTTTATCTCTCAATATTTCTAATGGATTTATTTCTTTTATTGCGATCTGAGATTCTGTTGAAATATAAAAGAAAAACTTATAAATGCCTTAAAAGTAATGAGTACCATTTTAATTTTAGAAATAATTAACTGCATGTATAAAAATGTTACAAAATAAAAAATTAATTAGATAAATGAAAAATATTCGATGTCTTCCTGCTGCTACAGAGTTTACATTTCTTTTTCTTAAAACAATGCTAATTAAGTAACTTAAGAAATGATATGACGGGATTTTCAATAAGAAAATAATTTAATCTTTTAAGAAATTTTAAAGATACCTGTATTGTATAAAGATTGCATTCGTATAATGTTTATTGATCTAACTATAGTATTATTAGATCCTCTTCTTAACACTGTGAAGCAGAGATTCTTAAACTTTTTTCTCGAAGACCACGTTCCACATTTTACTGGCAGGGGGCATTTACAATTCTACAATGTTTCCAATACTCATCGAAAATTTAATTATTATTACGCACTATTTTTTTAATTGGTGTTTTCGCCACCGGATGGCCAGAGAAGATGTTCGGTCTCTGACCCTTCCGGCGGCCTCCTTCTGCTTCATAATAACTTCACAGAAGGATGACACTTCCTGGTATGCCTCTTCGCTGCCCACCATGGCTTTCACCACACGTGCAACGAGAGCTCGTCCCCAATGCGGTCCTGAAGGACCTCATTCTTTTTTTGTATCCCGGGGGAAAATCCAGCATAGGACCGTCAGGGATGCTGTGAGGGCAGCGACCCTGGTTTTTCAGACTCCTACTCACTAAAACAGGCGATTTGTCTTTGGCTGTGGTGGATGCCGGCAGAATAGAATAGCACCCCCCTCTTTTTGTTGAGGTGTCCTAAAAGGCGACTAAAGCATCTCTTTAACACCCCAATTCAACCAGGTGTTCAGAGAAGGAAAACTCGACCAAACCTGCATCCTGGTTCCTCCTGATCGTACTGGTTCTCCATTCCATCGGACTTGAGGGAGTTCGGACGAGAGAGTGCTTTTCTGGCAGCGCGTCCAGTTACGCACTTAAATATCTCCTGCGCAATTGACTGTTTCGGAAAACTGGACTTCGATTTTCTTAGTCTGTATTGAAACAGTCGCCGTGGTTGAATCCGGCTAGGACATCATCATCATCACTGACTAAAAACACCCGGGATGCCCCTCTTGTTGCCCAACCCGGGTTTGGAAAGCCAAATTCATCCAGACACCCGGGGAACAAAAAGCCTTCTTTAGGCTACCTTTCTGGGTGGTGAAGGAGTAAAGCTCACCCCCCCAAAAGGACCTCTTTCCGCTATAACCCTGCACTAATCATATTTGCTTGCAGAAATCACTTTTAGTCGTAAGGTTCTCGAATGCCCGTTGTGAAACATTTGTTGTAATTTTTCTGAATACAATAAAATATTTTGTATGACTTACCTTTTCACCTTGGCTGTTAAATTCTTTATAATACTAAAAGTTTAATAAACATTTTTTATTTTCTGTTACAGGTAAGTGAAGAACCAGTCAAATTTCCTCACAATTAAGTAAGTTGTACTATTAAAATGATTTTACGGTATTCTCGTACGTATTGGGGACAGGCTATTGTGAAATATAGTACTTTATCACGCACAAACACCGCGTGTGGTGCGATGTATTGACTTAATAAAAATTTATTTACATATCTTAATCAGTTTACATGGCGTTTATATTTTACATAGGTCATGTAGAAATATTCTATCATTTTTAACCGACTCGGAAAAGGAGAGATTGAGTATGCAATTGTATCTATTTCATTACTCAAAATCAAAGAAAACGGTATACTTATATTGAAATATACACTATAGCAATTACAGATAAATATAAAGGCATTCTAGCAGATGCCAGGTTCTGGTTCAGAGAGTACGAGACGGGGCCCGAATCCCAGGCACCAAATTTTAAGGGCGACAGAAAAGCACATTATTTAGCGTATCCACTGAATAATACGTCAAAAAAAACCAACTTCTCCAAAAAAAAAATCCGGCTAATTATTTTTTTTACTGACACGACATACTGATTACATTTCACCTGATAAAACGACCGCCAAAGGACGCAAATCCTTGGCAGACGCCATCGCCGTGTGCCACAACGGAAGATCTCTAGATATATGAACAACTGGATGTACACAAACTGATCCTGTAACATGTCAGGCCGAAGCGAGTCACTATGACGGTCCTTGCATCTGTGTACTGTAGGACCTAGTTTGGGCAATCGACCTACATCCTCAAAAAAACCTCAAATTTGTAGACGCCTTTGTTTTGACGTTTTAAAAAACAACTCGATAAATAACATAATATATCGTCGATTTCTTAAGTTACACACAGTCAAAGGTTACTTTTGCGAATATTTTCTTTCTACGCGATAAAGTTTTAGAGCACAAAATCTATAATAGCCGACCTCTATCGCCGTTCTCACAGTATTAGTATATATGACATTTACATGACATATGCTGCCGGCAGAATAGAATAGCACCCCCCTCTTCTTGCTGAGGTGTCGTAAAAGGCGACTAGGGTATCTCTTTAACACCGCAATTCAACCAGGTGTTCAGAGAAGGAAAACTCGACCAAACCTGCATCCTGCTCCCTCCCGATCGTACTGGTTCTCCTTTCCATCGGGCCCGAGGGAGTTCGGACGAGAGAGTGCTTCTCTGGCTGCGCGTCCAGTTATGCAAACATCTCCTGCGCAATTGACTGTTTCCGAAAAGTGGCCCTCAATTTTCTTAATCGGCATTGAAACAGTCGCCGTGGCCGAAACCGGCTAGGATATCATCATATGACATTTCTATTAGATGGCGTCGGGTTTCCTCACGGTGTTTTCTTCACCGGTGAGCAAGAGGGTCTTAAAAGTTTAACGATAACCATAGTCTGAATTAATAAATGAACTTTGAAAGGCGTAAACCCACACTCGGATATAATGTAGTTACATAATATATATCTATGTGCCACACATCGCAACATGCGTTCACGCAGCGCTCCGTATCCTGTCCTAGATTATTGAGGTGAACCGGTAGGTTACACTAATGTGATACGTGATACTGCAAATCTAGATTTCTACATTTTTTTTTACTGTACTTTGTTATACATTAGCACAAAGTACCTGAACTTTTTTTTTCCGCTGGCAACATTCGCCAAAGATGTCTTTGGCCTGATTTTAGAAGACTCTTTTTTTTACACTGGCTCGACATCGTGACTACAGAGTACCTGATGGTAGGTACAATGTAGTCCAAAAACGAAAGCGACTATCAAAGGATGAAAATCCGTTGATAGTCTACATCGTCATGTCGGCCCACATATACCACGACCGAAGGTCTCTAGGTATATGAGCTACTGGACATACACAAGCTGATCCAGAAACGCGACAAGCCGAAACTAGTCACTATGACGGGCTTTACACCCTTGTACTGTGGTCACGATCCAGACGGGCACCGACGCCCTACCACCTCGCTGCTGCTCGTTTAGCACCACCCAGGAGTCACGTGTAGGGAAACCAGGGTAAAGCCTACGGACGCGAGCAGCTTCGACTCCCAAAAAACAAATCTAGTAATGATTGACCGCACTTGATTTTTTTAAATTTGTTAAGGGATGGACGAGAACTATAACATTGCGCGGTAACGCTAATTATCGAGGTTCGAATCCCGGCACGTGCATTTGGGCTTTTCCAGATTAAGTACGGATTTACATATATGTAGATACATTTACATATACATTAGTAGCTGTACCTACTTTGCGCTTATAGCTATGTCGTGGAGCTGATAGCCATTCTCACAGCACTAGTGCACATGACATTTCTTTTAGATGCCATGCGGGTTTCATCGTGTTTTCTTCACCGGTGAGCATGTGGCACTTAAATCCGTACGTAATTTGGAAAAACCCAGAAGTACGTGCCGGGATTCGAGTCTACGATCTTTCGCGTCGTTGCGCATGGAAGCCGGTCCACTATCCACTAGGCCTCCATAGCTACTAAAAATTATATTAGTTGATTAATGTAAGTTTATAGTAAGTCACTGATTTCGCCAACTCTAACGTGACTATGCAAATACTTAACCTGTACATAAGTTCCTATTTTATATTCATCTTTTTTATCAAAGCCTAACTTATTTCCTGAGCAAAGTGTAAGCAAAGTCTAAATAGCGTCTATAAATCTCAAGCGTAGTGCTATCAATAAGGCGATTGACTTCGTGATGTATATACCCTACGCTTCAAATGCTGTTTGGATTAAATATTACCGGATGACATTGTAGAATTGGGGTTCACACAACACAGGAAGGAGAGTTAAGAAAGTGGAGATGTTAATATGTATATATATTAATAATATAAACAATTTTTCTTAAGAGCTATAAAGCACACCATTCAACGTCACAAATTCCATTCTAATTTCTTGATATATTGACATTGGATAAAAAGTATAATTTAAAAATATAAAAAAAGGTGTTAATAAAAAGGTAGCCTACAACATTAATGAGTCAGTCTGGACGTTTTCTTAGTTGAAGTTGTATAATGATTATTATTTAACACTGTCTTGTACATACACAACTGTGTGTTGATTTGCGGTTGTGGAATTTGGTTTGTGCAGTCTAAATCCGCCACATAAGGGTTCACAAGGCTATTTAGTTTGCGGTACATTATGTGTGGACTGCAGAACTAGGCGATATCAGAAGCGGCAATTATTAAATTACTCTTAATATTCTATTTTGTACTGCATAATGACCTTTGTGTTTGTTTTTCAAACATCTTATAACACTTTTTTCTATACTGTCTAGACGAAGTGACTATATTGCCGCTAATTGCAAGTATAGCGCAGTTCAGAAACGGTAACGACCACCAAGAGATGCAAATTTGTTGACAGTCGCTATCGTTATGTCGGCCCACATATACCACGATGGAAGGTCTCTAGGTATATGATCAACTGGATATACATAAACTGATTCCGAAACCTGACAGGTTGAAGCGAATTACTATGACGGTTTTTACACTTGCGTACTATGTTTACGTCTCAGTTCGGCAAATCGCCTCAATACCTACAAAAAATAGTTCAAATTCAATAGATTAAAGTACTGATTTTTTAAATTTGTTTTCTAATATATCGAATTTACATTTAATTGGCGTTGCATTTTCCTTATATTTTTTTATAGGCGTCTCTGCAGGGTAAAATATACTTGAAATTATATTTTAAACTGGTCTTTTTATTTCTAGTATATGTAATTTTAAAATAAATAAAATAAAAGACGTTAATTTTTCTTTTACATTAATATTATAATTGTACTCCTTGTACAATATGTTGTCAATGTATTATAATGTGGATACAGCCGCTATAGCCGGGCAGTAGACTTGAGGGAGTCTGCTGCCCGGATGAGAGGGTGGCGGTGTGCAGTGTCCGGCGCGCCGCCTGTGAGATAGGTATTGGAAGGGTGGTCTCTTTACCCCTACCCCTCCCAGGGAGGCAGCCTCGACAAGGCATTTCGCTCTCCGGGCGTCTGGATGAATTTGGTTTCCCAGGCTCGGGTGGAGCGATTAGAGGGACACCCCGGGGTTTTTATGAGTAGGAATCTGACACACCGGGGTTGCTGCCCTCACAGCGGCCCTGATGGTTCTATGCAGGTTTTCCCCCCGCGAGACACCAAAAAGCATATAGCGTGACAATATTATTATTTATTCCTTCAACGAAACCGCTAGTAAAAGTAATTTTTTTGCTATTTTGCCGTGTCTATAGATACTTAGAGCTATGATTCGTTCGGATCACACATGCTCGCGCGCCGGTTGCCGCCAAGGTCTCTGCCGGCGCGTTTCGCAACACACACGGACAGACAACTATCGAATATTGCATAAACACCATTCGATTAATTACTTACAACGGAATTAAATTTTTCGTTAAAACAGCGACCGTCGGTTGCGACAGAAAACTTTTTGCACATACATAGTAGTACGGATAAAGAAACTTATATACGAGTAAGGCTTTCATAACTTCATGAGGTGAAAGGGGCGAGCATTAAAGATGCTCAGGCAGCGAATTTTTAATTTTGGTGGCAACACAAATGCACCCTGTTGGTATAAACCTCAGCTTGCCCAAGTCAACTAGGGAAAGAATCTAACGGTGCTCTAATAGCGTTTCGGAAGCGACTTCCTTGAGAAGAAACGCCGGAAGAAAGTCAAGGCAGCATCAGTATGAAACAGTATACAATTCTCTCAATTTTCCTTTGGTTTACAAGGATTTAGTAGTTATCATATACGTATATTTTTCTCATAGAAAGCTCGCTGCGAGTGTGTTGTTCCGCTTTATAGTCAAGTTGGGCAGTTTGAGGGTAATACATTCGCAATAAGCGGCATAGAGTTGGGTATAAAGATATTTAGTGTTTACAAAGATCAAGGTCCAGGCAAGTAATTACAACAATTGTAGATTACCAAAATTCTTGTATAGACGACAGAAACAATGATTTATTTATTTTTATTAAGATTTACGGCTCTGGAAGCAAGTCCTTTTCAGTCCGTCGATAGTATTTTAAACCTTCAGTCATCTTTGATTCACCTTAAAACTAACGACCCAGGCGATACGCACTGCATCCCGCGTCATCAGGAAATCACCGATTCCCCGTAGCACTTTGCCATCTGGACATCTTCTTGCTGTCCAGAGCCCACACCAACCCAAAGAACAAGAACAACTGTTTGTACCTTCTTGCAACTAATAAAAATATAAATAACTATATAGAAACAACTTCATAGCCTCGGCTTTAGCTTCGCTAAAGTTAAAACGACAATAGGAGGGTACAGACGCCACACTGCAGGCATATATATACGTATCAATATACATATCATATATAGCTTTCTTACACTCACCTTGTCACAACAAACACACACACGCACACACATCTATTTCTAATTGTTGCGAGTTTACTGTTATTTCATTTTCCTTTTCTTTGTTAGTTTTTATATATTATCACTGTGTAATTGATACAGTTTGTAAACTGTACCGTATGTAAAATGTTTATATGTGCTATTCAATGATAGTGAATAAATAAATAAAAACATTCCCTAGCAAATCATAAACAAACAATGGTAAACAAATGAGAATTAATTCGTAAAAATTTGGACATTGTACGCCACAAAAACTTACTTAAAAATTACTTTTGCATAATATCCGGATCCAAAATTCCTGGCTTAGGACAGGCAAAATACCTAGTTAGTTAATAATGAATTGCTAGTCACTCAATAATGTGTCGAATTGCTCTTAAATATATTGATTACAATTTACTTTGTTTTAATGGAAATATTAAGATATCGCTATTTTTACATATTTGGAATTAAAATCGCATGCTGAAGATCCTCCGTGAATATCTCCCTCTGTTCGCGCCAAATGGTCGCGAACGACCTACGCGGAGGCGCAGCCTCGAATATTTATATTTTTAAAATAAAAGGAGATTGTTTCTTGCCATTCGCGTATAAAATATAGACGTCAAAAATATATGTAACAAATATATTACTAAGAAGCCGATAAAAAATGTTTTATTGGTAAACCTAAATATAAACCCAAAAGGGAAGGTGCTAAGTTGCACTGGCGATCTGTCACTGCCGGCACTCGCTCGCGCGATGGTCGACAGTGACAGGGCATGGCTGGCGGCCCTCTCCTTCACGGAGGAGACTATGCAGGTGAAGGAGGCGGCGGAGTGGGATCGGGAGGCTATTGCCACACCCGATAACCCAATCCGCCGCCCAGCTCGGACAGGACGCCGGAGGAGGGCCTTCGCCAGAGGCCTTCCTCCATAACAGGACATACGCCTGGCGGCGCGCCTGAGGAAGCGCGTCGCCCAGATCCGGGCGTGAGCGGTGTGCGATGTGTTCCCGCACACCGCTCCAATGACAATTCAAGGAGACGAGGGGGTTGGCAGTCTACACCACTCTCCCCAAAATGTGTTAGGTGTACGTGGGGGGCGGCGACTATTTAACCGTCCCCCCGCCTAGTAGGTGAGGCCTGAATAAGGCCGGACGTCGCCGGATGCCGAGGAAGATGGCTCGGCTTTGCCCTTAGCATCCGGCAGACGGGAGAAGGAACACCCCGGTGGTTTTAGTCGGGGCAGGTCCGACACACCGGGGGAGCGGCCCTCACCGCTCCCCTGACGGTCCGTAGGGAATACCACCGGGTTAACAAAAAAAAAGGTGCTAAGTTACACAAAAGTCAAATGGCTTTCCCACCCTCGTTTATAAAATCATATAGAGAAATAAATAGGTTTAGAGATTAATTTACACGTTTTTACTCAAAAGATTTATTTTGCTCTCGTTCAATTATCTATCCCGGTGTTGTTAGATGATTCAGTTCAACAGTTGAGTTCGTATGCATTTGCTACCCAATTGAACTAAATTGTACGCATGTGACCGTGAGGTTTTTGCGTCGCTACCGAGCCAAGATTCGATTCTAAATCCGTATGAGGAAGATGTTTTGTTCAGGTCATGGTTCTTGTATTTATGATTTTCTTCAAACGCCTATTTAAGCTAAGTCCAGACCAAATATATATAAAGATGTGAATATGCTAACTTCTTGAAGAAGCTCTGTAACTCTTTCCTTCCTCCGGTCATTGGATTGAGGAACAGTCCTTCGGCGATGTTCCCGGCATTCCACATTTATTTATATATTTAATATACCATCGATATATACACGAAAATATAAAAAAAACATATATATATATATATATAAGTTCTAAGACCGCGTGTTATATCTTTACAAGTGTATGTGTATCCATAGATGGGCAAAATGTCATCAGATTAATGAAAATGATTAACGATTACATTTTACGTTTTTTAACATTAATATGACTGTATTTTGTCATTTATGTTTTAAACACAACAAAATCCCAGATTGTATACACATTTATGATTTCTTAATGTTTTAAATGGATTTAATAATGATTACAGAGCAAGAAAATTAAAATTACGACTACATTTTGTAATCGTTCATCATTAATCAGATTAAATTTTGCCCATCTCTGGGTATACCTAACTATATACAGCACAAGTATAAACAAAATTTAATAAAATACATATTAGTTAATCCTGTCACACTCGAGCGGATTCAGATGAGAACAACGCAATCAAAGCCGACCGAAATCCTGACAGGGAGCAGTGAAAGATGTCAATGTCACTAACTTTGTTATAGGTCTCCTTCATTCGACATTGTTGGGTTCTTTAAACGAACCGTGAAGAGATATTTGTGCAGGCCGGCATGATCACGGCACTGTCATACTCGGTTTTTGGACTGTACTGTGCTTTCTATCAGACACGAAGCAGTGACTGTGCCGATTCAAAATAAAAAGTGACTATAAAGCATATCGTATTACCCGGCTTCCTTTTTCGTGTTCACTGCACACGTTTGCAAACGAGCTAGGCGCCCGCAGGGTTGTTCCTCATTGGGTCAAGGTGTGTGCTGACGACAACCAGTGGCAAGCGTAAAATAAATCATGCTCAAACTTTGTTTAATAGTTCAGAAATTTGCTCACAATTATCAATAATTGAAGCGCTTTTTACTGTATTTTAATTTTTACTGATAAGACAGCTCTTTGGACTGCAAAAGCAACATCTTTTTAAGTTTAAACCAGACCACAAACGATCAAATATCAATTTTTAGTGTTCTAATATTGTCGGAGTGGTAATTTAGACTAATCCCACTAACTTATTATAGAATAAATAATGATATATCATCACGCTATATCCCTTTCAGGGTGAGGGATACATTACGTACGTACATAGATTATGTTCGAATTTAGCCACCGCATGCCATCTGATAGAAATGTCATGTGTACTAGTGCTGTGAGAACGGCGATCAGCTGCGCTACTGGTCACGTTGGGCACGACATATAAGCCCAAAGTGAATATCAGCGCTGGGTGGCTCAGCTGGTCACCTAGCTTTTGCTGAGCTGTCTTCCCTTTGGCGCATCACAAACACAGGGTATTAACTTTGCTGTTTTCTACACTTGATTAACCTATGTATGTAGTATGTTTCTAAAATCTAATAGCGCGTTAATTACACTTTAAATTTGCGCTATAACAGTGCTAAAACTATCTGGCTACAGATAATAGTGAGGAAGGAAACTGCAGCAGCGGCGTGCAATGTTACTGAGGCCAACGGAGCGCTGACCGAGCGAGGTTGAGCCATGTAAATACAGCGCTCAAGGCACCCGCCCTAGTTACGAACGCGCAAGCCTTTGATACCGTCAAATAACACACAAACCGCACAAACTTCCACTAAAATCCATTTACAGGACCGCATTTATAACTTTGCCTCACCGATTACACCACGCCGATGTTGTAAACTCTATTTAATGGTGATAGAGTCGATAGTTTTGCGTTTAAATGGTAAACACGAATTGTTCAGTGAGCGATCAGTCCAAGTGACACGATAGCAACCTTTTTAGTAATAGTAAAATCGTTTGCAGATATAAAAAAAATAATTCGCTATATTCAATTCTGAGTTTTAATTACTTAATGACTACGGTTACAATTTTATCCTGATCATTATTGTTTAAATTAATTATCGTGGTAGATTTTCTAGGAATCTTTTATAAAAATAAAAAGATCAACGTCTCTATGATGGCGAGTTTTCTGAAGGGTTTATTTAAACTTGTCCCACCCCCTCTCTACCTGCAATGAAATAATCACGCGTGCGTTTTTCGGAGTCCCGGCTATACGTTACGTTAACTCACATACCGGCTGGGACTAAAAAGTTCTCTATCTCTCTCCTTTGCCGAGTAATTGAGCTGTGGAATAGTCTTCTGGCGAACGTGTTCTACCGTCCCATGACAACGGTTCCGTGAAATTAAAAGAAATGTATTTATTTCGCCATAAACTAACAAAAAACTAGAAATTTAAATGCAGTAACACAAATAACATATAGAAACAAAACAAAATACAAAAAACATATAACCATAGCGAAAATAGGACCTTCCTCAGGACCAGAGATGGGCAAAATGTAATCTGATTAAAGATGAACGATTACAAAATGTAGTCGTAATTTTAATTTTCTTGCTCTGTAATCAGGATTAAATCCATATAAAACATTAAGAAGTCATAAATGTGTATACAATTTGGGATTTTGTAGTGTTTAAAATATAAATGAGCAAAATGCAGTCATATTAATGGTAAAAAACGAAAAATGTAATCGTTAATCATTTTCATTAATCTGATTAAATTTTACATTTTACCCATCTATGCTCAGGACCAATTAACCTTCTTAATGGTGACTTAATAATTAATTGTTAATCATTCATTCATGTGTGTAATTGCCCCTAAATATGTTGACTATAATTTACTTTTTTTAATGAAAATATTAAGATATCACTATTTTAACATATTTGGAATTAGAATCGAATGCGAAATATCCTCCCTGAATATCTAATATTACTATTTTACATATTTCGGATTAGAATCGAATGCTGAGCATCCTTGAATATCTCTCTTCTTTGTGAGATTACCTGTATGTCTTCGATGTACAGAAAGCGATCAATTATTATATGTATTGATTTATGTGTTGTTTATTGCAGTTAAGGGTAAAATTTAATTTAATTAGTCCGTTAGACTAGCTTGTAGTTTCAATTAATTTAAGGTTTTCTTGACTAAAACATATGCCTGAGAAATTATTCCATTTCGTACGTATAATGAATTGTAAGCTTTCATTCATAAGAGAAACTGTTAATAATTCATTGATTATTAACTGTTTATGTATTCCATTCAGTCTTGGATTGAATAGTGGTGAGTGGCGCCAAGACTTGCCGATAATAGGATAGAGCCTTATAGAGTCACTTCCTCCGACGCCATGATCATTGTCTGTCAAGGTCAGTGTCGGGGTTTATCGCTAGTGTGAAGAAAATATAACGTTTGTGATATATTGACACCAGTGTGGACTAATACACAGCGCAAAAGTGAAGCAATAAAACTGCAGGTTACCCTTTTAAATGATTTGTGAGTTTTAATAATCTATACTAATATTATAAAGTTGAAGAGTTTGTTTCTTTGTTTGTTTGTTTGAACGCGCTAATCTCAGGAACTACTGGGTTGAATTGAAAAATTCTTTTTGAGTTGAATAGACCATTTATCGAGAAAGGCTTTAGGCTATATAACATCACGATGCAACTATTAGGAGCAAAGAAATAATGGAAAATGTGGCCAAAACGGGTAAAATTATTCATCCTTGGGGGCTTCCATTGCGTGCGCTGCAAAAACGGTTCAAGATACCAAAAATATAAATAAGTAAGAATTATTCCCCTTGAAATGATCTAAAAAAATGTCCCCGACAGTATATGTCTATCTTTTAAGATTAAGTCACTAGAACCGATTTTATGGTAAACAAATTTGGTCGAAATTAATGCATTATTTGTTAAGAGTTGTATCAACGTAATAATATTAATCTTTATCCAAATAAATGTGTTGTTGATTAAGAGTATTTAATAGTGAACAAAATTGTCTTTGACATCACTTAATTTCAATGAACATCTTAGAAGATATTACAAAACCTTATATAGCAAAACAACGTTTGCCGGATCAGCTAGTATCGATATAAGAAGATTTGTAGGTCTTACAATATTATGCCTGGTTCACATAGTCTAAGCCAGCGAGCGTATAGATAGTGTCAGTAAATGCAGGTCATGTATGTATTTATATTAATTAATTTTGCGAGATGGTAGGGCGTCGGTGCCCGTCTGGATCGCGACCACAGTGCACGGGTGTAAAGCCCGACATAGTGACCAGTTTCGGCTGCGTTTCGGGATCAGCTTGTGTATATCCAGTAACTCATATACCTAGAGACCTTCAGTCGTGGTATATGTGGGCCGACATGACGATGTAGACTATCAATGGATTTTCATCCTTTGATAGTCGCTTTCGTTTTTGGACTACATTGCACTTACCATCAGGTACTCTGTAGTAATTATGTCGAGCCAGTGTAAAAAAAAAGATATTGTGGTACTTTTCAATAATCATGAAATCCTGTCTGATTCGACTTTTGTGATGTTTCCAAATCACATCAAGTAGACATGTAAAAAAATATACAAAGAAAGAGATAGATATAATAAGCTTTCAAAACATGGCGTCTTTATGTTAATTAATTTTGCACTCTTCTACAAACGGTCTTTATATTTAGATGCTTATCTTAACCACAGAGTCATAACGGGCATTCGATCTACCATCTTAAAAGATTGACTTTTGCAAAGCGACATCTGGTCCAAAGTAGAGTTTGACGCCAATACAATTTTGCGTTCTGTACTCTTGAGTTGTAATATTTATTTTGCTCATAGTTTGTAAACTTACAAATGTCAAATTACTGACGTATGAGTGATGAGGTGTCAGCATGTCTGTGCGGACGGCGTTACGGCGACGCCCGACAGAGTGTGGGCGTAACCCCGTCATGGAAACAGGCCCCGGCATCTCGCGCTGCGGGATCCGCTCGTGTACGACCTGTTACTAGAGGCTTTTCATCAGATACATGTAGGCGTAACGGCGAAAACCTTACTGCTTATATAATAATGTTCATACCCATTAAAGTACCACGCGTGCAAGTGTAGAGTCACGGCTATACGGTAACTAGCATTCCGGCTAGGACTAAAAAGTTTTCTAACTCTTACTTTTGCCGAGTCGATAAGCTGTAGTTTGTCTTTCGGCGAGCCTGTTACCACCGTCCTATGATATGGGGTCTTTTAAACGAGAATACTGCAGACTATGCGTTACATTTTTAATTACTTTACATGTGTCGCACACATAGAGCAGGATGGTTTTAACACAGCATAGGATAATTCTAAATTTTTACTCAGTTCTAGATCCAGATTGATTGGGTAAAAGTTTTTTTATGTGAAAGGAAGGCAATCGCCGTGCCGTCGGTAGTATCTGGATTCCCAGGCTCGGCGAAGGCGAGGAGAAGGCAGTGCTGGCACCGCGGTGGTTTTAGTCGGGGCAGGTCCGACACACCGGGGGGAGTGGCCCTCACCAATTCCCCTGCCGGTCCGCAGGGATTTCCACCGGGTTAACAAAAAAAAGGCAAACACGGGATCAACCAACCTGAGCGTTAGCAGTCACTGTAACTTTTGGATAACTGCTTCACAAAAAACGTCTTCACTAGGCTGTCGGCGTAAAAGAGTATTTTTCACTACTTTTTTTAAAACTCCATGTCATCCAGAGGTAATATTGCGCCTGGCAACCCATTTCGCAACACTAAAGTGTGCGAATAGAAGGTTCCAGAGCACCGCACTAGTGTTGCCAGCTGTTGAGCTTTTAAAGTTTGAGGGTGAGCCGAGAGCCAAACGCGCAAAGTGCTCCTTAGGAATGGTGACAAGGGCACCGGATAAAACAATATTTATAATATTCGCTGCTGGTTTTTAAGCTCTTCAGGGCCCCTGGCACATATGTGTAGGTTTTTTTTTTGTAATTATTCCAAAAGAAATTAGGTGAAATTTTATGGGAGAATATTTCACTACAAAATCACTAAATAAAAAAAAAATCGTTATATACAACCGCACTGAAAACGGAATATTCTATTTTATTGATGGCGTTGTGAAACCACCCCTCACCAAGTAGTTGGGGCCTGCTGAAGACCAGACGTCGCCGGATGCGGAGGAAGATGGCTCAGCCTTGCTCTTGACACTCGGCAGACGAGAGAGGGAATACCCCTGTGGTTTCAGTCGGTGCAAGTCCGACACACCGGAGGGCGGCCCTCACCGCCTCCTGAAGGTCCGTTAGGGAAATCCCCCGGGTAACCAAAAAAAAAATGGTGTTGTGAAACCATTAGAATGATAACATTAAAAAGTTTATCCCTGAAGGTGTTAACTGCAATGTCATCATTTTGCTGAAAACCTAAAAGAGAGTTCTACAATCTTGAATAGATTAATTAGGAAGTTTTCTTGTAAAAAAAATTCGTGGACCCGGCCACTCTTCGCCCAAGTACAATTTACATTAGAAAACTGGCGAACTAAGAAACTCTCAACACCTATTTCGTCCTCTTTGGGGTGAAACGTCAAATGTTCCGCTCCTAAATGCCTATGGCCTGGTTGCGTACGTCATGGAAAGACGTCCAATGTCCAAATTTAATGTTTCTAGCCTCAGTAGTCTAGGCTTTTCAATGATATGTCAGTCAGAGCAAGTGTTTTTATACATATAGATATTATATTAGTATGTTGATAAAGACGATTGATATGATTAAATAAATATTATTATAACGTTAGCATTTATATATAAATTATTCGGAGTCACGGTTTGAGGAAATTTCCCGAACTCGTCAAGTGTAATCAATATTTGCGATTACCCAGGCATTATAAAGGAAAGTGTTGCCAGGATTAACTTTAATTACTGATATGAACTATTTTTGCACAGATACCATACTGACTGTATCCACTTTGCGCTTATATATCGTGCCCAACGTGACCAGTAGGGCAGCTATTCGCCGATCCCACAAGTACTTGTACACATGATATTTCTATTAGATGCCTTGCAAGTTCCCTCACGATGTTTTACTTTTCTGTATATCTGTCTATCCGTGCATGTGCTGCCTAAATCCATACTAAATCTGGAAAAAGCCGCATCTACGCGCCGGGATTCGAATCTACGACTATTCGTGTTGCCGCGCATGGATGGTGGTCCCTTACCCATTACGCCATGATAGCCAGCTTAAATTTTTAAGCTCTTAAAATAATATCATTCGCTTTTAGCTAATCTTGAACTAAGTTTCTTAAGAATTTAAAGCCTTCAACTTTAACCGAAAGTTTTAGCAATAGCAGATAACTACGGCCAGATAGCAAGCTATAATCGGTTATTTGTTAAAAGTAATAAGCTAAAAACAAAACAAGTTCCTAAAACATTTAAAATATAAATCTGATTTATACAACCTTCCTTGTCGCTCAATTCCTTTTTTTCTATTTATTTAAGGGACTTTTGTGCCTCGGCACATGCCAGCCCCATCGTATCCTAAACATGCACTACTAGCATTTATTTCTGATGGGGAGCCATCAGCCTGAACAACTCTTTTGCTTCGGCTGAGTAAGGTCTTGCTAAAACTCCGCAGAACAAGCCTACATCAAATTTGTTCAGGCTAAAGGCTCCCATCAGAGAATCTCTTGCGCTCAATTCCTGCGTTATATCATCGTAAAATTGAGAGGGATTAACTATTTTTATTTAAAATTGTTAACGGTCTCGTGGACTCGTCCTATTTGCTTAGTCAAATAAGTTTCAGGTGTCCGCATTCCAATTCAAGAGACTTTTCGCTGCTTAAGGTGCCATTCTTAAGATCAAACTATGTTAATAATACTTTTGTTTTTCGTACCTGTGATCTATATAATAAACGTTTTTGTGATATAGATATACTGTCCTGTGCCTTTGGGTCCTTTAAACGAATGGTGAGAGAGAAAATATTAGCCTAAGTTCAATTTTGTTCTATACTGTATTTTTATATATGTACTATTTATATGTAACACACACACACACACACACACATATATATATATATATATATATATATATATATTTATATGTGTGTGTGTGTATATTTGATTGATTTTCTTTTATTGTTATTTATTAGCTTGATTTCTATTTTTGTACAAATTTTTGTGGAAACTTTGCTGGTTTATGTAACATTTTTTTGTGTATTTTTGTTATCATTTTTATATTGCTGTGTTTGCCTTTAAAATAAATAAATAAAGTGCAGTAAGTTAGTAGTAAAACAGTGTGTTATGTGCAATTGCCCTGAGAATGCCGATCAACTTCGCTGCTGGTCAGGTTGAGCACGAGATATAGCGCAAAGTGGACCCAGAAACTAAAGTGTTCTCTGCACACACATCAGTCTTAGTTTGACGCTTGCTAGAAACCGAAATCGAAACCTTCACTCGGACTCTAATGGTATATGGCAGTGGAAGTAAAAACCGAGGTCGTGTAAGTAATAACAGTAAAAATTAGAAGTTTTCGGAATTAAAAGTTATTTCCTGGCAACACAGCGATATTGATCGCGGACCCAGACTGTGGCCAGACGGGTGACGACACAGCTAGTCGTTTCCTGGAAATTGGGATACAGACGATATGTAAATAAGCACGAATATTAGCGACCTCGAAGTTTCTTTGAGTTATATTAACTCGATTTGTTCCGACATTTGTGTACATTTAGAAGTCTTTGATATATCTCGTACTAGCAGACACGGCGAATTTCATATCGTTTGAAAGTCGTTTTAACGTACTCCCCCTGTCTCACACTCCCTCCCTCTGCCTCTCTGTAGTTCTTTCAAAATAATAATAGATACCTAGTGAGTAATTTATATTTATTTACATACGTTATCGATGTGATACTCGCGCAAGAATATTTCTACGTGTTAATTTTTCTACCTTTCATCACGCGGAATCCCTCTTGCGGTAGGCAAAGAGAATGGAACGCCCCTTCTCTCTATTCTTGCAATCTGCTTTCACTGCCCTAACATTAATTAGTCCTTTCATGCACTCTTGCTGATTCCTCGTACTTTTGACAGTATCTTCCATCAGAACTCTTTTTATTTGGTCTGCGTTGGTAAATCTCGGTCGGCCTCGGCGCTTACCTCCACTCACATTCCCATTGTATATCATTCATTCTCTCCACGTGCTCAAACCATCGACGTAATACTAATTTTTATTTTGTAATAACTCCAAAGAAATTTAAATTATATCGAGGGGTGAAAGGCTATTTTTATTTGGTTTCAGCGTTTTTTAACGATTTCATATATATATATATATATATATTACTATATCACGAAAAAATGTCGCTCTAACCAAATAGACTTTCACCCCTCGATATGGTTTTAGAGACTCTCATAATGTGCTTGACTTGATTAAGATAACTGACGTATATAATTTGACAAGTATTAAATACTATTAGGAGTACAAATAAGTTTCCGCCATTTTTTAACACAAATTAAATATTTATTATAGAAGAACGGTAATATAAATTTATTTAAAATATTGCCCATCACTTGCAACCACTTTTTCCCATCTCTCAGGCAGCATTCAAATCCCACGTCTAAAGAACTGCTTGTCTTTTGAGGCTATCCACGAATCAACCCAATTTTTGGTATCCTCATAAGATGTGAACCGCTTCGCCGTCAGAGCATGTGCCATGGGCCGGAACAGGTGATAATCGGACGGTGCAATGTCTGGTGAATACGGCGGGTGGGGTAACACTTCCCAATCAAGTGTTTCCAAGTACTTTTACACGAGAGCCTCATCATGTGGACGAGCATTGTCATGCAGAAGAATAATTTTTTCGTGTCTAGAATAATATTGAGGGCGTTTTTCCTTCAGAGCTCGGCTCAATCTCATCAATCGTGTTCGATAGAGGGCTCCAGTAATTGTTTCGCTCGGATTAACTTTTGGTCGAAATCACCGTTTTTAAACTTTTGAAACCACTCTCGACACGTTCTCTCTCTTAAAGCACCCTCACCATATGCTTCTACGAGCAATTGTTGCGCCTCAGCAGCAGATTTCTTTAAATTAAAGAAGTAAACTAATATTTCCCGCAAATGACGCTTACTTGGCTCAAATTTTGACATTTTCAACTTACAAAAATTATATTTTACCAATATAAAATCAATGATATTAATAGGTTATGTTGTTCTTGAATGTCCAAACTATTTTTTAAGCCGGTTATCATCTGCGAAAGCTAACCGAAACTCCGTGCCGTGCCATCTACAATAAAACGGCCGAAACTTATTTGTACTCCTAATATATCCAACTAAAAATCTTTCCAATTACTGCATTAAATGTACTACTCTTTTTAGGAAATAGAATGGGTGTAGCAAGCTATCCTTAAAAGATAGATATGTGCTATCAATATGACTTTTCTGTAGACATATAAAAGCCAAATAGTCCCACTATACATTGTTTTATTATTCCTCAAAGGGATTAGGCAGCGTTTTCGATGAAAGCTCCTAATTGGCTTGATTTGTTCCGCATTTTTTTTCTATTTAACTAAAAAGGATAGTTTAAACAGAATATAATATCAGTAACCAGTAAAGTCTGGAAAGGTCTGACTGAGTTTTTTAAGATACTGTATTGGACAGCATGACAACAGCAACTGTCAATGGGCTCTCGTTCTATAACGATCACAATTAAGAAACATTGCTTCTCGGGCTGACGTCAGTATTTTCCGACAAGCATATCCAAACTTATATAGTCCGATTATTTGGGTTAAATAAATAAGAACTTACTTGAGAGGGATGTTCGTCTGGTTGCCATGACAACCGCAATTCCGTCTCAGGTTTGAGCAAAATTTACCCGATTAATCTCACACATTAGAAAAGTCAAATGAAATAATTAGGCTTCGTAACAGGAGCAGAGATAAACTAGTAGTTGTACCCACTTTGCGCTTACATGTCGTGCCCAACGTGACCAGTAGCGCAGGTGATCGCCGTTCTCACAGCACTAGTATACACAGTGACGTGCATAGGGTATTTGGCCAGGGTAGGCAGATTCACATAATTAATGTGAATATTACATAATAATAATAAATATTACATTGCTTACATAAGGAATATAGATGGCGTGAAAATAGAATAGATATGAATATAAAGGGATCCTTTTTTTGTTTAAATTAAAGGATTTTATTCCAGACTTATTTATCGTAAATGCATGCCATGCTTTCCTGCATCTATGGAATGAACGCTACTGGGTATACATGATATTTGTGTTAGATGCTATGCGGGTTTCCTCACAATGTGTTGTGTGTGTGTGACATGTTCTTCACCGGTGAGCATGTGCTGCTTAAATCCGTATTTAGTCTGAAAAACTCTGATGTACGTGCCGGGATTTGAACCGGTCCCTTAACTACTAAGCCTTTTTTTCGTGTCCCGGGGTAAAATCCTGCATAGGATCATCAGGGACGCTGTGAGGGCAGCGACCCCGGTGTGTCAGACTCCTACTGACTAAAAACACCCGGGGTGCCCCTCTGATTGCTCCACCCGGGCCTGGGAAGCCAAATTCATCCAGACGTCCGGGGAACAAGAAGCCTTGTTAAGGCCAACTCTCTGGGAGCTCTCTGGAAGGGGAAGGACTAAAGCCTACCTCCAAACCCCTAAAACCTCTCTCCCAGGCGGTGTGTCGGACACTGTGCACCGCCGCCCTCTCATCCGGGTAACAGACTCCGTCCGCCCGGCTTTAACCACTAAGTCACCACAGCCACTTTCTTTGTAACTAATTTAAATTAACACTAGATTTACCAAACAAGTCCAAATGAGTGGTCTTTATATTTGTCTTAGATTATTTTATCTAATATTTTTTCATTCTGAAAAATAACATATCTTTTATGAATACAAGATGTTGATAGATGTAATGCATTTAATTGTTTTTATAACAAAGCACAATAAACTTTTTTATACCTATTTCTAATGAAAATGAAAATCTCTTTATTTCGCCACAAACCAATAAAAAACCAGAAATTTAAATGCAGCAACACAAACAACACACAGAAACAATAGAAAATAAAAATCATATAAACATGGCGAAAATGGGACCTTCAGCAGCCTACATTACATTTTATAATAGATATAAATTGTTTTCCGTTAGATTTAGAGTAAAAGAGGAACATTTCCACCTTTCTACCGCAGGCGCAGTTGCAGGCTGAATCTAATCATTGATCATCCATGACTCACGACAAACCAATCTGTTCGACACGGAAAAGTGTACCGTTACCGGGAAACGAATCTAGGACCTTCGGCTTCCCAAGCAAGGTTGCTAAGAGATATAAAGCTATCAGGACCTTTATTCTTATTATGTAAATTGGGTCAATATATTAAAGTGTATATAGTATAATTGTTTGTATTAAGGTTTAGTTATGTAAGTTGGATTGTTAACTGGTTTTATTTTCCTCTAAAAGATAAAAGCGGAAAGTGGAATCCCGTAAAGTATGGATGCGGCAAAATACTGCAGACAATTTATTAATTCGCAGGAAAATAAAAATAAGGATAATAAAATTAAACCATATAGTATATTAATTATTTACATAAATCAATCAGGTTTTTACAAAATTGCAGCTAACTAATAAGAATAATTATTAAAAAAAACAGTTTGTACATTTATATGTCATTAAATTTATTTATGTGACTTATAATATAAAATTAGTTCCTGATATGTATGTACGATGGTACTGGCTATAGCCCATAAATAAACAAATAATAATAATTAATGTACAATCAATTCAATCCATATATTATATACAAAGTCCAGAGGCTAGTTTATCTTACAAATATATATGCGGGACTGGTCTATATTCTTATAATATAAAAATGAATCGTTAAATGTGTATAAGCGCGAAACTCGAGAACGGCTGAACCGATTTCTTTTTTGTTGTGTTTGTTGAAGTCTGGGGAAGATTATTACGGAGAGAAAAATTAAAAACAAATGTCTGAAAAAGTCTAAAAACAACACTTTTCTATATTCTCATACAAAAAATTCGTAATAATATTTAAAAGTCAATTTGAACTTTAACACCTTAATAATAAAGTTTAAATGTTAGTGGACGCATTCCGGGAAGGCAAAACAATTGAGTGATGTATAAATATTAATTTCAATATTTGTCAATTTTTATACATATAGCATTAAGGCCAGGTTCCTTCAAAAAATTTTCAAAAAACATCCGAATGGCCAATAGGTTTTGGCAGAATAAAATCTGACGGGGAAGCTATTAACATTAAAAAAAAACAATGTGACTGTGTTTTAGAGAAATAGGGCAGAACAGGGTCTGCCGGGACAGCTAGTCTCAAATATATGTTCAAGTAGACACTAGTCTATCTTACTAATATATGTGCACTCAGGGAATAGTCTAACTACCAAAAATATTACCACGTAGGAACCAGTCTATCTCTCTACGTGATCGAAGTGGAAATGAAAAAAATCGTGCGAGTATTTACGGAGTCACAGCTATGCGAAAACTCACATCCCCGGTAGGACTATGCAGTTCTCTTTCTAACTCATACTCTTGCCGAGTTGTTGGGCTGTGGAATGGTCTTTCGTTGAGCATGTTCCCACCGTCCTATAAGCGAAGCGTAAAGAGATGTGTATGCAGGCCGGCATGATCGCTGCGACTATCGATACGTTTTTTTACTGTTGATAGTCGATATCGTATTTGATTGGACTGCACTGTGCTTTCCATCTGGTGTGGTGTGGACACTGTACCGAGTCAGAATTAAAAAAGTATTTTATTTTTTTCCACTCATTACGGTCGCGAGCGTTGACTAAACAATTTTTCCCAGCCCCCTTCATCATTGATCTATCTGACCAGCTGTCTGCCAAAATTTCTTCGACTGGTTCCATAGTCTCCACTCGCGAACTTTCCTCCGCAGCGTCGCTCAGCATACTCTTTGAGATCGGTGACAGCACACAGGTTTCATGATGTGATATTATGTATTATTCTTTCATTATTTTTATCTAAATGTGTATGTTCTTCCTTTTTTATCAATAAACGTTTCTTTCTTTACACACCTATTATCGGGTATGACAAGTAGCTAATCCCCTTCACATTCCAAGAAACTTTAATCAATTATCCTAGTCCTCAAGCGCATCTCCCTAATCTTCACCCGGTCGCGAAGCGAGGTGCCTAACATAGCTTGTTCCATGATTCCATATAGCCTTAATTCTGAAACAAAAACACCATCAGTCATATTGTACAGAGATGGGCAAAATGTAATCTGATTAATGATGAACGATTACAAAATGTAGTCGTAATTTTAATTTTCTTGCTCTGTAATCATGATTAAATCCATTTAAAACATTAAGAAATCATAAATGTGTATACAATCTGGGATTTTGTAGTGTTTAAAACATAAATGAGCAAAATGCAGTCCTATTAATGGTAAAAAACGTAAAATGTAATCGTTAATCATTTTCATTTATCTGATTACAATTTGTCCATCAATGATGTTGTGGTCACGGTCCGAATCAAGAAAAAAAGAAGATGGAATATTTGGAATAAAGTACAACACAGCGATTAACGAAAACACTTCCTGATTCGAATCTTGTCGTGATTATAAACAGGTAGATTGATATCGCTGTCGATAAAGTGGAGAAACATATAATATATAGGTCACTGTGTCGAAAAACATATTTACATTAACGATAACACGAAGATAGCTGCCGACTACCACTTTGATAGTTGTCTTCCAAAGGCGTGGCTTTGTATATAGGAAAAACACGGCGAATGTTGTGAAATGACTTACAATTTAAGTAATAGACTATAATTTGTGTAAGGCGATCAGCTGCGCTACTGGTCACGTTGGGCAGGACATATAAGCGCTTATATGTATTGCTAGAATCTAAGCATGTACCCTATCTGCACATAATGCATACCCGCCAAGCCCCTTCCCATGGATTCCTCAAATATAGTGGACAAGGGAAGGAAGGCACTTGCAATATTAATTTTTTTTTTATTATAATTTTAGCTAAATTTAATGCTAGTAGGTAGGAGTAAGGAAATTAGTAGTTACTGAAAGTATTTTAGTTTTTTTTAATCTTGGTCTCATCAATGCAAATCTATTATATAAAAATAAGTCCGGTTTTCCTTCCTGACGCTATAACTCCAGAACGCACGAACCGATTTCCACGCATTTGCATTCGTTGGAAAGGTCTCGGGCTCCGTGAGGTTTATAGCAAACAAGATTCAGGAAAAATTTCAACAGAAAAGCAGGAAAACGGGTAAAATCTTTTTCACATACAGCGTAATCTCTGATACATAGCATGTACTACAAACCAATATGGTTTTGCATGGTGGTGGAGCAGATCGCATCAGTATTTTAAGTAGATGGCGCCGATGCGTTATTTACATTGTTAGACAGCTACTCATTGTACTCTGCTCAGTTAATTTCATGTGACATTTATTATGCGCACGTTCTTTCAAACGCTAACTAAAAACCAAAACGAAGCCATCTGGTGGCGAAACGTAGTTCGCCGGGGTTGCTAGTTTGTTATAGTTTTTAATAGCATATAAATATAGTGGTTGTGGTGGCTTAGTGCATAACGGGCCGGAACCGGTCGGTAGACTTGAGGGAGTCTGCTACCTGGATGAGAGGGAGGCGGTGCACGGTGTCCGCCACACAGTCTGGGAGAGAGGTTTTGGAGGGGTTGGCTTTACTCCTTCCCCTCCCAGAGAGATAGCCTCAACAAGACTTCTTGTTCCCTGGGCGTCCGGATGAATTTGGCTTCCCAGGCCAGGGTGGAGCAATCAGAGTGACACCCCGGGGGTTTTTAATCACTAGGAGTCTGACACACCGGGGTCGCAGCCCACACAGCGGCCCTGATGTGTCCTATGCAAGATTTTACCCCGGGATACAAAAAAAATAACGAGCCGGAATCCATGGTTTCGCACCGGGAGTGTTCGTCCGTTCGTGTCCCGGCACATACCTCTAAATTTTCCCAGATTAAGTATATAGGCACTATATGCTCACCGGTGAAGGAAAGTGTCGTGAGGAAACCAGTATAGCATCTAATAGAAATCTCATATGTGTGCTGTGGAAACGGCGATAACCTGCGCTACTGGTCACGTCAGCGCGAAGTGGATACAGCCACTAATGTATATCTGCCCACCCCGAAAGATTAGATCGCTTAATAAAGAAGTGTATAAAAACTCACAATTTACCAGCAAAGCAAAATGTTTAAAATGCCGTATCTAATGTTATAAATAGCTCTGTGGCAAGTCGCCGGCAGTTCGTAGGACATGGCGTGTTGCATTGACCCAGTTGTAGCGGGTTCGACACCCGACTGAGGTCGGCCGCATAGATAATGGCCGCCTCGTCGCTTCTAAGTCTTCGCTTTGAATCTGTTTTTCTGATGACGTCTTTCTTACGCGGTTGCAACGCTGCCATACTACGGTTTATGGTAATTTTTTAGCTATTCTAAGACATGCACGGTCACCAAACGTCCCAGTTAAATAAGGATTGTCTCTTTTCTACTTTTTCACATTGTATACATTATAATTACTTTAATGGGTCTTATATGCGAATTAATATACTTTTTATAATGTCTCTACGTTTCGACCTCGTTACACAGGTCATGATCGCACCTTGTCACCTTGGGGTTTTTAGTCGGTACAAGCCCGACACACCCCGGTCGCGCAACCCCAGTGCGGCCGAGACCTTCCTATGAGGATTTTCCCCAAGTAAAAAAAAAAATTGTCTCTTATTACCTTTTTCGTGTTACTAACATAGTTACTAGATACATTATAATTACTTTAGCGGGTCTTATACGTGAATTAATTTACTTTTAATTATGTCTCTACGTTTCGACCTCGTTAAACAGGTCATGGTTGCGAGTAGACTGACCCGCGTGGTTCTCTCATGGAAGGGAGAGGGTGTAACAAGGTTAAATAATTCTTAAGAACACTCACCGTGAAATAGACGGTAGAAAACGTTTGATGATGTTTCTCATTATTTCATCCTCGTTCCGATTTCTGTCCCGTTTTAGAGCTTTGTGATTATGGTCAACCTAAACACGTGACAAGGGGTAACTTATAAATAATAACAAGAGTCATTCCACACTCTAAAACTGATTTATAAGATAACATTTTCGCGTTCGTTGCAATGATACAACTAAAATAATTAATGACTTGCATTCATTGAAATAATAAGCAACATTTTCTCTAATACAAAACTGTTCGGCGTCCATGCTTGATGCGGGAATGCACGTAATTTCTGTTTCGTCCATCGGATGCTAGTTTTTAACTCTGGCTCTATAAAATGAATATAGTTCACCTGATGATAAGTTTTATCTGAAAACGAAAGCGGCTATGAAAGCACGAAATTCCATTGGCATTTGCTGTCGTCAAGTCGGCTCACATATACCACGATTAAAGGTCTCTAGGCGTACGAGTTACTGGATATACACAAGCTGATCCAAAAGCAAGGTACTATGATGGTCTTTGCAATTGTATACTGTGACCCAGTTCGGGAATTCACCATACCATCTTATCTTTTGGGAATCGAAGCTGCTCACGTCCGTAGGCTTTACCCTAGTTTCCCTACACGTGACTCCTGGGTGGTGCTAAACGAGCAGCAGCGAGGTGGTAGGGCGTCGGTGCCCGTCTGGATCGCGACCACAGTACATAGGTGTAAAGCCCGTCATAGTGACCAGTTTCGGCTTGTCGCGTTTCGGGATCAGCTTGTGTATATCCAGTAGCTCATATACCTAGAGACCTTCAGTCGTGGTGTATGTGGGCCGACATGACGATGGAGACTATCAATGGATTTTCAGCCTTTGATAGTCGCTTTCATTTTTGGACTAAACTGTACTTACCATCAGGTATTCAGTAGTCACTATGTCGAGCCACTGTAAAAAAAAATTGCTGATTTGTCATTGTTGTGGTCTTCTGGGTGTGTTGTTCTTGTTGCCGGGACTAATGTTGAGGGGCTGGACAGCGCCAAGATACCCGGATGGTAAGTGCTGCGGGAAATTGATGATTTTTCTGATGGGGTGGGGTGGAGCGCGCGTCGATTGGGCTCCTGAGAACACCTTGATATATTTAATGACGTTGTTATGCTTGTCTCGAAAATTACGTGAATTATCAAATTTTCCTATACTTTTTTTAATTTTTAAAGGTGGTAGGGCAATTATTCGGACTGAGTCGTAACCACAGAACACAAGTGTAAAAACCCTCACAGTGACTCGCTTCGCCTGTTGCGTTTCGAGATCAGCTTGTGTACATCCAGTTATTCATTTATTTATTTATAAGTACACTTACATAGACTACATTAACACATAAAAACTATATAAAACATGAACAGGATATATTATAAATGCGACTATATTTAAAAGTGTAGACTACATGCACAGAAGAAAAGAAAAATAAAAATACGAGTAACACAAAAAGATATAAACTACTGTAATCAGAAATTTTTTATAACAGAAATAAAAAAAAAACAATAATCTATGGAACAATCTTCTCAAATAACATCCTTTTTTTTAATTTGTATATAGTGTTAATTTGTATATGTTCATAAATCTAGAGACCTCCAATCGTGGTATATGAGGGTCAACAAAGCGATGGCGGCTGTTAACGTGTTTTCGTTCTTTGGTGGTCGTTCCCGTTTTTGGACTTCACTGTACTTTTCATCAGGGGCACCGTAGTAACTATGTCGAGCCAGTATCAAAAAATATATATTGATACTCGGGCATCGCCGGGTCAACATTGCTAGTTGTGTATATTATCTATACTTATATTATAAAGCTGAAGAGTTTGTTTGTTTGTTTGAACGCGCTAATCTCAGGAACTACTGGTTCGAATTGAAAAATTATTTTTGAGTTGAATAGACCATTTATCGAGGAAGGCTTTAAGCTATATAACATCACGATGCAACTATTAGGAGCGAAGAAATAATGGAAAATGTGAAAAAAACGGGGAAAATTATTCATTCTTGAGTGCTTCCATTGCGTGCGCTGCGAAAACAGTTCAAGATACCAAAAATATATGTATGAAAGAATTATTCCTCTTGAAATGATCTAAAAAAATGTCCACGGCAGTATATGTCTATCTTTTAAGATTAACTCACTAGAACCGTCTTTATGGTAATCAAGTTGGGTCGAAATTAATGCATTATTTGTTAAGAGTTGTATCAACGTAATAATATTAATCCCTATCCAAATAAATGTGTTGTTGATTAAGAGTATTTAATTGTGAACAAAATTGTCTTTGACATCACTTAATTTCAATGAACATCTTACAAGATATTACAATTTTAAATAATTAAAATAACACCGATATAAAATTCACCCGCGCGAAGCACCGCGCGTTGCTTACGAGCGACGCGGAGAGGGGGGTGTAGCTTTACGAGGTACCATGCCGCGGTCGGCTTCCCTTCTGAATGGTTGTGTGCAGCGTTATTTGTTATTGCGATATAATATCGTCGTGTAATAATACTTTTTAAATACTATTTCATTTTGTTTGTTGTTGTTAATAACGTGATCGTTGCAATAGTTTTGACTGGTCCAGCAGTTGGTCAAACAGTGCTTATACCTCGCATCCCAATGATTCCAAATGATTTACCTTTTAATTTTAAAAGAATTCAATTTCCCGTTAAGTTATCTTTCGCCGTTACAATTAATAAATCACAGGGGCAAACATTTAAACACGTAGGAATTGATTTACGTCAAGACTGCTTTTCACACGGACAACTATATGTCGCGTTGTCAAGATCAGGTTGCGGAGAAAACCAATATGTTCTTCTGCCACAAGAAAATAAAACTAAAAATATAATTTACGCAGAAGTACTTTAAAATAATTATGTTCTTTTAAAAACTTAAAAACTAAATGGTCTAAAATAATAACAGAAAATGACGCGGACAAAGTCGTGGGTAGCAGCTATAATTTATAAAGCTAAGGAGGTTGTGTGCAAATATAAATGATGCTCACAATAACTATTCCACGCGGACGAAGTCGCGGGCACAGCTAGTCTATACTAATATTATAAAGCTGAAGAGTTTGTTTGTTTGTTTGAACGCGCTAATCTCAGGAACTACTGGTTCGAATTGAAAAATTATTTTTGTGTTCAATAGACCATTTATCGAGGAAGGCTTTTGGCTATATAACATCACGATGCAACTATTAGGAGCGAAGAAACAATGGAAAATGTGAAAAAACGGGGAAAATTATTCATTCTTGAGTGCTTCCATTGCGTGCGCTGCGAAAACAGTTCAAGATACCAAAAATATATGTATAAAAGAATTATTCCTCTTGAAATGATCTAAAAAAATGTCTGCAACAGTATATGTCTATCTTTTAAGATTAACTCACTAGATCCGTTTTTATGGTAATCAAATTGTTCGAAATTAATGCATTATTTGTTAAGAGTTGTATCAACGTAATAATATTAATCTTTATCCAAATAAATGTGTTGTTGATTAAGAGTATTTAATTGTGAATAAAATTGTCTTTGACATCACTTAATTTCAATGAACACCTTAGAAGATATTACAATAACTTATATAGCAAAGCAACGTTTGCCGGATCAGCTAGTCCTCTATATTCTCCCACTACTTGACCTCTGTTTCGATAATGATATAAGTTTCATTAGTGCTCTGCCCACGAGAAAATCTATAGTTTGTCGTGATCTCACGGTGTTATAAAACAAACAGGCTTTCCCCAACCTTTCCCAAGCCGGGCGCATTTCGGCCCAAGGTCATATACCGACAGGGTTGCCATTTCACTTAAAAATAAATATAATTTCCAATGACATTTTTGTATGTCTAAAAATCTGTTTATACTAAAACGCTACATATATATAGTTTTTAGTAGTAGGGCTATTGCCCTAACTGGGTCATGACCATAGTAAACAAGTGTAAAGACCGTTATAGTGACTTGCTTTGGCTTTAAAATGCGGTATTTTCGCGTATTATATATTTTTAGAAAAGTATGGGATACACTTTATAAGCAGACGTAATTACTCCGTGAATAAAGAATAAAATTTATCTATGACGAGCAATTGTTTAAAGGCAAATTGTTCAATTTCAATTATCACAAAAAATATTAACATGAAGGTTTATTGTATGTTGTATGGTTCGATTGACAAGTGTTAACCCTGATCTGAAGCGACCTCGCGACCTCCAGACTAGGGGTGTCACCGACCACGGCATATGTTACGGCAGGTCGGCCTATTCAGAAAGATGTAGGTGACAATACTCGTGGGTTTAAAAATAGGAGCCTTTTGTCCGGTTATTAATTCACTCCGTCTATAGAAATTGATTGACTGTTAATATTCTAAGGTCGATAGATGGTTTTAGTAGATAAATATATACTGGGAATGTATTTTTAAACTAACAATTAAATGTAAAATCGTCCATTAAGGTGATATTCCGTTGGATATAGTAGACAGCGCTACTTTACAATTTTAATTTATGAGACCGCTTCCGACACACGACAGCAATTGACATTCGACCTTTACAGTCATGTATCAATGCTAGTAATGTATGAAAAATTTAAATATATAGTGTAGGTCTATATTTTTGTTGTGTTGAAAAAGGAGAAATAAATTGTAGTCTATGCACCGTTCTACCCGTATTTCACGAGGTTATGGGCCCATCAATTTTAAAAATTTAGTTAAAAATATATTCGTTTATGATATTTTGCAATAACGATAACGTCAAACTACATAACAAACGATTCAAAACTCAAATGACGTGATTATTTCTACGAATGCTTCTTCGCGGAATTAACTTAAATTATTTTAACCCCGAGACAAAATGAGGGGCGTGATAAGTTCCTGTATATATATGTGTATCTATGGCTCTATGGACTCCGATGTGTGTATGGATCTATGAATTTATTTACCAGTCTGTGGTATCTTAGCTCCTAAATTAATGAACCAATTTTGGTTCAGTTTTTTTTATTTGCAAATAATCTTAACAGCTATTTGAAGATGATCAACTCTTATCTAGTTACTAAAACGGTTGAAATAACTAGTATTAGTTTAATCGACTCAAAACTTAGTATCCTGTTTAATAAAATTGACAACTATTTTATTATACCAAAACTGCGTTCTGCATTTTCATTGTGACCGTTTTTAAACGTGAACCTTTATTTTTTTGTAATATTAATTCATTCTATTAAATTCACGATTTGAAACTTTTAGTCAAATATAACTCTCAAACATATGGTCCTTCAAAAAGCATCATGAGGAATTAGTACTATACTCAACTCTTTACTAACTCACAAGAGAAGTATAAAGATTTGCGTCTTTGAAATGCTCTCCATGATTAGATTACAAAACAAACAAACATATAAATATGGCGAAAATGGGACCTTCATCAGCCTAAAGCCACAGAGGAAGCCTGCAGCGCTGATTTTCATGAAGTTCCCCGGTTGTGTTACATCTAATTATAAATATTTATAAGTGATAAAAAATACAATAAATGGAAATAACATTTAGCTTAAGTAATCTTAAATATTAGTGTTTATAACAGTAAGTTTAATCAATAGCAGCAAACCCACTGAAAAATAAACAAAACCAAAATAAACTATTACATACAATAAATAAATCGACTACAAAATATATTAGTGATACTATAGTAAAAATATATGTATACCTAAAATAAGAGCATAAGTATAAGTAAAAATAAATGAAATAGACTACTTGTAACTGATAGATTACAAGTAGATAGAAAATAAAATACCCAGAGACGTCTTTTAAATTTTTTATTTATTGTTTATTAAGCTCTGCTACATCATAAATCAAGTCTCCGAAACATCTCAAACATAAGTTGAAAATGGGCAAAATTTAAGAGAAACAATGAACAATAACTTAACCGTCTGAATTTTCTTCAAGGATTACTAAGTTTTTACATAAGAACGCTATGAAATAAAAATGTAAGTTGTAAAAAGCCTGTTGAGTGAATTCGGGCTCGTGAAGGTTACATCGTGCGGCAGTAGGCTCGTCTGCGGCAGGTCGAATGCGGGTTGACGCCCGCCCTAGGAAGGACGTTCCGCCCGCCCTTCGTATTTGCCACTCACCCCGGCGAGCATTACCGAATATGACTTCATAAATACCATATATGGCTCTTATAACATCGAAGCTTTTGCGTATACCAATATAACGGACCTGGTCTTATTTTACATGTGTGCGTACGTTTTTCAACTTGAGATATCTTTTAAGAAATTAATTTTACGTTATAATATCAGTCACGACATTATTTCACTATTTATTTCTAATTAATTCACATATTATATAGATATATTAAATATATTTATATAATATAGATAGAAAGATTATTTGAAGGCCTGATATCACACATTTCTAGTGACCTTACTTACAATGCTAAAGTCCTGAGTTCGAGTCCCTGTAGCTTCAAGCTTTTCTGTAATGAGTAAATTCGTTTGTTACAAGTAATGATTGTGCGTATTTACGAGTGTATATGTGTGTGTGTGTTTACGTAAATAGAACTAAATAAAAAACAAAAATAAGTATTTATTAATTTATGATCAGTACCCATAGTATAACCACAGGCTTAGTTTGGGCCTAGGTCAATGTGTAATCTATAAATATAATTATTATTTTAGATTTGTGAATTTACATACATCGCCACGCTACTTCCCTTTGGGGTGAGCAGGGATGTACTACGTTACGATAAATACGTAAACATAAAGATTGAATATATAAAACTTTAGCAAAATTCATGTAAATAAATTAGTTCAGTAACGTGATCTGTTTGTACCAGAGGCAATTAATGTATGTATAGATTCCATTTTCGGGTATCAGTGATCGTTACAGGGCCGCCGTAGGGTTGACGTCCGCTCCAACGGGGACGTCCTTTCGCCCAGACAGCCTTCCACTTGCCCTACGGAATATTACCAACTCTTAAAAATAAACCGTCTGGTACTGTTTTGTAAGACTGCTCGCAAGTTATCTATTCAATTTCTTTTGATATCTCAACTATCCATCTTTTGTTGTTTTTATTCAAACGGAAGGCTTGCCTTTCGGTTTTCTATAGACTATACTCTGGAGAGTGTGCGGCTGAGTTGTATGATTTAGTTCCACCCTCCCCCTTCTACCATAAATTGACGAGACGCCGTGCTGGTTTGCACCCTTTTGTGGTTGACATTCCTGCTGCTCGCACTAAGCGATTTGCCTCCTCCGTTTTGCTGCGTACCGCGAAGGAGTGGAACTCGCTTCTTGCGTCAGTGTTTCTGGCGTCTTATGACATGGGAATCTTCAAACGTCGAGTGAATCGGTATTTGCTGGGCGAGCGCGCTCCATCGTCGGCCTCATCATCACTTTCCAGCAGGTGAGATTGAGGTCAAGCGCAAGCCTGTATGTAATAAAAAAAAAGGCAAACAGGCAGGCTTTCCACCTGATGGTAAACATGACTGGACCACTACGCCTGATATGGTAAGCATAGAGCAGTCCAAAAACGACTACAACTACAAACAGTAAATACAAACAATCGATAGTCTCAGTGACCATGCCGGCCTGCACAAATATCTCTTCACGCTTCGTTTAAAGGACCCCATATCATAACCGACTCTTACAAATAAACCGTCTGGTACTGTTTTGTAAGACTGCTCGCAAGTTATCTATTCAATTTCTTTTGATATCTCAACTATCCATCTTTTGTTGTTTTTATTCAAACGGAAGGCAAACAGGCAGGCTTCCCACCTGATGGTAAACATAACTGGACCACTACGCCTGATATAGTAAGCACAGAGCAGTCCAAAAACGACTACAACTACAAACAGTAAATACAAACAATCGATAGTCTTAGTGATCATGCCGGCCTGCACAAATATCTCTTCACGCTTCGTTTAAAGGACCCCATATCAAAGGACGGTGCGAATATGCACACCGGTAGACCATTCCACAGCTCAACTGTTTGGCTGCAGTAAGAGTTAGAGAATTTCTTAGCCCTAGCCGGGATGTGAGTTACCGTATAACTGTGACTCCGCAAACCCGCGCGCGTGGTTCTACAATATAAAGGAGAGGGAAACCTTCACTCAGAATTGAGTGGCCGAAGGCTGAAGAAGAAATAAGGTCACTTATGTTTAGATAGAATCGATTGTGAAAAAATGATAAAAATACCGTATAATTTATTCTATGCGGGTTCTCTCGCGATGTTACCCATCGCCGGGAACCATGTAACGCCTACATAGATTCCTAATCTGGAAAACCCAGGTCTATGTTCCGGGATTCAAACCTATGATCAATTGCGTCGCCGCGCATGTATACCGGTTCCCTATTCACTAGGCCACCACAACCGCTGAGGAAACTGGTATCTGATAGAAATGTCATGCGTAAGTGCCCTGAGAACGGTGATCAGCCGCGCTACTGTTTGCGTTTGGCGTGACGGCGCAAAGCGGATACCGCCGCTAATATATCATTGCTCACCCCGGAAAGGGTATAGCCTGACGATATGTTATTAGATATAATAAAATAGGGCCTAGGTTATCAACCGCCCTAGGAAGGTCGTCCCGCCCGCCCTGCACGTTCTAACTGCGTCAACGACAGCTTTATCAATTTTACACGACCCGAATGTAGGTTAAACACGACGCCGAGAGCTTTTAACTTAACTATAAATAGTTTACGCAGAGTGTGGCACTGAATTAATAATGTTCTTGGTGACATATTTTTTGTAGAAAATTTATTTTAATGTACTGGTTTTATGCAGTGTGTAATAAAAATCCTGTCCGAGCGGTACAGACGTTACTTGTTATCAATATTAGTTTCTATTTATATTATCATTTTAAATTAAAAAAAAATCATAGTATGCGAATAAAATAAAATATATTAAAATGGGGAAATTACAAGACAACAATGGGAGCGTGCGCAGCTCATACATAAAAACGGAAAGCAAAGGATCGTGCTAGTAGGTCATGACCTATGTTCCCCGGATGAGAGGGAAGCGACAGTGTCCGGCGCGCCCCCTTTGGGATAGGTTTAGAAGTGTGGGTTCTTTACACCCAAAATTTGAATATGCGTCAATTTTTAAATAAGCGCTGTGAAAATTGATATTTTTACTTTTTGGTTAGAAAAAAATGTGTATTAACTTTTTTGGAAAATCAACCCCCAAAATTTAGAATAAGAGATTTCTATCGGGCAACGACGGTCTCTATACCTAGTCTTGTATGTATATATATATACTATATTATTATTATTATTATTTATTTATTTATTTATGGGCTGTCAACAGCTCCATTACACTTCACATTCACAATCTGAATCACATGCATAAGCTAAATGTCGGTAACGGATACCAATACGGTAACAGACAACCACAGCATGGCCCAAAAGCATTATCTAACAATATCAAAACACAAAAAAAAAAAAAAAACAACAGCAGACAATAATATCTCAAATTAAAATAATATAAATAATATTATATAGTATAATTCTTGTACTATACTAGTATAATTCTTGCCTGAAGGTGAGAATAATAGAGATTTCTGGAATACGCCTTCCCTCTATGCACAAAGTGCTTTGAACCTTAAGGTCACCTTTCGCCGGGTGAATAGGCTTTCTAGAGGCGTCCTCTACGCATCACAGTCCTACGACCTCTCGTCCGGACACACCCTGCAGCCATCCAGATCACGTTACGAGTTGCTTACACGCCGTGCTCTTTGATCAATTGATTACTAATGTCTTTATTTCAAATAGAAGGAAAATTCTCATCGTTCGAAATCTAGTATCAGTCAAATTTGAGTCTGAGATCTAATATTATTTATATACCGAGTGATTATATAAAGGAGGGAGATATTTGAAGATTAAATAATTGGTACTTTCTTGCGAGTAATGAAAATGTAAATAAATATATTCTCTAACAAATCATTTAAAACAATTGGTGTGTTAAAAAGTATAAGTAAAGTTCCTTTTACGTAATTTTAGGTAAATAGGTATTTACTCGTTTTCCTTTTGTTCTTTATCCTGGCTTACGACAGGCAAAATGCCTACTTAATAATTAACTGTTCTTCATTAACTCATTTGTCCCTAAATATGTTGACTATAATCTCTTTTGTTTTAAAGGGAAATATTAAGGTAACACTATTTTTACGTATTTGGGATTAGAATCGAATGGTAAATACCTTCCCTGAATATCGCCTTCATTTATAAAATTACCTGATGGTTATAAGTTCATACCAGTGGTACGTCATATGACCCTTACTAACCTTGTTCACCGGGGTAGCGGTTTCTCAGGGGCTCCTGATCCACTCGGCAGGCGGGAGAAGGAACACCCCAAGGGTTTTAGTCGGTGCAAGTCCGACACACCGGGAAGCAGCTTTCACTGCCCCCTGAAGGTCCGTTAGGGATTTCCCCCGGGTTACCAAAAAAAGGAGCTCCTGATCTTCCTCCAGGAAGCTGGTGTCTTCAAAAACTTTTCCTCTGCAATGAAACACTTTTGTTTCACTGTGAAATCAGTTGGAAAGGATAGTAGAATTAAAATTTTCGCTATTTTCTGGTTTGTCGTGCAATGCGGAAGAACCGAGAGTCAGTCATTGACTGATTGTGCAGTGTTGCTAGGGCTAAACCAAATTTTTTGCAAATTTTTAAACACTTTTACGGAACATAAATAATAGTAATATATGTCGTGCCCAACGTGACCAGTAGCGCAGCTGATCGCCGTTCTCACAGCACTAGTAAACATGACATTTCTATTAGATGCCATGCTGGTTTCCTCACTGTTCTCCTTCACAGGTTCGCATTTGTTGTCTAAATCTGCACTTAATGTGGAAAATCCATGCAACACAGCGAACGATAGTACCTTAACGTGTCACTTACTGAGCAAAGGTAAAAACGAGATTATAGCATAAAGCTGAGATATCTAGAGAGCGAAATAACTGTAGTAATATATTACATAAACCAGTGAAAGTTGGCATCTCGGGAATCGAGATCTCACCTTCAAGGAGTACGGACGTCCCAACCCCAGGCGCGTTGAACTCGTGACATCGGGTTGCCTTAACCGTCATAATACAACCTCCGACACTGTCTACCGTTTCTCTTTCAGACTCGAATTTTCAAGTTCAACGTTATTCGCATTTATGTAATTTATTTAACGTGCATTAACGTCCAAAATGGAAGGCGTTACAGTTCGACAAGCAGTCTGCGTTATTTGCGTAGTCATAGTTATCTTGTTTTTTGAAAGTTATTGACGAATGATTGATTTAGAAAAATTTTGGTGAATCGTTTAATTGGAAAATTTTAGTCAAGTAATATATGTTTTTCTTTAATTATATTTATTTAAGGGGCTTTTACGTTAGTAGTTATGTCAGCCCCATTGTACCTTTATATAAAAATACATGACAAATGACATACATATGATACCACTGAATTGAAAATACCTGACGCCTCATTAGATAATATTTCTGTTAAGATTTTTTTCGCATTCGAAAGTCTAGTCTGTGACAGAGCAAAGGCATTCACAAACGCCTCTCTCATACGTTCATATCGGATACATTCCATCCACAAATGGTGGATTTCATCTTGATATACGTTAAAAGTTGTGGTTTTGGTCTGAATACATTAAATATAGGAAAGGATGTTTAACTGGCACGTACCTCTAGACTTTTCCTGATTAATTGTGGTTTTATGTACTACATGCTCACCGGTAAAGGAATATATCGCGAGGAAACCCGCACGACAATAATTGGAATGTCATGTGTACTAGTTATGTACTACTGTTCGCGTTGAATACAACATATAAGCACTAAGTGGATATAGTCATTAATGTGTCTCTGCCCACCCTGAAAGGGATATGCCGTGACGATGTCACTGTTGTGTGTTAATGTTGTCATCTTTGGGACGGATCCGCTAAATATCAGTTGGCGGCTTTAGACTCAATTGATCGTAGAGCTCGTAGACTTGTTGGTGATGATACTTTGACTGAGGGTAAAATGCAGAGCATCGAGCATCGACGTAGAGTTGCCTGCCTCGCAATCTTTTACCGGTTGCACGGTGGAGAGTGTTCTCAGGAGCTACATTCTTTGATTCCACTAGCCCCCATTCCATCACAAAACCACTAGACATCGTGTCGGATACCATCCGTATGTGGGGGGTGTTCCTTATATCCGCACGAAAAGATTCGCTTCTATATTCATCATGCGAACGGCTAAGGAGTGGAATACGCTTCCAGCGGCCGTATTACCGCGATCTTATGACCTGGGAGTCTTGTGAACAGGCATTTGTTAGGCGGACGCGGTTCATCATCGGACTCATCTTCGCCTTTCATCAGGTGTGATTGAGGTCAAGCACTCGCCTATAAAAAAAAAAAAATATTATGATTATTTTACTTAAACTCTTATTTTGAAAGTTTTAATTAAAAGCCTTTTTCGAAAGTAGGTAAGGATATTTAAGAAACCTAAATGATCTCCCTACTTACGCATTACTAAATAAGATACCGTGTAAATGAAGAGTATTTATATTATTTCACCTTTGAAATCTAGATGCTTGTTTCAGAGCTTTAGGCTGAGATTTATAGACGCTATTTCGACTTTTTTTAACAAAGTTCTCAAAGGCTTAATACGTTTTGACAAAAAACTCAATATATAATAGGAATTTGAATACAGCCATAGTATTCGCAGGAATAACTTCCTAGTGACATACTTCGGCATGTCGCGTGCCGGGATCACCTTGTATATATCCAGTTGTTCATACATTTGGAGACCCTTCGTCGTGCTATATGTGGACCTTAGTCGATTTTCGGCTACACCGTACTCTCCATCAATAGTTCTGTAAGCACTTTATCGAACTAGTGTAAAAAAAATTAAATACTCAAGTTTGTTTAATTTAACTAATAACCAGAATTAAAATCCGCTTTTATGCCTCCGTGAAATACATGAAAAGTCTGCACAAAAGCTCGGCAGGCTATCTGGGAGCAATCTCCGTGTCACCTTCGGAGTCCGGGACGTTCTCTGAGCGTTGAACCTGTCTCCACCCTGCCAAAATACGTCCATAATAAATCAGCGACTCATTATACCGAATTAATTCGCTAACTTCATGGCATAGTGATCTCGGATAATTCTATGTTCTAATATATTCGACATAAAAGTGATATAATTGCTATCTTAATTTGGGATTGGGTCTATATATCAAATTGTCCATAAATGATATATCACCACGCTATGTCCCATTCAGGATGAGCAGATATACATTAGTAACTGTATCACTTTGCGCTTTTGGTGACAGTGCCGTGACAGGATAAAAAAAATTATTACTGGCATTAATGTTGCTTATTCTAGGAATAGGGCGTCCCGGAGACATAGCCCCGGCTTTCCTCCGGGATATGACCTTATTTATGGCGCGGCAGTTTACAGGGCCCTCGAGTATATGTACCGTTACGCAGGCTTGTATTTATTTGGCTTCGTTTAAAATAGACACAAGCGAAAAATGTCGCTCGCGATGGTCGGAGCCACTTTTTCACAAGGCGACATCAGTAACAGTAAAATGAAATATTACTTTCGATTTGGCAGCCTTTACAAGAAGAGCGAATAGACATCTGCTTGGAGAATAAAAGGGAGAGGGAAATGATTAAATTAAATGTCTTTCGAAATTTTTTTCTTTAACAAGCCACCATTTTCAATAAAATAAACTTTAATGGAATTAAACCCGATTGTTTATATAACATTTTTTGTTTATAATTATTCTAAGAGAGATTATCTTTAAATTTGTAATACTTTTTTTTTTAAAAGCTCTTTGGTATGACTATATCTAGTCGTGTTAATAATTTAAAAGCTTTACTTTTATTGGCGACAATTTTGTCGTTACCGGCCAATGAAAAAGTGACATAACCCGGCAGGTATTTTAGCGGCCATTTTTTCCAAATGATTGCTTGTTATTGAGTTTATTATGTGTTTTGAATTCTTATACCCTTATCTGTCTCCGTAAAGTAAATTCTACTCTATGGTTTAACTGGTTAAAACTGATTTCAATAAATTATTGAAAACATTTTTTGTTGCCTGCCTCGGTACAATCTAGCCGATATATTGACGGCTACTGTTAACAGTAAATTATTTGTATCTCGATGCTCACCACTGTTAAAAATAATAAAAAACGAAAACATAAAAAACATTCAAATAAATATATTATAAAGGAAAACTCAAAAGAAAGAATTTTTATTTATATTAAAATCATCTTAACTAAAGCTATCAAGAATTCTGCTATCCGAACAAATTTAAGAAGTATCCGAATCTATTATAGAAATGATTGTGTTTAAATATCCGCAGTGACACATCCCTACAACCATAGATTATATAACAATCCTAAAAAGAATGTCACAAATATTACATAATTAAGTTAAAAGATTTAACATCGAAAAGTTTTCTCAACCAAACATTCTGAAAAACTTTTCTTTGAAGACGCACGCACACAGACGCTTTAACATAGCTCGTGTAGATACACCGTCTTTGTTTCACACTTACGCAACACTCACACACCGACAGACGTCTAGACAAGTTGTTAAATACGTTCCGGGGCTCGACATTCGTCAGTAGGATAGGTCACGGACCACCAGGGACATTCTCATCTCCCTCTAACTCATACATCCATCCCTTTTTACAACTCAGTACTTGTAATCGCAACCTTAAGTTTATGTAACAGAGCCTAATTTTCCCTAACACGCGGTAAATTTCGCTTTCATACTCACGGGAGCGTGATCACGAGTAACATAAGTCCCGTTTTGGATAAACTAATTTGAGTTTTAGTTTAATTGCGTAAGGCGTATATTTGAATGGGATATTGTTGAATCCTTTCAGGTCTGGTACCGTCCTTGGCGGGTCAGGATGAACTAGCCCGGGGAATAACAATTTATGTAAATTGTGAAACATGTATGTACATAATGGGGTATATAATGAGTCTGTGCTAACCTTTGTACCTAGGTATATAGGGTCTAGCTTTGCAATGTAGTCAGCTAAAATAATTAACTCTATGTTGTATTTGATAACATCTGTTTTTACCTCGATCTGTGTTATAAAATGTTTATATTTCGGCATATCTTGGGAATTTATTAACCATCAAGCTATTTAATAAGGAGTGTTCTGAAGAGTTATTTAACCTTGCTCTACCCTCTCCTTTCCAAAGTAGAACCACGTGCGCGGGTTTTCGGAATCACAGTTATATGGTAACTCACATCCAGGCTAGGACTGCGAAGTTTTCTAACTCTCATTTTTGCCGTGACTTTGGGCTATGTAATGGTCTTCTGTGAAGCGTGAAAAGATATTTGTGCAGGCCGGCATGATCGCTGCGACTGCTGATAGGTTTTTCCTTTATTGTTGATTGTCGTTTTTTGGCCTACACCATTCTTAACATCAGGCTTGGTGTGGACACAGAAAGGACCTTTTTATTTTATTTATAAAAGAAAATAAACAATTTGTCAGAAATAAATATATTTCGACGAGTTGACGAGTGAATGTGTTTCAATGGAATTGAAATAAATTACAATAAAAAATTACAAAAAAAAATAGGATTTGTTTTTGATCGCGCCATCTTGTATTACATGCGCATTCGTGACGGCTTACTTCTAATTGTTATTTATATTTAATCGACAAAGCAATTAATTTTGCACTTGAAGGATAGTGCAATGTAGTCCGACAACGGTAGCGACCATTAGGGAACGGAAATCCATTGAATGTCACTGTCGTCATGCCGGCCCACATGTACCACTTGCTTGGGCACGTGCTTGGGAGTCGAAGCTGCTCGCGTCCGTAGGCTTTACCCTAGTTTCCCTACACGTGACTCCTGGGTGGTGCTAATCGAGCAGCAGCGTGGTGGTAGGGCGACGGTGCCCGTCTGGATCGCGACCGCAGTACATGGGTGTAGAGCCCGTCATAGTGACCAGTTTCGGCTTGTCGCGTTTCGGGATCAACTTGTGCATATCCAGTAGCTCATATACCTAGAGACCTTCAGTCGTGGTATTTGTGGGCCGACATGACGATGTAGACTATCAATGGATTTTCATCCTTTGATAGTCGCTTTCGTTTTTGGACTACACTGTACTTTCCATCAGGTACTCTGTAGTCACTATGTCGAGCCAGTGTGAAAAAAAAAAACCACGACTGAATGTCTCTAAGTATATAAGTACAACTGCTTAACCCCAAACACGACAGAACAAAGCGTGTCACTATGACATTAAATATATAAGCCGTAATAAAAAAATACTTACATTTTTTTTAAACATGCTCACCGGTGAATAAAAACATCGCGAGGAAGCCCGCTTGGCGTGTAATAGAAATGTCACATGTACTAGTGCTGTGAGAACGGCGATCAGCTAAGTCACTGGTTTTCAGCCACTAATGAATTTCTGCTCACCCTGAAAAGAGTATAGCGTGATGTATTTTATTATTATTATTCTCTACCCTCTTTCCCCCATCTAGAGACTTATTTAACCAAGCTACGACCGAGACATTCCTCAAAGCAATGCTCGAGGCGTAAGCCGTCAAAAGGGAAATCCAAAATGAAACAATCACGAAATCCTGACGCGTCAAATCTGAAGGCGAAAATTTGATATTAATTACTAGGTGGGTGCCTTTAAGGGAGCTTCCTAGACAGGGCCCGTCTGAAGGTCGCGGAGGAGGCCGGTCACCCACCCCCTACCCTACAAGTTTACACACAGACGCCCAAAAACTTTGCTATGTGTGTAAACTGCTATGTTCCTTACTGTACTCTACAATAAAATGGTATTTTTCATTACTATTTAATAACAATATATCACGCTATATCCATTTCGGGATGATCAGAGATACATTAGTGGCTGTATCCACTTTACGCTTATATGTTGTATCCAACGTGGCCAGTTGCGCAGCTCTGTGCTACTCTGCGTACCCCAAAAGAGATATAGCGTTGTAATATATTATTATTTGTATTAAACTACTTAATTACTTTAATAATATAAGCTCAGTTTAAAAAAAAGCTATAAATTTTGAAATGTTTTTGAACAATTTTGTTCAAATGTCCAATGTTGTAAATTTTGCTGAGCCCGGCAAATTACATTTAATCAGTTGCTAAAATATGAATTTTCATTTGCTCACAGATAGTACCAAAGTAATGAGATCATAAAAATATATTATGTCTAAAAATATGAACATTTCGTTTTAGCGGATAAGGAACTGAAAATTTACATGCCCGGAGTATATTTATTATACTCTTCACTGATCTTAAACCATGCCAAATATGAAACACTTTTGGGTATATACAAAAATTCGAACTTACGTCTTCCAAGTCAGATTACTTGATGTGTCTGACCAATGTGTCCAACGGATTAGTTAGGAAACAAATACCAATCGATTTGGAATTAAAAAAACAAACTTAGTCGAGAACTTAGTTAAGTAAAGACTCACATTAGAGCCTCGTGTTATGTAAACCCTATTCTGAATTAAATTAATTTACAATCAAATATATAAGCGAAATCTCTCTAGACTTAAGCTTACCATAATTCAGTTATAAACCAGGACAGGAATGGAACTAAAAATAATACAAAAATATGATTACTAGCCAGTTCCATCCCATTGTATGGCAAAGGCCTTCTTTCCAAATTCCTTCATTCCAGATTCCAAAGAGTTAGTCAGGGCTTTCGACAAGAGTAAAGCTGCAGAGGCTGTCTAAACAAACATTTGTTCGGCATTGGTAGCCGGAGCACTAGAGATCGCAGATTCTGCGAAAGTGCAGACGAAACGCCCAAGCACCTCCTGTGTGAATATGACTTGCTAATGCCCTAACGCAACTGTATCCTGGGGCACCACGCGCTACACCCAGCAGAGGTTCCAGATATCTCTGCCAATAAAGTACTACAGCTCTTTAAAACTATAGGCCTTGACAGAGAGCTCTAGATGGTAGGTGGCGATCACAATGGGTCTTCTAGGTCGCGGTGATACAGGCTGAAATAGACTGTATAACCCCACATTGCATAATAATAAGGCCTTCCTTCCCTTTTTTCTCTATTTATGGAATCCACGAGAAGGGAATTGTGCGCTATGTGTGCAGAAGATGCATGCAGCAGCTTTGATGCTAGCAATCTGCATGCAATTGGGCATGCTGTATACCTTAGTCTGCTCTTACGGGCTTAAGACAACTCATGATGAAGACGGAGGCACTGCTCTACTCTGCCAGTGAGCTCCAAAGTTAAGTCAATAAGAAATATTATGTAACACCAAGTTAAAATAAATTAGTAATGACATTACAAGTGATCAGAGTAATTTTTTCACCTTTGTAAATTTACCGGGCGTAAGGGGCAAACGCTTAAGGGCTCAGCCAGCGAGTTGTATGGGTTGGTGGCAACTTAAGGACATCCGTGTAAATACGGATCTGGACTTGCGTGGTCAAGTAAAACTTCTGATAATCTACTAGCGTTTCGGGAGCGATTAGCTTAAGAGGAAACGCCGTAAGACACTCAAAGCTGCGTCCAACTAAGAATTCAAACTAGTTTAAAGATAAGAATTCGGGATTCTCCGAGTCTAACCTTCACCAGGTCATTGAATTGTTTAATGGTCTTCCCGTGCGTGTGTTCCTATATTCCTATGCTATTGGGTCCTTTAAGCGAATCGTGACGAAATATTTGTGTAGGCCGGCATGAACATGGGGACTGTTGGTAAATAATGACTTATCGATAGTCGTACTAGGTTTTCGAATTGGCTGCGCTTACCATCAGATACGGAGTCACTATGAATTGGGGCACTGCCAATTTACTATGGAGGCGTCCTTTAGCAAGCATTAGCTTTACGTATTATAAATTTGAAGCGATAGTGTGTTAGCCACATGTACTCGGAACAAAATACCAAATATCAAGATCAGTCATAGTTAATCCTGGACGTATGGTTACCCTATCCAGACTAGAAACCCACCTAGATGTAGGTACAGTCTACAATCTGAATAATATCGATTCACAGGGGTATATACTAACTCAAACAGTATATAAAGGGTACATAGTCCATATTTGATTCTATATAAACAGCTCAAGTTGAATATTTAGTTTATGTACATAGGATTCTGTGATCTTAACGATTCCCCACGGATTTGCCTGTTTTATGCTCTCATTTTATAACACAGACATATAGAATAGACTGTCCATGTGGATAATCAACCATGGCGCTGTCAACACAATGTAATCTTTCACGTTTTCAATATAAATACTTTAACGGGTCTCATGCGCGAATTAAATTACTTCTAACGAAGGCTCGACGTTTCGACATAAAACCAGAGTGTTCATGGAGAGCGAGAAGTCACTTCCTCTACACTCTTTTGTTCTTGTTTCACATTTATTGGTGTGTTCTATACTTATTTTTGTTGGGGAAAATTCTGAATTCGAGCCTATCATTCGCATTGTTGTGCGTGGATATGGATCCCAAATGTTAAGTCAGCATATTCGTCAAATATCTATATATGAAGAAAGAAAGACGCGTTTAGTGAGAAAAAAGGAATTAAACACATATACTCAATTATACAATGTAAGAATAATACACAATATCACATCATACATCCTGCGTGCTGTCACCAATGTCAAAGAGATCAACTCTGCTCAATGTGTGCTGGCATGCTCGGTGACGCTGTTACGCAGTGACGTGCGTAGGATATTTGGACAGAGTAGGCAGAATTCGCCTAATTAATTTGAATATTATATTATGATAGTAAATACTATATTGCTTTCATAGGCAAGATAGATGGCATAAATATAGAATAGATATGAATATAAATCATACCTTTTTTGTTTAACTTTAAGCTATTTATTCCAGACTTATCTAACGTAAGGGCAAGCAATGCTTTCATGCATCTATGGAATGAACGCTACTGCTGTTACGCGCCATCCAGCGCTGATTTTAAGCCGACGCTCATTGGAACTGATTGTACGGATACCGCAGTGCTAATATTAGAGAAATACAATATAATAAATTAGTAACAATATTATAAATACCTAGAATATTTAATAACAAGATAATGCTTTTTTATATCTCTGTGGGATGAACTTCGCTGAGTTCAGGTTATTTCCTAAGCCTTTGCAAAGAGGCTGGGCGTCACAAATGATTACTTGTAAGCATAGAAACGATATCAAAGGTACCCAGCTGCTAGGCACGGCCGTTTGTTATGAATAATTCCGGAGGCGGACCTCAAACGCGCTTCTAACAGGCCTCCCTAGGTATTACAAGAATAGTTACAAGTCTAGACTTAACTAAAAAATCAATACATTTAATAAATCTGTTCCACAGCTACCTATCTATAATTCTGCAGATACGATGCTTTGCAAGAACTTGTATATATGGGAGTGGCCAAAAAATTTCACTTGCGCGATGCAAGTTAGTAAAAATATATCGTAATCAGAGATGGGCAAATTGTAATCTGATTAATGATGAACGATTACAAAATGTATTCATAACTTTAATTTTCTTGCTCTGTAATCATGATTAAATCCATTTAAAACATTAATAAATGATATTTGTGTATACAATCTGGGATTCTGTAGTGTTTAAAACATAGATGAGCAAAATGCAGTCATATTAATGGTAAAAAACGTAAAATGTAATCGTTAATCATTTTCATTAATCTGATTACAATTTGCCATTTATGATCGTAATCAGTATTTACATATCTGTACACTTTGGAACCGCTAATCTTAGAAACAACACGGAGATGGGCAAAATGTAATCTGATTAATGATAAATGATTACAAAATGTAGTCGTCATTTTAATTTTCTTTCTCTGTAATTATGATTAAATCCATTTAAAACATTAAGAAATCATAAATGTGTATACAATCTGGGATTTTGTAGTGTTTAAAACATAAATGAGCAAAATGCAGTCATATTAATGGTAAAAAACGTAAAATGTAATCGTTAATCTTTTTTATTCATCTGCTTACATTTTGCCCATCTATGAAACAACATAACAGATTTTAATGTGGTTTTCACTAATGTATCGTGGTAAGCATCTTTTAACTAAATGTGTTAATTTTTTTTTCAATCGGTTCATAAATTAAAAAAATATGTCAGCTTAAAAAACACGTCGATCATTCATTGGAAAAAATTATATAAAATGAGTGTTCAGTTAATTTGTTAAAACTTTAGTCTGTAATACAATGACAATTGAAAGTTTGTATGAACAAAATAAAATAATGGGCAGTTTCGGAGATCTGAATTCTTCCAATATTACTTGAACTAATATCTATGTTGTTAATCATATAAAATAGGGTTCAGCTTAGGGTGTATGTGCGTTCGCCGGGTGCCGAGGAAGTGGCCAGTGCTGTACCCTTGGCTCCGGCAGACGGTTAGTAGGAACACCCCGGGGGTTTTAGTCGGTGCAAGTCCGACACGCCGGGGGGGGGGGCCTTCACCCTTCCTGAGGTCCGTTAGGGATTTCCCCCGAGTTACCAAAAAAAAAGGTTGTATGTGCGTACATAGGTCTGAGCTATGTCTATATAAAAGCGTGTCGTGGGCCGCGAAGACTACTTCCACTTCCAGACGAACAGAATAAAATTAATTACCTCATATTAAAATCATATATTTATCCTCATTTATTTATATTATTCTGTTATGCCTAAAACCTATGTTATGTTATGTTTTATACCTAGAGACCTTCAGTCGTGGTATATGTGGGCCGTGGTGGCTGCCGGCAGAATAGAATAGCACCCCCCTCTTCTTGCTGAGGTGTCGTAAGAGGCGACTAAGGTATCTCTTAAACACCGCAATTCAACCAGGTGTTCAGAGAAGGAAAACTCGACCAAACCTGCATCCCGCTCCCTCCCGATCGTACTGGTTCTCCTTTCCATCGGGCCTGAGGGAGCTCGGACGAGAGAGTGCTTTTCTGGATGCGCGTCCAGTTATGCACTTAAATATCTCCTGCGCAATTGACTGTTTCCGTAAACTGGACCTCGAATTTCTTAATCGGTGTTGAAACAGTCGCCGTGGCCGAAATCGGCCGGGACATCATCATCATGTGGGCCGACATGACGATGGAGACTATCAATGGATTTTCATCCTTTGATAATCGCTTTCGTTTTTGGACTACACTGTACTTACCATCAGGTACTCTGTAGTCACTACGTCGAGCCAGTGTACAAAAAAAAAAGTCGGTCATCTATAGATGTTGTGCATAGTACAATAAATATTTTAAAGATATAGATATTCACTTGAGCCGTAATCAGGTCATTAAGACTATTATATCTGGACTGCAGTTAGATGAATCTCATACAACACCGATATGAGCACACACACGCACACAAATGCACTCACACACTCAACACTCATACAACACTCACTATACGATGCGGGGAGCGGCCCAAAATTTAACAAAATTTAAAATGTTGTGTGACTACGTTATTGGCATTTAAGATTTTTTATTTTATTTCCTATTTTTCATTTTGTTTTAATGTGCTGTATAGTTACCATTAAATAAATAAACAAAGAAGAAACTCAGATTTTTCTTTGAGGTAGTGAGGCGATTACTCGAACTGAGTCGGGACCACAGTACACAAGTCTATATACCGTCATAGAGACTCTTCAGCCTGTCGCGTTTCGGGTTCTTTGTGTATATCCAGTTGTTAATATGCTTAGAGACTTTCCGTCGTTATATATGTAGGCCGAAAGAAAGATGGCGGCTGTCAATGGATTTTCGTCCTTTGATGTTCGTTTTCGTTTTTGCACTACGCTGCACTTGCCATCAGATGCAATGTAGTCACTTTTTCGAGTAGTAAAAAATACTGCTTCTACACTAATGGGTCTTCACGGACTAATGAATTTACGGAGCGTCTCATAAACTGGGCGTTAATTGGGTAAATTTTAGTTCGCAAATAGAGCTGACGATTTTTTTCTAATATAAAAACAAAATTATAATACAAATAAATTAGACAATAAATGTTTTTATTGAAATTTTTCATTGCGACAACCATTATCCAAACGAAAATCCTTGAGTTACATGCTTTGTATATAAGTTTTCTCTTCGTCTGAAGGTTTCTGTACATAAGTTATGACAAAGGCGATATAATGTAATATTATAAGAAACAAAAGTATTCGACGAAAAACGCGACTGTTCTAGGGTTATGCAAATGTCCTCTATCATCACTGCTCGCCCAACTCGGGGTAGGCAAATGAAAATATATTTTCTTTATTATTATTATTTACAGGCGGACACGCTTGACCTCAATTACACATGATGAAAGGTGAAGATGAGTTTGATAATGAACCGCGTCCGCCCAACAAATGCCTATTCACTCTTCTCTTAAATGCCCCTAAGTCATAAGGTCGTGGAAATGTGCTCGCTGGCAGCATATTCCACTCCTTAGCTGTTTGCATGATGAATATAGAAGTAGCTTAGTATCCTATCATAATGTACTATTACTGTCAACATTTATATATTTTAAATTATAAGTGATATATATAATATTTTTTTATTCTATTTATTTAAGGGACTTTTACGTGTGTACGTATGTCAGCCCCATCGTACCCTAATACAGAAATATCTAACATATTATATATGGTGCCATTGATCTGAACAGGCCAGACGCCTCATCAGATAATAGTTCTGTTAAGATTTTGTTAAACATCCCGGTGTCAAGTCTGTTCATAGCAAAGGCACTCACAAACGCCTCTCTCACAGATTCAGTATATATAATTATTTTGCTGTATTTTGATGTTTTTACTAACACGAATGGAAGGCAGATGTTCATAGGCGAGAGTGACCTCTTACCATCAGATGGTCTCTTCGCCTTCTCATGCAGATAATTTTTTTACGAATTATCGAGTTTTATTTTGAGTTCGAAATATGTTTTTTTCCGTCACACGAACGAATGTGTTTTAAGTTAAATCTATAAAAAGTTTGTAGAAAAACTAAATTTTTTCGATGCCACTTGCAACTCGGCATAGTCAGTGGCTAGGATGCGTCACCCTGGGACTTTAACAGCTAGTCAGATAAACGTTTTTGACAGTTAAATAAAAAACAACGCAAAAACGTATCGTGCGATTTTGTTTGGAATTAACTTTAAAATCACAAAAACTTGTTTCCCATTACTATTTAACTATAATATTATTTTTATAGTGTCTTTAAACGAAGCATGAAGAGATATTCATGTAGGCCGGCTCGCTGGAAGCATATTCCAGTACTTAGCTATTCGTATAATGAATGTAGAAGCGAATCTTTTTGTTTAATTACAGATAGGCATACGTGAAAGGGTGGAAGACGCATTTTCATGCTTCTGATGTTATTAAAAGATTAAATCCATACGTATTCCCAGTCCCTAGGCTTAAATTTCGACTTCTTTGAAACACAATCAATTTATAAACAAAACTCGGGTAGAGAAATCAATTTATTATTCCTTCTGTAACATAAAAGGGTTCGTTTTTAATAAAAATATATTTTAAATTACTTTTTTTCGTTTGTAAACGATGCCACAAACCCTTGTCTCTTATATATATACTAGCTGTCCCGGCAGACCTTGTTCTGCCCTATTTCTCTAAAACAAAGTCATATTGTTTTTTTTAATGTTAATAGCCTCCCCGTCAGATTTTTTTGAAAATTCTTTGAAAGAACCTGGCCTTAATGCTATATGTATAAAAATTGACAAATATTGACATTAATATTTATACGTCACTCAATTGTTTTGCCTTCCCGGAACCCGTCCACTGATATTTAAACTACTTTTTCAGACAATTTTTTTAATTTTTCTCTCCGTAATAACCTTTCCCAGACTTCAACAAACACAACAAAAAAGAAATCAGTCAAATTGGTTTAGTCGTTCTCGAGTTTCGCGCTTATCAAGACATAGCTGATCCGGCAAACGTAGTTTTGCTATATAAGTTATTGTAATATCTTCTATGATGTTCATTGAAATTAAGTGATGTCAAAGACAATTTTGTTCATAATTAAATACTCTTTATCAACAAAACATTTATTTGGATAAAGATTAACATTATTACGTTGATACAACTCTTAACAAATAATACATTAATTTCGATCAAATTTGTTTACCATAAAAACGATTCTAGTGACTTAATCTTAAAAGATAAACATATACTGTCGCGGACATTTTTTTAGATCATCTCAAGAGGAATAATTCTTTCTTACATATATTTTTGGTATCTTGAACCGTTTTTGCAGCGCACGCAATGGAAGCCCTCAAGGATGACAATTTTTGCCCGTTTTTTTTCACATTTTCCATTATTTCTTCGCTTCTAATAATTGCATCGTGATGTTATATAGCCTATAGCCTTCCTCGATAAATGGTCTATTCAACTCAAAAAGAATTTTTCAATTCGAACCAGTAGTTCCAGAGATTAGCGCGTTCAAACAAACAAACAAACAAACAAACAAACAAACAAACAAACAAACAAACTCTTCAGCTTTATAATATTAGTATAGATATATATATATATACTTTGCGCTTATAAGTCGTGCCCAACGTGACCAGTAGCGCAGCTGATCGCCGTTCTCACAGCACTAGTACACGTGACATTTCTATTAGATGCCATGTGGATTTCCTCGCGATGTTTTCTTCACCGGGGAGGCCTAAATATGTAAAAATCCAGAGGTATGTACCAGGATTCAAACCTAGGACCATTAGCGTTCTCGCGCATGGATACCGGTCGCTTATCCATTAGTCCGCTACAGCCACAGCAAGAAGAGATACATATATTCAAAATAATTGCATAAATATTTGTATTTTAGTGTATATCGTGGGTAATATATTATATCAAACTAATTTTAGGTTATATATTTTTAATAAACTTATTATGATTCTTGTGCCTTAGAATAAAACCAAACATAGAAATCTAAAGAAATTTTTCAATTAGAATTAATTAACGAACTATAGTTGTTCACAAATATCCATAAAAGTCTGGTCTGTTATTACGAACGATTACTGTAACATCAGAGATCAAGAGCAATCGGCCGGTTGGATTGTTATAGGTGAGAAAAACATTTGCTTTTAAAAATAAAATAGCTACTAGTTTATGTCGTCTCGCTCTAACATGTGTAACGAGGATATGTCTATCTCGTTTCGTAAAGAAATGCTAAGTTTTCACTGTCTGTCACGCAGTAGTGCTTCAGAAAATTGGTTGCTATGATGTAGGGTTGTCAATATATTATTATGGTTTATACGCCCACCGCTGGTAGTGTTTGTACAAACAGGTACCTTGTATTTCCTTATAAGCTTTGACGCTGTAGGAATATCCTCTTTTTACTGTCATTACGTTTCGAAATAATCTCTGGGAAAACATGTACCCGGCTGCCTTTAATATCGGGGACATGGAAATAAATTATACACTTTTGTGATCTTTCTTTTCTTTTTTTAACAATCATCACTCGCATATTCTCTCCTGTGACGTGGATGCGTTTATAAATACTGAAGAACACAAAGCTTCAGTCAAAAAACAGCATGTGCATAGATGAGCCGTAGCGGAACAAATGCTCAATGAGGAGCTCGATCACTACATAAGCCAAAAATCCTTTCAAAGTCTTTTCCGAAGACCGTTTATATTATCCAAGACTGGTTCGAGAAGTGATTGAGCTTACGAACTATAAAACTTTTAATCGGGATGTTCGGTTTGAGCTATCATCAGCGTGGAACCCAGTGATTAGAAAACTAGGGCTTCGTTTTTTTTCGTCTTGTAAAAACGCAGATACTGCAAGTATTGTGACTATTCAAATTATCAAAAATAACAGAGGGTAGAGGAAGTAACGTCTCGTTCCCGACGAAAACTCCGCGGCGCGTCAGTCTACTCGTGATCATGCCCAGTGCAACCAGGTCGAAACGTCGAGTCATAATTAAAAGTAAATTAATTTCCGTACAAGTCCCGCTAAAGAATTTATAATGTCTATATACATAAACAATCTATGATTATTTATATATTTCTGTAAGTTATGTTTTTTTTTTTATACAGACTCGACACAGTGACTGCACCATACCTGATGGTAAGCGTGGTGCAGTCCAAAAAACGCCAACGACTATCGAAAGGTAACAAAAAACCCATCGGTAGTCGCGGCGATCATGCCAGCCTGCACAAATATCTCTTCACGCTACGCTTAAAAGATCCCATATCATAGGACGGTTGGAACACGCTCGCCGGAAGACCATTCCACAGCCCAACGACACGGCAAAAGAAGGAGTTAGAGAACTTCTTTGTCCTGGCCGGGATGTGAGGTACCGTATGACATAGGGACCGTAGGGATGTTTTTTGTATTTGTATTATTCTGTACAATATCTGAAGAAGATGGATGTAGGTGAACCTCATTCCACCCTCCCAAATACACGTCGATGCCTCACGACAAACTTGATTAACCTTGGCCCTTCCCTTCCATAATAGAGCCTCGCGCGCGGGTTTGCGACGTCACAGCTATACGGTAACTATACCTGCCTAAACTAAGAAGTTATCTAACTCTTACTTTAACCGTGTTGTTGAGCTGTATGCTGAATGGTCTTCCAGCGAGCGTATTCCGCCGTCCTATAATATGGGTCCGTTTAAACGAAGCGTGAAGAGATATTCGTGCAGGCCAGCATGATTACTGCGACTATCGATTTTTTTTAATGTTGATATTGCAATTGATTTTTGGACTATCTAGCGTGGTTTGACCACTATGCGAAGTCAAAATAAAAAAATAAAACTATTCAGCTAATATGGTGCAATTTCCGGCTTCTGGAATTCAAATCCAGGACCATTTAGTCGCAAACAATAAGGTCATCAAACATCATCACATCTTTTCACATTTTTTTATTTATTCCATTAAAATAAAATAATTATTACAAATTTAATATTTAGTTTAGTGGCAACCTTAAGCTTTATACAAGTTGTAATATTTTTTACAATAACTGTGATCCCTTCATGCACCGTTATTATGACCGACGGTGGCTAGCATTGTACTCTAAATGTACTGTTCTAGTGCCTTTTAATAATATATCATCACGCTATAACTTTCGGGGTAAGCAGAGATGCATTAGTGGCTGTATCCACTTTGCGCTTATCGCCGTTCTCACAGCATTAATACACATGACACTTCAAAGTAAATGCCATGCGGGCTGCCTTACGTTTTCCTTGGAGGATGTTATGCCTAAATCCGAACTTAATCTGGTAAAATGCAGTAGTATTTTCCGAGATTCGAGCATACTTTTTTCATAATATACATAACTTTATAGCTATATTATTAAAACATAAGGTTGTAAAAATCTATTTTTCATTGTTATTACATTTAATAATTATATGTTTTTTGTATTTTCAGGTAATATCCTGTTCATACCACACATCTATACATGTAAGTTTGATAGGGATGTGATTAAATTTTTTATTTATATTTTTATCGGAAGAATAATTTATTTTTAATTTAAGAAGTACCTTAAAATAAATATATGTGAAAAATAAGTTTCCGGGACGAGATATATATTCCGTGATTCTGGTACATTTCCATTGTCAAATTTTATTTTGATGAATGTATTTTAACCCAACGCTGCACAGAAGTTGTGAACAGAAGTGAACAGAACTGTAAAACTTAATGTTAAAAACAACATCATAGTACTAGACAATGTACGTCTTAAATCTTCGTAAATTCGTAGAAAATTCCTTAAACCTAGCCCAATCCTGATTCGACGAAAAAATTTGAATGTAACATATAAGTCACCGATTTTAATAATTTAGACTTCGATCTGCGAACATTCGCGAGGTGGTAGGGCGTCGGTGCCCGTCTGGATCGCGACCACAGTACATGGGTGTAAAGCCCGTCATAGTGACCAGTTTCGGCTTGTCGCGTTTCGGGATAAGCTCGTGTATATCTAGTAGCTCATATACCAAGAGACCTTTAGTCGTGGTATATGTGGGCCGACATGACGATGTAGACTATCAATGGATTTTCATCCTTTGATAGTCGCTTTCGTTTTTGGACTACACTGTACTTACCATCAGGTACTCTGTAGTCACTATGTCGAGCCAGTGTAAAAAAAAAAAAACGTCTAAACTGTACTCAAGTTTTTTTAAAAACGAATATATTTTCTGACCAATTTTTAAACAAAGTTCAAGTAGCGTCTACCAATCTCGGCCTAGGGAATAGCAAAGACCATTAAAAACAACTTCATTCAAGAACTTTCCTATGTAAACACAAGCGTGTGCGTTTGGTGAGTGTGTGCGAGCAGTGCGGTGTGAGAGCCCATCTGTGTGCGTTAGAGGAAGAAAGTGCATTCTAGTCTCACGGACGGCTAGCGAGGGAAACTTGACATTGACTGCCGCACACTGCACCACAGTTAGCACATATATCTCAAGACGTCTATGCTAAATATTTAAAAATATACATAATAACTAGCTGTCCCGGCAAACCTTGTTCTGCCCTATTTCTCTAAAACAAAGTCACATTGTTTTTTTTAATGTTAATAGCTTCCCCGTCAGATTTTTTTGAAAATTGTTTGAAGGAACCTGGCCTTAATGTTATATGTATAAAAATTGACAAATATTGACATTAATATTTATACGTCACTCAATTGTTTTGCCTTCGCGGAACCCGTCCACTAACACTTGAACTTTATGGTGTGGTGTTAAAGTTCAAAATGACTTATAACGAATTTTTTGTATGATAATATAGAAAAGTGGTGTTTCTAGACTTTTTCAGACAATTTTTAAAATTTTTCTCTCCGTAATAACCTTCCTCAGACTTCATCAAACACAACAAAAATAAAAAATCAGCCAAATCGGTTCAGCCGTTCTCGAGTTTCGCGCTTATCAAGACATTTTGCGATTCATTTTTATATTATAGATAATGAATTATTTAATTCATGCATTTATTTGCTTAGTCCGCACTCGGACTAAGCAAATCCTGTGTACGGTGTTCAGACAGACTCACTTGAAGACAGACTTGAAGGTGTAACTATATTGATACATTACACTTGGCTAGGTGGTAGGGCATCAGTCCCCGTCTGGATCGCGACTACAGTACACGGGTGTAAAGCCCGTCATAGTGACCAGTTTCGGCTTGTCGGGTTTCGGGATCAGCCTGTGTATATCCAGTAGCTCATATACCTAGAGACCTTCAGTCGCGGTACATGTAGGCCGACATGACGATGGAGACCATTAATGGATTTTCATCCTTTCATAGTCGCTTTCGTTTTTGGACTACATTGTACATACCATCAGGTACTCTGTAGTCACTATGTCGAGGCAGTGTAAAAACAGCTTGTTTGCATATTAATTTTGTACCGTTTCATCGCCATCTTATCTAATGAATTAATCGAACCATAAAAGCCTATCTCGAGACCTCCCGTCTCGTGTGTATCGTTGGTGTGTCGGCGCAGCCCAGTGCACTTGCGCTAGTAAACTTGAAACAGTTCTCGCTCAGTGCGCACTATTATTGCAGTTTTTCCCTTTCTAGCTAACCGCTCTACCGAATAAATCACTTGCACTAGTCGAACTAGATTTGCTGTATACTAGCTTTTCCTGCGTCTTTCTTCGCTGTAGTAATTATGGAATGCTTTTAATTCGTATTATATGGGTAATTCTATTCAGTAACATTTCAAATCTTACGCGACGTGACAAGTCACGGCCCGCTCTCTCCTCCACCTCCCTACTCTACCGCTTACATTATATCAAAGAACCAAATATAAAATAATATAGTACTACAAATAGCATCCTCTATTTCAAGCCCTTTATATTTTATTTTCGCAAGCAAGGGAAGAGTTTGTCCGTCTCAAAGGTCTAATCTATTTATATGTTAAAATTCGTCGAAATTGGTTCGGCCGTTTTGGGGTGAAAACGGAACATAAAACAAACAAACTTTTAAATGTATGATGTTTATAAAAATGATTATTTTGCAATAGTTTTGAATCATAAGCTGTGGTGGACACGGGCTTCCATGCGCGGCGATGCGAATGTTTGTAGGTTCGAATCCCGCACGCACGTCTGGGTTTTTCCGTGTTGAGTACGGATTTAGCCACCACATAGTCACCGATGAAGGAAATCATTGTGAGGAAACCCCCATGGCATCTAGTAGCAATGTCGTGTATACTAGTGCCGTGAGAACAGCGATCAGCTGCGCTTTTAGTCACGTTGGACGCGACATATAGGCGCGAAGTGGATACAGCCACTAATGTACTTCTGCTTACTCCGAAAGGGATATAGCGTGACGATATGTTATTAGTAGTGAATCTCTCTATATTAACAAAGATTTGAAAGTAACATCAAAGTGCGTACTATGAATGCTTATTTTATTACAGATTTAGCTCAATTTGGTCTATTTCATAGATAATTTATTTATAAAAATATAACTTTTGGTCTGAAGCGAGTAATTACTTCTTATTTTCTTGTATAAAAGTAAGTTTTCATAATTAGATATATGTAGACCTATCCCAGTCTAGACTTAGGACCTTGAGACAATAACATCTTATGTTTAAGGAATTTTCTTTGTACTATTATTTTAACGGAGCGTAATAGTTTTTTAGTCTCCTTTGAATCAACAGGACCTTTATGTTGGAAACATTGAAAATAATTACAATATTTTTCATCACATTTGCTCGTTATGAGTACATTATTATGCCTTACCACACCGGGAGTTCTGTAGTGTAATATCCCAATTAAGTTCTGTGTATAGCACACTGTAAATTATTATCTATGGGAAGGAAACATTCTTAATTTAACCGAGTAATACGCTTTTAACATCAGCAAAGAGGTTTTTTGATATCGACCGTATGCGCCGCGTATCTTTGGCTTGACGCGTAGTAAAAAAAAAAGGTAGCGCGTCATATAAAAAATTAATATATGGTACTAGCTGACCCCGCAAACGTTGTTTTGCCATATAAGTTATTTCTAGGTAATTTCTAGTGTAGACAAAAAATAACTAACAATTTGTGTTGTGTAAGGATAAAATTAAAAATTAAAATGTTAAGTGTGAATAACCTTTATCACTAAGGGGTATGAAAAATAGATAGTAGCCGATTCTTAGACCTACTGAATATGCATGTAAAATTTGGTAAAAATCGGTAAAGCAGTTTCGGATCGTAAGGTAACTAACATTGTGACACGAGAATTTTATATATATAAAGATTAGGTTATAAATATACAATACTTAGTTAAACCAAATCTGTGTTATGTGTGTAGGTTTAAATTTTCACTGTGATTATTATCAAAAATATCTACTTCAAGCATTGCAATAGAGCAAAACGTAGAATTGACCTTGTCAGAAATACTAATTGAGGCATACGACGCGAATTGCCGCCAAACAGAATTGCAATTTTACTAGTTGTATAAATAATTAACAGTTTATAACATAGTATAAGATTTTTCCAAGTAAGTGTGATGAAAAATATCGAATAACACGCGATTTCTTTTTATAATTACAAGACTCGGCTTGGCTCGTCTATAATAATCAAATTAGCACACTTTTATTATAATGTACTAGTAATGAAGTTACAGAAATAGATATTAATTTATAATTACTTGTTCTTTTTTCTTTCAAAGATAGTTGTATTTTATGAATTTTGTCATGTAGTTCGTGGCTAAATTGAAATCAGTAGTTCAAGAATTTTTCTTTATGATTTGTTAAGGAATAGTTATTTTTATTCGCTACAAAAAGATTCAAATTATACTATATTAGTATATTTACACGCTATATCTCTTACGGGGTGTGCAGAGAAACATTTCTATTAGATGACATGCAGGTTTCCTCACAATCCTTTCTTCACTATATGGTGCCTAAATCCGTAAGTAATCTAGAAAAACCCAGATTCGATCCCACGACCATTCGCGTTGCAGCGCATGGAAACCGGTCAATTATCCACTGGGCTACCAGAGTCACAAAAAAAAAAAAAAAAACACAAATTGTTATATGCTGATATATCTCCTTCGTCTATAAAATACCCCAGAATAGATACAAATGAATCAATTTTCTCCAAAACTATCCATTACCTAAACACAGATTAGTTAACCATAATCCCTAAGCAAACAAACATCTAGACGTCTAGATTGATAGTTGTTTTGTTCCTCACTTAATCGGCTAAGTCCTGTACACGTCAGATGAGCGTTCCTTTGTGGCTATAAATAGTTCAGTAGGCAAAAGATGTTCTTGTTACTGAGATCTTTGGTTGCTCGAATAAAAGTCAGACCCGGATTTAGGGGGCAAGCTAGGACCTGTGCCCCAGGTACTAAATTCCAGAACACATGACCCAGCGTGTCCGAAGTAACATCTAAAATGTGGGTCAACCTCTCTATAAAACATTGGCGGAAAAAATATAAACCTTTGGTTTTAAAAAGTCTCTGAAGATATCATTACCACGTCTTAAGTTGAGCACAGTCAAAGATAGTTTTTGTGAATATTTGGCTTCTTATGCGATAATTACCAATTACATTTCCACAAAGTAATTGAGCACAAAATCTCTAACAATAGTGCTGAAAATATTTTTTATTGGATTGAGCCATATAATTAAGAAACAAAAGTAAAGGGACAGGCGAAGGCGGAGGGCTAGCATAAGGTAGTTTCCCCCCATGATAAATTCCAAGATCTGAGACTTATAAAAATAATGCAAGGACTTAGGTTAGAAATGTTACGGATACCCGTAACGAAATTATTAAATATACTAAATGATTCATCCCATGATCAATGTTCGTAGCTGCATCTTATATCAATGGATTCAATAATTTACATGTTATTATGTTGCATGCTTTATTCGTAAATAATGCTTCAGAAGATAATTCTGTCGGATTATACAATTTTTAATTTTATTCTGACTTGATACAGTGACTGTACCATACCTGATGGTAAGCATAGTGGAGTCCAAAAAACGTCAACGACTATCGACACGTAAGTAAAACCCATCGGTAGTCGCAGCGATCATGCCGGCCTGTACAAATATCTCTTCACGCTACGCATAAAGGATCCCATATTATAGGATGGTGGGAACACGCTCGCTGGAAGACCATTCCACAGCCCAACGACACGGCAAAAGAAGGAGTTAGAGAACTTCTTAGTCCTAGCCGGGAAGTGGTTAATAACTATCTAACAGGTTAACGTTTTAGCGATGTCGATATTCTGTCTTGTACATTTTGTTCCTTTAGAAGATTGTGAGCAACAAAAATGACAGTTTAATTAGTTTCTTTTCACATTGCCCCTCATCTGTAATGTAATATTAAAAGTCTTTAAAATAGAATAAAATCTCGCGATCCAGTCGTATTCAACTCATTATCTTTCCAGCAGCGGATAGATATCAAAATGACGGTTGTAACTCGAGAGATAATTGCTAGATTTCCTTTTCTTGTAACAAAAGCGTCTTCACACCCGCAAGGGGTCGCGTTGTGTGCGATTTCGCTCGCGATTGTATCATTTGACCCTAATTTGATAAAAAAAAAAGTTCTAGTTCGAGCTATTTATAATTATCTCGAATTTCCGAATTATTAACTTGTGATAACTTAATCTTGTTTCATTTTATTTTTAATCTAATAATAATTTTATATACATATTAATGGATACAGCTACTAATATGTATCCCTGCTCACTCCGAAAGGGATATAGCGTGATGATATATTATTATTTATTCATCATATTTACAGCATCTTTACATTTTAAAATAAATACATATAAAGAAATAACATAAATTTTAAAACATAAAACATGTAGAACTAAAGGGATGAGAGATTTGTGTGGACCGGCACGATCGCTGCGAATGTCGATTGTTTATCTTTACTGTTGATAATTGCAATCGTTTTTTGGACTGCACCATGCTTACCATCAATCATGGATAAAAAAAATGTATTTTCATTCACTCGCGCCAGCGTCTTGTCGCATCACAATCGCGTTCGTCAGCCGGTGTGATACAGCATTAGTTGCGCGCACGTAATGTCGCCTAATTAAGACTTGGTATAGTTTCCCTGGTTTTCGCACGCTACAGTTTTTCTCGACTGAACAATGTCATAATTGAAGCGGGTTTCCACTTTTAATTTCACTGATGGGCGGTGATCGGCGGCTGCGCAAAAACTGCGCTGCCTCGTGCCGTACAGTCAGCAGAATTATACTCAATGTTTTTATTTTTTTAAACGCTGATAACTGAACACCAGTACATCACCTTTTGGTTTTTTTCCCTGGCTGGCCTGCTAAGTTGAGGCTCGTACCCACTGAGGTGGACTTGCATTGCCACCTAAACCAGTAGCGTTCATGCCATAGATGCGTGAAAGCATTGCATGCCCTGACGTTAAATTAGTCTGGAATAAAATGCTTAAAGTTATGCAAAAAACAAAACAATTAATGGTCATATCTATTCTATATTCGCACCGTCTATCTTTCCTATGAAATCAATATAAGATTTACTATGATAATATAATATTCAAACTAATTACCTGAATTCTGCCTACCCTGTCCAAATATGCTATGCACGTCACTGACCTAACCAATAACTCGCTGGCTGAACACATTAAGTTCTCGCCCCTATCAAAAAAAACACTATTGCACTTCTGCAATGGGATGGTTGCTCCTACAAAAATATGGAATTATGACAGATGAAAAATAAAAAAAAAATGTTTTACGTAACTAAAATGTTGTCTGTACGAAGAAAATCATCTATAGTAAGTTTTCACTCTCTATGTTTGCTGTGAGTGAAAATTCTTGTCAATACAACCGCGAGGGGAGGCGCGGCCGCGTGGGACCCATTCCCCTATTATTTTGCGCGATATGTGATTGATTAGATTGCTTCATTTCAACCGAATCGAACTTATGTTACTTTCCCAAGATGTTCCTTGACGATCCTTACCGCTTTTGGACTAGACTGTGCTTTCTACCACGTGCGCTACAGTCACATAGTTGAGCCCATGAAAATAAGGTTCGTGAAATATGACAATTTAGTAAATTAAAGAAATGTTTCGCCTAAATTAAAGACCAATATAAAAAGAATAACAAGAAAGACAAATATAATGAGCCCTCAGTCAGCTTATTGCCACAGGGGAATTTGTGACGCTGGTTGTCGTGGAGAGCGCCGCTCGTGCTACAGTTTATTAAAATATAATAATAACAGACTAACTAATAAGAATAATAAATATATGTGTGCGTATGAAAATCAACCGATTTAGCATCTACAGGGCCGTCTGACACATATGTGTACGTTTTGTAATTAGGTAAAATTTTATCAATGAATATTTCACGGAGGAATCCTTAATAAAAAACAAATTCGCTAAATACAACCGCACCAATAGTGGAATATTCTATTTTATTGATGGTGTTGTGAAAACATTAAAACGATAACTTTAGAAAATGTATCCTTGAAGAAATATTTCAAAATTACTTGCTAATAAAAATTGGTACTAACTCAGGGTGTAGTTAGATAGGGCAATACTTAATTTAGGTGTTTTATGTAAAAATTATATTATTAAGACCGACTCCAACGTGCAAACATACTCTTCACTTGGGGCGACTTGCATCAACAAATTAAACCTACGTTAAGCTTGAATAAAACGCTATTTAATTGAATCGGTTTAATTTGATCTTAATGATGATTTAAATTTTACAGTTGCTAAAACTGGATAATATTTTTGTGCAAAACAATAATTACAATTTAACATTAAATCGCGTTTTATATAACTTTCGTAAAATGTAACTAGATTTAAATTGACGGGACAAGCTGCCCTGATGGTATAATTCAAAGAAAAAAATAATTAAATAATACATTCCCTTACAAATAGGTTTTTTTTCTTACACTGGCTCGACACAGTGACTACAGAGCACCTGATGGTAAGTACAGTGTAGTCCAAAAACGAAAGCGACTATCAAAGGATGAAAATCCATTGATAGTCTACATCGTCATGTCGACCCACATATACCACGACTGAAGGTCTCTAGGTATATGAGCTACTGGATATACACAAGCTGATCCCGAAACGCGACAAGCCGAAACTGGTCACTATGACGGGCTTTACACCCGTGCACTGTGGTCGCGATCCAGACGGGCACCGACACCCTACCACCTCGCTGCTGCTCGTTTAGCACCATCCAGGAGTCACGTGTAGGGAAACTAGGGTAAAGCCTACGGACGCGAGCAGCTTCAACTCCCAAAACTTCGGTTGGCAGAAACATATTACAAACTCACGTATTATGCATGCCTTTTATATGCAAAAAACACTTCAAGTTTTCACGAATATTCTCGTAAACAAGGCCTTTGTTGCCAGCTCAAATTGCCAAACTACATTTCAGTTTCTACTTACAAAACCCATATGATCTTTTTATTTATAATCAAAAAGTTATGTATAAAGAAATCTATTAGGGAAAAATAGCTCTCTGACGTCAATAGTAATGTTATTATCAACCTTAGAAACGATAAGTCGCGAACATAAACAATATAGGATGTTATTGCCGTGTCAGTGATCGCTGATCGGGCCCTGGAGTGTTTGTCAGAGCCAAGGCGAAGCGCAAACACTTACTAGTGTTTGTCTTGCGGGTTCTATCATTGTTACAGCTTATCTGTTTGTATAGCAACTTACAATGTTAAAAACTCGATATCTACTGCGATAGTTGCAAGGTCTTTCTAAATTTCCCCTTATTTATTTATTAATTAACTTGACTATATTAGTAAAGGCCACCAGAAGAATACAGCTGAGTTGGGCAGATTTTGGGAAACTAGGTCGACTCTTTTCGTCATCTACACCAAAAAACCTAAAGACGGAAGTCCAACAACAGGGCATCATACCTGTAATGACGTATGGAGCTCAGACGTAGCCTGGGTACAGCTAGTCCACAAATTTAAAGTTTCTTAGCATGCTATGGGACGTGCTATACTCAGTGTTTCTCTAAAGTACTGAATCAGAAATAAGATGATCTGCCAGAGAACTAAAGTTGTCGATATAGCTCAGAGGATTAGCAGGCTGGAGTGCCAGCGGACTGGACATATTTGTCGAAGAATCGATAAACACTGGAGTTTCTGGAGTTCCGTGTTCCTGAGTGGAGACTATGTTTCGTTTAACATAGTGTACGTTGCCCTCTGCTTAGGTGAAGCGCCGTATTAGCCAAGGCTTTTGTTGGATGAGAATTTAGTATTGCTGCCACCTTTGGGATGGTTCCGCCAAACACCATCTGGCTGCTTTGGACTCAATTGATCGCCGAGCTCGGCGACTCCTTGCCGATGAGGCTCTTACGTCGCGTAAACTACTCAGTTTGGAACACCGGCGTAAAGTGGCTTGCCTTTCGGTTTTCTATAGACTATACTATGGAGAGTGTGCGGCTGAGTTGTATGATTTAGTTCCACCCTCCCCCTTCTACCATAAATTGGCGAGACGCCGTGCTGGTTTGCACCCTTTTGTGGTTGACATTCCTGCTGCTCGCACTAAGCGATTTGCCCCCTCCTTTTTGCTGCGTACCGCGAAGGAGTGGAACTCGCTTCCTGCGTCAGTGTTTCCGGCGTCTTATGATGTGGGAATCTTCAAACGTCGAGTGAATCGGTATTTTGCTGCGTGAGCGCGCTCCATCGTAGGCCTCATCATCACTTTCCAGCATGTGAGATTGAGGTCAAGCGCAAGCCTGTATGTAATAAAAAAAAAAAACTGAAGATGGGGTCAGCGGCAAACCTTGGGAGAGATCTATATCTAGCGGTGGATAGATACGGGTCTATTATGATGACTGTATTAATTACATCGAAATGAATCATAAAAATCTTTAAGCCTAGTGCATTACACAGGGCTAGATTTAGAGGACGGTAGGCGGGGCTACTGCCCCAGGGCCGCCATAGGAGAGTGTCCCCCACAATAAAGATAAAAAAACGACTATCGAAGCTAATCCTGCTTAGTATTTGAAGTGATTTACTCCGGCAGATAGGTTTCAGCGAAATAATGAACGACTTTTCGTCGAAAAAAGGTCGCAAGTTGCATTCGTTAACGTGATAATTTATTTTTAATAAATTGTATTGGCCTTTAACAAATTATTACATTGTTTGTTGAAATAATTTTATTTGATGACAACAAATTTTTGAAAGACTTGACAAAAAAAGAATCTTTTATTTGGAAAATAATAATTAGGGGTCGTCATTCCTACGTTGCCCCAAAGCCTCTAGACTTCCGAATCCGGCACTGTATAATCTATAAAATAGCGTATTATCGCTGTCCTTCCTAGACTGGTCTCCGCAGTGGTGTGACATGAATCCTGTCCAGCATGCGTGGGGTTTGCTCGGCGGAATGGTGTTCGAGGAGTTGCCTCATAACTTACACACAAATTAAGATCTTTTCTTGCTTCCCTCGTGAACTAGGAGCAGGATTCCCTAGGCTACTCTAGATAGCCTGATTTAAAGCTAGTCGAGATGATGCAAAGCTTTAATCAGCGCATTAGAAGGTCCTTATGATTGCTGAACGTCATATAATATCAATTTTTAATATTCAAATTAGTTTTTCACCTTTTTTTCCGTTTTTACCTTTCACTCAACTTTCAACTCACCCTGAAAGGGATATAGCGTGACGATATATAATAAAAAAAACGTGCCAGTTTCCTTGTCGCGATGGCACGGTTACATAAAACCTTATTTGTTCGTAACTCGTATGCGGCGTGTGTTTGTGTGTAGAGTGCAACCTTGAAACAGTGCAACGACTGCACTTATAGCGGAGCTCGCTCAGAAACGCGCGCCTGTTTCACTTAACAAACCCTGTTTTATTTGTCTACAAGCAGTAGCTTGCATCCCATTGAAGCACAAAAGCATTGCCTCGCTATACTTGGACATTTTTTTGGGAGTCGAAGCTGCTCGCGTCCGTAGGGTTTACCCTAGTTTCCCTACACGTGACTCCTGGGCGGTGCTAAACGAGCAGCAGCGAGGTAGGGCGTCGGTGCCCGTCTGGATCGCGACCACAGTACATGGGTGTAAAGCCCGTCATAGTGACCAGTTTCGGCTTGTCGCGTTTCGGGATCAGCTTATGTATATCCAGTAGCTCATATACCTAGAGACCTTCAGTCGTGGTATATGTGGGCCGACATGACGATGTAGATTATCAATGGATTTTCATCCTTTGATAGTCGCTTTCGTTTTTGGACTACACTGTACTTACCATCAGGTACTCTGTAGTCACTATGTCGAGCCAGTGTAAAAAAAAAAAATTTAACACGTTGACATCGTCGAGTGCCACCGGTGTCTCGCACAAGTCTGCTTCATCATGCGGCGCGCATCATTGTTGGTTTGCATCTGATTATGATACTAGACGGTGCGTGCCACCAAAAATTCGTTGATAGTAATGTATAAAAATGTATATTTGAATATTGTGTGCTACGTTAAATGTATTGCTTGGCACTTTATAAAAGTCTAAATCTAATTTTAGCATTATCTTTATGAATTGACGTTGGAGCAAAGTTTATAAATATTTAAGAAAATATATAAAGACAGAGATATCGTTGTACATGTTTGATAATGGCCATCTTTATTTTAGTTTTAAAATATTTTTTTACTAGTCACCGTATATACTTCCAACATCTGCTTACCCCTAAACAAATACCTTGACGATATAACTACGTTTTAAGAAATTTAAAAACAATTATTAAAAAGCGTTCCCAAGCAGTTTCGGACAACATCCCGTTGCAGCACCTCGCTAACATTGCATTCCTTATCCTATCCCGCTTACTCTTAATAATTAGCGTATAGTGCCATCTCGCTCTCGCGTGAGGATGATTGGCACCGCAGGAAGCGAAGATTGATGACGCAGCCCCGGGTTTGATCAAGAACTTGTCCTTTTGCTTCTGTATTTATAGACTAGACTTTTCTCATTACTTTGTCTATTTAAAATGGATAAACTTTAAGTTTCTAACGGCGATACTTCTGAAGAAATTCGCTTTTAAACGCTAGCAAATAACTCTAACCTCCTCAGCGGTAATTCATACTGAGATTCTTACTTCACAGCCTACTAGAGGTCACTGGCGTGCAGTGACAATCCAAAAGAGAAACTGTTGTAATTAAAAATTTAGTCTACATTCGAACTAAAAGTTATATAAAATTCCTTCTAGCATTTTGAAGTCGATTAAAAATATATTAGATACTAGCTTTTGCCCGCGGCTTTGCTCGCGTTAAGAAGTATTATTATTAATCTTATATATAAAAATGAATCGCTAAATGTCTTGATAAGCGCGAAACTCGAGAACGGCTGAACCGATCTGGCTCATTTTTTTTTGTGTTTGTTGAAGTCTGGGGAAGGTTATTACGGAGAGAAAAATTAAAATAATTGTCTGAAAAAGTCTAAAAACACCACTTTTCTACATTCTCATACTAAAAATTCGTTATAAGTCATTTTGAACTTTAATACCATACCATAAAGTTTAAATGTCAGTGGACGGGTTCCGGGAAGGCAAAACAATTATTGAGTGACGTATAAATATTAATGTCAATATTTGTAAATTTTTATATATATAGCATTAAGGCCAGGTTCCTTCAAACAATTTTCAAAAAAATCTGACGGGGAAGCTATTAACATTAAAAAAAAACAATGTGACTTTGTTTTAGAGAAATAGGGCAGAAAAAGGTCTGCCGGGACAGCTAGTTAGATATAATTTTTGCGGCTTTACTTTTGTTTAGCGTGTGTAAAAAAAATAGGGCTTAATCTGTCATTAGGCGCTTAAACTATCAAGCTATTATATTATAGTCGAAAATCTGAGAAGATTTATACAAACTTTCATCCCCTATTTTATCCCCTTAGGGGTGGAATTTATCAAAATCCTTTCTTAGCGGATGCCTACGTCATACCATCTACCTGCATGCCAAATTTCAGCCCGATCCGTCCAGTAGTTTGGGCTGTGCGTTGATAGATCACTATGTCAGTCAGTCAGTCAGTCAGTCACCTTTGAGTTATATATATTTAGATTTCGATTGATTAACGTATATATTTGTTTGTTACGGCTTCCCTTTTGAAAGGTTACAATACGCCACTACTAGAAATACCCTTAGGTTGTCACAAACTCTAAAAAAACGTAGCTTAAGCTGATGACCTCTGAGATGGAGCTGCCCCTGAGTATCGATTTTTTTTTTATTTTCACGGTCATAATGGCTTGTGTCTTGCAGTGGACATCCTATGTCTCATATGATGATGATATATGCGAGACTAAGATTTGATTGAAAGTAGATCTAAAATTAGCCCCCGAGACACAATATATTTGCGTAAAAACAGATATATTCTTATTGTTTTTCCTGTCTCTTTATAATATCTTATCATTTCTCCAGGAATTTTGTTTGACCTTTCTGCTGTCGGCTGCAGATACGAGCACTATTTTATATAAAAAGTAGGGGATTTAAGTTGACAGGCCGACTGGCCCAGACGGAACAACGAGCGCCCTATAAAGGGATCCTAGACAAAGTTTAGTTTATCGACAACAATAGTAGAAAAGTGCAAATGTATGGAATTGACGTTTGTCAACGTGATATTTCCAAGGCTTGTGTCAATAGTATACATTTTAGAGATATTGTTTGTCGTGATCTTTAACAGAAAAATTCTTACAAAAGCACCTGGATTTGTAAGTTTTTTTATGCTAGGATATACTTTTATGTCATGGCATCGCTTCTACCAGCCCCATTCCACCATAAAATCACCAGAAGCCAACAGGCTACCATCAGTATGTGGTATACGAAAAAATCCGATCCCATAATCATTATACGAACAGAAAAAATATAGGGTTAGTTTTCTCTGTGAAAGCCGATTTAAACAGCGTCACGATCAAATTTTGTCTAATCGCTATACAAGTTGATCTGGGAACAGCAATCTCGAATACAGCCCCGGATATAGGTGCGGGGAAACAAGCCAGGATCCGCGCCCAGGAGGCCGCATTCCAGGGGCGGCAGATAAGCACATCGTCCAGCGTACCCACTGAATAATATATCTAAAAGAGTGAGCCAACTTGTCCATAAAAAAAAAGCTAAAAAGTTCGAGGTTTTTCTTATGCCATTTCAAAAGCTAACATAAAAGTCTCATAACATATCGTCACTGCGTCTGAAGTAATGCAAGGTCAAAGATCGTTTTTCGCGAATATTTCGCTTTTTATGCGATAAATTATATTTACATCTTCACAAAGTTGTTGAGCACAAAGTTTCTATTTTTTTTATGGGATTAATCGATATAAATGGGAAATAAAGGTAAAAGGACTAACTATTTCATATTATAGTTTTTGCCCTAAAAAGCATTGCTTCTTGTTACAATACTGACATTTTCGTAACCCAAGCAAAGCCACGGCACATCCTTAGTGTGTGAATAAGCGGATAAAACTGCGTGCTATGTTTATATCAGAAATAATGTTAACATTGCGAATCTAAGATGAGAAATCTAAACAGTGGTCGGTTATCAAGCGGAGCGACTCGGGGGTCAGGGCGCTATCGTATCAGCAGATCGGTCGGACATCGAACCCGAGACTGCCGACTTACGTAATTACTGCGTATATTTAAATCTTACGCCATCATTATAGAATGAAGTGTTTTATAGCCACAGTACGGCTTTTACTCATGTACATGAGTACAAGCCGTGGTGGCTGCCGGCAGAATAGAATAGCACCTTCCTCTTCTTGCTGAGGTGTCGTAAAAGGCGACTAAGGTATCTCTTGAACACCGCAATTCAACCAGGTGTTCAGAGAAGGAAAACTCGACCAAACCTGCATCCCACTCCCTCCCGATCGTACTGGTTCTCCATTCCATCGGGCCTGAGGGAGTACGGACGAAAGAGCGCTTTTCTGGCTGCGCGTCCAGTTATGCACTTAAATATCTCCTGCGCAATTGACTGTTTCCGAAAACAGGGCCTTGATTTTCTTAATCGGTGTTGAAACAGTCGCCGTGGCCGAATCCGGCTAGGACATCATCATTATCACATAAGTACAAGGACTATCACACACTAACGATCCAATTACCGTGACCTTGGTAGTGAGGTACATACACGCACTAGTTTCATTCCACGACACCGGCGTCGCTAGAGGCGCCAGAGAATGGTTCAATCAACTATCGCTTACGCTCCGAGACGCAGTTACACCCCGACCTTGCCAGTTTCTTTTTAAGATAGTCGCTTCTAAAACGCTAGTAGATCACACTGTTAGGTTCCCTAACTTTTTTTTTTACACTGGCTCGACATAGTGACTACAGAGTACCTGATGGTAAGTACAGTGTAGTCCAAAAACGAAAGCGACTATCAAAGGATGAAAATCCATTGATAGTCTACATCGTCACGTCGGCCCTCATATACCACGACTGAAGGTCTCTAGGTATATGAGCTACTGGATATACACAAGCTGATCCCGAAACGCGACAAGGCGAAACTGGTCACTATGACGGGCTTTACACCCATGTACTGTGGTCGTGATTCAGGCGGGCACCGACGCCCTACCACCTCGCTGCCGCTCGTTTAGCACCACCCAGGAGTCACGTGTAGGGAAACTAGGGTAAAGCCTACGGACGCGAGCAGCTTCGACTCCCAAAACTGACTAACTGATCGTCCAAGACGAGGTTCGTACCCACAACACCCACTCAACACATAACTTGCTGGCTGAGCACCTCAAGAGCTGGCCACTCTCGCCCGCTGAAATTGTAAAGGCTTTTCCCGGCCAACAGCATTATGTCTTACCGAAAAAGAAACTATCGTATACACAGTCTCAGAAACGCTCCGGAAATTTTAATCTTTCGTTAATATTTAACGGGTAGGAGTACCCCTTATGTTCTGATTACCGGTGCTTATTTATCCGCGCTAGCATGCACAAAGGCTTGTTTATATTATTCAAACATATGGAGAGGATAAATGATGAAAGGTTGACGAAAAGGATATACAATATGAATGTGAGTGGACGTAGTAGCTGAGGCCGACCGGGATTTATCTAAACACATCAAATAAAAAAATCTGGTGGTGGGTAATGTGAAAAGTACACAAAGTTAGCGAGAGTGCATGAACGTTAAGTAAGGGAAAAATATTAGCAAAAATACATTGTAGTGGCGCTCCATTCTCTCTGTCTACCCCAAAATGGAATCGGCGTGATGAAATCGATACTCTTTTGTATTATAAACGAAATATATTTAGTGCAAAGTTTGTGATCGTATTTAAGTCACGTGTCGGATTCCGCTAAGTAGCGACTTCCAAAACGTGATGCACCGATGAAGTAGGCAGCGCAGTCGCCCGCATCGGGCACTTTTATATATACACTAGCTGAACCGGCAAACGTTGTTTTGCTATATAAGTTATTGTAATATCTTCTAAGATGTTCATTGAAATTAAGTGATGTCAAAGACAATTTTGTTCACAATTAAATACTCTTAATCAACAACACATTTATTTGGATAAAGGTTAATATTATTACGTTGATACAACTCTTAACAAATAATGCATTAATTTCGACCAAATTTGATTACCATAAAAACGGTTCTAGTGAGTTATTCTTAAAAGATAGACATATACTGTCGCGGACATTTTTTTACATCATTTTAAGAGGAATAATTCTTTCATACATATATTTTTGGTATCTTGAACCGTTTTCGCAGCGCACGCAATGGAAGTACTCAAGGATGAATAATTTTCCCCGTTTTTTTCACATTTTACTTTATTTCTTCGCTCCTAATAATTGCATCGTGATGTTATATAGCCTAAAGCCTTCCTCGATAAATGATCTGCTCAACACAAAAATAATTTTTCAATTCGAACCAGTAGTTCCTGAGAATAGCACGTTCAAACAAACAAACAAACAAACTCTTCAGCTTTATAATATAATATTAGTATAGATACAGAGCGGTGCATTGCGACTCAGGCTCGGGCGTGGTCGGGTGTGGAGTACTGCTGTTACCTTTGGGATGAGTCTGCTAAATATCATTTGCCGCTCCGGACTCGATTAATCGCAAGGCTCGTAGACTTGTTGGCGCTGGCTCTTTGACTGAGGCTACAATGCAGAATATCGAGCATTCACGTATAGGAGCCTTCCTCGTAGTCTTCTACCTACATTCTCTAATTTCACCAGCCCCATTTCACCGTACAACCACTAGACACCGTGTGGGATACTATCCGTATGCTGTAGACGTTCCTTAAATCCGCACGAAAAGAATGGCGAGTAGAAAAGAAAAGCAAGCATATTTCTACGTTCTTATAACTCGGAAGTCTTAAGAGAAGAGTTTATAAGGATTTGTTGGTCGGATGCGGTCTATCGTCGGACTCATCTTCACTTTCCACCAGGTGTGATTGAGTACAAGCGTCCACCGGTAATTTATTTAAAAAAACTTAGCAGCTACTGCCGGGTCCCCGCAGCTGAATGGCGTCTGTTAGAATCCGACAGCTACCTTAACATCCTCTATGGTCGAATGTAAGTCACTTGGAGGACGTAAGGAGACAGACACGGACGTGATGTAAATTTACAATCGTTCTTCTGTCCGTACGTGGTTTTTCATATTAACAAGAACACGCGAATTGTTGTTCTTTGAAGAATTCGCTATGCAAATTATATTTAAAACAAGACGCATTCTATAAATCTTGTACTCAAAAACCTGGCTGCCAATTAGTGATTTATATTTTAAAAAATATATCATATTGACAAAAATATATACTTTACAAACGTATACTGTTTGTTTGACAGTACCTGCTTTCCTTTTTTACCTTCACTCCACGCCATTGTACAAAGAACATTCTTATTATTCTAAGCTGAACCTAAAAAATATTCTACTGATATTTGTAGGTCCAGGAACCAAGTCCCGGTATCGGCAAAGTTTTATAATATAAAAGACCCGACCAATTTTCAATATAATGAGGTACTAATATATGATACACACGGCAATGAATTATAAGGTATCTTTGCTCACCTCTGCCAAGTAGACGGGGCTTGTAGAAGGATAGACGTCGCTGGGTGCCGTGGAAGATGGCTCAGCCTTGCCCTTGGCACTCGGCAGGCGGGAGAAGGAACACCCCGGGGGTTTCAGTCGGTACAAGTCCGGCACACCGGGGGCCGGCCGTCACTGCCTCCTGAAGGTCCGTTAGGGATTTCCCTCGGGTTATCAAAAAAAGGGTAACTTTGCTCACCCGAAAGTAATATAGAGTGTCTATTGTTATTATATTCTCAATATAATGTAGTGACAAAGGACGCGAACAGCGATTTTGCTCGCTACATACAAAATCTGTTGCGACAGCGCGATGAATGTGAAGACGCGTAACGTCCTCCAAAATTTTACTAGATCAGAGTTAGTTAACGGTTGCCTGTGAGACGAAAGGTAGATTTAGGATATTCTGCGCATTCCGACTAGAAAAGGTTTTAGGCGGAATTTCATTAAACGGCTTTATTGTCCGTATTTTGTAGTAAATGAATATTTGTAACTAACAAGAATGAATGTAGGTGTGTTTACGGTGTTGTTAATAACGACAGTTTTGCCAACGCCACTTTCAGTCATCTATAAACTGTCCAGGGAGTTATAGTTGAATAAATCGAAATTGCTAAAAACTTACTCTTCATGAGCAGTTTAATGATTAATGTCAGTTTCTTTTACATTGGCTCGTCAGAGTGACTACAATGCACCTGATGATGAAAATCAGCGCTGCAGTCTTCCTTTGTGGCTTTAAGCTGATGAAGGTCCCATGGTTATATGTTTTATGTATTTTCTTTTGTTTCTGTATGTTGTTTGTTACTGCATTTAAATTTCTAGTTTTTTGTTAGTTTGTGGCGAAATAAATACATTTCATTTCATTTCAAAATCCGTTACCAGTCGCCATCGTTATGTCGGCCCACATGTACCACGATAGAAGATCTCTAGGTATATGGACAACTGGATATAAGCTGACAGACTGTTGCCAGTCACTATGACGGTCGTTTATTCTTGTTTGATACACATGAATCTTTTTATAATACGATAGTACTGTTAATAAATGAATTACTGAAATAAAAAATCTCTGATAACATTTAATAATGTGTTTCTTCTCGCGTACATGCCACCAAAAAATATTCATTCCAGTAATAAACTTGACTTTCCACTGATAACAATATTTCCTGACCTCTGCCTCCAACTGCCATCTTAAACTTGGCATTGTATGTTTGTTCATATCGATTCTAAGTTAAGCCCGCGATTTCGTCTACATTCTCAGCAATGTTTATTAAATTAATATTTTAAACATCAACTGGATTTTTTTACACTGGCTTGACAGAGTGACTGCCGTGTATCTGATCCAGTACAGTGTAGTCCAAAAAACAGCGAAATGGACGAAAATCCATGAATAGCCTCCGTCGGCATTTTGGCTCACACATACAACAACTGAATATCTATAGATGTATGAGTTTCTGGACGTCCACAAGCTGATCCCGGAACGCGACAGGCCAGCGCGAGTCACTATGACGGTCTTTACACTTGTATGTGGCTGTAACCACGACACAGTTTGAGCATTAACCCTAACACATCAAATTGTCTTTTTGTAGCCTATTCATTGAGGGCATTCTAATGAGCTCAAGCATGATATTTCTACTGTAACTTAGTGAAGAGTTGGGTATCCTGCAGCTTCCAAATGATTCATAACACCAAGTCATGATTACCTTGTTATTACAATATCATTGAAATTACAGGATACAAAATTTAAACCACTCAGACCAATAGTAATTGTAAATATTTCTCAAATAATGAAAAAGAGCTGCAATCTTCAAACAGCAAATCAGATTCTCTTAAGCATAGCTAGAAACATTCCACTTCGTGTCGGGGGAGGCGGCGTCTCCCCCCCCCCCCCCCCCCCCCCAGAGATTGTGCCTGTCAGGCGCGGCGTAGTGGGGCTACGGCGAATTGATTACAGGACCCGCAGTCCCCACTAATTCGCAGAAGTAGTCACCATGGGGTTTTTAGCTGGTAAAAGTCCGGCACACCCCGGCTGCTACTCCCTTCGTGGATGGTCCTATAAGGATTTTCCCCAAGTAAAAAAAAAAGAACACCACTAGGACGTTGCCTTGAGTTTCTTTCGGCGTTTCTCCATAAGGTATTAGCTTCTGAATAGCTAGATCATCGTTAGATTCATGCCTTAACTAATCGTCCAAGTCAGGCTTCATACCCACAGGATTAACTTTATGTTGCCACCCAACTCTTAACCCGCTGGCCGAGCACCTTAAATGTATGAAGTTGTAAATAATAATAATATACCGTCACGCTGTACTTTACAGGGTGAGCAGATATGCATTAGTTGCTGTATTCACTTTGCGCTTATATGTCGTGCCCAACGTGACCAGCAGTGTTGTTCTCACAGCACTAGTACACATGACTTTTCTATTAGATACCATGCGGGTTTTCCTTCACCGGTGAGCATGTGGTGTTTAAATCTGTACGTAATTGGGAAAAACCCAGAGGTACGTGCCGGGATTCGACCCTAAGACCATTATCCACCACCACAATAAAGTGATCCTATATGACTTTTTTTTATTTTTCTTAGGTAAGAAAGTCTAAATAATGCTATAAGTGTCCGGTGAACGCTGGACAGATGGCAACCCTAGAGCCGGTGTCACGTGGTACGCGAGCGCGCGCGCGCCGCGTATTTGGTAAAGTCGGTCAATGCTCCGCACGTTAGATAAAAAACACAATTTGTTTACGCGCTCTGTTACGCAAAACGCCAGTGCCGATTGTGTCGCGTTCCGGTTTCAATTGTATTACATTAACTACATAATTAATTATCGCAGTGTTTGTTTGTTTATTCATATTCTATTACGGTAATAGGGTCGAACGTCATTCTGCACTGGGTATAGGTCAGGAACAGGAAAACAGTATTAATCAACGATAAAACGTGCTCATTTTTTTATTTATTTATTAAAATAATAATAACAGTGACCATGAAATTCAGATCTTAACTTTACAGGGATTGAAATTCGACTTACAACAATTAAAAAGTGTTGTAAACTAAAAGGATCAAAAATAATGAATAGTAACACTGGCTTTGATATTGAAAGTCCGGGATTTAAATTCCGCTAGGGACAATATTTTTTTATAATAATTGATAAGTATTTCGTGAGTCGTGAATTATATTATAATAAATATTATTTTATTTATTTTTTATTTCTTTTAGTTTTAAGGGAAACTTACAGCAATATATAAACAATAAAAAATACATAAGCCAGCAAAGTTTCCACAAAAAATGAATAATAATGTTTTTAACGTGTAAATTGTTTATTTTTATCTAATAGTTATGGTATAAATGCAAAACTAATTTTAAGACTAGAGCAATGTGTTTATTGTCCATAAAATATATTAATAGCATTTTTTATCATATCAAATGCTTAAAACTTTTTCTTGATCGTTTTATAATCGTATTTACTTGATATTATTAGAATAATCAAACGAAAACGTCCCGATTGTAATCAATCATAAGTAACCAGTTAAGTAACGCGGAAAATGGAGAAAAGCTCGCCGACGAAAGTGGAAAAAGCTTTGCACAACACACGCGAAAAGCGCACACACGCGTCTCTACACACACTATCGCAAAGGAGACGCGGCGTTAGTGTGAGCCGTGAAAACGAAAGTGTCCGACCGGCGCCGAGCACAGCCGAGCGCGCTCACCAAGTCAGTGGAACTCATCGACGAAACTGGGACATCGCATCAGTCCGCAACACGACGCGAACGCCGGCGGACGTACCGCAACACGCGAGTGACAAAAGGCAGCCGTTGTGTTATTATGGTGATCGGTGCACAGGTTTAATCATGATGGCCGTGGAAGCGCGCCCGAGCTCCGGACCGGAGGCGCTGAGCTCTCCTGAACGCAGTGAAGAGCCCCGCACGCTCGCCGCGAGGAAAGTGTACCCTGAGGAACTTACTGAAAATGAACCCTTAGACTTGACCGTTCGCAAGGAGATATCAGTGTGCGATTTCGCGAGGCACTCTTTCGCGGACCCGGCGGACTATGTACGCACGCAGCTCATCCTCAGCCAGTCGCAGGACTACCTCGCCACGGGCCGCGACTCTGGCACGGAGTCTGATGACTCCGCAGGCCGGTTCAGCCCCGGCGAAGAGGCCATCTCAGGAAAGGCCTACAAAAAGTCACTCATGAAGAGATACAGTAAGTTATGTTTTGTTTACCGTACCCATTTATGCGGGACTCTACCTGTGTGCAAAATTCGCCTCGGCCTGTCGCGTTTCGGAATTAAATACTTATCATCAGATGCGGTGAAGTCACTTTACAATATTAAAAAAAAACTGTCTTAAGTTGAAGTTTGGAGTTTGAAGTTACTTTAGAGTTTCAACTCTTCGAGTATTCGATTCCCGCTTAAAACAAATATTTGTTCAGCCCACAGGTAGTTGTTTCTGGTCTGGTCGCTTATTTATTTCTTATCGCACCAATGATAGAAATATTTTAGTATTAAATGAAAAGAAAAACATAATTTATAAGTCAAAATTATGATAAGTGAAAATGGCACTTTTCAAAGAAAGTTATTTTATGCTACGCCGTAGCAACGCGCGTAGCAAATGCTACGATTTATCAAGACCTCTTAATTTTAATAAATTAAATTATAAAAAATACTCTTTAGATGCTAATTATTTATTAGTATTTTTGTAACCTTTTTTTTAGCTATTTTTAACTAATTATAAAAGTATTCTTTGTTAAGAATAAAATGTAAATGTAGTAATATTGAAAAAAAAACACAATATTCGAAATAAACTTTTTCAGATTCATATTATTGGTTTATTTTGTAATTAAAATTTATTTGACAATCAATCAATTGTAATAGGAGAATTTTGCAGATTTTTACATAGATTGAAGTTTATTTATATCTATTTTTATGCATAACTGTCGTAAGTTACAATAATATTGTTGATAATTAAATATAAAAAATCACATATATTTTTTAATCATTATTTGTACTTATTACTGAAAAAATATCATCACGCTATATAATTTTCGGGTTAGTAAATATATTAATAGTTGTCCAACTTGCGGACATAAGTTGTGTCCAACTTGCGGACATAAGTTGTGTCCAACTTGCGGGGGCATAAGTTGTGTCCAACTTGCGGACATAAGTTGTGTCCAACTTGCGGACATAAGTTGTGTCCAACGTGACCAGTAGCGCAGCTGGTCGACGAACTCATAAAACCAGTACACGTGACTTTTTTATACACAGATGATTAAATATTTCTAAATTACGAAATGTAATTTGTCGTCCTATTGCTTAATTAAGATAACACAAATCAGTACAGATAAAACAATGCATGCAAATTGTAATATTCTTTCATATCGCGGACACTGTTGTGAGGCATAATTATAGAGTAACATAATAAAAATTAGTTGAACTTCTTGAAATCATAGAACGATTGCTTGTACTGGATCGTGACCTTATTACACAAGTGCAGACCGTCTTAGTGACTTGCTTCGGCTTATCACGTTCCAGCAGCTGGTGAACATCCAGTTAATATACCTAGAGACTTGATGGTCGATTCTAGTACTTTAAAAACGTTCAATTTATAATTGTGATATATTTTTATTAATACATCGTCATGCTATATCCCTTTCGGGGTGAGCAGAGATACATGTCGCGCCCAACGTGACCAGTAGCGCAGCTGATCGCAGTTCTCTCAACACTAGTACACATAACATCTCTATTAGGTGCCACGCGGGTTTCCTCACCATATTTTACTTCACCACTGAGCATGTGGTGCCTAAATTTGTTCTTAATTTGTAAATATCTAAAGGTACGTGCCGGGATACAAACCTGCGAGCATTCGCACCTAGGCTGATTTTCTAAGAATTACGAAAATTTGCCATCTGTTATAGTTTATGTGGGCAGGTACAGCGACGGTAACTCTCAATTTCTGTCCTTTGAAAGTCGTCACCGTTGACTGCTCTAAACTTCTCTCCAAGTGTAGTGCGCAGAGGTAATATAGCGTTTTTGCGAGGTGGTAGGGCGCCGGTGCCCGTCTGGATCGCGACCACAGTGCATGGGTGTAAAGCCCGTCATAGTGACCAGTTTCGGCTTGTCGCGTTTCGGGATCAGCTTATGTATATCCAGTAGCTCATATACCTAGAGACCTTCAGTCGTGGTATATGTGGGCCGACATGACGATGTAGACTATCAATGGATTTTCGTCCTTTGATGGTCGCTTTCGTTTTTGGACTACACCGTACTTACCATCAGGTATTCTGTAGTCACTATGTCGAAACAGTGTAAAAAACAAAGAAAAAAAAAGCGTTTTAGGGTATTTTGCCTGTACAGGCGTATAGTCCGCGGCAAACACTCCAATTTACCTGCGCAGGTAACACAATTCCCAAAACCCTAACGTGTGCCGAGCATTACATGCTATTCGTTACCTAAATACGTAGAGTGGTAATCATGAAATATAATTTTAACTTCCGCCATGACCTAACCAAGTCGAGAGAATCGTTCACGACCGGCCACCGTGACACGAATACAAAATAACCACATTTTACGATAATATTCATTCTGCGGCTTAAATAGGTTCTCGTCTGGAAAGCAACAAGTCTGCATCTTTATTTTATTATAGCTTTGACCGCGGCTTCGCCTGCGTAGGATTCCCATGTTTTAAATTTACCTAATATGTTTACCTTCTAGGGCAATGTCAGGTCATAACACTCATAACAGCTAGTTATATACTATTTGACCCGGCAAACTTCGTATTGCCTAACAGACAATAAATTTACTTTACTTATTAACTTTTAGCTTTACGTATGTGCTCCTTCCCTCCCATTTCCTTGTCCTTCCCCTCCCTATTCTACTCTGTTCTCTCATCATCAAGAATGTGACCTTCTGTTTCATCCTATTTTCTGTTTATAAAACTTTATTCATTTTTTTATAAGAACACTTATATTGTCTACATTAACACATACAAAAATATATATGACATGAACAAGATTCATTACAAATGTGAGTATATTTAAAACTGTAGATAACTTGTGCAGATCGATAGAAAAATGAAAATACGAGTAACACACGGATAGGAACAGTAATAAAAAGAATAACACAAATCAAATTTGTACACACATTGTAAACACATAAAAGAGATGAAAAGTAAAGAAAAACAAAAAACTTATTCCACAATCCTCTCGAATAACATATTTTTTTGAGTTTCAAGAAGACTTTTGAGTATTTAATAAATTTTAACACATATTATATTATTCTCAGCGGAAACCAATCCCAAAAATCAGCCATTTTTGGGTTATGAATGTTTTAATTAATGCGATATACGCCGTTACACCGCATTTTTCTGGGATAAAAAGCAGCCCATGTCCTATTTATCTGTCTCAAATTTTATCGAAATTTGTTGAGCCGTTCTGGTGTGATTGAGTAATAAACAAACAACTAAACTTTATTATTTAACAGATGATGCTTAGTATAAAAAAATGAACACTCAATGTTCTGTGGTGTGGGGAAAACCAATTATAGGTTCGAATTGTACCCACACGTGGTTTATGATACACGCTGTCTTGTATTTACCATAGGAAAGTCTGTAATAGATTAAAAAATCCGCTTCGGATTTCTGCTATTAATCATTGCGTTAACTTTTCCCATGTAATGATAATATTACATAATAATGCATTTAATGAAAGCCATTATACATACATAATAACAAACAAGTGAGTCATTGTCTCGTGAACTTGGTCGGTCACTCTAAAGCTTTAACAGATCTTAAAAATTTACAAGGCGGAGCAAAAGCTACCTTCTGTCGTTGTTTTACCCCTCTTCCCGCTCCCCGCTGGTACATTTACCGTTATTTCTCAATTATATAACGTAAGGCAATGAATTTTTTTTTAGAAAATTTTTGCTCAACTTTGCACGTTGTAATAATATATGTATCACTTATCCCATAAGAAGCGATAATGGGTGTCGGCTGAATATCAGCGCTGAGTAGCTCATGGTCACTTAGCATTTGCTGAGCTGACTATCCATTGGTGCATCATCACAACACAAGGCATTTGCTTTTGTTGTTTCCTATCTTCATTAACCTATCCCTCTGTGATGTGCCAAATAAATGCTTGTCCTTTCTTTTCATTTCTTTAGATATATTCACTAAAAACACTATTTTAACTTTCATAACTTCGTTCGTGGTAACAATGTCTTATGAGACTTTTGAGTTCACTTTTAAAACGTCAAAAAAACACAGTACAGATTTTCAGCCAGAAGTTGACCGGGTTTTTTTAGATATCACTTTATGCTGGGTGATGCGCTCATCTGCCGGTCCTAATTTCGCTTCCTTAACATTCATTAATCCCTTCATGGACTCTCGCTCACTCCTCGAACTTCTCGTAACACTACCCTCCCTTAGAGCTCACTTTATTTAGTCTGTGTAGGTAAATCTTTTTCGTTATTCTTTCACCATTCATCATTTCTCAATATTGACTAAAGGTGAAATAATTATGTTATAACTTTTGGATGTAAGATTACCTCAGAACTTTTCAAAGGGGGCTAAAGCTGTTGGCGCGGCGAAAGCTTCGGCCGGAAACGAGCAAACTTAATTTCTGAGCAGTGGAAGTTAACGCAAAATGGCGCCTATGAATCTATGCCTTAGTCACGTGGCAAAACCTTCGATTGTAATGATATAAGGCAAAATAAATAACAATTCTAGAAAAGTAGGTGGATATAACGATGCGTTGCCGGGTCAACGACCTAAGACGGAAAATGCATTCAATAACATACAGATTGCACTGATTTATTACGCTGACTCCGTGTAATAATTTTCTACTTTATACAATAATGCGCTAATATTATAGGTACATATTTTTATTCCGGCGCATACCTCTGCGTTTTTTCAGATTACCCACTTTAAGTTATGTGGCGGATACCTGTTGAGTTCGAGGACTATGGAATAAATACGCGTGTTGCTATTAACTTCTTTTTTTTTACAATGGGTCGACAAAGTGACTACAAAGTTCCTGATGGTAAGTACAGTGTAGTCTAAAAACGAAAGCGACTATCAAAGGATGAAAATCCATTGATAGTCTACATCGTCATGTCGGCCCACATATACCACGACTGAAGGTCTCTAGGTATATGAGCTACTGGACATACACAAGCTGATCCCGAAACGCGACAAGCCGAAACTGGTCACTATGACGGGCTTTACACCCATGTACAGTGGTCGCCATCCAGACGGGCACCGACGCCCTACCACCTCGCTGCTGCTCGTTTAGCACCACCCAGGAGTCACGTGTAGGGAAACTAGGGTAAAGCCTACGGACGCGAGCAGCTTCGACTCCCAAAACTGTATATATTTGGAGCTCACTCGAACGACGGACGCAGACACATACATAAATTTCTCATTTATGCAACATTCGCACTTATCATAGATCATGCGATCACATTCAATAGCTTACGTAAACATAATACTACGTGTCCCTAGACCATTCCCCCCTTTACAAAAAAAAATGTATGAATAGTGTAGTTGTGCTTAGTACCTAACAAAAAAAAAAACTATATATGCACAGATTCAGGCGCCACATGCTCACCTGTGAAAGAATACATCGTGAGGAAACCCGCATGGCGTCTCATAGAAATGGCGTGTGTACTAGCGCTGTGGCGCAAACTTGATGTAGCCACTAATGAAACTCATCTTGCACCGAAAAAGATATTGTGACGATATATTATCATTATCATTTATTCAACATGTTTACAATGTAATTACATTTTAAAATAAATACATATAAACAACATATAAATTTTAAAATATAAAAACATGTAGACCTACGCGGGCGAGGTCTAAGGCCCAAGCCACCGGTAGTTAGGAGCTCAGAGTGAGGAACCTCCTAATATTATTATTATTATTACATTTTATAATAAATGCATACACAAAAATAACATATAAATTAACAAAAAATATAAAAACATGTAGACCTACGGTTTTGAGTCCTTTTATTTTGTATCCCGGGTGGAAAATCCTGCATAGGACCATCAGGGACGCTGTGAGGGCAGCGACCCCGGTGTGTAAGACTCCCACTGACTAAAAGCCCCCGGGGTGTCCCTCTGATTGCTCCACCCGGGCCTGGGAAGCCAAATTCGTCCAGACGCCAAGGGAACAAAAAGCCTTTTTGAGGCTACTTCTCTGGGGGAGGGGTGGGAACGTTGTTGAGTCCCGAGGCCCAAGCCACCTGTAGTTTATAGAGCTCAAAGTGAAAAAGATCCTAGCAATGCGTACCGTATTAAGTAATACTGCCTTCTGTATTTGGCTCTTGATCCAACATCCAAGCGAGAGTCTCCTGAGATGCTAATTGAGGCTTTTTGCGATCAGCCCATTGGTTGATACGACTATCGGGACAATAATCGTTGAATCTACATCCCACATGCTGGTAATCTCATTATCGGAATATTTAGCTATGCGTTGGTTTTAAGCTAAAGCGGAAATTTTCCTTCAAAGTTGTAAATCCGCGCGAACAAAACCACGTGCGGCCGCAAGTAACAAATACATGAAAAACATAACGATTGTCAATCGATATCACATTGTGTACAACATAATATAATAAGCAATCCATACTCGGAAGTGACCCGGGCATCGAACCCAGATACCGCGAACTGCGGTGCTGATTGTGCGGTGCGTGCCGTTTCGCTGATCGGACGTATACGGTAACGTCAGCTAATTAAATGCTTGCACATATTTTTTGCAATGTTCCAAATAATTCTATTGCGTTATGCCTCATTATTTGATAAATAAAGACGAGTTGTTTGAGGAATATTTGACATCTGTTCACAAGGGAACTTTTTATATACCAGAAATGGTAAAGGGATGGGATTTTCGGATTTTAGTATTCAAGCTATATCTCTTACGGGGTCAGCAGAGATATATAAATGGTTGTATCGATTTTGCGCTTATATATCGTGGCCAACGTGTCCAGTAGCGCAGTTGATCGCCGTACTCACGGCATTTACACAGGAAATTTCTATCAAGTGACTTCCCGCTTAGTGCAATGGTCTGCCTACTTATTCATCATCTGCCGTGCTAATGGGAGCCTAGTCTACCCGACGATTCCGGCGAGGCCGCAAGACTTTGTAAAAGGCCTAGGGCACTGATAGGACTCAGTTATACCAACCCAGACACTGCATCCTACCTCTTTAATCTTGTTAGTTTTAATGCTACCAAGACACAGGCGTGTCTTTTTTCCGCTAAACGGAGTCCTTTTCACCTGACTCCCACCTTCCAGGGTGTTTCCTTGCCGGTGACTGATGGTCTTGAGCTCCTCGGTTTAGACCTGACAGCTGACTTGAACTTTGGGCGGTCGATTGAGCTTAGAGCGAAAACAGCTGCAAAAAAATTGGGTGTCCTTTTTAAGGTCAGACGGTTCTTTTCACCATCGCAACTTCTTAACCTGTATCAAGCGCAGGTGCGGTCGGGTGTCGAGTGCTGTTGTCATCTTTGGGACGGATCCGCTAAATATCAGTTGGCGGATTTGGACTCGATTGATCGTAAAGCTCGTAGACTTATTGGCGACGACTCTTTGTCAAAAATTAAAATGCAAAGCATCGAGCATCGACGTAGAGTTGCCTGCCTCGCGGTCTTTTACCGGTTGCACGGTGGAGAGTGTTCTCAGGAACTACATTCTTTGATTCCACCAGCCCCATTCCACCACAAAACCACAAGACATCGTGTCGGATACCATCCGTATGTGGTGGATGTTCCTTATATCCGCACGAGAAGATTCGCTTCAACATTCATCATGCGAACAGCTAAGGAGTGGAATATGCTACCAGCGGCCATATTTCCGCGATCTTATGACCTGGGAGTCTTTAAAAGAAGAGTGAATAGGCATTTGTTAGGCGGACGCGGTTCATCATCGGACTCATCTTCACCTTCCACCAGGTGTGATTGAGTTCAAGCGTTCGCCTATAAGTTATAAAAAAAAAAAAAAAAAATCCCCGTCCCATTAGATTAACAGGGGGTTTGGACGGTTTGGAGGGTGAATTTGTGCAAGCGCCTGCATTCACGCGCCAAATATAACCTGCGCAATTGGCTGTTTCCGAACATTTTCATGAGCGAGCTCACCTTTGCCGAATGGAGCTGTAGCCGGCGCCTATTGGATGTCATTTGGTAACGTCGCTAAGGCCAAAATCGGCCTTCGCACACTCGCTACATCAAACGCTCCAGCGCGTGTCTATAGTCCCACACGTCTACGTCTGAGATGACGGCTTTCTCATTCTAGCGTACAGGATATAGTGCATCTGCCAAATAATATTGATAATGAAGGGCTCCGGTGAAATGGTACCTGTGACGCGCGGTCGGAAGTGAAAGGTGCGTAAAAAAACCGTGTTTATAGTCTATACGAAGCTCAGCCGGCGGATGCGCTCGCCTATTGTAAACAATGCATCGACATGACCAGCTTGGATGCAAGATTATTATAAAATATATAAAAACACTGAAGTACTGAAGCTAGACACATGATATTTAGACTTAAAGTCCTATTTATGAAGTAGGCACCCATTAAAGGCGGGTTTTTTTATTCAGCCTCTGAGGGGATGAAATAGGGGAAGAAAGTTTGTTCGAAGTTTCAACAATTTTAAAGTAAGCGCTATTAAATCCGGTATTAAGCTTCTACATTCATAATATGAACAGCTAAAAAGTGGAATGTACTTCCAAAACATATTTCTAGAATCTTATGACTTGGGAGCATTTAAGAGAAGAGTGACTAGGCATTTGTTGGGCGAACGCTGTCCATCGTTGGACTCATCTTCACTTTCCATCAAGTGTGATTGAGTCAAGCGATTGGTTTTAAATCATAATAAAAATATATTATTAAAAAAATATACAATTAACTCCTTTTTTTAAATTAATGTAATAAATAAATAATAACAGTATATCGTCACGCTATATCCCTTTCGGGGCTAGCAGAGATACATCAGTGGCTGTATTCACTTTATGCTTATATGTTGTGCTTGGGTACCAGTAGCGAGAAGATCGCCCTTCTCACAGCAATAGTACGCGTGACATTTCTATCAGATGCCAAACGGGTTTTCTTACGAATATTGATATAATATTTTGAAATTAATTTTAAACATTATTTTTCTCATAGACGGTCGCCAAATATATACCATCCACTGCGGGGTCGTTGTTCTTTCGAATATTTGCATATATTATATACAAAATATACCTCAATTTTATTAGCTTAGATGTAATTTGTTAATATCAAAATACCTACGAAATGCGGAATCCGAAATTATATAAGTTAATCTAATTTCGATTTATACTGCACGCCGTCATGGTTACCATTTTAATTTTAAAATACGGGGTAACTTTGTCACGCGTATTAAAAATATCATGAACTTAGTAGCACTAGTGGCTTAGTGGATAAGAGACCGGTATCCATGAACGGAAACCTACAAGGTTCGAACCAGGCACGTGCTTCTGGATTTCCTAGAATAAGCACAGATTTACGCACCACATGCTCACCGGTGAAGAAAAATATCGCGAGGAAACCCGCATGGCGTCTAATGGAAATGTCATATGTACTAGTGCTATGAAAACGATATATATATATTATTTTTAATTTAAAATTCAAGACAGTGTTTTATAGGGATTTATGTAGAAGTAAAGTTGGCAACAGTGCGTCATTTTATAACACCACAAACCGCTGCTACCTGTCTCGGGAAATTTAAATTTCGAATAAAAAAGAACAATCCTGAATTATATTAACCCTTTACCCATTCGTATTCATTTAAGTCGTCAACTAGTTTATTGGAGTGTAAACTTTATTATCAAAACGATTGGGTGTAAAATCAATTGTCTCTGAATAAACAGATATGACTTTTTATATTGATGTAAACAACAGAATGCCCCGAAAGGGTAAAGAAGGGTTGTTCTTTTTTCGAATCGCTTCCTGCAATCAATTCGTCTCTGTCACGCAATAGTTTTAGGATCAAGTGCGAAAGGGATAGCGCTAAAAATTCTTAAACGCGACTGTATTTTTTTAATGCAGTTTTAGTATTCAAATGACGTGAACGCATCCGTTTTTGGAATTTAAAAAATAAATAAACGCGACGCTGCAATATCCGAGACGGCCTATTGATTATCTATAAATGGTTTTACAACTTCCTTACTAAATATTTAATGTAATTTTCAACTAATTAATACGGTGTTTTTATGCCACTGTGTACTAAATTGACGACGACCTGTGAAGTAAATCGCTCTTGACTTTGTTTTTTTACAACTCTGACTGATTAGCGTTGCTTTAAAATTACAACATACTTTACTGTTTAATAAATTGTCAATATTTGTCAATAAAATGTAACTTTTACATCTTGAATACCGTCCAATAAATTAACATCACTTCCCGAGACACATTTGAGAACGTCATTGAAGAATTGTGTACAAATTGTTTAAAATACGAGGTTAAGATGTTTTTTAAGCGAAAAGGAATGAACAAAGGTCACAAAGAAATATTTTTTAAAAAAACTTTCACAAATAAAGCTTTTATTTTTGCAAAAAACATCTGCAATATAACCATAGACAATGCGAGTACCGTTGTTCTTTGAAAACGACCATAAATTCGCAAATAAAACTTTTGCCAGCGTTAAAAAAGTCAATATGCGAACTTAAAATAGAACGGGACTGCGTTTTTTTTTATTTTTTTGCGCAATAACAGAGGGTGTACTCCCGCTACTGGCAGGTAAGTTTGGAAAAAAATTGGGTTAAGGGTAAAAATTTTTTGTGACATGAAGCGAGCAAGGTGAATGGTGTACTGTTACGGAAATCGGCGGCTTTTTACGATAAACCCCTATTAAGTTAGTTTTTTTTTCTAATAATCAGTTCATATGTTATTCAACAAAAACCGTCGTAAGTGGATCAGTAGGGCTTCGTACTTTTTTTAATTCATTGCAAGCTACTGCCTGATGCAACTGTTTATGGTTAAAGATATGGCTGTATAGCGTAAAAGCCTTTGCACTTCTCACAAAGGGAAAAATAAAAGAAAATGATTAGTAGACATTTTTTTCAAATGTGTATAATATATTCAAAGGAAACATTTATTTAATTAAATATATGATTTTTATTGTTTTTTTCTTATATTATAAATTAGAAAAAGTTATTAAGTAGCTCAAAATGAACCTTTATATAAATCTTATCCTTTAATAGTGACGAAATTATCATAATAACAAAAAATATATATTACCGAGTTTTTTTGTGTTTGATAGAAACTGCTAAGCGATATAAAACTGAAATTGTAACTTTTAATACAATATTATGAGGGATACGGTATAGGTTAGATTATATTAATGTATAAAAGTCTAAGCAATAAGTGAATCGGTGTTTGTTGGGTGACCGTGCTTCATCAAGGCCCCGTCATCGTTTTTCATCACGTGTGATTGAGGTCAAGTGTGAGCCAATCTACAATAATAAATCATCAACACGTTGAATAAATAATAATAATTATGCCAGTACTACTTAATATGGCACGCATTGTGAGGAAATTCTTTACTCCGAGCTCCTAGCTACCGGTGACTTAAGCCTGGACCTCACTCCCATAAGCCTCCATGTTTTAATATTTTAAAGTTAAAATCGTTTTTAATAAACATTTATTCTAAACTAGCTGTCCCGGCAGACCTTGTTCTGCACTATTTCTCTAAAACAAAGTCATATTTTTTGTTTTAATGTTAATAGCTTCCCCGTCAGATTTTATTCTGCCAAAACCTATTGGCCTGTCGGCTGTTTTTTAAAAATTGTTTGAAGGAACCTGGCCTTAATGCTATATGTATAAAAAATTGACAAATATTGACATTAATATTTATACGTCACTTAATAATTGTTTTGCCTTCCCGGAACTCGTCCACTGACATTTAAACTTTATGGTATGGTGTTAAAGATCAAATTGACTTTTAAATATTATTACGAATTTTTTGTATGAGAATATAGAAAAGTGGTGTTTCTAGACTTTTTCAGACAATTATATCAATTTTTCTCTCCGTAATAACCTTCCCCAGACTTCAACAAACACAACAAAAAATAAATCAGCCAAATCGGTTCCGCCGTTCTCGAGTTTCGCGCTTATACACATTTAACGATTCATTTTTATATAAAAGATTATAAAAATATTGTATATATAATATATGTGTAATGCAAGTTCGATAAAGCAATTATTCTTTTTTATTAACGTTTTTTTTCTGAAAAGGCGCGATATGAATTTAAAAATCAATAAATAAATGAGTAAATGGGGCCTCTGAGTAACAGCGGCAGTGTAGGTCGGCTGTTTGTTGTGAAATCAATAGCCTTGCGCCGAGGTTGAAGGCCGGACAAAAATCGCGCGGGTCGCCCCACGCCGCTCCACGCACCGATGTGCCGAACCGTTCCACGATACGCTGCCGACTGTTGATAGCGAATCTAGATCGCGATTACATCAAAACACGGTAATTATTACTGCAAATGTAGGAAAACAGTTCACAATGCGTATTTTATTTTAAGAACTAGCCTTTAGACCTTTTTTGTCAAGGTAGTCGCTTCCGAAACGCTAGTCGATCTCCATTGGGTTTTACCTTATCTGGCCGCTCAAGTCGAGGTTCGTACCCACAGAGGTGCGCTTGCGTTGCAACCCAATCCATAACCATAGATGAGCAAAATGTAATCAGATTAATGAAAATGATTAACGATCACATTTTACGTTTTTTACCAATAATACGACTGCGTTTTGCTCATTTATATTTTAAACACTACAAAATCCCAGATTGTATACACATTTATGATTTCTTAATCTTTTAAATGTATTTAATCATGATTACAGATCAAGAAAACTAAAATTAAGGCTACATTTTGCAATCGTTAATCATTAATCAGATTACATTTTGCTCATCTCTGCCCATAACTCGCTGGTGGAGCACCTTAAGTGCGCCCCCTCTCGCCCGGTGATATTGTAAACGGCTTCCCCCGCAAATAACATTTTTTCTTATCGTAAATATACATCATAAAAGATCACTTTTGTCCGTTAGTTTGTCTATTGAAGGTAAGAAAAAAGTCATAGTGTTAGAATAAGATATTTTTTTATCATTATGTATAAAAACATATTTTTTACTCTTTTTCGCAAGTTTAATGAAAGTTAAATTAAAAGCAAATTAGTAATTTATTTTGTATCGGGTATTTACGATCAAATGTTTTTGAAACCCAGAGAAATCCAATCGTGCGAAATTAGGTATTCGCGAGAATTCCTTGTTCCCTCACGGCATAGAGTATAAATACCCGAAATATTTTATGATAAACTACAGGTGGCAACCCTATTTATAATAGAATAGAGATGAATAATTAAGTGGTTTTTTTTTTAATATGAGGCGTCCAATTTCAAAACCTGCTAAACCGATTTTTCGTACAAAATTACTTAATAGTTCTAATAAACATTTGAAATGTTTTTATCAAAGCAAATATAGTATATGAATTTTTTCTTTTTGCTTTTTCACCGTAGAATAATAATTTAAATAACTTATATGAATGTGATTGTTAAGTCAAAGATTAATTATAAGTTTTTATAAATTTATGGGATTTGAAAAAAATATTTTATAGTGGGTTTTGAAATTAGACTCCTCATTTAATGGCTATAGTACATAACCTCTTTATTATTAGTAGGTATTACTAAAATATATTTTCAAAATACTTCAATTACACAATTTCCGCGAAACAACCGAAAACAACAAGTTACTAAAACATACTATTAACAATATCGTCACGCTATATCCCTTACAGGGTGAGCAGAGATACATAAGTGGCTGTATCCTCTTTGTGCCTATATGTCGTGCCCAACGTGACCAGTAGCGCAGCTGATCGCCGTCCTCACAGCACTATTACACATGACATTTCTAGATGCCGTGCGGACTTCCTCACGAGGTTTTCCTATACCGGTGACAATGTGGTGCCTAGTTCATTACGTTAGCTGAAAAATATCAACGGTACGTGACAGGATTCAAACATACAGCCATTCGCATTCCTACACATGTAAACTGGTCTATTATCCACTAGACCACCACGGCTACTAAAACATACTGTACAAATAAAACACTAGAACCCGCCAAAATTCGTCCTTCACAATATGTAACATAAGTTATAGATGCCAATTACATGATAGTCTAGCCTAGGACATGAAACCTGAGGGACTTACAATTTTTTAGGTAAACGTAATTTTTTACCGTGCTCGCGGCGGTGAAGTAGATGGGGCGGGGTGGCAGGGCGACCCCAGCCGTGGGACACAACAGACTAATGTAATAAGTTCTTTCAGTGGAAACTAGACGTATAGAATAATGTTTGCCTAAAGGAGCTTTAGGTGTGTAGCTCACGGATAGCTATGCGATAAGCTGAAAATAACTTCCATTTATAAAGAAGAATTTATAATAAATATAAATATAGTAAATATTGAAGATACCCAACGGTGAAAGGCACAATTATTTATATATTTATAAATAATAAACACATTAATATGACGGCCTGGGAGCGCAGTTTGTAGTGATTCTACCTGAGACGCTGTAGTTCCTTGTTTCGAAGCCTTAAATTCAAACCTATATGCACATATGAATGCAGAAAATAACAAAAGAAAAATAGTAGATATTGCGTGACGTTATTAAAAAAACAAAAATCTATACCAACCTCACTCTTTAATCTATACATCTGTCCTTATTATTATAGGTTATGGGCCCAGATATTTAATACTTTACAATACTTTAGTCGCTATTCGAAACAACTAAAAAATATAGAATCCCTATTTTATTAAACCAATCCATAAGAACGAAATCTCTCGAACAAATATTGTAACTTATAATTAAAAAAAAAAAAGCAATAATTTACAATTTCCAGCTTAAATAGACACTTTTAAATTAGTATATATGCTGATAGATGCCTTTAATAAATAATAAGTACAATGATCGATAATTAATTCTTATAAATAATATATTAACGTTTATTTCCCGTTGAGTTATTGTTATTCCAATGGTCATTCTATTTAAAGTGACTTAATAAACATTAATTATGCTAATCAATGTCACAGTGTCAAGCGATTGAAATCTATTGAAGAAATGGGCAAGTCTGTAAAAATACACGCCTATAATATCATTTATTTCCTTACGGAATGGAAAAATGCTTTAAATTTAACAACCTTCCATGTATCAAGTGGTATTTGACCTCGTAAAGGCTACATTTCTGATAACTTCCATGGAAAACATTAGAATTTTTGTTCAAAATCTTTCCACATTTATGTAATTTATAAAATTCCATTATTACTATCTTTTTAGGTTTATGTCGCACTGAGATTGTAAAATTCCGTCATTTGTTATAATATCCTACATATTTCATCGTTAAGAAATTCTCGAGTGAAATATTCAACCGAAATCTAAGCTCATTAGAACGATATAATAGCATATTTACATTAGAAATATGACTTAGTTTTAGTATTTATTTCGTTAAGCAACTAGGGCAAACTTTAAATTGCGAGTCAATAAAAAAAATGGTCGGGATCACAGAATACAAGGACAAAGACTGTCCGAGACTTGCTTCGACATGTAACGAGCTGTAACTGTTTGTGTAGCTCTAATTGTTCAGTCATGGTATATGGGCCGGTATGACGACAGCCACTGGCAATGAACTATAGTCTCTTGCTATTTGTTGCAGTACTTGGAATATAGTTTCCAAAAATTGCACTATAGTTGATTTAACGGGCGAAAAAAAATTAATTTAATTTACCTGCAAAAATACATACAGCCATTTCGCTGAACCGCTCACAACTGTTTTGCGGGCCGTTCATTGATCAGAGACAAAGATGGCCAAAATGTAATCTGATTAATGATGAACGATTACAAAATGTAGTCGTAATTTTAATTTTCTTGCTCTGTAATCATGATTAAATCCACTTAAAACATTAAGAAATGATAAATATGTATAAAATCTGGGATTCTGTAGTGTTTAAAACATAAATGAGCAAAATGCAGTCATATTAATGGTAGAAATCGTAAAATGTAATCGTAATCATTATTATTAATCTGATTACATTTGCCCATCTATGATCTATGACACTACATGCATAATACTGATATACATGCTGCTTGTCTAATAAATAACTTTATTATTTATTATGTACCATAGTTTAAATGTCTTCGCTAGCGCAGTGCAGTCTCGCCTTATAAAAACTTGCAGACAACGGTAGGCCGGTAACTAGACAGAAGGCCGGTGGGGAATCCATCAATCTACTTTGTCTACACTGTGCTGTATGTATTTCAAACTTATATTCACATTATATACCTGTTATCTTAGACTAAGAAAAAATAGACAGCCGCGTTCAACAAGCCGAATGAATACTTTACGTGTTCTATGCGCGAGTTAACCCTTCTTTGCATAATGATGGAAATATCCATCATAACATTGAATGCCCAAAAATTATATAAAATAGCAAATTCACTTTAACTTGATCGTGCCTGGAAACCTTTTTAATGTCCATTGCATAAAAAAACATAGCTGTCAAAAAAAAAGCAAGTATCACTATCAGAAAACGAGCTTGAAGTTGTCATTCCGCTGTTTGTTGTAGTTGCAATAAACGTATGATTTTGTTTTTAATTTTGTTATATTATATTTGAGTTTCTATTGTATTGGATATCATTGGATTTCTATTGTATATTATTGGATATCATTTGATATTTAAAAATATCCTCTTTAATTTCTATTAGTACTAAGCTAATGATCTAACTTTGTGTGATGATGAAAATTTCCATCATATTGTTTTTTGATAAATTTATACTATAAATATATACTAAGATTTTTTTATCATTTTTCCTTTAATTTAGAACATGAATTATGCAACCTTGATTTATTTCACCAATAAAGAAAAAGTCATGCAAAAAAGGGTTAATTTTTAATAATTTCTCGACGTTTCGACTTATTTCCACGAGAAGAACTGATGCACCGCGAAGTTTTCGTCAGGGGCGGGGGGTTACCTCCTCTACCCTCTTTTGTTCTGGATAGTGTGAGTAGTCCCGACGTACAGCACACAACACACACACACACGCACAGTACAGTGTCAGCATTTTTACAAGTCGACATAAAACGAGTTCCTACTTTTCTAATATAACCGTTTGTAACATTTTGATGTACCGCCCTCAGGTCTATTGTATGTTACGTACGAATATTGCGTAACAAATCGAGGGCCTAATGTTTCCCTTGTATCTAGACGAGCCGCGCGCGGTCCCGGCACATCATACATAAAATAAACAGGCTATTTACGAAACAGAAGGATAGTTCCTACGTTACAAGCTTATAAATATTTATTTCAGAAATGTGGTAGATGTCTCGCACCTTCCCACGGTATATCATTCCTCTCAGAACATTTTTACTACACGTATACAGATGTACTATAGTTGCTATAATAATAAATAGGGGATTTTGATTATCCCGGGGGAAAAAATCCTGCATAGGACCATCAGGACTGCTGTGAAGGCAGCGACCCCGGGGTGTCCATCCAATCACTCCACCCGGGATTGAGGAACCAAATTCGTGCAGTTGCCCAGACAACTAATTGCCTATTCAGTACTCAGGCTTCTTCTCTCGGAGGGGTGGGTACAAAGAGCCCACTTCCCCAAACCTTTCTCACGGGCGGCGTGCCGGACACTGCGCGTCACCTCCTTCTCATTCGTGCAGCGGACTCCCTCAAACCTACTGCCCGGTTATTGTAACCGGGGCGTGTCGCCAGCGACGGTGTCTTGGCCGCCATTTGGCCATTGTTCATTCCCTGTTCCTTTCGGCGGCCTCTTTCTGCCTCATGACTCCCTCACAAAAGGCTGCAAACTCTAGACGTGGGATATTTTTTTTTTGCATCCCGAGGGATAATCCTGCATAGGACCATCAGGGACACTTTGAGGGCAGTGACCCCGGTGTGTCAGACTCCTGCTGACTAAAAACCCCCGGGGTGTCCCTCTGCTTGCTATACCTGGGCCTGGGAAGCCAAATTCATCCAGACGCCCAAGGACCAAGAAGCCTTGTTGAGGTCACCCCTCTAGGAGGGGAAGGAGTAAAGCCCACCCCTCCACAACCTCTCTCCCAGGCGATGCGCCGGACACCGCGCACCGCCTCCCTCTCATCCGGGCAGCAGACTCCTTCAAGTCTACTGCCCGGTAGACATGGGGTATAGATTAAGTTATTAATTTCGGCCAATAGTCAAGCGACAAAAAGGATCAGTTATTGCAAGTTGATACGTAGATAGCTGTTTATTTTTATATTTTTTTACGATATCAAAACAACGTAATATCTTTATCGATATTGCAAAAAACTTTCACCAAACAATTCAATGCCTAAGCCTTTATCGTTTCGCAGAAATATAGTAGATAAGAAATTTTCACGTGTTAAATAATATTCGTTACACAGGTTCAGTTACATCATTATACCGAGACGGCATGGTAACTTGCTGAATGAATTTAGATTAGATTACATCGCCAATATTCGCCAATCGCGAATCGCTGACGATGTCCTATTATCAACTGATTCTCGCTTCCTGTCCATTATCGTTAGGGTAATGACTGTGTAAATACTCGATCGCAATGTTACTCGGGTTTATTATAAATCGGAGTTTACATTTAGCACGAGATTAAGGGCGACTTGCAGTAACGAATTAATCTAGTTTAAGCTTGTATAAAACGTTTATTAATTGAATTGGTTTGTTTCCATCTTAATGATGATTTCAGTTTAAGAGTTGTTATAACTAGATTTTGATTTAGTGCAAGACAATAAGTACAGATCAGCGCTAAATAGCATTTTATATAACTCTAAACTAGATTTAATTTGTTAGTGCAAGCTGCCCTTAGCAGCTTAAGTAAAAAAGGTTATCGCGTTGGAATTTTATTATTTGGACTATATGTACTCGTATATGGTTTATTTCCTACAATATAAGTAATTCCACACTTATTACAAATGTTAATATGAAAATAGCATGTACCGTATATCTTTGAATTTATTTATCAGTACAAGAACATTGTTAATTTAACACAAACAGTTCTCAAATATAATATAGGAAATTGTGTTCTAATATCAATCTTGACCTTTATAAAATAAATAAATGACGGGATACAGCCTGTCAGGGCGCCACGTGCACTGTCTTCATCACTCATTGTAGAAAGGAAACGCGACGATCTCTGAGATGCGTCCGATCGTTGCGACTGTCCAAGTATAAATGCCTTCGAAAATGACTAATCCCGACCAACTCTCCTTAATTCAGTGTTGCCAATTTAATAATTCGATTTTGTATTAAATCGAATAGTTGATTACGATTGCAACGCCATCTCTGATTCCATCCAGGCACTAAACCTGACGTTTCAATTAATATCAATTTAGACGCTCTCACTCCGACATATATATATTATTATTGTATTTGCAGACTTGATTTTTGTTTATTTTATTCTCCGTGTAATGTAATTTAATAAATAGGGTTAACACGAACAAAACTAGAATTTAAAACATCCCAATAAAAAGAAAGCAGACGTTTTTAAATATTTATTCAATTCAAATTTATGATTTAAATTGTTTTCAATTATAGACGCCTTATCCTGAAATGGTTAACCGACCAATGAGTGATTTATTCGTGTTAAAAAGCATATTTTTCCTTTTGAGGTAACAGTGGTTGAGCCCCTGGTGGTACTTTTGAATTTGTGGTTTTGGTGGTAATTGGTAGTGATGGTCGGTGAATCGTTTAGGGTAACCGAATGATCGTAGGTTCCAGTCTCAGCACGTACCTCTGGGCTTTATCATATTATGTATGGATTTAGGCACAAATTGCTCACCGATGACGGAAAACATCGTGAGGAAAACCGCACGGCATCTAACAGATATATCATTTGTACTAGTGCTGTAAAAGTGACGATCGGCTGACCTACTGGTCGCATTGGGCACGATGTGTGACTGCAAAGTAGATACACTCATTAATGTTTCTTAGCCCACCCCAAAAGAGATGTATATCGTCACGCTATATCCCTTTCGGGATGAGCAGCAATACGTTAGTGGCTGTATCCACTTTGCATTTAATATGGTGCCCGCCGTGACCAGTAGCACAGCTTATCGCCGTTCTCAGGGCATTTATCAGAACATTAAAAATATTATCATATGTAAAAGCATATTTATTGTTAATAAGTACTATTTCTTGAAAAATATTAATTGACTTGAAAAGATAAATTGAAATCTGCTTGTAGAGATTCCAATATGACGCTTGTAATTTTCAACATCCGATTTAAAACAGAAAGCGTCTTTCATCGTTCTATGCATGTTTGCTAGTATCTCATCTGAATACAGTATGTGTATATAGCCGATTATTTAGTGCTGGTTCCCAACTAAATCTAGCTTTACAAACTGCAGTTATCTCGGATAGCCTTGGACGCATCCGCATTGTGAGGAAACAGTCTTTAATCAACTAACATGGATTGATCTTTAGGGTTCCTTGATCTATAACACTCGTATCTTGGATTATAATAATAATATATCATGACGCTTTATCTCTTTTCGGGGTAAGCAGAGTTATATTAGTAACTTTATTCACTTCCGGCTTATTTGAAGGGCGCAAGTAGCGCAGCTGATCACCGTTCTCTGAGCACTAGTAGGTACACATGAAATTAAATTGTGAAACTAATGTATTTACATAGTAATAATATTTACCGATTTTTTATGATTTACCGGCAGACGTTTGACCACAATTACAGCTGGTGGAAGGTGAGAATGAGTCTGATTTATTTTTAATAGCTAGATTCGTCCCACTGCAGGGGAATGATCTCCCTTTCTTGTTCCACGATATTCGTAGAGCGCATGGGAAAGGGTTTAAATTAATTACATGAATTCTGCATACCCTGTCCTAAGTCCTATGCACGTCACTGACAATGTGCAGAGTAAGGCAGCAGTTTAGATGCTAGCAGTCTCCGAGCAATGCGGCATGCTGTACACCTTAGTCGGGTACGTAAGGCGGAACCATTATTCTATTCAGTCTAAAGCAGAGATGGGCAAAATGTAATCTGATTAATGATGAATGATTACAAAATGTAGTCGTAATTTTAATTTTCTTGCTCTGTAATCATAATTAAATCCATTTCAAACATTAAGAAATCATAAATGTGTATACAATCTGTGATTTTGTAGTGTTTAAAACATAAATGAGAAAAATCTAGTCATATTAATGGTAAAAAACGTAAAATGTAATCGTTAAACATTTTCATTAATCTGATTACATTTTGCCCATCTATGGTCTAAAGTATAAAGCCTACGGTTACCAGTATATCACGTTTTGTAATATAGTTTCTTTCTAAAGGCGGTAGACGAGCACATCACCCAGCGTGCCCATTCAATAATATATTAAAATAATGATCCATAAGAAATAGGCTGAAAATTGCATTTCAACGAAAAGACTTCGTTTTAAAAGCTAACTTAAAAATCTCATAAGATATTGTTAACACGTCTTAATTTATGCAAAGGTTATTTTAGTGAGTATATTGCCTACTTTACGATTGTAGAGCGAGGAGAGGGCGCGACAGTAAGTTTTATACCGCTTCGAAAAATAACAAGTTCTGGGGCTGCCAACAACTATTATTTTCTTTATAAACAAAATTAGAGAAGAGTCCGTGATCTTTCATTTGACCTCCGCGGGTCAATCTTGTATCATTCCTGTTTTACGTATGTAATAATATCATAGAAAATATATTATTTTTATGCTGCGTAGTCGTGTCTCTGTGGTCATAAATTATTTCAAACAAGTTGTAATAAAAACTTGTCTCTTATAGTATCACAGAATTAAAAAATATAAAGAAACCACATTAACTCATCAAATTTTATGAATTTGTTCTTAATTTTTTTTATATATACTGGCTCGACATAGTGACTACAGAGTACCTGATGGTAAGTACAGTGTAGTCCAAAAACGAAAGCGACTATCGAAAGATGAAAATCCATTGATAGTCTACATCGTCATGTCGGCCCACATACACCACGACTGAAGGTCTCTAGGTATATGAGCTACTGGATATGCACAAGCTGATCCCGAAACGCGACAAGCCGAAACTGGTCACTATGACGGGCTTTACACCCATGAACTGTGGTCGCGATCCAGACGGGCACCGACGCCCTACCACCTCGCTGCTGCTCGTTTAGCACCACCCAGGAGTCACGTGTAGGGAAACTAGGGTAAAGCCTACGGACGCGAGCAGCTTCGACTCCCAAATCAAACAACAACTTGAAACTTCGACGCGCTGTCGCGAGTTGACGCGTCATGATCACCTGATTTTAAAGACATTACAACCGTTTCATTGTATGTCAGTCAAGAGAAATGTTATTTTCATGAATAACATATTTTGTAAAGAACTCAGTTGCCAACGTATGATATCGAAGTCCGCCATTTTTTAGCTAGCGTTGAGAACCGAAAGCGGATATTGCAACACTCTGCCCGCAATTATAAACAGGAAATCGAATTATTACGATTTTGTGCTGTTTCGAGCCAGAATGTTCTTAATTTATTGCTTGAAACAGGCAGTAGACTTGAGCTTCTGCACCCGGATTAGGCGGAGGCGGTGCGTACATATCCTTCGCACCTGGCCCTTTGCAACAACTTCTCTCAGATTTGGTGCTTCAAGTAAGCTTTTCATTCGCAAGGCCACAGAGAGAATAAATATCGATCCTCGGTTCCAGCTTACAGCAAGTAGAGATTTTATCCATTAATTTAGTTTTTGAGTGTTATTCTATATATTTCTAGTTATTATAAGCGCATATTCTGTTTTGACGAAGACACAAGTGCAGAGACCGTCATACTGACTCCATGTGGCCCATTCATTGCGGGATGGGCTTGTTTACGTCAAGTTGTTCATATATGTAGAGATTTTCAGTTGTAGTATATACGGGCCGAAAACATAACGGTGACTCTCAATTGATTTTCGTCCCTTAATATTCGCTCTTATAATTTTCATTGGATTGGGTGAAAGAGGATATATCAAGAAAAACGTGATTCGTGTAGAATTAATTATATATCAAATACTCAAGCTTAGATTTCTTAAAACAATTTAGATTCTCTAAACATAACTTCAGTGAATTCCACAAAAAACTAGACAATCGTTACCAACACGACGTCCGTTGCGATGTTACGACACGATAAGTGTGTCAATGTCGGCCGTTTGCGGGTGACGGCGCTCGGCAGCGGACCGGTCCAGCATCGAGACAACCGCCCTAAGAACCACATCACATAGTTAATCTACCGTCATTTTGTGTCAGATTATCTGAGGCTAAGATTAATTATAGACGCATTTTTGACTTTGCTCACACTTTGAGAGAAAAGGAAAAAATGTATTTTAATCTGGCATAGTTTAGGGGTACATGCCGGGATTCAATGGGAATTAATGATTGAAAATATTTAAAATTGTCTTTAAAATTAAAGAGCGCTTACGCGACAATTTACACTGATCCACACAAAACAAGCCGTAGGGGTGATGTCCCACATACCTCCAAACAAACAACAAAACCGCTGCAAAATGCAATAAGCAACAAACAAATAAAATTTGCAAATCACGGGAGTATACAGCACCTGCAGAAACAAGCAACAACTGCTAATTTATTATTACATAGTTTAACCATTAAATCTTGATTTTTATCGATTTTTTTCATATTTCTCCGTTTTTTGCTGAATAACCCCCAATTATGACTCAGATTCGTGTTCAGCGGTAAAATATACGTCAAAAAAAAATGTGTCCGATGCCCAGCACAAACCACTTTTTTTTGTGGACCTAAGTTATTTTTGTTTAGAAAGAAATTCACAAGGAAATTAGACAAAAGCTTGAGGCCTCAGATATTTCGTCGCGACAGCATTGAACTCGGCGAAACACATTTTCCTGTTTACATGGTCCGCTCGTAGGTCGCGTTGCGCAAGCCGCCACACCGCGCACCACATCTCGCCGGTATTCTTGCGACACGGTACATATACGAAATATTCCGTCAATCACTAACATAGATAGAGTAACATAGGTAGAGTTCGTAGAGATCGTGCCCGTCTGGATCGCGACCACAGTACATGGGTGTAAAGCCCGTCATAGTGACCAGTTTCGGCTTGTCGCGTTTCGGGATCAGCTTGTGTATATCCAGTAGCTCATATACCTAGAGACCTTCAGTCGTGGTATATGTGGGCCGACATGACGATGTAGACTATCAATGGATTTTCATCCTTTGATAGTCGCTTTCGTTTTTGGACTACAGTGTACTTACCATCAGGTACTCTGTAGTCACTATGACGAGCCAGTGTAAAAAAAATAACTTATTGGCGACGACTCTTTGTCAAAAATTAAAATGCAGAGCATCGAGCATCGACGTAGAGTTGCCTGCCTCGCGGTCTTTTACCGGTTGCACGCTGGAGAGTGTTCCCAGGAACTACATTCTTTGATTCCATCAGCCCCATTCCATCACAAAACCACAAGACATCGTGTCGGATACCATCCGTATGTGGTGGATGTTCCTTGTATCCGCACGAGAAGATTCGCTTCCACATTCATCATGCGAACGGCTAAGGAGTGGATTATGCTGCCAGCGGCCATGTTTCCGCGATCTTATGACCTGGGAATCTTTAAAAGAAGAGTGAATAGGCATTTGTTAGGCGGACGCGGTTCATCATCGGACTCATCTTCACCTTCCACCAGGTGTGATCGAGGTCAAGCGTTCGCCTATAAATTATAAAAAAAAACATATTCAAAACCAAATGTGACGTCCTAAACCTGTTGACGTAGACCAGGATGTCACTCTTTGGGTCGGAGGTTACTCCGCCGGTTTAAATCGTTCAATTCAGGTTCGCGAGAGTCTGGACAACAACAAGTATGTACCTGAGGACAGTGTGGTAGTCCAAACCAGGGCGTCTGACGCTCTTCTGCTGGATTCAGTCCATACGATGCTAAGAGAGCATCCTCCACCACTGGCTTGAAACCAATGGTGGTAACGCACTGTCCCGGTATACTCATATAGAGTCTTGTGATTGGCCAGCCCGCGCGAACCGATGAACATTGCTGCATTGCGATGAACTATTCAAATACGTAGCTATATTGTTGATTGATCGTGATTCATCATCCGGTTTTTTATATTCATTTTATTTTATCATTAACTAACCCGGCAAACTTCGTAGCGGCTCAATGAATAAACCTTTACCTAATCCTACTCCTCCACACACTCACTTCGCCTCCACCTCCCCCTCATCTTCAGCAAATTTAAAAAAGAACTAAATGTAAAAAATCTATATTTATATATTTAATTAGCTTTTGCCCGCGGCTTCGCTCGCGTTAAGAAGTATTATAATTAATTAGATATAGTTTTTGTGGCTTTACTTTTGTTTAGCGTGTGTAAAAAATTAGGGCCTAAACTGTCATTAGGCGCTAAAACTATCAAGCTATTATATTATATTATAGTCGAAAATCTGAGAAGATTTATAAAAACTTTCCTCCCCTATTTTATCCCCTTGGGGGTGAAATTCATCAAAATCCTTTCTTAGCGGATGCCTACGTCATACCATCTACCTGCTAAATTTCAGCCCGATCCGTCCAGTGGTTTGGGCTGTGCGTTAATAGATCACTATGTCAGACAGTCAGTCAGTCAGTCAGTCAGTCACCTTTGAGTTATATATATTTAGATTTGAAAAAATATTATTTCCCTGTGTTTAAATTGCATCCCTTTTTTATTTGAGAACTTTCTCGTAGGACCCTCTCAGCCGCACTAGAGGGGGTGTCGACCGAGGTTTCCCGAACTCTTCTACTCTGTCAACATCTCAGGTGTTGTTAGCCGGTCATTTAGGGTCCCCACCGTAAACGGCTGCAACCTCAAAAACAACCAACCGGTCATGAATCGACCGTGGCTGATGCGCAAGGGCGGTTGCTGGCACCACGGCGTCTTCCTCTTTTGGGACATGACGTCCTCACAAAAGGAGACTACAGCCCACCAGCTTTTATTCCTTGCCGATATGGCATCCAATATTTTAACCCATTCAAGTTTTATTTGCCCAACGAAAGCTACCCTATGTCTGTATCCAAAGTCTGATCTATTTTTGTGTTTAACTACATCAAAATCGGTCCAGCCTTAAAGTACTACGCAGGATGTTAGTTTTGAAATTGGTTTCAGTCGCGCGTAAGTTTAAATTATAATGCAATAACAGCCATACGACGTAAGTTTTGCCCGGAAATCATGAAATACCGGCATTGCGCACGATCCGGCGCGCTTCGACACACAAACAAACAAACAGAAATACAAACACTCATGCGCCATTGTTACGTTACTCGGCACTTCCTTTGCCTGATTACATACTGTATCTCGCGAATAATCAACAAATAGGATGCAAGATATTCTCCTTTTGTTACAGGCAATGACATTACGTCATCTTAAGCTTACATTTATAGATTATACTTTGCTTACAAACTTGGCTCTGCCAATACTAAGACGATACTAAAGTTCCAATTATATATTCAGTGCTCTCAGTCTTACTTTTGCGTCGCTGATCTCTGGTAAGGTCTTCCGGCGAGCGTATTCCCACCTACCTATGATAGTGTGATCACTATGCCGAGAAAGGATAAAAAAAACTATATGACATGAACATATTTTCTACGTAAAGTAAACTCAAAGACAAATCTTAGCCTAAGAGCGGCGATCAACGACTGTATCACAGACGCTTCTGGAAGCTTTGTATTTATCATATTTAAACAGTTTGACGCTGCATAAAAGTGATCTTGAAACTATAAGTAATGCGAAAATTCAATACATGCTTGCTACACAACCACACCAGAATGGCGGAATGTGTTTGGATGAGCATAGAGATAAATTCCAGTTTGAAATACCACTTGGGATACTTTTTGTCCCAGAGAAATCAGTTCCTATGAGAACACGTTTGGGACCACGCAGTCTCGAAAAACGTTGAATTCGTTTTTTTCAAGTATTGATAGCCTACCTGATAAATGGTTACCGTCATCCGTAGGCAACTGCAACCTTAGGAGTGTTATTGCACTACCGACAGAGAAAGACATTCCTCACTGCCCTCATGAAGAACCCTATGTCGTATCTCTGGGGAAAACTGTACCCGGTAGCTCATTCCACCACCCTAAACTGCGAGACAAGAATGTTCTAAAGAACTGCCGCCGGATTGTCGAGGTTCTTAAGGTTTGAAATTGTACTGTGTATATCTTTAAGTTTACAGAGCCAGGGTGAAAATATATCCAATCATATCTATTAATAAATATCACGTTGAAAACCAATCAAATGGGAACGTGTTAGCACGACCTAGTTACTGAGATGCGTGTTTCTCAAACTGGGTTCATTCTTTGTTACTGTAAAGGTTCTAATTACGGGAAATGTCAATGTTCCCGTGTGGACCATATATAAAAATACTGAAAAATTGTCTTATTTGAAATCTAGCCTCGCATTGTAAAATCTAATGGCTTGCAGAAACAAATTAAATTTAGTTTTCACTTATATAAAACGCTATTAAGTGTTTCAATAGATCACTGTTAAATTTAAATCATCGTTGAAGTCGAATTAAGCCTCTTCAGTTAAATAGTGTTTTATACAAGCTTAAACTGGATTTAATATGTTAATGTAAGCCGCCCTTAGATTACCAATAATCGAAGTTTTACAGTAACATATTGTATTTATATTAGAATCTGTGAAACCCCTAAACTAGCATGATTGATGTCGTAAATATTACGCGGTAAGCAGTTTCCTCCGCCCACTTGCGATCGAGACCAGCTCTTGCTAAATATTTCCGGCTACAATTTTTTACCGGTTCTATTGCGAGATTCGAAAATCTTATATCATTGAATCTTTTTAATTCGACAACTAATTGGATATAATGCTCAATATTCTGCAATAACTACATATATTTTTTCTAATAAAACAGTTTTAAACATCTTTTTGCGGGATAAAAACATGATATATTAGAATTTATAAAAATGGCATCCGAGCTCGGAGCGTAAGTGAACGCATTCTATGTTTTGTCTATCGTTTGTATATATTGTCTGGAGAGCTCCAGGCTGCCTGGATGGCAGACTGCTGAGAGAAATTGATTTTTATGTGATGGAATGTGGTGATGCGTATCGCTTGGGTCATTTCATTTGACGTGAATCAGTAACCCCTGAATATTAAAACCCTAACGACTAGCTCTAAAGGACTTATACCCAGAACCGTAGAACTCAACATAAAAAGTAGTGTTTATTTGGAACGTTCTAGCGATTCTTTTGATAACTATAAAAGCGTACCTAATTAAAATACAAATTCGTGATACTAGAACTCACACAGCCATTTTAAACGACTCTTGGGAATAGACAAATTGTTTTTTTATCACTAATGTCATTGGCCTCATCTACATAATTTAGAGTGTCAATTCAACACGGAACCAATTAATTCGATAGTATATGAACTGAGAAATAAATGATGTAGTCTTAATTATTTCATATCGAAAATAATCGCATCCCTGAATTGTAAACATTTCCATTGATGTGAAACTAAAAATAGTCGATTGTTAGGTCGAGTATACAAACGCCCCATAGTGCAGTTCTCGCCTAGACGAGCCGTATCTGTGGTTCTAGTAGTGCGGGACGCGGGGCGCGGGCGTCTCGTAACGGGGTCAAGGGAACCACGATGCACCGTTCACGCTAAATCTCACTTTCGCGCGCTGCAAAACCAAACATGGCGGTTGTAGTGACGCGCGGTTTCGATCTCGATGACACATTTTAACGTGATGCGCTAGGCAAAGGTTGCGGATTATAAAGCCTTGATATACAATACGAATAATATCAAATTTTAAAATGTAATTACAAGTATTTTAATATAACTTTAAATCGATAGATTGTTAAATTGTAGACTTTCTTGTGTATAATATAATAAATAATTTGTATAAGCAAAGAATAAGGAAAAAACATATAATTTGTCTAAAATAATCATAAAATTTCTTTCAAAAAGGACTAAAAAAACCTCTTTGATAAAAAGATTAAAACGGCTTCTTGAATTATTTTCTGAGATAACTATATATCCAGGCGAAACAAGCGGATAATTTTGTACAACACGCCGTTGTATCATGATAATCATTATCTGAATATACTTCAAATAATTTCCATAGTATTTACCTTGTTTTCAACAGAAAGAAATCCATGTAATAAGGTCACGAATACGGAATGTTGTAACGATATTCCACGTGTAATTGATGATACAAACAAACATATCTGAACCACAATATCCTTGTCCCTATTTCTAATTTCCTACGTCGAGTATGGTAACGTAATCGAGATATACACTATCAGACCGCAGTGGCATCTTATCAAATAAAATTAATGCAATACCCGTTCCTATGTGATAAGGGAAAAATAATTCTGATTTTGTTTATATCCTATCACGATAGTAAGCTGATTTAGTTTGTGGTTTATTTATGTTTTTGTCGCTATAGTCAAGGACTACTATTACGGATATCGCGTGTTAGCTAGGTCCACCTTAATTCCTGGTTTTGTGACCGCGACGCGTGGGTAGAAAAGCCGTCATAATGACACGCTTTGCCATATCGCGTTGCTGAATAAACTATTACACGAACAACTAACTTTTCTACCTAGAAGCATAATGTAATGTGGTATATCTGCTATTTAACTATTTTTAGTCATATCTAGATTATGCACAAGCATAACGTTTTCTTCTCTGTATTATAAATCTCTAGACAATTTATTTCAGCATATTTGTATATTTTCAGAATTTTACAAATTATATTTTGAATTGTATGTACAGGAAAACAGCACCACTGTCCAACCCGAGGTAAAACATACCGATTGGCGACTACCTGTTTACGATAGTATAAATGAAGAAAACAAATTGTAAAGGCATGTTTACGTTTAAAATCGACCGTGAATTGAATTATCGTGTTGCCGAGGCTGCACGTAGGCATCGAACTGTTGTTCCGGACAAGGTTGACCCGAAAAAATATATCGCAACTCTATTGTAAATCTATTTTATAAGACATGACTAATTTACTTACGAAATTGCATCTCATTTGGAAGAGATTTTTACGAACGCTTTTGTATTTCTATTATTAGATATGCCTCTCTTAAATTCGCATTGCTGTGACTATGTTGTTATTTTTTTGCCTGTGCCAGGAAGTTGCTGTTTGCATTAAATAATAAATATAAATCAATCTACAAACCAACTAGAACTATCAAGAGAATGGGTTTGTTGACAGTCGTTAAATGTATGCTTTCACAAATATTTCTTCGAATGTTGTTTGATAATCCCGATGCCTGGAAGGAGGAAATATACCGACGAACAGACTGAATTCAATTAGATAACACGGTAAAAGTAAAAAATGTAGAACATCCAATAATGAAACTTTACGAACCTCACATCACAAATCTACTACTACGACAGTAAAAATGTTAGTCAAAACGCTACATTTCAGTCCGTCGCATTTGTAGATCGATTTCTTATATACTATCATATAGTTTTTAAATTATACATAATTCGCATATTATTAGATAATCTTTGTTTCATTTTAATAGAAAACTTCTTTAGTGTGAACTTTGTCTAATACTAGGAACATTTTCTGATATTTGTCAAATATATTCGAACATGTGCGTTTATTTTTCGTGATCACACATAAACAAAACAACATGTTTTTATTCGTTTAATACTGATAAGTTTTAACTTCCTAAATAACAATGGAGTTCGTTGAAAACTCGATAAGTTATACTTAAGTATATAAAAACAGGAAATATGTCCACATTTGCAATAATTATAAAACTATAAATACAGGATTCATTATTACATATAAGTCTAGCTTTCAGACTGCTTTATACCTAAATTCCCTGTTATTAAAGTAGTTTATAATGTGGACGCTAATTGGAATAGATTATATAACAAATGTATAATACAAAGTACACTGTGGAATGGTTTCAACATTTATGTTCATGAAAAAGAGTTTAATAAGTCTATAATTATAAATTACGCTCGCGGACTATATTAGAAATAATGGATTATCTTTATCAGTTTTTTTATTTTTAGTTTTACTATCTGTTTGTGCCAAAGCATACTTCTACTTCGCTTTTACGGATTGATAGAAGCAATGTTGTAAGAAAATCAATAAATATTAAAAGGCTGTCCAATACTTACCTACGTGAACCAAATAAATTCTGAAAGAGAAAAATATCAAATAACATGAAGTTGGCGAAATTTCGTAATATGTTTCTTTTAAAAACTAATATTATATTATTACCCCAGGAAACTGACCCCAATCACACACGGTGGAATGAGAAGATAAGAACGACGATTAACCGCGTCCGGTTGCCAAATACCTAGTCACTCTTCTCTCAAAGGTTCCCGAATCGTTAGTACGTGGAAACACGCTCACTGGAAGCATATCAAATATAATATATTTATTTTAATTTGCATTTAATGTTTATGTATTCCACACGCAGGGCTGTATGTTCAAAATCCTTGCCTGAATGAATAAAAACAAATCAGGATCGATAGTTTTGTTGCAATGGGGCATCTCTAGCAGTGAACGGGCGCCGACATAGCGTAGGATGCGCCCTTCGCACTCAGTGACCCAGTTTAGCGTATGCGCACACAAATATCATTCACACATTGTGACATGCTCTGATGCTATGTCACAAAATAGTTCTGTTATGCTATTTTAACAGATTTTTTATATGTATAGTCCAAGGACGGCATCGACTGCCAAGGAACGAGGATCCAATGGCAATAGACTCTTATAACAACTAAAACAACCTTTATAATTTGATTTTGTCCTTCACAACGTAGATGAAATTGACATAGTCATTAATATAATGAGAACGTATGTATTGTTCATTACTATGTTAATCCCTGTTTTAGGAAAACGGAGATACATTTATATAAATATATATTTGTATAAATAACGCTCAAAGTTTATTCTGAAAGGCGATTAAATATTCTACTCCGGAGTCTACGCTGGTTTTTTTAGTCCTACTCCACTTCTCGCCATTACCCTGGTTACTTCCTGGCACTACTCTAGGCACTTCTTGGTACAACTTCACTCCTTGCCATTATCCTAGTTACTTAGTTCTGGCACTTATTTAGTTATTCCTTGTTAAACGGCGATCCAATTTAGAATAGAATATAAAAAACTTATTTTTTCATGTCGTTTGCCTTAAAAATTACGATAGTATTTATCTCTAACTCAAATATAATCAAGAACTTCAATATGTTTATCGCGTGGCGTGTGTTCTCGAAAAGAGGAAACAATAATGAATACTTGAAACAGTATTTTAATAAAATATCACCGCAATGATCTTGAAAATTAATGAATAAATTATTTATAGACAAAAACGTCTTCTTAATTACCAAGTTTTGCTATAATTAAGTAATTTATTGGTGTGAAAAGTTATTTTAGCCCGTTTAAACGGATTTATAAGAACGAATTTTCGTTACTGTATCGTTCACTGCAAAATACAGATTTACTCAGTTTTTTTAATTTTTATTTTACTAGTTTTCCGTGTATAAGGAAAAATTTGACCGTAATTATGAATACATTATTTCTTCTGAAGCTTGTAGCTGTTTTTAGAAAACCGGATATTAATTTTTTTGGTAATTTAGAACAATTCGAAAAAAATGTTAAGTAGAGAAAGAGAGAGAATTATAGTGACCCGCGTCAAGCTATTTCTATACCTAGTGGGTTTCTGTCACAGTATATATTAGCAGATCTGACGTCTGTCAATGAACTCCCGTCTCTTGGCGGTCGCTACCGTTTTTGGGCTGTACTATACTTATTATCAAGTGAGGTGCGTAACCTTGCCATGCCACCATAAGAACACAGATTAATTTAAGCCATTAATATCTTAAAACCAAGAATATTAAAACTAAATTGCTAAAAAACGGATATTATTATATCAATGACAGTTTGAATGATAAAATTGCGTGGTTTTAATACATGCATATTTTCTCGCGGAGCATTCAATCCTTTGTGTATTATACCTGTTATTGTACCTCATTATGTTAAAGAAGCAACTATCAGAGTTTCTTGCCGGCTCTTCTCGGTAGATTCTGCTTTCCGAACCGGTGGTAGATTAACTTTGCTTTTTTTTAATAAAGTTATATTTCATTCATTCATATAAAAGCAAAAGAAACATATGTTATGCTGTTATGTAAAATCACAGTGTGGTGTTGACTCATAGAGGAAAGGATCGATCGCACGTCGCACGCTTCAGACTTGGTACCGATTGCGTCTTCAACCGGTTTCTCACGAGAATTGGTAAACAGTTTTTTTTATTTCGATTTATCTTCGTATCCTGCATATCATGTTTTGCACTGAAATAGAGATTCATAAACGAACCATAAGAGGTGTTATTAAGATACCGATTTTAATTTAAACAAAACCTTAAACCTCGGTCATCATGTTGCAGTTTAATAAAAAAAAAAACGATAAATATTCACACATATAAAACAAATTTATCGTAATGCTATATCACTTACGGGGGAGCAGGGTGATACATAAGTTACTATATCCAATTTGCGCTTAGGTATGTCATGCGCAACGTGACCACTAGCCGAGTCGATCGCCATAATTAAAAATAAGTTAATTCGCGAATAAGACCCGCTAAAGTATTTATAATGAATGTCAGTTGGCTATAATGTATCGCTTTTATACTGTTTTTTTTTTTAATAAATATTATTATTACCATATTTAAGCTTTAACTAAATGGTTAAGCCAGTTATTAATGTTTGGAAAAAAAAAAACACGTTATCGAAATAATATCTGCGTTTTCCATTTCTGCGCGCGTCGCGGCTACTTTCATACGCGACCGTTTCCCGCGCGGGGAAAGTTTTGCGCTTTTCCGACGCCATTTGCCAACTCGCCTTCTTATTATCATTATAAATAATGATCATTTCATCGCGCTATGACCCTTTCTAGGGTAAATAATGATGCAGTGATAACTGTACCTGCTTTACGCTTATAAGTCGTGCCCAACGTGACCAGTAGCGCAGCTGACCGCCGTTCTCACAGCACTAGTACTAGTTGTAGTAGTAGTGACCGAAATGGCTGAGGATTACATAATCCAAGGGAGTTGAAGCTGCTCGCGTCCGTAGGCTTTACCATAGTTTCCCTACACGTGACTCCTGGGTGGTGCTAAACGAGCAGCAGCGAGGTGGTAGGGCGTCGGTGCCCGTCTGGATCGCGACCACAGTGCATGGGCGTAAAGCCCGTCACAGTGACTAGTTTCGGCTTGTCGCGTTTCGGGATCAGCTTGTGTATATCCAGTAGCTCATATACCTAGAGACCTTCAGTCGTGGTATATGTGGGCCGACATGACGATGTAGACTATCAATGGATTTTCATCCTTTGATAGTCGCTTTCGATTTTGGACTACACTGTACTTACCATCAGGTACTCTGTAGTCACTATGTCGAGCCAGTGTAAAAAAAAAAACGACGAGGCCACCACAACCACACTTGGTGTTTAGATTAAGTAAAAAAGGGTACAATTGTAACAAATAAATTCCATAATAATACGATTTTTCATAGACTATCGTTTAATATATGGATAATGTGTTTTTTAATCTGTGAAGTACGTCGCAATGTGACTCTCAGTGACGCAGGCGCCCCCCACCTGTGTCCACACGTTTGACATTCTCGTATTTATGACTCATTTGTAAGCATTGTTCCGAGTTTACAATTTGCCTGTATCTTTGAACAAAACGGTGTATACAGCAGCACCGTGTCCAATTAAAAATTAAACGCTATGAGTTATAAATATTTATCGGAGATAAATATCAGATTTTTACATTACATTTCGCATGGGCTATTTATACCTTGTGATATTTACTGATTTAGGCAGCACATGCTCATCGGTGAAGGAAAAGATCGTGAGGAAGCCCGCATGGCATGTAATAGAAATGTCATGTGTACTGGTGCTGTGAGAACGGCGATCACGACATGTAAACGCAAAGTGAATACAGCAATTAATGTATCTCTGCTCACCCCAGAAAGGAGATAATGTGATGATTTATTATTAATATTATATACAAGCATTTACTGATTTAAAACTTGGAAATGCAATTTTTAGGATTTATTTTCAAATTTTTTGTTTAATAATTGTCTGTAATTATAGTCATAATTGCAAATTTATTGTTTAATATTTGCCACAATATAACTTGTATTAAAGATACAGGCCAATTGTGATTTGGACCCGCGCACACAGGTTTCCGTACAAAGTTATCGGTTTGTTTAGGCTACTTTACAGTTATTTACAGTTTCCGGGTTTTCCCGATACTTGTGACATAAGATCTTGTGTTTTGTCAGATGTCATGTTTCTAAATCCACGAGAGATACAATGTAGATTTTAATTTCCCTGCGAAAACGACGCAAATGGACGTATATTTCGATTTTTTTTAATCTGACTTGGCAAAGTCACCACGCCATTCCTAATGTTAGGAGGTGTGGTAAAGTCCAAAAAATTATTAAGACTGTAAACAGTAAAGAAAAACCAATTGATAGTCATAGTGATCATGCCGGCCTACATAAATATCTACACGCTTCCATTAAACGACCCAATATCGTAGGACAGAATAGCCTACACCCGTGATTACGTTCATTTAGAAGTTTCATTTTCTCAGAGCTACAAGAGTTTGCAAAAATCAGGATTTGATACTGATTATGTATAAGGGTTTTAATTTTGAGCAATGATACCTAAAAAATTGCCATTCATTCCCTATAAATAATACATTCATTTAGTCCAGTACAGTTCTGATAGCCTCATATGAAATACAGGTCAGTTCGGCCGGGTAAGGAATCGAACTGTGAACCGTTGATGCGTCAACCGTCACCCTGTCACGTAGCGAGTCATTATACGCGGTGACTATCGTCAATTTCCAAATGACCGCCTACCTGAAGGTTGAGTTATTAAACAACAAAGGTTGCCGGTTCGAATCTAGATTTGAATAGGGATGTATAAAAAACTTTAATAAGTTTCTTATTTGTATTTTCAATGAGGCAATGTTCCTAAATACTTGGCATTTTTTGTGATTTTTTTTTTGTCTTGTACCTAGTACAATACAATAACAGTACCTATTTAAAAATACAGCAATATTCTAGGAAACTTGTGGATTGTTGTAGGCTATTCGATTTCGTATGTATTTACAAGTTTTTTTGCTGTGGTAGCCTAGTCCATAAGAGATCGGTATCCATACGCGGCACCGCAAATTATCATAGGTCGTATCCCGGCATGTATCTCTGGGATTTGTAAGATTAGATACGAATTCAGGCATCACATCCTCAACATTAAAAACATCGTGAGGAAACCCTAATCTATAAATAACATCTAATTGAAATGTCTTGTGTACTAGTATTGCGAGACTTGCGATCAGCTGCGCCACTGGTCACGTTGAGCACGACATATAAACGCAAAGTGGATCAGCCATTAATGTATCTCTGCCCACCCCGAAAGTGATATGTAATAGTGTGACAATACATTAAAATGGGAAAAGCCCAAAGGCACGGGCTGGGTTATGAACCTACGAGCACTCGGGTAGGCGTACGTAGATACCAGTAGCGTTAATTCCATAGATGCATGAAAGCATTGCATGCCTTTATGATAGGTAAGTCTGGAATAAATAGCTTAAAGTTAAACAAAGAAAGGCATCATTTATATTCACATCTATTCTATATGTACGCCATCTATCTTTCCTATGAAAGCTATATAGTATTTACTACCATAATATAATATTCAAATTAATTAGGCGAATTCTGCCTACCCTGTCCAAATATCCTATGCACGTCACTGGTGGATACCTGTCTCTTATGCACTAGGCCACAACAATAATCATTTTTAATGTTCTTGGCTTTTTAATAAAACTCGTGTAAGGTTGACGCTAAAGGATGTCATAATTTTTGCCATATTATCTCAAACCAGACAACATTAATGTTTAAATATACTTCCTAACAACCAATTCCATATTGGAACAACAAAACATAGAATACTCAGGGGAAGACGCTAACACGGATTTTTGTGCTAACTTATCATTACAATAACACTGATATTAGGTCTACGACGCTGTCTGAGACGGAAGTTGTTAGACTACATCAAAAAGTGATCCGCACCGTGATTTTTCTCCATATAGTGCACAACCGCCAAACCGCATTGGACATTGTGTGCTGAGTTATATGACAAACCCCTACCCATGGATTCCACAAATATACTGGAAAAAGAAAGAAAGGCTGCCCTGCAGTGGAACGCTACTGGCTATTAATAATAATATATTTAATATAACTGCTAAAACCATTCACTATATGTTCTCTCATACCAAGGCAGCTTCGATAAATGATTCTACGAGCAATCCATGCGCCTCAGCTGTAGATTTTATAAAGACGTTAATTAAAGTTCCCGCAAATAACGCTTACTTGGTTAAAATTTAGACATTTTTGGATAAAAAAAAAACATATTATGTTAATATGAAGTTAATAATATATGTTATGCCGTGGTGGAATAGAATAGCACCCCCTCTTCTTGCTGAGGTGTCGTAAAAGGCGACTAAGGTATCTCTTTCACACCGCAATTCAACCAGGTGTTCAGAGAAGGAAAACTCGACCAAACCTGCATCCCGCTCCCTCCCGATCGTACTGGTTCTCCATTCCATCGGGCCTGAGGGAGTTCGGACGAGAGAGTGCTTTTCTGGCAGCGCGTCCAGTTATGCACTGAAATATCTCCTGCTCAATTGACTGTTTCCGAAAACTGGACCTCCATTTTCTTAATCGGCGTTGAAACAGTCGCCGTGGCCGAATCCGGCTAGGAAATCATCATATGTTATATAGTTCTTGCACACTGCTCCAAAATAAGTAGGCAAGCGAGGAGTGGGGGGCCATTTACACCACCCCTCCCCTGCTTTTTTGCAACAGGGAGAGGCCTACCCTAAGGCCAAACGTCTGGGTGCCGAGGAACTGGCCAATGCTGTACCCTTGGCCCCTGCAGACGAGTAGTAGGAACACCCCGGGGGTTTTAGTCGGTGCAAGTCCTACACACCGGGGGGTGGCCCTCATCACCCCCTGAGGTCTATTAGGGATTTCCCCCGGGTAAAAAAAAGGGTTATATGGTTCTTGAATGAGCAACCCATTTTTCAAGCCGGTTATTATTATTACAGCGGTAATTTAGTTATACTCCTAATACTATCAAGCTGTACCCTTGTAAGGTGTGCAGAGATACATAAGTGAATTATTTACAACCAACAACAAACAACTAGTTCTCCAATCACATAATTTATTTATAATATCAACACGCTATATCCCTTATAATTTATTTACTCACCCAAAAGTAATTTAGCAATCACAATTAGGTCTCAATTCAGCACTTGCCAGAAACCTTCGGCTTTGGGCTTCACCTCTGGGCCACTTTGACTGAGGCAAAATATTGAATTGTTTGACTAAATCGTCGCCATGATTGATAATACGTCATGGGCACTCTATTGTGTATATGTCTATGTTGTATATACACATACAATCTCATTTCACAGCACACAGGGAAACCATTGACTGAGTCGTTATATTGCAAACCGATGTCCATTTAACTCAGACCCCTACGTCATATGCAGCGATGTAACAGCGGAGGGTCACCCGTCTGGTCGGTAGTTACGTTGGAAATAGCCTGGTTTCCCGGATGTCTGACGTCAGGCATCGCGGCAGATTTGCCGAAACGACCAGCCATTGTCAAATTGTCTTTATTATCTACGTCGGAGAGATCTAAATCTCTTGCAATTTCATCATTATATAGATATAATTATAAACATGTATAAAATTATAGTTTTTAGTACTCCATACATGATGAGTCATTTATTTTTATAATGGCATAGAGTTATGTATATACTTTATGCAAATACTATAAAATATGCAATACGTTCATAATTCTCTTTATTTATTTACTATAATCTACAGATATTAAACACATAACATATTTATTATTTATAATTTATTTTGTATGTATAATGTCAATAGTAATTTATAAAAGAAGTGCATACAACAGCATAGTATATATTCAGCATCTTATGACATGGGAATCTTCAAACGTCGAGTGAATCGGTATTTTCTGGGCGAGCGCGCTCCATAGTCGGCCTCATCATCACTTTCCAGCAGGTGAGATTGGGGTCAAGTGCAAGCCTGTATGTAATAATAAAAAAATAAACTCGGCTTGTCGCGTTCTGGGATCAGCTTGTATGCGTCCCGTTGTTCATGTACCTTCAGTCCTGACATATGTGAGCCGGAATGACGACGGAGACAATCAACGGATTTGCTTCCTTTAATATTCGCTGCCGTTTTTGGACTACGTCTAGTTGATTTGTGGAGCCAGTGTAACAACTGAAATTAGGCGGGTTTGTAAGTGGAGACCGCGAATCAATGCAATACGCCATGTTTTATACCTTAGTCCTTACCTTACGCGCTTACGAAACCTCTATGATGATGAAGAGGTGGAGATTCTATTCTATTCTGCCGGTAAACCCCACGGCTAAATGCAAGATTAGAAATGAATAATTAAAAGAAATATTGAAGTCACACATGCAAGCTCCAAGTGAAGATATTTATTTGTGGTTTTCCTCAACGCTGTATCGATTTTGGACGCAGTTCAAGTTATAAACTGTCATTGTTTTAGAAAAATAACTTTGTTCCGATTGATCTTTCAAAAATTTCAAATAGATGTTGCCGCTGATATGATATGAGATGCTGAAATATGTATTGCCTCTTCAGTTTTTTATTGTATTTTATAAATTATGACCAGCTTTTTGTGTAATATATTTTATACAATATACTTTTTTGTGTGGCCTGGTGTGGCCCAATGGATAAGAGCACAAAGTGGATACCAATGTGTCTTTGCTCACCACCAAAGGGATATAGCGTTAAGATATATTATTATGATTATACCTTTACAAGTATGTGAAGATATACGAGAATACAGGCAAGTTGTTAAACTGTGAAATGTATAAAATCAAACTTTCTATTAATTAATGGCAATGAGCTGTGTTACTGATTACATTAGGTTTGACATATAAGCGCAAAGTGGATACAACCATTAATTTATCTCTGCTTACCCTGAAAGGGATATAGTGTGACGATATATTATTATTTAATTCTTAAAAATAGTACATTACATGCATTATTAAAACACTTGTGTGTAATTGTCCCTTAAATATGTAACCTACAATTTACTTTGTTTTAATGGAAATATTAAGATATCACTATTTTTACATATTTCGCAATTAGAATCAAATGCTGAAAATCCTCCCTGAATATTTGCCTCGTCTATAAAATCATTCTGTATATATAAAAACGTATTTTGATTGACATATCATCGTATAACCTAAACTACCGAAGTCAGGTGTTTGAAATTTAAACATTGAGTCATTTGTATGGTGTAATCATGTACTAAAGGCGGGCTTATTTCACCACTAAAAGGGGGTAAAATCCAGGTTGAATGTTTGAAAATCCGTCACATTTGACTGTAACTCGTTAATCTGAGTGAAGACATGCCGGGTCCGCTAGTCGTTGTGTAAACTTTATATGTATAATTATAAAACGCGCCCACGCTTCGCTTAAACCGTTTGAGAATTGTCATATCGATTACGTCATAACGCCGTATCACATTCCTTTTAAAGGCAACGAGTCGTCAGGTCATTTCCCCTGACCGACACATCTGCGAATGTTGACTCTCTATTGTTTTACCCTGACTCGGGACAGTGGACACATCACAGCTGATGGTAAGCGTGGCGCAATCCAAAAGCGACATCGACCATCGACAGTAAAGAAGATCATGCTTGCACAAATATCTCAAAACCACAAGACATCGTGTCGGATACCATCCGTATGTGGTGGATGTTCCTTGTATCCGCACGAGAAGATTCGCTTCTACATTCATCATGCGAACAGCTAGGGAGTGGAATATGCTTCCAGCGGCCATATTTCCGCGATCTTATGACCTGGGAGTCTTTAAGAGAAGAGTGAATAGGCATTTGTTAGGCGGACGCGGTTCATCATCAGACTCATCTTCACCTTCCACCAGGTTTGATTGAGGTCAAGCGTTCGCTTATAAATAATTTAAAAAAAATCTCTTTCGGCTTTATTTAAAGGTCCTCATATCATAGGATGGTGGGCACACGCTCACCGGAAAACCATTCCACAACCCAAGTATTTTTCGCATTATATTAACCATAATCACGTATTATATTAACCATTGAAAGAAAGAAAAGCATTTATTTGGTACACCACATAAAATACAACGCAAAAGGATTGGTTAATCAAGTTAGAAAACAACAGCAAATTCCCTATCCTGTGCTGATGCGCTAAACAGAAGACAGCTCAGTAAATGCTAGATGACCATCTAAGCCATCCAGCGCTGATTTTCAGCTGAAATCCATTTGTTGCAACAACGCGCAAGAAACATACTAGCGTATAGCCGTACAGCACTAGAGACAGTAGGAGTTAGCTGCAGGTTATAAAATAAGAGAGTAGAGGCTAAATATATCACTCGTTTTAATTGAAATGGGGATTCTTCGGAAACGAAATCGCGGACATACCCAATGTTTTTTTATAAAAATAGATATACTATTATCCGAGCCAATTAAAGATAAAAATCCAATTGAGTTTTTAGCCGCGACGATGTTATAAAAACATATCCAATGGTTTAAAAGATTGGTCATGTCTTATATATTTGTGTATGTGGTAATGTAGACTGTTTAAGTGTTCTTATAAATAAATAAATATACCTATCTTCTTTACTCTCATTAATTGTCTTACTTCTATCACACTCAGTCATAAAGTTGAGAAGAATTTAATTGAACTGCCTGAAATATTGATGACGACAGTGTAAATCTTTCAGATAAAACCCTGTTCGAAATATCTAATTATATTTATTATAATAATAATAATATGCAATATCCCTTACGGAGTAATTATTCGTAAACTATTTTAATATATCAGTGAAATATCAAAAATACAATCTATAACTGATCGCGACACTGTTGTTGCGTTTTAAAAAGAAACGAATTTTATGTCATTCCTTTTTTTAATTACTTCCCGTCGCCATTTTGTTTTCTTTTTGCATCTGATATTATTTCTTCTGCAAATGACATTTCTTTGTGTTTAAAAATAACGCTGAAGTAATTGATTCAGCCAAATTGTGACGTCATCGTGTTTAAACTTGTCCACTTTATATATTAACTGCTTTAAATACCTCTATTGTTATATTTGCTTCAATAATTTGTCTCTGAATGCAACAGATAATGATATTTTTAACAATTAAATCCTCTGTTTTACATACAAACCGTGTTTATTAAAATTACATTAAGCTGATGACTTATTTATCATTAGTTCACCGCTAGATAAAGCTTTCTCTCTTCGATATTTATGTGTGAAAATTGATATAAAATGTATGCTATTGTAGCAAATTTTAAATATAAGATAAATTCTGTATTTTTACGCCTAGTTGCAGCAAGATCTCTTTAATTTTAAAACCCCTTTAAACACTAATAATTCGTTAAAATACAAACATGTCAAAAATATTTAAAAGGGCTTGAAAATTGAATGAGCCTTTTTGAAACTGAGCGTTAATTATTTTACATAAGCGAGAGATGAAAAACATGTTAATAAGAGAAAGAGAGGGAGAGTTTAAGCTAATCTAATGAAGCTCTTCATAGTGACTCGCGTCAAGCTATTTCTATGACTAGTGGGTTTCTGTCACAGTATATATTAGCAGATCTGACGTCTGTCAATGAACTCCCGTCTCTTAGCGGTCGCTACCGTCTTTGGCCTGTACTATACTTACTGTCAAGTGCAGTGTGGTAATTTTGCCATGCCACCATAAGAATATAGATTAACTTAAGCCATTAATATTTTAAAACCGAGAATATTAATAAACTTAAGAAATATACCGAAGCTGTGTTGGCTTAATGGATAAAGAACTTCATATCCAAGTGCGGAAACACGAAAGGTCGTTGGTTCAAACCTCGACTCGTATTTCTAAGTTTTTACAGATTAGCTAAGAATTTAGACATCATATGCTCACCGGTGAAAGAAAGCGTTGGGAGGGAAAATGCATGGCATCGAATAGAAATGTCATGGGTACTAGTGCTGTGAGAAGGGCGATCAGCTGCGCTACTGGTCACGTTGGGTAGTACATATAAGCGCAAAGTATATACAAGCACTGAGGTATCTCTGCTCACTCCGAAAAAGATATAGCGTCACAATATAGTATTATTATTAAAATATTAACATGGAAGGACTGGGTTTTACCGCGATGAAATGCGACGGCAAAAAGAAGTCCACAAACTCATAACAATTCAGAAACGGGGATCTGTTCGCGAGGATATCTAAACCCTCGCGGGGTCAAAACACCGACTTCCTAGAAATAACCCCGTGATACCAACTCAAAGGTTTTTAAAATGAAAAGGGGCAAGGTACTCGTGGGTTTTTCTTATAAAAATAAGAACAAAAAATCTACGTACACTAGGCTGGGATTAATATACGCTCTTTTAATTTTGCTAAAACTTTATCAAACATAACGAATTATATTATTTCACAAGCTGTGCCCGCTATTTAGTTCGCGTGAAAGTAGTTACTTTTTTTCGGCGGGACATTTTGTTGGTGAAGGCCTCTACAACTACATTGCTTTGGGAGTCAAAGCAAGGTCATCCCTGTGGGTACAAACCTCGATTTGGGCGGCCAGCCAGTAAAACGAACGCAACAATATGCAAGATCTAGAGGTTAAAATTCATTTTATATGTAATTTAAACACATTCTATAAAACACCCATAACTTAAAAAAATAACACAAGCTCCATAGAAAATGGATTTTATGAATTAGCAAATTATGAATTTAAATCGGTACTTATATAATGTTTCTAAAGATTTTTAAATAATTTTAAGGGATTTTTTTCCGCAATAGTTGGCAACTTTGTAATAAGCCACGTAAAAAGTACAACGCCCGGTTTACGACACACTGGATACTCTGATATACGAAATAATAGAGTTGCACCGAAGCTAGAGGACGGGGAAACGCCCAGTGCATTCACCCTGGCCTCCACAACCCCCGGCTTATGCAAGTTTAAACATTTCGGGGTGGAAGGAAAGCACAAGTTTACTCTTTGAAGCTTTCCCTTTATGAACTCTGTCTGTGGCAGCAGCTAATTTTCTAGGATTATAATAACACACAATTTCATTAATATTCTCTACGAACATTGTTTTTCTTCTGACATCTTTACAGTAATGAAATGTTATTCAAAAACACAGAGATTTTATAATTATCTATGATATTTTGAAATAATCTATAGAGCTGTGTCCCTTTTTTTTCTACACCGGCTCGTCAAAGTGAGTACAGTGGACCTGATAGCTAGTGTAGTGTAGTCCAAAAATGAAAGCAACTATCAAAGGACGAACATCCATTGATACATGTACCACCACTGATGTACTAAAGTTACCAGATATACATAAGCTGACACCGAAACGCGTTAGGCCTTAACGGTCTTTACACTCATGTAGTGTGGTCATGATCCGGTTCGGGCAATCGCCCTACTACCACAACTCCCTACGTCGCTATTTTGTTCGCGTTTACATACTAAATGGGTGTCGGCTGAAAATCAGCGCTGGCTCAGCTGGTCAAACGGCTTTTGCGGAGATGACCTCCCTTCGGCGCATCAATATAACACAGAATTTTCTTTTGCTGTCTTCACATTGATTAACTTATTATTCTGTGTTACATGTTATATATATATATATATATATATATATTTGTTACACTGGTTCGACATAGTGACTACAGAGTACCTGATGGTAAGTACAGTGTAGTCCAAAAACGAAAGCGACTATCAAAGGATGAAAATCCATTGATAGTCTACATCGTCATGTCGGCCCACATATACCACGACTGAAGGTCTCTAGGTATATGAGCTACTGGATATGCACAAGCTGATCCCGAAACGCGACAAGCCGAAACTGGTCACTATGACGGGCTTTACACCCATGCACTGTGGTCGCGATCCAGACGGGCACCGGCGCCCTACCACCTCGCTGCTGCTCGTTTAGCACCACCCAGGAGTCACGTGTAGGGAAACTAGGGTTCGACTCCCAAAATATGCCAAATTTTTTTTTATACTTTACATACGATTGAGCGGTAGAGTCAAATCGCCAGGATTGGAACATTCAGGTTTCCGCGAGTTAATATCGGCACTGTACCCACTAAATCACCACTGCCACACTATATTTTATATATTTATTAAATAATTTAATATCCTGTGAGAAAATACATTACTACTAGCTGTGAAACCACACCCTATATCTAGAAGTGCTTAGAACATACCTTATAAGTATCTTACTTAATCTCTTAGAGGTACTTAAAGCCTATTTTTTTATAAAATCCTCATTGGACTGTCCCGGCTACACATGGGGTTGAAAACCGGGGTGTGGCGGACTTTTACCGGTTAAAAACCTCAAGCTGACCTCATCCGCACGAAGACGGGATTGTCAACAATTGCTCCACAATGTTTACCAGTAGCTATAACAACTCAGTTAGCTAATTTGCTTCCTCGCCGTATGATTATAGCATATAAAAGTAAAAATTATAACCAAATTGAATTAACATCTTACTCGTGAGCTGCGTTCGTGAAAGGAAAACCGGAGCAAAACAATTAGGACATTCTAAAAACACTGTTCCACAAAAACTTAATTAAACGACCATAGAGTATTTGCTTATTTGTGATTACCGTGGAAATTTGTCGACCCATTCCTGTATCGAGAGAGACAAGATAAGTGATTACACGATTTCTGTTGAAATTGACAAATTCACAATTAGGATCTATTCGAGCGTCTTATTCTGACTTCTAGATAACATCGGCAAGAATTTATGCTAAAACAAATTGAATAGATATCTTGCCTTAAACAAATTCTACGACAAATTGTAGATAATTCATAAAACTGAATTAAAATAAGATTAAATTTAATCTGTAGAAATCTCATCCATTTAAATCCTCTAAGTAACTGATCGATATCGATAAAAGCAATAGATTTGAGGATTGAAGAAAGAAGATATAAAAAGCATTTATTTGGTACAAAATAACATACAACACGGTAGGATAGGGTTATAGAGATAGAAAACAACAAAAACAAATAGCCTGTGCTGTGATGGTGCATCAAAGGGTAGTCAGCTCAGCAAATGCTAAGTATCCAGCGGAACTATATAGAACTGATTTTCTCTGATTGCATTTATCCTAAAAATATTGGCAATTTTCTTATTGATATGTGCTGACGTAGATGTTTTTGTAAGAAGCTATGTTTTTTTGTTAAATAGAATTAATAAAGAAATAAAAAAATATGTATATTGAGAAATGTTTTGAAAAACTTACTAGTAACAAACAACACAATAGTGCAGTGACCCTTTAAAAGCTTTATAAAAGAGTTTGCATGCATCGCTTTCCTAGATATCGCTGAATAATGCAATATCGTGCTCGAATCGCATCCGCTTAGGGCAGCAATCCATTGCCTCGAGACACGCTAGCGATTAAACTCGATTTTAAACAATACATTCTCATAAATACTTCTTAAAAATAATCTATTCATCTTTATAACCTTGTAGCTTGTTATAATTGAAACAGTTCATTCTCTAGGCATTACTTTACTTTTTGAGGTTATCGGATAGGTTAGGTTATATTGCAATCTCGTTGGGGAACTTTTGTACTTCAATTGTTCGAATCCGCGTCAATATTACTATGTTTACAAAAGACTGTGTAAATAAATACATTTTACTTACAACTTTACAACTTGTTTCTCCTCCTTCTTGCCTCATATTCCTCAGTGCTGAGGGTCGTAAATCCCCCTAATACGCCACTGTACTGTTTGTGGTATCGTGTATGTTTTTGTTAAAAGTGTCGCGGTCTTGATCAGTCTCCTAATGGGTTTGGTCTCTCGAACGTCTTCTGTCAAGATCACCAGTGACCATCAGCTGTTCGAGGTTATTGCCGACTTTTTTTTGCTCTGAACAGTGACTACATCACGTCTGGTTGTAAGCACGGTGTAGTCTATAAAGCGAAAACTTCCAATAGCTATGCAGGCCTGCACAAATATCTCTTCATGCTACGTTTAAAGGGTTTGCATATCATAGGATGGTGAGAACAGGCTCGCCGGAAGACCATTCCACAGCCCAAGGACACGGAAAAACTAAGAGCTAGAGAACTTATTTCTAATAAGGGAAGGAGAGGGTGCAACAAGGCTAAATAACTCTTCAGAACATTCGATTTTATAGCTACATGCCCAAAAAAGTCTCGTATCTGGTGAAAGCATATGGTGGATTGCCTTATCTTGACTTTTAAATTGCATCGTATAGATTTATTGGTACGAAAAGCAGTTGAAGGGATTTATACCACTTTTGGGAGTCGAAGCTGCTCGCGTCCGTAGGCTTTACACTAGTTTCCGTACACGTGACTCCTGGGTGGTGTTAAACGAGCAGCAGCGAGGTGGTAGGGCGTCGGTGCCCTGGTATCAATGGATTTTCTTCCTTTGATAGTCGCTTTCGTTTTTGGACTATACTGTACTTACCATAAGGTACTCTGTAGTCACTATGTCGAGCCAGTGTAAAAAAAAAACTTTCCATGAGCACCATAAGTCAAAAGCATCAATGCGAGCTCGGTCAGTCTTCTTAAGAGTTCAACTTTCTGCTATACATGAAGATAGAGAATATAAGTGTGTTTTATTTTTCTCAGCACGATATATTGTGAAAAGGGCTATGAGAGGTTTAATTGAACATGTTTCCAATCGGGCAATTCTTCGACAAATATAGTTGACCTTAAAGATACCGCGATACAATAGAATTTAAATTAAAATATTTTCGTTTCATTGTTTCTTTTAGTCGAATTTGTTTATGAGAAATTTGTTCGCTACTTGACATTGTTACTAGGTATTCTAAACGTCGGAAAACAAAGCATTAAAATTGCGACTAAATGCATTACATCAAAAATATAATAATAGCTATATTATTCAATCGTAGTGACTTTAAATTGATTTTAGTTAAAGGAAACATGCAAACATACTTATGTAAATATATTTTTTTAATCTGTTGTATGAGAACCTATTAATGGCTGGATGTTTTTCATTTTGTTATGTTATTATCTATAGCAAAGCTGCGGATCATTAAAACAATACAGATACGTAAACAGCCTAATTGAGCATGTTACAAATTATAGCAGAAGCTTAACTGCCATTGTTATATCTTTTTTTCGCGAGTATTTTTGCCATAGTGCTATCTCTGTCTTGGTCTGTGTAATTTTCATTCATCACTGTTAAAAAACCAGTGATTTCAGTGATTTTTTTTTCATCTCTTATGCAAATATACATTCGTAAAACATAGCTCATTTTTATTATCGCAAATAAATTTTGACTGATCAACACGTTCGTTACCCGATTCGTTCGTATTTCTCGCAGGTTCCAAACCCGCGTAAACAAGTGATATGCAGGTGTATAATTAATGTAACTCGAATATAATGATTATATTGCGATATTATTATCTTAGATTTATCGCAAATAATTTTGTTTCTCACCTAAAATGTGCTTAAAGTGTTTTAGCGAAAAGCACGCGACATTTTTTGTATTTTAATGTCGTACATCCTATATTTATATTTAAGTACTTATTCCATTAAATTCCTTTTAAAAATCCAACTAGAAATCCTTTTAACTTCAACAAGAAATACGTCATCCAGATATGGTTGACGTTGCGACGAACGTGAAAAAAGTGTTTTCTCAAAATTCACAAAATGACTAAAACATTACATATCTTTAAAGGAAAAATATAAAAATTAAGCAACCGATATACGTTGAATGTTTATGGACAGCCGCCCTTACCACATGTGTACACCAACGCAGCATCCAATGCTGTATCTAATGCACTCACACTTTTGCTCATTACCCTCAGCTAATCTTGCTAAGTTGGAACTATTGAGTGACAATCCTTGCCAACGTGCATTGAATTTATCAAGTGAATTTCAAATACACATGTGAGACAAGTAACCAACCATAACCATGTAACCATAGTCTTATTTTATTTTTATTTTTTTTACACTGGCTCGACATAGTGACTACGGAGTACCTGATGGTAAGTACAGTGTAATCAAAAAACGAAAGCGACTATCAAAGGATGAAAATCCATTGATAGTCGACATCGTCATGTCGGCCCCCATATACTACGACTGAAGGTCTCTAGGTATATGAGCTACTGGATATACACAAGTTGATCCCGAAACACGACAAGCCGAAACTGGTCACTATGACGGGCTTTACACCCATGTACTGCGGTTGCGATCCAGACGGGCACCGACGCCCTACCACCTCGCTGCTGCTCGTTTAGCACCACCCAGGAGTCACGTGTAGGGAAACTAGGGTAAAGCCTACGGACGCGAGCAGCTTCGACTCCCAAACCATTTCTATTTTCCGTATTAAACAAAAAACTCTTGTATATAATAATGATATTGTCCCAACAGTTGTGTCGACTAATGAGCTGATCGCAAAGACACACAAATGTTAATATACATTCAAAATATCCCGATGCGTCAGCTCAATCTTTGATCAATTGCAGCGGAGGGCTGTCCGCATTGTGAATGATCCAGACGTTTCTAAGTATCCTGAACCGCTCCAGTTGCGCAGAGATATTGCCTCACTGAGCGTTTTCTATCGTCTGTATCACGGCGAGTGTTTTAGCCGTGGTGGCTGCCGGCAGAATAGAATAGCACCCCCCTCTTCTTGCTGAGGTGTCGTAAAAGCCGACTAAGGTATCTCTTGAACACCGCAACTCAACCAGGTGTTCAGAGAAGGACAACTCGACCAAACCTGCATCCTGCTCCCTCTCGATCGTACTGGTTCTCCATTCCATCGGGCCTGAGGGAGCTCGGACGAGAGAGTGCTTTTCTGGCAGCGCGTCCAGCTATGCACTTAAATATCCCCTGCGCAATTGACTGTTTCCGTAAACTGGACCTCGATTTTTTTTAATCGGCGTTGAAACAGTCGCCGTGGCCGAATCCGGCTAGGACATCATCATCACGGCGAGTATTTCAAAGAGCTATCTAACCTTGTTTCACCCTCTCCCTTCGTATCCCGGCTAGGGGTAAGAAGTTCTCTAGTTGTTACTTTTGCTGAGGCGTTGCTCTGAGCAGTGCTCTTCCAGCGAGCGTGTTCCACCGTTCTATGATATGGGGTGTTTTTAGCGTAGCGTGAAGAGATATTTGTGCAGGCCGGCATGATCGTCGTGATTACCGATGAGTTTTTCTTAACTATTGATAATCGTTATCGTTTTTTGGACTGCACCATGCTTACCATTGAAATTTAATGTTGGTTTATTTTAATATACATTTGGCTTCAGTTTTAGTGCATATGTTTCATTTTTTATATTTTCTAATTTTATGCCTCCTATATCCAAACAAATGAACTTTATCTCTATGTACGAGTATATTCGTGTACACTTTTAGTGAATTGAGAATAGGAAATGGACATCCCGGAACAAACTCGTAACGAAAAAGCGAAAGTGTCTCCTCCGTTCACTGTGAGACTATATTAGATATAGTTACATTGAGAAGATAATTTATTAAATTTTATTTATTCTTTTACATAATACTATTTAGTAGTACATTTGTTCTGTTATTAATTATTTCAAGCTTAAATTTCTAGTATAAGTCATATAAATACCATGGAATGTTTCTTATTTCCTTATTAATTCTATGTTCAGATAGCGCTCAGTTACAATATTATTGTAAGTACAATATAAATGTATTTTAGACTAAAAACCTGAGCAGATAGTTTATACAATTTTTTTCCAAGAAAGTATTGTTGAAATTAAAAAAAAAACACTCTTGGTGATTGCTTAGTCGTTTTATTATTATTATTTATGTATAAAGAACTCCAATGTCCTAATTTCAAGTTTCTAGCTTCAGTAATGTGGGCTTAGCGACGATATGCACGATAGGAACAGGTTTTTTTTTATATATAGTGTTCACAAGCATTAAAATTTAAGGAGCGTCTCTGCAATTGGACGTAATAATAATAATAATAATATATCTGTTTATCCCATAAAACAGATTACACAAATTACAGGTCCGCTCTCTTTATCTTTTGGATTCCGCTTGAATCAGCTCATCCAATCGTTACCTGCTATCGCGTTTATGCGTTCAGATCATTTTTACGTGGCCTGCCTCGTTCCCTTTAACAGGACGTAATTAAAGCATAGATTACAACTAAAACTCAAACACAGGAACCATGCAACGATCGCATGACAAAAGTCCTTTAAAGTCATGAAATTTGCATAAGATCTGATATCCCCTATGACAAGTGTCCGGGGCCGTAAAAAGTTCACATTCCGTCTAGACATTTCGACCTCAGAAGAGAGAGAGAGTGCCCCCGTCTCTGTCAATGCGCCAAACATGCGCAGTGTCGCCCCCCGACAACAGGTGGGTTGGGGCTGAGGGTGGTGGAGGCAGCCGGTCCAAGGTCGGCGCACGGAAGCGTCTGGCGAATATCTATCAAGATTATATATTACGCGATCGATTTTGCTGTAATTTCCTTTACACACGCGATCTCTTTTATGCGGAAACATGGGATGATCTCATGGATCTTTTTCTAGCGCTTTATCTTGAAGTAAAATAAATTTATATATAAAGTTGAGTTTCTTGCCGCGTTTCTTCTCAAGGTAGTCGCTTCCGAAACGCTAGTGGGTCACCGTTAGGCTAGTTTCTTGGCTGGTGGTCCAAGTCGAGGCCCGTACTCACAGGAGTGCCCTTGCGTTGCCACGCAACCCATAAATCGCTGATTGAGCACGCTATGTGCTTGCCCTCTTCACCCGGTATAGTTGTAAAGGTCCTTCCTTGTCAACAAGTGAATTCCTCTAATAAAGAGTTTTTTTTTTTGTTAACTCTGTGGAATTCCCTACGGACCGTCAGGGGAAGTGGTGAGGGCCAGTCCCCCCGGGGTGCCAGCACTGCACTCGCTTCGCTTTCGCCGAGCCTGGGAATCCGGACACTTCCGACGGCTCGGCGAGCCTCTAATATAGAGTTGTTTAAATTTGTTTTTATTTTTATTCTATATGTTTATTATTTATGAATAGAATAAACATATAGCTGTATATTAATAATAATATATATGGCATGTGTGCGTTCATGTGTATGCAAATCATTATCTATGACACTTTTAAATCGACTCTAGTCGTGTGTATCTATACTCAATTCCTTCGCGGCTGTTGGGTGTCAGCTAAAAATCTGTGCTGGGTGGCTCAGTTGGTCGCCTAGCATTTACTGAGCTGAATTCCCTTTAACGCATCATCACAGCACAGGGTAATTGCATTTGTTGGTTACTATCTTGATAACCCATCCTTCTGTGTTGTGTGCCAAATAAATGCTTCCTTTTACTAGTTCTAGAAAATAAACTTTATAATGTCTTTACGGCTCTTAGGCTGTAGTGTTAATATTTCAAAATGTCTATTCTAGATTATCTATTCTTTGACCTAGTTTAGATTTCAACCCCACCTGAGTTGAAACTGATTAATGACGTCCGGATAAGTTAGGCGGACAGCTTACGCAGACTCAGATCCCTTAAGCTACAGATCTGTCTTGAATTTCTGCACAAAGATAATTAAAACGTGACACTGGAAGCCTCCGTCATGCTAAGTTTTGATAAGTTTAAAATTTTCCGGAGTTTTCGTTTTAAAGTCGATTGAAATCATTTCGAATTTGTATTATCCCGACCTTTAGTTCTATAGAAAAGAACTTGAGAAAAATATTTGTTACAGTTTCAATAAAGACAATATTCTTGATTTTTTTATACTAGCGCGACAAAGTGATTACAGCACACTTGATGGAAAGTATATCGTTATTGAAAAACGGCAGCGACTATTAGGGAATAGAAATCTATCACCAAGCACTGTGACAGACAGTCTTGATATGAGTAATAAGCTGATTCCGAAACGTGACAAGTCGAAGCAAGTCCCTGTGGCGGTTTTTACACTTGTATACTTGTGTTAATATTATTTGTAGCAAGAACTACTTTAAACAAATCTGTTTTTAATGACAACATTAATTTGGTTTTATACTCATCTAAATATTGCTGTTTTTGGATATTTAGAAAATAATTCACCAAACTACGATTTGTGGCTGTGGTAGGCTCCTGGATAAGGGATCGGTATCCACGCGCGGCAAAGCGAATGATCGTTGGTTCGAATCCCGGCACGTATCTCAGAATTTTCCCAAATTATATACTGCCTAAAGAACCACAGCATGCACCGGTGGTATGTTGAGAATTCTCGGGACCTTATTCGGAAAAAATCGCGGTCTCAAATGCGCTTAATCCAAGCATGTATGGGGGAACCTCTAGGACTGCACATGCAAATAATTTCTGCCTGCTCTGGTATACCTATCCGTGCGTGTCTCTATAATAATAAATATGTAATGTTAGAGTATCGTCAGAATGCGTTTAAAGAATAACATATTAAATTCTGTTCTATTTGTTTCAGTGAATGGAGAACCTGCAGGGTTGCCGCTCGGAGCGCGAGCCTTGCTCAATGGACTATTGACTCCTGCAGTGAGGCATCATCCTCTCTACACAGCACCTAACACCGGTATGTACTACATCCTTATTGTCTTTTTTATGCCAATGGTGGCTAGAAAACAGCCCACTTTATGGAGAGCAGTTACAACTATGGTACGGTGAAAAATACGGTAGACATATAATCTTGAATATTAGAGATTAGCAAGTCTCGATAGGAGTTAGCCGTTTTCCTTCGTATAACCTTTAGCCTTAATGTTTGCTCGGATCCGCCACATTATGCCGCTCGAGGGGTAATTTCCGTCGGGGCTGTGGACAGGGCCGTTGTAGAGCGGACGCTCTTGCCTACCTAAATATTCTAATCTGACTTTATACACAAAAACTCCTCAATGTTAACATTTTATTGGTCTTATGCGCGTAAAAACTTTCTTTTACACCAATTTTTAGGACGTCTAGTTGCGCAGAGATATTGCCTCACTGAGCGTTTCGTACCATCTGTATTAGGGCCAGTGTTCTGAGGAGTTATTTAATTTTGTTCCACCCTCTCTCTTGCATAAAAGAACCAAGTATAAGGATTTATATCGCGACTAAGTTAAATTAGGTGAAGAGGTTATCTCACTCATACTTTTGCCGTGTCGTTGAGCTATAGAATGGTTTTCCGGCGAGCGTGTCTCCACCGTTCAATAGTATTGGGTCCTTTAAACGAAGCCTGGAAAGATATTTCTGCAGGCCGGGATAATCACCGCGACTCCTTGCTGCAATCCTTTTTTGGACTGCTCCATGCTTACCATCGGACCTGATGTGATTACTATACCGGGAAATGGACGGTGTGAGCCAACGTCTAGTGCCTCGTGCCTCAGAATGTAAATAAATTAAATGTTAAGTGTGATTAAGCTGAAAAGAGAAAGGAGAACTGTGTTCTTCTTCCAAGCGGAGCCCTTTCTTTATGCACCAGGCTACAATAGTCACAATACAGATTTTTATTATTTGAATAATAAATGCCTTCCATCTATTTTCAATTGTTTAAATCTTTTCAATATTCTGTAATTATTGGATTTCTTGTTTCTTCATAAATAAAAAATTGTAAATTTAAAGTAATTATTTTACTATATCCCTCTTCTTCCATCGTTGGAGGGCCTCCCGAAATGCATTTTGCCCACATTAAATTTAGGTGTCGCGCCACTGTTACGCAATATCAATAATTTCAGTTGTTCGTAAATGTTGTAATAATAATACATCATTCTGCTATATCCCTAATGGGGTCAACAGAGATACATTAGTGACGGCATCCAGTTTGCGCTTATACGAGTATGTCGTGACATTTTTATCAGATGCCATGCTGGTGAGATAAATATTATATTAAAAATTTCACAAAATTTATTGTATGATTGATAAAAATCCTCGTTATGTGTACATGGAAAAACCTGTAAATGTATAACGCATTTAGATGCCGATTTTCCCGAACGTGTAACCATAATAATAAATTATTCGATTCAGTATTTTCCTATAACGGTACCAAAATTCAAGGAATTCCATAATTTCAGATCTGTATATGACATATTCTGTTTTCTAAAGATGAATAATTAAGTATACAGTGCAAACTCTATATAATGAGCCTCAAAGGACTGTGCATATTTTGACGTTATAGAGAGCTGTCTTCAAACGGAGAGAAGATAAATCTGTATCAGAAAAGTTTATTTCAGACTAGTGTTACTAATTACATATAGGCTCAAAAGCTCAGGCACATCCGCCTCATCTTCTTCATGTCCATGTTCTTGATACTCGGTTTTTCTCACCGAATCCCAATTCAAGCAAGCAATCCCAATTTGTAAACAAACGAACAGATTTCTTAGAAAGTTCGGTATGGGTAATGCCGACAGTTTACGGGCTAGGATAATAAACCGACAAAAGAACGTACACAGCTGCGCAGTTTTTACTAATTTTGACAACTTAAAAAGTCATCTTAACTTAAAAAGTACTTTATATTATTAAATTGCTGTCGTTATTGAGAGTGGGTGTAATGCTATATAGAGTGTATCATTGTATGGGAAACTAGCGAAACCAACCAAAGCCGAGCGATAGCGGCGCTGTAGAGGGTTTGTCGTTAAATCGAGTGACGTTACATGGAGTTTACACTGTATATATAAAATTAACCACATATATGCATATATATATATATCGATGACTCTTTTCGTTTTCATTTACCGGTATAAGTATGGGGCCAAAATCAATATTGAATCTGGACAAACCTCGACGAATGTGGCGGGATTTCAATTTACAACCTTTCGCGTTAATAATAAACAAAACTATACAGAACGAAGTCTTAGGTGTTTTCAAAAATAAATTAGTACATAAATTGGACTTAGTTCTTATAACTAAAAAGGTTCTTGTCACATAAATTATTCAAAATCGCTTACAAATAAATTCATAAATCAAACTACACCGAACTATTGAAATATTAAGCCTTGATAATCAATAAGTGGTTGAAAGTTTCGCCTGCAGCCGCCAAAACAAGTCACAGCGTGACGGCGACATGAAATATTCATAAAAAGCCAGGAAGTGCCGGGAAATCGATACGCCGTCAGCTGATCGGTCCAATGTCACGAACGCCGGCCGCCCTACGCCGCCCTATTCCGCCCTCCGCCGCCCAACCCGGTACGCACACAGTCGCGCAGAAACCAGACGCCGCTTTTACTGCCGTCAATCATTAAAACTGCGAGTTTTAACAATTTAATAACATTCATTTATAGTTAGGCCGCGTTAACACTGAACGATATTTATTGTTTATTAACTAAGCCTATGAACTTCGTATCGCCTAATAATCAAGAAAAGCCGTGTTAACTTTTAACTAAACCTACTTTCACTCTTTTTCTCCTTCCAAGCCGTCAAACATGTGCCGTGTGAACTGCCGAACGCATGATGGCGAAATAATCGTTAATGTTTATAATTTAATTTACTGGGCAACTTTGATAATTTTTCTTTCCGTAAAAACATTCTACATAATATATATTAGGGCGTATCAAATAAAAAAAATATTTTTCCTCGGAACCACGCTCAAAATTTTCGTTTTAATGCCAAAATAGGCCTCTAAAAATATGAGCCCTTAATATTAATATTTAGGTTGTCCGCATTGCACTTTTCGATTTCCCATACAAATAACACAGGACAAAAGTTTTTTTTCTTTTGTGTTTTATAACTAATGAACGATATATCGTATTCCAACCCATTCATTATTTTTGTAGAGAATTTCCTGCTTCGTCCAAGTGCTATTTACAATTGTAGCATTATAATATGATTCTAAAACGGTTCCAGCCAGCCACAAACAACCATGGCCGGCCTGGAAAACTCTAAATCGCCTCCGCTCTCGGATGAGTCTCTGTCAAAGTTGCTCAAGCAAGTAGGATTTCATTGATGGTGAGAAAGATGTGGGCGGGGCCACTGCACTATAGAGTTTAGATAGAGGCGTCCGATAAAGCTTTCAAGTTGATTTTAACTGATTGAGCTACAGTATCCGAATAACTAACTAGTTATGTACAAGGAAGATGATTAATTGATGCTTTAAAAAGTTTTAATATTTAAATGGCCTTTTCGAAGCTGAGCATACGTCACCTATACTTATACAGCCAGTAATGTATCTCTACCTACCCCCAATGGGATGTGATTGATCCTGCCATCTGCTCTCAAATGCAGAAATTTAAATTATCAATAATTCAAGCGAAATCCCCATAAAAGTTTACATAGAAAAAGCCACTTTCACTTTCCGAACCCTTTGATGCATATTGCGCAGATGTCCAAATTGCAAAAGCACATTTGACCCAAAATGTATCGATTCATTCGTTTCTACAAAGACTGATTTGTGCAATTCTATTTATAATAATTCTGCTCCTAAAGGGTTGCAATTTTATATAATTCCATGAAATTGATGGATTACGTCATGCAACGCAGTGTGTATTTAGCGGTGATCACATTTAGAAATGTTATGTGGTTTTTACATCTCCGTGATACGTATAGGTAGGGTAACCATAATTATAAAGTTTCAAACTGGGAGAGAATAAAACGATGCCCAACATATCCGAATATTACCAAACATATTTTATTATCACAAAAAAAAAAACAGGTGGATAAGTTATCTAATGTTCCAAAAATTCGCTGAAGCAATGAATCTTACGAGCATTTGAATTTAACAAAATATAACATATTTACGGACTGTTACAAACATTGGCTTAGCCTCAAACTAAGCTTACGCTTCTCCTATGAGTACTAGACCAAAATATAATTACTTTAAAGATAAGCTAATCAGCAAATCACAGTTCAGTTTGTCATTACTAGACTCAGTATTGACTCGAACCTTGGACATTTAGCATAGCAAGTAGGATCACCATAAACTACGCTAACTAGTCATCAATGACTATCGTCTAATTCGATGTTAAACAATGGATTTCAACTCAAAATTAAATTACGCTTTGCATTACTTATTAGGTAATTAGAAATGGCCGAAATATATGTCTGCATAGTCAATTTGGGAAATTTGCATTTAAACTGCCTAAAAAATGTAAAATATTTCAATATTAAATTGAAATTAATATTAAACCGGGATCGGTAAGTTAAACCGGATAAAATACGGAACTGGCCCGGCGCCGGGACAATCCTGGGCAATCTGAATTCATGGTAACCCTATTTATAGGTATAGGTATTGCTTATGAGCAATACCATTGATGGGAAAAAATCGTTGGTTTATTTTCTAATGATTATTACATACTTACCTATTCTATTGTTTGTGTAACGGAAAAATTTATAATATTTAATTGTATTACTTAAAACATTGTCATGGTACGCAGACGTACAAAATCCTACTTTACTTTTTAATAATAATATATCTTCACCATATATACCATTCGGTATGACCAGAAATACATAAATAAATCCATGACGAGCCCAACGTGACCAGTAGCGCACCTGATTACCGTTTCTATTAAACGTCATGCGGATTTTCTCCCGATGTTTTCCTTCCCCGGTTAACATGTGATGCCTAAATTCGCAATAAATCTGGAAAACGCAGATGTACGTACCGGGAATCGAACTTACGAATATTCGCGTTGCCGCGCATTGATACCAGTCCCTTACCTACTAGACTACCTCAGCCACGTATGTAATATTATTATTGTATGATATTTATAGATAAATAAACACATTAAAACGGATTCAAACCTATCTCGTAAATGTACTACAGAAAGATATAATTATTTGAATACGAATTAATGCTAATTAGTTTATCATAGAAAATTATGACAGTATTAGGACATCACCCCAGGACCCACAGCATCATAGACTGCATCACCAATTAAGCTACAAAAAAAAAATTGTAAAATATATTATTTTATAGAATAACGCAGTCCTTCGTATACAAGTATTTGCGAAAAAGAGAAAATGTGTCGGCGAAATTAAAGGTAACCCTTAAAATGCTGACACTGGGTCAACGAAGCCCACATCTATCCAAATACGCAACATCCTAAGCAAACAATGGAGAACGCAGCTGGTTGCGCACATTGCGCCCGAAAATATTTAGTTTTTATGCAAAAATGGGTTATACTGCACCTTGCGCTGCAGAATTGCCGCGTCATGTGTGATATTGCCAACCTTAGATAAAAAAAACCTCTAAAAATCTCCCTAAAATATTGTAGAGATACTATATAAAGCAGTGTTTTACTAAAAGTATATACGTATTATTAAATATTTGTTAGGTTGTTTTTAAAATATGGTATAATTGTATGTATGACGTTGTTTATTATGTATAAAATATGGTTATCATCTTATTAGCATTTTTATAAACTGGCATAATATGTAATTTCCATTATTTTTCTAATGTTATTTTATTAAATTTAAAATTGGTGAAGGAAACATAATGAGGAAACACATATGACATCTGATAGAAATGTTATGTGTACTATTGCTGTGAGGACGGCGATCAGCTGCGCTACTGGTCACATTGGACACGACATATAAGGGCAAAATGAACACATCCATGAATGTACATCTATTCACCCTGAAAGGGATATAGCGTGATGATATATAATTATTAAATTGAAAACCCTTTAAAATTTTCATAGGCAAATTAAACACTCACTTCTAGGTAAAATTTCTAAGTTGGCAACACGAACTTATCTGTGACAATGGCTAATCTATCTCGCTCTACGTCCCTCGTCTATTTTCTGTATTGACAATTCAATATCGGCCGTCATGCGTGGGTGCGTCGACGTAATCAATTGTTGGGAATTTCGTAAGGGTTATAATGACATCAGACGGTAGCGTAAGGGTTGGATGTAAATAAAATGATATATTGCAAATACTTTATTCGAAAACCTCAAATATTTATTAGTTATAAAGTTAATTATTATTATGTAACCTTGTTTCATCCTCTCCCTTTCTTGATCGCGACGAGCGCAGGTTTAAGGAGTCACGGCTACAAGTATACGGTTTCACATCCCGTTTAGAACAAGGACTTCTCTAACTCTTACTGCATCCGAGTCGCTGGGCTGTGGAATGGTCTTCTGGCGAGCGTGTTCCTACCGTCCTATGATATGGGGTCTTTTAAGCGTACCGTGAAGAGATATTTGTGCAGGCCAGCATGATCACTGCGACTACCGATTACCGGTAACTCATTACCGGTAATGAGTTAAATATAGATCATTTATGTAAACAAAGACAGACATTCACCTCCAAAAAATTACGTTTTCCTTAAACATAGCCCGTTATTGAGAAAAGGAGTTTAAATGAATTCAACCGCAGCTATTATTGTAACAACTTGCATAAACAAAAATAACCGCAATCATGAAGATATGAGTCCACACAACACGGATCATGGCACAAACAACGAAGTTCTATGACGAACTGTTATGTGTAAACGAACAGCAGTGTAATACAGAGTGATTTTATAGACCAGGGAAATATTCAGACAATTCTAAATATCTAAAAATAATGATAACTCCATATTTATTTTAAAACAAAGAAGATTATAGTCAACTTATTTAGGGACAATTACACATATGAATGAACAACAATTAATTATTATGTAGATATTTTGCCTGTCCTAAGCCAGAATAAAGTACGAAGGGAATACGACTTAATACATGTTTACCTAAAATTACATAATAGTGAATTGGTCCGAAAACTATTTTTTGCGGATCAATTCCCATTTCTTCATAAAATTTTCTTTTAGATTTATTAGTCCCATTCGCTACTAACGGTGACTATAGTCACCATATATATTATTCACCTATATTATTTTTTTCTGAAAACTAATGAAAATTGTTTTGAGCCAAAACTTTGGCCCTGAATGTTGAAGACTGTGGGCGTTTGATGTGCGTACTTTCAGCACGGACCACCGTTTTCTGCGAAACACTTTATAGCCAGGTCTGCCGTAACGAAATCGTTAGTGAATAGTTGTTTACATTTTTTAGTTGCATTAGTTGCAAGAAGGTACAAATTTGTCTCCTGAAATATCTCCTTCGTTTATAAAATCACCCGGTATATCACATGGCGGTATTTTTCGTAATATTTAATTCCATGCATGAAGTGATAAAGTTTTATATTACTTTATAGGCGTACATTATCTTTTAGTTAGACGAAATAATGGAATAGACACTTAATTTTCCACCATCCTGTACATGATTTTACTATTGTGTTATCAGAAAGCTTCCGTGGTTAATGGCTACAGTGTAACAATGTGAGTTAATAATAGGGAAAACTTAATGTCATTCATTCATGGGTATAATTGTCTATAATTTACTTTGTTTTAATGAAAATATTTATTAAGATATAACTATATTTATATATTTAGAATTAGAATCGAATGATGAATGACTTTTCTTGTAACTCGAGGAAAATCCTTATGGACCGTCAAAGCGACATGTAGGCGGCACCCCAGTGAGCCTGACAGTCACCGGCTAAAGCTCCCGGAGTGTTCCTTCTCCCGTCTGTCGAGGCCAACGATACGGCTGGGCTAGCTTCCTCGGCACCCGGCCAAACGCTCAATGTCCTCCCTGTACATCTCCCTCGTCTATAAAATCAGCCTGTATATTTATATACTTCTTCAATTCCTGTCTGATAACAGTTTTTAGAGTTTTAAAGCTTACATTAATAATATGATTACATTTTTTTACTGGTTTACATCATTTTATTACCGTCAAACAGAATCTTTAGCTGCGATTTCTGCTGAGCCACTTTACGACGAGTTGTGAAGTCACTTTAATAATCTCTATAAGTTTTTATATATTTCAGTATAACCATTCTACAGCTCTACGAATCTGCAGTAAGAGTTAGAAAACTTCTTAGTCCTAGCCGGGATGTGAGTTACCGCATAGCTGTGACTCCGCAAACCCGCGCGCGTGGTTCTATTCAGGAAGGTAGAGGGTGGAACAAGGTTAAATAGTTCTTCAAAACAGTCGCCATAACACACAATATAGCTTTTTGGCCGAAATCGATGCCTAAGTTGAGCAATATATTTTATACACGAAACGACGCAAATTTTATACCAATTAAATTTTGTGGCATGCTTCAAATAAATCTTTTAATCCACTTCATCTTATTTTGTCTTTTATCTTTATAAATTCGGGAGTTAATCTACTACATTTAATACATCCTGTTTGTAAGCTATATAGATTCGTTTTACAGAATTTTAAGTATATTAGTCTGCATTGGAACTAGCAACCATTTACATTTTGACCATTATGTGTAAATTAGATATATATACTTATATCAGTAGCGTACATAGACAGTGCAACACGGTAAGCAGTATTTATGGCTTAAAATTTAGAGCTAGAGGACAGATTAATCAATTATAAGTCCGACCTGCCAAATAATACTTTTCGTTCAGTCTCAAAATAAGTTACATTAACAAAATAATAAAAATATCAACTTTACAAATGTCGACTATATTTAATCGTACAGGCTTCCTTATTGATCTATTACCGCACGGTATTTATATAATATGTAGGTTATTGTCAAACGAGATCTAAATCCGCAATGTTATAGTAAGTTAATTCTAAGTAACTTTAGCGTATTAAAAAAATTAAGCGACATGAGGGTAGTCATAAAGGAGTTGCAGAAAAGTTACTATTGGATCCCGTTTTGTTGGACTTGGGGTCGGAGTTGAATAAGAATTAATATCTTTTTGTATACATTATTTGCACACGACTTCCCTCTGTATTTAACTTAACTGTATTTATTTAAATTATTAAAAATATTAATATATAGGTATAATTTAATGTAGTTTACTTTATAGTAGTAATTATCTACTAATATTTAATTCATTTAAAAAACCTATATTGAAACCATAACTAAAATATAATAAAATTTGTCACAATAATGTTTTAGAGTTAATAAACATTTTATAATAAATGTAGTCAAATATGTTTCATGCTCTAGTTATAAAACAGTCGATTCTTTTATTATTCTAAGGAAATTAATTAGGAACTAAATTATTCTATCACAATAATGGTTGAAATGTCTATTTAGGTAATAAATTAGTTTATAAACATTTTGTTGATAACAATGAACTGGTAATATTATGGGTACAAGTGATGAATAGATTATTTTATACTTTTGAAACAATATTATATACTATAAATCAACAATTTACTTAGAAATTAAAAGGAAATTCCTCTGACTACAGTCTCAAACGTTAAAACGTATATATGTGTATAACATTATATGTAAGAATGTAAAGGCAAAACAGTGCATGTTTTTCATGTTAGCAGAAAAGCAAACCCAGGTGGAAAATTTAGTGCAAATGTATGTAACGATCCGTTAAGCAAACATATGCTATACCACACAATATATTCATATGCAAAAAGTTAAAAAAATTGCAAGAAATTCAGGAGATTACGCTCTAACGCCGCGCGCAGACAAAGGATATGGAGAGCGGTCAGTCTATAAAGATGGTGCGATTGCGAAGGGTTGATATATTGTGATATTTTACTAATGGGACCGCATTCCACGTGGGCCGGTACACGGTGATACCAACGTTGCGGGTTTACCCCTCAATGATGGTTCGATGGTTCAGCGTGTTGATACGACATTAGATTTCGTATCCGATTGGGTTGGAGCGAATCTAAACAGATTTAACTCTTTGAAAACACAGACCTGTCTCTTTTCCGCCAAACAGAGCTCTTCATCGTGACTCCGACTTCACCACTCCACTCCAGTTCCATTTCGACTCCAGGGTGTCAGCGTACCACTGTCCGATAGCCTCGAGCTTCTTGGCATAGATTGAAGCAAGGTCAAAAATAGCAGATCAGACTAATTACTGATGAAGCTCTTACGTCGCGTAAAGTACTCAGTTTGGAACACTGACGTAGAGTGGCCTGCCTTTCGGTTTCCTATAGACTATACTATACTACTATGGACAGTGTGCGGCTGAGTTGTGTCACTTCATTCGGCCCCTTTCCTTTTTTTAATTTCACCCGGGGTACCAAAATAAACGGTAGTTATATTTTTGCGGAGATATTTTTAAAATAGGGGAATCTCCTCATCCAAGCTTGGCAACATTCCACGCGGGCTGGTACACAAGAATCGACCCTCTGTTGAAGCCCGTCGCATTATTTATAGTTAATTTATTATTATTTTGATACGCGGGATGAAAGGGTTGACACAATAGGCGATTCCGTGAGCTGACCGTTGGTCAAACGTGGGCTTTCATATGTCACATGACCGGACTGGTATGAAGGGATTTTTTATTTAACTGTACCTTGGGAACAGTCCACTGTCTTGTGTTTAACCATTCCGGTACATTAATTGTTTATTTTCCTAATCTGAAATTGACTACCTACATTTTTAAAAGCGTTTAGTTTTTGCCAAAGATTATGTATAGCAAAGAACCATGACTCCTTTGGCCGAGAAATCTTCATCTTTTCTCAATTCATCTGTTTACAATTTTCTGTTGTACTAGTTGTGGTGGTCCAGTGGAAAAAGGACCGGTAGCCATACGCGAGAAAGTGAATGTTCACTGGTATTGGAAAACATTGTAAGAAAACACCTATGGCATCTAATAGAAATATCAAATATGAAAACGGCAATCATCTACGCTACTGGTCACGCTGGGAACGACATATAAGCGCAAAGTGGATACCACCACTAATGTATCTCTATTCACCCCGAAAGAGATATAGCGCGACGATGTATTATTATTATTCTCTGTTGAAAATTTGTAATTTTTTTAGTCATTTTTAATCTTCATGAAGATGTCTCCAGAAAGGGGATTCAAAATTTTTTATATAATAAAAATTCTTAGTCGATGTTTGGGTATTTTTACAGACGTAGGAGGATATTCAATAAAAAAGTGATATCTTAATATTTTCATTAAAACATTAATTTTTAAGTAATTATTTGCCTGTCCTAAGCCAAGATAAAGTACGAAGGGATAACTAGTCAATACCTGTTTAGCTAAAATTACCTAAAAGGTACTATCTGCTTAGCAATCAATCGCGCGCCACACGCGCTACGGTGTCGACACTTTTTACAAATCAATTCTCATTTGTTGATCAATTTTACTTTATGATTTGTTAGGAAATATAGTTATTTACATTTTTATTAGTTACAAGAAGGTACAAATGATTGTATCTTCAAATATCTCTCTCATCTATAAAAATACCTGTATATACATATATTCCAACCGCTCGTACGAAGCTCCCCTACTCCTTTATATATTGTACCGCCAAGGAGTGGAAATCTCTGCTAGCGTCTGTTTTTCCAGTATTTTAAATGATTTTAGCGTCGTATTTAACCCTATATTTTAAAATTAAAATGCGACACCACTCCTTTCTCGATTTAAATGGCCCGAATGACCATAGACCGGGTGTTCGCAGCGCTTCCCGGTTCCCATATATTGTGCCATTGAAGGGTTTACAAAGGACACAAAAGGGTGTGGACAGCGCGTACTGCGCACCGGTCAAATGGTCACTAGGAAACGTATGAATACGCTTTCTATTAAAAAAAATGTTGATTACATTATTTAAATATCGTGAAGCCGTTATACGTCAAAGATTTTTACTGTGGGGCGCTGGACATGAGAAAGTTTTGGCGTGTCGACTGGTCGGGATATAATATACAAGTTGATCTAATCTGCATGAAAACTAAGACCCTTTATTCTTTCTAAGCCTCATTTGAGATCATACAGTTTTTATAACAACGTTGTCCTTATCTTAAATTAAGCTTCAACTTCAAATTATATTATTATTACATTCGTACACTTTATTTAACATAATAAATACACATGATACTTCCATTTTTAAACATAAAATATATAGACTTACGGAAGCGAGGTCTGAGGTCCAAACCATCGGTAGTTAGGTAGTCAGAGTGAAAAATGCGCGCCGAAACAAGGAATATTACTTTCTGTATCCGACCCTGTATCGAACAACCAAGCGAGAGCCTCTTGAGATGGAAATCTAGGCTCTTTGCGATCAGCCCACTGGTAAATATGACTATCGGGATAAAACTAATTGAATCCACATCCCACAGGCTGATAATCTCTTGTGCAAGGTCTAAATATTTTGAACTCTTTTCTTCTTCTGTTTTCACAAGAATCTTATCATGTAATATGGTGATATGATAACCACCAAAGAGAGAAAGGTATTTCTAACGGACAATTTTGGACCACTAAAGGTCTAATTACAAATCACAAGTCCGCTTTATATGTAAACTGCTTTAACAATAGAATGCACCTTAGGAAACTCTCCGGGGTTCTATTTAACAAACTCCAGCATAATTTGAATGCGAAAAAGCGCAACCCCTGGTCCACATGACCCCGTCTTAGAAAAATAACCGTAAATTAACCTAGCTCCGTGTTTTTATCACAATCATTTTTGCATCACAATAAACGGTTGGTCATCTCCGCCCTTTCTCACACAGTCCAAACAGGTTGAATGCACTTGCATCTGAGAAATTTGCGTTTCTAAATTCTTTCACATTGAAAGGATTAACTGACCGTTGGGTAGAAAGGACAGTGGAGAGAATTAATGCATTTGCAGGGTTGGATGCAAATATTCCCAGATTACTGTTAGATGAATAATGAGTTCCTGCGAAAGATTTAGTAGGATTTCTAACGGTTTTTCTTTAGAAGACGAAGTTGATTATTGTGCTGTAATTAATAAATGTGACTTGAGGATTATCATTCTGCTTTTGTTGAAGCATCTATTGTACCCTGCCTCTAGATTTACGCAATGCTGTTTAACCCTTAAATGCATGACTTTTATTTACACTTTAAAAAATATATACCTTGCAGATAAGTACACTAGAATGCAGGGAAAAATAGGAAAGAATATATATGTATAATATTTTTTATACTAATTCATTAAAAAACCCTGTGTTACAGATATACAATACTATGCATTTACTGTACACTATTGTATTTAAGTGGTATGTTGCAATTTTACAACATTATGCATTTAAGGGTTAAACAAGATTCGTGGCATTTATTAGAGCTTTTTAGTTTTTAATACAGGCATGTTCGCGAATGACCAAGGCATGTTCCCGACCGAGACTTACCCACAGGAACCAAATAAAAAGAGTTTTGACGGTGTGTAACGTCAAAAGTATACGGGATCAGCAAGAGTCCACGAAGGGACCATTGAATGTTAAAGACACGAAAGAGATTTACAAGAATAGTGAAAAGTGGCGTACTATTCTCTCTGCCTACCTCAATAGGGATTCCGCGTGATGACAGATAGATAATTGCATTTCCAATCGGTTAAATGTGTTTATTTGTTTTGTTTATCTAGGATTTTAGCCTGTCTGGTAAATATAAAAGTAGCATAAATGGTTTTATAAAAAGTACATGTTGAATTATTTTGAAAATAACTACTAAACCCTAACAAGCTTTCTGTATAGTCTTTAACAAGTATCTTAGGTCGAAAATTAAGATAATTTTATAGAAACGACTTATGATCAACAATTTGTATGCGGTATGGGGATAAACATGAAATACCGAGATAGCTTATAAACTAACTTTTTTTTTTAATAAGTAAGTCTAAAAGGCAGCTCCAGATCAAAGGGGGGCAAGCAGGGCCCGTGCCTCGGGCGCTAAATTCTAGGGGTGACAATGTACGTCACCTAGAAAAACCACTGTATAATCATCTATTTAGATAAATCGGTAAAACTCTCCATAAAAAAAAATGATGATAATTTATACGGGCCTTTGTTTTGACGTTATATAAGCTAACTCAAAAGTCTCATGAGATGTTGTTACCACGTCTTAAGATATGCAAGGTCAAAGGTCGTTTTGTGTAAATGTTTCGCTTCCTATGCGATAAATGATGTTAATAATTATTCTGTCAATATTTTTCCATTGGATTATTCCATATAATTGAGAAAAAAAAGTTAAAAGGACTGACTAGGGTAGGTGGGGAAAAGACAGTAATTTTTGCCTCAACTCGAAAAATTTAAATAGCCGTGGCCGCTAAAAGGAAAGTAGGATGAAGTGAAATAAAAAGGAAAATAGGTAATCAATCAGTCAGTATCAAATGTCATAATTGCTTTTTATGAAGGCACGTAGTACCTATAGGAAAATTAACGAATACCATACAAATAATCTATCATCTCGTAATTGACCAATGGAAATCAAAATAATGTCTCATGCTTACGACCACAGAGTAGCGGTTAAGTTATTGGACTAAAACAAAGGTGACGGTTCAATTAGCGACTGTATATAATTATTATTACAACTTATTGAACTCACTGGAGCAATTATTTTATCCCATTCTTTCTCAATAAATAATCAACCTATTTTTTTAAACGGACATAACTTTTTTATTTCTTAACCGATTGAATTAAAATTAACACTCAATGTAAAAGGCATCTCTCCACAATACATTAGTAAATATCGCACTAAAATCGGTTAAGCCGTTTTTGAAATTAGCGGGTATAAACGGGCACATGTGTATATTGATCAACGATTCCTATATATTTTTATTAAGCTACATCGCGCAAGCGAAATTTTTCTCTAAGAAGGTATGTATACATAGCAGCTTTCAAATAATTTTTCATCGAGATATTATTATATAGGTGTTCGAGGAGTGGATTTATTATACTACATACTTAATACATACAGTATTAATGATGGGACTGGATTTGTGGTAGTTGCTCTTCTGAACACGTTTCTTTTGGTATTGCTCCAGGATCCCTCCCTCCATCGCCTGCGGATAGCGGCGTATCAGACGTGGAGTCATCGTCGTCTGGGGCTGGCTCTGCTGAGGAGTTGAGGGCGCGGCTGCAGCCCCCGCCGCCCGCGCCCTTCCACGCTCCGTTCCTGCCCTTCTACCAGCACCACCAGATCGCGAGCACGCTGCAGCACCACGCGGCAGCTCACCCACGACCTCCCAGTGAGTACCTTGCTTTTTTTTTTCTATTGACAACAGTAAACATAACCTATACATTTAAAAAGCCTTGTGCCGACTGACATCATCGTAGAGCCTAAATTACTGACGATTTGTATGATGTAGGCACCCACGATGGGCGTATTTTTTTTATATTCCATATCAATGTTGGAAATAAGAGGGTGAAAGTTTATTTAGAAATCCGTAAATTTTTAAGGAAGCACTATGAAAAAAGTATTTGGCTCTTTAGTTCGAAATGAAAAATTAGTGTGTTGAGGTTTTTGGAAAATATAATCTCGCGAAAATAAAATAGAGGATTTCTACCGAGCAACACCGGGTCATCATAGCTGGTATAACATAACATTTACGAACGATTACATGTATTGACCTACCCTATAACTAGGCTTGCACTTAGACAATGGATCCTAGAAAAATATATGCATACTTATATACATATAAATAGTATATCTATGACTCGCGATAAATTGTTCTGATTATCATAGAAATATTGTCGTTTACAACACGAACAAAACTACGTTTTGATTATTTTTTGAATAACACTGTTGACGTTATTGAGTATTGGCGTAGAATATACTCGAACGTTAAGAAAAAAACTTGTTTTTACTGATATAACATTGTTTATTGAAGGGACGTTTCTAAGTCAAAAGTAAATGCCGGACGATATGTACTAAAATATAAACAACCAACAGTGTTCAGCGGAAATTTCGGCTTTAACTTTTGACGAGTTGTGAGGCAATTTAAATAATGTCTAAATGTTATTTATAATCGACATAATCCTTAATTTTTTAAGTTTAATAATAATTTTTATATACATTTTTTGCAAATACAATATACATACAATATACTTTTTACGATTTGAGGCGCCGCGTCCTCACCGGTGAAGGAAAAGATCGTGAGGAAACCCGCATGGCATGTGATAGAAATGTCATGTGTACTAGTGCTGTGAGAACGGCGATCAGCTGCGCTACTGGTCACGTTGGGTAGTACATATAAGCGCAAAGTGGATACAGCCGTTAATGTATCTCTGCTCACCCCGTAAAGAATATAGCGTGGCGATATATTATTATTTAGGATATTGAAACTTTTAGGCCGGGGATTGTGGCAATACCCTATTTTTCGGCTTCTGCTCTAAATATCGATATAATTTGATACTTATGTAAAGTAATCAAACAACCATAAACAGATCAATTAATCTTAGTTTCACGCTTGCTAGAAACCTTCGGCTTTAGCTAAAAATCTCTCGCTAAATCAGTCCCAAACCGAAGCCGTCGGTTGGATACTAACGTATCAAAACAAGAATAGGAATTAGTAATACGAATGCAGCGAGACAAAATTAAAAATAGGCGAATAGTGTTTTGTGGGGAGACGTCTCTGTGGAGAGCGGAGGTGACCCGGTGAACGGCCGGACCCGGAAGGTGACCTTACTGTTGCGTACGCGCTGGGATTTCGGGTTCAACTGCGACCGACGAATTTTGATACTTTATCGTTTGTTCAGGAAGAGTCTGCATTGTTCACACAAAATATAGTAATCGAGAGTCACTTGTAACATTTGTAATCGTTACTAAATTGCCTTTAAATCTTCGTATCTCGTTCAGAGAACGTATTTTCATTGCTTTATTTATTAAGACGAACGGTGCAGAAGACAAACATGAAATACAATAACATACATACAACGCAAGTTGTTATTATGTGCAACAAGTTTTAGCCAAAAACGTTAACAAATCCATAATTATTTGCTATTTTGTTAAAAGGCTCTCATTAATAGATGTTTGAAAGAAATAAAGTAAGATTATGCAGTAACGGAGGTACAAAACAAAGATAAGCTTCCATATTGTTATGATTTAATAATTAATATATATTTTTACCATATATCCCTTTCGTGGTGAACAATACGTTAGTGGTTGTATGCACTATACACTTATATGTCGTACCCAACATGAGCAGCAGCGCAACTGATCCCCTTTCTCAGAGTACTTACACATGACATTTTTGTTAAATGCTACGTTGGCAATTTTTGTTATAGTTTCAGAGCCATTAAGGAGACTGAAAAAGTGTTAATTATTAGGCACTTGGAATTTATAATTGGCCTCATGTTTACCTTCCACTAATTGTGATTGAGATCAAGCGTTTGTCTTTAAATCAGACAATCAGACAAATAAAAAAAAGCAGTTATAAATACATCTGTCTGCCTTATTAGCAGAAAGTATGATGATTTTTCATAGTTCGAAGCACTGCTTTTCAAGGTGAAATGCAAATTATGACAACTTTATGTGACATCTATTCTTTGGGAACGTATCCAATGCGCCGTGAAATTTAATATAAATGACAGACAAACAAACACCGGACAATAGTGCTTTAACTGCTTATTTAAAAAAAACAGTTGTACAACGTTTGTATATTTGTTCTAAATATATAACTGCACACGATTTTAATAAACTGGTGTAGTCAGGAATTAATGTTTTTTTTAAGATAATTTAAAGCATTTTTGTAGGGGCACAAGACATCCACAATGTATAGCCAATTTTTATTTGTTCTGAGCATCACAATATTAGCCTCTGCCGTATTTAAACTGTATATATTTCTATCATCGTAACCACTCTGTGTTATACTTGATTCTTAAAAAAAAGAGTTTTGCAAGTCGTCACGAATATGCCATTCTTACCAGATTTGTCATCCAGTCTCTCAATAATGGTAATCCATTTTTGAACTAACCTGTAATATCAAATGCAGTATTGACTAATCCTAACTAAACCAAGATGGATCGTCTTCAAGGTTTTATGGAGCAACCACGCTTCTTCGTAGTCCGGGCACTTTAGAACAGAGCTTGTTCGTCTGTGTTATGTGTTGAATATATGCAGATGTAATGCTCATCAATCCCGCCGGACATAACCTAAATGAGTGCACTGTGCAGCGCTATCAGTAGACTTCCGGGGGCGTGTTTACTGCACTCTGGCTAATGGCCAACTGGCCTTCTTTCCAAACTTCAGTACGGATCATTAAATGCTCACATTATAATACCGGGAGCCAATAATTCACACTGAAATGTCTTTCGATTTAAGAGAACACTTCGTATTTTGTTTCTCTCTCAAAAATAAAGCGATTAACTTATGAACTGTTAATAATAGACCCGATAAGTACTTCCGAGCTGTAGTATTGCTATAATAGTTTGCAACAACATTGACCACAGCAATAGAGTAAAAGGACGTCCTGCTGGTTTACAGAGGAGTTAGTCATTGGAACATTAATTACTATTTACACGTAAACTATCCCAATCTGGCATCTGAATGCTCTTAGCAATATTATCTACTGATATCAGACAAACGAACGTTCATGATTCCTCTATTGATTTTCAATAATTCAGAACGTATTCATTCGAAGTAAAAAATTCTTCTTCGATATTTGTGCTCAATTGTAAATTCAGTAAATATTTAATTACCGTATACAATGGACAAAATAACAACGGAAACTCCAATTTAGTCATTGAATTCTTATAATAACCACATCGTTACGTATACTTGTGTTATCAATACAATTGTAACATTAAACACAAGAAATCTGTTTCCTTTAGTTATTTTCAGTCTTGTAATCGCGTACAGCAACGCACACACGCGCAGGTTTCCGTGACACGAAAACAAAAAATGCGACGAGCGGACGAACGGAACCAGTTGGCATGGCGTTGCATCGGACATTTAACGCACTTGGCGCAACACGCCCGTCCTCAGAGCTATTTGACATTGCGCAAGGTCAGTGCTCCTAATATAAAGATGCAAAAAACTAGTGACGGCTACCAACAGCGTATGCGCAGCGCGTCTCCCGCAACGATCGTCCACGCATGCGAAGCGACCACTTTCGATTGCGCCGCATTTTAATGCTTCCATGGTACAACAGATCCCTAGATCCCTTTGTCTCGGACGGACATGCAAACATTATGGTAAATTATAATTAGGTTCGAGCTCCGTCAAAGCGATTCTTCGTAAGCAACATGACGATGATAAAGCGTGATATGAAAATGATAAACAACAGGAAAAAGTGAGACCTAATTACGTTTCATTCGTACCCGCATGAGTGTTATGACACAGTTATAGCATACCTACTTTGTAATAGCAATAATAACAGCTTTAATGTTCATTCCATTAATATGATATCAAAACGTGCAAATGTCTACGATTATAAGGTTAATATAATATGTTCTCAATATGAAAACAATCGTTCCATGTTTCAAAGTAAAACGCAAGTTTATCACTTTCTAATTTAATGCTATTTAAATACTCTAAGAAAGCCATAGGTACCTAAGTGTTCAGGTAATAATAGCAACTTGTTTAAAACATCAAAGGTAACTTGTGACGCGTAAATCGGCCATTGCTGTAATGCGGCACATACGAAATTTGGATGTTGCAAACGCGAATGTTGAGCAAGAGCGGCGGTACCGGCGCTATTGTCAGGCTCTGGCGAAACTAACATGACCTTCCTAGTCAGATTGGGCTATCCGCGCCTGATTGTATGAACATTTGTCCGGTACAATCTGTTAAACGAGTATTGTAGCTCTTACTAATTAAGTTTTACAAGGAATTGATTAAACATTATAGGTAAACTAAAATGAATAACTTGAAAAATAAATTATCGGGCTTACTAATAAGAAATTTTAACATAAAGAATTTCCAATCTAGTTAGAATTCAAAATGTTTCTCAACAATTCGATAGAAATCATCAGAGAAACAGCTGAATCTAGGTCTCAGGTAAACTTTGATACGAGCGGGTTAATTAAAACAAAGGAAACCTTGAATAAACGTTGCCTATTGCCAAATTGTGTAGATGTAGGCAGCACGGATCGTGATTTCTGCGTGCGAACATTGCGCGTGAGCTCAAAGCAGTTAGTTTTTGAATGTGATCTGGCTTTTCGAATTGCATCAGATTATGCGGGTTTGGTTGCATAGTATGTACGTACGGAAACAGCGGCCGCTGTATCTGACCGACAACTTGAAATGAACACCATTGAGACGCTAAGGAAATATAATTTTTTGATTTTTATACGACTTTTTTAATTAAAGCTTTGAAGGAAGACAGCTTAATTATTTTCAAATACGCATCTGCCTTTATTAACTTTATACACTCCTTACAGGATGTGGTAATGTTTTTAATACTTTTATGGGATAGAAAGATATCCTAATCACTTACAAAACACATCAACTGGGCAGCTAGGGTGATATTAATTATGGAAATAACAGGGGCTAGGTTAGAAAAATTGATTTAAAAACACCTTTCTATGGATAATAACAGGAAACAGATAAAATTGAAGTTCTCTTTAACTGGCGTGTAGCCGAGCGCTGACGCGGCCTGTGTGAGCCACTTAACATTCAAACCACGTAAACATAGTTTTCAATGTGACATTCGCAAATGAAATGGAAATTAAAATGATGTCTATTCTGCAGCGTTGCATCGCGATAAGGCGCGCGTGTGTGCGCCCGCGCGTCTAATGCGAGGGTGTGGGGCGGCGCGCGGGACTGTGCAGAGGTGATCGTCCCGTTTCAAGGGCACTGCAGCGCTAGCGTTCGCCTTGTATTAATAGTTGGCGACTATTTTTGCCTCTGCGACCGCCCGCGCCTGCGCCGGGGGACCGAAACGTTATTATTGACATTCGCCAACTACCAAATGGATCTTAACACCTTACGCGCGCTAGCTCACACGACACGCTCGCAAAAAACGTAACAGTTATTTTATTCATGAGTGTACTTAGGCTTGCTTAAGCATCTCTTTACGTTTATAGTTGAATATTTTTGCTACATTTTTTGAGGTTATAGTTTAAACTTTGTTTAAGAGACTACGGTACAGACAAATACAACCTAAACCTTAAATTCGATATCTAATAATCTAAGTCTTCATTGAGGAAACAATGGTTAGAATCTAAATTATTCTGATTGAAACATAGTGATAACACTAAAATATAATTTTTAATGCCTAACTTATAAGGTTAATCATTGTTTTACTAAAATATTATGTCATTATCAAGTACCAATTCTAATTATTGTTATAGTTTCCCAGTAGTAGTCAGTTATATGATTATGACTGTTCAAACTCGTTTATTTCGGAAGTCAATTCTGATAAGAATTATTTTCTCAACATTACAATATATTGATGTTTTAATATTATTGATTTTATCACTTGCGTTTTGCGTATTCCATTTTGAACGCCACATCATATGACTTTAAAACGTCTATGAATACCTATCTATCTCCTAATTTACGTTTTTTAATCTATCCTATAATTAATGTTTATTACTACATCCAACATATACATATATCCATTTTCTTATCCATATATTTGAAAGAGAAAGATATAGGTATCTGTCCATAAATTGAATTAGGTTATTGTTTTAAAAAATATACCTATGTTGTTGAATTTTGTGTAAAAATAGCATGTTAAGTTATATCATATCCCTGTAACTTAATATATGTAAATATATATCCAACCCAATTGGTTTCCAATTAGTCTCAATTCAACCAATCTTGGTTAGGCTGATATGCTGACGTCATGTCGCTAATAAATTCTCTCAAATCGCTCGCGGTTGGAGCGGAACTAAATAACTATATTATGCGATCGTTCGTCAAGTTTTGATTGTTTTTTCAATCGGTTATCCATACACTATCGCCCTCTCTTTCCCGAAAACTACTAAATGATGATGTCCTAGCCGGTTTCGGCCACGGCGACTGTTTCAACACCGGTTAAGAAATTCGAGGTCCAGTTTTCGGAAACAGTCAATTGCGCAGGAGATATTTAAGTGCATAACTGGAGGGGCTGCCAGAAAAGCACTCTCTCGTCCGAGCTCCCTCAAGCCCGATGGAAAGGAGAACGAGTACGATCGGGAGGGAACGGGATGTAGGTTTGGTCGAGTTTTCCCTTCTCTAAACATCTGGTTGAATTGCGGTGTTCAAGAGATACCTTAGTCGCCTTTTACGACACCTCAGCAAGAAGAGGGGGGTGCTATTCTATTCTGCCGGCAGCCACCACGGCTACTAAATACCACATGTCATAAACGTTGAAATAATTCCATGCAACGTTGTTGGTTAAGGAAAAGGCTCACTTGGAAAGAGAATTCGTTGATGAAAAGATGCAGTTAGAGAGGAGACTACAAGCAATTCAGGAACATAGGTAGCGCTGTGGATAGCTCACGGAACTTGCCGAGATGAGGTCCAGAAACAACACATGAACATAGGTACCTGTTTGGATATTTCACGCAACGTTGTTGGAGTGAGGCCCACAAACATTTCATCGTATAATTAAGAAATACATGGAAGGTTAATCAAGTACAAAACGCGCGAATAAAACGAATCAACATATTTTCTGTTTTCGCGAGCTCGTTCATGTCCATTTTAATGTATAATGTGATTGCTTCAGTTCTTTAGCATTTCCTGATACGAACAGGACATAGATACAGCATAATGTAATTAGTATTACGAGATCACGACGCGTCCACTCGCTACAGATTGTTGAAATTTCATATTGTTCAATTTAAGAACATTTTATGGGCACTGGCGTGCATCCCATAATATCATGAAAAGCATTACAAGGGTAAAAAAAGCTTAAAATCTGGTAATTACCAGAATAGGAGTCTCAGAATCAAAATTGGCTCAAATTTGGTCCATAACAAGATAATGTTTTTTATTATTCTTATGGGTATATTCCACTGATTATTAGCTTCAAGTTTGGTGTGTGTATATGGTTTCTTTTATTCCCTATTTATTCACAAAAATAGGTAGTTGTAGGAATAGTTCACGCAACGTCGCCGGTTAAGGAAGAGGCCGCGCGCGCCATCTGTCGCTCGAAGAGGCGATTGCGCAAGCGGCGACCCAGTTGCGCGTCGCGTCGCTGCCAAACGCCTCGACTCCTCTACAATTACATATTTCGGTGTCGCAACATCGCGGTCGCATCCGAGTTGAACGGCCCGCGACCTTGAGCGTTGCGCACGCGCCGCGGAAAGCGAAAGGATCGATCCCGGAATTCGACCAGTGATATCTGCTCAGGGGCTTTACCCCTAAATTTAGGAGTTTTTAATGCGGCTAATTGCTGGAGCTCATTGACTATATTTCGAATACCTGTTGATGGTTACCTACAGGTAAGTCCGGTCAGGTTAGTCTTACAAGACTAACGAAAGGCGGCCAAAAAAGTCAAAGTGAACTAAGTTTAAGATTTATAAACGCTACTTTGACTTTACTCACACTTTAAAAGAAGTCCGTATTTAACAATAAACTGATAATTAATTCTCAGTTACAACATTTTATAAATAACTTAAAAAAAGGCTACGGTGGCCTAATGGATTAGGAGCAGGGAAATATTAGCGTCAACGTGAACGATCCTAGGTTCAAATCGCGGCTCGTGCACCTGAATTTTCCAGATTAAATGCGGTTGTAAGCCACACATGCTCACCGATGAAGGAAAATATCGTTAGGAAACCCCGCATGGCATCTATAATAAAAAAGCATGTGTACTGGTGCTGCGAGAACGGCGGTCAGCTGCGCTACTGGTCACGTTGGGCACGACATATAGCGCAAAGTGGATACAGCCACTAATATATCTCCGCTCGCTCCGAAATGGATATAGCGTGACCAGTGACGTGCATAGTGTATTTGGATAGGGTAGGCAGAATTCACGCAATTAATTTGAATATTATGTTATGATAGTAAATATTATATTGCTTTCATAGAAAAGATAGGTGGCGTGAATAAAGAATAGATTTTTAATATAAATGGTTCCTTTTTTGTTTAACTTTAAGGAATTTAGTCAAGACTTATTTATCGTCAGGGCATGCAGTGCTTCCATGCATCTATGGAATGAACGCTACTGAGCGTGACCATGTATTAGGATTTTTCAGTGAATTATTATCTAAAGATGACAATACTGAATTTGACATTCCAGTTACGCGCGGCTACGTGACCCGTGCTTTGAGCTAATTTACGTTAAAACCGCAATCGGTCAGTGAATCACGTGTTTTGTCCCGCATAGCTTCCTGCGCGCCGTTAGTGGCGCAACTCATTAACTCGTCTCTTAGCGCGTTTCGCAACAGCTTCCGAAATACCGGAGGCGGGCGGCCTCATTGTGTCGACCCGTGTGAAAATCCGTTCGAAATCCCATAAAATCCGTATGTTAAATTCAACGAAAGATTCATATGCAGGTTGATTTAATAGAAGAGGAAAATATTCAGCATTCGATTTTAATTCCAACTGTGTAAAAATTGAGATATCTTAATCCTTTAAAACAAAGTAAATTGTAAGCAACATATTTAGGGACAGTAGCGTTCATTTCATAGATGCATGAAAGCATTGCATGCAATGACGATAAATAAGTCTGGAATAAATTGCTTAAAGGTAAACAAAAAAAGTAACCATTTATATTCATATCTATTCTATATTCACGCCGTCTATGTTTCCTATGAAAGCAATACAATATTTACTATCATAATATAATATTCAAATTAATTACACGAATTCTGGATACCCTGTCCAAATATCCTATGCTTCGTCACTGTTTAGGGACAAACAAATGAATAATAATCAATTGTTAAGTAAGTATTTTGACTCTCATAAGCCAGAATAAACTGCAAAGAGAAAACAAGTCAAAACCTGTCTACTTAAAATTACGTAATATAAACTTTATCTACTTACCAATCCATCGTGTGTCACACACTCGCTACAGTGTCCATACTTTTTACGGATTATTTATAATTTGTTCATCGTTTTTTTATGATTTGTAAGGGAATTATTATATATTACATTCTTATTTAACTACTACATCCTGATATATCTACCTCGTCTATATATCTATAATAATATGCTCAGCTACTTTTTCTTCTCGATCAATCTACTTTAATGATGCAAACGTAACAGTAGCCACTTTTTATCTGTTAGATTATCACCCGATTCTTCACCTATTGATTTAAAATGTAAATGTCTACTCAGTAATTTACTTACTGTATACTTTTCATTCATTCAAACACAATAAAATTTGCATGAAATGACCATGCAAATGTTACCAATAATTATGTATAAAATTACTGACTACAATCGTAAATAAGATTCTATAGGAACCATCAGAGTGATCTACAATTAATTAATGTAATTTATTTTCAAATATGCAACCTGTATAAAATGAAATATTATTTTTTAAATTCATAAGCCCCTTTCTCGCTGTTTTATGTGCATTGACGTAACAAATGGGTGTCAGTTGAAAATCAACGCTGGGTAAATCACTTAGTATTTACTGAGCTGACTTCCCTTTGGCGCATCATCACAACACAGGATAATTACTTTTTTTTGTTCTCTGTCTTCATTACCTTTTCCTTCTGTGTTGTATGATATATGCCAAATAAATGCTTTTTCTTTCAATGTTTATTGTTACTGTTGTAACCTGGCGGTCAACGCCGTTCTTAGACTGTACTGTACTTGTAAAAAAAATCCATACAAAATCCGGGAAAATACCGGTAAATCCGTAACTATGTGGCTATCGTGGCGACCCAATTCCCCAGCGGAATCGAAGCGCTCCACTTGTCCGGAAACTTCGCATCGTTTGCTGCGTAAAAACTGTGGGTCGCAGCGTCCAGGCGTCCTACATACACTCGGATGGTTTCCTGATTTAAAATAATCCAGCGCCCTTCACGGCCGGCGCGCACCCCTATCTGTAAATAGCGTCTACCGACTCGATCGGTTGACATCGCTCTAGTGGTGTTGTATAAACACAACCGGCTAACCGGGTCAGTGTTAGGTCGCGTGCAGCGCAAATAGACCCACTGTTGCATCTATTGTTGCCATATTTAATATTTCACCCCAAAATTGAGGGATTTTAAAGGTGATAAAGTTTTTTTTTGGAACAAGGTACTTTGGAACTTTGTAAAAGTTTTAGACTTGTTATATGAAATATAAGATATGCAAAAATTATTACGTTTATTTCGCCAAACAAAGTAATTCGGATCGTAAGCAAAAACAAATAAGTAAATATTAAAAAACACAGAAAAGAAGAAAGTACAAGAATTGAAATAAACATCGTAAAATGAACCCTCCTTCAGCTTTGGACCTCCTCCGTGCTGCTGGTCTTCTTAAAGAGAACCGATAATATTACAACTTTGATTACATTCGGAAACGTATGAAAATAGATAATATATCACTCTCAGCGTGAGCATAGATACATTAGTGGCTGTATCCATATTGGCCTTATATGTAGTGCCCAATCGGTAGCGTAGTGGGTCACCGAAATACATGATTACCCTAAAAATACTGGAATATATTTTGCAGATACCTCAAAATAATATATTTTATTACCTAATATTCAAATTGAAGGCCTACTTAATTTGTAATAATTGATTATTTACTGAATTGTACATAAAGTGTTATCATGCTAACTTTAAAGTACATTGTTTTTACTTTAGACAAGCACATGAAATAGTGTGTTTACCGCTATTTTATATCCTGTAAAATTCCCTAAATATCGAGCCACTAAAATGTCGCTTTGACATTTGAAACCCCTAAGTTAGCAACACTGACCCGTGACGCGAAATAGCCAGGTTTCGCAACGTGTTTACGGGTGCCCGCAGCGTGCCAAAGCGCAGATTCCACGGAATAGTGGTTGCAAAACTCCTAGTTTTAATATACTTCATGTCAATGTTGGCTGCTGGGCCGTAGGAATACGAGACGGTTAAATTTAGTAGACGTTTTTCGAAATAAAACACGTACGCTGGCATCAGGTATGACTCAAATGACCCTTCAGCTCGATGGAACTAGCCAGGACAGTATAAAAGAGACTTACGAACCAAAAAATATGCTCTTTATTAGAGCAATATGTAATAACAATCTGTCGCGATTTTAACAAATTATGCCGTTCCTATGACGTATTTATATCGAATTGTACAGGGTTAAATAAAAAATACATTAGAACAAGATGGTCATTAATGAGCTTACGAAAACATGGAAAATATATTATGTTACATATCAATAGTCAGTTATAATATCACCATAACCTTCATACGAAATGCACCAATTTCATGAAAATTAAAAAATCTATAAAAGTTTACGATGTACCTAAAACGAGTGCTATTTTTCATGATAATCAATCATTTAAAAGGGTCAAAATAACCGGGTCAATGCAGGTTAATCTACAACCGTGTTGCTGAAATCGAGTGACACATTCCTACAAGCTTTTAATCATCGAAACATTGGATTGCGTAAGCGTTGATACATAGACTAACAACATAGTATATGAATTAGCAGTAGGACAATGTCGTCGATCTCATGGAAAATGCCCCCATAGTCAAGAAAATGTCGCGATTTACAGGACTCACAGTCCCGATCTATATGCAAAAATAGCACCTATATGCATCTTGTGGTTTTTATCCGGTACACCTAAGCCGCGCAACCTCCGCGTGCGGTCGCGACGACCCAACGAAAATTTTCCCCAAGTAAAAAAAAAGAGCAATGCCGCGATAGCTAGGGTTGTCACAAGTAAACAGTATTTATTAAGTTCATATTTATCCATACGAGATCAACATTATCACTCTTCAAATAAATTAATTATTTGCAGGATATTCCATAACTGAGATGAACATACATACTTTATAAACTTCATTCGTTTAGGAACCCACGTAGTATGCATCATTTTATTTTTTGCGTTTAACCTTAAAGTTGAGTCTTAAGATACGAACGCGGCGGCTGTTTGCAGCTTAGGCTCTACCTTCATCCGTCTCGCCCATGACACCCCTCACGATCGCTCCAAGACGCTTTCGTCGAACCACTATATGATTTTTCGACTGTGCTAACTATGACCGCTAATGCTTAGATAAAGATTGACATCGTGCGAGAGGCGGAACGTATTGTACTATACCAAATTCTGTTTAGGCCCTTCCAAGGGTCCCTTGAATGTCGAATCAGTTAGCACCCGATGCACAGCGTTTCCACATTCGTGGCGCTATCGATTGCCTCACCAACATAATTCAACACACGCTTCATTTACGCACAGAATATTATGACGTTGAATTGTAATCTATTTTTAAATATTGGACGTTGTAATCAGACGATAATCTCATTTCCTGCTGTATCAAAGTAATTTTATACGCTTTCATAACACTGGATTATTTTAAAGACGTTTGATAATAACACTTATAAACCTAACTAATCTACCACTTTTATTGAGTAAATAAACTTTTTTTTATCCGGATTCGTCACAGTACTTCTGATGGAAAGCCCATGCCATGGTACACTCCAAAAAATAACAGCTATTAACAGTTAAGTTAAAATGTATAATATCAACGAAAAATACAGAATACAGCACAGCCGAAGCTATAAAATGGTAATACAAGCGTAATACTCAAGCGAAGAAAAAGCCAAAAATGTAAAGAATATTTTACAGTAAACGTTTCTCTTGGATGCTTCCAGAAAAGCTGTGAATAGAAAGTCCATTGTAAGCGTAAGTCGACGTAAGCAACCTTACTTAATACGACCTAACTGGACCAACAAAGGCTTGACAATTCAAATAGATAATTAAGTGAAAAAACCGTTCCGTCCTGATTGGTGCCGTTCAGGGTCGGGTTGGGCAACAGAGATGGAAATCAGGGCCTTGACCGACACGAACGCCCTTCAACCCGCCTTTTTACGGCACCGTGGCAGCAACATTACGCCTAAAAACTATTTATAATATTTCATAATTCGTTATTTATGTGTGACGGAAGGAATTTATTTAAAATTACTTATGTATTAACTAATGGCTTCCGTTAAAACTCAATTACTCTTTAAAATGTATGTCAAAGTCTTGCTTGTGTTCCTTTAACAAATCCTGCGTCACGTCACCCAATTATGGCCGCGACGCTTTTCTTGTTGAAGTTACATAATATTTAGTTGGAATTTTCAAAGGGATTTAATGGAATAAGCACTTGTATCTAAATATATATAAGATACAACATAAATACCGCGTGTTTTTCGTTCTTCGTTCATAAATAAATTTTAAAATTAAATAATAATATATCGTCTTATCGTCGATATCAGGCTTTATTCCTTTACTGAGATCGGAGATATATAACTAGTTGTATCCACTTTGCGCTTATATGTACTACCCAACGTGACCAGTAGCGCAGCTGATCGCTGCTCTCACAGCACTAGTACACATGACATTTCTATCGGATGCCATGCGGGTTTCCTCATGATCTTTTCCTTCACTGGTGGGCATGTGGGGCCTAAATCCATACGTAATCTGGAAAAACCCAGAGGTACGTGCCGGGATTCGATCCTACGAGCATTGTAAACCGGTCTATTATCCAATAGACCACTACAATCACATACATACATACATTTTAGGATTTCAATTTACTATTAGATACTAAATTTAGAGAAGCGTCGTATTTCTTGCACAAAACTCGTTTTATGTAGTCCGTGGTTGTAAAATATGTAATTTAAATATAAAAATGGTGCTTCGAACACCGGATGCGAGTATCGTAACTAGAAAATCGATATCCAGTTGAATAGAAGGCGATAACGTACGTCTGCCCATCACCAACGGTGGGTTAATAGATTCTTTGGAATCGTGTTAATATTGCGCTCGAAACTTGTTTACGCGTTCGCTTGCGAATTCTTCAAGGAACTGTTTTACTGCACGTCTTTCCTTATGAAGCATATTTACGAAATTATCTATTGCTATAATGAAATGATACTGTATGTGTGTTCATATGTATTTTCATCTATTACACTTTGAAATAGTCTCTAGAGGTGTGTTTCTACACTCCATTATTCTCTTGCGCGCTGTTATCCTAGGTGTCGGCTGAAAATCAGCGCTCGATTTCTCAGCTGGTCCCTTAGCATTTGCTGAGCTGACTTCTTTACGACGCATCATCACATTGTTGGGTTTTTGCTTTTGTGGTTTTCTATTGTGGAAACTGTGTCTCCAGCTTTATTGTCATCAATTTTGGAGGTAAGTGGCACGAGGCTCACGGCCTGCTGCGGACCGCACCGATTACGTCGGGGTCGACAGTTGTGAAGGACCAGCCACCGCTTGTGGGAGACGGGTGATTCGAAGGCAGTCCTTATTTGAAAAAGGACAAGCCACAACCACAGGCTATCACAGCCACATTTAGTCCATTTTTTTATTGAATAACACTGCAAAATAGTTGTTTAAAAATACGTCGGCTTTATGTAGTGGTTTCGGATACGACATTGAGGTCCTTAACCCGGCAAGTGTTTAAAGATATACAAATATATCATTGATGATATAAAGCATACGAACTTATAGCTATTGTATTCGAATTTACATAATTTAAATAGTACATACCATGTCCATTGAATGTGTTAATTATTATTTAATTTTGTATTAATTTATCGTTCCAGCTTGCGTTTATCACGTCAGGACATTTTTATTTTGACTCGTTATATTGACCACACCACACCTAATGGTAAGCATGGAGCAAGTCAAAAAACGACAGCAACTATTAACAGTGAAGAAAAACAATTAATACGAGTAGTCGCATTGACCATGCCGGCCTGCACAAATATCTCTTTACGCTTCGTTTAAAGGAGCCAATATCATAGGTCGCTGGGAACATTCTGGAAGACCATTCCACAGCTCAAGGACTCGGCTGCAGCAAGAGTTGGAGAACTTGTTAGTTCTGTCCAGGATATGAGTTACCGAATAGGTTTTTTTCATCATAGCCTTACGATGTATTATTATATACTAGCTGTCCCGGCAGACCTTGTTCTGCCCTATTTCTCTAAAACAAAGTCACATTGTTTTTTTTAATGTTAACAGCTTCCCCGTCAGATTTTTTTGAAAATTGTTCGAAGCAACCTAGCCTTAATGCTATATGTATAAAAATTGACAAATATTGACATTAATATTTATACGTCACTCAATAATTGTTTTGCCTTCCCGGAACCCGTCCACTAACATTTAAACTTTATGGTATGGTGTTAAAGTTCAAATTGACTTATAACAAATCTTTTGTATGAGAATATAGAAAAGTGGGGTTTTTAGACATTTCAGACATTTTTTTTAATTTTTCTCTCCGTAATAACCTTCCCCAGACTTCAACAAACACAACAAAAAAGAAATCAGCCAAATCGGTTCAGCCGTTCTCGAGTTTCGCGCTTATCAAGACATTTTGCGATTCATTTTTATATTATAGATTATATTCTTGGGATAAAGTAAAATTTTTCTGAAACGATAAATTAATATGGCAAATACAATTAACGCATTCAATGAACGCGCTATGTACTATTTAAATTATGTAAAGTCGAATACAATAGCTGCAAGTTCGTATGCTTAATGACATCAATGATATATTTGTATATCTTTAAACACTTGTCGGGTTAAGGACCTCAATGTCACGTCCAAAATCATTCCATAAAGCCACCATTTTTTTTAGACAAATATATATTAAACAAAAATAAATTAAAACAAAACTTGACAAGTCAAACGTGGCACCTTGAGACATTATAATGGGTCATCTCGTGATTTAGCATGGCTTTTTCGGACATGTTATAGGAAAATTATTCTTTTATAGATTTTTTTACTCATTCGATGACTTCACACACACGGATATAGCTTAGAACGGTCATTATATTTACGTTATATCTCTGAAAGGGTATGCAAAGATTTGTAAAGGATTAAAAAACGGCTATATGTATAGTTTTTTTTGTAACCTGGTGGAAATCATAAAAAACAGTCAGGCCACCGTCATATATAGCGCTCCGTTGTGTCGGGCTTTTACCGACTAAGCCGGGGTGTTCCGCCTACCCGTCTGCCGGGCCAAAGGAACGGCTTTAGCAGCTTCTTCAGCACCTGGCGGCGTCGGACACTTTGCAGGCCTCCTCTTTTCTGAATTTGCGAGGTTTAATGTAAAAACCCACTGCTCGCGCTCCCTATTATCTTGGAGCGCTGCGTGGGGACACACTTCCTCAAGGGTGCCACTGGGGCTGCCAAATGTGTACTAAACATAATATTCATATTAATTGCTTCCCTATATTATATTTCTTGGTTGGAAGTATGTCGCTTGATCGCTCATTTTTATGGAATACAAATTCTTAGGGCAGTTATGCATTGCTTCGGAAATTAATCCGTCAAAATACATTCTAAAGTAGTCGTGGAACCGTTTTTTTATACAGGCTCGGCATAGTGAGTACATTGCACCAGACGGAAAGTGCAGTGTAGTCCAAGTATGAGAACAACTGCCGAAGGATGAAAATCCGTTGACAGCCGCCATCGCTATGCGCTATGTATTCTATGTATTTATTGTCATACTTATTTGTTGTACGTTATAAGGTATGTTTTTGTATATTTGGTTCTAATATTTAAATAGCACCGTGACGTCCGCGCAATCGATTCCCCAGGCGCGTCGGCTGAAAATCAGCGCTGGCTGGCGCGTGCAGCGTCGCCCAGCATACGCTGAGCTGAGTGCTCTTTGAGATGGGTAGCAGCACACAGGATACATGATGTGATGTTATGTATTCTTTAATTGTTGTTTTTATATAAATATGTTTGTTGTGTGTTGTTTCCTTTGCCTCAATAAACTTTTTCTTTCTTTCTTTCTTTCTATGCCGGCCTACATATACCACGACGGAAGGTCTCTAGGTATATGAGCTACTGGATATACACAAGCTGATCACGAAACGCGACAAGCCGAAACTGGTCACTATGACGGGCTTTACACTTGTGTACTGTGGGCGAACAGCTAATGAGTGGAATTGCTTCCATAGCATATTTCCACGATCTTATGACTTAGAAGCCCTTAATAGAAGAGTGTATAGACATTTTTAGGGTGGACGCGGTCTATTGTCAAACTCATCTTCCCCTTCCACCAGGTGTGATTGAGGTCAAGCGTCCACCTGTAAATTATAAAAAAAAAACAGTTCAGGCAACCGTCCGATTTTTATATCTGAAATAGCTATAGTATTTTTTTTATGAAAAGTCGTGTATTGCGACCAATTAGAGTTTGAACTTTGTAGAATTTCCTGTCATGTTAACGTAAAGCTTTGTGGTGGTCAAGACTGCTCAAGGTGAGGTCTCTGAACAACTGGTTGGCGACTCTCGTGAAGTCGCTGGAGGGCTGTGACGCGTTCTGCCGAAATTCACCGAGATTGTGCCCAGTAGGCGCGGCAGGACTGTAGACAATTGATTTTGTTGTTGACAATTGGCCGCCACAGCTTCCGTCTATATGCTGAAGTAGTCACCTTTGGATCTTTAGCTGGTATAAGTCAGACATTCCCTGTGCAATCGAGAGGGACCGTTGAGGATTCTCACCAAGTAAAAATTATATATTTTCACGGATTCGTATATAAGGCAGTGCCAAATGCAATATCCGAACTCAGTTATGTTTTCTAGGCTCATATTTTCAAGGGTTAAATTCAGATAGAGTGCGTAACTGCCCTTAGCGAAACGGCTTTATTTTTTCTAACAATAAACTAGAATTGCTGTCAAGAGAACTCGTATTAGAATGTTTATAATTGTTCGTTTCGCGGCGCTAAGGTTATATTTCGCGTTTGTGCCCATTCTTTTTGTTTGCCTCCGACATCCACAATACGGAACATAACCTACTTCGCGGCCATCATTTTTCCTTTGTCATAACTTGTTATAAAAACTTTTAAATCTATTATTATTTGCATATTATTAAAATCAATCAATAGACAAGGTTCTCACCTCCAAACAATCAAGCCTTCATCATTCTATACATATATTTGACAATATTAAATAGTTAATTACAAATACATATATTTGACAATATTAAATAGTAATATTAAATAGTTAGACCGAATGCTCTTTGTAACCGGTGACAACACACAGGAGCATATATTAACTTTTCTTTCATTATTTGTTTTATATAATTGTATATGTTGTTCCTCTTTGTCGCAATAAATGTTTCTTTATTTCTTTTATCAATCTATATAAAAACATTTGCCCTGACTGACATATTATCATAGAGCACACTGCATTATATTCTTTTTACGACGCATACACCTACTAAGGGCAGATTTTTTGATATTCTGCCCCAAGAGCATGAAATAGTGCTGGAAGCATTTCGCATTTGAGCAAGGTCGGGCCTATAGCGCTAGTACTACATGATTGGTTTAGCTTATGAAAGCGAGGAAATCCGAATATCATTTACTATTAACTGACATGCGTCGTGCCTTCAGAATTAATGTCACTCGTTTTATAAACACATTGAGCGCAACATTAAATGACATAGTGATCTGAACACCGTAAAATTAGTCATTTACGGATAATTAAAGGAAACAATGTACAATTAATCTCTTAATTATTAAACCACATTACATTACACTAGAGATGCCACGAATATTCGGCAACTATTCGGTATTCGGCCTATTCGTCCACTTTTTTTTAATAGTACGTATTATTCGGCCGAATACCGAATACCAAATAATGTAAAAAAGACACGTTATATTACTCAAAGTTATGTATTTATTTCCAAATTACAACACTTTAGTAATTAAAATTAATCAGTGGTAACTGGTGATGGATAGAAACAAACTTTTCACCATTTTTTGGTAGCAAACGATTATGCTTTTCATCGTAAATGTTACCAGCCTCAGAAAATAACCTCTCTCACACACACACTCTCTCTCTCGCTCACACACATACTAATGAACTTATACCGTGAATATCCATATAAAAACACAAAACACCCTTGAATAACCCGAACGGAAGTGCGAGTCTCACCAGAGACAAGATATGCTTAATTGGTGAGACTTATCACCCTGTGTATATGTATAAGTATTGTGTTGAAATAAAGATTATTGTTATTATTACTAAACACGCTACTTCTAGGAATATTCGGCGGCCGAATATTCGGGGCTTCGGCCGACAGCGTTGCCGAATATTCAGTATTCGGCCAATTTACTGTTCGTGGCATCACTACATTACACGTATTACGCTTACCTACAAAACACTAATTATAATATGAAATTATTGCAATAACAGGAAGAAAAGATCTTTAGTTGTATTAACGAAACTTTTGTGCAATATTGTTGGGTATGTTACATATTTTATTTATCAGTGATGTCTGACTGAAGGTTTCGACTCCGACTATAAAAACTACATCTGATAAAACTTTTAAATCGGCGACAATTTTAGCTAAAACCTAAGGGTTCTAGCAAGCGTCACACTAAGACTAAAACCTTAAATAAATTCTGTTCAAGATTGCCTAAAAGTAAATAATGTAATAATTTTCAAAATTTAAGGGTTATATTTATATATAAAAACAACATACCGTGAGGTGAAAAGCAATTTGCTTTAAGTGACATTTTTTGACGATATTCTGTAATACACATTTTCGGAATCAGCGTTTATCACCCATTAGGAAAGTATTTCTAAATCACCAAAAAATGTCGCTTAAGCCAAATAGCCTTTCACCCCTCGATATAGAAATTACCTCACAACTTGTCCAAAGGGAAAGACGGATCCACAACCGAAGCTTCACTGAGACATTATTCATCAGTATAATTAAAACCGTCATCTTGAAGAACATGCATCACAAACAAAAAAAAAATCAGAATTTAAAAAGATAATATCTTTATCAACGCTTGCGAATAACGTAACTTACAGATTCAAATTCTATTAATAAAAAGTATAAAAGTGTAGATAGCAATATTAGAGTGATTGATCCAAAATGGCGTCCAGTAGTCAGGAAGTGTAGGAATTTGCAAGACGCATTAGAGGGCGGGGGGAGGTTGGGGTAGGCGGAAGGCGGCAGCGGGGCGCGGGACGCAGTGACCTTCGCGCGTTGATGCAATGTCGCCGTGTCATTGACCACGCTGTGCCGCGCGCAAACAGTTGCAGCCGCCTCCCTCCGCGCACTGGCCCCCCCGCCGGCCCCGCGACCGTCAATCGCCCCCTCCTCCCCCTACCAGTGAGCGGGCTGCAAAGTTTTGCCGGTTTTACGATGTTCACTCGTTTGCATTTAGAAAACCAGACATGCTTTCAAACGAGGAACTATACTTATTGTAAATGAAAAAGAAAGTAATTAAAAACCCTTCTAGCGTTATAAAAATGCTAATCCACAGACAATAATTGTTTTTTATCTGTGTAAAATAAACTCAATTCAATTGATATAAATTACTAGCTGTGGTGGGCTGTCTTTGCCTAGGTAAACATAATTTACACGTTTGGGGATGATTTTCAAAAACGTCCAAACAAGTATTTTTCATTTGCAACTAAAAGGCTAAATATCAATTTTCTTACAGTTTTCTTCAACATTGATATATTTCCAAACAAATTTTCAACCACTATCCCATCTCCCTTAGGGAAGGAATATAAAAAAATCCGCCCTTCGTAGGTACTTACGTCATAGAAAGAACCCAATGTCCCAATTTCATGTTTCTAACTTCAGTAGTAAAGGCTCATAAGGGTATATCATTCAGAACAAGTCTTCTTCTATATATAGATTTCTCTACAATTCCAATATTGTAACTCGTTCTCAGCTGTACAGATAACTTTTAAGTATTTGATATTACGTGAATAATTTAAGTAGTTTCGTATTAGTCACAAAACAATTACTATCAAGTGTCATTAAAATTCTATTTAATTTGGGTTAACTCAGCAGCGAGCAAAAGACGAATTTTTATAAAGCCAGTTTTGTTTCCTCAATGTGACACTATACGATACGTTGACATCGCTAGATCATGACCCTTTTTGCAATGAATTAACACAGCATTAATTATATTCAACACGAAAATCAATAAAACCTATTGTTGTTGTAAAAATTTACCTGCAATAATAATTCCAAGAATATTTTTGTATTTTTTAAAATAAATAATTATTTGAAAAATTTCACACTGGCTTGAGAAACATATAGTGATATCAAAATACGTGTTAAACTTGTTCTTAGCAAATCTTGATATCTACATAAAATTAATAAGTATTGGTGACTTGGTCACTGTTTGCATGCGTACTAATCTATGGTAAGCTGAGATAGATAAAATACAGATAAGATGACTTATCTCTAAGATTATACTATTAATAATCTTATGATTTATCTATACAGCAATCACAAACATGCTTTCATATAGTATATGTAGCGTGAAATTATTCTAAAAGCTAGATACTGTATCTTTGACACTAATAAAAGATAAACTACTCAATTTCTGTTCAGATTTATCAACGCCATATAAAATTAAGTAATATAGTATAATGTGTTTTTACACTACTAATGTTTTCTCAACTATTTTTCACTGATATTATATCAAAAATAATTTAGTACAAAATAAATTGCATTATAAAATGATAAAAACAATATGTGAAACGGAACGCACCCTTACATTATGTCAATATTATAAACAAAATTGTTTTTACAGTTGCATATGTTTATGTAAGCGCGGGGTGTACGAACTCACCAGATCACCTTCGGCGGTGCGTCCCAAACTACAGGTTGAGGTCATATCGGCAATAATAGTTATCGATAATACAACAAACAAGATGAACGATGACTTTTGTGCGACAAAATGGCTTCAGTTCGTTTGCGCGGCAAACTCGATAATGTCAAAAGTACGAACCGGCAGCCATTGTGAAATCTTCACAATTCTTGTCTATGGTCGTGGAAGTCTATTAAAATTTATCGTTAGGTTATAGATAAATCATTTGAAACGGTGAAATTATTTTATGTTAAAGCAATTGATGTTAGAAAGCGCTTTTAGTGATAATCTGTTAATTCGAGTTAGAGACAAAAGGGTAAACATTGCACTTGCTTTCCGTTATTTCTTGACAACATTTTGTTGCTGCATGATCAGCTATTTTTTATCATTTTAACCTGACTCAGAAAAAATATTACGCTTTAAGTTTGTAGATACTGGCACACTTAAAATACTTACTGAGATTGTTATATGACAGGAGAATAACTTCCTAGTATAGGAAACAGCTAGGCGCTCGTTTTTCGTTTACTGCTAATACTTTAAATATCTTCTGGTGATGTAAACATTCCTGTAATCATAGAATTATCAACAATCATTGCAAGTATGCTCATTTCCAATATGATATAGATGAATTACTCAGAACAAATTCAGAAAATGAAAATTAATTTCAAAATGAGATAAAAAATTACCTCTTACATAAAATGAAAAATGTATAAATGTATGTGTGTATATAAAATTTTGTAAAACTGTCTCGGGAAATCTAGGTTTGCTAAAACAAAAATTACCATTTCGAATATACTGAATAAAATATCGATTAATAACGATCTTTACGAAGAAAAGCAGCCTGCGTTTGTGAAATTAAACTCGAAGCTTCTGTGAGGCGTAGATGCCACGTGAGCGTTCATACAACTGGAACCTTACCCAACTTTACTTATACACGAAGCCCGACCTTACACAATATAGCAGAAGCATTACCCGGCCTAAATAAACAGTACAGAGACATGCAGTGTCGTATGCAGGCCGCGATAGCCGCATCCGGCCGTCTGTCCGATAACGTATCTCGGAGGCTATCGAAATGTGTTTTTTAAACATCTCCTATATTCCTGGTAATTTTTTTCTACTTATAAGCACGTTGTGCACAGTGATAATAACGTATTGATGTTTTGTTCTGACAATCTGTTGACCGAGAACGATAAAAATATTCACGTGTTCCCCGATATATAACCACGTGTGGGTATAACAAGACAGTGTTTAAAAATTGTTTTTGAAAAGTCCGTCATAGTGACCAGTTTCGGCTTGTCGCGTTTCGGGATCAGCTTGTGTATATCCAGTAGCTCATATACCTAGAGACCTTCAGTCGTGGTATATGTGGGCCGACATGACGATGGAGACTATCAATGGATTTTCATCCTTTGATAGTGGCTTTCGTTTTTGGACTACACTGTACTTACCATCAGGTACTCTGTAGTCACTATGTCGAGCCAGTGTAAATAAAAATTAATGGATATTTTCTTATCTAACTTCACTTTTTCTGTTGATACAAACTATCTCTATCACCTTCTCATGAAATAATCCATGGACTCTTGCCAATATCGAGTATTATTAAGGTTGTGTTCCATCATTGTCTTCAATGGGGTCTAAACTTTAATGCTTATGAGGCAAACGAGCTCTATTGTCACCTCTCATGTAAGGGTATCCAAATTTGATTACTATAACTTTGTGGGTGTAAAATAACAAAAGGATTTATAAGTAAACGGCTTTCGCTTCCTCGTTCCTCATAAAAATAAACAAGTCAGTCAGACGCAACTGTGGGCGTAAGAGACAAAAATGTATGAAAGATAAACAGGAACTTCCCATTTAGATAAATAACGCGTGGCACTAGCGCTGGCTCGTGATCTTATACCCGAATTTCAAATTAATAGTTGCTTAAAAAGAAACAGTCATAACTCTTTCAAATACATCAAAAAAGTTTCATTGTCTATGGTTTCTTTTACGAAACAATAGAATTCAGAATAATTAGTAATTTAATTTGTCATAGATCCCTTTTTTTCCTACTAGAATCTGTTTAAGAATAATCTATTATACAGCCTACGACAGTTCTGCTGTTACACTTATTTATGACAGTAGTCACTTTCCGTCAGGTGAACTGTTAGCCTTTTTAATATCGTTTGATATAAAAATGTTCTAGAATAATTACAACTACCACATAATTTATTTTCATTGTGAAAGATCTGTCATTATATTTCAATAGACAATGGTATAAAATTGTACTTTTATCCTCATTATCTTTGCCTAACATTGTCATAGAATAACTAAGTTTTAGAATTCTATTTATATGAGAACAAACGAACAATTAAAATAAATACATCATTATTTATGTAACACGTTTGTTTTACGACATAGAGTGCTCTTCTGTATTTTATATCCTTGTCTTACACTTGGAAACTGAGCGAGACAAACTATTCCAAGGTGACTCAGATAACTGAAATACCATTTTAAAAACGCGGAAGTTTGCAAATATGAATTTACAAATCCGTTGCTAATCGTCAGCAAACAGGGAAAATTGCGAGAATAACCTAAGTGAGTGTGAACAACACTGCTCTCATACAACTGTACAAATTAAATATGCATATTCAATTTGTTTGGTTAACCTGTGTGACCAATGGGTTAAGAACATTGTTTTCAAAGTTAATGCAACGGAACACTTCGGTATAAGTTTTATTATAAATGTTGAGTTTTACGTAAATCGAATTTATAAATAATTAAAAAAAACCTTGCTGTTTTTATTTACGATATAATAATACCTAATGTTTTTATTCTTGTGGCTCAGATAGGATTACATAGCCTATGTTATGGTCTAAGATATAAATAATGTTAACTGAAAATACTATCACGGTATTTCCCTTTCGAGGTAAGAAAATATACATTAATAGCTTTTTAAACTAAGACATAACTTGCGTCATTTACACAAACAAGTCTTAGGGTCAGAGAGGTTCGCCCAGGCCGAACGCGACATTCCCCAATGTCAACACCCGGGCTGTAGACTTCAGGGAGTCGGTGCACAGTGTCCGGCATGACGCCTTATAAAAAGGTTTTGGAAGAGTGGACTCTTTAAGCGCACCCCTCCCAGAGTGGTAGCCTCAACAAGGCTTTTCGCTCCCTGGGCGGCTAGATGAATTTTGTTTCTCAGGCCTGGGTGGAACAATTACAGGGACACCCATAGTTTTTTAGTCAGTAGGAGTTTGACACACCGGGGTCGCTGCCCTCACAGCGGCTCGATGTGAGGGCAGATGCCTATACAAGATTTTAACCTGGATTACCAAAAAAAAAAATCTTTTTAAAACTGATATTTACGCTTTCTTATTATACCAATCATCATTAGATGCTGATAACTCATTTGTTAAATAAAAAATATAATAAATGATAATTGAAAACGAAACAATCCGCAATTACCGTTGATATGCAAAAAAAAAAAAACGTTGAATTGCTGCGCCATTCAAAATGTTTAGTTTAATATCTTAAGCGAATTTAAATTTCATTTCTTTTCTAATTTATAGCGTCATTATATGTTTTTTATTGTCTAATGTATTTGCTCTAAAACACCAATGGTACATTTATTGTAAAGTAAAATTAAAAAGAAAAATACAAATATTACTAAAAGAAAATTAATAATTAATACACACTAAAAAATACTAATTTCTACGCCGTCGCGCCTACAATTCAACTGTAATCGTAATAATTTCTAGTTCCTCCCTTTTCTTTCTATGTACACGACACACCACAAGAATAATGTAACATCTTGTATAGTTTTCAAGTATAGGTACGGTGGTAAGGTGGCGGTATGAACGTCAGTAATACAGTTGAGCAAACATTCTGTTCGTACGTTGAAGCAGACGAAGGCTGTTTCGCAACGGCACCTGTGTGTTCATTCCTTTAACCTTATAATGTCGATAATGAACTCGAAGCGCTCGTTTATTATATCTTCATGACTCCACTACCATAGTACAGTCAGAAGCATCGTTAATGCTCACTTATATTATTAGCAAGTATCTTCTCTCTATCAAGTGTATTTGTGGAATCCATGGTAAGGGGTTCGGGCATGTAACCATGCACGCTTGTCGAATGCGGGTTGGCTGGTGTGCGCTATGTACTGTGATGTGTGTATGTATGTTTTTTTTTTTACACTGGCTCGACGTAGTGACTACAGAGTACCTGATGGTAAGTACAGTGTAGTCCAAAAAGGATGAAAATCCATTGATAGTCTACATCGTCATGTCGGCCCACATATACCACGACCGAAGGTCTCTAGGTATATGAGCTACTGGATATACACAAGCTGATCCCGCGATAAGCCGAAACTGGTCACTATGACGGGCTTTACACCCATGTACTGTGGTCGAGATCCAGACGGGCACCGAGGCCCTACCACCTCGCTGCTGCTCGTTTAGCACCACCCAGGAGTCACGTGTAGGGAAACTAGGGTAAAGCTTACGGAAGCGAGTAGCTTCGACTCCCGTGTAGTAAACCTCATAGCTAAATCTCGTGTGGAGTATTGCTCTCACCTCTGGGTCGGTTCTCCTGCCTTACTCCATGCAACGCCGTGTTATTGTTATTATCAACAAGCCAAAGCTTCAATACAATTTAGGACCCCTAATTCGCGTACGTGTTTGTACAATTTAGAGTACTCTGAAGAACCTTGTACTTCCAGCGCCATTTTAAAGGTGCACTATTCGCCGTTGATAATTGGTGTACCCACACTCTAGAAGATTCTTGTCGCGCACAATGGAGGTGTGAAATGGCCTTTTTTAGAGAGCAGTCAGCATCCTTGATCGGCAAGGCAATATCAATGCTCTTCGTGTTGCAGTTATCTATGGTGGCGATGAGAATCACTTACCATCAAGTGGTCCGTCAATAAAGGCCCTCAGCTTCCCTTTTTGATAGACAAACAGCGATGGCGTGGCGTGGCCTCGTATCACAGGCACCCTCTAGTCGCGCACCGAGCAGTTACGTAAGCCGAATCGCTGACCTTACTTAACTCGGCGCTTGTTCAACGCACGCGCATTCACTTCCATACTCACGTTTCAACTTATCTGCTCGCTTTATTTCCATGTCAGGCATGCCTCTTGCCCTAGCAACGGCTCAGGCAGCGATTGTATACGTTTTGTAACATTTCTTCAGGGAGATATTTAATTGCACATCAATAATTACTAGTGTTAAAGCGACGCTTCGGTTTCGGCAGTTCGATCAATGTAGACCAAGGTTTTGGCCGAAAAGCCGAAGGTTTTAGCAAGTGTCAAAATTTAAAGAAATGTTATTTCGAAATATTATTGTTTTTGATAAGTTGCAAGGTCATTTTAATGATTAATCTTTAATCAGGTGTCATAGTGGCTAGACGCATTACAGATTTGTACGTCCAGTTTTTCATATCCCTAGACACCTTCTGCCGTAGTATATGCAGACCAGACTGACTACGGCGACTTTTAATGAAATCGCCCTTCTGGTCCATCGCTGTCATTCTTGAACTGTACATCAGTCGTGATGTAGTCACTATGTCGAGCCAGTGTAAAAAAGATTCATATACTACTAATTAAACTTCTGTAATTTTTTTTTGTACCTATGTTATAGCTTTCTATCATAAAATTTATTTTATTCACAATCTATTACTTATCCTATCTGATATATCATTGTTGAGACTAAACTACTCAAGGTAGAAACTTGTATTTACATTGGATATACGGATTCTTTGACATTCCATCTTGTATGTCGTGCCCAACGTGACCAGTGGCGCAGCTGATCGCCGTCCTCACAGCACTAGTACAATTGACATTTATATTAGATGCCACGCGGGTTACCTCGCGATGTTTTTCCTTACCGATGAATATGCGGTTCCTAGATCCGCACGTAATATTAAAAAACTCAGAGGTGTGTGTTGGCATGCGAACCTGCAAGCATTCGCGTGGCCACAAGGCTAACACAGCCCCTAAAAAAAAGCGTAAAATTATTATTTATATCTTTTGCTCACCACAAATTGGGCCGTTTCATACAGAAACATCAGATACCCTTTGAGACTATCGCTAAAATTGCATAATATAAATATAATTTTTTTGAGGCGTCTTATCTTATTGACATTCGAAGCAAGATACAAGTGTCACCTTGATAATGAAATGCATGCAAATGTACCCGTTATCAGAGTGCGACGAATTTATGTAATTCCTTGTTGGTGTTTATTAGCTCTGTCGCTCAGAAATAATACATTTCTATCTATTTAAACTATAATTTGTATATAACCACCTTAATATTTAAATTAAGTCGTGGTGGCTGCCGGCAAAATAGAATAGCACCCCCCTCTTCTTGCTGAGGTGTCGTAAAAGGCGACTAAGGCATCTCTTGAACACCGCAATTCAACCAGGTGTTCAGAGAAGGAAAACTGGACCAAACCTGCATCCCGCTCCCTCCCGATCGTACTGGTTCTCCTTTCCATCGGGCCTGAGGGAGCTCGGACGAGAGAGTGCTTTTCTGGCAGCGCGTCCAGTTATGCACTGAAATATCTCCTGCGCAATTGACTGTTTCCGAAAACTGGACCTCGAATTTCTTAACCGGTGTTGAAACAGTCGCCGTGGTCGAAACCGGCTAGGACATCATCATCATCATTTAAATTAAACTTTAGAATATCGCGAGGAAAACCACATGGCATCTAATAGAAACTTCATGTGAACTAGTGCCGTGAGAACGGCGATCAGCTGCGCTACTGGCCACTTTGAGGACGAAATATAAGTGCAAAGTGAAATAAAGTACGAATATAAATTTCTCTTGTCAGATTTTGTAAATCATTAGTCTTTAATTAAGTTCTCTATCTATGGCGTTGATTGGGCGGAAATACGATAGGATTTATTGCAGCGCGGGTTTTCAATATACATTTTCAGTGCGCTCTCGGGCCCCACAATCAGGCACTTTTCAAAATTGATTCGGGCCGCATATTTGACATAGCTGCCTTAAACCTAAATAGTAAAAGTCGATCTATGCATGAAGGTGATATATAGAGAGTGATTTCATAGACGTGGAACATATTTTAGGATACAATAATTTATACCTTTTTACAACAAAAATTGATGAACAAATGAGAATTGATCCGCAAATAGTGTGGATACAGTAGCGCGCGTGGCGCACGATTGATTGGTAAGTAGATAAAATTATTTTCACGTAATTTCAGGTAAACAGGCATTGATTCGTTTTCTCTTCGCTTTTTATCCTGGTTTAGGACAGACAAAATACCTACTTTATAATTAATTGTTAATCATTCATTCATGTGTATAATTGCCCCTAAATATGTTGACTATAATTTACTTTGTTTTGATGGAAATATTAAGATACCCTAACATATATATACGTGTAGATAATATTTTATATCTTCAATCTCGTCAATAATAACAAATATCTCGGTCGTATTTCCTTGTATATTTGTATGCGGTGTCTATCACTGAATAGTTTTCCGGGTTCGACCACCGCTATTTTTCTATCTACATTTATTTATAACTGTTGTTTACATTACTATTTATTCAGGAAGTAGATATTTCCTAGTAAATACTATGAGACAACAAAATAATATGAATCATACTTATTTTTCGACGAGACAAAATGCTGTTGGGGAGGATAGGCCTTTATAGCATCACCGAGCGAGAAGGGTCAGCAGTTACGGTGCTCAGCCAGCGAGTCATGGTGTGAGAGGCAACGCAAGGGCATCCCTGTGGGTATGAGCCTCAACTTGGCCGGAGAACCAGTGAAAATAACTAAAGTGATCTACTAGCGATCAAAAATAGAGAATAACAAATCAATAGTCGCTACGACCGTGCCGGTCTGCACAAATATCTCTTCATACTCCGATTAAAGGAGCTGATATTAAGGACGATGGAAATACGCTTGTCGGAAGAGCATTCCACAGCTCAACGCCTTGATAAGAGTTAGAGACCTTCCTATGGGGCCCTTCAAGGAAACCAGCGCTGCAGACTTCCCCTGTGGCATTTAGCTGACGGCGGGACCATTGCGCCATATTTATTTAAATTGTTAGTTACCTTGTGGCGAAATAAATGTATTTTATTTAATTTCCTTAGTCTTGACCGGGATATGAGTTACCATATAGCCGTGGCGCTGTGAACCTCCGCGCCAGGTTGATTCCAAAAATATAAAAAAGTGATACTTTAATATTTTCATTAAATCAAGTGAATTATAGTCCACATAGTTCCATAATATTTATGGACAATCACACGCATTATTAAATTAATAACAATTAATTATTAAGAAGATATTTTACCTGTCCTAAGCCTGTACGAAGAAAAACCGAATCAACACCTATTTACCTAAAATTACGTGAAAGGAATTTTATTTACTTACCAATCACTTGTGTGCCACACACCTACGGTGTCTGCATTGGTTTCTTTAGATCAATTCTCATTTGTTCGTCAATGTTTCTTTATGATTCATTAACGAATATTATTATTTACATTTTTATTAGTTGCAAGAAGTTAAAAATTATATTAACCTGAGATATCTTTCTACTTTATAAAATCACTCTGTATACTCCGTGGTTTATTAAAGAAGATCCAATTTTGTGAGCAAAAATATAAGTTTCAGCGTCACGTCTCTCGCACTGTGAAGTTGTAAATGCCCTTCGCGTTCAATATTCTATCTAATAGTTTTAGTCAGAATAGGGACACGGGTTTGTACGTGAGTGTCTGTGCAGCTGAAGGTCAACCAGTAGCGTCATTTCCTGGTCATTGGCTGTGCATCCGCGGCTTGCATCGGCGCATCGCGATCTCGGCTCCGTCTCGGGCCGGTCGCTTTCCGGCCGCGCAGGAACAAGCTCCCATTGTTGACACAGTAGGATGTCCATTTGAATAAAAATGTCATCCACAGCGCATACTTAAACATGCTTATTCCTACTTTATTTTCACTAAAAATAGTTGTAACGTAGTGCCTAGAACAGTCATGTCAAACTAAATTCAGTGTTGAGGCAAAATCATAATGATTGTACTCTAGGATGGTAGCAAAAGGTAATCTTAAAGAAGACGAACCACTGAAAACCTTAACGAATTATTATAGGATAAGTAAATTTATTAAAGTTCCAATAAAGAAGACATAAAAAAAAAGAAACATGAAATATTTGCTTGATACTCAACGTCTTGTCTTTAAGGCGCTAGGCCACTCTAGGTTTTGTATAATTTAAATCGGTTCCTTAGCACCTCAAAAATGACATCCCAAAGTATAATACTTTGCTGGGAAAAATCTCCATTGGAGATGGAGATTCTCCAAGTTCTTTGTTGTTTAAAGTAAAGTAACAAGAGTGCCACGCAGGGAGCGAGCCTCCTATGACCGGGACGAAATACGATATTTCAGGATATCACTAGTTACTCTAGTAGACATCAGTACGACTGATGTAGAAGCCATCGGTTTCAGTGAGTCTCGTACAGTAAAACATTCGAAGGTATTGCAAAATTATTCAATGACTTTCTATAACATATCTTCAAACATGTTTAACTCAAAACTACACATTTCAAGTTGGCCGCACTCATAATTCAAACGATTCCCAGTGAATTTAGAAAGTGATCTTTGAAAATATATAAGTACGTAGGATTTTTTATACGGTGTAGTCTTTTTATTTACAATTTTCCAACGGGTTTTCTGTAAATTTCGCTAGTGTAACTTTAGAAAAGCGTCAAAATCAGATATATCAGAAAAATCCTACGTACTTCTCTAGGTGTTATTATGTTCAATAAAAAAAATAGTGACCGACCATAATTCAAAATTAACGAGAGATTTTAATACAGCCGTAGACTCCTCCAAAATAGAGAGGTCACTGAAATAAAATATGTAAGCTTTCGAAATATAATGTCGACATATTATGGCGATACAATTTTCGACTTTTCTACAAACATTTCTCAATCGTACATATGTGACTTTGTCTAACTCCCGGTAACACAGGCTGTGGTCACGAGCTGACTGGAGCGCCGCGGGCTGTAGTCGGGGGCGAAAAATTACTTCCGCTACCCGCTTTAATTATTTATTCAGAAAACACAGTTTGGTATCGGTATATTATTATTTTATATTTTTTTTATTTGTTCTTTATTAGGGGCTTTTAACTTAGTCATATCAGCCCCATCGTAGCCTAATATATAGAAATAAAACCTGTCATACATCACCTTTCATAAAGTTTCCATAGCCATTCGGCAATTGCTTTAGTGGGCACCGCCAAAATGCTATGGAACATACCAACATCCAATCTATTTAATTTTAATTCACACATAACATCCTTCCTTACATTAGCGTTCTGGACACACTCAATCAGGACATGAGCGGTATATTATAGTGAGCTGACGTCGGAACTAGAATCCTGGGTGCCAGATTTATTCATGTCACAAAATATATTACAAGCAGTTTATATCCGCTCCGTAACTCCAGCCTTAACCTTTAATTACTAATTATATACAAAAATGCTTTGAAAATTGACTATATTTTTGGCAATAATTACCGAGAGTCATCACTTCTCCAATTACTCAACTAACGCAAAAATATCTATTACAATAAATAGAACAAAGCTAGACTATACTATATGGCTAGATTACACGGCCAATAAATTCAAAATAAGTAATTCTGGGTTTTAAACGTAGTTTAAATATTGCAAAAAAATACTTCCGCGTACAAACGAGATAAGGTATTCACGTAATAATTCAGTTGCGTTGAGGAAATGTTGAAGCGTAATCTAGCAAGGGTCTTATCATTTGCGAATATGTACGATAACGTATGTTTTGCACACTGATAACGCGTCCTAGGTGTTTGCAACACGGCACCGGTTTTGTGATGTTTTTGATTAAATCTACACGGTCTTAGATTCGATTCTGCGCAGATATAATACGTAACAGGGAAAGATTAGAAGAAACAATATTGTTTATAACTTGCGTAATTCTGCGTAGTTATTTAATAAACACTTGTTTCGGTTGTGATATACTGTCGTTATTGTAACTGGTGTGTAGCTAACATGTAAAAGGGAAGCCGGTTAAGTTGAAAATTTATTCTGTAACGTGGTATAGGTTCCTATGCAAGTGCATTCGTAAGTGTATATTTCATATCAAAACGGCTGAGCCGTTTTTGATGAGATTTCGCATAGAAGTAGACCTAGGCCTTGGAGACAGACATAAGCTATCATTCGATAGGAAAATAAAGCTTGAAGGGGTTGATACAGGGGATGAAATATGGGATAGTTCATGCTAGGGATACAAATATATTTTTTTATGTAATGTAAAGAGTGGAGTAGAGAGAGGTGAGGAGGGCGAGAGAGGGGTAGGAGAGGGGAAGATCTATTACCTAAATGTAAATTGTTGGCCAAAATAAAATATAACGAATCTAAACTATATATTTAGCTGTACCAAATTCTTTTTTTGACGCTAATCAACAAACCAATAAAATGAAGCTTATGTTTATAATCGCAAAGTATCAAGGACAGTTAACGCGTCGATGCGCTCTGTATCACAAGAGGTTTGTGGGGCAAGTGGGCAACCCATTTACTAAGAGGAACGATCGGCCGCAACTTGCAACCGGTTGCATTCCCCTCCCTACCTCGCTCCGTGTCTAAACTGTGCCCATACGCAGGACTAGTGATGGGCGGATACGAATCTAAAAAGCTATCGACAAAAAACCAAAGTTCAAGTAGTGGAACAAATTTTAAGGTGCTAGTTGTGATTGCTCGAACTAATTTGTGACCACAACACACAAGTGCAAAGACTGTCATAGCGACACGCTTCGGCCTGTCGCTTTCCTGGATCAGCTTCTGTACTTATAGTTGTTAATCGTGCTATAGGTGCGCCGACATTGTGGCGTTGACTCTCAATTAATTTCCATCCATTAATAATCGCTGTCGGTCTTGTATAATATGTCAATCCAGTTTAAAAAAAACAGTCACTGGTTTATGAAGCCACAGTTTTACGGTGATCTTTATTCTTGCTAGAGTCAAGAAGTTCTCTTATACATTTGGTATTTAATTAAATTATGGAACGTTCTATCGACGAGAGCGTTCCATCGTCCTACGATATGGAATTTCATAAACGAAATGTAAAGGGATATTTGCGTAGCTCGGCATGATCGCGGCGATTTTCAACTTTAATGTATCACTTAATTGCTTAATTAATTTGGCTTTCGTATTTCATTATGCTTTTATATATACAAATTCAAATCAAATTACATAATACGTTGTTACGTACATTAAATTAATATAGCAAGTACAGCAAGTAATTTATTGCTTTGTAGATACAAAAATATATACTATTTGAATAACAAAATTAAAAATCAACATAAGTTTTACTCTTTTATCATATATTAGATTGTAAATTAATCCTTACCAGAAACAGAAAAAAATTCAAAGAAGTCTAACAATATTCAACAGATATTTTCATTTGAATTAATTATTTTGACGAAAATCTTTATTCGAATAATTGTATCGTTAATTTTTTCGATAACAGCGCGTCCTTTAGCAGGATCACTCTGAAACTGCCCTGCAATACAAAAACTACCCAATATCCTGCTCATAAGGTTAAATTTTGATTTGTAGGGAATATTCTCGTCTTGGCAAATGCAACCTTGATCTTGTACAACCAGTAGGCGGTCAACGCTTGCTAAAAATAGCTTAGGAAATGCTACTTTTTGCCTGACTCGCTTCCCAGGATACAGGGTTTTAGTCCTTAACCATTCCAGGCGAGTTGCAACGTTTTAACTGTCTTTTTTTGTATTGCCTGTATTGTGGTACGTAATTTTAAATAGCTTAGCCCAAAATAATCTCCGACTCATCGACTACATCAAGTTAGCATTAATTATTATTGTAACAAATGTGAGAACATTGCCTTACTTAGCATTTTTTATCGTTTGTATCATGGCGAGTGTTCTGAAGAGTTGTATTCTCATTACACCCCTCCCCTAATTCCACTTCTCCCTTTCATAGAAGAACCACGCGTGTTGGATTGCGGAGTCACAGTTTTACAGTGATTTCTATTTCTGCTAGAACTGAGAAGTTTTCTAACTCTAATAAAATATAGAAATGGTGAATTTTAATTTCACTATGTAAAGATATTTAGCCACAATTTATATACCTAACTAACTATTGTCACCCGGTGTTGCCCAGTAGAAATTTCTTATTTTATTCTTTTTTATTTCTCACAAAAAAAAGACTAAACACAATATTTTTTATTTCAAATTGACGAATTTCCAAACATAATTTTAACAACTATTTCACCTGCTTAAAGACGGCATATAAAATAATCTGCCCTTAATAGGTGCCTACGTCATAAAAAAAGACAGCTAATGTCCAATTTTAGTAGCTTAGTCTCTGTGATGATCAGTATTTATGTATACATGTATATATAGATTGCGGGGAAGTTTCAATATGAAGCAATATTATTTTTCCTCTGGTATTACCCATAATTTATTTCCCATAATCATATAAATAAAATTAATATACAATGTTTCCTGTACTTCAAGTGATAGATAAAGCCTCGAAAGTATGAACTCTGTCGCTTTCGAGTGATATCAACGCGAATTATATTAGATATCGCATGATCGAGTTGATATAACCCCTCTCCATCATTACTTAAAGCAAAGATACGCATAATAGGACTGAATGTAAGAAATAACATTGTGTTTCCTGAACGAATTCATTTTTGCTTCCGAAGGAATTTTGAAAAAGTTAGAGGCATTTTGTTTATTAAGGATTTTGACTGAATTAAACCGAAATGGGGTAAGCAGAGTGACTGTATCGGAACGTCTCTTTATTATTGCAAACCTCTTTCCTTCCCTAACATTCATTAATCCCTTCACCACGAACTCTCCTCGATTCCGCGTACTTTTGACATTACACTCACTCAGAACTGTCTTTATTAGTTCTGTGTATGTAATTCTCGCTCGGCCTCGGCTCTTCCACTCACATTCATATTGTATATGTTAAAAACTGAATAATTAATAAAGAAGATACACAAGCCAGCAAAATTTCTATATAGATATTGGATATGAATAAGCTGCCAGAACTAATCAAAACTTCCAAACCAAACCAGCGAAAGAGAGAAGAAGGTTGCCGATAGAGATGGAAAGAAAAATTCTCCCGTATAAACCCTACGCACCGCCAGACAGTGAGGTTTTGAAGGGAGTGGCTCTTTACTCTCATTCTTCCAAAGGCGCCTGTAGAAGGCTCTTCGCTCACCGGGTCGTTGTAAGAATACCAACAAGCAGTGAGTAGAGAAATACCCTAAGGCTCACCCATAGGACCCGATGCGTTACTTAATAAAGAAGGCCAGCGAAATTTAAATAATTGAATTTGACTTCTTATACAGGGAAACAAACTGTGTAGGTATAATTAATTAACACGCGACGTTAAAATGTATATTTAAAGATGAAACTACAACGTTATGGAAAATTTTAGAACATATTACTATTCAAAACGACATTAGCAAAGTCATTGCAATGAAAATTTGTACATTTCCGTAGTTCGAAGACGCAGGTAAGCTGTTCTATATTTACGTAATGATAATAGACAATTTTAATTAAATACTAAAATAGCATATAAATATGTGTTTTGCACTATGCGACATGCTATAAGATATATAGAATTAACAACAATGTCGGTCTATAAGCGATGAAGCATTACGTGTCGAAAGAACCCGATTGCGTCGGATTAACAATGTTTACGGAACAATGCTTAGCGAAAACTTGGCCAACGATGGCACAAACAATGAGCCGCGCCGGCTATAAGCTGCCCAATACGGGCCTAGCGTCTTTACGCAACGGGCTGGGTGTTGCCAACTTCGGACGAGAAAATCTCCCTAAGTTTTTTAACGATATACAGGAAAACGCTTGATTTAATGTGAGGATATAATTCGTTTGCCCATTAAACGTCTGTTAAGTGTTTATTCATAGCCTCACAAATCGTGAGATATAAAAATGGATACAAGGTACATGTTCAACCCCTTCGCTGTTAGCATTATGAATACAAAAAGAAATATTTATGATACCCTTAAAATAATTAATAATATTCTTCAAATACTAGAACAATTGTTTTTTCTTAATTGTAAAATATATAATCAAATGCGTATGTTTAGAGTTTACGAGGTCCGTGAATAAACAGTCATAATAGAACATAAATCAGTTTATTATTATTTTACACAGAGTAATTTACTTAATATGACTTAACGCAACCATTACATAAAACAGAGAGAAAGTGAGAATAGTACTTTTTAATAGGTACATATTTACTGCAAATGAATAGACCATGACAAACCACCGTACAGCCATATCTTATAAAAGCTTATTTAATTAGTATTCTGTTATAAAATATATGAATTATAAGTAAATATATATGTATTTGGTTATTCGTAAAATTTGAATTAAATTGAAGAATCGTATTATTTATCTTTCAAACATACCATCATCATCATCAGCAATATTATAAATTAATATTACGTGTATGAACTTGTGCGTTTTCCCGCCAATTTCTCTTAAATTAAAACACTTAAGATGTCAAAAACATAAAAAAAAATCCTCTAAAAACCCGTCTTACTACATTGCGATTTGTCTAAACAAGTCACGTTTCAGGGTCTTTCAGTGTATGTCTAGCTTTTTTCTCATTTTGTTAAAGGTTCATAGCACGACAGTACGCGGCTATAGATGCCAGAAGCCAGTTTCTAACAATATAGTCAACCAAATTAAATACATCTTGAGGTGGACCAGAAATAACTTCTTACAGAGTTTAAGAAATTTAAAAAAATAAAACTTTATTGAAATAAACGAATTCAGCTATGAGATATGGAGAATATCAACTCATTTACGATCTTTTCTATTAAAAATAATATTACTCCCTAAACTCAGGGTAAAAAATTTCAGCTGGTACCATTAAGCGGACAACGCCGGGCACAGGCACATGTCGCGGGGTCTACGAACTCTTTGATAAAACGCGCGAAAATGCGCGCCAATTAAATGATAATATTAGAAAGAAAATGGTGGACGACATCGGCGCGCGCGTCTCGACGCATAAATCAATTTGTTTACGAATATTCTAGTACATGACGATATCTAAACTATTCTACGACCTGCTATATCTTCACCTACAAGATCGTCTTTGTCGATTTTACAGAAGAATGTCAACAAAACATTGTAAAATAACCTGTATGACATCTAACAAAAATATCTCCACAATATCCTAAAAACGGCGATAAGCTGCACTACTGGACACGCTGAGCACGACATATAAACGCAAAGTGGACACAGCCACTAATGTATCTCTGCTCACACTGAAAAACTTATAGCGAGATGATATAAATTATTACAGCAATATATCGGAATGTCGGTGGTTATCCTCCAACCCGGATCTTTAAATTTTTCGAGGTGTAGCAAAAACTACTCTCTGCCCCCCAAAACGCCAGCCCTTTAACTTTTATTTCTCAATTGTATAGAATAATCCAATAAAACATGTTTACAGCACCAGTTTTAAAGATTTTGTGCTCAAAAACTTTGTGAAAATGTATCGCCTCAGAAACGAAATATTCACGCAATCGATCTTTGACCAAGCATACCTTAAATCTTATTAACGACATCTTATGAGATTTTTGGGTTAACTTTTGAAACGATAAAACCAAATATTTGTACGTTATTGAGAGGTTGGCACATTTATTTAGATATCGAATTCAGTGAATACGCTGGGTGATGTGCTTGTTTGCCGCTCCTCGAATTTGGAGCACAAGTTACGCCCCCTGATGTCCACTTCTTTTGGATACTCTTCTCGAAGCAGTCGCTTCCAAAATGCTAGTTCCCAGCTAAGCCGTTAAGCTAAGGTCAGTACCGACCTTTGTGTAGCCGTCCAAGACCACAAAACCGTTGGCTGAGCTGATCGGAATACCCAACCTATCATGTGTATCCTCGTCATCCTTTACAGAAAGATTTTCAGAAAAATATAAAATCTTACAAGTTATTTTCAGTTATTCTTTACTTCTAAGGAAATATGAAGATTTCTGTATATTTCTACAGTATAAATTCATTAGCGTGTAGCCATTTTGTAAAACCATAGATCTGCTGTAGGCGTTAAGAAATCGGCGAGGAACAATTTCTTTAACCTGCAATAAATATACTACCAAGATAAGAGTCTCATTTGGTATTTTTTATATATTACATTTTCGTAATGATAACGATTATTATCAATCTATTCATATCTCCCAGCTCCCGTCTTCAACTCTTAATATAATATATCTTTTGCCTAATTATTCGACGGCGTGGGTTTTCCTCTGATTTCCCGGAAAACAGTCGAGCCAATTAAAACATTCGCAAATGACGAAATAACATCCAGTGGCGTGTCCCAGATAATTTCACCGAAGACTAGAAAAATATCTAGATTTAGGTCAATAAAACGATCTGCTAGTACTATACGAACAGGAACGTATCCAGTATTTCTTACAGGGAATTTAATCAACCTAAGTTCTCAGCTTCATTTTAAATTCTAATTCAATTTGTTCCCTTGCAATAACAAAATTTGATGCAGATTTCTTTAAAAGATTGTGAAAATAAACATCTCTTCTACGTGATGAGGAAAGACATTCAATTTTGGGGTGTCCTTTAACACGTTCGTCGCCCAGCGCGATTCATTTGTTTCTCACGGGGTCTAAATTAGTGATGCCACGAATAGTGAATCGGCCGAATACCGAATATTCGGCAACGCTGTCGGCCGAAGCGCCGAATATTCGGCATGGGATGCATGCTTGTCGGGGGCGCGTTAGCTGGATTAAGGCAAGTTGCAACCTGTTTTCCTCGTTGCGTTGGCGCGGCCAGCAAAGACAATACAATACCCAATACAAACGAAAAACAATACCCAAACCTTTCGAAATTTGCTAAAGTTTATCTTTCTTCTCCTGGAAGTAGCGTGTTTAGTGAGAGATTATTTTCTGAGGCTAGTAACATTTACGATAAAAAGCGTAATCGTTTGCTACCAAAAAATGCTGAAAAGCTTATTTTCGTCCATCACAACTTACCACTGATCAATTTTAATTACTAAAGTGTTGTAATTTGGAAATAAATAGATAATTTTGAGTAATATAACGTGTCTTTTGTACATGATTTGGTATTCGGTATTCGGCCGAATAGTACGTACTATTCGGCCGAATACCGAATAGCAAAAAAAGTGGCCGAATAGGCCGAATACCGAATAGTTGCCGAATATTCGTGGCATCTCTAGTCTAAATCCGCGTAAACAAGCGCATATGCAGGAGTATAAACAATGTAAGTAACTCGAATATAGTGATATTGTGATATTATTATTATCGATTTATCGCAAAGAATTTTGTTCCTCACCTCAAATGTGTTTAGAGCGTTTTAACAAACAACATGCGACATAGTATGGTGTAATACGTTATCATATATAAATTAATAAAATATATTGTATAATTTGAATATTTTAAGGTCGTGCATCCTATATATATACTATAAGTGCTTATTCCATGAAATTCCTTTTAAGAATCCTATTAATTTCACCAAGACAAGCGTCACCCTGATACAGGTGACGTGGCGCCAAACGTGTTAAATAATATTAACAGTGACTACAAGAACAATTGTAATACCTTCATATCTATTTCATATCATTCACCGTTGCTATAGATGTCGTCTTGGTTTACGTAAATACTCGTATATTCCGACAGAGAGATAAAATTGTCACAGAACAACATTATTTCGTTTAATTCTCATGATAAGGAGATTAAGAGGGTCTTTATTTTGGGTATGTAAGTTTTTATTTCGACGATATAAGCTATAATCAGTAATAATTAAATCGAAGGCTAAATATCTTCTCATATATATTTTTTCCTTTCCAAGAATTCTCTGTAAGCTAATGATTTCTTTCGTGTTCTATGTGTAAAGGAATATTAAAAAGAATAAATGACGGGGGGTTCCAGCCCATAAACATAGCACCAACTCCGACCCCGTAGTTACCCCGAATACCGGACTTGTGAAAACAAGAAAACAGGCTCATTTTACGCATTAAAATAATACTTGAAATATTTTTTATACGCAAACTGATAAGAATTCTCATTAAAGCCGACATTTGCGGAGTCATCCTCGAAATGATTATTCATCATTTGCCCATCTTTTCCTGTATGTGTTAATATCAGATTATAAGTAAATTTAGCATTAAGTAAGTTATAACAAACTCGCAATCAATCTGAAAGGAATAAATTCACATTACACCTTTTTACGTAGACATTCCTCATGCTTAGCGGTGAAAATCTTCGTGAGGAAACTTATTCTTAATCATTGTCGACGTAGAGTCGCTTGCCTCGCAGTTTTTTACCGATTGCAATGTGGAGAGCATTGTCAAGAGCTTCATTCTCTAATTCCGCCAGCCCCATTTAATCATAAACCCACTAGACTCCGTGTCGGATGCCATCCGTATGTGGTGGATATTCCTTATATCCACATGAAGAGATTTGCATCTACATACATCATGCGAAAAACTAAGGAGTGCAATAAGCTTCCAGCGATCATATTTCCAATATCTTATGACTTGGGAGTTTGTAAGAGTGACTAGACATTTAGGACGCGGTCCACCATCGAATTCATCTTTATCTTCCGCTAGGTGTGATTTGAAGACTGTAGAATTGAGATATTCTGTAAGACTTGTCTTTACCGACATATCATTGTGGACTCTAAGCTGCTGAAGCTGTAAACATGAATTTTTTACACAGTGGTCTTCTTATGACGTGGCGCCGACTATGGGCGGATTTTTTAATATCACACCTTCATAAAGACGAAATACGGGATGAAAATATTGAAAATCTACCAATTCTGAGTGTAAATCGTAATTGGATCCGCTAACTAATTTATAAGTCTATTCAGTACTTTCTAGTTATTGATTCGATTTGTAACCCTGAAGTGGTTTGTCTGTCTATCCCGCAAAAACATTACTCTGAAAAGTATTTTATAAAGTCTGTAATCATTGTATACAATGTTTTTTATCTTGGCTCAACACAGTGACCACAACACATCTGATAATAAGCATGGTGCAGTCCAAAAAACAACAATGACTATCATTAGTAAAGAAAAAACATATCGAAAGTCACGATCTTGCCGGCCTGCACAAATATCTCTTTCAAGGACGCCGGGAACACGCTCGTTAGAAGACTATTTTACAGCTCAATGACTCGGCTGTAGTAAGTCAGAGAATTTCTGAGTTCTAGCCGCGATGTGAGTTACCATATAGCGGTGTTTCCGCAAAACCTCGCACGTGGTTCTCTTATGAAAGGAAGAAGGTTGAACAAGGTTAAGTAACTCTTCAGAACTCTCACCGTGATACAATTAAACGGATATTTTTGTTTGTTTCCTTTCTTTTTATCTATTTCTTATGCAATGGCGTATTATTTTCGCAATGAAAGTTCTTTCTCATTACCAATCATTGCTGTTCAATTTGTATCTAAAGAATAAACTTTTGATAAGAGCGACTTCCAGAATCTCTCACCGGCTCTTCTGGAAAGATCCTGCTTCTCAACCGGTGTTAGATTCGTGTTATCAAGGAGTTAAAAGTGTTTAATCTATTTACATAAAGTTAATTGAGTTCTTATGAAATTACCAAAATCGGTGAACTTTAAATGTCATAATAGGGTAGAAGGAATTTTATTTAATAAAAAAGCGGTATTGCAAAACTAAGGAGTAAGATTTCAATCAGCAATATATTAACAATTATAAACCACAGGTTATGAAATGTTTTCTTCGAAGTTCTGAAGCAATTCACAGGAAGCTACGATGTCGCAATAGATTCAAAATATAACATGATAATTTTCACGTGTTTTTAATAGAAAAATTCGAAGTGACGGTCCATCGGGCGGCGCGGCACGGATTGCGGTCAAGGCGCTGGTAACGTGGACTCGCTGACGCAATGACTTCGTATTATCAGCACGCCGCACTCTTATCAACATGTCTGTTGTGGATTTCTTTCTGTATTAACTGTTACTCAACATTAATACTGTGAGGTTTTCCTGGGCTATAATTAACTGAAGATGTACCGCGGTTTTGGTACCGATTTTTGGAGTATTGACAATGCTCCTGGCTAACTCCGTATCCTCAATTGTTGCTAAACTATAGATGGCCAACCTTCTGTATCGTAGACCCCTTTGCCATGTCTTTGGTTTTCAGTAGACCCCCTGCTAAGCCGATATTGTATTTTTCTAATATATCACCCGCAAATGTGTAATTAACTGTTTTAATGTTTCGAATCGCAGCGCGTACTTCTGGATTTTTCCAGATGAAATACAGATTCATGCACACCGCATGCTCACTGGTGAAGGAAAATATCGTGAGGAAACCCGCATGACATCGAATAGAAATTACATGAGTTCTAGTGCTGAGAGATTGGCGATCAACTGCGCTACTGATCACGTTCGGTATCTGCTCACCCCGAAAGTGATATAGCGTAATGATATATAATTACTATTTTATTAGCTAAAACTCATATTCGTCTCATTATATTTGTTAGCCTAAAAATATAATTTACAATACGTATATAAATTATAATTTCAGATTCAAGTTGAACTAAAAAGCAACAAGAAAGGGTCTGTCTAGTCATATTGTATGTTATATGATTGTATGTAAAAAAAATCCTTTAGACAGAAACCTAAGTTTGGAATTGTTATTTTAACTGAATTTGTTTTGAAAACATAACTTTATTTATATAACACACGAGTCGTAATCGCGAGACATAGAAGAATATCTCATGATTGTTTAGTGCGTTCTTATTTTGTCTATTCAATTAATTTGCTATTCAATAAACATTTGTCTTCACATATCAACATAAACTTTGTAGAAATTTGTGACTTTAGCTACGTTAACTAAGAAAAATGGTCCAGTTTGTTTTATTTAAAACTAGCTGTCCCGGCAGACCTTGTTCTGCCCTATTTCTCTAAAACAAAGTCACATTGTTTTTTTTATGTTAATAGCTTCCCCGTCAGATTTTATTCTGCCAAAACCTATTGGCCTGTCCGCTGTTTTTTGAAAATTGTTTGAAGGAACCTGGCCTTAATGTTATAAAAATTGACAAATACTGACATCAATATTTATACGTCACTCAATAATTGTTTTGCCTTCCCGGAACCCGTCCACAAACATTTAAACTTTATGGTATGGTGTTAAAGCTCAAATTGACTTTTAAATATTATTACGAATTTTTTGTATAAGAATATAGAAAAGTGTTGTTTTTAGACTTTTTCAGACATTTTTTTTAATTTTTCTCTCCGTAATAACCTTCCCCAGACTTCAACAAACAACAAAAAAGAAATCAGCCAAGTCGGTTCAGCCTTTCTCGAGTTTCGCGCTTATCAAGACATTTAGCGATTCATTTTTATATAATAGATTAAGGGACTTTATATGTCGGCAAGTACTACGGATAGATCAAATTCGATCTTCGGTTCAACGCGCTGCTCGCGGTGCTCATAACCAAACCTTACTTTTAATCAATAGATGGATGGCTATATCTCTATCTCTCTCATGACTGTGAAAGAGGATCTATTATGTTAGCTATTTTTAACTTGGACTGACTGATCATAATTCCGTCTAAACTGCTTCTACACTTAGGAGAAGATTGCTAGATTTATAATCAATACTCCTCAGACTAACTACGGTACCTACAGTTCAGTTCGTCTTCTACCAAATGCTCAATCTCTCTTATTATCTCATTCCACCATCCCCTTATCACCACAAAACCACGAAACGCTGATAATTATCATCGTGACATGGTGGATATTTCCCGTATCCGTACTAAAAATTTCGCTTCATTATTCATAATGTGAACAGCACGAGAGTGGAATAAGCTCCCTTCGTCTGTTCTTTCACAATTTACGATCTGACAGTCTTTAAAAGATGAGTAAATAGACATCTGTTGGGCAAACGCGATTCATCATCAGCCGCATCGTCACCTACAACCAGGTGTGGTTGAGGTCAAACGTTAACCTGTAAATTATAAAAAAGGCTACTTATTTCGGGCGTTAACCATCTCTTGTTATCTCTTGTTGGCATTGACTAAATTCAATTTTCCTTCTTTCCAGTGAGCGCAGTGAGCGACCGCGACGCCTACGGCTACGGGTACAGCGGCGGGGGAGGCGGGGGGCACCACTTCGCCGCCCCCGCACCCCCTCCTCTCCCGCAGGACGACATCCCCTACTCGGTCTTCGACTTCGGGGATTACCAGCGTCACCACCACCTCAACAAACTCAAGCCGAAGAAGAGGCCACGCGCCGACGGCCCTCCCACGCCGGGCGTCAAACGCAAGAGTCGAGAAGGTTCCACGACTTATCTATGGGAGTTCCTGTTGAAGCTTCTGCAGGATAGGGAGTATTGCCCGCGTTTCATCAAGTGGACGAACCGCGAGAAGGGTGTATTCAAACTGGTCGATTCAAAAGCCGTGTCGCGACTTTGGGGGCTGCATAAGAACAAACCAGATATGAACTATGAGACGATGGGCCGCGCCCTCCGGTATTACTACCAACGCGGGATCCTCGCTAAAGTGGACGGGCAGCGCCTGGTGTACCAGTTCGTGGATGTGCCGAAGGACATAGTAGAGATAGACTGCTCTCTGGCGTAGACTGTGCCCGGGCGAGTGCGGTGCGAATCTCTAGTGTGGGACTGAGAACTGTCATACGTAATATTTAGGGTCGCGTGTTTGTCGCAGTGAGATCAGTTTGGTGAACCAACGACGAAAATAGTGAGCGTAGCTATCCTAGAAATCTAACCTAAAAATCTAGAAACCGCTATTTAATAAAATTAATCCACTAGTAAAAACACAAAATATTAATTTAGTTATTTTTTACATAATACAATACTTATTTCTTGTATTGTCTAATTGACTACTTTTTAGTGTGAATCTTTGTTATAGCATTACAATTGTGAGCTAGATTTCTTAAGCATAGCTACGATCATTATTATTAGCCTATAATAATTGATTCGTAGATAGTTATACTTTTCTCTCTCCGATATATACGTATGAAAAGAGACGTGCTATGGTTGCTATAGTAACGCCAGATAGCGGACAGGTTAAACATCGGTTATAAATGAAAGAGACCGTATCACCCCACGGAGTAAAATGGTGGTCACTTGTCTCTATCACCAAACGTCATACATACATGAACGAGATATAATTACACCGCAACTATAATATATTAAGCCACTGGAACTCGATAGGCCTAAAAATTGCCGTCAAAACACTAATAGGCCAAATAAAATGACCTGTTTAACCCAACCTAGCCTTTCACTATATTTATCGCAGGTCTTTTCAACTGATTACCACAATTTATTGTGACTTCAAAAACTGTCCTTAGAAGGTTCTTAAACAATCTGCTATTAAACATTATGGCCCTATTACGTACGACAAAAGCATCTAATGAACCCATAGGTCCAATTTGTGAAAGTATTGGATAATATAATAAAGGATGCTTTAGTATACTGACGGGTACATAACTCTGTCTTAAAATTATCTACGATGCACTACGACACAATCTATTGCGATGTAATCGGTGTAGAGAGTCATTCTATCTCACTGCGACACATTCATATCCCTCTTTAAATTTTTCACTAATAGTAAAAATTCGTCTATATTTTTAAAATTAATAATATAAAGATCATTGCATTATTTTCTCAGAGTCGCTTTTATATAATGTTACTAAAATAATTATTATATTCTGAAATCGAACTAACTTTTATCATTGAATTTAATATTTATACAAAAATAGGAGAGACGAAATTGATTGCTCAAATGTTTATATAGGTACCTATTTTTAGGGGTATTTCGGAAGTGAAACATTAAATTTGCTAGATGTTATATGGAAAGGGAAAGATTTTTGTATAATGTTGAAATAAATTATAAAGATATAATGTACAACGCGCGACGAGCGCTAGCTTAGCTTCCTGTCGACTGTTCGAAACAAACTTCCTACCTCAAAACTATGCAAAACATACAAATGATTGATATAAAATATACAATTTATTCGAAAACTATACAATATGCAATAAGTTTAATAATAATAGTCGAATAAGAGTATATTATAAAGAAATATTTACGAGAAAATATGTTTTTATGACGAAATATCATGTTATATATAAAACTGTCCTCAATGAATTACTTCTTTGGTGCTTTTTATGGCCATTTCATATTTAATAATTGTTACAAACGGAACGACCTCATTACTGTTGATTCTTTGTATCATTATATATGTATAATAGCATATTATATTTATATATCTAGCGAAAGTCAGTTCCGTATTATATAGTCTACGCAGCGTTCGTTTCTCAACGTCTTTCCCGAACCGAATTTTCTATTGATATTATTTGGAACAGTGGAATCTTTATTCTGCGCGTACTGAAACCTACTGCCAACTTTCTGTTAGGGAAATAATAAACTGATAAATTGAATAGTTTAAGTGATGATTTTTGTGAGTTAATTGTGTTAAATATAAATATACATTTACTTTAAGTGAGCCTGTTTAAGCGGACATGTTCTAGTTTATTTTGTTTATTTAAAAGAATCTAATGTTTAAGTGAACATGTTGATAGGGGGCGCTGCGCTACAAGACACTTACATATCACAAATTATTTAATATTACCATAATATAGCATATATTTCATATACAAGTTGTTTTCGCTGCATATCAGGAATCCATTCGATTGTTATATATGAATACAAAAGGCGCGACGTCCCCACATTTTTTGTTACCTGAATAAAATATTAATTAATGTTTACGATATGTGGTCCAATGTTAACGAATCATAATTTTAATGATATAGATGGTAACTGTAGGAGCGGCCCGCTGCTGGCGGCAACAGTTTTATTAAATATATATTTATTCAATCAACTCAAAGACAAATCGATCCCTTTATGTATACAATGATGTTAGGTAATCGGTTAGCGTAGGGTTATGTCGAAAGCGCAGTCCAAACGCACAAGGATTTTTATTAAAACAATTGATAGCTTGCAATATTTTTATATATATAATAAATTATATCAAATTAGAATTAAGGAAGACTAGTACAGATTGCGTATATACAATTTGAACTGCGCTTTACGATATGTCGTAAAAGGGTTAGTGAAGCCTTGCATGAATGCGTAAATGGGTGCTAAGATTTGAGAACGTCTGACAGGTATTAGAGTCGTATATTGCAGTGCAAATAAAATTCAGTTACACTGAAAAACAAACATTTGAGAAACAACCAGTGCGTAAGTGTTATGTAATTAAAGATCTCAGTGTCCAAACTTGTGTGAACAGAACCAGTGCCCGTTACATGTGATTTTATATATTTAAAAAAAAAAGTGGACTTTATTATAAAAATTATTGTATTTTTACGATGATAGCTAGTTGAAATTCTCAAGTTTGATTTCGGCACAACTTCGTATGAGGCGTCCCGGAGTAAATGTTTCATGTTTCGCAAAAAATGCGCTTATCTTTTTCTTTCTCGTATATTTGCAAATATTCATCTCTTGCTTTCAATGTTTTACGAGCGCATGAAAACATTAATCTACGACGTGCGAGAAAGAGAAAAATAATAACATATACTCGAGAAAGAAAGAAAAGCATTGCGAAACGCGAATAAGTTGCCGCGAACGCCCATTTATGCTTTTGTAAATATAACTGTAGCTCTATTTATTTATTTGTGTCGATTTATCGCTGCGTTCGCGACTCGCATTCGGAGAACCTGAAGTTCTCGCAATGGACCGTGAACGCAGCCGTAAAACTTATTTTCCTTTTTAGGGAATTTCGTTCTGTAGGTTACAAATTTTATGGTATAGTGTCTTTATTGATAAATATTGAATTAGTACGTAATGAATGGACCACGGCAGGTGATGAAGCTCTCAGAATTATAAAATTCGGAAATGTGTGATCGTAATGGCTAATGAGATGTTAGTTACCGATTTGTAAGCGAAATGTTTGAGCAAGCATTTAAAATAATGCTCGGAGTTATAAAATAATTTTAGTCGAATTCGATGTTGTTGAAAAAAAAAGTTTCTAATTAATGTACTTAATAAATTTTCAATGTAAATTTTAAAGGCACCTCGAGAATATTATTGTTAAATGAAATTATTTTAAAATTGAACCTAGTCTTAGTATCATAATTTGATTTTTTTATTAATAATGCGTACGCCGGATCGGCAAAGGTGCGTCGCTATACGGCCACTCGGCCGCTATGTTGTATGTCTTAAATTGTTGTATGTACATAATTAATGATCAATACGCACACCCGCGACCCATGTACGATTAAGTTATTGGTGTCGCTAAGTAAGATAATGAATGTGAATAAGTATGGAAGCAGCGAGAAGGTTAGTGAATTTGGTACTAGAGAGAAGTCAACTTAAATGCGGTTGGCGACAACATTTGATGTAAACTTTATTGTTAATTACATCTGAACCTCTTTTTACGCGAACTTTTTCTAAAGATTATTAAATTTTTACCGAATATAGTATACTTTTTAAAATAATTTATTTCTTTTTACTAAATCAATTATAGAATAGTTAATTCCTCCATGGCGTAAAGAGAGGTTCTTTTTTAATCTACGTCTAATTATTCGTGTTAAATTAATGTCAAATATTTAATACGTAATTCATTCCGGTTGAATGGGTGTTTAATACTTAGATTATCCAGTTTTTGTTTCATTTTAGCGTAAATAGAGAATATGTGTGTTTAAGTGATTTTTTTTTTCAAAAATTAATTATTCTGAGAGTTAATACGCTACAGTGATTTCTGCGTTACATTTGCTATAGTTTTACAGTTTAAAGTCGATATTTTTAATTGTAATTTTAGTTTAGTTTTTACAAAATATTGTATTTTCTGCCCCCTAGTTAAGTTATTTTTCTATGTATAGTTAGTTATAAGTGTAAATGAGTTAGCACGTAAATTTGATGCATGATAATAATGTTAATAAAATATCCACAATAAAATACAATCTTCTTGTTTCAAATTGAACCTTTCACTTACCCTCGTGTAACCTTGAACATATCGATGCTAAAAATGGAAAATGTTTTCAACGACATCTGGGTGAAATTTATTACGGTATATTTGGAATTGCCAAAAACTAGTAATAACAGATGACTTATTATAAAAATGATATAAAATAAAGTTATGATTTTACAAAAATAATTATGATAGTTTTTGGCTCTGATGGAATGTTTTGATTTCTAGGGCTTATTAAGCGTTGTAACTTTATTAATAACACATAAGTATCATAAAAATATAGCAGATGTGTAATGTGTAAGATAGTTGTACGGATAGCTTGCGCAACGGCTGAGGTAGACGGTAGTGTTTTTAAATTCCTGTGATATCTCGTGATCGACCGCGCCATAAAAAAATTAGCTCGATATATTAATGCCTGTTTTTTTGTAATTTTATGTTGCTTATTCTAAATTTCAGTACAATAAAAGTATTTAGTGATGTACGGTGTTTTTACACATTATGGGTATTTATATGTAAAACAACGGAGCGACTGCGCTCCGGCTCCACGCCGTCGGTACAACGTAACGTATGTTCTATGTAGGATGAGATTTATAGTCGCTATTGCGACTTTGCTTAGCAAAGTTCTCAAAAAATAAATTCGTTTTGTCAAACAACTGAATATATAATAGGAATTTAAATATAGCCATAGTATTTGCAGAGCCAAGCCAAACCCTTTGCCATTCATTGAATAATATAAATTGTAATGTTTTACTAAAGTCTAAATAAACTTAAAGTTGCGTCTATACATCTCAGCCTAAGATGCAAATAACGCGTCACCTCCACCGCAACTAATCGCACAAAGGTCCTAGCTAGTAGTGGGCGATATATATCCATATTTCAAAAAATATCGATACATGTATGCGATAAATCGCTTTAATCCGATATTATCGAATCGTCTTATATCGAATGAAATATCAATATATTTCATACGACATACTAATCATACGATACGATATATATATATATTTCTTACGATATATCGTGTCACATTCCAATTTCAAATCTCCAACATTGACAATTTCAGTAAAAATAAAATGAAAAACTCCGAATTATTGGAAACTAGCCTTTGCAATAACGAAACGCAGACATGAGATACTCTCCGCAAGGTCAGCACTGGAAGAAAAACTTTTGCAATCTGTGGTGGTGGCAGCATTTGAACTACCCAAACGCAACCTTTTCTATTTTTTCTTACAATCAAAAAAATAATAATAATCTGTGGTGTTTATGGTCACTTATTTTGGCTAGCTCAGTTCCATCTGAACGACTTGTCTCAAAAGGTTCTTACACAGCAAAGAAGCAGATTGCAAGCCAAAAGGGTAAATAAAATTTTGTTTTTGCATAGTTTAGTGAAAAAGTACTGGGATTTATAAATTTTTCATATTGGTATGGTAGAAAAGAAAAAGCTACAATTCTTTACGCGCAGATGCTAAGCATGGCTTTTAAGGCTAAGTATGGCCTTGATTCAATTTCGTATGATTTATAAATAAAGTTTGTTTCTTTAAGATTTGTTTCTTCTCTCTAAAGTGTTTTTACCCATAATTAACCTGATCCCTATTTAATATTATAGACTAGTTGAATACAAAATACTTACGATATATTAAAAATATCGATATATCGCAAAGTATCGATATAACACTGCGATATATTATTTTGAAAAAAATATCGATATATTTTTTACATGAACATCCCTAGTCCTAACAATACCTCATTTTCTTCAGTTATGGCTAGGAGCAATTTGCGGATAAGTTAATGTTAAAAAAAACAATAATTTTATTATATAAACATCTGTCTATTAAATTTTCAGTGTTACAATCTTAATGACTATATCTATAAATTGAAGAGTTGTAATTTTAAACAGAGAATTTTAGAGCAATAACTTTTTATTTTTATTTAAGATGAAATTACAAAACAATAATTATAATAAAAAAAATTATAATATATAGTGATTACAATCACTAATACATTTTAAAACTGATAACACCCGTATTATTGAAGTGCGCCTCTGACGTTACATATGAACAGTTATCAGGCATACCAGGAATATAGTTTTGCCATTATTGAGGAAAATTCAATTCTTCAACATATGGCTGTTTATTCAAATGATAATACAATCGCCTTTTCTTATTTACGGTTTATTAGAATATAAGCAATATTTGAGGGTTTTATTGTTTAGGGCCGGCAGCACTGCTGACGTGTTGTTGGTTGTTGTCATGTAAATTGCTTTGACGTGTATATACAGTTGTCAGTTAGCACTGTTTTACAATTAATAATGAGAAGGAAAAGAACTGCATATTTTGAGTGAAAATCGTAACGAGACATACTTTTATGTGTTATAATAATAGATAAAATTCAAAATATATTAAAATGGTTTTGATGACTATGATCGCTAGGGTCGTGGACGGCCTACCTTTGGCAGCAACTATGCAAGAAGACGAGCAGGTATTTCCAATATCAAACTTTTATATACGTCTGTAGTATGCATTTTACACCCTCTAACTTAACATATATCTGTTATGTTTTTTATCTTTTATAATTACAAAGAAATTTCAATTTTTATTTATTCTCGCATATGTTTCGAAACATAATTTTGTTATTGTTTTTGTTCGTATGATTTTATAATATGATTTGCTGTGCTGGTTTGCAGAGCGGCTGCAATGTTCTGGAGTATCAGAATCAAGCAAAAATGCTGTTTAGAAAATTAACTCCTCGGTCGCCGATGCGATGTTCAATAGAAACAGGCCCATATCTCTTCCAGTGAGTCCCTCTGCTTGTTATTTTGATTTGAAAATTATTTACAGCTTTATGTTCTAATTAAAATGATACAATATGTTCATATTGTATCATCTTATAACTTGATTTTGCTTCAATGTGTATTATGAAATAATTACATCATATAGTTAAAGTAAAGAATAGTGAAAATTATGCAATATTGCTTATATTGTTGGTAATGCTTGTTATTTAATGATAAATCCATTTATCATTAGCTTAATCATTTTAATATAGCAAATGGTGTGTCTGCAGCAAATATTTCACAAAACATTTGGCTGTTTATTCCGTTTATGTGTCTATTTTAACTTTCTCACAATGTTTTGTGTACACTAGTAAAAAAATTGTATATGGTATGTAAAAAAAAGAAGGATTGGAAATAAATGAGAAAAAAAATGACAAACAAATTTTTTGTAAAATACTTATTCTCATCTTTTTTATTTTTAATCTGCTCCAATTGATGTCATCAGCATTTTGGGATAATTGATTTAAGTGTATTGTATTAAATGTGATATCATCATTATTTACTTTCTTGTAAGGGCATTGAGCCCAGTGTCAGTCCCTAAAGTCTGACAGTGAACTTTTCATTGAGCCCTGTGTATTGAAGGCTGAGATTTATAGACACTTCTTTGATTTTGCTTAGCAAGTGCTCAGAAAATAAATTTGGACTTGATAAAAACTGAATATATAATAGGAACTTGAGTATAGACTAAGTATTCACAGAGCCAAGTCCAATTTGATGAAATCGGGGGCTTAATATATTCTTTGATATAATTTGTAATGTTTGGGTAAAATCCAAGCGAAGCCAAAGTAGCATCTATAAATCTCAGCCTAAGTATTTCCAAAGTGTAATTTGCCTGCAGTGATTTGTTTGTAAGCAATTACTGCAGTCTCGAACACAAGTCCCAACAATGTATGTAGATCTCATTATATGTTAATAGGTTTAAATATTCCTGATTGCTTTCTTATTGCCTACAAAACCGAAAATACAGGAATATATTGATATTGCCTGGCATTGGGGAGACTCAATGTATTAATTAATAAATTTAAAACATTTGCTGCTGACATACCATAATAATATACACAAATAATTTGATTTTATTTAATTATGATAGCAGTATTGGTTGATTTATTACATGTACAATTATAATAAACAGTTATTAGAGTATTAGAAAAAAATCAGATTATTTCAAGTCTAGAAACTATTATAAAATTGCATAGTTCACAATACAATAATGAAAATCTTTTTATTTTTTTCAGTTATTTAATTGAAAATGAGATTTGTTATTTAGTGCTCTGTGAAAGAAACTATAGTAAAAGACTTGCATTCAGTTATCTAGAAGAAATTGCTCAAGAATTCTATCATCAATACGGAAAACGGGTTAGTATTGAATTTTAACTGATATTTACATAGTTACCATTGAATTTTTTTTAAATTACTTTATTTCTATGGTCAGCAGATTAGTTTGTCAGGAGTCATGGTTGTGTATATGTATTTAAGTATGTATATGACGGCGCTATCCTCAATTATTGTGGATAACAAATACAGCGAGTAGGTCTCCACCTTCTGGCTCTATTATATAAATATTGCATGCACTGCTCTCGGACATCATATGGTTGGTAACAATGGTTGTTTGGTGCATGGGTTACAAAGTAATCCTTTACAGTGTTCATTTTGTATGACCCTTTTGTTAAACAACAATAGTTAATTGTCTAACAATAAAAATGGATAGTTATTCTAATTGTTAGAAGAAGGCAAAAATATATTAAGTGGATTGTGAAGACTTCATTATTTTAATTAATGATTTTGGCCCCTATGCCTACATATATCTTTTCCTAGAACACATAGTACAATGGCAAGCATAGTTTTGGGCCAGATCAAGGTGTACCCGTATTTTGTAGCGACCAGCCAAATAGCAATCAAATCTGTTGTTTAATTTGGAAGTTAGAATATATCGGCATCCTATGATGCGTCAGTTCGCATTTTTTTTCTATTGTTGTTGCACGTTCCAGGTGAATACAGTGACTCGTCCGTACACGTTCATAGAGTTCGACACGTGGATGCAGCGCACGCGGCGCCAGTACGCGGAGGGCGGCACCCGAGCGCGGCGGGCCGGAGCAGCCTCGCAGCTCGGGGGCCAGCTGGGCGATGTGCAGCGCATTATGATGCAGAACATTGACGATGTGCTGCAGCGGGGAGCCATACTATCAGGTTAGTATCACTTATTAAAAGTACACTTTAAAGAGAAGCCTAACGTACCCTGCTCCATCGCACGACCGCTATGTATCAGCTCATTATTCCTCAACACACTACTTCGGCTTTTAGAGATAGATTCCGGTATGCTAATGATCCCTTAATTCGTACTTCTTCTGGAAAAACTCAGATGTACGTGCCAGAATTAAAGCAGTTAAGCTCAGTTGAGCCAGTTTAATGAATGAATTAATAGACAATTCATTATTTACAGAATTGGACACAAAGACGCAAAATTTATCAATGATGTCGCAGAAATACAAGAAGGACGCGACGTACCTGAACACGAAATCGATGCTGGTGAAAGCGACAGCCGGTGCCGTTATTTTGCTTGTTTTCGTACTTTATTTCTGGGTACTTTAATGGTGTAGGCTATAGAGAAACAACACGAAATCGTGTCATTAACGAGGTGCGTTCACGGAGCTGTTCATAACGATATTTTTGCCATCGCCACTTTCAATCATCTAGAACCTGTTTATATGCACTCACCATGAATAGTTTAACTTTTAATGTTAGTTTTTTTATTTCAAATATGGATTTTGTTGTTTCTCATTCTGTTAATAGTATAATCAGTTAATTTATAAAACATATTTTTCACTGAATTATATAGAATAAACGCGCGATAATCAAACTATTTTCACGCTGATGAGAATTAATTCAGAGCACGTAATGTTATCCCAGAAGACGTAATCTTAGCTAAGATATTAATCAATTTAAATGGCCTGGACAAATATTATCTCAATCACTAAAATAAATAGTTTGAAACAAGTGAAATAACAGGGCACAGGCTCTTATAAGTTATTGCAACTGCCTGTCTGATAATAAATAAATGACATTTAAAATCTATCAAACTGAAAGATCGCCATCAATTGCCTGTCTACCAAGGAAGGTTGAAAGGGGTGTTATGTTCGACATTGAAACTGCATGAACGGTTTGACGGTGACACAATTGTCAAGTTCAAGACAACTTCCGTAAATGGTGTTATTTTCACCACTGGCGAAAAGGTCTACCTCTGTGAACGCACCTATAGTGTAACAATTAACTATTAATAGTGGAGCCAGCTTGTTTGCCCGGGTATGGTTTACACTCAGACATGCAGATTTTAAAACAAACTTATCTCTTGTTTTACCCTTTTGGGGTGGAATATAAAAATCTGCTCTTAGTAGGTGCCTGCGTCATAAAATGAACACAATGTAAAAAAATCACGTATCTAGGCTTCAAGAGTTTAGACTTTACGATGACACAGTAAGTTACTTTTAACTAACGCATAACCTCTTAAAGATGGCTTAGGTATATCAAGACTAGCAACTTTGGGTCTGACTGTTGCCAAAACGTAATACATCGTAATAAATTATTTTTTAGTTGGAATTTCTATCAATTGTTAGCTCTATGTCTCATAAGTAACTATATTTCAACTTTCATTTATTTTATTCTGGCATACGTATGTCATAGTGAGATGAGTGCGCGCCCCCGCCCACCTCTCCACAACCCGCTAAATGGGGTCGCCTTTATACCGCGTGCGGCTACCGCCAAGCCTTGAGGAAAGTTTATGTGAAGTTAAGAAGATTAAAACTGCATTTTTTTTTGTACGGGAAATAATTATTGAATTAGAAATTAGCTGTACAACAAAAGTCTCGATAAACCAAAGGCACCTTTAAGAGGTTATGCGTTGCTACCGGTAGCGCTGTACATAGGTTAAATGTGGCTTTTTGCTTTATCAGAGGGGATTACTTCGTAAATTAAAGTGGTCTTGCAGAAAGCGGCAGACAGCATCACTGACGACTGACATAAGACTGCAATTGTCGCGCGACAGTTGTAGTCTTTCTCGGAATAGGTCTCATAGAAATCAACAGTAGCGTTAATTCTATACATGCATGAAAGCATTACATGCTCTACAATAAATAAATCTGGAATTACTTACTTATTTTTTTATATATAATGTTTACTATAATAATGTATATATATTCAAATTAATTACGCAAAATGTGCCTACCTTGTTCATATACCCTATGCACGTCACTTGCGGCACGCGTCACCTGCAGTCTGTCTGTCGCGTCTTGCCGAATATCACCTTTAGAGTAGGCGATTTCGTAGCGAATTCGGTTTAATTTCAATGGGTACAACAAATGTAAGACATTGGCGTAATGTCAAAAATATTGAATTTTGAAAAATATATTACATACATTGAGAATACAAAAATTTATGTAACTCTGTTTACCCCGATAGGTATAGTATGATGCTATATAATTTTATGTCAAAATTAGTGAAAAGGAATTAAGGTGATGCGTCCGGAGTAATTAGTTTCAGGGAATCAGCTAATTTCTGTGCATCGTGTATTTTGACGATAATGAAATTCATTGAATATTGAGCATTAAAAGTTTTTACAATACTCGTTTTTGTCAATAATGAAAGAACAATGATTTCTCAATCACGAATTGGTTTGAATCCAGAGAGGGTTAGGATCGTGACAATAGAATCCTTTCTAATTCCACTCCTACTTTAGACTATTAGTGTAAAAATGTTTTAATCTATAGATAAATAGAGTTGTTGGTAATATAGTAAAAATAAATTAACACGTTCGTCGGCCAGCGCAAGTAAAGTTTGTTATAAAATACAATAGCAGTATGTGTATTTATTTCAAGCATTAATACTGGTTGATCATCCGAATGGTTCGATTGTGAAATTTTTGTATATGGTATTAATTTGCTTTAAATTATACTTCTATACATTTTGGCAGCATTATAAACTATGCCGAAAATATTTAATTAAAAATAATGTTTTAAATGTGGCTCTTGTGGCCACATTGCACATATAAACGAACGGAACCCCGGAACGTGCCTCTGGGTTTTGTCCAGATAACTTACGAATTCAGGCACCACTTGCTCATCGATGGATGGAAACACCGCGAGGAAACCTGCATGTCATCTAATAGAAATGTCATGTTTGCTAGTGCTGTGGAAACGGCGGTCAGCTGCGCTACTGGTTACTTGGAGCAGGACATAAGGTGGATACCGTAACTAATGTATCCCTGCTGACCCCGTACGGGACATAGCTTGACTATATATTATTATTAACCATAATATATTCAACGCACTATGAAGCAATATGTTTTGAAATTATCTGATCACACACATCACGGGTATGAAAATTTAGGACGCGTTACATTAGCTTCAATTTACGAAATATTATTGATTGCAAATATATTTATAAGCAATTTTGGATTGGTCGCGTACGAGTTGCAATAGGTACGGGTCCTGCGCACCCAAATCACCTGAAAATATTTTTTTAATGAAATTTTTAAGACGTGCATTATTATCCTTAATGTCACATAAGGAAGGGTGAATCTTCTCCGATTTCACTTTTTTTTTTTAAAACAAACAAAGAGCCTCACCTTAATTCACCACTGTTTAATATTCGGTACTCCGACTGAATAAAGCGGTTATTAAATTCAGATTATTTAAAATAAAACTAGCGGCTATTTAATATTATTTGTAGTAGGGATAGCAAAACGGCTTTTTATTTCAATAATTAATAATCCTGTTATGTTATTCACAAATAACTGTTTCTTAAACTATTACACACTAATATAAACTTTATTAAGATAAAAGCTAAAAATTGTAATAACGTATTGATATCGGTTATCATTTTACCTGATTTACAAGTTTTAAAAGTAGCCGCTATTTTAGGTTAGACTTTATTCTTCTTAATTTTGAAACGTAACGATTAAATCTGTTTTGATTAAATATTTCTGTTTATATCACTCATAGTATCTCTTTGTAAAGCAAATCTGAGATGTACACTTTAAAACATAAAGATAAAAACGGGAAGAAAATATATTATATAACAGCATTTCACGGCTTTGTTCGTTTGAGGTAACATGTGATTGCGCCTTGGTGATGGAAAGCTGTATATTTGATCATATTATAATATTGTTAATATATTTATTTTAAGATTAATAATAAATATGATTTTTCCATTACTATATTTTTATTTCAATCTCTTTTTTATCTTTTCAATGATGATGATGTCCTAGCCGGTTTCGGCCACGGCGACTGTTTCAACACCGGTTAAGAAATTCGAGGTCCAGTTTTCGGAAACAGTCAATTGCGCAGGAGATGTTTGCATAACTGGACGCGCAGCCAGAAAAGCACTCTCCGAGCTCCCTCAGGCTCGATGGAAAGGAGAACCAGTACGATCGGGAGGGAGCGGGATGCAGGTTTGGTCGAGTTTTCCCTTCTCTAAGCACCTGGTTGAATTGCGGTAAAGAAAAGGGAAAAAGAGATACCTTTTCAATATCCTTTATAAGTATATCCAATGGGTTAAAAATTGTTACTGATTCGGTTAGTTGCTAGTAACGGAATATTTGAGGTCTCTACCACAAGCCGTAAGTTCAATGTTCCTACAAAACAAATATCCTATTTAGTTCAGTCAACGATCATTTAAATAACGCAGTTTCACTCCGACGCAGCCTTGAGTTTCTTTCGGCGTTACTTATGGAAGTCCAACTGTACCAAATATACGTAAAAAAAAAATCATAACAATCGGTTGAGCAGTTTTGCAGGATTGCGATCACAAACACCGTGACACGAGATTTATACATAGATAATGCTGTATTAATTCCCTGGAAATATAAAAAATATAGATATGTCTACAGAGCGGTATATTGCAACTTGGCAGTCGCAGGAGCAAAGTCGCGACTTCTATAAACCGACGGAGACCTATTGTCAATGCCAGTGTTTTCCAAACCTGTTTTGGGTACCCCTAGTTTTATATAAAATTCAAGGAAGAATACACACATTGAACTAGCCCCAAAATAAACTTGCGTTTGTCTTGTAGTACTACTACATAAAGATATACACACTTATACAGAGTGATTTTATAGAAGAGGGAAAATATCGAGCATTCGATTCTAATCTCAAATGTGTAAAAATAGTGATATCTAAACATTTCCATTAAAACTAAATAAATTAGTCAACATATTTAGGGATAGTTTCACACTTGAATGAGTGAATAATAATTCATTATTAAGTGGTTGTTTTGCCTGTCCTAAGCCAGGATACAGTGCAAAGGGAAAGCGACTCAATTCCTATTGTAACAGGAATCTTATCTACTTACCAACCAATGGAGCGCTTTGCCCGCTGCTGATTCACACTTTTTGCGTATCAATTCTCATTGTTTCACAATGTTTTGTTAAGAAATATATTAGGTCCTTACATATGAAATTGGCGTTTTTCGTACTGGCCACTTTAATCACAAATTTCTCCTCTTTGGTAAGGAATTCCAAATTCACATTTGTACAGCTATAGACTCATGTATTTGTGCTTCGATGATCGTCATTCATTTGTTTTTTTCTTCTGTTTTTTTCTGTTTGCGTCACTCATTTTACAAATTGTAAAACTTAAAATATCGCATTATTTACGAGTACGAGTTCCGCCGTGGCACTAGTGCTGCGGAAACAACTCGAAGGGTGAATGATGTGTATGGCGGTCGTGTTGCAAAAGAAAACACAGTTCGTTTTTAGTTCCAACGTTTTCGTTCTGGAAATTTCGACCTGCAGAACAAGCCCCGTGGACGGCCTGAGACTCAAGTTGATAATGAAGAGTTGAAGGCTATTGTGGAAGCGGATCCATCGCAAACCACGTCCGAGTTAGCTGCAGGCTGCGATGTTAGTGATAAAACTGTTTTAATTCACTTGAAGCAAATTGGGAAGATTAAAAAGCTTAAAAGGTGGGTACCTCACGAATTGACTGAAGCAAACCGGCAAACGCGCGTCGACTGCTGCGTTACATTACTAAACCGGCACAATAATGAAGGTATTTTAAGCCGAATCATTACCTGTGATGAAAAATGGGTTCTTTACGATAATCGGAAGCGCTCAGCGCAATGGTTGGATCCTGGCCAGCCAGCCAAATCCTGCCCCAAGCGAAAATTAACCCCAAAAAAATTACTTGTAAGCGTTTGGTGGACTAGTGCCGGTATTGTTCATTACAGTTTTCTCAAATCTGGCCAGACTATTACGGCTGATGTCTATTGTCAGCAATTGCAAACCATGATGGAAAAGCTAGCGGCTAAACAACCTAGGCTGGTCAATCGCTCCACGCCACTGCTGCTTCACGACAACGCTAGACCACACACTGCGCAACAGACGGCTACTAAGTTAGAAGGGCTTCAATTGGAAAGTCTAAGACATCCTCCGTACTCCCCGGACCTTGCTCCAACAGATTACCATTTTTTTCGAAATTTGGATAACTTCTTGCAAGGGAAAAAATTCAACTCCGATGGGGCAGTCCAAATCGCCTTCAAAGATTTTATTGATTCCCGTCCGACTGGTTTTTTTAGTAAAGGGATCAATGAACCTACCTATGAGATGGCAAAAGTGCATAGAAAATAATGGTTCATACTTTGATTAATTAAATATATTATATTAAAAAATATTCGACTTTTTGTTCCTCCCATACAAAACGCCAATTTCATATGTAAGGACCTAATAGTTATTACATTTGTATTAGTTACTAGAAGGTACAAATTATTGTATCCTGAAATGTCTCCCTCGTCTATAAAATCACACCGTATACATACATAGGTCCAATACACAATAAACTAACCTGCTCATCAGAGTGGAGTTTGCCAATAGCGGGACTTGAATCCAAAATCTTTATCATCACGCGTAGAATGTTCACGACAAAATAAATATATGACGGCGTATCCTAAATTATTGTGGGCAACGGGCATTTCCCCACCATTCAAACTATTATGTAAAGGTCACACGCATTACTCTAACACATTACTGTGTTAACAGTTGCCCGGAGTACGTGTAGCAAAGTAATCGTTTACAGTGTACATTTTATTAATCGAAGAGAGTACAATATTAGCACGTAATCACAAAAATGTCTCAAAGCGTAGTTTTAAAATGATTCCGATGTTCGATTGCCGAAGTTTCTAGAAACCAGTCGATGAAAGTTTTCAACTTTGGACTGTCGAAAATACCAAACGCAGCGAGTTCTCATTGTCTAGTCGCAAAAGTCAGTCGAAATACTCACACATACAAACAATGTCCAATCGTAGTACTCATATATTCGCTAAACTCGTATTCTATTATTCAGAGATATCGCTTGTTTCGCTTCCAAACAGCTGTCCTGCGATCGAGTCCGGACGGTATTTATATCGGTGCGGCAAACTTCCAGTATTTTCGAGAGAGATCTATGCGCCATATATATTTACCAGAATGTTCCAGAATCGCTTATCGATATTTCGCGGCCAGATATTTTACAGATAAGCAGCTGTCTAATTAATATCCTGATTATTCACGCGCGTCACGTTTCTCGGAGTGAACGGAGTATATAGGTAGGGCGCCATCTTTGATGTTCGCTGTCCGTTGCCGATTTGTTTGGCATTTTGTCCATTAGAAAGAGCACCTAGAGACAAGCAATGTTTTTTTTTAAATCATAGCTGTGTGATACCTAGAAATCTAGGGTTCAAGTTTCATCCCAGTTTCGTCGTAATAGTATAATCTATAGTTGGTTTTTTATCACAGTTCATCAATATGATCGTCTGGTTTATTATTGATAGCTTGATGTAATCTTGTAACGCTATTTAAAGTGTCTCTTATTCGCAAAGCAATTGCTACTTGTAGTACCTGGAAAAATATTATATTCATTAGATTGTTATTTGAAATGGTAATTTTGTAGCTATCAAAAAGCAAAAAATAAATTATATAGGGAAAATTTACATAGCAACAGTAGGAGCGTGCGCAGTTCGTGAACAAAGGAAATAAAAGCAAAGGATCATGTTAATAGATCATGACGTCGAAAAGGTGACGATCATAAGCACTATATCAATTAAAGTCTTTAAACTGATTTTTGGAAATAATCGAACATAGATCGCTTGTAAAATAATTCAATATCTTTAATTTTATAAGACAATAACTTTTTGGTGTACACAAATAATAGGACTTTCTGATGTACTTTGGTGATGTTATTGTGTCACCAATGTGCCCTTCTCGGATCGGACAGGGCTTTGGTCTGTATAAAGGGTTACTGATAGCTCACGCATAACATATTAAGGGTGTCTTTGGTTTATCAAGACTGACGACTTGTGCTGTACGACTTTTTCTTTCGGCGGCACGCGCGATGCAAAGGCGACCCGATCTCGCAGGTTGCGGCGAGGTTGCCTAGCGTGGGCACTCAGCTGACTGTGACATACCTACGCCAAAATCGAACGAATTAAAATTGACATGTATTTATTTAAGAAGCATAGAGGTAACGATTGATAGAATAAGCCCACTAAAACATAAAAAATGTTAAGATGCATTACGTTTAGGCAAAAGTCATAGAACAAAATTTATTGTAGGTCTTGATGTACCTAAGTCACCTTTAATAGGTTATATGTGAGTTATCAACTACCTTGTATACATATTCCGTATTCAGTGAGTATAAAATAGAAACCTGCAGTATTCTAGCATAAATCACAGGTCTATTCTTCCATTGTAGAGTACCAAAGATCTGCACTGGGTAAGGTATGACCGTAGACTGTAGTGGACATTTTAAGTATATCATCGAAACTCGGACCATGGGGTCAGATTTTCCAACTGGTGTCTCCAACTAAAAATAAATATATAAAAAGTGATAAGAAAGATATACATAAAAGTGGAATTAATTTTCTGCTTTAGTTTTCCCAGAACTTAGGATATGAATCTTATCTTATAATATTGGGTTAGCATGCTCCATCATCAGCCGCATCATCACTTTCAATCTAGTAATATTGAGGTTAAGTGCAAGCCTGTGTGTAATAAAAATAAATAGATGTATATTAGAATTCTAATCCATGACCATTTCCATACATGGATACGAGCTTTTATTTTATTAGGCCACTATAACCATAATAGCCACAAATAATAACAGTTGAGAGTATAATACGTAGTGGCATTCAATCTTTGGAAGCATTATTTTATTATATTTGAACATTTAATAAATTAATTAATTTAAAATTACCTGATTCTGAGGTCTCAGTACTCCAGATTAACAGATTTTAAGCAATTATATTTGTGGCAAGTTTAAGTATAATAATGTAATGATTGTCATGCTTCTATGTGATGCACGCCACTGATGGTAGGGTTAAAAGAGAAATGTGAGTGAATGTGACATGAGCCTGTCCAAATTGATTCACATTTAATCAACTATGACATGTAAACTCAAAAAAGCTTTAGTTTAAATAGATCTGTCAGAAGCACTTTTAAATCAGACACTCTCAGACATAATAGATATAACTCACTTCAGTTAAAAAGAACTTTCCATGAATACTTTGCAATATACCAATAGTTCGACACCTCACAATTTCATCTTTACTAAATTGATCTTTTGATATTATGTCCGGGACATCATAATACGTATAGAAATCGATCTGAAAAATATAATTTGTTTATGGAAATCACACAATAGCTGCTAATTAATTTATTTATTATATAATAAGTTGTATTAAAACTTACGTGACGTGTTTCCTTGCAAAAAGGTAAGTCTTGATAAGTATTAATTTTTACGTAAGGCATAATAATAACTGTATTTTACAGTTTTGATTTCTTCAATCACTTAAGTATATTTAATGCAGAAAGGACTATTATACAAATAAAAAATGTAAATACAAGAGAGAAAACAGGTACGCAACACAATTCTGATGTCACAAAGCGTATAATTATTAATTAATAAATAAAACCAATGTTAGAAAAATACATTTAAAATAGAGTAAGTGAGCGAAGTGTTTATTTATCTAAGAAATTAAGTAGAAACATTATCCACAAAAATTTAAAACTGTCATAATTAACTATTTGAACGCTAGCTTGCCGCGCCGCCAGCATTTTTTTTTGTTATATTCTCCCCATTTTGGGGAAGGCAAAGGCATTTATGCCATACAGCCATGTCTGAGGTAATTTATTTTAAAGTTTTATTACATTTCTGTAATCTTCCGGCCCCACTTCAATATCTCTGTTGTAGTTTTAATTCAATGTAATCCATCTTCATTTGTTGTTTATTGCATCAATTCTAAACACACACAATATAAACGGTGAGGCAGACTGTAGATTAGCGGGAAAACTTAGCGACCCAAGGAAGGCATCAGTCGCCAAAAAAAACCATTGATTCCCCATCGCACAGGGTCGGCCGAACATTTCACCGTTTCCTAAGCCCACAATACAAGCTCAGACAACAATTGAACACCCAGCCGACCGCCACAATAAGAAAATAACAATTATTCAACGAAAGTGCAGAAGAGATGCAATCACTCCGGCTTAATGTTTTGCTGCCAATCACGCCGCCAGCAGTTACTCTTTATGATTTTTTTAAAATTAATTGACAGGCTATAATAGAAAACCTTACAACCTTTTAAAATTAGTACTAAATTAGAAACAACAAAAGTGTTCTATTTCTTTGTAAATATAGTAACAAATCTTAGCATTGGGTATTTCGACATATATGTAACCAAACATAGCTTTATAAAAAGAAATATACGACACAAAAGTTTTTTGACATACGTAGTATAACAAACACAAAAATAAGTCTAGGCTGTATGATCCAGATCTTTTGCCTTGCTTCCAGCAAATATGACATGACAACATAGATGGGTAAAATGTAACCTAATTAGTGATTAACGATTACAAAATGTAGTCATAATTTTAATTTTCTAGCTCTCTAATCATGATTAAATCCATTTAATCTATTAAGAAATCATAACTGTGTATGCAATCTGGGATTCTGTTGTGTTTAAAACATAGATGAGCAAAATGCAGTCATATTAATGGTAAAAAACGTAAAATGTAATCGTAATCATTTTTATTAATCTGATTACATTTTGGCCATCTATGCATGACAAATCATAGTGTCATCAACGTTTTGCAAATGTCGCAACTCAAACATTGGTTTGTTATGGCTGTATGGCAAAAGCCTTTGCCTTGCTCACAGTGGAGAGAATAGAACCAAAAGAAAAACCATTGGTTTGTGTGCTTGCGATAGTTGGAAAATTTACAAATAATTCCTAGTGAATCAAGAAATTGAACTGAATGTTGGTTTCTGCACCTCCATTTATAATAAGTAAAAAGATGCCATCATCTCTCGTGGATTTACGACCAAACAGACGTCTTCTCGATCATGAATTCGAAGGTTACAAGTTAAATTTGCAGGCTTTACCTCATTTTATATTAGAACTGGAGACGCCTGTGGACCGAATAATTCCTGACGATACTTACTACTCATTTGTTCACGCTAAAATCTTTGCGCTCCACAGTCATCTAATTCTGGATTATTGGGATCATTCTTTAAATTTCTATTACATTGACAAAAATCAACAAATTCGTAGAGTTTATTTTGAAAGCGTGGACCACACGTTCTCCCAATCAGTAGTGTACGACGTACCTGCACACGTTGAGAGAAAACCAGGTCATTTTAACCTTTGCCTTGCATTTCCTTCTAGTAAATTAGCTGTAGTCAGCGACGGAACTGGGTATTTACATATAATTGACACTGGCATTCGAAATATACCAGCTTCCTCTGGTCACAAATGGCAAACACTGCAATCTAGCCTTATTCTAGGCGAAAACAAATACTTTATAATAGTTGATGTAAGATTAATTGAAAAAGAAAATAAAGAAATATTGCATTGTCTGTTGCAATCAGTGGAACAGAATGAAAAACATTTCAACTCTGTTCTGACTTGGGTGTCCTTTGAATTTGATGGAACTTGGAAACAAATGACTTTTAGACAAATACAAGGAAAGGGTGCCATCCATTATTCTGCTATTGAAACAAATTGTACAGCATTGTACATTGCTTCAGACAATGCTTTTAAATTTACTATGGATTCTGAAAAAGCGATTAAAGAACCTTCCAAAGAGGAAGTGAAGAAAATAATCTACACTTGGTTACAAACCACAGAAGATGTAACAGTAACATTAAAATTAAAGGAGAAATTTGATAAAAAACATTTGCATGTAAGTGTAGCACCGAAAACCATTAAGGTAAGTTATGCAGGCAAATCATTCATTGATGGCTGCCTTACACATAAAGTAGACAGTGAATTAACAACATGGAATGTCCAAGATAATGGTCAGATTGATATTTTAATAACAAAATCTGAAAGCACAATTTGGAATGAGTTATTGGAAGGTGGTGACCCAAACGGTGAACAAATCATGGATGCAAGTTTAGTAGAAGAGGCTCATAACAGACTGGCTCATCTGTGTTCTGAGACTGAATTATCTCCTGATCAATCCATTCCAGGTTTATCAACACAAGAGTTGGAGGAATGTGATGCTGCTTCAGAAGAGGATACTGTTTTAGGTAAATTATATTTTAATATCTATTTCATTATTATGTGATATAAAGAAATTTTCTTACCCCAAATCCACTAAAATTTAATAAACTATTTGTTTTAATATACCTTTTCTATTTACAGTGCGCATGGATATCACAGACCATCAAATCACTCACAGAATCCCACTTAGTGTTCACCAATTCTTATTTAGCATTCAATTAGAGGCAACTGAGGTTCCCGCATTAACATTAAGACATGATGTGGATGCTTGTGTTTGGCAGCCATATGCACTCCTAATTAACTCAGAAACATGGCCAATAAAACATCAAGGGACTCTTATGGCATTTGGATATGTGCAGTCATCAAAGCAAAACCGTAAATTTGTCACTTGTCCCCCAAACTTTTCCTACAGTGTGGTTTGTGAAGCAACAAGACATATTTTCATATACCAAAGTGCAAGTAATCAAGATTGTCAATTGAGGAAAAAGACTGCAGGTGTTATGAAGAATATTAAAGTAGGCCAACAGCATGTTTTTAATATAGACAAGTATGGTGAAGTTTTAGGAATTAATGCAACAAATGATTTCTTATTTGTGTTGACTGAAAATTCACTAGTTGCTATTGAGATACAATAAAATATACATATGGGAATATATGTTTTTCTTAATGTAATCTGGAATACCTATCTCAAGTGTATAAATACATTTCCAATTCTAGAACTTATTTAGTATCTTCACTATTGTCACTGTCCCCTAAACTTTCTTCAGACGAGTAACCTGTAGTAAAAAGAAGATTCTTTGGCCTCTTCTTTTTTTCCGCCTTTATTTCTTTTTCTAGTGCAATCCTTTTCTCTTTTGCTATTTTTTCTGTCAATAAAAGTCTTTGTCTTTTCCGTTGATTGTTTTCATTACTTGAAGACTGAACATTCTCATCTCTTTTACTTTCATCTGTATTAGTTGAAGGTTCATTATTACCATTTCCTTTTACTTGATTTATATCTGCATCTTCAAATTCATCATCTGCAGAACGATATACTTTGCATGATTATTCAAATAAGTTATAAAACATGCTATTAGTATGAATATTCTTAAATATAAATTACCTGGAGATATAATTTCAAAATTATAAGCATGGTCCTTGAGGACAATAAATATAATGGGAAATTCAACAATGCATTTCCCAGAAAGATTTTCTGATAGAGATTCTGTAGGATCTAGTTCAAAAAACTTTTTTGCAGAGCCTTTCACTTTTTCAGCTGAAAAAAAAAAATTAATATTAACAAAAACAACCATAAGTTAAATGATTTTAATGGTAACTGCTTTTGGCAGATATTAGTCAATAACTTTATTGATTGAAATGTTATTTATGGATTAAGATTTAAAATTAAGTTATTATAAAGTAAATCAAGTTCTTACCCTTGAGTAAGATTTTAACACCACTAAAACCTGCTGCTTTGTAGTAAGTCAATGCTCTTGCTCTATCAAAATCCATGATTTCCTGATTAAGATACTTATCTAATAGCTCTGCTAATCGTAAATGTTCCAAACATTTCTCATCGACAAACTTCAAAGGTTCCATATCTACATTGGGGAATACCCATTCAACTCTCCAGCTTATGATGTTTGTTTTGTAATTATATCTTGTAGTATTTGTTTTGTGTCTCGTAAAATTTTGTGCCAAGAACTGCAAGACAGTGCCTCTTTTTCTTGCTGCCATTTTTAACTTAAAAAGATGCTAAAAATGAAAACCAAAAAATTGTTATATGCTACAATTATTTTTTTATTTGCAACTATTTTTTTTTTATGTCACTGTTAAGGAATTGTCAAAAAAAATGGGTAAATATCATAATTGGATATACAACAGAAATAAACAATATGCAAAAATTATTAATAATCTAGTATCATACACCAATAAAGAATCCTATCCACTTAAATGTCTATTAAGGCTCCAATACTTAGTTTTTTTTTCAAATTTTGTATCCTTGCATATGTGGGTGGATACTTCAGGTATCAGGTTCACAGGGGCTCATTTTCCGCAACTCGACATCTGAGTGTGCCTATTTTGCGTGAAATGGGTGGATACTTAAAAAGACAGTATCCTTGTTCCTCAATTATATAGATCAGTTATTCCCAAAGTGGTCTATATCGACCCCTAGGGGTCTATGACAACATGCAAGGGCTCTACGTCAGCAAAAAAAATCAGGGGAACCATGAAATGAAAATGGGGGTCCACGATAGTGGATTTCAACACATACACTGATAGTACCTATTTACTTACATCATACTCTCTTATAATATCAAAACATATACATTATTCATAAAAGTACCTATGAAGTAAAAAAATTATTATATATGTGTTAGCGCCAGTGAATAGTCGCACAGCCTATCTCTAGCGCCATGGCATAGAAACACGAAGGACAGGGAGTAAAGGGGAAGACGGGGAGGGGAAATGGCTGCTTTAAATTGACACGTCACACGGTGCAGGAACACACTTGGTGCCAAATAGCTTTAAGTTTTTAACACTAAAATTCACTACAGTTAGAAATTTACAGGAAATCAATATCAGGTAAGTAGGGGTTCTACCCAACACGGAAAAACATGGCAAGGGGTCTAGGACACAAAAAGTTTGGGGAACTCTGATATAGATTAATCCAAGGAAAAATGTTTACAGCACAATTTTTAGATATTGTTGTGGCAATATCCTATGAGACTTGAGTTCACTTTTAAAACATCAAAACAATGGCTAATACAAATCAAACTATTTTTTATTAAGAAGTTGGCTTGCATTTTTAAGATATATTATTCAGTGGGTATGCTGGATGATTTACTCATCAACCACCCCTAGGGTTTGTTATCCAGGAAGCAGGCCCCGGCTTGCCCATCTCGCCCCTAGATCCAGATCTGGCTACAAATTACATATATAATAACAGCATATTCTAGTATGATTATTTATATAACTACACAGTTTAGTAATACCGGCTGAGTACTTTGGTGTTTACCCTCTCGCCCAGTTTAGTTATAAAGGTCTTTCCTGGCCTTCAACCCATATCCTGTTGAGAAAAAACAGTATAGTAAATTGGATGACAGCAAATATGTTGGCAGTCAGCTGCGCTACTGGTCACGTTGGGCACTACATATAAGTGCTAAGTGGATGTAGTCACTAATGGATCTCTGTTAACCCCAAAAAGGATAGCATGTCAATATATTATTATTATTAAATATATTGGTGCATAAGTAGATCTTACAATGGGCAAATCCTTATCAATCCTGGTGAACCTCTTTTTTTCATCTCTCTTTACTCCCCAAACAAAGCGTGCACATTCTTCAAGCAATCTGTAGTCACTGAGGAGGTCGGTATCCGAGAATTCTTTCATCCTGATAAATTTCGTGCGGTCTCTAATGCCGTCACATTCGAGTTCCTTCTTGTGGATCCTAACGCAGTTTAATGAGCAGGTTTTAACTTCACATTTAGGGCATGTGTATAAAGCTTTAGTTTTTGCACATACTTCGCAATCACCCAACCTGATAATACAATATATTTACAAATTAGTTTTACAGGCCAGTTTAGATGGAATGTATTCATAATAAATCTCAATAGATGTCCAAAATGTACCTTGATATTACGTTTTCAATGACTGTATTTTCACTGTCCGACGAAGACATTTTAATGGAAATTTACTGTTCAAACTCAGGTAAATGTAAAATATGAATCTTAATTCCTAATAACTAATATTTAATATAAAAACAATCAATAATAAAAAAAAATTAAAATCGCGCTAGAACTAAATGTCATTTGTCAAATCCCACGTGTATTTTTTTTTTAATTCTTTGGTTAATGCATTGGAAATATTTTTCTGTAAAGCTCTGTTGTATTTAAAAATATTTCATTTTAATAATTGTACATAATTTCTAGGGTTACCTTCATAGGTTGCCCTATAATCTAGAATAAATCTGTATAATTAAATCTGGGCTAATGTCTACATTTAATTTGCACGTTTGCAAGTTCTGATATGTAGTATGAGTGCATTTTAAGAAATATTATTGCAGCTTTTAAAAGAATCCCAGAAACACCATAATTACTGTGCATTTGTGTTTGATATGAATAAAAGGTTCAATATGAATATCTAAAATAAATGTACCAATTTATTTTACAAGGTCTGTATTTATCCGTGGTTCCTATAATATTCGCAATCCCTAAAATAATATGATAATCTGAAAATATTCAGAAGTAGTTTCAGACTATGAGACTTTTATCTTGATGTTAAATGAAATAAATATCATATAGCCTTTTTCTTTTCGACGGGATATTTTTTGATGGCCGGAAGAGACCTTCACAACTAAACCGGCCAAGAAAAATCATATAAGCCTTAAAATGATTATTTAAGGTCGTGGATGGTCTTTTAGAGCCAGTTCAGCACCTAATAATTTATTATCCCTCAGTAATGCTAACGTATGATTTTTATCCCATGCTAAATGTTTTCCAATATGCAAAAGTGATTCAAAGGTCAGTATTTTGTTATTTTAATAAAACGGAAATGTAAATGATTGTATAAATATTATGTGAAAATATTTTTCTAGCATAGTCAACGTAACATAACAGTATTAAAATAACAGTTATAAATAAAATAAAAGGTTTTCACTTTCTTAAATTGTATACAGAAATTTGCAATGGAAATGGAAATGCGCCAATGGAATGATCGATTGACCGTGTGCGATGGGGAATATATGGTTTTTCGGCGAGACGCTGGCGGAGTGATTTGTCACTTGGGCCACTGAGTTTTTCCACCAATCTACATAGTCTTCCTCGCCATTTATGTTGAGTGCAGACGATTTAAAAATGGTGCATCAAAAAAAAAATCAAAATTGAAATATGTCAGAGATATTAAAACGTGGCGGGAAGACGTGATAAGAAATGTAATAGAACTTGTTAAGAACCCAGACATGGCTATATGGCGTAGATGCCCTTGCCTTCCCCACAAAGTGGAGAATGCAACCAAAAAAAATTAAACTGTGGCTATGTGTATATAACTTAAACCATTATTATTATTATTTATTAGTCTGTGACTTAAACTACGGATTTAAAATGTTTTCGTAGATTAACCAAAGGCTTTACTTATATATCTTTTTCTTTGATTAATTATCAGTTTGTCTTTGTAGATCAATGTACATTCTTAGTGGTCTCTAATTACTTATACTCCTCAATTTTAATTAAGGAAAGTAAAATTATGGCCAATGAAATTCAAGGGGAAGATTGGGATTTACCTTGCTCGGACGACGAATTATCAAAAACTGGAATGTTTATAGGCAAAAACTGGATGCCTGAACCCGCAGAACTAGAGGAACTGTACAAAACTATCGACAAAAACGGAAGCATGAGTCTGGAATGGAAATGTCCGGGCAGACGACAACCATCACCGATACCGTCAAGCAAAGAGAACCAGCCTGAATTACCGCAGTCTCCGATCCGGGAAGAGAAATCAGACTTTGATTTTATGGATGAGGTGAGCTCATTACGTTTACGTGTACGGAGGGAGGGAGAAGACACTTTAAGAGGATCAGCTAAGAAGAAGACTACATCTTTTGACGGCATTTTATCGAATATTTTTCGACATAAAAGGATAGAGCAAATGGAAAAGCAAGCATCAACACCTACGTCAAATACAAATTGATTATTTATGAATTTCAACAAATGTTTGCCAACATGTCTTATAATATAATGGAACTTTGAAATTTCTGGATGATTAATAGTGTTATGGATATGAAGGTGCTATTCTCAAATATTGTGAGCAACATCCGTCAGCAGACAGGTCTCACAATTCTAACTCTATTATATAAAGGTCATATGCACTGCTCTAAATATAATTTCATCAGAAATGGTTGCCAGATGCACATGTTGCATAGTTATAGTTTACAGTGTTCTATTTATTTATTATCAGGCAAGCAATTGAAACTACAGACAAGTGCCTGTATCCTTATATTCCTGTGTTTATTTATCACTTTTCTTAAATTACAGTAGTTAATGGGCTAACAATGGAATTCAATAGTTAATCAATTTTTAAGAGAAAGTAAAGGTGGATTGTGAAGATTTCCTTATTTTAATTAATGATGTCTGCACCTACACATATATTAAATTATATGAAAAAGAAAATGTATACAAATTGTCATTGATTTATATTTATCTTAATAACATTCCATGAGACTTAATTAAACTTTTATTTTTATAATTATACACTCAACACAGCAGACTGAGGTTTAATAAGCCTTTGGTTCTCTTCCAACAACTGTCTACACCTATCCATATTCTCAATAATATGTTCCAATTGCCAATGCTTCCTTAGCAGTGCTAGATCCAAGTTGAACATTCCTTGCCGAATACACTGTACACCAGTGCAGTGTGCTGAAGTTTTCAATTGCACACCTAAGTCATGAACAAGAGTCCACAAATACTTTTCATACTCATTTATAGCTTGGATCTCTATAAAGAAAAATTAAGATCTCTAAATTAATAATTCTACATGTAAATTATAATATACATTACTAAACATAAATGGGATACAATATTTTTTAATGGTTTTTGTAATAATTAGGAAAATATAAAATATTGCAGTAAAATGAATGTCCTTCAATGTAATTTTTAACAGGTATGAGCACTATGGGTCACATTGGGTACGACATACAACCAAAGTGGATACAGCCACTAATGTATCAATGCTCACCTCGTAAGAGATATAGTGTGACAGTATATATAAGTTATCAATCGGCAATAACTATAATCCTAAACAAATATTATTTTAGGCTTAAAATGATTAAATTCAAGTAATATTATATGAATGATTGCAATTACCTAATGTAAAATTTGGTGATTGAAAGAAAACACATTTGATTCCATACAAAACTGGTATTTTGCTATTTGCCGGACGTATAGGTCCTTGTGAAGCTAGTTCATACATTGTTTGTGAATTCATATGCACACCAGATTGTCTGTGAAAAGGAATATTATATTAACAGTGATAGTATCCTTAATTATAGCAACATAATAATGTATCACTTATTATCAGGCAAGCAGTCCAAACAACTGATAAGTGCCTGTATTCTGCTATTTCACTTTTTTTTAAATTATTTCTTTTTGTGATTGATATAGTATAGTCCAGGCGATTTTTAAATTGGTTCACATTTGAACCTAAGATTACGTCTTCTAGGAAATCATTCTACGCTCTGACAATCCTGTTGCTTAAAAAATGCTTGTGTAGGTTGTTATTTGAACGACTGGTGCATAGCTTAAACTGATGGCCTCTGAGATGGGTGCTGATACTTAGGCAAAGCACCTTAAGTGCTTGTCCTTTCTCAGCCAACAGCAGACTGTCCTGCTGAAAAAAAAAGGATCACCTGGGGTACCTGCATATCATGGCCTTCTGTTGTGACAAATTAGGTTGCCAACACAACAATGAAACTTTTATTTGTTCTTAGGCAACAGCAATGACAGTTAATAGTCAGTCTATTAGCATTTCTAGGTATTAAGAATTTGTATAGTAAATATACTGACTCAAACATTGCCTTCTGGTGAGCGGACTGCATGTGAGCCACAACACGGTCTATATGTTCTCTAGTCACATGCTTGTATGTAGATCTCTCCACAGTCTTGCCATTCCAAAAGTATGTGTCTGTCGCTTTGCCTAACTGTCCATGCAGTTTGTATGCTCGTGTTGGACGAGACATGTTTATTTGGTAAGTAAGCTTTGTACCATCATTAATCCCCAATACTGAAAGAAATATTACAATATTATTTACTATTATGCAGAATTGAATAGTGCAAAATGAAGATATATACCTAACAGTGAGTGAATATGGGTTGAAAAAGATAAATCATTACAGGGGGGGGTGCCTGTGTGGGGATCTTATGGAGACACAAAATATTAACAGGGAAATATAGCTGCTCCAAGCTATGCTATATTTTACAAGTAATCAGCTGTCCCCATGCTCGTTGTGTGAATGGTGTGCAGCTGAATCATTAGAGCTCAAAAACTAATATAGGTTGCCACTCACTCAATAACAGAATATTGCAAGTCTGAATTTATTTCCTCAGGATATTGCTAAACACACCAACAACTAATATTTTCAAAATTAGACTGGATAAATAGCTCTCCTCTCAATCAGAGTTTAGTGTGTGGTCAACACAATAATAAACAATATGTGATACTTGAACATACCCACTGAGACAAAGGCACATCAGACACCTATGTACACCTATTATTTCATAATAATAATGCAGTATTAGTGTAAGTTACAGCTGTCAGTGCTGCACAGTTGCACATTTATTTATTTATTTACTTTTACAGGGTTGCCAGTGGCCCCATACAATAACTAATTCACATCATACATACATAAAGTTTCAATAAAAAATGTACAGTTCCTATTAAGGCATACAACACATATAGACATTATATATAGACATTGAATGCCTTCACATATAAATGCATACAGAACTGAACCTGGCAGTCATTGCTGGACCACCCCTGCTGCCCAGCGACTGCTAGAATCTGGATCTTTCCTCCATTTTGGTATGCAATGAAAAATTTGACAATTGATCAATTACGTTACTCTATCTAGTTATAGTGAAGTTATACTCTAAATACTCACATAATACCCCACTACTGAATAAACCTAAATGATTATTCCAACTGCATCTAAAGTCATCACGTATGTACCTTGGCCCACAGACAAGGGGATCATCAGCGTAATTAGGTAACACTTTTATAGACATAGGCATATTTGTTGGCCCCACAATCTCTACTCTGCTTTCTTGTGGTCTGTCAGGTAATGCATTTAAATCTGAAAATTTGATTTTACTATATTAATTTAAAAATATATTTCTAATGGAGTGTAAGGTCAGGAGTACTACTAGGATTGGAAGAGAGACTGTGAAGGATTTAATGAATGTTAAGAAAACAAAACAAGTATGATTGTGAGAAGTAAAACAAATTATTTCTGCCCATCGAGAGAATACAGTGATGTATGAGGTGCCTACTACAGAGTGAAATTGATGTGTGGATTGATATAATAAAAGAAATCATTTTAAAAATATGAAATAGCTGCAGTGAGGTAATACAAGTACCTAATATGAGTAAGTATGTATGTAATAAGTTAGTATTAAGGCAGTGAATAAAGAACAGTGCCACTAAGCAAACGTCTTATTCATTTGAAACCCGCCACATTACATAGCAGGATATCCTAACTTATAAGTTGTTTTAACTATCTGCCTGATAATAAAACTGTTATAGTACCTCACTTAGGTTTATAGCATTTCGGAAACAGCTTGTGTATGTCCAGTAACTCATATACTTAAAGACCTTCAGTCGTGGTATATATGGGCCGATATGACGACGGAGACACGATAGATTTTTGTCCTTTGACAGTTGCTTTCATTTTTGGACTACACTGTACTTACCATCAGGTGCACTGTAGCCAGTTTATCGGACCAGTGTAAAAAAATAAATAAATAAACATTTCTGATTACCAGATCATAAGGTGTAAATATAAAAACATACTAACCCCTACAAAGATTTGTTATTAACGTGTGTTGAACTTGCTTAACAGGAACACAGGACGGTTTGTAAACACAAACTAGTCCGTTTAATGTTTTAAAGGCAGTTGCAGCGTTACGAAACTTCACCATTATGTATTAGCATCGATCTTATAAATTAATTTTCGAAATAATTATATTACATCTAGTTAAACAAAACATAACCTTTAACATTGTTATTGTTGCTTGACAATTGAAAATGACAACTTATACCCTAAGATCACTAGACGTAGGCTACTAAGCGCGCAGGACGGCTTCAATGTATTGAACGTATTAGTACGCTACACGCTTCTTGTGAACGACAGTAGTCATTTAGAAAGGTTGCTGTGTTGTGCTGTGTATTTTTTTATCATGGCGTGGATTGTGTCAAATTGTGTAAAAAAATTCGGAGAAATTTCAGAAGCTATGGGAAAATGTCCTTTCTTTCATAAACAGTACAGTGTGTTTGCATTTCTTTGAAAAAACATCATTGTTATTTTCAATTTTACAAATATAATTTTTAACTGCTAGTATTGCTAGTGTATCAAAGTTTAAAACTCCTCAAATATAGGGACTTATTTAACCAGAGTTAATATGAAAATATTTATTTTTACTGTCTTTTGCTGGCATCAAGTACGATATAGCTTTTATTAGTCATCGCGTTGATGACAAGAGATATCTATTACTTGTGTAAACTTTCTGGTACGCGCTAATTGCTATTATCCTGCTCAAAATACAAGGTTATGATAACCGCATAGAGTAGAAATTGATGTAGATGTAGAATATTCATTTTTTTCTTAAAACCCGATTTATTAAATAACTATAATTGTTTTATTTTTTTGAAATAATATATAAAATAGTTACATGATTGTTCGCAATAACACTATACCTACATTGCGATATTTGTATAATATATAATCCCCGGGGGGAGCCTGGGTAGTAGTTGAACCCAGATATGGGCAAAGTGTAATCTGATTAATGATTACAAAATAAAGTTATCATTTTTTTTGTTGCTCTGTAATCATAATGAAATCCTTTGAAAACGTGAAGGAGTCATAAATGTGTACGCAATTGAGAATTCCGCAGTGTTTACATATAGACAAGCAAAATACAGTCATATTAATGATGAAAAACGTAGAATGTAATTGTAATCCTTTTTAATCTGATTACATTTTGTCCATCTATGTTTGGTCCTCATTCTGAGTATTGGTTCAATATTATGGAAAATTATTAAAATCAAATAGAACAGTTTACAATTCATTCACGTATATTAATTACACAAGTAACTTTTAATTCAAGACAAGTCGAGTGCAAAAATAGTATGTTCATTTATTTATTTGTTCACTATCATTCAACAACATTTTACAAGCTGTGACAATTATACAATGATAATATTTAAAAACTACAAATAAAAGGAAAATAAAATAACAGTTAACTCGTAGTAATAAGAAATAAGATATATGTTTGACAGAAGTTCAGCATTATTAAGTATTGGAATATATAATTAATTTTAAGGGTATATAGGGTAAATGTGGCAACTCTATTTTCGGTGAAGCTATCTACCACACACATCTAGTAGGCCATGATAGGTGCAAATTTTGGCGCGGGTATTTTATGGTCTCATATGAGCGGACTCCATCTTGTAATCTTGGATTGTGTGATATATTTTATAGTCGATGTTCAAATGCTTAAAATTACAATGTATGGGGGATTGGTTTATACGTTTTGTATTTTTTGTAAATGTCTATAGATGTTTGAAAAGCATTTTTACCACTAACTGTAACTGTTAAGTGTATAAGCTTTTAAATGACTTGACCCTACCTGTAATTGTACATGTACAACAAGCCATAGATGGGAAAAGATGTAATCAGGGATTATTAAAAAATGATTACGATTACATTTTGCGTTTTTCATTATTAATACGTGACTGACTTCGTTTTGCTCATATTTGTTTTAAACACTACGGCATTTTCAATAGCATATACATTTATGACTCCCTTAATGTTTTGAAGGGCCTTAACTATTATTACAAAACCACAAAGTTAAAATTGCGACTATATTTTATAATCCTTAATCAGATAACATTTGCCCATCTCTGCTATACACCTATAAATCTCTAATTTTTTCCAGTGAAAATGTCAGAGCGCATTACATTGAAATAGTTTTAAATCATCTTGTATTCATTTCTAAATTAAATCAATAGGCTTTATTAATATGATTAAAAAAGAAAGTAAGCTTAAGAAACTAAATGACATTTACTCAATTTAAAAACTATAGCAATAGAAAATAGATATTTTAATTATTTCCGTATTTATTAGAGATTACATGCATATCAAATATTAAGAATCAATTTTGAATCTTTTTATTGGCCAAGATGTTATACTGGCGGCCGTGATAGGTCTTTACAACTTCACCGGACGAGAGAATCGTCTAAATGTTGGAGACCATACTATAAAAACTCAGCGGTGCGTCAGTTTACTTGTGACCATTACCTATGTAACAAGATCGTAACGTCAAACCACAATTAAAAGGCAATTCGCACATAAACTCTTTTAAAGTATTTATAATGAGTACAAAAACTTGTCCAAAACCGATTTATTTGCAAAAATTCACCTGAAACCTGAAGTGTGATAGAAAATCTGTATGCATGCCTTGCTCGTTAAGTAAAGTGAGTGAGATAAATTAAATAAGTATGTTAGAAACACATCAATAAAATAAAAAAATGATCCAGATAAGCATACTTATTAATCACTTATATTAACTCGTTTAATCAGGCAGCTTCTAATATGTGCGTCACTAGCCGTACGTCGCTGTGAATTCAGCAGTGGTACCAGTTTCTCCTTGATTAATACTCTTGAATTTAGAGGTTTATTATAGAAAAAGATATTTATCAGAAGGACATTTTTTTAAATATTTCAAGCTTGTAAATTAATTTAATAAATATTAGGAGGAAATATATAAATCTATACACATAATATTAATGTATAATGTCGATAATTATTCATTTTTGTACGTTATAAGTTGGTATCAATACTCTACGTAATAATTTATATTTTTTTAACACTGCTAATTTTATAGAAGAGATAAACTTTATAATTTTTACAATTTGGGCAGTAAACATTTTTGTCATTTATTTTCATGAATTTTATGGGGATTTGAGTACTGAGTGAGTTGGTAGCACTAGTGAAGCAATGGCCGATTGAACGTATGTGTTGTTGGTGCAGCTTTCATTCTTAAATATTTGTGTTCCATTTTTTTATTTATTGTGTCGTTACAAGAATTTATTCTTTCTGTATATACGCGGCTATAGTTTTTGCGTAAATTTTGAAGTGTTTTCAAGACAGTGGTGTTAAACATGTTTGAATCTATGCAACTCTGCCTTTCATATGAAAACTATTATTGGTGAGTTTAACATTCTATGTATTTTAAGGAATTTCGTCTAAATAAGCGTATCGTACGTGTATAGCACCGGTTTTATTAGGGTAAATAGTCTTAATTGTATACGTAGACGCGACAATCAGCCTTCTTGGCAAGGTTCGTTGTGCTGGATGCGTGACTGGCAACTGTTTACTAATTTACTTCCTAATTCACCGGAGTTTACAAAAACTTTATTATTAATTCAACGATGATATGTATAGTAATTCCTTTTACTCAATGTTTAGCTCAATAATACTAGACCTCTTAACTAGATACATAAAACCGATTAGTTTCTGTAATACTTTTTCACAATCCCACACAATAAATGAATGTTTTAATAATATTAGTTAAAATAATTTATAGTATTAATATAATAATACTATAAATTATTATCCTGAGGATAAGGCATGCTAAAAGTTTTTTTTTATATATCTATTTTTTTTGCATTGTCAAAACTGTCTCAATTGTTTTTCTAATTTTAGAATATTCAATTTACGTAAATTTTTATTCTGTATATATTGCTAAGAACCATGTATAAAAGTTGTAAAAATACATTAAAACATATTTTAGAAATAGTTACTGTGGAGTTTTGCCTGTAATTTATCTAGTTATTGTTATTTAGTTGAAATTTAATATTTTATAAAGTAATACAATTTTATAGAAATAGTCATTAGGTAAATAGTGTATTTGATATCATATGTACTTTAAGATCATAATATAAGTGTTAAATGTAGCAAATCTTACATGTTTTATGTCCTTATAATGATTATATCACTTGAAAGTTGGTTTCTAAGTTATATATGGGTGAGAATATATTCAATAAAACAGTATTTATCATGCTCTGTTGTTAATGCAATTATGATAATATTAATTTTGATAATTAATAAGTTTTGATTTTAATATAATTTGTTGTAAAGTATAAGGATTTATTTATTTATTATCAGGCAAGCAGTTGAAACAACTGAAAAAGTATCTGTATCCTGCTATTTCAAATTTATTAATCCTTTCTGTAAAAGATGAATAATAATATTTAATTTTTGTAGTCATTGTAATTTTTATTATCAAATAATAGTGGATCAGCTATTAGCTGATGCGCCTGTATCTCAGCTGGTATGTTCAGCTATCACATACTGAGATGAGAGCTATCTGCCCAGTCAAGGCTTGCTTGTACTATAGATACAAGACAAAGATATACATTACTTGATGGTAAGCATGGTACAATCTAAAAAAACCAACTACAGGCACAGTCTAACAAACAGCAGTGATGATGCTGGCCTGACCAAATCTTCATGCTTTGTTTAAAGGTCTCAATATCATAGTGCATACTGTTTCACAGCTCAGCAACTCAGCAAAAGTAAGAGCTGAATGACTTTTTGTTGCTAGTACTGGTCCTCAAACCCAGCAACATCGGCATCGTCATAGTTTATTTTCTATCCTTACATTAAACTCAGTGGTGTCCAACAATTAAAACTGGATAATTGCCAGACTGAAAGTCTGAGAGTAACCAAAATTTAAGTCAATAAGTTTATTAAATCTCCAAATATAACAAGATAATTGTTTGTTTATGCTTTTATGGTACTATTATAATAAGGCAAAAATTTTGTCTTGTTTAATAAAACTCTTAAAAATAGAAAATATTATATAAAATCTGAGTGATGTATGTCTAGATCACATTTAGTTTATATTTATTATGTAATGGAGGTGAGAAAGACTTGTAAATATGATTTAATATTATTTTATCTGATTATTTATGTAAATCAAACAGAGTTGAGTATAGAGTGACATTGCATTCTTATACATATAGATAGGAGATAAGTGCCTTTAGCCAAAAAGTATGTTATCTATGTTCTGATGTGTTTCATTGTGAATGGCAAGTGATAATAGACGGATGTTTAGTATGTTGACAAGCCAAACTTATATATTGGCTTAAGAATACGAGACAAATTATTATAATGGTTGTGTCTGCTATTAGCTTTGTCTCTTTCGCATTTGTGTAGTTTTATTATAGTGCTATCTTTTTTATACTGGCTCCACAAAGTGACTACATTGCACCTGATGGAATGGCAACAACTGCCAAGGTATGAAAATCTTTTGGAAGTCACCACCGCTATATAGAGGCCCACATATACCATGACTAAAGGTTTCTAGGTATGTACAGTGGCCACGACCCTGTTCGGGCAATTGCCCTATCAACCCACTTACTACCTATCTCCTTTTAGGTCAGTGTGATTTTCACTTATAACTATAAAATCACTAGTGATTTCACTTATTTCCCATCTCATTGATGAGCTAAATTTAGGGATACTTGAACAAATGAAATCTAGTTTAAGCTTTTATAAAACATTATTTAGCATTAAACAGAAATTATTGTCTTGCTCAGAAATATTATTTAGTTGTAACAAATGTCAAATTTAAATGAACATTGAGGTCGAATTAAATTAAGAATAAATAAATATAATATATCGTCAGGATATATTCCTTTCGGGGTAAGCAGAGATGCATTACTGGCTGTACTCACTTTGCGCTTACATGTGCCCTACGTTATCAATACCGCAGATGATCATAGTTTCTGATAAATTTGATGCGTTTTCTAGTGGTTTTATGATGAAATGGGGCTAGTGGAATTAGAGAATGTAGCTCATGAGAAGATTCTCCAATGTGCAACTGGTAAAAGACAGAGAGGCAGGTGACCTTATGTCAACGCTCAATGTTCTGCATTTTAGCCTCAGTCAAAGAGACTGTCAATGTACTAACTTTCCTTGACAATAATTGCAGTTTTAAAATTGCAATGTAAATAACAGAAACCGGGATGTAAACTCTTTTGCTATAATATTATGAAATTTATCAAATGGTTAAAGCTAGTTGTTACATGTATGTAAGTTTTAATGTCTTTCAAGTTTATACCCCACAGTGCTGGGCGCACCTACCCCTGAACCAGTTCATCTTATTGTTACGCCGGCGTTTATCATGCAGTTTACTAATTTTTATAAACCGTAACACCTTTTACTATCCATGAGTGGCGTGCATCCCATATAAAGCATAAAAAGCATTATCTCGTACTTTGATATTTAACACATATGTATGTATATATAATACTTAAAATTTGGTCCAGTTTGGACTATCAGGCTGCTATTTTATTAAACACCAGATTATAAGCCAATATATTTACTAAACGTCCAAGTATAACGAGATAATGCTTTATATGGGTGCACGCCACCGCTATCCATGAAGTATACTTGTGAAAAGGTTACTAAATTGCATGTGACTAGTATTTTTCTAAATATCACGGAAAATTGTATGGTTTTCAGAACCACTCTAAATAAAGTGGTTTTCACCCGAACGCTATCGCAAATATTTTTGGTCTCGGTTCCTAACCGCGCTTGAGAACTAAGTGCGGACGCCATGAACAGTAGAGGAGACACCGTTCACGCCCCGAGTCCTCAGTCGCCCTTACAGTAAAATTCTCAGTCAGTCACCAGCGTAACGCTTAAATGTATTCAAGAAAAACTGATAATTGAAGCGAGCACGTGGCGCTCGCATCCCGCAATTCAGTTCACTTCATTAACTGTTGCAAAAGGAAAAAAATTCTATATAAAAAAGGATACACCTATATGCGGAGTAATGCTTGTGGATCGCGTTAGGAACAAAGATATACGTGGAATGGTTGCTTTGAAAGATATTGTCATCAACAGCATACACAAAAGCATGCTTTGATTGGTCGAGCACGTGGAGAGGATGAATGATGAAAGGATGAAATAAAAGATATAACAATATGAATGTGAGTAGAAGTAAGGCCGAGGCCGACCGAGACTCGCCTACGCAGACCGAATAGAGCTCTTAAGGGTATCGTCAAAAGTAGGTACGGTGAATCGGTGTGAGTGCATGAGGAGGTTAATGAATGTTAAGGAAGCGGAAAAGGTTTGCAAGAATAGAGAAGTGGTGTTCCGTTCTCTCTGCCTACTCCAATAGGGCCTCGGTGTGATGCATAGATAGTTAGATACACCAGATAAATTTAAATACATGCGGTTCTGTCGTAGCCGAGAGTCATTGGTGCAACTTGTAGGGAGATATGCAAGACAGGTCGAAACGAAGATGCATTGTGGATGCCCTCAGCCCCAGACAGGGTGCATAAAGAAAAGGTAAATAAGAATACGCCGTGAGGATAAAGAAACGAGAATGGAGATAGTGCTCTTGCCTCGGTTTCGTACCTTGAAGATAAATACGATGCAAAGGGCGACAGGGCACAGGATAATAAGACGCCATAAACAAAATAATGTTTGTAGTGAGGGCCGTCGCAGGAATAACATAATAATAGAGGCGATACTTGTTGACCTTACGATAGCGGACCGTTGCATCTGCTTGAAGGGCGCAGATGGACAATAAATTATAAACGATATCTGTTTTTCCCTTTCCTCCTCAATTGCGAATACATAAAACTGCAATACGATATATTACGGGTCACACCTGATGGTAAGCATATGGTGCAATCCAAAAATCACAACGACTATCAACAGTAAAGAAAAAGCGATCATGCCGGCCTGCACAAATATCTCTTTACGCTTCGTTTAAAAGAACCCGTATCATAGGATGACTCGGTCGATTTTGTCAAAAAAAAATCTACAGTAAAACTTGGCAAAGGGCGAAAGTTTTAGCCAAAGACTAAGGTTTCTAGCAAGCATCAAACTAAGACTGATGGATCTGATTGTCATTATTAATTAACTTTAAATGAGTTTCCGATTGTAGTTTAATATCTGCCTGATTAATTGGATTGTCACCACCTTCAGCCAAAGCCGAAGGTATAAAACATCTTTATTAATTGAGTTCACTATTGGCTAATAGTTAATAGTTAAAAAAATTAATATTACATCAAAATTTAATGTTCATTGTATATAAACAACTTCTAGACATTATTAAAATTACCTAGCAGCTGATCAAAAAGTGACCAAAGCCAAAGCCTCAGCCTAAGCTTGGGAAAGTCATAATAACAAATGTTCTTATAAAAAAAAACATCAACGTACTACAAAAAGTTAATAATAATCCTAAAAATCTACCAATCACACTTTGTCATTTTAAAAGTTAGTACTCAGTTGCGCCATACATTAACATGATTAACTTCTTGGAGTCTGCTGATTTTTTTTTAAATATTTTTATTTTAAATATAGTAGTGTGTGTTGTTGCACCATCAAATTTGAGCCAGAATTTTGATTGAAATGAGTCTAAATACGATACATCTGCTGTATCAGGGAAGATTTTCATCAGACCTTCGCCATATTAAACCTGTAACAACTATAATGAACACTTTGAAAAAAAAACAATCCTCGAGATCAGTCTACGCGTGACGGAAAACTAGATTTTGTCGATTAAAGCTTTATGACACATATCTCCGTCAATCTTCATCAAATTAACACTATAAAATGGGACCATCTTTATGACACCCTGTAGAATAAAAAAAAAATTCGAATAGGTCCATAAATCTACCCAGCCAATTGAAATTGTCCAATTTCATTCAATTCAATTTCAATTTTTTTTGTTGTTCCAATTTGTCTTTACCCTAGTTACCCTACACGTGACCCCCGGGTGGTGCTAAACGAGCAGCAGTGAGGTGGTAGGGTGTTGGTGCCCGTCTGGATCGCGACCACAATACGTGGGTGCAGGTCCCGTCATAGTGACTGGCTTTCGCTTGTCGCGTTTCGGGATTAGCCTATGTATGTCCAGTCACAAATAAGCGGCCTTTGGCGTGGTTGGGGAGACTGACTCAGTTCTCCGTATTTCTCGCTTCCTGTGGGGGTGTGTTGAATCGTCGGCCAGGGAGACCTGTAGAAACGGTTCATCCGCTGGCCGCCCGCGGTATAGTACAGGGGCCCAATTATGACTAACCATCGTGAGAGGCTGCCCCACCATGCCGCGCATAATCTCGGGTAGGTTCGTCGTGCCGGTTGGTGACCGGATATTGGGTCCCGGCGACCTATTCCGGGGGGGTATGGGGGCCCTTCCGTCCGACGGTTCAGCATATGTCTCGGGGGTGTTACCATCTTGATGTTTTCTTTGTCTGTTGACCTTCTATCTGTCAGGGGCCGTTTTTCTCTTCACGTTTTTCCTTCCTTTCTCCAATTCATGTCTGCACAAAATAATATAGTAGGTATTACAGCGGCATTAAATCCCAATTCTAGCTTTTTAATGGATTTCTGTAATATCCGAGGGCTCCACTCCAACATAAACGCCGTCCACCATCATCTGGAGACGGTCCGGCCTGCCTTATTGTTCTTGACGGAGACTCAGATTCGCCGTCCGGCCGACACATCATACTTGCACTATCCCGGTTTTCTTCTGGAAGAAAACTTTCAGGCTAAGGCCGGGGTGTGTGTCTATGTACGGTCGGATGTGTGCTGTCGTCGTTTGTGCGTTTTGGAGGATCCTTCCTTTTCCGTCCTTTGGGTACACGTGGATCTTGGCTCTGTGAGTCGTGTTTACGTGTGCCTTTACCGTTCACATAAAGGGGATTTAGAGACGACTCGGCTATTTGAATATTTGAGCCGGGCGATAGATGATGCTCAAGAGCGGTATCCGGCTGCGGAATTGGTGGTTTTGGGGGACTTCAATGCTCACCACGAATTGTGGCTAGGTTCCCCAAGGACTGACCATGCTGGTAGGTCTGCTCATGCATTCGCATTGCAGCACGGCCTCGCCCAACTGGTAATCCAGCCCACCCGGATTCCAGACGTGGCGGATCATGAACCCTCTTTGCTGGATCTTCTGCTGACGAGTCATCCTACCGGATACTCTGTTTCAGTACGAACTCCTCTTGGTAACTCCGACCACTGTGTAATTACCACTTTAGTGCCTTGTGATTTTTCTCCACCCTCTGTCGGAGTAAAGCGTAAAGTCTGGCACTACTCGTCAGCAGATTGGGATGGATTGAGGGAGTATTATGCTTCTTTTCCCTGGATCCATCGCTGCTTTAATGAGAGTGATCCATCTGCGATAGCCGGGGCGATTTCCGATGAAATCAAGTTAGGTATGGATTATTATATTCCATCCTCTGAGATCGTCTGTAATCGTTCAGGACGCTCCTGGTTCAATCGCGAATGCTCTGAGGCTGTTGCTCAGAGGCAGGTTGCATATCGTGCTTGGATCAGGGGCCGCGCAAACATGGATCCTTGTGTATCCTCTCTTAAGGCAGCCTACAATAAAGCCACCAAGTCGTGCAAGAGGGCTTTTGTTGCTGCGGATGCAGAGCGCATTGCGCGGATTGGCCAGAAATTAATAGGGCACCCAACCAATGGTCGGGCATATTGGGGGCTGGCCAAGGCCGTGCAAGCGAATTTTTGTCGCCCGTCTTTCCCACCGCTGAGATATTCGGACGGATCACTGGCTTACGAGCCGCAGGAGAAAGCCAATTTGTTTGCTCATATCTTCGCGGCAAATTCCAATCTCGATGATCGTAATTCTCAACCACCCACTATTATTAGTAGCGGCGTCACGATGCCTGATATTTCTTTCAGGCAACGTTCTGTGCTGCGTGAGTTGCGATCACTCGATGTGCGGAAGGCCAGTGGTCCAGATGGTATCCCAGCGATTGTTCTCAAGAATTGTGCAGCCGAGTTGTCTTCTCCACTTACTCGCTTCTACCGCCTGTCCTATTCTAGCGGAGTCGTGCCTCGGGTTTGGAGGGAGGCTAATGTGCAACCGATTCCTAAAAAAGGGGATCACTCAGACCCATTAAATTATCGTCCCATTGCTGTTACCTCAGTGTTGTGCAAAGTTATGGAGCGTATCATAAATTCAAATCTTATCCGCTACCTAGAAGATCACTCACTTTTAAGTGATCGTCAATACGGTTTTAGATCGAATAGATCGACGGGTGATCTTTTAGCGTATGTATTGCACCGCTGGGGTGAGGCAATGGATATGCACGGTGAGTCTTTGGCTGTTAGTCTTGATATAGCCAAGGCTTTTGATAGGGTCTGGCACCGAGGTCTTCTCTCCAAGCTTCGTGCGTACGGTCTTCCCGACAATCTGTGTTCATGGATCTCTGGCTTTCTGCACGAGCGTAGAATTCGTGTCCTTGTTGATGGTCACAGTTCGCAGTTCGTGTCAGTTAATGCCGGAGTTCCACAAGGCTCTGTGCTTTCACCCACCCTGTTTCTTCTGCATATCAATGATATGCTGTCTTTGGGCAGTATACATTGTTATGCAGATGATAGCACGGTTCATGGGGGTTATTGTAGCAAGCCCGCTTGTTGTCGGGAGGACACCGTCAGGAATCGGCATGATTTGGTTGTTGGACTCAATCGGTCCTTGAGCCTCATTTCTTCTTGGGGCGACAAGAATTTGGTTGAGTTCAATGCCTTGAAAACGCAGGTGTGTGCTTTTTCTAGCAAAAAAACCCCTTTCTCCCCCCTTCCTTCTCTCCAGAATGTGTCACTTGCAATATGCGACAGCCTAAGTATCTTAGGTATGAATATCCGCTGTGATCTCAATCCTAGGGATCATTTAGGATCTGTCATCTCTACAACATCACGTAGGCTTGGTGTCCTGAATAGGGTGCGACGGTTTTTCACGCCGAATCAGCTGTTCCTTTTATATAAGGCTCAGGTCAGGCCTTGCATGGAATATTGTTCGCATCTTTGGGACGGTTCTGCCCAGTACTTACTTGATGCCCTGGACAGGTTGCAGCGGAGGGCTGTCCGCGTTGTGAATGATCCTGAAGTGACTAAACATCTTGAACCGCTCCAGTTGCGCAGAGATGTGGCCTCGCTGAGCGTTTTCTACCGTCTGTATCATGGCGAGTGTTCTGAGGAGTTGTTTAACCTTGTTCCACCCTCTCCCTTCCTGAATAGATCCACGCGCGCGGGTTTGCGTTGTCACAGCTATACGGTATCTCACATCCCGGCCAGGACAAAGAAGTTCTCTAACTCCTTCTTTTGCCGTGTCGTTGGGCTGTGGAATGGTCTTCCGGCGAGCGTGTTCCCTCCATCCTATGATATGGGATCTTTTAAACGTAGCGTGAAGAGATATTTGTGCAGGCTGGCATGATCGCTGCGACTACCGATGGGTTTTTTGTTACCTTTCGATAGTCGTTGGCGTTTTTTGGACTGTACCATGCTTATCATCAGGTATGGTGCAGTCACTGTGTCGAGTCGGTATAAAAAAAAAAAAAAAAAAAATAACGGAGTCATCGGTGAACATAGATTTAAAAAAATACATCCAATCGAATACACAAAATTGGTTAGCTAGAAGTGTCATCATTTAGATAAATGTTTATTGAGAAAATAAGAACAACACATTTACATAAAACAATGAAAGAATAGTAAATAATACCACATCATGTAGCGTGTGTGCTGTCACCAATCTCGGAAAGCACTCGGCTCTGCCTGTGCTTGTCTACATACCGGGTGACGCTGTTACGCGCCATTCGGTGCTGATTGTTAGCCGACGCTCAATGGAACTGATTGTGCGGACGCCGCAGTGTTAATATTTGAGCCATTCAATATAATAACATAGAATACTTGCATAGAAGTATAGCCCGGCCGATCTAGGTGAGCCTTTAACCCCATTTTGCAGATTCCCTTTTCATAATCCAGAGGAAATACTGCACCTGAAAGTCTGCTATAAAATTCTTGAATAACGCATTATTATATTGAAAAAGAAAAGATATGCATTCTTTTGTAATAACGTAGTATATATATATATATATATATATATATATATATATATAAATCGCTAGGCACTGCAAACTTACTTAGAATATTAGCCAAAATGCAAATAAAACTTTTATAACTCTCGATCAAAGCATTTACGAAGACCCTGGGAAGACGCAATATTAATTGAAATATTCATGTCGTTTGCTCTTCCGAGAAACCGTTGCGGTGTCTTGCAACTTATAGAAAGTGTTGTACCATGATACTTATTAACAAATTAGGTTATACAAGCAAACACCGTTCGACTTCGCACGGGTTTTTTGAACTTGCGATTTCTAACATATTAATATAAGGTATACGACCATTTTTATCTATCTTATAAGTTTAAAGTAATATTGTGTTTTTATTTTTTTATTTTTACACTGGCTTGACAAAGTGACTTCAGTGCAACTGATGGTAGTACAATGTAGTCCAAAAACAGAAGCGACTTTCAAAGAACGAAAGTCTATTGACTCTGCGTCGTCATGTCGGCCTACATACGGCTAATGAAGGTCTGCAGTGAATAACTGAACATAGACAAGGTGATCCTGAAACGCTACAGGTATAAGCGAATAACTGTGACGGTCTTTAACACTCGTGTATTATGGTCTCAATCCAGTTGGGGTAATCACCCTACCACCACAAAAAATATAAGGTAGGATATTAGGTAGTTGAAAATATTGTAGTTTCACAGAACTCACATTATTATTAATGGAACTTCAGAAGAAAGGGATTACTATGGAGTAACTGCAGAAGATAGAAATATAATTATGCTATCACAGTATTTTTTTGCTAGATCTCATTTAGCCCCACGATTTTGTAGTACATTGATTTCATGAAAATTTATTTTTGGGGGATTGGTAAGTACGAGGCATATAATCCCTTAAAAATATGTTTTCATTCAGACCTTATCCTAAATGTCAACATTTCTCTGCTAGTTTTAAATACTTTGTACAAATAAACCATCCGGAATAAATCCCTTAAACGGTGTTGAAAACTGCGTCATGATTTGTTACATAGTTTAGAATATATAAACGAACAAACTGACTGATGAAAATAGCTATTTTTGTCAATACTATGTAAAGATTTTTACATAGAGATTTAGCAGTTGTATGACACAACTATTAGCAGAATTCGCGAGCGTTTGTATAATGAAAAGGGCCTCACCCGAACCAACGGTCGCAGGCAAGGTCGCTGGTGTGCGGACGAGGCACAGCCAAGGTCAGGCGATTTCATCACCGAAGGTCACACTGAACAGCTTAACGCACCCTACGTATGTCACATATTGATCAGACGGATGTGTTTGGATTTTTAATGGCTCATTTCGTTTCCTCCATACTCGAGTTACATGTTATTAATAAAAGGTTGTGGCGTATTTATAATTTTTTTAGACTAGTTGAGTGGATTGTCTATGTCGCACCAGACGATAAGTATAGTGTAATCTAAGATAGGCGTTCATTGTCAAGACAGGATAATTCATTGCAATTGTCATAATTATTTAATGACAGACAATATGATATGTAGTGACGTTTGATCAGAAAATAATGTTATCTTTGACAAAAACCGGAACTTATGATAGGAAATTGAGTATAGTGTAAGTGTTTGCAGAGTCATGTCTAAGTAGAAATTGGTGACTTACAATAACGTTAATTTAATAATGTTGTTATGAGCGCGAGGTAATAAGACTCCTGTGTAGATGAACAATCGATATATTAATCGAAGAGAGTATACAGTATCAGCACTCTGTCACAGAAAAGTTTCGAAGCGCAGTTGTCGAATGATCCCGATATCTAATCGTCGAAGGTTCCAAAAAACAGTCGATAAAAGTTCCCAAAGTGCGGTCGCCAAAAAGTCCAATCTTAAAGCCAGTCGAAATATTCGTACGTAAAAACACTATCGAATCACATTACTAAGCATGTTCGCCAAAAGTCGTATTCGATTATTTGGAGGTATCCCTTGCATCGCTTCCAAATAGGAACCGTCCTGCGACCGTGTCCGACCGGTATCTATATCGGTGCGACAGTCTCCCGGCATTTTCGAGAAAGATCTAGAGAGATCTATCCGTCTTATGTATGTGACCGGATATTCGAGAATCGCTTATCGATCTTCCGTGGCTCTACATTACACAGAAAAACAGCTGTCTGGTTCAGATAACGCGCATCTGGTTTCTCGGAATGAGATCGTGTAAGTAAGGCGGCACCTTTGAAGTTCGAAACGTCATTTGGCGATTTGTGTTCCAGTTGTCCATTCGAAAAAGCACCTCGAGAAAATCTATGCGTTTTAAAATCATAGCTGTGTGGTATCCAGAAACCTAGAAATCTAGGGCTCAAGTTTCACTCTAACTCCACCGTAACAATATGATTTGTAATGTTTGACAATCAGAGTCAGAATAACGTCTATAAATCTCAGCTTAAAGGTACTGCTAGGTGATGATGACGATGATGATATCCTAGCCGGATTCGGCCACGGCGACTGTTTCAACACCGATTAAGAAAATCAAGGTCCAGTTTACGGAAACAGTCAACTGCGCAGGAGATATTTAAGTGCATAACTGGACGCGCTGCCAGAAAAGCACTCTCTCGTCCGTACTAAGGCCCGATGGAATGGAGAACCAGTACGATCGGGAGGGAACAGGATGCAGGTTTGGTCGAGTTTTCCTTCTCTAAACACCTGGTTGCATTGCAGTGTTAAAGAGATACCTTAGTCGCCTTTTACGACACCTCAGCAAGAAGAGGGGGGTGCTATTCTATTCTGCCGGCAGCTACCACGGCACAAACTGCTAGGTATCGACTTACTGTTCGGCACGAAAAGGCGTCTAATGTAAGCGACAGTGCAATGCTGTCGGCTGTCACGATCATAATAATAACATGTATTCTTGTAAGAACAGAGATTAACTACTGCAACTGGGCAGTTCTAGCACTACGTAACATAAGTTCAAAGGGATTATAAGATCCTCTGACCCTGATAGAGATATAACTTTATGATTTATAATTATTAATGCAGTAGAGATTGGATCTCTTCGTTCTATATGCGGTTTAACGCTTGCGGATCGTGTTAGAATGGAAGAGATACGCAGAATGGTTGGTTTGAAAAATAGTGTCATCGAAAGCATGCGCAAATGTTCACTTCAATGGCTCGGACACGTGGAGTGGTTAAGAGGAAAGTGGCGTTCCATTCTCTCTGCCTACCCCAATAGGGATTCGGCGTGATGATAGATAGATAGATTTAAAATTATTTATTGATTCTAAATGATCGTGAATTGTGTGTGTGTGTCGCCGTTGTAAGTGTTGAAGACTTCCTCGTAATTAGGATTGGAGGTCATATTCAAATCGGATAGCCGCGAGCCGGCCGCATCGCGCCTCAGTACCGTTATGTAAGAAGCGAGCTTATGAACACCTATTCTATATTATACAATGAAATGTATTGAATTCTTTATTGTAATCTACATGAACGAAGCAAAATTATAAGGGTTTCTTTTATATTTTATATTCAAGCACCCCAGGTAAATAAATAACGCGCTCAAGCAGTGACCTATTTTCTATCAAAAAAAGGAAATAAAAGAAATGAAAATATAAATAAATATTATGTATATATGGTCTCGCTACATCCCCTTCGGGATAAGCAGGGATGCATTAGTGGCTATAAACACTGCGCTGATCTAATGTAAACATCGATACTTATAAAAAGACTAATATGTAATAAACATGGAATGTTTACATTGGGTTCTTTTTATGTCGTAGGCACTAAAGGCAGTTTCTTTTTTTTTCTATCCCTAAGGGTACACTAACAGTTGGAAGTTCAAAATACAGCTAATTTTGATATAAGCACTATAAAAAGTATATAATGCATAATATTTGGTTTTTTGATTAGATTAAAAAAACACTTCTTTTGGCGTTTTTGGAAAATCACACCCGAAGAAGGTAACATAATGAATTACTCCTGAGAAAAGTCAGGGCACTTTGTTTTTTTATTGTGACTCGGCACTGTCTCGAGTTAGGATTAAAGAAATCAGGGGCTTCTATAATATTGTAATGTTAATTGTATATTAACTTATGCACAGGTTTATTTTCTTTGGTTTGGTGTGAATGCGGTGTTAGATATGATGTAGATAAATCTATATTTGCAATAATTATGATATGTCGACGTTTCCCCGCCCAATACTCTAGTGCCACGTCGGCAGATTTTTTTAACTTGACCTTGGGATCGCGGAAATGCGGTCCGCAGAATCCACGGCACTCAATGCCGTCCGTGTCTCCGCTGTGATTAATAAGGGAAACGTGGGTAACTGCACTAGTATCGCTTGTCGAAATTCGGCAGCGGTGAGCCAAGCTTTCATCCTCGGAGGACATCTGCGTTCCTGCACCCGGTATTATTGTGGTCGCTGGAGTATACCGCTTTTTTACACTGACTCGACAAAGTTACCACACTGCACCTGATCGTAAGTACAGTGCAGTTCAATAACGAAAGGAAATATCAAAGGACGAAAATCTTTTGAGGCTCCGTCATGTCGGCCTACATATATCACGACTGAAGGTCTCTAGTTATGTGAGTTACATAAGCTGAATCTGAAACGCGACAGGCCAAAGCGAGTTAATGTGACGGTCTTTACACTTGTGTGCTATGGTTATGACCCAGTTCAGGCAATCGCCCTACCACCACATTCATTATTAGCACCACCCCCTTTTAGCTGCAGAGTAGTTCATAAGGATTCTACTGGAAATAGTTTTTCATTGATCAATGACAACAAAAGTTAGTCGAAAAGACCCCCTTTTTTGGCCAGGACCGTGAGGGCAGTGAACCTCGGTATGTCAGGCTCATACTACTAAAGTTTGCCGATACCAGAATTCGAATCTGGGAACTTCATTGCAGAAGGTAAAGTCACTCCAAAATGCACTATCAGATTGTCGATAGTAACACGGTTAAGCAACTTTAACATGTCTGAGGATAATTATAAGCCTCAAAAGGTGTTAAGGTCCTTCTTTTTGGTAACCTGGAGGAGACCTGCATAGGATTATCAGGACCGCCGTGAGGACGGCGACCTCCGTGTGTCAGACTCCTACTGATTAAAAACTCTCGGAATGACCTTCAAACTGTTCCTACCCAGGCCTGGGATACGCACTCCTCCAACGAAATGGAAAACCCTGACACAACGGGACCAAATGCCGTCGTTACGTAACTAAGGGTGCGCGTCTGATTCTCGTAGTCGCAACTCGGCAATTGCGATCCAGCAGCGGCTGCCAAGTTGCGAAGTACCGTTCTATATACATTTGTATGCAAAAGAGCCCGATGTAGGCGACTGTACGACGCTGTCGAGCCAAATCGCGACTGCCACAATCCGAAGCGCACTTTTAAGGCGTAAAGTAAAGCGTTGTTTGCTATGTGGTTGTTATAATACTTGCATCACTTAAAGGCATAAACGCTCTGTCTGCGCAACACAGTCATTGATAAATAAATTAATTATTAATTCCTTGACATTTATTTGAAAGTGTCTTTCAAGATTGCTTTATTAAACAGCTGATTTTCTGTCGGAACACATAATTAAGTTATTCTTTACTGCTTCGGTATACAGCACTTTATGTACCCATCCACACACACACCTTTCCCGTATGGTGTTATTGGAAACTCGTCGTATTAATATGATGTTATTCACATATTTTTAGTGTAACATTGGTACCTTTCTGGATAGGTTAAAAGGCGGGACATGTTTTTCCAAAAGTTTGCAGACTTTGTGTCATAGGATGTTTTTCAACTGAACAACAGTTTTTCGAATATAAATTGTAATTTGGAATGACATTTGCTTCTGTTAAGGGTGACAACTTTAGATTGTGATAGAGTTTTGGACATTTTATAAGTTTAATAGTTCAGTTAAAGTGTCTGCTATCCAAATATATTGAAATACTAGCTGTCCCGGCAGACCTTGTTCTGCCCTATTTCTCTAAAACAAAGTCACATTGTTTTTTTTAATTAGCTTCCCCGTCAGATTTTATTCTGCCAAAACCTATTGGCCTGTCGGCTGTTTTTTAAAAATTGTTTGAAGGAACCTGGCCTTAATGCTAAATGTATAAAAGTTGACAAATATTGACATTAGTATTTATACGTCACTCAATAATTGTTTTGCCTTCCCGGAACCCGTCCACTAACATTTAAACTTTATGGTATGGTGTTAAAGTTCAAATTGACCTAAATATTATTACGAATTTTTTGTATGAGAATATAGAAAAGTGTTGTTTTTAGACTTTTTCAGACAATTTTTTTAATTTTTCTCTCCGTAATAACCTTCCCCAGACTTAACAAACACAACAAAAAAGAAATCAGCCAAATCGGTTCAGCCGTTCTCGAGTTTCGCGCTTATCAACACATTTTGCGATTCATTTTTATATTATAGAAGATAATCCGTATAATTTGATTTTTTTTTTTACAATTTAGATGTAAGCGTTGAAGTCGGCCATACTAACCTTAAATTCAGTTCCTTGTCACCAATCACCCTGTTCCTCAGATTGGAACACCGACGTCGAGTGGCAAGCCTTTGGGTTTTCTATAGATTTTACCCTGGAGTGTGTGCGGCTGAGTTGTACAATTAAATTTCCCCCTCCCCCTTCTACCATAAATTGACTGACTGTGAAGCACAGTTGCACGCACGAGACGATTCGCCTCCCCTTTTTTGCTGCGAACCGCCAAAGAATGGGATTCGCTTCCTGCGTCTTGCGATATGGGAATCTTCAAGCGGCGAGTGAATCGGTAATTATTGGTTAAGCGCGCTCCACCATCAGCCTCAACATCACTTTCCATCAGCTGAGATTGAGGTCAAGCGTAAGCCTGTCTGTAGTAAAAAGAAACAATTAAAATATCTGGAAAACTATTGAAGTTCACCGCTGCACGTGCTAAATTGTTACGTTTTAGGTCCTCTACGACATGCTTCCGGTAAAACGAGTTTCCTATAACCTTGTATAATTTATGTTAAATCTCTCTCGTCTCAGTTATTGTTGTTATTTTATTCATTCTCATTATTATAAATACTTTAACGGGACTTGTGCGCGGATAACTTACTTTTAATTATGGGTCGACGTTTCGACCTGGTTACACAGGTTAGCGCACTGACTCGCCACGGAGTTTTCGCCGGGGGCGAGGAGGTAGCTTCCTCGACCCTCTATTGTTCGTGATAATTTGAATAGTCTCACAATACTCATTATGAGTCTTTTTACAAGACGATATGATGATGATGTCCTAGCCGGTTTCGGCCACGGCGACTGTTTCAACATCGGTTAAGAAATTCGAGGTCCAGTTTTCAGAAACAGTCAATTGTGCAGGAGATATTTAAGTGCATAACTGGACGCGCAGCCAGAAAAGCACTCTCTCGTCCGTGCTCCCTCAGGCCCGATGGAAAGGAGAACCAGTACGATCGGAAGGGAGCGGGATGCAGGTTTGGTCGAGTTTTCCTTCTCTGAACACCTGGTTGAATTGCGGTGTTAAAGAGATACCTTAGTCGCCTTTTACGACACCTCAGTAAAAGAGGGGGGTGCTATTCTATTCTGCCGGCAGCCACCACGGCTTACAAGACGATATAAAACATTCTCATTATGCGAACGGCGTAAATACAATTCGATGAGGCTATGAGTGTGTATTATTTCGCCAAAACGATTCGGCGTCCGTGGCGTCTCCCCATTGGATTTCATGGCGGACAAAAAATATTGTAGACACAGCGTTTTTGTCGATCATCGCTTGAGTTGTTTTTGTGCAATTTCTTAGAACAATGGCTAGTTTCAATTTGTAAGTGAGTTTTGTCTGTTAAAAGATAAAAAAATGTGAGCTCAAGATCGCGTCTATGGTAAAAATTTACGCAAGTACAGTTTAATCACAGTTAAGACCTTCTTCGGCTTAATTCGTATAACAACTAAGTCTTGCAGAATGAAATGTATTTTAGAGTGAGTGTGAGTGAGTGACAATGAAATGTATTTTAGAAAAACACTATCTCAAAGTTTTTAGATTCATAATATAATACTTATGATTTAACTTTATTGGCTTCGAGCCGACAGCCTGTGGTCATTTAGGCGGGAAAATAAATTTACTCTTATATGGTAGGTCAAGAGATAAAGAACACCCTTGCAACTTTGTATCGTGGTACTACTGTACACAAAGAAACAATTAAGACGTATTTTAAGTCGTATGACGAAGCAGCAATTAGTTGAGAATAAATAAGATAAAGTTTAAAAAATCATATTTGAATGTAATGACCATGTAGCCCTAGATTTATATTACAGAACTAGCTATACGCGTGACTTCGTTCGCGTAGCAGTAGTACTTTTGTTGATATTAACTATATCAAGCTTTTTCTGATATAGTTTCAGACAGCGATTAGTTACAATTTTATTAAAAGTATAATATTATACGTATTTCAGCTAATTCACCTGAACCATTATTTTATACCTTTTTTTTTCAATTTATTGTCAGTGTGCATTAATAGACTGACAAATATTTTTAATTATATACAGATTGAAATAAAATTGACAATAAATGTTAAATGTACCTTTTCACAAAAAAATAATGAAACCCCCATCCAAATCGAGTAAGCAATTTATGAGATTAGCGGGCGCAAACGCGTATAGATATGTGTATATTGATTAACGATTCTGATACATTTTTACTTACCTACATTGCGCAAGCGAAATTTTTCAGGAAGGCGGTATATGTCTTCTACTTCCAAATAATTTTTCATCTAATTTATATAGGTAGCTAAGGAACGGATTTATAATATGTATCGATTAATTACATGGCATATCAAAAGAGCAGTTTTTAATACCTTTTACACTACCTCGGCAAAGTGACTGCAGTACACCTGATGGTAAGTACAGTGTCGTACAAAAACGTCAGCGGCTATCAAAGGACGAAAACCCACTAACAGTCTTCGTCGTCCTGTTAGTATATGTATACCACGACTAAAGGTCTCTAGGTATATGGACAACTGGCTATATATTGATCACGAAACACGACAGGCCAAAGCGAGTCACTATGACGGTCTTTACATTTGTGTACTGTAATCAAAAAGTATTGACAATAATAAGCTAATACATATAATATGTCTAATATTTAAATGACTACAGTCTGCGTTCAACGTATTATCACAAGTTAAGCTTAGAGTTCTTTATTTGACACTACGTGATTGGAATTCAATTAAAAGGATAGTGATAAACTAGTCACAACAAAAATAAACTTGCAGATACATCAATGCGCTCACCAGAATAATGATATAACCGGATTGATTCCGTTTCTAAAATCCTGTCATATAAAATGAACTTATTTGGTTAATAAAAAGATAATTTATATTTAATTTACAATTATTTGGTTAATAACGTATTTTATACTTTCACGTTTTGTACTCATTGTAAATATTTTAACGGTTATTATGCGCGAATTAACTTACTTTTAATTATGGTTTGACATTTCGGCCTTACACAGTTCATGGTTACGAACAGACTATCGCACCGCTGGGTCTTCACCGGGGGCGGGAAGTTATTTCTTCTACTATATTTTGCTCTTGATAATTTGAATACTCACGACACACAACACTTACAGTATCAGCATTTTTACAAAGCGACATAAAACCTGGTTCTAGTTTTCTAATCACTGGGTTCGACGTCGAAGATAACTAAAGCCCATCAACCCGATTAAAAGCTTTATGCTTCTTAATCTCGAACTTTGGAAAGGATTTTAGGGTTATGCAGCTTAATCCAGTGATTGTAACTAAACGTTTAGAGTTGTCATCGGATTGATAACCTTGGTTGAAGGAAAGAATCAATTTTGTCTCATGTGTGAAAGCAAAGTTTACAAACTTAGAATTGTAATTACAGGTTTTTTAAGTGCTTTAGAATTTTTGTCATTTGAAACTCGATGAAATGTAAAGGTGACACTAAAAAGAGACAAAGACATAAATCTATAGTTAAGCAAGCGTGGGAACGAGATAGGCTACATTTTACAGTTTCACTTCTACCGTGTGTAAACTGCAGACACATACTTTTTCATGATTAATGACCGTGAAATAATTCATAGTCATTCGGTTTTGCGCACGTAGTCGCTAGCTTACGCTGGTATATTCCTATTGTTGAGTGTACCAGCTGATTCGTGTCGTCTGTGGTCTCCGTACGCTTGATCATGTTCGATTGGACTCTGGGCGAGTCGATTGCTGGAACTCGCATTTGCTGGCGTAGTGAGTGACTCGGATGTGTAATGATTCAAATGCCGGTTAATAAATCAGTGTCTAGGGCAGAATATCATCGACATATGCGAGATGCCGATTTTAGATATTTTCCTTTCTAATGTAGCGTGAAATAATGTATATAGATACACCGCCGTTTATTTATTTTTTGATTACCTGGTGGAAGAAATCCTCATGAATCGTCAGGGCCGCTGTGAGGGTCGCGGCCTCAGTGTATCGAACTCTTACCGAATGAAACCACCTAGGTGGTTCAACTCTTGCGTAGGATAGGTGACGCGTATTACGTATGCCGATTACGTCAGGGTTTACGTATTTTAGCCCACAGTGTACTCATAGGCCGGATTTTCCCTTTTCCTTGGAAGCAATCTTTTAAAGCATAAATATGCAAAATGTGACGCAAATTGAGGAACAAACTTGTAGGTTATTGGTAGCATTCCTTCCAATATGCTAATAATGTGTGTTAATAATTAAATATTGACCTTATGCTGCTCATGATTATGTTTAATTTTGTCTGTCGCTTATAATGGTCTTTTGAATCTTAATTCTCTTGTTCTTTACTGACTCTAGTAATGCTTTTGTTTTAATATTTGTGGTTACAGACTTTCCCGGAACGCGTCACATCGTTTGTGACGAATTCCGCGTCATGTCATATCGTCACTTATTGACTCGACACTCGACAATTGGTCGTCTTTCAGACGTGTACCAGTATTTCTTTATAGGTCACGTATATCATTTGCGGTTATGATTTGTAATTGCTTTCAGTTGTATGCATTATCCTTAGGGAACGCGCAAACATTGAACCAAACTCACAGTATATGTTTCATCAGTGACTATTAGCACAAAGACGTACATCTATAGACTGGGTAAAATTTAGGCTTAACTGTTTGCAAATAAAAAGGTTTGGCCGGCGGTAGATTCTTTTCAAATTCACAGCGCAACCTTTATTAGCGCATCCATCTTGGAGCTTAGACACCCTCCAAAATATTTTACTTTTAGTGATGATGGACTAATTGGAGATACTAAGTTCTCATTTGTTCCATAACATCGATGACCCATCTTTTTAGCTTTTCCCTTGGTATTTTTTAACGCGATCTTTAATCTATAAAGCCTTCTTGTCCATTTTTCCACAAGCATTCTTGCAATGTGGCCTGCTCATCTTCACTCTATTTTCCTTCAAATTATCAGAGAGACTATTTGATGGGACAAGATAGAAAGTAAATGAATATTCAAATATTAAAACTTGTTTCATTTTAGCCGCCTTTGAATACCTGAATATCAATAATAAAAAAAAAACAGGGTTACAAAGGGACAGTTACTAAATAGCTATTTCGTTCCTCCATTTTTGCGACTGTTTCTTTTTAAACTACAAAAACACGTTGCACAAGAAGCTGGCTGGGTCAAGGTGATCAACCCATGCAATTATCTCACAAAAAATAAGGTCTCTCCGGTTTTCTCTGTGGTTAATCAAATCTTTTTTTAAGTCAATATCTCACCACGTCTGACGTTCCGATAGGCCCAGAGGTATTGAACTATTATCTGGTAAGTCACCGTAACATAACGAGCAATAAAACGTGCTGCTGTCTTGGTTTATACCTTCGATGTCGGATAAGAGAGCTTAAACGTTTAAGTTTTGTGTATTTTTTTCTTCTTTCGTATCTATAATTAGACAAATAAAATCGTGTTTTAAAAGTTAATCTCAAATCCTCATAAGATTTATTTACCACGTCTTAGGTTATGCAAGGTCATAGGTTGTTTTTGTAAATATTTCGCTTTCTAAGCGATAAACATTTGTTACAAAACTGTAGAGCTCATAAAATCTCTGTAAATTGTTAACATTTTTCGTCGGATTAATCCATATAATTAAGAAACAAAGAAAATACTACCTTTCATAGGAGAATAGTTATTGACTTGCCTCGAAAAATTTGAAGATCGCGGGGTTGTCACTGTTCCTACATTGAGATTGGATGGCGGAGGCTTGTTCTAGAAACTGCAAGTCCTACGGCGGACATGATGATGATGATGAAATCCTGGCAGGTTTCGACCATAGCGACGTCTACAAATCACATCATGAAGGCGCGGGCTGCAGCCCCATCCGGCGAAGGTGATCTCGCTAATGAATATATTCGGAAACAGCCAATTGCACGGGATATATTTGGTGCGTCAATGCTAACGCAACCTCTCGTCCAAACTCCTTTTAATCTATTGGAACGGGAAACCGACATAACTAGAGCGGGCCAAGATGCAGTCTCTGAGAACTGATAGCTGACCTCTATCAGCACCCTAAGCCTTTCGCAATGCCTTGCTGCCTCACCACAATCCTCAGTAGACTAGGCTACCATCAGCACGACAGACGGCTGATATGATAAGAGAATTGCAAAATAATGAATAACTCCATTGCATGTATTACGAAATTATTTAGATACTGGTAATGTTTGCAAAGAACTTGACACGAAAACCGTTTCTCGTTGAATGATATCTTTTTATTTTCAACGAGCGAACGTTTCAATAGAACCGGGGCAGGGTCAGCGCCGTATCCTCCGCCAGTCGATTCGGATCGGCCGAGGCGCGAGACGATGCGCCGGCAACTGTTATCGTAAACGCCGTTGCGGTTTAATAACATCGCCCGATAACGCTTGAGGCCGTTCTCGACGTCATCGAACTTGCTTGGATATTGTATTGTAATGAGGGATAACTGAGGTGTCGTACGAGCGTAAGAGTCTACTAAAGGTTGCATGCACCTTCGCTGCACAACCCGCATTGGACAAGCGTGCAAGCTTCAATGTCCTAACTAGTGATGAAAATGCCCGGGAATTTTCCCAAAGTGCCCAAAAACTTCCTTGGGAATATTCCCGGGAATTTACGAAATGTTCTCGGAAGTTTTGGGCACTTTGGGAAAATTCTCGGGCATTTTCATCACTAGTCCTAACCCCTTTCCATAAATATACTGAAATGAAAACAGAAGGGAAGCCTTTGCCCTGCAGTGGGCCAAAACTGGCTAATAATAATGAGGGATAAAGGTCGTATGTCGACAAAGCAGCGCAGCTCCCTATGGGTGAGAAACAGGACTGACAGCGTCGGCGTGAACGTGTTAAATAATTTTCTCCGCCCAACGGAATTGTTTGAAAGAGTTGATCGAGCAAACACGAGTATATTTTCGCGTATAATGGTTGATTGTTTTCCAACAAGGGTCCGCGCGACAGTTCCAGCACAATAGTGTTGTTGATCGCCGCCACTTGCACAAACACACTGCATAATGCTATTGTGACGCGGCACAGCACGTCGCCTGCCGACGATGCAAGACACAATATCCTTTACACTTTCGATTTTTACTCAAAACTGCTTTGCTAGCGATCATATATTATTTTATAACTTTACTAGCTGAGGCGGGGAACTTCGTGCCGTCTAACAGTCAATGAATGGGTAGTTTTTTTTCCCTGGTTGGCCGCCCAAATCGGGGTTCGTCGTTCCCACAGCAGTACGCTTATGTTGCCATGCAATCCACAATTCTTGTTTGCTGATTGGCCGAGCTTAAAGACCCTTAAAGACCAACAACAGTTTGTATCGTCGAGAAAAAAAATGTAAATACTAATAAAGACGTATTGGGTATGTTATTTTTCTAAGCAGTGACCTATTTTATTTTTTTTTACTAGGAGAAAATCTTCGCAGTAACGTCTCGACCGAGGTGTACTGGACTTGTACCGGCTAAAAACCTCAAGCTGACAACCGTGGCAGCTGTAGTCGATTCTCCACAGCCCCGCCGCGCCGTGCTTACTGGGCACAATCTTGATGGGTGACACCGCCTTCCACAATAATAAACAATGCATTCTAGCTAAATGTACTCCCACTCGCCTCCACATCCTAGCCTATTTCTCCCTTCTTCTGTATTTAAAAGGGGAAGGCATTTAGTAGCTCGAACTGCGGAGTTATCTATCGGTCGCGGTGCGAGTGCGAGCGACACAAGCGCAACGCGGAAACAATAGAGTCAGACGAAACTGACGGGAAACGCGTAAAACAAACGAACGCGACCTCGGCATTGCGACCGCCGCCGACCGACGACAACGGTCAAAGTCACTGCCAACTCTATGCACGGCGCTTTTGTCTCTGTCCTGTGCTAGATCTATGCTTAGTACTGTGCATATCTATATCATGGATATGCATGTACACCTGCATAGATGAGCAAAATGTAATCAGATTAATGATAACGATCACAAAGTGTAATCGTTAATCTGATTACAATTTGCTATCGTTAATCTTTAATCTGATTACATTTTCCCATCTATGCGTAAATGAAGCAGGTATCATAGGGTTTTTTTTATATCCAAAGACGGCAAATAAGCGTGTAGTGGTCGGTTAAGAACACTTGACGCAAAATATCTATTATCGCCGGCTAGTGAGTGCACTGCTATTATTATAGATAAACCGTCCCTTCAGTGGTCATTTGTCGTCGCGCAACGAACCTGAAGAAGCCGTTGCCTGACTTTAAAGGTCCAGGCGTGGCGTGCATGCTCCCACACACCACTAGGCGGTAGAGAGCATTCCCAATCTTATTAGAGAATCTCACTGGGCTGATCGCACGGCGGGTCGCGGAAGACTATTGGTATCCGTTATCCGACGCACCACTTTAATAGAAAAATACCCCGAGGCTTTAGCCGGTAAGACTCTGGCACACCGATACAGGAGGAATTCCCCCGGCTAGAAAACAAATATAGAAAGTAATAAACAGCCTATGCGTTGTCTTCTTTTTATGATCCAATGAATTGTTAAAAACAATAATAATAAAAATTTAATCGGTAAAAACTGTAATATTGCCTTCCGATGATAGTAAACGATTTATATGAGGACAGTTTGCCTGCCGGCACGTGTCAGTGTGATGAATTACGACACGCTACCGCGCCGCGCCATATTCACCGGTGATAATTGCTACAATGATTACAGGTGACATTTTTAATTTATACTCATTGCGTACTTAGTATGTCACGCTATATGTGTGTCGTGTCGGCTGCTTTGACTTTCCAGTAAGTTTGGTACATTTCACGAATCACTGTCTATTTTACAGTGAAAGATTAAAATCACTTATAATCACAAATGGTCACACGATGGCAATACTACGCGTACGAAAGAGATGCAGATAGAGAATAGCATAATAGTGAGATCACTACATATTATAAAGTCCCCCGCCGCGTATGTCTGTCTGTTTACGATAAACTCAATAACTACTAAACGGGTTTTCATCAGGTCTTCACCAATAAGGAGAGTAATTAATGGGGAATCTTTTAGTGGAAATTGGTTGAAATATGACGATGATTGTTGACAAAGTTGTAAATAATCATGCCGCCTGGGAGCTTTTATCGAACATGCTACATAATCCCTTTGAGTTATAACAGTACAATGTACGATAGCATTATGCCCTTTTATGAAAAGTCCGAGATGGCATATATCTATCTTTTAACGATAGCTGACTGTACCCATTATAACAGCTAAAAATGGTCACAGAAAGCTTTTTAGAGTATTAATCTTTATGCACATTATTCATGTATATTATGATAATCATTTACACCATATTATTTAAATGGATATCTTGGGAGTAATCGCAAAATAAGTATTAACAGTAGAATATATTTAAGCGCAGATTTACACCGATTACGATATAAATCAAAGTGAATTGGAAGAACATAAGTAACAGGCTGAGAGAGAGAGGGAGAGTAGGTTAACGTGACACTCATGGCGGTATGTATTATAGTTTGCAGAGTCAACTAGTATTATGTAAGAGAGTATGCCTTAATTAAAATTGACCTTTTTTCCTTTCATTGTTAGCCTATGATTTAAAAGGCGCCATTATTTGGTGGCGATATTTCACCGGTGATATAATAGTGACAGAAAATATTATTTCACGACGGAAATTAAATATAAGTCGCAGTAATTTCGATGTTTACTTTTTAGCGGTAATTATTGATATAGCTTTGTTTGATGTTTTCTTCTTTTTTTTTACCCTCCTCTCATCAAGCAATCAGGAACTAATTATTTTTTGGGACCGGTGTTGTTCGCCTCCAGACTTTACCCTCGAGATATCCTATATCCTTTTGAGTTAACGACCATGAAACTCAATTGTAATTGAAATTACTATAATTGACGTTTAGATTCTGTCCATCTATAAAATTAAATCTAACTGCGATAAGATATACAAGTGTTGACATTCGGCGGTTGCTTATATTAACTTGACGAGTTAAATATCAAGTAGAATTGACTGAGCTACAGTCTGTGTGGCGTCAAATGTGGTTGACCTCAATGGCAGCAATAGGTTAGTTTGGTGGCGCCATCGCGTTTTTCAGTGTCACGTGTAAGACATTCAATCGGATAGCCGTGGTCGTTGTAAAAATAAATAAAAAACATCATCAGCAATTACAATACCAGCTGTGGTGAATTGGCGTTGCTCGGGTACATGAATTTGATCTAAACTAAATGGTTTTTGAGGTTAGCTGCCACGTTTTCCCATCCGCGGTTCCACAAGGACCCTTTGATCGTTCTTTTAAAATTAGTTGATTTTCAAACAAACTTTAGTACTAGATCTTACCTACTTAGGGATAGATTTTGTATTTCTAATTAAAGAGCCATCTACTACTTTCCTTAGGGCTACGGCGTAAAAATCAATGTAAAAATGTAATTAGGCTCTAAGATAGTATCAGCCAGTCAAGACAAGTCTCTAATGTATAGATTAAAGTCACATTTTATTGTTAACTCAATGGAAATCAATCATAAATATATACATACTGCTTGAAGAGGCTTGGTAGGGCGGTTTCACATTTTTACTTACTAGAACTATCAGAGTTCCAATGTCACACTGTTGAGTTCTAAGGGACAACCTCGACGCTGTCCATTCCGACGTAGCCTTGAATTTCTTTCGGTGTTTTTTTTATTAGATCACCGTAAGGTACTTTTCCTGACGTGCCGCTCAGGTCGAGGTTCGTACCCACAAGGTTGCCCTTGCGCTGTCACCCAACCTATAACTCGCTGGCTAATCACATGAAGTGCTCTCCCCCTCTCGCTCGGTGAAATTGTAAAGGCCTTTCCCGGCCAACAGCATAATGTCTTACCAAAAAAGAAATCTACGCTTTTTCGCGTCGCGTAACGATTGCGCTTACATAGCCTTAAAATCGATTACGATTGTTTGAAGAAGTTTCCATACGTCTAAAATCAGCGACACAAGTGATATTTTGCAAATGAGATTTCACATATTATTCATTTTTCTTTCCTTAGTTTGTACTTTGGTTATATGGTATCTCGGATGAACTCAAAATTTATCTTGGATAGTTACTAATCCTTCCTTTCCTTATCCTTAAAGTTATTGTGATGATTTACGCGAATGTGATTATGAAAGCTAATAATAAGACTCACAAATATTTAGCATGACGCGTGTTTCCGTTATCACAGCAGCGTGGATGTGCATGTCCGAGATGATGTCACGCGGCGGGATGGTGATGATTTGAGCGCAAACAGCCACCAATCACAGTGTGACCTGTAACCAAATGGAATGTCAGCGCTCCATCAGCTTTCGGAAATAAGTATTTGGTGTCATTGTCCAATTAATTTAAACTGCTTCTTCGATTTGACAGATCGGCTGTCTTTCAGCTTGGTTGCTCTTGTCTTCTATCCGACCATTTCATTAGTGTCTTAGTCTTTTTGTCATCAAGCTCTAGCATTTAATAAGCTTGTGTGATATTTTATCATGAGCCTACAGAGGACTAGAGTTCTCCGTGGGCTGTGTGTGGGGTTCTGTATGTGTTAGACTTAGGTTTGTCCTAATTCCTCTTTTTATCCAATTATTATTGTACCCTTCTAAACGTGGTCACTCCACGTTGCTGGTAGACCTCTCACACTAAATTTCTCAATTTGCTGTCCCCATTTAAAGAACCTATCTGCATCAAAAATCACGTCGTAGGCTCTTTAATTTTATAATTTTGTACTCATCTTCAATCAAAGTGTGATTGTTTGGAAAAATATAATAAATTTTGTTCATCATATATGTATGTCATTTAGTTTTTATTAATTAATCTATTTGTTCAAGCGTTCTTCGTTTATGTACCCATGAGAAGTCACTTCGGCTACCACCCACAGAAAAAGAGAAATGAAATGACAATCATATAGACTAGCGTCAGGGAACCTTCGCAATAATTTCGTAAGAGTTGACTCACTGATACAGAAAGATTGCACTAGGCCGTTCGCTCGACGTCTACATTCGAGTGTCCTTGTTTGCAAGCAAATCGCCGTGCCGTGTCAATGAACTTGCCCCGAACGTCTAACGTTCTAGTCTAGACCGGGTGCCTATCATCTGGTCTCATGCTGTTTACGTTATGGATCCTACGATTGTGTTCCTACAAAGGATTATCTGTCCAATTTACATAAAGATTGAGTTGGTTTCTGTCTGATTCTTAATGTATGGTATGAGCGGTGTTTGGTAATGCCTGGTATTTTAGACCTTTTTTATTTTAAAGGGCATTCATTGAAAGTTAGAGGGCGAATCGTTTCTAAACATCTAAAATATGAATATTTTCAAATGACATTTCGCTTGAAATTAAATGAAAAGCATTGATTTCGTGCTCAAATAATAAAAAAAGAACATAGCATGCAGAAAACAATAACAAGAGACAAAAACCTGCCGAAATATGCCCTCCGTCAACTTAATGCCACAGAGGAAGTTTGTGGCTTGGGATAGTTAGAATGAATAGATTTGCTACAGCTACGTCTACTGAAGTTACAGATTTTCAGATACTTCTCCAGAACGCTGGTTTTATAAACTGTAGAATACATACGGAGATTAAATTGTCTTAGATTTTTAAACCACTTGTCAGTGCGGAATTGTTAATACGATTCCACGAAGTCAAAAGGATTAAACTGTTTTTACTCAATCTAATTATACATATTTATAAGTATACATTAATGTAAATCTTCGAATGTGCAATTTAGTTTATATTTTTATCACTTCGTGACCTTCCTGTTGATTTTTAGATTGTTCTCGTGATTGCACATGACTCACTTGGCACTGGCTAATAAGTTTGCTTTCAGCATTAAAACGTTTGAGTACGAGTGTATTGTGTTTATTTTCTGATTTCGTTTTACTAGATTTGACCGTCTCCAATGATTTAGCGGACTGTGTCCAAACTGTGGGATGATGGCAGGGTTCAGCTGATTAAATATTTAGTATAACGACTGAGTTTAAAGTTTAAAGCCAATGTTTAGATGACCCACGAGTAAAGGAATAGCAAATCAATCAATTATTTAACTACTTGACTATACTTTCGGTTAATTCAGATGTTTTGAGGCTCCTATCTCGACTAAAACCGTCTGTATAGAGCCATGTGATGAGTGAAACCAATGTGATGCTATAGTTTAGGTTAGACTACACCGATGACCTTTAAATTCTAGATTGTGTCCGTTAGGCGAGATCGCAATAGTTGCGATGCGCGGTGCAACAGTACACCCGTTTACATAACGCGATTCGTAATATTACTCAGAAGTCTTCTCTTATTTCGCTAATATGTCCATTATAAGTGAACTAACTGCGAGTTAGACGGAATTAATGCTGTATGACGGACGTTCTGTAATAACATTATCGCATTGCCGATTCTGTTTATGGACTAACATTATCAGAGCAGTAAAATGATTCATTGGGCAGTTATATAAGAGTTGTTTGAGAGATTCATTAAAAAAAGAATCAGTTGTATCCATTTAAGTAGATAATTACAATTAAATTGGTTTAACTATCTATTTTTATGAGTACGTTTGCTTTTCTCGTTTACGACCGGCATGGGATGTTCCTTTGTCGTGTTTTTATGAACCACGAGTGCGTTTCCTATTGGTAACGATGACGCCATCCATCGCAAATTGTACGTTTAGCAATACCCACTGCCGGGTAATCAGTGTTGTTAACCATACGTTTGCTTACGTGCCTGTACATGTATAGTCTTGTGTCGAAAATGCACGAATTCTGGGTTAATATGTCTGTCTATTTGAATAAACGTCAGTTTTAATGTAAAGTGTAGTCATTTTTAATTTTATATTTGAATTTATAAGTACCTGATAGAGATTTAAAATAATTTGTTGAATTATTGTTATCGATTTTTAAACAAACCCGCAGACGTTAAAACATCTTTGACAAACCTAAAAAAGCCACTCAACTAAAAAACCCAGAGATTGGTAAGGCAATAATTATTAGTTTAACTGCTTTTGATATTTTAGCGTTTAGCATCAGCAATTGTATTTATTTTTGTGATATTTTTTTTATTGTCGGTTTTAGATTTCTATTTTATGTCACTAGGTTAGATTTTTATTTTGTGGACACTTTCCTCGTTTTTATATCTTTTTTAATGTTTTATGTTGCTATTGCCCTTATTAAATAAAATAAATAAATAAACTGAACATGAAACCAATCTAAATATGACAAAATACAAATAAAATATATTAATATATATCAAATACCTTGTTTGCTTGATAAAAGTGGTTGATCAAACAAAGTCTTAAGACCAAATAATTCTTACATCACGTAAAATATAATGAAAGAGTTTGTAAGTCGCACAGGTTTTACCAACTATAGATTATTCCCTATTTTATGACTCTTTCTCAGTATATTAATTTTTGTTATGAGGATCATATCTTGTAAAACAAGATAGTAAGCTTTATTCTCGATCTTCCGTAATGATTCAGCGAATGATATTCAAGGACTTACAAAGATATATATTGTATCTCTCAATACCATGATTATATACACTGCATTAAATTTACCATGAGGTGAAGTCAGTGGTGGGAGTCGAAGCTGCTCGCGTCCGTAGGCTTTACCCTAGTTTCCCTACACGTGACTCCTGGGTGGTGCTAAACGAGCAGCAGCGAGGTGGTAGGGCGCCGGTGCCCGTCTGGATCGCGACCACAGTACATGGGTGTAAAGCCCGTCATAGTGACCAGTTTAGGCTTGTCGCGTTTCGGGATCAGCTAGTGTATATCTAGTAGCTCATATAACTAGAGACGTTCAGTCGTGGTATATGTGGGCCGGCATGACGATGGAGACTATCAATGGATTTTTATCCTTTGATAGTCGATTTCGTTTTTGGACTACACTGTACTTACCATCAGGTACTTTGTAGTCAATATGTCGAGCCAGTGTAAAAAAAAAGTAATTTTACCGTACTGCATGAAAAAAAAAAGAAGAAAACAATGTATTTGTGGATAAAAATCTTACAACCAAAAATGTGATTCTCGGAATTACTCGCTCGTCTGAGAGTGTATTAGATGGCGATTTAGTTTCCTTAAAAGAAAGACATTAAGGTTCCATTACTATGTAATAGTTCCTGTGTAGAAATACGATGTAGCCTATGTGGTCACAGATCATTTTCTCGAGTTTAACTTTCTCCGCGACCGCAATGACTACCTCAGAAATGGACACCTTTCCGACAAATCCGTGTATATTATGATCTGGATAATTCGTTTCAATGACTCCGGTGGTACTCCAAACAAAGCATCATGTTTACCTCTAAAAATTCTCGAGTTTAAGCCTATTTAAATAAAATTGTAATAAGTATTCAATTTGTAGCTATGCATCCAGTAGCAATAATACGCTATCTGCATCCGCAGGAATAGGGCCAGAAAGGAGATTAGAGAGGTTTTTATTAGTGTGGGCAATAGGAAGGAATGTTGGAAGTGTTCAACAAAATTAAGTTTAGACCAGAGGTTCCCAAATTTTTCTCGTAGACCGCTTTCAAAATCTCAGGTCTACGTCGACTCCCTGCCGCTACATTTTACCACAATCCTAAAACGCGTTAAAGAATTTGAAGGTCTGAAAAATCTGAAAATACAGAGCAGAAAATTTTGCAACGGCTTTATATTATCTGTACGCGTTTAAAATCGCTTTCTTGTTCCCTCAATTTTCTTGCATAGTGTTTTATCTATTTACTTTGATACATAAAGCCAAGCCAACATATTCGTCTCTTACATACACAGCTTGTAAACCTCAATTTTTCCACGTCAACGTAGATTTTTGTCAAATCTCCCGTGGACTACTTGGACCACTTTGGGAATCGCAGGTTTAGACACGATTAGTACCAGCAGAGTTAAATGATTTATTGATGGCTTTATTGATTGCAGCCCACGTATTGCTACTTAGTTTTCTGCGAAAATCGAACCGGTAACCCTGATCGTCACCCACGGCAAACAGTTGCGAAATTGACAATAACACGGCGCTTACAGTTTGGAAACCGTGCAGTCGTCAATAGCATTAGGTACAATGAAATTGTGTAGGCGGACAAGTGAACCTCCCCATCACAAAAGTGTTAAATGCTATTGCAAAAAATAATGCTATGTTTTTTAAAATACGAAGCTGTTGATAAACAGTTGATATAATTTTTACTTATTTGATTGATCAAAGAATATTGCTACATTTTTTAATTACAAAGTCATTTCAAGTCATAGACACTGATTTCAGTATACAATCACCAGAGATGGGCAAAATGTAATCTGATTAATGACGAATGATTACAAAATGTAGTCGCAATTTTAATTTTCTTGCTCTGTAATCATGATGAAATTCATTTAAAACATTAAGAAATGTATACACGATGGACAATACTCGTTGACTAGTAGCAGGGATTCTTCAATAAAAACACTTCTTCGTTCGCAGTTCGCTTCTTTATTCGCAGTTTATTCTTGAGGGTAGCTCCGAGGGAATTCTTCGAGTCTTCGATCTTCGCCGCTGACCAACGATTAGGTCGCTATATATATCCCCTCGGGCTACCCTAACAACTAGTACTATATACAAAGTATTCCTTAAAACTAAGTCCGCCAATAGCGACGCCGGATTCCGCCGTAGTTCCTACGCCCGGCCGCCGCTGTCGCTGCTGTCGCCCCGGTCGACGTGCTCCTCTCCCGTACCCCTATTCTTGCGTCTCCGGCGCCCTGGGCTCGCTGTTCGTAACATCCTCCCCCCGGCGTAGCTCGTCGAAGCCTTCCTCTTCCAGCCGGAGAACAGCCAGCTTCCTTGCAGGGCGCACGAAGGTTCCGCCTCTGGTGCGGATGAGAGCGCTGCGCACGTCGCCGTCTGGCCCGGGGTACACGGCCTCCACGATGCCTCGAGGCCATGTGTTGCGGGGCAATGCAGCGTCGACCACGATGACTAGATCTCCGGGGCGTAGCGGGCGCTGTCGATCGTGCGCTCCGCCGCGCGCCACCAGCGTCGGTAGGTACTCCCGGACCCACCGTCGCCAGAACTGGTCGGCGAGCCCTTGTGCCGCCTTCCATGCTCTCCTATCCGCCGGCGAGCACACCCCGGTCTGGGGCAGCCCTGCCGACGTCCCGATGAGAAAGTGGTTCGGAGTCAACGCCTCCGGATCCGCCGGATCCACGGAGACGTGTGTCAGCGGTCGCGAATTGATCGCGTGTTCCGCTTCTGCCAGCAGCGTCGTCAGCACCTCCTCTCGCGGTGCTTGGTCGTGTAGGGTCGCGCTCAGCGCAGCTTTTACTGAGCGCACGAGTCGCTCCCACGCGCCGCCTTGATTCGGCGCGCCAGGAGGGATGAAGCGCCACTCCATTCGGCGCAGCTGCGCGTAGTCACGCAGCGCCGGCTCCCACTCGTTGTATGCTGCCCGTAGCTCCGCGTCAGCTCCACGGAAGTTCGTCCCGTTGTCGCTCCAGAGCTGACGCGGCCATCCGCGTCGCGCTGCCATCCGTCGCAGCGCCATGATTGCGGAATCGGCAGACAGGCTGCCCACTACCTCGATGTGGACAGCTCGGGTAGTGAGGCACGTGAATAACGCGCCCCACCTCTTCTCACGTCGGCGGCCGATAGTGACGGTCATCGGCCCGAAGTAGTCGACCCCGCAGTTGGTGAAGGGTCGGCGATGCTGATCCAGGCGCGCTGGCGGCAGGTCCCCCATCGGCGGCACCCGGGGCTTCGCTCGGCGCACCCGGCAGAGCGCGCAAGCCCGGGCAACCGCGCGCACAGTGGGGCGCGCGCGCAGTATCCAGAAGCGCTGCCTGATGTCATTGAGGACGCGCTCGTTGCTGGCGTGTCCCGCAGCCGCGTGTTCTCGTAGCACGATGAGTCTTGTCAGCGGGTGACGGCCGCCCAGTATGATCGGCCGCTTCGTCTCGTACGGCGCGCGCGCGGCATCGATCCGTCCGCGCACACGCAGCAGGTCGTCCTGCAGCATCGGGTCCAGCTTGGCGAGGCGGCTGGCAGCTGGCAAGGTTCGGCCAGCGCGCAGCCTCGCGATCTCCTCGCCGAAGTCTTCCTCCTGCGCCCTGCGTAGCCATAGGTGCTCCGCTCGCTCGATGTGCTGTAACTTAAGTTGGGTCGCTCTCTTGCGACATTTGTCGATGAAGGCGAGCACCGTCGCCGTCGCCCGGATCAGCCGCTCATATGATGAGAAGCGGCTAATGTCCGGCAACGGGCTCGCGTTGTCGATGATGCTCGCTGCGCAGCACGCGGCCTCCTCGATGCTGCCGGTGCTGCTCGGTCGTGCCTTTTCCTGCGGCCACGTACTCTCAGGCCCGTACAGGAAAGAAGGTCCGGTGAACCAGCGGTCATGCTGGTCGGTTGGCGCCTTACCGTCGCGGGTTGCGTCATCCGCGACGTTGTGTGCGGTCGGCACCCAGCGCCATTGTTCTATGTCAGTCGCCTCCGCTATCTCGCCGAGCCGGTGCGCGACGTAAGGCGTGTAGCGCCACGCGTCCGTCCTTATCCACTGCAGCACCGTTGATGAGTCGCTCCAGTAGATCACGCGGTCAGCCTTCCAGTGATGTTCTTGCTTTATCATGCCAGCCAGCCGGGTTCCGATGACAGCTGCTTGTAGCTCCAGCCGCGGTATCGTATGCGGGCGCAGCGGCGCCACCCTGGCCTTAGCAGCGGCCAGTGTCACCGTGACGCGACCGTCTTCGTGCATCAGCCGCCAGTATGCTGCCGCTGCGTATGCCTGTTCGCTGGCATCGACGAACACGTGAAGCTGCCTCTCCGGTTCCGCAGCATCGTCGTCGGTGACGTATCGTCGCGGCAGGCGCAGCTGAGCTATGTCGTCCAGCGTGCTCAGCCATTGGTCGAAGCGATCCGCCTGCTTGCCCGGAAGCTGCTCATCCCATCCTATCTGGATGCGCCATAAATCCTGCAACACAATCTTGGCAGTGATGCTGTAACAGCTGAGTAGCCCCAGCGGGTCGAAAATCGACATGACCGCCGCCAGAGCCTCTCGCTTCGTCGGGGCCCGCTGTCGTTCACGGACTTGTTCTGGAACGCGTGCCAGGGTCGTGTTGAAGCCCAGCTCGTCTTTCTCGGCGTCCCACAGCATGCCAAGTGTCTTTTCCTGGTGGTGTTCGTGGCCCAGAGCGGTCGGCTCCCGGGCTCGCAGCTCTCGAGGGACGGTGTTCAGCAGGAGCGGGCAGTTGGAGTTCCAGCTTCTCAACGTGAAGCCTGCTTGAGCGTGGACGGCGATGACCTCTTCTATTGTCTTCTTTGCTTCTTCCACGGTCTTGAAGCTGTGCACGAGGTCGTCCATGTAATGGCTCCTGGTGATGACCGGCAGTGCCCTGGCGTGCGAATGCGCGTGATCCTGCGCATTCCGGTCCCGCACGCTGTGGGCCAGGAAGGGCGAGCTGGCTGCTCCGAAGATCATCGAAGTCATCTTGAACTGCTCCGGAGGGTCCTTTCTGTTGTCGCCTCTCCACAAGAATGACTGCGCCGGTTGATCTTCCGCTCGCACCTTCACCTGCAAAAACATCTCAGAAATGTCCGCTGTTACGGCGATCGGCCGTTCCCGGAATCGAAATAATATTCCGGGAAGTGATTGTAACAAGTCCGGTCCCTCGAGTAAAAAGTCGTTCAAACTTTTGTTCTGTACGCGGTGCGCTGCGTCAAACACTAGCCATATCTTGTTTGGCTTATTCGGGTTTCGTACGGCGAAGTGCGGTAGAAACCACTGTATAGCGCTGTCTCGTTCACTCTCGCTATACTTTTCCGCGTATCCTTTTTTCAACAAATTTTCAATCTGGCGCGTGTATTCCTCTTTAAATGCCGGGTCGCGATCCATCTTTTTCTCTATGCCCCTGAGGCGCATGAATGCTTCACTGTAGCTTGGCGGCAGCACGATGTCATCGGTGCGCCACGGCAACCCGACTTCAAATTGATTGTTCACTCGGCGCGCCGTTTTGTTGAAAATCTCGATCGCTCGTCGATCTTCTGGCTTCTCCTTGGTGGTCAGCGACACACCAAGCGCTTCCAACGTGAAGTGCTTCTTCACCAGTTCTTGAAGACGCTCGTCGTCTTCTTGCTCGGTGCTCGAGGGGGTGCTGCCGCAGTCTCGTTCCGCTGCGTGCAGATGCAGCACCGTGTTCTCCCCCCGTCGATGGAGCAGGCGAGGCTCGATGCCGTAGATGACCCACCCTAGGCTGGTGAGTGATGCGGCGGGCTCGTTCTTCTTTCCGGTCCTCATCTGCTGGGAGACCATCAGGTGCCAGTTGTCGACACCTATCAGGATCCTCGGCTTCGCGTTCTCGAAGCAGGCCTCCCGGAGATCTTGCAGGTGGGGGCGTACCGCGTCAGTTCCCGCGGCGCCCGCTGTCCTCGCAGGTCCAACTTCTTGACCGTGCGAGCGGTGATCTCGTGTGCGGCGCGTTCTCGCCGCCCTCGGATGCTGATGCTGACCCGCTGACTGCTGTTCTCGTGCTCCGTCGCGTTGACACCTCGCAGCCTCAGCGGTGCCGGAGTCCCCTTGGCGCCGATGCTGTCTGCCAGTTCTTGGTCGATGAGGGTTATTGACGATCCCTCATCCAGGAGCGCGTACGTAGCTACTTCTCCCCCGGGACCTGTAATGATGACGTTGCAGACTTTTAGCAACACGCTGCTGTCTTCACTGGGTGTTGCTATCGACATCACTGCTTCTTCTCTGGCCGGGCGGGGTGGTTCTTCCTCATCGCTGGATCGCACCTCTGGCTGCGCTCGCACTTGCTCGGTGTCGTGCAACAGCGGGTGATGCGGCCGGCGGCAACCGCTGACACCGCATGCGTCAGCTTGGCAGTCGGCCCGACGATGCCTCTTCTTCAGGCACTTAAAACAAACGCGCGCTGACTTTGCCCAGTCCCAGCGGGCGCTGATCTTCATATTCTTGATCTTCTTGCACTTATCCGTAGCGTGGTCCGCTCCACAGCAGAAGCACCCTTGTGGTGCGCGTCGCTCCTCTACTGTTGTGTAGACGGCTGCCCCACGCGTCGTTCGGCGTGCTGGCTTCGTGTTCTGCTGCCTCGGTCTTGCTGGCGCGGCGTATGTTGCAGCGCTGACGGCGCCCGATGTGCTGGATTGGCGCGTGTAGCTGAATGCCAAGTCCGCTTCGCGTGTGAGGAAGCGAGACAGAGTGATTACTTCGCACTCTTCCATCCCTCGGTGCAGATGTGCGTAGTCTCTCCACCTTGAGACTAGCAGCGGGCTCATTCGTTCCATGATTTCTCCCGCCAGCTGTGGATTCCGTAGATAACCGCTGTGGCCGACGTTCTTCAGCACGGCGATTATGTTCTGCACTCGCACTGCAAACACGTTGAGCTCTTGCGCTGTCATTCCTGCTTGTGGCAGCTGGCGCAGCTTCTCCATGGCGTCGTTGATGATGGTGTCCGGCTGGCCATAACAGCGCTCCAGTGTGTGCATTATGGCATCCGGGTTCTCCGCCGTGTGCAGTAGAGGCGCCACGGCGTCCCTCGCTTCTCCCCGGAGACACACTCGTAGCCTGGCTAGGTTCTCCGCCGCCGAGAAGTTGTACATCTTCGTGCTATCTCGCATGGCTGCCTTGAATGGCAGCCACTCGTTCGGTGCCCCGGTGAATATGGGTAGGTCCGAGGCTTGACGTGGCGGCACTCGTTCCCGTGCCGTCATCCTCTTCAACGCCTCGGCCAGCTCCTCGATCGCCCTCGATCTGCCCCTCGTGGGCGTGGGCGAACGTGTGCGACGCCGTTCTGTCGCCTCACGTTGCTGTGACCTTTCTTCTTCAAAGGTCACTCGGGCCGTGGTCAGCTCCCCCCGTTGATCGTCGGAGGTGTGGAGGGCCGTTCTGCCTCCTCGTTCTGCTGACGGTGTCTCGGCCGGGTACGTTGAATCCCCCTCGGTTGCTTGTTGCAGCCAACTGTTGACGCGTTCGTTCGTCTCTGACACGTTGCTGCCCCGTTCGTCTTCTTCGATATTTTCGAGGTCCACTTCTAGTCTCTTCCTGACTAGGTCCGCTTCCATGCGCAGTTCCCGCCGTTGGATCTCGGCGAGACGTTCCTGTGCTTGCAGCTCCAACTGCAACCGTGATCTGGCAGCTGAGCTTGTACTTGTGCGGCGTGACCTCGCTGGCGAACGTTGTCTTGCTGCTGTAGGGAAAGAAACTGCGTTTGACGTTTCAGCGTTTGACAATCGAGCGTTTGACAATCGAGCGTTTGACTTGTCACATGTCAATGTAGCGTTTGACCCCCCTGTCGTAGTCTCAACAGCAGGCCGCACTGACGGAGAGCGTGGTGGTTCAACATGACGCACCGAGGCCGGTGCGTACATGTCACACTCGTCCGTAGTATCGGCCCCCTGCGATCGAGTCTTGACCATTTTCCCCAATTCTTGATGCAATCTTCGATAAATCGATGCGTTGGTTCTACTTTCTTTCTTCTATTCGGCTTCCGATGGACCAGGATATACACGATGGACAATACTCGTTGACTAGTAGCAGGGATTCTTCAATAAAAACACTTCTTCGTTCGCAGTTCGCTTCTTTATTCGCAGTTTATTCTTGAGGGTAGCTCCGAGGGAATTCTTCGAGTCTTCGATCTTCGCCGCTGACCAACGATTAGGTCGCTATATATATCCCCTCGGGCTACCCTAACAACTAGTACTATATACAAAGTATTCCTTAAAACTAAGTCCGCCAATAGCGACGCCGGATTCCGCCGTAGTTCCTACGCCCGGCCGCCGCTGTCGCTGCTGTCGCCCCGGTCGACGTGCTCCTCTCCCGTACCCCTATTCTTGCGTCTCCGGCGCCCTGGGCTCGCTGTTCGTAACAAAATGATAAATGTGTATACGATCTGGGATTTTGTAGTGTTTAAAATATAAATAAGCAAAATATAGTTATATTATTGGTAAAAAACGTAAAATGTAATCGTTAATCATTTTCATTAATCTGATTACATTTTGCCCATCTATGACATTCACATATATTCAGTATACAAGGAAAATAGTTCTGAGGATCTGACGGGAGCAGCTGCAGGCTTATGAAATCATTTCCAACAGAAAAAAAAACCTCAGCAGTAGTAATAAAAAGAAATATAGGGTATCTAAATGTAAAGCGTTATTTGAACGAGTCGTTTGTATTTTATTGAGTAATTTCAATAAAAAACGTAAATACTGAGTACTGTTAAAAGGAATTTCTTTTACGTCTATTCCATTGAAAAAGAGCAATAAACGCTAGCGGCTGCGGTCGTCAAGGCTTTCTATATCAATAACATTAGCCGACACTTTTGTGGAAATGGCTTTTGCATTTTCTATGACACTAATGTTATATACTTAAAGTCCTTTATATTTTTTTTATCTAAATACTTTTTCCAGTGAACACTTTATGATCTGGTACTAAATTGCCCGAACTACATTGAAGGAACACCTGTTCTGGTTATTGTATCCACCCTTAGCTTCATTTGTATGGATTATTCATTTACGGATTATTATTATTATTTAATATCGACCTCATCTTTTCATAAAATTTTACTTAAGCTTTGGAATCGAAGTGTCATGTCGCTCCTAGAGTTCTCTGAACTGTTTCTTTATATTGTTACCAACTCAAAATATAACTATTTATATTATATCCACTATAATATATTAAGCGTATCAGTTATATTTTCTGTTGGGGTTCCCCATTATTTTAACAATACATTTGAGATAAGTGTTATCAATAATTAATTAAATGTAGCACTCAAAACTTACGATAAGCTTAGTGATGGACTAGTATAAGACACAACAGTGAAATTGTTGATAATTAGGCCTTCAAGTCTGTTATTTCACGCTCGGTTGTCCTCTCTTAGTTTACACCAGTTAGTTGGTTATTTACTAGTTTCTTTTTTGCTTATAGGCTGACGCTTGACCTCAATCAAACCTGGTGGACGATGAGCCCGATGATGGACCGCGTCCGCCCAACAATTGCTAATGAACTCTTCTCTTAAAGACCTCCAAGTCATAAGATCTTGGGAATATGATCGCTGGAAGCTTATTCCACTCCTTAGCTCTTCGCATGATGAATGTAGAATCGAATCTCTTTGTGCGGATATAAGGAACGTCCACAAAATACGGATGATATCCATCATGGCGTGTAGTGTAGTTTTATAATTATCTGTTTTAATAGTAGTTGAAATAAGTAGGATATTACTCGGAATGGAGTTCAACGATCCTCACCCTTCCCCTGCATGCTCGTTGCCATGGGTGATCGATTGTGGACGTAAGGTTTCATGACTAACGGTTCATATACTAGAAACATACAAAGTTTATAAAGTTATTGTTAATTCTTTGATATTCGCCGAACACAAAGCAACATGAAATGTATATCAAATGACTGGCGGCGACATTGGAACAAATAAATGCATCTGTTTTGTACACAGCATTGTAATCAGGTACCGGTCATATACGATGTCATTCATGTACGAGCCTATACTTGTTTATATGAATATGAATTATATCTGAGATGTGTTTTGAGTCAATGCTATTCAAATATTTTGAACAAATAATCATGAAGTGTCCAATGGGAGATAGCCCGTCAGGTTTTAGTTTAAGTTGTATCTGGGTGATGTCAGGCTGGATCCACTTGTAAATAATAAATTCATAAATATTTTATCTCTTACCAATGAATCTCTAGAATCACCAGATAAACAAGCTTTAGCGGTCTTAAATGTAACTCGATTTTCTAGAAATTCATCTCTTTAGGTGTTTGAAACAATGAAGAAAATTTCTCACAATCTAAAGCTAAGATTTATCGACGCTATTTTGACTTGTAATTAATATTAAAAATATGGTAAATAACAGATTTCCTTATCTTAGACTTGGCTCAGTGAATACCAAGTTATATTTAAGTTCCTATTATACATTGAGTTTAATTTCTCCAAAGAGGATTTTGTTTCCTCAGCAAAGTGACTCGTTTCGGCCTGTCGCGTTTCGGGATCAGCTCTTGTGCATCCAGTTCTTTATATACTTTGAGACCTTCCGTCGTGACATGTCGCAATTGCGAATGTTAATGGATTTTCGTCCATCGGCGATCGTTGTCGTATGTAGACTACACTATACTTTCCATGAGGTCCAATGTCATTTTGGCGAGTTCATTTAAAAATGTATGTAACCTTTACATATAATCACAACCTAAGTCTTTCGGTAAAACGATCGATAATTCAATATATAAAGGTTTATACCTAAGACCAGATCTTATCTATAGCCCTTTCTAAAGCGTTGCTTCAGCGATTCACGCGGGTTGAAGGCAAGGATTACGCCGGTAATGAAATCTGTCTGCGACGTCACGAGCACGAGGGTTTAATGAGACGACGGTCAGCCTCAAGTTTATCTAGTATCGCCTGAACCATAGGCTCCCAACCTTGTTTGTCTCATAGACCTTTAACCGTGTTTTTTGATTTAAGGTAGATCTCATACTAACCTAATATTGTATTTTGCAAATTTAACACCTTTAGACGTATTTTTGACTGGTTTCTGACTGTACTCAATGTAAAAAAATGCAGTTGCGCAAAGATATTGTCCCACTTAGCATTTTCTCCTGTTTGTATCACGGTGAATGTTCTGAAGATTTATCTAACATTGTTCGACCCTCTCTTCCATAGAACCACGCGCGCGGATTTGGGCAGTAACAGCTATACGGTAACTCACATTAAGGCTCAGACTAAGAAGTTCTCTAACTCTTAATTTTGCCGAGTGGTTGGGCTGTAGAGTGGTCTTCTGGCGAGCGTGTTCTCACCGTCCTATAATATAAGGTCTTTTTTAACGACGCGTGAAAAGATATTTATGCAGGCCGCCATGTTCTCGGCGGCTAATGATAGGTTTTTTATTCTGTTTTTGTCATTTTTAGACTGTACCATGCTTACCATCAGGAGTAGTGTGGTCACAGTGTCGAGCCAGGATGAAACAAAACTTTTTTAATAAATTTCCAATATTATGCATCAATTTATTTAGGTTTTATCTCAAATTTCCTCGAATAGTGATACACAGTTTTTTTGGTAGTAGATAAGTAGCTGCCCTAAAACCTCTTTCCATAAGGTATGATGACGAAAAATCAATTAAAAACATTGTACATCACATGGGATATATAATAGGTTTTTTTTTTTTGAATCCAGGACAGTTGATATTATCTGTTTCTAAATTGTACCAATCGTGGACCTCCGTTTGCATCTCATCGACACTCAATTTTTTTTCGCTCACGTGGGCCTCTAGCGTGTATTACGTATATTCGTATGATGATGTATTTCGTTAATGACTTTAAATGATAAAAGTGCGTGGTCGTAATGTATGCAATCTTTCTCACGGGACATTCATTCCCTTCTGTATTGTACCTGTTATAGTACCTCATTATGTTGAAAAGAGCAACTACCAGAGTATCTTGGCGGCTCTTCTAGATAGATTCTGCTTTTCAAATCGGTGATTTGAATTTTACTTTTTTTTTAACGATTCAAAAGTGCTTGGGAGTGGGCGTATTTGAATAATGTTATATTTAATTTCATTTCGTCGATTCAGACCACTTTGGGAATCAACGGTGAAACGAACTCGCAAGATTGACATCTTGTCGGGTGCCTTATCTGAATCTTGAGGTTTCTGGTTATTTTGTAAAAATGAAGCAAAAACTTTTTCTAATTTTTTTCGAAGCAGTATTGAACGCGATATCCTTTAGGCTGAGATTGATAAGTGCTATTTCGAATTTGTTTAACTTTTATTTACGCCTTAAAAGTTATATTATTTAATTAATGTGAAAATACCTCTGAGTTATTGCAATTTAAGTACGGATTTAGACGCCACATGCTCACCGGTGAAGCAACACGTCGCGAAGGAACCCGCATGGCATGCGATAGAAATGGCATGTGTACCGATACCGAGGGAACGGCAATCAGCTGCGCTACTGGTCACGTTGAATATGGTATATAAGTGCAATGTGGATACAGCCATTAATGTAATTTCATTATACATTTATAACACTCCTACGGTACAACGCGTCATGAGCAGTCCGCATGTATAACGATTGCGCTCGCCCCACGTGTGCCGCCAACCAGAGTAGCGCACCGTCGCCCGCGTGCTTAATTCGCACACCGCGGCGCGATTACATAAGCGGCTGCATCGGCTTATTCGAGGGAGTTCCGACGCAGCTTTCAGTTTCTTTTGGAGTATCTTCTTAAGGTAGTCGCTTCCGAAACGCTAGTACATCACTGTTAGGTTTCGTATTTTGGCTGTCGACCTAAGTCGAACGTGTGTTGGACAGTTGAACGCATCTTATCTTGCCCTATACCCACCCGCCGTTGCACATTACTTTTTTTTATTATTAGTTTGTCTTTTAGTCTACTTCAATAGTATATTTCGGCATACTGTGAAAACTTAATTAATTTAAGAGTATTGTTTTAAATGTATTATAATAATTGTCCGTTTTCCTATTCATAAATGAACAATAGGCACTTGTTTATCTGTAATACAGGAACGAAAAACAATACAATGCTAATAATAGTCGCAAGTAATATAAATCGTTTCCGGTAATTTAATGTTTAATCAATCCGCGTTTGCCAATTTCGTTTATTGTGTTTGATAACGTTGCAGGCTCGGATGTGATAAATACACGATACATCTGTTTTATTATTAAATTCTGAACTATTATTCTTGTATGAATATTTTTGACAGGAATTAATAATAATATATCATCACGCTATATTCTTTTTTGGGTGTGCAGGGATACATTAGTGGCTGTATCCACTTTGCGCTTATATATCGTGCCTAATGTGATCAGTATCGCAGCTGATCGCCGTTTTTACAGCACTAGTGCATATGACATTTCTATAAGGTAGCATACGGGTTTCCTCGCGCTGTTTTCCTTCATAGTTGTGCATTTGGTGTCGAAATTTGTACCTATTGTGGAAAAATCCAGAAGTATACCGGGGTTCATACCTACGACAATATACTTACATATTTAATGTTTCAATAAACACATAAGCTATATTGCACCGTGGTATATCAAGTCTTTACCTTCGAAATTAGATTCAGTAACATTTATAGTTTTAAGTTTGGCCTTTACATAGAATTCAGTGGTACAAAGATGAATATTGTTTTTCGTTACCCATATCTTACAGCTACAAAAACAATATACAATAAAAAGAATTGTTAAATATATAACTATAAATATATTACATGCACAATTATTTAAAAAATCGTTGACAGTAAATATATCCTAAAACTACCTTTTTTTTAAATCTCATTTGTTACTATGCGCATTACTCGCGGACCGTGTCTGCTTGTGCCTCCTAAAGCACGGATTAATTATGACAAGCTTATGCCAAGTCAGCTCTTTACTGTTCCAGACAAGTTTTTTTAACAAAATGTTCTCATTTATTTGTATCTTGATGAACTCTTTGAACCGAATATTGCTAAAAGTTGAGGTTGTTTTGAAGGCAGTTAATTTCTGATCGCGGAGCACGGCGCGGCGCGGCGCGGCAATCGATCGGCCTCGCCGCTGCACGCTCCGGCGACGCCAGCGCTGTTGCGTCATGCCGTCAGGTGTATCAGCCGATGGTAATGAGCACGAACGTCTTTATCGGCTCGTTTGCTCGCGACGGCAGCGCCTTTACCTGCGCTCGTTACTGCCTCCTGAGTATGATTCAAAACATATTGGAATTATGCGACAAGAATCCCGGTACTTACCTCTGGGTTTTTCCAGAATACGTATGGATTTTGGAGGCACATGTTCTCCGGTAAAGGGAAACATCGCAAGGAAATCCGCGTGGGTTAATCTATACTAATATTATAAAGCTGAAGAGTTTGTTTGTTTGTTTGTTTGTTTGAACGCGCTAATCTCAGGAACTACTGGTTCGAATTGAAAAATTCTTTTTGAGTTGAATAGACCATTTATCGAGGAAGGCTATAGGCTATATAACATCACGATGCAATTATTAGAAGCGGAGAAATAATGGAAAATGTGAAAAAAACGGGCAAAATTTTTCATCCTTGAGGGCTACCATTGCGTGCGCTGCAAAAACGGTTCAAGATACCAAAAATATATGTACGAAAGAATTATTCCTCTTAAGATGATCTAAAAAAATGTCCGCGACAGTATATGTTTATCTTTTAAGATTAAGTCACTAGAACCGTTTTTATGGTAAACAAATTTGGTCGAAATTAATGCATTATTTGTTAAGAGTTGTATCAACGTAATAATATTAATCTTTATCCAAATAAATGTTTTGTTGATTAAGAATATTTAATTATGAACAAAATTGTCTTTGACATCACTTAATTTCAATGAACATCATAGAAGATATTACAATAACTTATATAGCAAAACTACGTTTGCCGGATCAGCTATGTCTTGATAAGCGCGAAACTCGAGAACGACTAAACCGATTTGACTGATTTCTTTTTTGTTGTGTTTGTTGAAGTCTGGGGAAGGTTATTACGGAGAGAAAAATTAAAAAAATTGTCTGAAAAAGTCTAAAAACAACACTTTTCTATATTCTCATACAAAAAATTCGTAATAATATTTAAAAGTCAATTTGAACTTTAACACCATATCATAAAGTTTAAATGTTAGTGGACGGGTTCCGGGAAGGCAAAATAATTGAGTGACGTATAAATATTAATGTCAATATTTGTGAATTTTTATACATATAGCATTAAGACCAGGTTCTACCAACTATTTTCAAAAAAATATGACGGGGAGGCTATTAACATTAAAAAAAACAATATGACTTTGTTTTAGAGAAATAGGGCAGAACAAGGTCTGCCGGGACAGCTAGTCTGATATAAATGTCTTGTGTGCTAGCGCTGTGAGGACGGTGATTAGCTGCGCCACTGGTCACGTTAGCGCCAAGTGGATACAAAAACTGATACATCTGCTCACCCCGTAGAGGATATATTATTAAACGTTATAACTATTTTAGTACACTTTTTGTCTTAAGTGGGATTTCATAAATTGCTTCCTACATATGTAGATGTAGATAGACTAGGGATATCCCTAGCAGTGACGTGCATAGAGTATTTGGACTGGGTAGGCAGATTCACATAATCAATGTGAATATTATATAATGATCATAAATAATATATTACTTTTATTGGGAAGATAAATGTCGTGAAAATAGAATAGATATAAATATAAAGAGTTACCTTTTTTTATTTAAGTTAAATAAATTTATTCCAGACTTATTTATCGTAAGGGCATGCAATGCTTTCATGCGTCTATGGAATGAACGCTACTGATCGCTAGTAAGCTTTGACTGGTACTGTAATGATGAACTCTGCGTACAAATCACTAATGCCCGTTCAATCTTCCTTATCACTACACCGCTGCCTTCTTTGTTATTTCGGTTGTTTTCATAACGGTTATCTGATTTGTTTCGGTTTGAAATGATCGGTCATCAGTGGCATGTCTATGTTCTGCCTCGGTCGTCTCCGGGACGAGACGAGAGCGTGACCGGGCGATAGAGCTCAATGATTATTTGATTCATGAAACGTGTACCTTCGTCCCGGCGGCGCTTTATTGTTTTTATTATAGCATTTCTTATCTGTGATATCACTGGAAGCTTTTGAAGAGGCCGGAAATATATCGAGGGCGTTGATACTGAGGGTCACTTGTGATGTTTTTACGCAATTTTGTTGACATCATCGAGGAAGTTTGAGAGTGTGGTGGAGTGATAACACAAGAGTTGAAATTACAATATGAACTTTCTTAATTATAGACGGGCTTTTTGATGGATTAAAATATTGGAATATTGATTAATATAGTTAGATAATGCAGCGGTTCTCATCCGTGGCAACAGGAATGGTCGTAGATTCAAATCCCGGCACTTATCTCTGGTTTTTTTCTGACTACGTACGAATTTAAGCACCACGTGCTCACCAGTGAAGCAAAACGTCGTGAGGAGACCCGCATGGCATCTGATAGAAATGTCATGTGTACTAGTGATGTGAAAACGGCAAATAGCTGACTTTTTGTAACGTTGGGCACGACATATAACCGCAAAATCGATACCACCACTAATGTTTCTCTGCTCAACTCGTAAGGGATACAGCATGGCGATATCTTATTATTAACAAATTTACCTGGAATGTGTCCATTTTTTGCTCTTCGAAGAAGAGATAACGGTATCTTATGAGGCTTTTGTGTTAACTTTTTAAACGTCAAAACGAATGTTTATACAAGCTCTCAGCTTATTATTTTCACGAAGAAATTAGCCCTTGTTTTTTACATGTATTATACAGTGAGTGCGCTGGGTTGTATGCCCGTCCGCCGTCCATAGAATTTGGGACACGGGCCCAGGCTAGCTATGGATCTGATGCTGCTTGCATAAATGATACACGAATGATATTGGTGGGAAACCACGGCTTCGTTCGCGTAGGCCGTGGATGCTACATTGTAGTGCCGGTTATCTGGCACGCAATGTTGTCGCCATGGCGCCTCCACCCCACGCGCGACGCGGCTCCCGCGATAAGCGCTTGACTCATCCGCCCGCGCACTCCGCGTCTATGCTACCCTGGGCTAGGGAAGTCGAAAATGAAAAAAAAATCGTTATATCGATATATCGATATTTATTAAAATATCAATATCCGCGTCGATATATCGAAGGAAAAATATCGATATATCTAAATCTCAATAAACACGAAAGTATTTTACCAGTATTCCATTTTATTAGACAAAATTACAAAAATATCAAGAACTAAAAGGCTATCTAACTTTAAGACATATTTAAGATACCGAACAAAAATAAATAATAAATAAATAAATGGCGGCAAATAATATACATGCAACAAATTTAGATGTCAATGTATGCAACGTAACAAAACAATACTCAACATCCATAGACAATATAGTTCTTTTTCGTTCGGTACTATTTTCTACAGTTTCAGATTTCAGCGACTTCACTGCCATAAGAATAAAAAAAATATCGTTTTCGATACTGGATATTTTATATCGATATATCATTACAAAATATATCGCCCCAAAATATTGATATATTGAATTGAAAATATCGATATATCGATGTATCGATATTTATTTCACAAGCCTACCCTGGGCTCAACGTCGATCCGCCTGAACAAAACAAGTTGCGCTGACTCCGCGATACGTCTACACCTCGTTTCTTTAAAACAAGTGTTTTCCTTGCAAGACGTCATTATACCACATTAACCTGTGAGCAATAAATATAAAGAGCACACCTGTATAGTAATGTTGACTAATGACATTTGACACTTTATGTAAAAGGCCAAGTCATTAGACGTAAAAATCTTTGTGTCGAAAAGGCTATGAACAGTGTGTTTTGAAAACCCTGTCCGACCTGAACGGGGCCAATTGGTGATACATTCATGTAGTGATTGGATGGAAGGAGTAAATTAAAAAGAGGTTACATGTCTATGACATTAATATAATGTTAGCCGTTGAGAAAAAAATAAGTTAAGTAAAAAAAAAAAGAAAAAGAAAATGAAGATCGGCTTTTGTATTTTGAATTGAATGTTCTTTGTTTTGTAGCGATAAATTGCGTTTTGAAATAGGAAAAGAAATGATCATATAAATTTATTAGAATATAAAAATATTATAATAATATATTGTAAACGTATTAATATTTGATAAATATATAATTTGGGAATAAAAAAAGCTTTTCAATCGAAGTAAGAAGGAGCTCATCGTCCACAATCCACATAACCGTCACAGTAACATTGTCAAAATACATTAGAAAATTATTATAATATAATTCGCCTAAAAAAAAAGCTCTGATATTGTAAAAACATGGAAAAATAGACTCAGGGGTGTGCATTCAACTCCTTCGCTGTTTACCATTATGAGTGAATAAGAATTTTTTTGCATTACGAGATCATATATATATATATATATTTTACACTTGCTCGACATAGTGACTACGGAGTACCTGATGGTAAGTACAGTGTAGTCCAAAAACGAAAGCGACTATCAAAGGATGGAAATCCATTGATAGTCTACACCGTCATGTCGGCCCACATATACCACGACTGAAGGTCTCTAGGTATATGAGCTACTGGATATACACAAGCTGATCCCGAAACGCGACAAGCCGAAACTGGTCACTATGACGGGCTTTACACCCATGCACTGTGGTCGCGATCCAGACGGGCACCGACGCCCTACCACCTCGCTGCTGCTCGTTTAGCACCACCCAGGAGTCACGTGTAGGGAAACTAGGGTAAAGCCTACGGACGCGAGCAGCTTCGACTCCCAAAATATATGTATTAGTATATTGATTCGTGTTTCGAAAATGCACGCCGTTGTAATAATGTTAAATAGTTCCGTATATCCGCAGCATGGGGCCCTATAGGCGTGCACCATATAACCATGGTGGTTCCAAGGTGATCCCGGCAGCATAGTTGGCGCTCGGCCAACATTCTTGGCTAGTCGGCCGACTGAAACAGACATTCCCTGTTTAGCATCACACTCTTTTAGCGTATTAAGAGATTTACCATACGCTGGAAGAGTTATGTAGGTAGATACGGCTTCGGTATGCGTAAACAAGTTTTATTGATGTCCATCGAATTATCCCTTGATGATGTGCGATATTCGTAGGGAGATAGTCTGCGAGTACAGAGAGTATGAGGATTATAAAAAAAACCAGCTTCAAATGTTTTAAAATGCTCATTTATTTATCCTCATTTGTTATAGTGACGGCACCACGCCTGGTGACAAGCATAGGGCAGTCCGAAACACGATTATGACTATCAAATGAAAAGAAAATCGATAGTCGTATCGATCATGCCGGCCTGCTCAAATAGCTCAAAAAGCCAATATCATTATACATTTATTATTTCACTAGTGTGGTAATGAAGACAGACATAAACTTAAAAGCATTGTAATCATGCTGAGAAAAGCGTATAACATGCGGGCGCTTTGACAATTACAAGACTCGGCTTCGTCTCGCTTGAATGATAAACTTAGCACGCTTGTATTGTAATGTGCAATTTTCACAGTGTGAATACTTTTGACCGTGGTGTAACCCCCCCCGTGCGCCCTACGACTCGTTGAGCGCACGCTACGCCTCGCCGCCTGAGCGATGAGCGGTGCGGGCGCACGCGAAGGTCGCACGGAATCGCTTAACGAGAATCGTTCGTATAATTAGATGATTCAATTAACTTTATTATTATTCAAAACGAGCGGCAATTATCGACGTCCTTGAATATAGACGAGATATCGGCTCATTTGCATCGAGTGAAAATTTTAACGCATCCGACAGCGCTGTAAGGAGCGTATGAGATATACGTGTTTCTCTGTCGCATTTGTATCAAAAACGCAACATATACAGCAACATACATAAATAAATATAACAAATAGGTTGTACGTGATACTTTGTGTGGCTTCTTCTACGAAAAAAACTATATTTACCACAGGAGTTTTTATACCATTATCATTTTCACTCTTGGTTTCTTCTATAAATAAGAAGTCAAACAGTAAAATAATTAATAATAATAATATATCTTCACGCTATATCCCTCTCGGAGTGAAAAGAGATAGACTTTGCGGTTATATGTCGTGCCCAGCTAAAGCACGTTTCCAACGGCACCTAGTAGGTACACACATTTCTGTGACATTTCTGTTGGATGCCATGTGTGTTTGTTCATTATGTTTTCCTTCGACGATGAGAATGTGATGGCTAAATCCGTACATAATCTGGAAAAACATAAATGTACCTCTCGGGATACGACAAGCATCCGCGCCGCCGCGCATTGATATCAGTCTCTTAGCCACTAGGCGACCACGACCCTACATTTTAATCACAACACGCAAACAGCAATTTTTAATAAACATTTCATTATACCATAAAAATAGTGTTTATATTAAAAAAAAGATGTATAACATCTGCTGAATCTCGCTGTAATGGAGTCAATCCAGCAAAAAAAAACACCCGCCAAATTGAAAACAGTCTGGTATTGCAATCCACAATATACACGAATGAGCTTACAAATACAAGAAATATGTTGCTTCACGCTTAGCCTAGCCATGCGCTTTGTATCGGAATATCCTTGTATGTATTTCTTAATTCCATGCTTATAAGCATAGATGGGCAAAATGTAATCTGATTAATAAAAATGATTAACGATTACATTTTACGTTTTTTACCATTAATGTGACTGCATTTTGCTCATTTATGTTTTAAATGGATTTAAACATGATTACAGAGCAAGAAAATTTAAATTACGAGTAAATTTTGTAATCGTTCATCATTAATCAGATTACATTTTGCCCATCTCTGCTTATAAGGCATCACAGAGCGCCAGAGTAAGTTAGAAGGGCAGCCATCGTCGGCGTGACTGGCTGCTCACACTAATCTTTGTAAATATAGATATCGCACACGTCACGCATTCTAATGCAAATCCAATGATAAACAATTCATGAGGATAGGAGACGTCATCTCTTGATTTGCACTGATGATAACCTTTCATGTATATTTGTAATATAATTGAAATAAATTTGTGTATGGAAAAAGTCTAGGGTATTTTTTAAATTGGCACTCCGGTAGCCTGGCCCGGCGACTTGGAATTTTTCGAGGCGGGGCAAAAACTACTACTTAACGCGCCCCCGACCCTCTGCGTTAGTTTTTTATTTACTTGTGAAAAAAATTCTTAGAGCACAATTTTCATAGATTTTGCGGTAACGTAAATAACATTTATAGCATCAGAAGAACCGATATATTCACGAAAAACGACTTTAAAAGAGATATCTTAAAAGACTTTATAGTTAACTTTTGAAACGTCAAAACGTTTATGAGGGGATTGGCCCATATTTTAAATACATATTCAGTAGGTACTCTGGATCATGTGCTCGTCTGCCGCTCCTAGAACATGGCGCGGCCGGGGCATTTCGGGGCACTAATTTTGTGTAGTGATGGTTTTGCGTTAAATGTAAATTAGTGGTTTAGTTTAATATTATAGGCAAAGATCTCAAAATTATCCTTTTCCACAGTTGTTACAATTTAGTACTACCGCGAGGTGTCGATTAACGCAAAGGACTAGTTTTAACTCTTTCGCTATAGTAGGCTTCGCAGGAAGCGGAGCAGCGTACTGAAAGTACTCACATCAAGCAGTCGCGCAGCAGGAACGGGCCAAAGTTTTGGCTCAAAACGATTTTCTTTAGTTTTCAGAAGAAAAATGATGCGGTTGAATAAAATATTGTGTATACCCATCGTGTACGGACGGCGTTTTTAGCTAGTGACCACAGTCACCGATAGTAGAGAACGGGTTAAAGATGCAAGGGAGGCTGCGCGCAATTATCGGCTTACCGCCTATAAAATAGGTCTGGAGGGTTGGGCCCTTTACATCCGCCCCTCCCAGAGAGAAGGCCTAAACAATCCCACGGAACTGTTCGCTCCCCGGATTTCTGGAAGAATCTAGATTTCCAGGCCCGGTAGGAGTGATTAGAGGGACTCCCCGGAGGTTTTTAGTTAGTAGTCTGAAACACCGGGGCCGCTGTCCTCACAACCTCCCTGATGGTCCCATGCAGGTTTTTCTCCGGATTACCAGAAAAAGAGTTAAAGATGCAATGTTGTGTCAGTACCAGCGCAAAGGTATGCACAAGACACGCCCTAAACATCAGGATTAGTGATGAAAATGCCCGGGAATTTTCCCAAAGTGCCCAAAACTTGTATGGGGAATATTCCCGGGAATTTACGAAATGTTCGCGGAAGTTCGCTGGGCACTTTGGGAAAATTCCCGGGCATTTTCATCACTAATCGGGATCCCCAAAATTTTAAACAGCCTATTATTTTTTGTATTAGGAATAAAATGTTTTATAGTAAGACTGGCATTTTTCCGTAACTTGCCTACCTTTTTTTATATTCCTGCGCGAATATAAAAAAAGTGACTATACGAATGAATTTGGAAAAATCTGAATTTTTCCAGAAAAAGTACGAATTAAGGCACCACATACCCACCGGTGTAGGAAAATATCGAGAGGAAACCCGCACGGCGTGTGATAGATATGACGTGTGTACTAGTGCCGTGAGAACGGCGATCACGGCGTTGGTCACATGGGCATATAAGCATAAAGTGGATATAGCCACAAAATGTATCTCTGCTCACCTCGAAGGGGATATACCGCGAATATATATTATTATTATAAGTTAATCTCAATCCGTTACAATTATTATTCCATGAGGGATCTCACCGCCTTAGGCGTGCGGCTTGGGGTGAATTTTAAACACCCTTGACCCTGACACAAAGCGTTGAAGAAATATTCAGAGGGGTGAGCTGTATGTAGACAGTAACTCAACACCTTTATCTAAACCCAACGGTCGAATAAAACCCGCCTTGTTGGCAGTCGACAAGCGGTTATTATCCGTTTAAAATTGATGAAAAGACACTTGTTTTTATCATCTGATGATGATCAATCAATTGCATTCTTCTGTAGAAAAATCACAGTATTCTGGCTCAGCCGCTTGTCGCCCTCGGCCAGAATACAATTTATATTTCGAGTTGTAATTTTGGATTTTGCTGAGGTTTGTTTTGTTTTACACTGGCTTGACATAGTGAGTCAATTACTCCCCTGTGATTGTGCCTGTCAGGCGCGGCTAAGTGGGGTTGCGGCGAATTCATTACAGCACCCGCAGTTCCCACTAATTCGCAGAAGTAGTCACCTTGGATTTTTAAGCTGGCAAAAGTCCGGCAACCCCGGCTGCTGCCCCCTTGTGCGGCCGGGACGGTCCTATAGAATTTTCCCCTAGAAAAAAAAAGTGAATCAATTAGTGACTACAGTACATCACATGTAACTCTGCTCACCCCCGAAGGGACTTAGCGTGACGATATATTATTATTACGTCGATTTATTCTGGTTTTACCAGACTGATATGCCACCAACAAATAACGTCCACCGTGGAGGTAAATAAATGACAGAATAATGTGAAACAATTTGCAAATTCGCTCATCGAACGTTCAATGCTGAATATTCAGTTTACGCGCGACCGTAGGCACGCGAAGACGTGTACCGTGCTGTGGCTACGTTCCCGACGCCCATGGTCTCGATCTGTCGCGTCCTACAACAACAAAAGAGTCTCTTTGCTCGATTAGTGGATTAAATACAAGATTATAAACGCGAGTTTTGAAAACATATTTGTATATCGTTGGCTTCGACGTTGATAATTCTCGATCCGACGGCTTTGTGCTATCTCCTCGGGGGATTTTAAGGTTTCAGTTATTTATTTTTTATTAAATGTGTAGTTGGGTTTTGATAGTGCAAACGGTGTGCGTAATAGAATTTGTAGCCTATCTATCTGGTTCTATATGTGGTTAATGGTTTTTTTTATATTTTCTAATGCTATGGATTGCAAATGTCTTCCTCTGGTATTAAACGCTGTTCATTTTGGTACGCTTTTGGCCGTTTTATTTTACCCCTTATTGAAGCAATAATTAACAATAACTAAGGACGGCTTGCACTAACGAATGAATCTAGTTTAAGCTTGTATAAAACGCTTATTAATAGAATTGGTTTGATTCCATCTTAATGATGATTTCAGTTTACGTGGTGTTACAACTAGATTTTGATTTAGTGCAAGACAATAAGTACAGATCAGCGCTAAATAGCATTTTATATAACTCTAAACTAGATTGAATTTGTTAGTGCAAGCCGCCCTAAGTATTTAATATTTATGGGTTCAAGATATTTTTATTTAATAAATATTTCAATAAAGTAAAAAACATTAATAATACATACTTATTAAATAAAAGTAGATTATTTGTATTGTGTTCAAGATCGTCCTTCGGTCGTAAGTTTGAATTCCAGCACGTGCATCTGGGTTTATCCAGATTAAATACGGATTTAGGAAGCACATGCTCACCGGTGATGGAAAAGATCGTGAGGAGACCCGCATGGCATCTGATAGAAATGTCACGTGTACCAGTGCTGTGAGAACGGCGATCAGCTGCGCCACTGGTCACAACATATAAGCGCAAAGTGGTTACAACCACTTATTTATCCCTGCTCACCCCGTAAGGGATACAGCGTGACGATATTATTATTAATATACCTTTATTCTTCATTAATTTGCTATGTAAGTTTCTTTATGTCAGTGTAATGATTACTAATGATCGATTGATTTTCTGTTTACAGAGTGATGACGCCGTCAGCGATGATGCGAGCAACGCCAGTAAAACAGAGAAGACACTGTAACGTCGAAGCAACCAATCTTCCCCCTTTAATATTATTCAAATAGTTAGTTAGGTCCTTTTTTAAAAGTGTTCAATATATAGCAAAGTGAGTGCGGTATAACAACAATACACAGTAAAGTGAGTGCGGTATAACAATACACAGTAAAGTGAGTGCGGGACGACAATACAGGGTGAAGTGAGTGCCGGGTTCGTGTCGTGTAGTGCGGTGCGGTTGTGAGGACATGTTGGCATCGTCATGGCCTTCGCGATGAAGAAGAAGCGGTACAAGTTCGAGGTGCTCTGCTGCCTGGAGGAGCTGACCGCGGTGCCGTTCGTCTCGGCGGTTCTTTTCGCCAAGGTCAGGCTGAAGGACGGCGGCAACTTCCAGGAGTACTCCACCAGGTAGGCGCTGTTCTATTACTCTTTAATTTGTGCTATTAAATTAGTTTAGACTAAAAATAACAATAGATAAATGATTCTATAGATATATGAGAAATGTAAAAGTGCCTCACCTAAATGAGTAAATTCAATGCAATCCAGTAACAATGGCCGATGGCGACTATCAATAGCAGGGAATACAGTAACAGCTGTTGTTGTAATGGTGGCTTAAATATATACCTCAATCTGCCCGAATAGGCCTCTCACTGTAAGCGCCATTGTGTCCAATTTTTAGTTCCTACATGAAGTTATTTTCGACTGTTTGCCTATGCGGACCGCGCGTTATGGAAACCCGCATAGCATTTAATAGAAATAACTAAGCATTAAATATTTATGGGTTCCAGATATTTTTGGTTAATACATATTTCAAAAAAGTAGACAAAACGTTAATAATACATACGTATTAAATCGTATCGTCTTTTGTACTTGTGTAAATGTTTAGTGCCCTGAGAACGTCGATCAATTGCGGTACTGACCACGTTGACCATGACATATAAACGCAGATTAGATATATAGATAGAATTTTTCAACCCTTTAATGCACTCAAAAAATTTTGAAATAAATCATGCTACTGTTCATAACATACATTGAAATACCAATTGAAAAATTCCTTCTCTTTTTGGGAAAGAAGGGAGTGTCCGCCGTTTCATTAGCTACATAGGTATAAACAAAAAATAGACTTTGCTTGGACATAGGTGACCCACGTTTACAGACAAAGTGTAGTTAATTGATTCATTAAAATTTTGACAGAAATCTTTGAGCCACTTTGATTCTACTAGCCTGATGCTAAACGAGAGGGTTGTCAGAATTGGTTTAATTTTAATGGTTTCTTATTTTTCTTATAAATCGAGCGTGAGTACTTTTTGCAATATTGTACCTTACAATCCTATTGAATTGAACGTCCTCTGAGATGTATTACATACTGTACTCGAGCACCCTGATTAGACACGTGATAGCGATGTATTATTATCTAGTGATAAAAATCCATCAAATTAATATGTATAGTATGTGTGTTTATATGTGCATTACACTTTAAAATAGTGTCTAGAGCTGTGTATCTGTACTCTATTATTCCCTTACCCGCTCTTCTCTACGCATTGACCCAACAAACTGATCGCCTAGCATTTACTGAGCTGAATTCCCTTTGGTGCATCATCACAGCACAGGGTGTTTGATTTTGTTGTGTTCTATCTTAATTAACCTATCCTTCTGTGTTGTAAGTTGTCATCAATAGCCCACGGCTGGACACAGGCCTCGCCTAACAAGCGCGATAGAGCCCGCCCTTTGGCCATTCTCAGGCCACTTCTGCCGATCCACGGTCTCCATTCAAGAACCCGCCTGCTCCAACGACCATTGGTTTTTCGGCATATATAGCCTGCCCACTGCCACTTCAGCTTGCTAATACGGAGAGCCATTTCGACAGCTTTGGTTCTCTGTCGGATAACTTCATTTCGGCCGTATGTTATGTGGTTTTTCTCTCTTCTCTTTCTTTCAGATAGACAGTAATAATGACGTATGGTATAGTTATTATTTAACATGGTTATGTCGAAACGATTAACCGCTTTTAGAGAACACATTGTGGTAATTAGAAGTCGTTATGTTTGGTCAGTAACAAGAGCAATGACGCTGGTAATAGTGTTACAAAGTGGAACCAGTTCACACCGAGGGGTCGGTAGGTATTCGCCAGGGATGTTACGGAGCTTCGACTCCGACTCCGATAAGTCGGAACTTCCGATTGACTTTACACCTTCGGTTCCGACTTCGGTTACGAAACTTTTTAATCGGAGGTATTCATCGGAGGTCACCACCACTATTGTAGTCAATTTATTTGATTTAATTTTATATGTTATCAAACAATCAGTGCTACTTAATTTAAAGATCTTATTTTTAAAAATTTAGATTAAAAAAATATGATTAAATTTAGAATTAAATGTACATTTTAATTTATTACTAAATGTTTTTTTTTATTTTAAATTAAATTAAATAGAAATTAACACAAAAATAACACTGGAGCAAATTTGATTTAATTTGTGCATTCTTAATGGAAAAATGTTAATAAGAATCAGCAATTTTCATTTTTATTGTCTGTGTATGTGTAAATTTATCACTTTCTAATTAAAAAAGTTCACTGAATAATGTTTTTATTTGTCCCTTAATAAAACTACTTTCTTCTGCCATCATTTGTGATCACTGACATTGCCTCCGACTCCGATTCCGACTCCGATAAATCAAATTTAAAAACTCCGACTCCGACTTCGGTTCCGATAAAACTGCCTCCGTTACATCCCTAGTATTCGCTCGTCTGAATCCGCCCACTGTTCACGACGTGATCGCGTCGAATCGCTTTAAACCCGGTACGTACCGTATAGATCCTATTCAAGTATTTTTATTGCAAAGTCAAGGTTTTGTCTAGTTCGACTAATTTATTGAAATATCATCCGTCTGTATCACGCCGAGTGTTCTGAAGAGTTATTTAACCTTTTTCCCACCCTCTCATTTTCTTAATAGACACCCGCGCACGGGTTTATGGAGTCACAACCATAGATGAGCAAAATGTAATCAGATTAATGAAAATGATTAACGATTACATTTTACGTTTTTTACCATTAATATGACTGCATTTTGCTCATCTATGTTTTAAACACTACAAAATCGCAGATTGTATACACATTTATGATTTCTTAATGTTTAAAATGCATTTAATCATGATTCCAGAGCAAAAAAATTAAAATTACGACTACATTTTGTAATCGTTCATCATTAATCAGATTACATTTTGCCCATCTCTGGTCACAGCTATACGGTACCTCACATTCCGGCTAGGACTAAGACGGTCTCTAACTCTTACTGCAGCCGTATCGTCGAGCTGTGGAATGGTCTACCGGAGAGCGTGTTCCTACCGTCCCATGATATGGGGTCCTTTAAGTGTAGCGTGCAGTGTTTATGGCGTATTTATGCAGGCATGTTCGCTGTGACTATTGATGAATTTTTCTTAACTGGCGAAAGACGTTGTCCTTTTTTGGACTGCATCATGCTTACCATCAGGCCTAGTGCGGGAACTGCCGAGTTGGATAAAAAAAATATTACGCAAACAGCACGTGTGGCACTCCATAGAGCGGTTCTGATGCCCGTCTTGTTGGGCAGTGAGGCCTGGGCGTGTCAGAAGGAGCGTGAAAGTAGAGTTACTGCAGTGGAGATGCCGCCTCTCCGTTCGATACTGTAGTACGGAGTAACGCAGCGATACTCAGACTGGTTGATTCGAAAGATAGTGTCATTGATAGCATGCACAATGGTTCTCACATACTCGGTATACGCTTATAACGACACAGTACTGTAACACGCTTTCAGTACGCCATGTTATATTTTCCTATATAGTCGCTCACTCGCTTCAACTAAAACCCTTTTTTTTATATATACCAATATGTAATTCACATTTAAGTGATCACATTTATTTTACTTTTATTTTATACTAGCTGTCCCGACAGACCTTGTTCTGCCCTATTTCTCTAAAAACAAAGTCACATTGTTTTTTTTTAATGTTAATAACTTCCTCGTCAGATTTTATTCTGTCAAAACCTATTGGCCTGTCCGCTGTTTTTTGAAAATTGTTTGAACCTGGCCTTAATGTTATATGTATAAAAATTGACAAATATTGACATTAATATTTATACGTCACTCAATTGTTTTGCCTTCCCGGAACCCGTCCACTAACATTTAAACTTTATGGTATGGTGTTAAAGTTCAAATTGACTTTTAAATATTATTACGAATTTTTTGTATGAGAATACAGAAAAGTGTTATTTTTAGACAGTTGCAGGGAATCTTTAAAATTTTTCTCTCCGTAATAACCATCCTCAGACATCACCAAACACAAAAAAAAAATCAGCCAAATCGGTTCAGCCGTTCTCGAGTTTCGCGCTTATCAAGACATTTTGCGATTCATTTTTATATTATAGATAATATAATTATTTCTTTTTGCAACTTTCCCTTTCGAACTTCAGATAGCATACCTCTATCATAATTGAAAAAGCAATTAAACTTGATCTTTAAAATTCGATGTTCTAACTTTTAAAATAAAATTTATTTTATAATTTAATGGCTAACTCTGATAAAAGTGCCATAGATAACTAACCAATTATTATAATACTTTCATACAATCAATACAGTACCTAAACAAATCTTAGAGCTATCACCATTTAAATTAAAAAAAAACTTAATTGGTAAAAGCCATAATAATTATTATAGTTATAGAATGATAATTCCATTAATGGCCGTTTGAATGATAAAAGTGTATGCTCGTAATATATACAATTTTCCTCACAGGACGTTCTTATTTTAGTGTATTATACCTGTTATCGTACATCATTGTGTTGAAAAGAGCAACTGTCAGAGTTTCTTTCCGGTAGATTCTGCTTTTCGAACCGGTGCTAGATTCATTGAAAGTTTTTTTTGACTATTCAAAATTGCTTGGAAGTCAAATAGGCTTTTGAATAAAGATATAGTTTATTTCATTTCAAAAGCTGTCTTTGATGGTTCGATATCCGGTGACAATCAGTAACCTTTTTTTTTGTTTTTAACCAGGGGAATATCCATCGTAGGACTTCCCGATCGCCATGAGGGAGGTAACTGGAGTGTCCTGGTGACTAAAAACTTCCGACGTATAACACCCGTCGTAATATACGGGCTGGCGTAGCGATGGCGACTGTCAATGGATTGTTGTCCCCTGGCGATGGTTGCCATTTTTGGACTACACTGCACTTACCATCAGATGGAATGTATTCATTTTGTCGAGCCAGTATAAACAAATGTAATTTAGAGTTATTTATTCAGTGCAATTTGTCACTTTATAAAAAGCTGAAGTGTCGTTATAATCAGCTCTTGTGTAAAATAACAAATGCGAGGCATCTCCAAGTAAATGTACAATAAACCTTCGCATTTTAGTATTAAAGAGGGTATTTTCCGCATAATTAACCAAAGAAGAAACCTCCTGAGAGTTTCACATTCCCGCCTCAAAGATCACAAGACTCTCTCTTTTGTTACGAATCAGGTCACAAGGAGACTGAGCGCAACCTTAATGTAGGTAATATTCTTCGTTATATTATGCCGCATTATAATTTAATGAAAAAATAAAATAAAAATTATAATATAATTATAATGATGATAATGAATTTATATAGTTATTTCTTAGAAGCAAATTTTTTTTACACTAGCTCGGCAAAGTGACTACAGTACACCTGATGGTAAGTACAGTGCCGTACGAAAACGTCAGCGACTATCAAAGAGCGAAAAACCATTGATTGTCTTCGTCGTCCTGTTGGCCCACCATGACAATACCATACCATGACAATCGCAACCCCCCTGTGCGGCTGAGACGGTCCCATGAGGACTTTCCCCAAATAAAAATATATGTATATACCATGACAATATGAGTTACTGGACGTATACAAGCTGATCTCGAAATGCAACAGGCCGAAGCGAGTCACTATGAAGAAATTAGAATACCTAAATTTTTTAAATTCTTATATGAGCCCTAGCTCGTAAATCGTGCGTGTAAATCGTTAAAAACTAGTTCTCTACATATTTTTTTGGAAATCGGCCTAAGAGCCAAAAATTGCGTTTGTACTTTTAAAAGTTTGTATTAAACTGTTGAAACGAAAAACAGTTATTGATACAACTAAACATTCGACATCTCTGTCAAATTGCTTTATTACTTTGTGTCCTTAATCCCTGGATCATCCGCTCCATGAATTCCGTGTAAATCGGAACAAACTCATTTATAACTCGGTTAGACCTTTCGATCATCAATCTTCCACGCCCACATTTTACTAAGTGGTCTATAGATAGGCTATGGGATTCGTCCTCGCTGTGTTTTTTCTAATTCATTTCGTAATAACACGCCAAAGTTACTGCAATGCACCAAGTACAGTGTGTAGTCGAAGGTCGGCATGGCTGCCAAAAGATTAGCATCTATTGGGAGTCGATTGCATATCTAATAGGTCACCTCTAGGTGTGTTTATAGGTGGCTGAGGTACTAACATTTACGGACAATAACACATATTAATTGAGCTCAAACGATTAAGCCTCTCATAAAAAAATTACACCCTGGACTTATTTTCAGAAGTCTCGAATACCCCGGCACTTGAAATATGACCAAGACTGGAAAGCCCTAGTCCGTAGCAGCCCTAAACCGTGCTACCAGGCATTCAGAGACTAGTGACTGTTCCAATGCAAAAACGAGTTAATATATCGAAATGTTATTTCTTATTTTTGATCATATTGACTTGCCCCCGTCGCGTTATATCCCCTACGTCCGAATGATATCAGGGGAAGGTTCAGTTTGTTGCGTGCCTCAGTCGCTTTAGCAGCACGCGACGTTTGTTATTATGTGTTTATGAAATTACTCTAATTGGATTTACTGGTACAGCTAGTTGCCTATATATGTAACTAACTACCTATGGTAATTAGCTACACGAGTTCATTCTGTAAAATATAATTGCTATAAACACAACTATAGTGTGCCAGTACACGCGTAATAAAAACGCTATTAAATGTAGTTTTTTTATATATGTTCTTAGTATATTGAACTTTATTGTATAGTCGTTTAATACGAACTAACATTTTTTTTTTTGTAAGCCGGGAGTATATCGTGCGTAGGACTATCAGTGTCGTAGTGAGGGCAGGGACTCCGGTGTGCTAGAATCATACTGACTAAAAACCCCCGAGATGTTCTTCAAATCCGTGCTTGCCGAGACCGAGGATCCATGTTCCTCCCAACGACCCGGAGAATGAATAATCTCTCAGTATCCATCTCTTTAAAAAGTGAGTGGAAAGAGCCCACGCATCTAAACCTCTGCATCAAACGCTGAGAAAAACACGCACGCCCCGCCTCTGCCTTATCCACGCAGTAGACACCCTCAGTCTACAAGTGTGGTCAATGCCACGGAGGGGTATCTCACTCATTGCGCGCCAAAGCATCGCTCCTGCGACGATATCTAGACCTCCGAATCTCGAGATTGATTGTTTTTTTTTCTCTGTCTCTTTTACGGTGGACTCCTGCTTTATTAATTCTTCGCAGAAGGATATACTATCCGTCCAACGAAACACTAATAGACCAACTTAGGACCAAGAACAACAACTAACGCAGATACTAACAATGAACTATGACCAGGTTAGGCTGTGTAAGGAATACTGTTCACACCTCTGGGATGGATCCGCACAGTACCTCCTTGACGCCTCGCATAGGTTGGAGCGCTTGGCTGTCTGCATCGTGAACGGTCCGTACGTTTCTAAACACCTTGAGTCGCTTCAACTGCGTCGGGTAACTTTCCTTCTCTTTTTGAAGATTCAAAAGTTCCTTACTCATAATACCAACATCAAAAGAGTGGAAAACGCTCCCTGCGTCTGTATTTACACAATCTTACGACCTGGGAGCTTTTAAAAGAAGAGAGAGTTGGCATTTATTAAACAAAAGCAATTCATCTTCACCCACCGTCCGGTGTGATTGATGTGAAGCGTTAGCTTGTAAATCATAAAAAAGGGCTTTTGAACCTATCGTATTTAAATAAATTTATATTTCATTTAATATAATGTGAAACGTACCATATACATTCAATTTTATTTTGAATCATAGAAGCGTTTAATGGTTCTCCTGTCATAATAAATTATTGGGTAGCCCAAATTATTATCAATATCCAATATTGATTGGATGCAGTTCAATTAAATTAAACTGTGAATCTCATTTCATGTATCCGAACTCGCCAACCCCGAAGTGTGTAATTATGTTTTCAATAACTACTGCCCCCGGCCGGAAATTGAAATCTTCGTTGCTGATAGCGGCGGTACTGCCGACTGCGCCAAATATGTCGGCATGGCCCTGACAACAGTTCAATGCTTTTAAAAACTACTTACTATTCACTCTTTTGATGCTGTACATATAACATTACATATTGTATATTAAAATATAGCTTGTCGATTGCAAAAATATTGATAATATTATCTTTAAAATTTCTGCTCTATGAAACTATGAAGTGTTACGTTTTCCACAATGTTACTAAAGATCACTCAATTCCGATCTGTATCCGTGAGGATGCGATCCGATTTAGACGTGGAACTATCTTTGTGGTGGTTTATGTATTGGATCCGATTTCCGTCATCCGATTTCTCTCCGTCATCACTTAACCTACAATTCGGATAAGAATGTTGACGAAGCACAATTAATTGTAGTATTATTTTTTAATACTCATGTATTGCTGTCGAATCAAATCTGAAAGATGCAGAATTCCTTTCTGTGTCGAGAATCGCTTTGTGGTGATGTAGAGTTCTTACAGATTGTTTTGTCATGGAGTCTTATCAGAAGCAGTGCGAAATGCGCTATCCAAACTTGGTCATATATTACCTAAATTCATGTTATCGAGATTAAATTTTCTACTACGCCGTAACCTTGAGTTTCTTTAAGCGTTTCTTCTTAAGGTAGTCGCTTTCGAAACGCTAGTAGATCACCGTTAGATTCATTCCCTGGTTCACACCCAAATCGAAGCTGGTACCTACAGGAGTGCCCTTGCGCTGCCATTCAACCTTAATTGCTCGCCCTCTCGCCCGGTGAATATGTAAACGCCTTTACGGGCCAACTGCAAATGGTTACGTCAAAAAATTAAAATGTAAAAAATCATTGAAAATTATGAGAATTGTTCTCCTAAGCAATGTTTATTATTCTAAGTTTATAAGTTGAGTCATATATTATTATCTCAATGTAATTATCACAAAGATTATGAGCTAAATAAATAAAATATATCTATCTACAGATATCGTTTTAATCTCTTCGCGGAAACAATCCGTGGGTATAGATTACCAGTACACGTGCACTTTAAGTTTTTATTTAATTACAATTAAATCTAAAAGATCATTTAAACAATTTTTAGAATTTTTAATCGTACCAATGATTCATACTTTATTTTCCGTAATCTCATAGCACAAGAAGTGTTCATATCACTTGGGGAGAACGGTTATTAATGGCTTTGTGGTGTGATTTTTTTCATTACTTGTCTTTGTTTAGTATTTAATCAAACATTACGATAATATTATAGTACATGGTAAGTCAGTTTGTTTTCGATTTTCTGAGTAAGAGTATGCCAAAGAGGAATGGAAAGGAGCATGTTCGGGCTAAAATTAAAGGATAAAAGAAAAGCAACAAAAATTAGGAGCATTACAAAAATAACAGATGTTGGAATAAAAACACAAACACTGAAGTGGAAATGGACAGGTCATATAATGAGAACACAAATTGAAAAATGGACAAGAAAAATTACAGAATGATATCCAAGGGATGGAAAAAGACGTAGAGGCAGATAAGTTAAAAGGTGGAAAGATGATCTGCCCAAACGCTGGAGGCATATAACACGCATGGAGAGAATTTGAGGAGGCCGATGTCGCAAAACAACCTGATCTGGCTGCTGATGATAAAAAAAAAAAACATCAATTATTAATTAATAGCTATTTAGTTCAATATTGGTTTATAATATAACAAAAAAAAAAGTAAAGGTCAGAGAAAAGTAAAGGCTATTTTTATTTATTTATTTTATTTTTTTATTATATGGTAAGTCACCAATTTTGCCAATTTGGACTCGGTTAGGCTCCTCATGCTCACCAGTGAAGGAAAACATTTTGGGGAAAACCCACATAGCACATAAGAAATGTCTTGTGTAAATGCCTTGAGAACGGCGATCAGTTGCGGCTGGATTCGAACTTACGACAATTCACATTTCCGGCCATGGATACCGGTCCTTTGTCCATTAGACCATCATTAGCACTTAAAAAAATGTTATTTAAAGAGTAAATAACGCAGAGAGGATTAGTTCGCATCATATTATTTGTATATTTAGATTGAGTCGATGCGCATGCAGCATTCAGTTTAATCAGCAAAGTGGGTCAAAGTGGGGGAAGTGAGCGCTTAGCGGCCGACTCTAGGGGCCGAGGAATGCGCAGCCGTCCGTCCGGCCGGCGTCCTGCTCCTCCTGGTGACGCTGCGGGTACTCGCTGCTCACTTCCACCCGCCGACCTTGGAGATCTAACCCGGGAGCTGAGCGGGAACGACTGGTCTCGAGATTTACATCTCGCATTGCGATTACATTTGTAATGTGACATTTTGTTGAGTTTTTACATATTCCTCGCGGGGTAAGCAGAGATACATACATTAGTGACTGTATCCACTTTGCGTTTTATATCGTGCCCAACGTGACCAGTGGCGCAGCTGATCGCCGTTCTCACAGCGCTAGTGCATGTGAGTGACAATTCTATTAGATACCGTGCGGGCTTCATCACCATGCTTACCTTCACCGGTGAGCATGTTCTGTAAGAATAATTTAAAAAAATATTGGAAGGATGTGAAGGAGAGAAAGAGTGCATTACTGAATAAACGTAAGAGGTTAGCAAGAATAGATAGAAGTGGCACTCCATTACTTCTGCCTACCTCAATAGGGATTCGGCATGATGATAGATGTGATGAAGCATCTAACATGAACAATTTAAACCATCCGTGCTTCTAAATAGTACGGCGAGTTTCCAATAATCCTGTATATCACAAAATTAACGCTCAGTTTCAGTAACTCTCCTTAAATTTAAAAACACTTTTAAATACTAAGTAATCATCAATTTCATACAAATTTATACTTTAGTAATTAACTTATAATTTCCATTTTAGTACACTTTGGTCGTCAATGTTGTCTAAGGTAGTTTAAGGAACTTCAGCCCTGAGTCTCCTAATCTGCACGTTTTTTTTTTCGAACCTTACTATGAATGGGTCAAGTCATAACAGAGAGCGTGCTTGCTATTAACTTTGTCCCTTTCACACGCGTAGTGTTGTCTTGGTCTACGTGATTTTCATTTATCACTGACCATTGTCACCGTTTTTTCCATCTCCAAATCGTGCCTAAAGGATTGATTCGGTTTTTGCACGCAATCGTTATTTATGCTTTTAATATGACTGAGTCTTCATTATACTAGTCGTTTAGAAAATGTATTATTCATATAATTCTAAGCGATTAATTTTTATAGTTTCATGAACGATCACAATTTCCTATAATAACTAGTATAAATTAACACCAAAAGAATAATAATGGACGTAAATAGTTATTGCATATGCAAACAATGCCCCATTACCGCCTCGGTGAGGAATTCGTCACCGTCCGATAGTGGCCGCAGACGCGACCGCTCTGTAATGTGGACGTGGAATAAAGGCGAATAAAAACTAAATAAAGCACTTTGATCATTTGCAAGTGCAAATAATTACCCTGGGGTTGTTTATTTAATGCAATTTTGGCACTTGGTAAGTTTTGTGTAGTCGCACTAAGCGTCTCCTACAACCGCAAATACGCAGAGATATTGCCTTAGTAAGCGTTTCCTACCGTATTACAGCGAGAGTTCTGAAGAGTTATTTAACCCTGTTCCGCCCTCTCCCTTCCGTAAAAGAACCACTGCAGGGCAAAGGTGTCTTTTCGCTTTTTCCGCTATATCCGTGGAATTCATAGAAAAGTGTTTGAGACATGAAACCCAGCAAGCTTGTACGATGCAGATTGGTGAGTGTGCGCCATGTGCAGAGAAGATGCCTGCAGCAGCGATCTGCATGCAATTACGGCACGCTGTATACCTTAGTTGACTCTCACGCGCTTACGACACCCCAGTAGAATGAAGAGAGGGGCACTGTTCTACGCTGCCGGTAAACCTCATAGTTAAATCTTGCCTTATATCGACGAAGCGGCGGATTATTACTTCATCGGAATAAGGTCCATACAAGTCAGTCACTGACGTTATGTGTAGGATATTTATTGTACTCGTAAAATCTATGGAAGAGACCAAAATGTCATGTTGTGCCTCATGCTCAATATGTGGTCAAGAAACCTTCAACATTGATGTTATTATTTTTTTTACAAAACAATAATATTAGGTCCTTACATATGAAATTGGCGTTTTGTATGGGAGGAACAAAAAGTCGAATATTTTTTAATATAATATATTTAATTAATCAAATTATGAACCATTATTTTCTATGCACTTTTGCCATCTCATAGGTAGTTCATTGATCCCTTTACTAAAAAAACCAGTCGGACGGGAATCAATAAAATCTTTGAAGGCGATTTGGACTGCCCCATCGGAGTTGAATTTTTTCCCTTGCAAGAAGTTATCCAAATTTCGAAAAAAATGGTAATCTGTTGGAGCAAGGTCCGGGGAGTACGGAGGATGTCTTAGACTTTCCAATTGAAGCTCTTCTAATTTAGTAGCCGTCTGTTGCGCAGTGTGTGGTCTAGCATTCTCGTGAAGCAGCAGTGGCGTGGAGCGATTGACCAGCCTAGGTTGTTTAGCCGCTAGCTTTTCCATCATGGTTTGCAATTGCTGACAATAGACATCAGCCGTAATAGTCTGGCCAGATTTGAGAAAACTGTAATGAACAATACCGGCACTAGTCCACCAAACGCTTACAAGTAACTTTTTTGGGGTTAATTTTCGCTTGGGGCAGGATTTGGCTGGCTGGCCAGGATCCAACCATTGCGCTGAGCGCTTCCGATTATCGTAAAGAACCCATTTTTCATCACAGGTAATGATTCGGTTTAAAATACCTTCATTATTGTGGCGGTTTAGTAATGTAACGCAGCAGTCGACGCGCGTTTGCCGGTTTGCTTCAGTCAATTCGTGAGGTACCCACCTTTCAAGCTTTTTAATCTTCCCAATTTGCTTCAAGTGAATTAAAGCAGTTTTATCACTAACATCGCAGCCTGCAGCTAACTCGGACGTGGTTTGCGATGGATCCGCTTCCACAATAGCCTTCAACTCTTCATTATCAACTTGAGTCTCAGGCCGTCCACGGGGCTTGTTCTGCAGGTCGAAATTTCCAGAACGAAAACGTTGGAACTAAAAACGAACTGTGTTTTCTTTTGCAACACGACCGCCATACACATCATTCACCCTTCGAGTTGTTTCCGCAGCACTAGTGCCACGGCGGAACTCGTACTCGTAAATAATGCGATATTTTAAGTTTTACAATTTGTAAAATGAGTGACGCAAACAGAAAAAAACAGAAGAAAAAAACAAATGAATGACGATCATCGAAGCACAAATACATGAGTCTATAGCTGTACAAATGTGAATTTGGAATTCCTTACCAAAGAGGAGAAATTTGTGATTAAAGTGGCCAGTACGAAAAACGCCAATTTCATATGTAAGGACCTAATATTTATGTATAACTATTAACCTCCTGCATTAGAAACGCGAGCTCGCTTGGCATATACAGAACTAAATTACTACAATATATTAGAGATAAATACTAACAAATATGGTTCTGTATTTGCCAAGTGAGCTCTTAGTATTTTACTGTTCTTGATAGTTTTTAAACAAAATGTTCTCATGTAAGTGATTTGTATCTTAATGAGAATAAACTCTTTGAATTGAACTATGTCTCTTTCAGGGTAAGCAGATATATATTAATCCACGTTGCATTTATATATCGTGCCCAACGTGCCCAGTAGCGCAGCTGATCGCCGTTCTCACAGCACTAGTACACGTGACATTTCAATTACACGCCAAGCGGGCTTCCTCACGCTGTTTTCCATCACCGGTGTCCATGTGCTGCCTAAATATCATATTTAACCCGCCACAGCCACAATAAGACAATCTTCATCGAAATACCTTTTTTACAAATATTATTTTTCCGAAATTGCGAAAGTTAAACAAAAAAGACTGACGGGTATTTTTGTATACTTAAAAATTCCGCGTATTCCGTCGGAAGAAAGAAATTTTGCTCCCGTTTCTAATTTAGATCATAAAAACAACGTTCGTTTATCGAGAAGTTGAGAAAATCGCGGCCGGTAAGCGAAACGATGCTATCGAAAATTTAGTGTCTGGCCGAATACTGCGACTTCGGTCACGTTCAACCAAAATGAAAATATTAGGTAAAACTTTCAAATGGGTCTAAATTTTAAACGTAATGGCCGTCATAGTGACTCACTTGGACCTCTCGCGTTTCTGGATCAGCATCCAGTAACTATATACCTAGAGACCTTTAATCGCGGTATATATAGGCCGTCATCACGGAGACTGTCAATGGATTTTCATCCTTTGATTGATGCTTTTGTTTTTGGACTACACTGTACTTAACATTTGGTACACTGTAATCACTTTGTCGAGCCAGTTTAAAAATATGCCGAAGCTGCAGCCGAAACTCCGGTCGAACACTAGAGTAGAAAACATTTTTAATCTGTTAATTGTTATTTCTATAAACGGTTCACTTTGTTACGAACGGGAAAAATAAACGAATTTACTCGTAACGTGTGTTGCTCTATATCGTGTATATTCGACTACGTCTAGCTTATCCTTTTGTTTGTAATGTGAACACTAATCACAGGTATCTTTAATGTTCATTGTAGGGCTTATTTCGATAAATTGCCTTTAAATGAAATGATAAAAACTTATTTCGTTTAAATAAAAATACAAAAATAACGTACAGAGAGGAAGAAAGTACAAGAGATAAAAACGCATAATGCCACAGAGGACGTTCGTGCCGCTGGTTTGCGTGAAGCGTATATAGGTCGTGTTACATCTTAAGAGATATAATTAATAATATATCGTCACGATATATCCCTTACGGGGTGAGCAGAGATACAATAGTGGCTGTGTCCACTTTGCTCTTATATGTCGCTCCCAACGTGACCTGTATGTAGCTCAGCTGATCGCCGTTCTCACAGCAGTAGCACACGTTGCCGTGCGGGTCTCCTCACGATGTTTTACTTCACCGGTGACCATGTTTTGCCTAAATCCGTACGCAATCAGAAAAACACAGATACGTGCTGGGATTTGAATCTACGAGCATTCGCGTTGCCGCAAATGGATAACGGTATCTTGTCCACTAGGCCACCACACCCACTATTTATTATACTTATATTTTTTAAATTTTATCACAATATACATAGAATACTAACAAACCCGGCGAACTTCGTTTCGCCACCAGATGACTTCGTTTTGGTTTTTAGTTAGCGTTTGAAAGAACGTGCGCATAATAAATGTCACATGAAATTAACTGAGCAGAGTACAATGAGTAGCTGTCAAACAATGTGTAACGCATTAGCGCCATCTACATAAAATACTGGTGCGATCTGCTCCACCACCATGCAAACCCATATTGGTTTGTAGTACATGCTATGAATCAGAAATGGCGCTGTATGTGAAAAATGATTCTCCCCGTATTCCTGCTTTTCTGTTGAAATTTTTCCTGAATTTTGTTTGCGATAAACCTCACGAAGCCCGAGACTTTTCCAGCGAATGCAAAACCGTGGAAATCGGTTCGTGCATTCTGGAGTTATAGCGTCAGGAAGGAAAACCCGACTTATTTTTATATAATAGATGATAAATTTTGAAATTGTTCCATTATAAGTACATAGCAAAATATATATGGAAGCTAACATATTATTAAGGACAATGTGTCTTATCCTTGACTATTTTTAGATATATATAAATACTCTGAGTACGTAACAGGTGTATATGACAGACCCGAATTTAAGGGAGGCAAACCGCGGCCCTGGTCCCGGGCGCCAAGTTCTAGGGGCAGCGGACGAGCACATTACCAGCGTACCCACTGAATAACATATCTAAAAAATCGGACAAGCTCTCCATAAAAAAATGCCTGATTTTGTAAGCATTTACTATGACGTTTTAAAAGTTAATACTAAAGTCTTATAAGATATCGTTATCAAGTTTCATTTTTATCCCGACTCGGTATACTGATCACACCACGTCTCATGGTAAGCATGGTGCAGTCCAGAAAACGACGAAGAATATCAACATTAAAAAAGAAACTATTAATAGTCGGAGCGATCATGCCGGCCTGCATAAATGTCTCTTCGCTCTACGTTTGAAAGACCACATATCATAAGATAGTGGGATAACACTCACCGGTAGACTTCCACAGCTCAATGACTCGGCAAAAGTAAGAATCAGAGAACTTCTTAGTCCTAGCTGGGATATGACTCCGCAAACTCACGCGCGGGTTCTTTTAAGGCAGGGAGAGGGTGGAACAAGGTTAAATAACTCTGCAGAACTCCCGCCGTGATACAGACGGTAGAAAACGCTAATTGAGGCAATATCTCTGCGCAACTGGAGCGATTCAGGATACTTAGTAACGTCAGGATCATTCACAATGCGGACGGGCCTCCGCTGCAACCTATATTGGGTGTCGAATAAGTACCTACTGCATAAAGCCGTCCCAGAGATGCGAAGTGTATTCATTGCATGGCTTGACCGGGGCCTTTTACAATAGGTACGTTTAAGTTATTCAAGATCAAAGATTACGAAATTGGTTTTTCGTGATTTTATGAGATAAATATTTATCTTTATATAAAAGTGGTAAAGCACAAAATACTCCATAAATGATGAAAAAAATTAAAATGGCAAAGTATTTATTTCGCCACAAATATACAAAAAAAGAATACAGAAAATACAGAAATTTAAATGTAGCAATACAAACAACACACAAAAACAAAAGAAAATACAGAACATATAAACATGGCGAAAATGGGCCCTTCATCAGCCTAAAGCCACAGAGGAAATGCTGCTGCTGAAATGATGCTGTTTTTTTTTAGAAAGTTTCAATACCTTTGAGAAATAAAGTTAAAACGACGGGCTGGAAAAAAGGGGAGATGGTAGACAAAAAAAAATTCAAGATCCATGGCAAATATATGAATCGTAAGCGTTTAAGCAACTAGCTTAATCGAATCTATTTGTTGTCAAGTTATTTACGGTAGGCACTCGAATTGTCGAGCGGTTATCTCGAGGCGGCCGCGTCAGCGAGCTGCGGACTGAACTTGCGTACTCCGAGAGTGGTAGACGTTCAAGGTCGGCCCTTTGCGTTATCCGATACTCTGTCCGTAAGGTTGACAACCCTTCGGCTTTGTACACCACCTTCGATCTAATATTATTTTTATAAACAGATCCACAAAGTCTAAATATCATTGTTACTTGTACTACTATGATAATTGAACGCTTCTTGCTCGAATAAAAGGCAATTTTCTTTATATGTGTTTGTTTACGTTTCTCTACACAATTACTTAGTATTTATAGTTATTTGATATTCTGTACAACGTATTTCATCGCGATCTGCACCAATCATTTGCTGCTCAATTAACCAGCCGTATGCACTCGTTCACACAAAATAATTTAAACTCATACAGGTGATTTTATACACGAGGGAGATAATCTCAGTATACAATATTTTTTTCCTTCTTGTAACTAATAAAAATGTAAATAGCTATATTCCTTAACAAGTCATAAAGAAACATTGATGAACAAATGAGAATTGATCCGTAAAAAGTGTGGACACTGGCGCGTGTGCGGCGCATTTATTTGCTAAGTAGAATACGATACTTTCACGTAATTGTGATAAACACGTATTGACTCGTTTTGCCTTTCGCACTTTATCCTGGCTTAGGGAATGCGAAACATTTATTTAATTATTAATTGTTAATCATTTATGCATGTGTGTAGTTGTTTCTAAATATGTACATTATAATTTACTTCGTTTCAAATGACTAAGATTATTAAGATGCGACTATTTTCGTATATTTTTAATTAGACTAGAAAGCTGAATATCTTCCAGAACCATGATCAAAAATATCTTTATATTGTAGGTGGCTGATACCACACTTACAACACAACCCTTTATGGAGCCGTGTTGTATTTCTGCAACATATCACTCAAACTGATGCAGCAATAAAAGAAATGCCGATAGACTGGCTTTGCTTGGTGTTATACGGTACCAACAAAGCGTTCTTACGATTAAGTGACAATTCAGCCCACTAGGTGATGAGACTTGTAGGTAATGATGTTTCACTGTAGTGTCGAACGAATACACGCCTCTTTCCAGCTCTTCTAATTCATTTATAAAAAATTAATTAATTGTGTAATACTAATATTTGACTCTTGAAATTTGTATAAGTAAAGAATAAGAGGATGTATTTTATTAATTTGTTCCTAATTTTAACTTTAATTATTTAGTACTAATGCAATGTTGCATTTTTGCAACTTGCAAAGTGTTTAAAAATTATAAATGATTAATTTATAATATTTTTTTAAATTATTATTTTCGTTAATCATACACTATTTACCACCAAGTTTTTACAAAATTAATAAATTTAACGACCTTACGCCATAAAGGGTTAAAATAAGTCCATATTACATTTTTAACGTGCGCTCATAAAAAGTCTGTGTTCTTCAGAGAATATCGTACAAGATATACTTTCAAAGTGCCCTTTTAAACAAAAAAAGAAGTAGATTAATTGATATATAGAGAAAAAAGACCATCCGAATAGCAAATTCAAGCATTTCATTCCCATGGGCTAGGTTAGTAGAACTCTGACACACCAGCGGCTCTAATGGCCCTATGCAGGATTTTCACACGGGATAATAAAAAAAAGGTTAGAATATTTCCCTCGTCTATAAAATTAGCCTGTGTATTAACTTTCTCGCGTACATACTTATCACTGTACACCGCTTCCCATAAGGTGCGACGTAGACGCTTAGGCCAGCCAGTATATAAAAAAAATGCATTCAAGGCCCTTTGTACAGTTGCGATATGAAAACAAGCTCCGTAGCATACGCGTTGATGGATCACTCGACCGTCAGACAGCCGGCAGCTGAGGCGCGGGCACCCGTGTGGAACGATGCTTTCGCTGCTCCGCGGTGCCGTCGCCGGTGCGGCCGTGATTGCATAAATACGCATAATGCGCTGCGTGTGTGTTCTTGGGGCACTTTCACATGTTTGATTGCTTCTCGCCTCGCCTCGCCTCGCCTCGCCTCTCGGGTACTTTACATGAACTGACTGAGGGGAATGTAGAAATTGCTCGTAAGGTCGTATGAACTGCGAGGTCTCCCCTGGAACATGAGAAAGAATCTCAGTGTCACGTAGTAAGCCCTGTTTAGATATTTATATATTTTTGGAACTCCTACATTTATATATATCATATTATAATTTAAAAAAAATCTAAAACAATCCTTATGTATAAAACAAAAAAAAGAAGTTCACAGCAATCGTAAAAAAAACCTATTATACAATCTAATTAAATCTATAATAAAAATGATAAGAAAAAAATCAATTAAAAATTTACATACGTAATAAATTATAAGTGTAACATATATGGTATTTAATTTTAAAATGACAATGATGATAAAATGGTGTATACGTGCCGGTATACGAACTTAAAACCGCTAACATTGCCGCGCATGCATACCGGTCCCTTTTATCAACATAGCCACTGCAGACACAGCCGACTATTATCTTTTTATTACACTGGCTCGACAAAGTGACAACATTTCATCTGATTCTAAGTACAGAGTGGTCCAAGGACGTCATCGACCGCCAAGGATGGAAACCCATTGACTGCCGCCATCGCCACACACCAGTATACCACGACGGAAGGTCTATAGGTATATTAACTGGATATACACAAGCTGATCCCGAAACGCGACAGGCCGAAGCGAGTCACTGTGAGGGTTTTTACACCTGCTTACTCTGGTCAAAACCCAGTTCGAGCAATCGCCCTATCACCTCATACAGCCCAGGTTGTGCTGGGTTGCCCAATACGCGTGGTTAATTTATCCCACATGCACGTATTTTGGTATCGTCTGTAAACCGAACAGTCCGGTTCCACGGTTTTAGTGCCAGGTTAACCTAGATTTTGCTATTTCGACGTGAATTTAGTAATTTCGGCTAATTCCAGCGGGGCTACGGCGTGTTTGCTTTGTTCGTTGTACATACAGACGCAAGCGTTTCGCGTTACACGAGTCGTATTGCCACCATATTTGTTCTACCGTCGTCGGATTTTGAGAATGCTTATGTATTTGTTTAGGTCTTTCGGTTAATTTTAGTGATGTTTCCACTAGTCGGCGACTAGTACGTAAAACCGACTATTCGACTATTCGGACTGAGAAGTTCTCTAACACTTTCTTTTGCCGAGCGGTTGAACTGTCGACTTCTTTATGATATTGGCTCCTTTAAACGAAGCGTCAAGAAATATTTGTGCAGGCCGCCATGATCAATGCGACTATTGATTGTTTATCTTTTCTGTTGATAATTTATAGTCTTTTTTTTTTGGATTGAACCGTGCTTACTATCAGACAATGAATGCCGACTATCCGTCTTTTTACTATGTATGTGTATAAGAATTACACTGAAATAAACATCGATTGTTTATAGTAATAACAAATCTTTATTTCCCAACAATTTTTTTATATCTAATATAACAAGATGATAATTCTCATAGTTATAGAAAAAACACTGCTCTGCCAAAAATCAAGACGTAATGCGAAGTAAACAAAACATGTTTCGACGTGCGACTTGCACGCGAATCAGTTGTATACGAAATGCCGCGGAAATTACCGGCTGTTCCCGTGTCCGTGATGGGCTTGGCCTCTGTCAACTGACTGATCGGCTAGTCGGCCAAATTCATAGTCAGAACATCTCTATTTATTTTTACTTTTTGGTGCTGTATTTAATTTCGCGTTGCTAGCACATTTATGTAGGTTTTAATGTCGTTTTTAAAATATAATGAGGAAATTCATAGTAGCAATATGCAAATTCCAAAAAATAGCAGTGTTTTATTTGGTTACTGCTTAAAGGGACTAGCTGGGATGGGGTTATTATAACGCGAATACTAGCTAACCACCCCTCGCAATGCAGAGATGAGGCCTGCAGAAGGCCGAACGTCGCCGGGCGCTGAGGAAGTTGGCGTGGCCGTGCCTTTGGCTCTGGCAAACGGGTAGGAGGAATTGGCGGGGGGTGGCTGGATAGAGTTGGCATAGGATCGAGGATGATATATTATCATCTACAATGGACTGAAAAGGGATGTGAGAGCAGTTCCAGTTGCACTATTGACAAATCAAACATCTAAGGATGTTTTTCCATTTGACGTTACCGATACAATTTAATTATATATACCAAACACGATTAGAGATTTATTTTATATACAATAAATGTCTTTCTTTCATAGATTAGGTTTGTGAACAGAGAGCTTAGATAATGTAACATTTGATCATAGACAACACTAGAAAAATGTCCAATATAATGGAATTGACGTAGCGTACAACGTAATATTTTCAATCCCACACATTTTGTACTTATCTACTTAGAAATTTGAGTTGTATAGCATGAGGTACCGGCATTAATCATCAATTCATTTAACGTTGCTTTTTCTTTTGTAAATTGTTTTTTTTTTATCAATCTCCCTATCCTATTGTATATTTCAGCTTACTGTAAAAACTTGATTTATTTGTCTCTTTAGTGTATTGTTTTCCTATTCATAAATCAATAAATGTTACTTTGCCGAAATCCTCTGGGACAGTTTGTGGATGCTATAAAAACGAACGTTATGTAAGAGGCAGTAAATAATTTCAGCCTTCAGTCGTATTGTCGTGTCGTAATATAACTGTCAACAGTATCGGCCCATGAAAAAACGACTCACGTCGCGTTTATCGGCAGGCAAGCATGTAATTTGCATTGGAGCAAGTGCTCCAACGAACCCAGCGGAACCGACCACCAGTCTGAAGGCAACATTGCACTGCCTGACCTGTTGCTCACAGACCGTGGACATGTTATTGCTCTATCGAATTATTGAAATGCGTGTGTCCTTAATAAATATTCAGTACGTTGGTTGCAGTCCGATTGGCATTACGGCCTATGTGTTTATCATTTTTATGATATACTAGCTGTCCCGGCAGACCTTGTTCTGCCCTATTTCTCTAAAACAAAGTCACATTGTTTTTTTAAATGTTAATAGCTATTGGCCTGTCGGCTGTTTTTTAAAAATTGTTTGAAGGAACCTGGCCTTAATGCTATATGTATAAAAATTGACAAATATTGACATTAATATTATACGTCACTCAATTGTTTTGCCTTCCCGGAACTCGTCCACTGACATTTAAACTTTATGGTATGGTGTTAAAGTTCAAATTGACTTATAACAAATATTTTGTATGAAAATATAGAAAAATTATATTTTTAGACTGTTTCAGACAATTATTTAAAATTTTCTCTCCGTAATAACCTTCCCCAGACTTCAACAAACACAACAAAAAAGAAATCAGCCAAATCGGTTCAGCCGTTCTCGAGTTTCGCGCTTATCAATACATTTTGCGATTCATTGACATTTTTTAACTGATTTCAAAAATGAGAAGTTTCTGTATCCGCTATGTGTATTTTCTTTTTCTTTGATTAGGGTCCTGTGCTTCTATACGATCACTTGTTCGTTGAACTGTCTGTTGGTGTCTCAGGATCTCGTGGAGGGATCAAGTTGAAATTAGAATTAAATACTATGGTCTACAATCCTTTGTGGCTCCGCAAAATGATACCTCTGAACCGAAGCAATCAAAAAATTTAGTTGGTTTAGTTAGGCTAAATATTACACGACGCTGCGGCGAATTGATTACAGGACCCACAGTCCCCGCCAAATGCGCAGAAGGGGTCACCTTGGGGTTTTTAGCTGGTAAGAGTCCGGCACACCTCGGCTGCTACCCCCTTGTGCGGCCGGGGCGGTCCTATGAGGATTTTTCCCAAGTAAAAAAAAAAAGGTTACAATAGGAGTTCCATTACGTTTGCGTATAGAAGCAACCGCCTGCGAACCGCGCGTCAACACACACTGCTGCTTTCATGTTTGACGTTCGCCACCGGTATACAAATGTCACGGATGCGCCGGCTCTGGCGCCCGCGGGACCCGTTTTATGTCCATGTAACGTTGCTCTGGTTATGCTACCTCACTACAGGGCAATATTATCACATTCGTACACTTTATTTAATCTATATTAATAAAAATGATTCGCTGAATGTGTTGCTAAGCGCTAAACTCGAGAACGGCTCAACCGATTGGGCTGATTTCTTTTCTGTTGCGTTTTATGAAGTCTGAGGAAGGTTCTTATGAAGACAAAAAACGTTAAAAATGTTGAATAAAGAGATAATAATAATAATTATTATTATTAGCCAGTTGCACCACTGCATGTCACACTCCAGGGCAAAATATTATCTTCCTTTTTTTTCACTATACTTTTTTTCTTTTTTCGAATTTACGCGTGTTTGTTGACCGGGAAAGGTCTTCACAACTTAACCGGGCGGGTTCACTATACTTGAGACATTGAGACTGCAATTGAGTGCAATTGAATGGATTTTTTTAAAAGAGAAATGAGACCTCACTGCTTTTTTTGTACTGGTTTGACAAAGTGACTACATTGCACCTGATGGTAAGTAGTGTAGTACAAGAATGGCAGCGACTATAAAAGGAAGAAAATCTATTGATAGTCTTCATCGTCATGCCAGCCCGCATATACCACGACTGAAAGTGTCTAGGTATATGAGCTGATTTAGGGTACAATCAATAATTGTATAACATTGTAATATCTTTTGATACTGCGTGTTTACTGCTCGGGTGTATTTGTTCGCAACGTCGATACATTCGTATTCACTCTATAATACTTATATGAACAGCTAAACAAATATGGCGTCAGTAATGCCACAGATAAATAAGCTCAGCGTGTCCACTGTAAAAACGATAAAATATATTTTTTTTATTTAATCGTAACGCCTAGTTTCAGAAACGCTCTCTATCAACTTTAAGACACTTTTTGGTGAATAATTAATGTGTAAAAGGGTTTTAAGATTAAAGGATAATTTCTAAAACTAGGCGTGAGTGTCTTTAGTTTACAATTACCATTATAGTGTAGTTGTATACACCTGACATTGGCGAATTTGCCTGAAATATCTTAGGCTAATTATTAGTGGAAAAAAAATTCTATAAGGGTTATTGATGAATACACAACCCGGGGTATAGATTACCAGAAATCCTCGAAAAAGACTCATTTTATTGCTTTAAAACATGCGATCAATCTTAGAGAAACCATATTGTTAAAAAAAAACGATTATAATAATATACATAACATAACATTTACAAGCAAATTATACACATTGTTTCCAATCTCCGAATACATTAACTCCAAATTAAGAGTTTGTTTGTGTTAGGGATACTGCTGCCACCAGAGTAAATCTTTTCATGCTGGTTACTAGTATAAGAAAACTTATATGGTTTACAAAAGGCTGCGAGGAGGCTTATATTTGTTAGTTGGTGCAAATACACTGATGATGATACAAAATGCTCTCGTCAAACTAATCTGCTCGTCACAGTGTTGCAGCGTCACAGATAGGGTTACTAGAAACATCGCTGTCACGTCACTATCAACCTACGTATTATTACTAACTGTGTATTTGTATTCGGCAGGTATCTGCAGAATCATGTTACCTTTGTTTATGTATCCGTCGTGTGGCTAGAATCATACTATCTATGTTTGTGTATTCATACTCGTTTATTGTATTACAAATTGCTGTCAAAAACGCCGTATGCAGTGAACCCTCTGACCGACGTGTGTTGTGATTGTGTAAGGAGACCAGTGTAATGCCGAGACGCGATGGCACCGCGCCGCATTAGTTAACTGCCTTATTATAGATACAGTTTCCGCTTTGTCAGGATACGGTGGACATTCTACGCGAGATATTCTCATAACTAAATATGGTACGATATAGACATATTCAGTATGTTGTTCGGCATGACGAGTATCGAGTATGGAATGAATGATAATAATATATCGTCACGCTGTATCCCTTTCGGGGTTAGCAGAGATACATTAGTGATTGTATCCACTTTGCGCTTATGTCGTGACCAGTAGCGCAGCTGATCGCCGTTCTCACAGTATTGGTCTACTTCATATTTCTATTAGATGCCGTGCGGGTTTCCTCACGATGTGATCCTTCACCGGTGAACATTGGGTGCCTGAATCTGTACTTAATCTGGAAAACCCAGAGGGTACATGCCTGGATTCGACCTAGGACCATTGTAAAATTATGATTATTTGATTATCTCGTGAATCTTTGGCAAAAAATAAGTCTCCAGGCTGGGCTAGTACCGTGTTGAAGGCTATTCCAAAGATTTTTTTTTAGTAAGTAGGAGTCTGGCATAATGGGGCCGCCGTTCTCACAGCGGCCCTGATGCTCCTGTGCTGGATTTTCCCTCGAGCTTAAGAGAAGAGTGAATAGGCATTTGTCGGGCGGACGCGGTCCATCGTCGGACTCATTTACACCTTCCACCAGATGTGATTGATGTCAAGCGTCCACTTGTAAATCAGGTAAAAAACCAAGATTATAAAGCGAAACGATGTTGAGGCGTTTAATGGACGGTAACAATTATGCGTTACTTTATTTTATATCCATCGTTTGACCGTCATTTATGCACTTAAATTCTGATAAACAGCGTTTTAATTCGCCTTCCTAATTAATTATACTACGATGTTACACTTGCGTAATTTATAGTTTTAATCACACAATACTCCAAAATTAAGCCTCCTATCACAATTTCCACCCGAGTTGGGGTAGCAATTTAGAAACCAGACAAATTATATCAATTTTAGACTTGTATAGAATGCTGTTTAATTTAAGCGGACCATTGAGGTATTTGATGATGTCATTGATTTAAATTTTACAGTTGTTAAAACTAGATAATGTTGCTAACTAAAACAATAAGTACACTTTAACGCTAAGCGGCGTTTTATATACGTTTAAAATGGATCTTATTTGTTGGTGCAAGTCGCCCTAAGTCTTTTAAATGAATTTTAATTTAGAGTTTAAAACCATATCATAATGTAAAATCTAAAAACTTACCGCGCAAAAATGTATGTGGCGCTTGTAAAATTTCAGTCTTAGCCCTCAGGCTCGTTTTCGTCTCGTTGCTGGCGTATGAATCAACCATTAAACAAATAATATAATTAAGGCTATAATGTGCTGCAAAGAGCTATTAAATATATCCAAAGCGAACGTTTCCCACACGATTCGTATTAGTTTAATTATTGTGATGAATAATGTAATAAACGCATCAAATGAATCAGAGGATCCCACGCTCGCGCACTCGCCTGCCGCGAATATCGTTTGGCGTTCGCACTTGTCATTGCTTATTTTTAGATTCCGCTTGATATTATGCGGTTCTCGACTCGGGCTGAACGTCCTTCAGCCCCTGTATACCATTTGTTAATTGTCTAGGATGATCTACACTTGACTTAATTGATGTTCGCGCCTTGATGATTCGGTTTTCGTAGTGGTAATTGGTACGTGACGGGTATAGTTTTAGATTCTGTATTTTTCCAGTTACTAGTCTATTTTTAATGTTTCTTGATGTATCTTTACGGGAACGAGTCAGAAATAAAAAAAATATAATAGTAGACGAACGAGAGTCATCGAGATAACATAGCGGATCAACTTATTTATTACCACTATTTTAGAACTGTACTCTTGACGTCAGGCGTAACACCATTAATTTAAACAAAAGAAACCTTACACTGAACTTATGAAATGTTTTTAACTAAAATAACCTATGACTAGTACAAGGATTCACAAGAAATCTAAAAATATTCCAGGAAACAACTTCGTTGAAAATATTACTTGGAAAATATTTTATCGTAAAAAAAAAACACAACATAAATGAAAAAGAAGAACTTGTTATGTTATATCATATACAAACTGTAAACACAGCGACTACCCTTTAATCGGATAAAGCGCATCAAAGAATCTTCCGAATTAATTATAAAACAGGAAATGAGATGGTTTTTCATAAACCTTACTTCAAAGGTTTAATCAAATGTTTGCAGACAAGGACGCTTGCCCCAGCGCAGTTAAACCAGCTTGTACGTTCGTCGAAAACAGTGTCGCTGCCTGGCAACATGCTTACAGTTAATCACTTATATACACTTTCGTTTGGGTAATTACAATCTAAATCACGCGTCTTAATTGATAAGAAAGCCATCTCTATACCTGGAGGCTTATAAAGTATTTGTTATTGTTCTAAGGCATTAATTAATGCAAACGATCTCTGTGTTAGAAAAGTACTTCGTCTATCGCTTTAGTTTCTTCCTCTATTTAGGTATTTATATCGTCGAAATCGTAGAAATCTTTTAGAGTGATCACGTCAACGGTATTTTCTGTTTTCGGGCAAATCACCTTCCAGGCCATTCTTCCTTTACGTCTTTTCAAGACACTGACCCAATTTCATTAATTACCTTATCTACCAGCACAAGAATAAAATGTCTTATGGAAATAAAATAAATATTGATATTTTCTTATGTCAGTACCTTCTAATTGTAGACTGAGTTGTATCTTGCTTTATTAATGTGCCGTTCGTCTTAAATCAACTGAAAGTGGACAGCTTAAGTTAATTTTAATTATCATTGAGATTCGCCAAAGTGAATAAGCTGGTTTCTGCTAGCTTAGACCGGAGTCCGTCAGCGGTCAACAAACGGTTGAAATAACGTGGGTGCATGTTGAGTTTACTCAGACACTCCGGAGGTCAAGTGGCGTGACCCGAGTGGCGATCCTGCAATTGGGCTGCCAATTCTTGAAATAAACCATAATGTTTATTGACGACGTCTCAGTAATTGTGAATGCCAATTTAATATGGACCTTGATATGATTTGATTGTGCTTTGGCCTTAATTGTTTATGGCCTCGCGGTATCCGTCCACCTTCAGTTGATATTTCAATTATTTTTGTCGTTGCAAATTTGCATCTGTAATCTAGATGTGATTTGGTCGTCAATGTAATTTTATTTCTCCGTCGGTTTCTTATAATGCATTACAATATAGAAGTCATTAAAGGAGAATGAATATTGTTACTGAAAAAAAAAACATTATTATTGAAAATGCATGAAATCAAACATAAAACAGGGTGATAGCGAAATGAACACTGATAAAGCTGAATTTTCCCAGGAATGACATAATGCCATCTGTATGATATGAGTTGCTTGTATACTAGTCGGAAAACCCAAGTGCTGGTTGCATTTATCCGTCTGATGTCATCTGTCCAATGACATCAGTTTTAGCATCTTGTGTCGATTTAATTATGCATGTCTAGCCGTCTGAAAATTTCATTGTAAAACTTTTATTTTTGTGATTAAATTATGGGAACCGCAAGAGTGCGCTTTATTTCCACCATCTTCAGCCCTTATCAGGTATATAGGTGCCATATAATTTTGAGCGAAAATCACCTTTCGCTCCAATCATTAGTTATTGGTTAGTCATCCTAATAATCTTATCTTGATATTCATGATAAGATGGGTTGAGATAAAATCGAGTTCAATAATGGAATCTGCACATAGAATATTTACATACATTGGAGTTATTAGAAACTCGTGATGAGATCGAAATTATTAAATTTGTATCGTCGTATAATTGACTACACTCGCCATTCATTATTAGAAATAGGATATGTCCATACACGCTTCGAAGATCTTCGATGATATCATTACCAATATCATGATCATTTTCGATCTTGATTTTTTTAGTGAGCTACGTTACCTTAATATTGATCGAATCAACCACCTTGTCTATATCATAAAACTGGTGGTTATATCCAAAAAGCACTTAATTTTTTTTGTCACCACTTGAGAGTTCATCCTTACCTTGATCCATTGAGAGCCATCTGGCCTCGTCAAGTTCGAATAGATCAGTGTTAATGTACAAAAAACATACACGAATATCTTAAATTACTCCGTAACATAGTTTTGTGAAGGTTTTGTTTGAGAATTCTACTTTAAATTAACATTTCTCCTTATGGTAATTTAAAATCAACCCGATCTCGCTTTGATGTTATTCACCTCGAGTGTAGCCAACCGGTTTCGTTTATCACTGCTGAACTGTCGATACATTATGCTCTTGTATCAAAACCGCAATTAGAATACTTATGAACTGGTATTTTCCCATTGTTCATTGCATTCCATTTATTAAGTTATATGCGTTTATCGTTATTCATTTTGTTGTATATCATCCTATGCCTTTATTCAACTGAAGTTACCTTACTTCCTTAGTTTCTTTTCAATTGAGAAGTTACAAAATATCCAATAAATAAAGCCTATCGTTATATATTTTATTAAATAACTTTAATATTTAATAATGTAACGCGGGGGGTATACTTAGATCGTTCGCGCATTACGGTATATACCTCTTTCCCCTCACCTCTCGGTGGCCCGCGCCACAGATCGCCGCGCAAGCATCGTAGCCCGTCCGCCGTTCGTGTTGCGCGCGTCCTTTCCTTTGTTTGTTTTGATATATTTTATTACGTGAACGCTCGGACTGTGTTTGCAAATAAACAATCGAAAACAGAAGAACCCCGCTTCAATTAATCTCCGTTAGAATAATATTTAAGTTAAGTATTTATCAAATTATTTGATATTTTTATTACACTGTATAACACTGGCGTTGGTAGGGTAATTGAATGCTATTTTTGTTTCGTTTTGAAAACATCTACACCCGACTGTTATTGGTTTCATTTTACAACCGTGGTGCCGACATCTGTATCTACGGTTCCAAGTTCTTTAACTAAAATCCCGAGGTCTTTATCCACGGTTCTGAATTTTCAACTAATAAATCGGGTCATTGACTATGGCTTCGAGTTTGTTTATTATTTATTGCAACTTCTATATTCACAGATCGAAGTTCCTTAACTAAGAAAGAACGTAGGAAAAGTAATTTATTTGGCATATTTCATAACATACAGGACACAAGGTTAACAAAAGCAAATAGTCAGTGTTGTGATGATGATGCGCCAACGGGAAGTCAGCTCGGCAAATGCTAGGTGACCAGCCGAGCTGTCCTGCGCTAATTTCCAGCTGACACCCATTTATTGTGTTAACGCGCAGGACACAGCGAGGTAGACAGTAATACAGCTTAGATACACAGCTCTATAGACTACATGAAATTGTCATAGATAATGATAACCGGCCGAGTATTTTTTACCACGGTTCCGTATTTTTTTCATCCATAGTTCCAAGGTCTTCATTCACGATCTACAAGTCCTTCTTCTACGTTGCCTCTAACTCGATTACATTTAAATTCGTCCTTGTATGTGAGCTAATGTGTATTGATAACCTTATTGCGCGATAAGGAATTAAATTGTAAATAATTTGGGTCATTGAATTCTCATTGAAATTTCGAAATTAGGATTTCATTGTGCGATAGCTAACAACTCTCTGTGATAAGGTTTATCAAAAGCTATTATTACATACGTATACATAACAAATACTCAATATAGCTAATTTACTTAGGTATTTATAACAAATATGTTTGTTTTTGGTTTGTCAGTATTATATTGGATGGATAGTCAAGTAGTGACAGCGGAGGAATGGTTTTTTAAACAGCTAAAATTAAAATAAACGGACAGTTCTGTGGTCGATGTAAGACTGATTTATTATTTGAATAACACTTAGAGCTAAGTTGTATCTACTATACTCTATACTGGCTAAGCATTCCGAGATGCAGCCAGCGCAGAGACATTTATCCTGCAGTGGAGGGACTCTGTGACCGGATACTGTTCTGTTTTGTACTGTAACTTTGCACAATTTCTTGTAGTTACACACTCTCGGCTAAGTTACTACACCGCACCCGATGGAGAGTACAGTGTAGTTCCAAATCGGCAACGGCTACCGTGAGACGAGCCTCCATTGATAGTCACAATCGCCACGTAGGCTCACGTATACCAATACAAATGGCCTCTAAGTGTATAAATAACTGGGCAGTCTAATTCCGACGCGAGTCCGTATTGCGTTTGTGTACTGCGGTCGCGATCCAGATCAGGCAGTCGCCTTACTTCCTCAAAATTGTATGTATATCAAAGATATATTCTTGTTTTTAGTAATTTATTTTTATTAAGTGATATACTTTTGTGTACTTGTCTGTTTTAATTTTTATTCTTTGGTCGTTTCATTATTTAATGCAGCTGATATGGAAATAATAAATAAGTGACGCATTTTATTTTGTTACAGGTAAAATATTCAACAGGAAGGCAATATTTTCCCGTTAAGGAACATCATTAATACTAACGTAAGTTTTATCATGGGAATGCTTGCAGAAGCGGTGAATATAATATGAGTAATTGTAGGGACGGGCTTAATCGGTTGACACAGAACATTGATTCCCGAAGTGCTTTATGTCGGGGGTCAACGGAGACCAAGTGCAGACCAGAGTCTACACCAGTACACTTGGTGGAGCCGACCGTGAGAAAGGTTTGGAGTGGTCTCTTTACACCCACCCGTCCCAGAGATGATGCCTAAATAAGCTGTTCGCCGTCGTTATGTCGATTCACATCACATATACCATGACTGACGGAAGATCTTTAGGTATATGAGTCACTAGACGTATACAAGCTTATCCAGGAACGCGAGACGATGAAGTGCGTTACTATGACGGTTCTTGCACTTATGTACTAGCCACGATTACAATCCAGTTCGGGCAATCACCCAACCACCTCGAAAATATGAATTAATATTAGGTCCTTACATATGAAATTGGCGTTTTTCGTACTGGCCACTTTAATCACAAATTTCTCCTCTTTGGTAAGGAATTCCAAATTCAAATTTGTACAGCTATAGACTCATGTATTTGTGCTTCGATGATCGTCATTCATTTGTTTTTTTCTTCTGTTTTTTTCTGTTTGCGTCACTCATTTTACAAAATGGAAAACTTAAAATATCGCATTATTTACGAGTACGACTTCCGCCGTGGCACTAGTGCTGCGGAAACAACTCGAAGGGTGAATGATGTGTATGGCGGTCGTGTTGCAAAAGAAAACACAGTTCGTTTTTGGTTCCAACGTTTTCGTTCTGGAAATTTCGACCTGCAGAACAAGCCCCGTGGACGGCCTGAGACTCAAGTTGATAATGAAGAGTTGAAGGCTATTGTGGAAGCGGATCCATCGCAAACCACGTCCGAGTTGGCTGCAGGCTGCGATGTTAGTGATAAAACTGTTTTAATTCACTTGAAGCAAATTGGGAAGATTAAAAAGCTTGAAAGGTGGGTACCTCACGAATTGACTGAAGCAAACCGGCAAACGCGCGTCGACTGCTGCGTTACATTACTAAACCGGCACAATAATGAAGGTATTTTAAACCGAATCATTACCTGTGATGAAAAATGGGTTCTTTACGATAATCGGAAGCGCTCAGCGCAATGGTTGGATCCTGGCCAGCCAGCCAAAACCTGCCCCAAGCGAAAATTAACCCCAAAAAAGTTACTTGTAAGCGTTTGGTGGACTAGTGCCGGTATTGTTCATTACAGTTTTCTCAAATCTGGCCAGACTATTACGGCTGATGTCTATTGTCAGCAATTGCAAACCATGATGGAAAAGCTAGCGGCTAAACAACCTAGGCTGGTCAATCGCTCCACGCCACTGCTGCTTCACGACAACGCTAGACCACACACTGCGCAACAGACGGCTACTAAATTAGAAGAGCTTCAATTGGAAAGTCTAAGACATCATCCGTACTCCCCGGATCTTGCTCCAACAGATTACCATTTTTTTCGAAATTTGGATAACTTCTTGCAAGGGAAAAAATTCAACTCCGATGGGGCAGTCCAAATCGCCTTCAAAGATTTTATTGATTCCCGTCCGACTGGTTTTTTTAGTAAAGGGATCAATGAACTACCTATGAGATGGCAAAAGTGCATAGAAAATAATGGTTCATACTTTGATTAATTAAATATATTATATTAAAAAATATTCGACTTTTTGTTCCTCCCATACAAAACGCCAATTTCATATGTAAGGACCTAATATTTACTTATGTAGAAATAACCATTTATAGCTAATAAATAATAATCACAATTCAATAGTATAATAAAGATACGCTACGTAGAGGAAAAAGAAGGAAAACTTACGCATTATTCAACGAAAATTTTTCTTGTTAGGAATGTACGAAAACTTAAAATGCAATTCTGCGTACTGGCGTCTATTTACAGCGCGTTTTGTTCAGAATAGAAGGCCGCGCGCTGCCGACGGCAATAATTGTTATAAATAGACATTTTCCTCATTAGAAATAACCCTGCTGTCGGAAGTCAGTGCAGTGTGTCGCCACGCCAATAACACGGTCGTAATTTTTTTTAATTCAGACTCATAGTGATTAAAGTCTCTCACCCTAACAGCCCAAACCAGTCCTTTCACCTTTGCTTCTCAATTATATCTATTAATTAAATGAAAAAAAAATGTTTACAGCATAATTTATATGATTTAGGGCGGCTTGCACTAGCAAATTAAGTCTAGTTTAGACTTTCATAAAATGCTATTTAGCGCTGAACTGTACTTATAGTCTTGCACTGAATAAAAACCCAGTTGTAACAACTCTTAAACTCAAATCATCATTAAGTTGGAATTAATGTACTTCGATTAATTAGCGTCTATAAAAGCTTAAACTAGACTTAATTTGTTAGTGCAAGCCGCCCTTAGTGCTGTACAAGTTCGTCAAAATGTAAATATAATTTATAGCATAAAAAGCTAAATATTTTCAAAATATATCCTTTGTCTTTGCAGAACTTAAGACGTGCTAACTAATATCCTATGAGAGTTTTAAGTTCGCTTTTAAAACTTCAAAACAAAGGATTGTACAAATTTTCAACCTATTTTTTTTAATTCGACGCCTATTTTCACCCTTTTATGGTTGATTACAATTAAACAGCGACCCTGATTCTACTATTGATTCCCCACACTGCTACGTTAATAATTCCCTACATTATATTATAACAAGAATCCATTGTAAAAATTTCATATTTCCAGCTTCAGTAGTTGTAGCTTTACGATGCTATGACAGTCAGGCCCAATGTTTTTTATACAAGTGATCTTATAGACCATAGAGATATTTTAGGCTATAATAATTGGTACCTTCTTGTAGTAAGTTCCTTTTACGTACAGTTTTTTTTTTTGCTGTGAGGACCCCTGTATGTCAGACTGTTACTGACTAAAAACACCCGGAGTGTCCCTCTGATTGCCCCACCCGGGCCTGGGAAGCCAAATTCGTCCAAAGGGTTTTACGTAATTTTAGAGAAACACGTATTAACTCGTTTTGCTTTCGCAATTTATCCTGACTTAGGACAGAAAAAAATACCTACATAAGCATTAATTGTTATTCATTCATTCGTGTGTGTAATTTGCCCTGAATATGTTGACTATAATTTACTTTGTTTTAATAATAATAATATGCTGAGATATATTAGTGGATGATCCACTATGCGCTTGCTTGTATGTCGTGCCCAACGTGACCAGTTGCGCAGCTGATCGCCGTTCTCAGAGCGCTAGTACACGTGACATTTCTATCAGATGCCGTGCGGGTTTTCTCACGATGTTTTCCTTCATCGGCGATCATGTGATGCTTAAATCAATACGTAATCTGGAAAACCTCGCTTCGTACGTTTCGGGATTCGAGCCTACAATTTACTTTCTTTTAAAAGAAATTATAAGATATCACTTTTTTTACATATTTGGAATTAGAATCGAATTCTAAAGATCCTCCCTGTATATGTCCCTTGTCTATAAAATTATATAGTATATGTGGACTATATACGTACCTACGGCTGATGTAAGCTGTCTGCGGTAACATTTACATGCGCTAACACACACTGAATATCCAGTGAGGTAATGTCATCGCGGTCATCGCTGGATGAGTCGGCGGTCACCGTGGAAAGGTCGCCTCTCGGCCGACAGCCAAACTGTGTTGAACCGAGATCCTGTTTAGATGTTCGTAATTTGTGGATTCTGGGGACAACAATGTCTGTGCTACCGTCACAAATGAATAATATTTATGGCCAATTAATTACATAGTGACCTAGCGCCAAACTAAATTTATATCTCTACAGTGTGTACTAAAACGCTGTCAGACCCGAAAGGGGCGTATTGTTGTCACAATAACACTACCAAAATGCATTTGAAAATTATATTATTCATAATAAAAATATATCGTAACGCTATATCTTTTTCGGGGTGGGCTGAGATACAGTAGTAACTATATCCACTTTGCGCTTATATGTCGTGCCCAAAGTAACCAGTAGCGCAGCTAATCGTGTTCTCATAATACTAGTACACATGACATTACTATTAAATACCATGCGAGTTTGCTCACTGGTTTCTTTCGTTAGTGAGCATGTGATAGCTAAATCCGTATTTAATCTGACTTAATCTGGAAAAAGCGACATTTACGTAGCCGCGTGTGGATATCGGTCCCTTATCCACAAAGCCACCGCAACCATTATATTATTTATGAACATTAAAAAGCTATTATCATATACAATTGAAAGAATTGAATTATTTTACATGCGATCTACTCTCGGGTTATTAACAAAAATCAGTGTAGACTTATCCGGTGCTTGGGATCTACGCCATCGAATCCATCGGTCGTAGTTTGACGCTTGGTAGAACCTTAAGATTTAGCTAACATTTGTGCTGTACTGATTGCGGTTCCTTTGGGCGATGTCGTTGACCCTTCTGCCGGACCCTGATAACGACGATAAATCAGACACTGGATTTCTGTCCGAATGTGTTACACGCTACAGCGAACCCTCATCGTGCTCCGCTAGCCCAGCGGATCTCCGACTCGCTGCGGGAACGGTGCGGCCCACAATACCGCAAGCGTGCGCTTGCTCAGCCAGCAAGAGGCAGATAGGATGGATTTTCATCCTTTCATAGTCGCTTTCGTTTTTGGACTACACTGTACTTACCATCAGGTACTCTGTAGTCACTATGTCGAGCCAGTGTAAAAAAAAAGAAAAAGGCGCACGCAGACACTCTGTAGACACCTATGTGTTCACTGTTATAAAGTAGAGATGTCACGAATATTTTTTTTTTACACTGATTCGACATAGTGCCTACAGAGTACCTGATGGTAAGTACAGTGTAGTCCAAAAACAAAAGCGACTATCAAAGGATGACAATCCATTGATGGTCTACATCGTCATGTCGGCCCACATATACCACGACTGAAGGTCTCTAGGTATATGAGCTACTGGATATGCACAAGCTGATCCCGAAACGCGACAAGCCGAAACTGGTCACTATGACGGGCTATACACCCATGTACTGTGGTCGCGATCCAGACGGGCACCGACGCCCTACCACCTCGCTGCTGCTCGTTTAGCACCACCCAGGAGTCACGTGTAGGGAAACCAGGGCAAAGCCTAGGGACGCGAGCAGCTTCGACTCCCAACTATTCGGTATTTGGTCTATTCGGCCACTTTTTTTGCTATTCGGTATCCGGCCGAATAATACGTACTATTCGGCCATCGGATACTGAATACCAAATCATGAAAAAAAGACACGTTATAATACTCAAAATTATGTATTTATTTCTAAATTACAACACTTTAGTAATTAAAATTGATCAGTGGTAAGTTGTGATGGATAAAAACAAGCTTTTCAGCATTTTTTGGTAGCAAACGATTACGCTTTTCATCGTAAATGTTACCAGCCTCAGAAAATAACCTCTCACTAAACACGCTACTTCCAGGAATATTCGGCGGCCGAATATTCGGTGCTTCGGCCGACAGCGTTGCCGAATATTCGGTATTCGGCGAATTCACTATTCGTGGCATCACTATTTATAAAGCGCAATACACAGTAAGCGGGTGCGGGTAGAGAGTTCGATAGGTACAATTCCTTGTATGGCTCCGCGGCTGATCCGCACACGATTTCAATGTGTCATCTTCCATATCAAGGAACTAGATCTTGCTGTCTGTGTTGCGCGTAAGAGCTGTTACTACATCACGTTTCTGGTTTCGAATCTTTCATTCGTCCATCCCAACACGCCGTGATGATATACACAGCGCAGTAATGATAACACACGGTCGGTGAATCGTTGTCCGCAAGGCACGCGGCGTGCGTGTCACCGGACACCGGCCGCATCTGCCGGCCTTGCTCCTATTGCCGGCGCCCGGGACCGTCCTGCGCCGTACACGCCTCGGCCATGTGCCGGTTGCGTCGCATTCGTTATACAAAGTGATTTTATAGACGAGGGAGATATTCAGGGAGCATATTCGGCATTCGATTCTAATTCTAAATACGTAAAAATAGTAATATATTAATATTTCCATTAAAACAAAGTAAATTATTGTCAGCACATTTAGGTACATTTAGACACATGAGTGGTTGTACAACATTTAATTATTAAGTAGGTATTTTGCCTGTCCTGAGCCAGAATAAAGGGTGAAGGGAAAACGAATCAGACTCTGTTTACCTAAAATTACATAAAAGGTACTTTATCTACTTACCAAACAATCAAGCGCCGCACGCGCTACGGTGTCGACATGTTTTACGGATCAATTCTCATTGGTTCCCAGTGTTCCTTTGTTATTTGTTAGGGAATATAGTTATTTCCATTTTTATTTGTTGCAAGAAAGTACAAATTATTTTTTTCTTGAAATATTTCCCTCTACTGTAAAATCACCTGTATATGAAGGTGCTTATATGTATGTTTACAACTTTATACGACGGATATTTTCAACAATAAGCGCATTTAACTCCGGCCACCTACATATAGCTGAAATAAAAAATAAAATAAATTCAAAGAGTGAAAGAGTATTTGGTCTAAGATAGGAAGTTTGAAAAACGTGATACCACCGGTGATTTAACAGTGCTCAATTAAAAATCACTTGGGCCGAGATAGAACTATTGCATCACTACGCGTGCGAAAGAATTAATCCTAATCGCTGGCACGGCCGATGTTATATTTTGTCCGACCTTAAAAAGGTTGGGAAAGGTTGACTGAATTATAAAATCACGTGCACGGGTTTACGGTCACTCATATCCCGGCTAGGGCTAAGAAGCTATCTAACTCTTACTGCAGCCGATTCGTTGAGCTGTGGAATGGTCTTCCGGCGAGCGTGTTCCCACCGTGCTATGATATTGATCCCTCTAAACGAAGCGTGAAGAGATATTTTTACATATCGGCATGATCGCTGAGACTATCGATAAGTTTTTCATTACTGTTGATAGTCTTCGTTTTTTGACTGGACCGTGCTTACTTTCAGGCGTGGTGTGGTCACTTCCAATTCAGGAATTAAAAAAAAACCATCACTACAGTGCAGTTATTTTTTAAAATATCTGTAACTGTAATTATGATTTATGAGCAAGTTCCAGTTTGTGTGTTCAACATTAATGTCCGCTTTAATGCGAACTGGCCGTTACGAGAGCCGTGGAAAATGCGACCATTTATATTTTTGAATGAAAGCTCTGTTTTTTTTTACAACATACACAAAACACGGCGAGAGTACGCAACCGACTGTATGAACTTAGTTTTATCTGTGCACATTGATAGGGTTACCCCAATACACTGTGTAAGGATGATGACTAGATGATGTCACGGCCGATTTCGGTCTTGGACGTTTGCAAATCACATCAAGTAGGCTGCAGCCCCATGCGGCGGATGGATGTATTCGTGAACAGTCAATGCGCAGGTTATATTAGATGCGTTAATGTTAGCGCTTGCACAAAAGCACCCTCTCATCCAAACCCCTCTTAACCTAATGAGATCAGGAACCAGCACAACTAGAGAGAGAGGCAGGATGCAGTGTCTGGGTACTGATAACTGACTTTTATCTGCACCCTAGGCTTTTAATAGTACCTTGCTGCCTCGTCAAAATCGTTGGATAGATTGGGCTGCCATAAGCACGACAGATGAAGACACACTTGCACCTAGCGGGTAGTCATCGCAACAACTTACGCGATAAAACATCATGCGAGCCTGCTCCACCAGCTTTCAGCAACGAGCCGACGTGGTTATAATGACGTGGAAATAGACGCTGAGTTTACAACTACACCCCAAGGAATTTCGATTGCACGACCTTTGTCGTGACCACAGTCATAGTGACTCGCTTCGGCTTTTCGCGTTATATTATCAGTTTGTGTATATACAGTTGTTCATAGGTATATGAGAGAGAGAGAGACTTTTCGTCGTGATGTATGTGGGCTGACATAACGATGGCGACTGGTACCGGATTTTATTTCCTTGAGGGTTGTAGCCGTTCCTATACTATCCTGTATATTGCATCAAGTGTAATGTACAAAAATGTCAAAAGGCTGAATCGGGTTGCAAATAATGATGATAATGAGTCCAGATTGCTTACAAAGATGCAATATACTGTTTTTGGTGAAGAAAAATTAATTATCATTGTTAGTCGCTCGTGGTAACCCTGAGCTGTTTGCTTATACAACGATATGGTTATGGGAGAATGGCTCGCGGCTCGTAAATTCAGCAATAATGGGGTCAAAGCTTCCCATGTGATGTTGCAATGCACGCCGTCCACGAGCATCAGGGGTGCTCAAACTGTCGATTGCGAGAGCTTTTTGAGTCGATCTCGAAAAATGTTAGCCGATATCTATCGATTCATAATTCTTATTGATGATTACATCAACATGTAGTATCTCTTATAATTCTTTAACCCGTTCGTTGCCACGTTACCCATATTTGGGTGACGCTCTTGTTAAAGTTAATAGGAATTTAAAAGGAAGTTAATGGAATATAGAATGGAATGTAAATATAGAATGAAAAAAATTGAAACACTAAAAATATTTACATTATACTGTACCTTTGATTAATTTATATAGGATAACATATTATATTAGATTATTCGCCTTCTTTTTTTTGTTGCGAACCGCCAAGGAGTGGAATTAGCTTCTTGCGTCTGTTTTTCCAACGTCTTGCGGCATGGGTTTCTTCAAACGAGGAGTGAATCGGTGTTTATCGAGTGAGAGCGCTCCAACTTCGGCCTCATTATCATTATCCATCAAGTAAGATTGAGTGAGATCTAACGCAAGTGTGTCGATAATATAAAAAAAAATCACGTGTAAGCACCCCTGACGTACTTCGATCCCTACACACAATGCGGGAAGCCTGGCGCCTCGGAGCCCTACATACGTACGGAGCGTGAGTTCTTTCAACTATTATGATTATATTACGGAATATGTTTATATTCATTATCTGTAGCCATAGATGGGTAAAATGTAATCAGATTAATAAAAAATGATTAACGATTAAATTTTTTACCATTCATGTGACTGCATTTTGCTCATTTATGTTTTAAACACTACAAAATCCCAGATTGTATACACATTTATCATTCCTTAATGTTTTAAATGGATTTAATTATGACAGAGCAAGAAAATTAAAATTACGACTACATTTTGTAATCTTAGATCATTAATCAGATTACATTTTGCCCACCTCTGTCTGTAGTTACATTATTTCTTTTTACACTTTTTCCAAATTAAGTACGGGTTTGCTCACCGGGGAAGGAAAACATCCTGAAGAAATCCGCGTGGCGTCTAATACAAATGGCACGTGTATTAATTAGTGCTGTGAGAACGGCGATTAACTACGCTAATGTTAGGAACGACATATAAGCGCAAAGTGGATTCAGCCACTATTGTATTTTTGCTCACCCCGTAGGAGATATAGCGAGGTGATATGTTATTTATTATTATAGTCCCGTAGGGGTACAATATGAGATCTCTATCGGGCACGTCAGGTCACTACAGCAAGAATAAATATAAAGGCACTGCTCTACAATAGGGTTATCAGTTGAGCAATCAAAAAATTCGAGCAATTAAAAACACTCTCATATCTACATAGATATGTATGGTAATTGAGAGTGTTCTCTCGGTTACTTCATGTAATTGGTTCCTCACGAGAGGCCATGCAAGTCGCTCGGAGGTAATATTGAAAGTTTTTATAAATTAGTTAACGTTTATATTGTATACTGTTCGCACGTAATCGGCAGCGAACACGTCGTTAGCGAAAAAATACGCAACTCACGCACCGCATCGCCACAGACCAGTCATAGAGAGACGTCGAATGTGATAGATTTTTATGATAGCGCATCAGTGGGAAATCATTAATGTTATGTCCTCTTTGTTCGTGTCTAGACTACTAGACATCTATCTATGGGATGGACACTAGTCCATCCCATAGAACTATAATCAGAATGATTATAATTAAACATTTATAATAATAAACTTATTGTTGGTTGGTTTCATCCTACTGCAGGACAAAGGCTTCCTGTCCCTTTTTCCACTGTATTTGTGGAATCCATTGGAAGTGGTTTGGACTTTGAACCCAGAACTTGTATTTGCCAAGTGAACTCTTAGTATTTTACCTTCGGAATATAAATAAAAATAGTTGCAGCAATCCGACATTAATCAGCGCAATTTCATTAAATATATTTAAGTCTGTGAATGATTAATCGTATTCGGACTGAAATCTGTTTATTAATACTTTTCACAATAAAAATTCATTTAACATAACGCAACCATTAAAAAAACCGAGAGAGGAAAAAGTATCTTTTTAATAGGTACCTATTTGTTGCTTGTGAACAGAAAACAACAATTAATCATACAGCCATATGATATTATAAAAATATTTGAAGAAAAAAAACTGTGGAATTCCCTTCCCATATAGCTACTTCATTATATTATTTTGACTAGATAAAACTTAAACAGATCAGTTGAGGTACTGGTTTATTTTTTTCATTAGTCTTTGCTTGCCTAGTTCTACGCAAATGCCAAAATCACAACCGAACTCATCGAAGCATTCGATATAATCATCGTCCTGTATGATTACACGACACGTTCAATCTTTTGTATGTCTATGCTATGAACAACGAGAACCACGGTCTGATGCACGCGGAAATTGTCCATTCCACCTTTCCCGAGATATCCGCCGTTAATTATATGAACCTAACTTAAAAGACCGATTCGCGGGTTTCAAGTAGTATTGCTGGGTATAACGAATACTGGGACTCATCGAATTTAGTTTAAGATTTTAATAAAAATTAAATAAAAACAGCTGCCAGATTTTCTTACCGGCTCTTTTCGGTAGATTCTACTTTCTAAACCATTACTAGATTTATTTTCCTTTTTTCCTTATATTTTTTTAAAGTTCTTATAAATATATGTATATTAAATAACGTAATATATAATTAATTTCAGATTAAGATGCTAAAAAATACTGATTTTCCAGGATACTTAAAATATCCATACAATTTTCAGTATTTTCAATTGTAAAAAACATTTTGTTTGATGGGTTCCTAATATGGATATGTTTCTTGTTTAGAAGGTATGGTAAAAATTGTGGAATTTTGCGAAAATTGCAATACCTAGCAACTCTCGTTTCAAGCGAGTGCGTATTACGCAATATCCCCGTACCATGTCCGTAGGATGTCAGCGATTTCCGTGATGCGATAATCTGCTGCACTCCGTGGCTGTGATGCTCCGTCTAGCTAGCGGTAACTAGTGCGCTTGACCGGCAATGTATGCGAATGTCGTTTTCTTAGTTGCTTGTATGCATTTTACGTGGCTATCAAGGTAAAAGGTATGTAGTTAAGTACGTATTAGTTGTAGAAATAATGCGCAAGAATTAGAATGCGGAATAGTTTTATTTCAGTATATAATTATGCATTATTTTGACGGTTAGCTATTTTCTCCGTTATCTATTTGCTATGTTTAGTTTGGACAGGCACGGATCCAGGGGGGGAGGGGGAGCAAATCGGGGCCCCGGGTCGCGTCAAATTCTAGAGCCGGCAGACGAGCACATCTCCCAGCGTACTCACTGAATAACATATTTAAAAGACCGGGCCAACTTCTCGGTAAAAAAAATAAGCTGACAATTTCTAAAAGCCTTTATTTTGAAGTTTTAAAAGTTGACTCAACAGTGTCATAAGTGTGATGTACTGTAAATATTATTCATTTGATTAATTAGATTATGGTAAAAGTCCGTATTATGAGACACATTTTCAGGTTGGTCGTACATTACCGCTATTATATAATCTGTTTAAGTCAAAAATACTATTTAAATCGTATCATACAATTGTCTTATGATTATTTAATTAATATAGCTAGTTTTTATTGAATGTTAATTTGTAAAAATAAAATTAATAGCCTTTTATGAGAGGAACCTCTATGTCCCTATTTATGAGACACTTAAAAAGTAGATGGCCCCAATGTCTCATGATGTATGTCCCTATTTTTGAGACAGTTTAGAAATCAATAAGACTGATTTTAAAATAACTATTTATTAATTTTAAATCACAATACTTATAAAATAGATAATAAACTTGAATCTGAAATAACAAATAATTAGTCTTTACTAAATTAAATGAGAAATAAATGAAAATTATAAAAATATTTAATTCACTTTTATTCTTTAATTTTCTTCTGCAGTTCTTTTACTTTGTCCATCAGTTTTTTCTTTTCTTCTTGTAACTTTTTTTTTATTACTTATAGGCGAACGCTTGACCTCAATCACACCTGGTGGAAGGTGAAGATGAGTCCGACGATGAAACATGTTCGCCCAGCAATTGCCTATTCACTCTTCTCTTAAAGACTCCCAGGTCATAACATCGCGAAAATACTGCCTCTGGAAGCGTATTCCATTCTTTAGCCGTTCGCATGATGAATGTAGAAGCGAATCTTTTCGTGCTGATATAAGGAACATCCACCACATACGGATGTTATCCCACACGATGTCTAGTGGTTTCACGGTGGAATGGTGATCCTTTTTATGCCAACACGCTCTCTGCTTCAGGATAGAGGAGTAAACATCTTTCATCACAGTTAAGAAAAATTGTAGGAGAAATATTACATACATTTTTACTTTCAAAATATGCTCCAGACTTTTTAAACCACTCTTGCAATTCTACACAAGTGACAGCTGCTCTTGTAACACTCAAATGTTGGGGTTTCCATATAGCTAATTCTGAATGACGTTTTCTAAACCCTTCATACCAGTGGCGACTAGGACGACTCTGTAAACGGAGTTTTACAGCTAATTTTTGGACATATTTTTGAACACAATCCAATAACTCAGTTTTTGTTACAGGTGCTCCTATTGCAGCCCTGTCTAGCACCCATTTGACAATATCATCTTCTTCCTGAGACGATAAGACTGTTTCTGGTTTAGATTTTTTTTTATCTCATCTAGCCCAATACTTTTTTTCTGCCTAGAGTAGCCACAGATTCTTCGAAGGCAACAGCTACTCTCCGTAATGATGACCCGGTATCTTTTATTGCTTTTAAAGCATTTTCTACATCTATTGGGTCATATTTAAGTCTTTTATCAAGCACTTTTGAACACAACACTTTCTTTTTTGCTGATTGAGACGGCTGTTGTCCCCATTACTCCGATTTTCAATAATTTGTTTTTTGTTGTTCACTGTTGACACGTAACCTAAAATATCGAGAGATATGTCGATGGGGGGAGTCGAAGCTGCTCGCGTCCGTAGGCTTTACCCTAGTTTCCCTACACGTGACTCCTGGGTGGTGCTAAACGAGCAGCAGCGAGGTGGTAGGGCGTCGGTGCCCGCCTGGATCGCGACCTCATTACATGGGTGTAAAGCCCGTCCTAGTGACCAGTTTCGGCTTGTCACGTTTCGGGATCAGCTTGTGTATATCCAGTAGCTCATATACCTAGAGACCTTCAGTCGTGGTATATATGGGCCGACATGACGTTGAAGACTATCAATGGATTTTCATCCTTTGATAGTCGCTTTCGTTTTTGGATTACACTGTACTTACCATCAGGTACTCTGTAGTCACTGTGTCGAGCCAGAGTAAAAAAAAAATTCACTAATTAATAAAAGTATAAAAAAACATATTTTAAATATTTCAATAATATCAAATAAAAAATTAAGAAAAAAAAAAACTTGCAAAATTAGTGTTTTGATTTTAGGTTCAGTTTTGAAATTAACGTAATTAAATTGAAAATACTTACTCAGAAATAACTATTTGAAGTTATGCTGATAAATAATTTGTTATATTTAATCATTTTACTTTTTTAATACTAAAAATTATTGATATTTTAATTAAAAACGCATAACAGTACACTGTCTCATTAATGGGGACAATCATAAGACTTGATGTCCGTATTGAGTGATACGCGGTGTAAAGTGTTCCATATACCGGTACGTCTACGTTAACAAGTGTCGGTATTGTGAGACACTCAAAAATAAAATAATATTGCTATAAATTAACATAAATGCAAATAACATACAATATCTATAATTTATAAGCTTTTAGATTACACTTACATTATGTATATAAATATAATAAAATATATAATTTCATCCAAGTAAAAAACTGTACAGTAGTTATCGTTCAACTCTTTTAAGCCACGGTTTTGAATACCAACAACAAACCTCATGCTTTTATAATTTTTTTTCAAAACATACAAGTAATAATTAACAATTAGACTTGTTAATTTCATTCAAAAATGATAAAATTATGTGTTTATTATATTTTTTAAAAGTATAATTTGGTATTCTTTTTATAAATGATTATATTCACATTGTGTATCATAAATAGGGACAGTGTCCCATAATATGGACTTCTACCATATATTTTCATTAGATCATGTAACTGAGAAACAAAGCCAAAAGTACTGGCTTGGGCAAAAAGTAGTTTTTGCACCGCCTCGAAAAATTTAAAGTGTTGTGAGTCGTTATTATTCATCATGTCGAAACGTCGAGCTATTATTAAAATAAGTTACATCGCGTATATGACCCGTTAAAATGTTTATAATGAGTATTCAACGAAAAAGTTTAACATGTCTTATTTTACATTTCGCAATAGCTCTATTAAATCAATATTGCTGTATGTTTTTTGGCGTTGGTTGCGGAATATGAAATAGACCGCATTTCACAATACACATTATATATTCACGCTATCTTTCAAAAGAGCATCTTCTCGATCTTTTTATTAAATCTGTGTTTCGAAATTGTCTGTATTTTCCCCGACCTCTCATCTATTATTATTAGCGATTATGGAATGGTTAATATTTCATCGTCCACGCTCGCCATGTAGCTAGTAATATGATTTTTCGTGATGATATTTTGAATTTTAAAATTAGCAGTACTATAATATAAAATGATTACGCTCCGCCTTAGCTTAGATTAGCTTTGTATACGCAACTCTGACGTTGTTTACACTTTAATGTAGCATTACATATTATATTATGTAATAAGCGAAGCGTGAAGAGATATTTGTGCAGACCGGCATGATCGCAGCGGTATCGGTGGTTTTGTTGGACTACTCCATGTTTACCATCGGAAGTTATATGGTCACTGTGCCGTGTCAGAATAATAAAACCGTTTTTCTCAACTTCATAAGTTCAATTTACTTTTTTTTTACTAATCAAAATTGCTTGAAAGTATCTGAATAAAAGTTTATTATATATTAAATAAAAACTGTTTTGATTCGATTAAGATAAAACAGCAATCTTTTTATTACAAAGAGTTCCAGCTTTGTCTATGTTTCTACTCTTTCTACGCCCCAGTTTTTAATGAAACAGTAACTATTATGATTTCGAAGAAGTAGAGCACGCTTAGTTTAGGCTAATGTATTAGTCGAAGAGCGAATATTTTTAAAACAGTTGCTAAATATTTCTCAAATATATTTGTTTAGCTGCTAATTTACTGACGACTCGACAGAAATAATAACCTACACCACTTTAGCCTTTAAAATCGCACAAAACACCGTTTCGTTATCATGATAGCACATTTTTTATTATTGTAGAGTACATAAAACCCTCGTAACACGATTATCGAGCCACCTTCACCCGCCTCTAGCCGCGTGGCGAGTAAGCCGCTCGTACACATTTGCTTATCACTGGCTGTGCCCGCGACTTCGTTCGCGTGCCACTACCTACTTTTGTTATGATAATACTTATTTCAAGTTCAAATCTATAGTGTTAAATCATATAAATGCCATCGATTGTTTTTTATATAGTAATATAACGTCGTCACGCGACATCCCTTCCGGGGCGAGCAGAGTTACATAAGTGATTGCATCCACTTAAACTTCGTCTGCGTGGAATAGTTATTTTGGGCATTTTAGTTAGTTATTTATTTTAAAATTGTAATATCTTCTAAGATGTTCATTGAAATTAAGTGATGTCAAAGACAATTTTGTTTACAATTAAATACTCTTAATCAACAATACATTTATTTGGATAAAGATTAATATTATTACGTTGATACTACTCTTAACAAATAATGCATTAATCTCGACCAAATTTGATTACCATAAAAACGGTTCTAGTGAGCTAATCTTAAAAGATAGACATATACTGTTGCGGACATTTTTTTAGATCATTTCAAGAGGAATAATTCTTTCATACATATATTTTTGGTATCCTGAACCGTTTTTGCAGCGCACGGAATGGAAGCCCTCAAGGATGAATAATGTTCCCCGTTTTGGTCACATTTTCCATTATGTCTTTGCTCCTAATAGTTGCATCGTGATATAGCCTAAAGCCTTAATCGATAAATGATCTATTCAACACAAAAAGAATTTTTCAATTCGAACCAGTAGTTCCTGAGATTAGCGCGTTCAAACAAACAATCAAACAAACTCTTCAGCTTTATAATATTAGTATAGATTATTCCTTCCGTGTATTCCTTAATTCAAAGACTCGTAATTGTGTAAACAGTCGCAGCGAGGTGATATTTACTAGCGGCCCGATGAGCGGATGAGCGTCCGGCCCGGCGCGCGTTCTTCCATTGCACAATTAGTTTTCGTCGGAAGGAATTGGGCCAACGATACTTGAATGCTCAAGGAACGGCCTACATCGACATATCGAGGCAGGCCGGCATGACCTAATTTAGTGAAATTCCGCAGTTCTCAATTCGACAAAGGTTCTAATTTAAATACCGTTCATTAACTTTATTTCGTCACACTTGCTCGTAACGACTGGTATTGTCTCTTTTTTAATCTCCTAACTGTCTAAATGATGCACTAGGATTATAATAACTTTGTCGCCCTCGAAGTGCGGTAATTTGTTATCCCGATTAAGTTAAGTTGTATCTCAAATTAATAGGTGTAGTAAAAAAATTTAGCGCGTCATTTAGAAAAATAAATAATGTAAATTAAATAAGTAATTTTATTGGTTGTAAATAGATAATATTATGTTTTTGTGCGCGCATCTGTACCTATGTTTTCACTGTGATTATTACCAAAATATACCCAATTATAATACACAAGAATAAGACGTAGGTTTAACTTCGTCGAAATACTAACTGAGACACGAAACGCGTATTGTCACCAAACTGTTAGAACTATGTCTTTCATTATGTTTTCAATAATTACAATTTTGCACCATAATATAAAACTAAAATTTTTTGACCTCGCAAGTGTGATCAAAATCGTTGTATAAAACGCAACAAAAACAAACGATGTGAAATTATGCGCGAACCACAAAATAGCACACTCGTGTCATAATGCACTACAATATTTTATTGGTTTAAAAGCTAACGCTTCACCTGTTAGAGTACGCGGTATCAGCGAGACAGCATGGAGGGATTAATAAATGTTAAAGCAGCGAAAAAGGTTTGCAAGAAAAGAGAGAAGTAGCATTCCATTCTCTCTGCCTATCTCAATAGGGGTTCAGGGTCATGATAGATGAGCTTAATACTTGCAGCCAGAATTACAAAATGCAACTCGTGCTGCAAAACAAAAAAAAAAACTTTCAACTTAGTCGGTTCTTCAATCCTTACACGATTAGTATCGTTGATTAATTACGTTTGGGTTACGTTTATCGTCGGTGAGTGCAGAATGAATTGTTAATAAGCTGGAACGGGTTATTCTGGTTCTGGCGGCAGGTTAGCGCTGCCTGCCCGGGCACCTGTATGAACTTACGTGTTCTATAGAGTGTTCTATAGAAGGGAAATTGCCCTCTAAAGGGCACGTTTATAAATAAAACTTATAAATAAACAGTGTTTTAAATATATACGCTTATAGCTGATCCGGCAAACGTTGTTTTGCTATATAAGTTATTGTAATATCTTCTAAGATGTTCATTGAAATTAAGTGATGTCAAAGAAAATTTGTTCACAATTAAATACTATTAATCAAAAGATAGACCTATACTGTATATACATTTTTTTAGATCATTTCAAGAGGAATAATTCTTTCATACATATATTTTTGGTATCTTGGACCATTTTCGCAGCGCACGCAATGAAAGCACTCAAGGATGAATAATTTTCCCCGTTTTTTTTTTTCACATTTTCTATTATTTCTTCGCTTCTAATAGTTGCATCATGATGTTATATAGCCTAAAGCCTTCCTCGATAAATGGTCTATTCAACACAAAAAGAATTTTTCAATTCGAACCAGTAGTTCCTGAGATTAGCGCGTTCAAACTAACAAACTCTTTCGATAGGTTAGGAATAGAGGGAAGTGGCATTCCACTCTCTCTGCCTACCCCAATAGGGATTCGGCGTGATGCATAGATAGATAGAATCGTAAATCCGCTCCGTATTGTTGTCGCCAACGTGGCGGAGTTAAAATATGTTAACAAACAACTGGTTACTTTTTATCGTAATTATTTAACGACAGTTTTCCTGTCCGCCATTATTTAAATGCTTTTGCTGAACAATTATAATTAACTATATCTTGATATAGTTGAGTGCTCGTTGGTAATTGTACTTAAAGTTGTTAATTAATAGGTTATGTTCTCTTATCTTGATATTATTGTTTACAATTAAATTATAAAGTGTAAAGTACCTGTGGTGGCCTTGTGGATAATTGACGCGCGGCGAAGTGAATTGTCGTGGGTTCGAATCCCGGCACGTGCCTCTGGGTATTTCCAGATTGAGTACATATTTTTAGACACCACATGCTCACCGGCTAAGGAAAACATCGCGAGGAAGTCCGCTTGGCATGTAATAGAAATGTCACGTGTACTGGTGCTGTGAGAACGGCGATCTGCAGCGCCACTGGCCACGTTAGTCCAGAGTAGAGACAGCCGCTAATGCATTCCTACTCACCCCGTGAGGGATATAGCGTGTCCATATATGATAATTATAAAAGTAATATAAATGCTTTTTGTGTGATATTTTTAATTCGTAGTACATAACAAGTAATTAGAAGCCTTTTTTTGTAACCCGATGGAAATCCTCACGGACGGTCAGGGCCGCTGTGAGGGCAACGGCCCAGGTATGTCAGGCCCTTCGGCCAAAACCACCGGCACTGTACTTCTCCGATCCGTCTACCAGGGCCAGGAATACGGCTGTGATAGCTGCTCCAGCACCTGGCGACGTTGATCCCTCTGCAGGCCTCTCTCTTCTATTATGCGAGGGTTGGTGTAAAAGACCACAAGCCTCATTTGTCTCGGAACGGTGCTTGAGAACACATCATTAATCGCCCAAATAGTTGATCAAGAGGTGGGATAACTTTACCCCGCCCCCATTGTTATGAGGTGGCTCAAACAGGCTCCATCCACCGGTTTCGTTTTAGAGTGCGAGTCCGCCCCCGCGGAACAGCGGCTACGAGACATAAGGAGTATCCAGGAGTTTTTAGTCAGTAAGAATCCGACACACCTGGGTCGCTGCAATCACAGCGGCTCCACCACAGCGGCTGACGGTCCATGAGAATCTTATCCTGGTTAAAAAAAACTTGATAATTACAAATTAGATACGGTTAAACTGATGATGGCAGACAACCATACATGGTAACAATAAAATAGGATTGTCGCAGTTGATGATGATTGTCGCAAACTGAACATTGGTTGTGTTGTTCTGGGCAGGGAGGAGGTGCGCAACCACGCCGTGCTGTGGAATGCGCAGTTCTCCTTCATGTGCAAGATGTGCGCCAACGCGAGCACCGGCGTGCTGGAGCCGGCGATGCTGCGCGTCTCCGTGCGCAAGGAGTGCAAAGGTCTGTACATGGCACCGTGCTCTGTCATCGCCATTCACACGCCCCCGTACGAATTGAAGGGATCTAATAAAGCACATAACAAGGTAAAATTGGAACAAAGGAAAAGGTTTTAAATGTCGGTCCTAGTAATGATGTATTCGCCTTTAATGCAAGTTTAGTGGTTGATGATGTATGTGTGCGCAGTATAGCGTGGGAGACCGAAGAAATCAAAAATTGATGTGTAGCCGCCGAGAGCGTCGCTGGTCTGGATTTCCACGTAGAGAATTAGGGAACAAAGAGTTGGTTCAGGCACAGTGACAATGAAATATTCAAAAGGCACTTACCTGGAAACTGGATGATGAGGACAGGCTACTGCAACTCAGCACCGTTCACTGTATACAATCAATTTGATGTTCCGCCGTATTGTCCAAAGCAACTGACTATTTCGTAGCGTGACCGAGTTCGCCGCCGATGATAAGTGTAGCGATACCGCCGTGCGTACACATGTATCACCGTTAAGGACCGAGCGTGGAATGGGAATGTAGGGAGACGGAAGGAATGTCAAGTACCTTTTTTATACTCATGCCCTGCGCCAGAACAATGTATATTTACAGTAAAAAAGTGTGTAGATTGCATGTGAACAGAGTTTTTTCTAAATATCGCGAAGTATACAATTTAAAATTTAACTACGTAAATTAATTCGAGTATTAAATCTCGTAAAAACTCACACTCGGGGCTTAGTTTCATGTTTCATTCGATTGAGGAGAGGTTATCTCGAAAATGTTATATCCAATTGGAGTTAATGCGTTTTTAAATGTTTTCTTTATCAGATAAAGTATTTGTGCCAGTGGAATACGTCCGTAATCGCTTATGCGCTATAGTTCATTTTTATCAAATCAAATGCATTTTTATTACTACAAAATAAAGGAAATAGTATTTGTACATGATTTTGGTTGCAACTGGAATTTCTGTGTAATATATTGACTAATTTAATAATAATCTCGCTGGTTGCAAGTTACCTCCCTCTATTTATTATGAATAATTGCAATCTATTAACAATTTGATTATAGTTAAAATTATAAATAAGAGGTGTCTTTTATACCACATCCGTTTACCCGTTTATATTTAACAATATGAATTACGGATATTTCGAAACTGTCCCGTAAAACACGGGACACTCACACAGTTAATCGTGAGACCCGCTTGTATAACGAGTGCGTGATAAGTTAAGACTGCGTTTAAGGGCGTCTTGCGCGCCAAACGCCACCCGCGTCGTGTCCATGGCCTTAGCAGCAGCGGCTCAGAATAACAGTGCGGTACACAGCACGACACCGGCGCTGTACAAGGATAGTTCAAACAACTGTCCAAGGTGCAATTTCACTCCGACGTAGCCTTGAGTTTCTTTCGGCGTTTCTCCTGAAAGTGGTCACTTCCGATACGCTAGTAGATCTCTATAGGTTCTTACCCTGGTTGGCCGCCCAACCCGAGGTTCGTACCTCCTAACTGACAAAATTTGGTGATTATATTACTTTTGCCAAAAATCGGCTTTTCGTTAGGAAATCTAATGATTTCCTGAAATATCTCCCTCGTCAATAAAATCACAGTGTACATATAATATATGAGTATGTAAGAATGAGCGTGCACGATACACACAGGCGGCAGGTCGTACCAGAAGCTGGGCTTCTGCGACGTGAACCTGGCGGAGCTGGCGGGCGCCGGCGAGAGCACGCGCCGCTGCCTGCTCGAGGGCTACGACCCGCGCCGCCGGCAGGACAACTCCGTGCTGCGGCTGCGCATCAAGATGAACATGATCTCCGGTGATCCGCTCTTCAAAGTGTACGTATCCCTCTACATTAACATGTGCATCTACGGCTCACTGCTGATGTCGAACCGTGCCAGTCTTGAGGAAAATTCTTAAAATTAAGAAATTTACATAAACTTTCGAAGTATCATGTCGACAAAATCGTGTAAAATTATCGATACCATACATTTTGCATTTTTCTACTCGCATTATAGTTTATAGAATGTTTCGCTGTCTAAAGCGTCTGTGTATTATTTTTAAATAGATATTATTGAAATAACCTGATTCCATGCTCCCCCTATCGTGACAGAACCACGCGCGCTGGGTTGCGAGTGCACGGTTTCGCAGTGGTTTCTATTTCGGCTAGAGACTATTTAGTTCTCTATATCCTACCTTACCTATTTAAACGAAGCACGAAAAGATGTTTATGTAGGCTAACATGATACAGCGACTGTGGGCAGGTAGATGTCTATAATCGTTATCGATTTTTGGATCACAACGTACTTTTCATCAGGTGCACTGCAGTATCTGTGCGGAGTCAGAATAAAAAAAATATTGTCATTTTTTGTCGTTGATTGAGGGACTCAAGTGCTCGCCCTCTTCGACCAGTGAAGTTGTAAAGGCTTTTCCCGAGCAGCAGCAAATTGTCCTGCCGAAAAAAGTGGTAACCGTTTAACTATATATGTTCATGAGTGGAAATCACGAATCGCCAAACGAGGATGGAATAACGACTTGCGCAAAGTAGCTCGCAACTGTTGGTTAAGAGGAGCCAAAGTGCAGGCTCAGTGGACTATGAGTGAGGTATTGTCCATGACCATCATTGTCCCACTAGTTCACTGCTAGATATAGGCTATCAGCTCGTTGTTCCACCTTACCGTAGGGCGTCCTAATCGTCCCCACTTGAAAACCCGCCTGCTCCAGCTGTAGTCTCCACTTGGTGTATATTACACTTTCCATAGCATTGTCCAGCCATGGACAAATACAAGCTGATTATGAATGCATACTTCACAGTCCGGAACGTAAGAAGGAAGTGACGGAGAGCAAAGGCGGGGGGGACAGCGGCTCGGAGAGCGCCCCCGGCGGCGCGGCGCCCGACGACGACTGCGCCTCTTCCACGACTAGCTCAGACTTCGGTTCCCTCACCAAGAAGAAGAATTACGGTAAATATGTCGTCTAACGTGTGATCGAGGAGACACAGGTGACATTTAATTTGCCTTGTTTTTTTATACTATTTGTAGAAGCTTTTTAAAAGAAACTCTTTATGATAACCTAGGTGGGTTAGAAGCTTTTTTAAGAACATTTTTTTAATCGTTTCCAGAAGTGACGCTGATGCCGTCGTGTGAGTTGCCGACGCCTGATTCCGAAGAGTCACCACTCACCTCCAGCGTGCCTGACCACGCGGGTGAGTCAATAGAACTCTCCATGCTTAAACATTTAAAAATAGTCAGGTCTCCAGCACTTTTCAGAAAGATCTAGTAAGATCTGTGTACTTTATGTATTTGCCCGGATGTTCCAGAATTTATCGAACATTCACGGTTCAACATTCCACAGATAAACAACTGCCTAAAAATTTTTTCTCTGCATGAACGGTGTAGGTATGGTGGCAAACTTTTGAAGTTCAATCATCATTGACAATTTGTTTTAGAAGTCCATTCGAAAAGACATATCGAGACAATCTATGCGTATTAAATTCAGAGCTCCGATACCGATCACTCTAGAAATTTAGGATTCACATTTCATCTTACTGCCGTCTTAACTATACTTAATATAAACAGCCTCTAGAGATCATGAAAATGACTTTACAACTTTGTAAAAGTTGGCTAAAGGCGAATCCGCAGCTGGGGCTCCGATCGGACCGTAGTAGATAGGCTAATTTGTCCTATTTACAATTCTGAACTATTATTTATTTCTGTGCCCTAATTTTAACCAAATCTGTTTACCCGTTCTGTCGTGATTAATTATCAATCATCCATCTAAACTTTCTCATTTATAACAGTAGTCCGGTATGTCTTGACGTGTCACAGGGCTGACGGTGAGCTCTGGAGGCGGAGGCGCCGCGCCCGCGCCCTGCGTCACCTGTCTGCAGCAGCAGCACACGCACTCGAGGAACTCTTCTAACACCTCGGGCGACATGAGCAGTAAGGTAAAGAAATACATTTTGAAGACTCGTCTTGACCTGCAATCGGGTGTGATTGAAGTCATGCTTACCTTAGAATCACACATTAATGGCCAATTTTTTCCCACTGCAGGACAAAGGCGTCCTTTTCATTTTTCCAACATATTTGTGGAATCTTTGTGGAGGGGCTTGGACATTGAAACCAACAAGCCCACTCAACAAGAGGTTGAGAGAATATCTCACTGTTCTAGGCATCAGGATACGGCAGCTCGTCAGCTGCGTCCGCGCACTCGAGGCAGAGCTCCGAAGGGGACTCCGCGGGGGACTCCTCCCGGCCACACCACAACAGGTACGCCCGGCACTGCCGCTTGTAGCCAATCAAGCTTTTACACACACCCCTAATAAACTCTGAACGGTATGTTTCACTAAAAATCGTTGTCTATCTGTTGTTTGCATCTGTTGTTTTGGATGCTAATAAACGAATTGTTTTTTTTTTTAATAATATTTTAAAAACTAAGGTTTCTTCACATGATGCTAAATGGTTACCATCGCCTATAAACAAAATCAGCACAAAAAGTATATCACAGATGATGACGAGAGTTCACCAAGTTTATCGCTCTCTTTTTGGAGAAACCGGTGATATCGTTTTAGTTCTCTAAACCTCTAAAATGTGAAGATGTGCCGAAGGTGATGGCAAACTCGAATAATGTTCTCAGTGGGTTATATCGAAAGTTCTGAAGAGCAATTCTCGGTATACAAACTGTGCAACATTTAGAGATCTGATGACGCAGTGGTTTATAGATCTTAAATATGGAGATGGTTTTTTTAATACGTTTCGGAGTGTGAATTTTTGAGTTGTCTTGTGGGTATGCATTTTACAACTCTTTGAATTGGAAATGGATTCATTACAGGAGGTGCCTGTGATTTGAATAATTCTGTATATATTTGCACCTATTGTTTGCGGTACAATATGCAACTTTTTATTTGCTTCCGTTATATCCAAATTATATGCTTTTTTTTTTGTTGAGCACGTAACTAACTTGTTTGCCGCGCCACATATATTTATCGGCTTTATTAATTTTTTTTTGTTTTATTTTTATCCCCGTCCCCCCTTCCCCCGCTCCGTTCCGCACAGCGTCCGCCTAGAGCGAACTACGACGACCACGACGACGCTGTACGTCCCCTCGCAGACCTGCAAGCACACAGGGAGAGCGCTCGCCAAGCTGCTGCTGGAGAAGACCATAGTCAGCGAGACTTCTGACGTCTACCTGACGCCGAACGCGACCCTCACCGGTCCCCCGGACGTGATACCCCGCCTTGCCATCCAGTCGCCCTCGATGGATGAATACAAAACGCCTGAATGCACTATGATTGAGAACGGTCACGATAGTTCCTTCTCAATGCCGACTTATTTCGATAAGAAAAAGCGCGCCAGCGCGATAGTGAGCGCTGCCGTGGAACCGCTGGCGAACTTCCAGATCTTCAAACAGAAATCCCTGAACACTATCCCAGCTTTACTCGAGCGGAATAAGAAAAACGAGGAGCTCTTCAACAACTTCCCATTCCTCACACCGCTGGCGCACAGGAAGAGCTCGCTGGTGTCGAGCGCGAATCGCCTCTCAGGCTGTATAGAGGACGAGTTCTACTGCATACCCTCGGATCCTGAAGGGGAGGGGGAGATTCCAGACCGTGTCGACGTACGGCAGAGGTTCCGCAGCGTGTCGAACCAGGCCCTGAACGAGGAGATGGCCACGTCGACCCCTAAGGCGGGGCTGGACTCTGTGGATGGGCTCCAGCGCAGCAGCTACCCGTCCGGGAGGTACGCCGCGCACTCGCTGCGTCACAGCTACACGGAGCACGCGAGGTGAGTGCCGCCTCCCTGTGTGCCTTGCTTGGGTCTCCCGCCCCCGCCCCCGCGCCCCGCGCCCCGCTTCCGCGTCCCAGCAGTAACGGTCGCAGCGCATTAAACAGAGGGCTCTGGCTATGCGGTGCGTGCGGGTACTACCCTTCGCTTTACTTCCTCACTTTCTGTACTGTTTCTATGTGGTGATTTGTTTTGTAATAATATTTTTTTACGAAATATGAAATGAGCTGTATTTTGTTATTGTGTAATTTTATTACTACCCTACTTTAAAAAATATAGAATTAATTACAGGAATACGCTTTCTGGTTAAGTTTGTTATATTTTGTGTAATTAAATTCTCTTCGCAGTTTAAAATAATTTTACAAATGCGTTTAACCTGTATTATTTATTTATATTTAAATGTTGAATGACAATGTTGCTTGGTTTTAATAGAAAAAAACCTTAAAAAAGTTTTAATCTTTGTAATGTAATGAATTGCATACAATTGTACCGCCTTGATTTATATTTGTAAAATAAAACTGCCTTGACATTTGAGATTATAGCGATGGCAGACTCTGTTATGAAATGAGTAATTTATTGACAACGGTCTTCTAGCAGTCGTTAGATCATTGTTGCTGCGCCGAGGTCGTGTCCGCCACATCTGGCACAGCCAGCACCGCTGGAGCGTGTGGCGCGCTTAGTAAAGGCTCAGCGTCGCGCAAGCCGAGCTCTGCGCCCTCAAGTTATGCTCCACGACTGCAGTACAGTGGAGCTGTGCGTCAGTTTGTAGGGCAGTCGTGTCATGAACTATTTATTTCAATCAAACACTGATTTACTTCTCCAATACATATATCGGAAGTACTATTGCATAATTTATATAAAATTATTTACTATTCTTTAAAATTCCTTTTTTGCATTATATGTCAAATCAACACACTTTTTTTATTTGCATCACAGATAAAACTATCTAACTTGTCGGTAGCCGGGCAGTAGACTTAAGGGAGTCTGCTACCTGGATGAGAGGGAGAATTCGAGACACCCCGGGGGTTTTTAATCAGTTGGAGTTTGAGACACCAGGGTCGCTGCCCTCACAGTGGCCCTGATGGATGCTGGATTCTCCCTCGGGTTACCAAAAATAAAAAAAAGTAATACTTAATTCGATGGTCTCTTTACACACATATCTATGACAGTACACATTTCCTTAGTAGTTATTAGATAACTTGAATGGAAGGTATACTTAAAAAAATACGGTCGCGCTCAAGCAGACGCGCCGCGTCCGACGTGCCGTGGGAGTGCGGCGCGTGCGCTGCGCTGCGCGAGGCCGCGGCCCCCGCCGGCACCGCCACGCCCGCCACACCCACCACACCCGCCACAGCCGGCGCCGGCTCGCTGCCCCGCAGGCCGAGCTCGGCGCTGTCAGTTCACAAGTTAATAAAAACGCCAAACGTATAATACAATACGTCTACGTTAATGGCGCTCGCACCTCATGAAATTATTGCCCGGTCTAGGCACACGAGTAACATGACAGAAACTTACCTAAACTGAACCAATTCTCTTCTAGAGGGTCAGTGATACGATGTCAATACTCTGCCATTGTACTTATTTCTAAGCGACAGTAGCCACTTACTAACAAGTGGGCTCTCAACTAACATGTCGCGTTCTGTTCACCTAGCGCCATCAACGTAGTCGTTGTTAACAAAGGGAGAGGACGATTCGGTTAACTTTATTTAGTGTTATACATACAAAAATAAATATGCATATGTACAGTATGATATAAAAACCCTGTTCGACCGTGAAAGCGACACGCGGTATCGATATTGAATTCTGTTTATTTATTCAATATCATTCAATCAGAACACAATAAAAAAATCGGTTAACGTTGCCTCAATCCAAGGCGGAGATTGATACATGTCACATTGAATTAACTCAGGAAATAGGTCGTCTTTAACAAATAACTCAATATATAATAGGAACTTGGGTATAACCTAAGTATTCTAATCGGTGGCATACCATGTACTTTGATATTAATTAAATAAGATAATTTGTAATGTTTGAGTAAAGGCTAAGCAAAGACAGAGTTCGTCTATAAACCCCAGCCTTAATGCTCTCTATAACCATCAATGATTAAAAAAAAATGAACGATAGGATTTACTGAGTTGATAGCTGTTAATTATAAATTCTTTAACGGGTCTTATGCGCGAATTAACTTATAATTATGACTCAACGTTGCGTCCTGGTTACACAATATTTCCTTTTATATCGCCTTGTAAAATTGCTGATACAGTGAATGTTGTGTGCCGTGATTGTTCAAATTATGAAGGACAAAAGAGATTAGAGGGAGTAGCTTCCCTCCCCCGACGAAAACTCCGCGGCGAGTCAGTCCGCTCGTGTCCATGAACTGTGTTAATTCGCGCATAAGACCCGTTTAAATATTTATACAAAACGCTAGTTTGAGATATTTTTATTGATAGCTGTTTTCTATAGATTTTTAAACTTTATTATCAAGTCAGCCTGGATTATATTTTCTTTTTACACTAGTTCGACAAAGTGACTACAGTGTACTTGATGGTAAGTACAGTGTAGTCCAATAACGAAAGCGACTATCAAAAGACGAAAATCTCGAGTTTCCGTCGTCATGTTGGCTCGCATATAACACGGTAGAAAGTCTCTGGATGTACGAATTACATATTCAAGGATATACACAAGCTGATCCCGAAACGCGACACGACAAAAGCGAGTCATTATGACGGTTTTCAAACTCGTGTACTATGGTCATGAGCCAGTTCGGGCAATCGCCTCACCACCATAAATATTTAAAAGCAATGTTAAAAAGCAATACCACAACTCGTGCTCTCTCTCGATAAGTGTTTGTTTGTCGTATATTGTATATATAATGTTTGAGATGTGAAACATTGTTGAATGTATGTACGTACCTCGTAGATGTTATTGTATTCGATATTTCTCTGTATGCCGTCAGTTATTTCGAAGATATCTAAAAACGAATAAACATGCCGTCACGTGGTAGGGAAGCGTCGATAGTGTGAGCATATAGTTTTTCTAATGTGACGTATTTGTTTTTAGTGTACCCAAGGAAAAACTGACTACATAGTACTAGTTTTATTACTAGTAGCTAATAGATATATTTCTGGTTGAAAGTATCTTAGAACAGGATGTATAAAGTGATAAAATTATAATTTGTTAATGTGAATGAAATGTTACCGGATAAGTGTTTGTAATTTGTGAATTTACTTGACTGCATGTGTTTCATGTTTTTTTCCTTTTCCATAATGCTTTTATATCCCTTTTATCCTTAATATACCGCAAGTATCTATCATTTTCGATCTCTCTATATATATATATATATATATATATATATATATATATATATATAAACTCTTGTCCTGACTGCCATATCATCGTATGGGCTAAACTACTGCAGCCGGGCACATGAAATTTTTAAATTGGATTTATTTATAACGCAAGCAACATTAAGAGCGGGTTTAATTTGATATTCCACCCCCCCCCCCCCCCGCTCCTACTGGGGCGCAATAGGGGGTGGAAGTGTGTTTAAAAATCCTAGACGAAGGCAGACTGGCTTCGGTAATAATTTGAATGGCATAGTTTTGGAGCGCACTCCGATGTAGCTTTTAGTTTCAATCGGCGTTTCTTCTCAAGGTAGTCGCTTCCCAAATGCCAGTAGATCACAATTAGGTTCTTTCCCAAATTGATCGCGCAAATTGAGATCTGTACCCACAGGGTGCCTATGCGTTGCCACCCACCCTTAACTCGCTGGCTGAGCGCTTGTCTCGCCCGGTAAACTTGTAAAGACCTTTTTTGGTCAACTGTATTTTGTCCTGACGAAAAAAAAAGAACTTATGTTTTGTGTATAATTCAAAATGTGGCTTATTTTAAATAGTATAATTGTTTGTGTTTTGAATGACATTTCAATTTATGTATGTATTTATTAATATGGAACGTGAATGGCTTGTTTTTAATCTGTGACTACAATATGGGATGTGTATTGTTGCATGTAACTTTTTCACTTTAATTAATTATTATCGTAGATGTAATATAAAGTAAATACTATAATTTAAATGTGAAATTTAGAGAGCTATAGGCCGCGACTTTGCCGCGGCGGCCCATATCTCAACGTACCGCAGTGTATGCCATTGTGCACGTAAACACGTTCGATGCCCGACTTTGACGCGCTGCGCAGTCGGATACATCGAACGCCTGTACGTGTTGCGACCTGGCAAACGCTAACGAGTCGCGACTGCAAGAATCCGCATTTACAGCTATTTAATTAATCAATCGACAGTTAGTGAGTTGCCATTTCCAGTTGAGTTCTTTGTCTATTATTTCCTCAGATTTTTCTTCACTGATCTTTATTTGAAGTGGCGCGACAAAGTGAGGACATCACAACTGATGGAAAGTACAGTGTAGTCCAAGAACGCTGGTGACCGCCAAGAGATGGGAATCTCTTTACAGTCTGCTCCTGTACTAGATAGAAAGCTTCTAGGTGTACGAGCTGATCTCTGTGCGCGACTATGATGGTCTTTGCAGTCGTCTACTGTCGATCTCGCTTTAATCTGTGGCGCGATCTGTAGTATATGCTTGTATCCAGGAACCCGTCATCGGGGTCAGTGTCGGGCGCTGCATCATCAGAGGGCGGGTCGCTGGAGCGCGCGCGGGCCGCGCTTGAGCGCCGCAAGCGGGCCGCGCTGGCGAACATCGCGCCGCCACCGCCAGCAGACGATGCGCAGGTATGTACCACGTTAGGAAGTTGCAAGGATGTACTTGGTCTCTCGACCAATAACAATCAATTTATCTCCAGCCTGAATGATCACGGGCTGCTCTGCCTTTTTACACTGGCTCGACAATGTGACTACAATGTACCTGCTGGCAGTAAGTACAGTGTAGTCCAAATCGACATTGACTATCAAAGGATGAAAATCTGTTGAGTCTCCGTCGTCATGTTGGCCTATACGGCATACTACGACAGGAGGTCTCTAGCAATTACTGAATGCATACAAGTTGATCACGAAACGCAATAGGCCAAAGCGAGTTACTATGACAGTCTATACACTCGTGAACTTGGTATGTATGTACAAACTTGTACGTGATGTGATGTCCAGCTATGCGTTAATAGCAGATAGGACTATCTGCGTACTTATTACTGACGCTGCAATTTACGCTGCCCTAGCCTTTTTTTTATTACAGACAGGTTTGCTCTTGACATGAATCTCACTCGATGGAAAGTGATGATGCGCACTCAATCAATGTCAATTCTCATGTCATAAGATACTAGAAAATTAAACACAGGAAGCGAACTCCGCTTCTTGGCCGTTCGCAACAAAAAAGAGGACGCGAATCTCCTCATGCGACCCGCTCGAATGTCAACCACATAAGGGAGGAAACCCGCACGGCGCGCACTCAATTTAAGGTAGAAGGGGGAGGAATTAAATTGTGCATGAGTGACTATATCTTTTACTGTCGCAATTAGGCGTTTTCTTTTGCTTCAGTTTCGTGGGGTCAGAGTATTTGAATCTTTTTCTCTTATGTGATGATTTGTACAGTTGTGTGTGTGTGTGTGTGTTGCATGTCCAGCACGTGGTGTCGTGTCGCGTGGAGAACACGCGCGTGAACCCGGACTCGCTCATTGACGAGCTGCTCGCGGCCACCGACCTCAAGCAGGCTGTCGAGGACTCCGCCGAGAGTGAGTACACCACTCGGCATACTTTTTTTTATATTGTGAGGCTACTGCGTGCCAGTGGATAATGGACCGGTATCCGGGCGCAGGCTCGCAAATGGTCACAGGTTATAATCCCGGTACCTCTAGCTTTTTCTGGATTAAATTTGTATTTAGGTATCACGAGCTCACCGGTGAAGGAAAATATAGTAAGTAGACCCGCGTGGCATGCGATAGAAATGCCACGTGTACTAGTGCTGTGAGAACGGCGTCCAGCTGCGCTGTTACTGGTCACGTTGGGCTTGACTTATAAGCGCAGAGTGGATACAGCCACTAATAAAGCAACATTTTAACAATTTACATAGGAAACTTATTACACTGTACTGTGCCGTATGTTTTTCGTTTAAACACTCTGAACACATTTGAGGTGAGGAACATAATTCTTTGCGATCAATCGAAGATAATAATATTCGAGTTACGGCGAACCGAGAGTCTGAATTGGGCCCCGTGAGAAACAAACGAATCGCGCTGCGCGAGGAACGTGTTAACGAGCGTTTCATTTTATAAGTTACAATTTAAACAATATGTTTAGATGTTTTAAGGGATGTTAACTTGGCCGAGGCCGGCATCGCAGACGTTCAGCTGTCGAGTAAACTGGCCTGGCAATGATGCCGGTGTCGTAAAGCGTGTGCATGTGTTGCAGCGTCCGGGCTGCAGCTGTTCATAACGCGCGACGGCACCGCCGAGCTCGGCTCGCGGCAGCGGCAGCAGCTCGCGCGCCGCGACCTGCAGCGAGTCGTGCTGCACCCGCACCCGCACGACAACAGGTGAACGCACACACACACACACACCCATATACACTACATGATATCAGCCTGCCACACCATGGACCCCAATTTGAATGAGTTATTCTGGCTTAAGGCTCGTGTAGTGGCCGCGGCGGCCGCGTGCGTGAGAGATATCGAATCCCGACAGTCGGGGAAGTTGTTGCGGTGACTCTCTCCTTAGTGCAAATATCTGCCTACTTATTCATCATCTGTCTACCAGACGATTCTGGCGTGGCAGTAAAAGCCGTTGTGAAAGGCCTAGGTCACTGATAGGGGTCAGTTATTAGTACCCATATGAATTCCATTGATGGAATGGGCCAGGATTTCATCAGCACCAGTTGATCTACAAATGGATCAATTATAATTATAGAAATGTGGGTTTCAGGTAGCCAACGGTTCGCGCGAAGTGCGGCACAGTACAAAGCACCCTGCCTGACTCGCCTCTGCCGGCGCCGGCTCAGTTCGCGCTCGGCCGGCTCGGCTGCCTCTGCCTCTAGCCCCGCCCTCCCACTTAGAGGCAATTCCCCTCACTTTAAAACGTTCACAGCCTAGTCTCACGTACTAAAACAACTCAATAATGTGCAATCAATCGGCGCTCACGGCACGTTATGGCGTCCGTCATGGCTATTGCCTCGCTGAACATGTCCCTGCCTGATTATTTACATATATCACATTGCTATCTAGTTCTATATGTTTAAGATTTGTATAAGTGACGGGACATTGAAACTCAAGATAGAGCGAAAAAAGTTAAAAAGAACTGACTTTTTGATATAACGACTGTGTGCCTGGTCGGCGCAGCTGCGATAGGATCGAGATAACGAGTTTTTTTTTTACACTGGCTCGATAATGTGAATTCACCGCATCCGATGGAAAGTGCAGTGCAGAGCTAGAACGGCAGCGGCCGTCAATGGACTGGAATCAATTGACAGGTACATGAACGAGACGTAAACAGAGCTCATCACGTGAGACTCGAGGTAGATGAGAGTGGGAGTTACGAGGAGTATTGCGCCGACCGCGTTCCACTCACGCTTAGGTCTCGGTCGTACTGGTGCGGCCTGCGGGGGCGGGGGCTGGGGCGGACATAGACTACTTTGTACTTAGGAAAAGATATCAGCGACATCTGTTGACCTGATTTAAAAAATAAGTTAGCTAATACAGAATTTTTATGTATTTGTGTCGGAATTTGAATTGCTTAGTTTCAATATTATTTAATCATTTTGATAAAAAGCCAAATAAAAGAGTAATGTTATAGATATTATAGTATACCATGGTGCCATCTATTGAAGATGTTTTGAACAAGTGCACCGTGAAAACCGTAGCCGCGGACATGTGCAGTAAATACATATATGCTTTTGACCATTATTGACTAGTGTTATAAATGCGGAATTTCAGATTAATGTTTTTTACTGCGTCACGTCTGAACGGCTGAACAATTTGGATGTCATTTATCACAGAGATAAACCATAGTCTGGAACAGTGCGTAGGCTACTTTAATATAGTCTCGGAAATATATTCGATTGTATGTTATTTCGTCCGCCACCGCAAACCGTCTCAGTATAGACTTTAGTCGCGACTAGGGAATGCGAGATACTAAGGTTTGTTAATAAAAAGACTGGAAAAATAGTATAAAATATTCAAAAATGGCAGACTTCGCAGGCTATTTATATAGCTGAAGTTGTAGGAACGCGGTCGGATGCATTGTTAGATACATTTTAGTTCCCGATGCGTGTGATTACACAGGGTGTAACACAAATATGAAGTAATGCTTAAGGCCTTATTATTGAGGCTCTTACGTCCCGACTCAGTTTGGAACACCGCCGTAGAGTGCCCTGCCTTTCGGTTTTCTATAGACTATGACATGGGAATCCTCAAACGTCGAGTGAATTGGTATTTGCTGGGTGAACCCGCTTGGTTATCACTTTCCATCAGGTGAGATTAATGCCAAGCGGCAAGCCTGTCTGTAATTTAAAAAATCATTTCGCAGAACTCGTACACTTTCCTAGAGCCTTAAGTGTTATTTCATACTTTTAGAACACCCGTATAATACATATTTATTTGTTTTTGTATGTAATTTAAATTATGCCATATAGCTATTTTGATATTTGTAACTTAATGTTGATTAATAATTGTTATTATATAATAATATACAGGTAATTCTATAGACGAGGGAGATATTCAGGGAGGATAATCCGCATTCGATTCTAATTGCTTATATGTAAAAATATTTAAAAGAAAGTAAATTATACTCAACATATCTAGGGACAATTACACACATGAGGGAATTAATAACAATTAATTATGAAGTAGATATTTAGCCTGTCCTAAGCCAGGATACAGGGCGAAGGGTATACGAGTTAATACCTGTTTACGTAAAATTACGTAAACAGAACTTTATCTACTTACCAGTCAATGGTGCGCCACACACGCTACGGTGTGCACTGTTTTAAGGGATCAATTCTCATTGGTTCTGTTTTGGTTATTTACATTTTTATTAGTTGCAAGAAGTTACAAGTTATTGTATTCTAAAATATCTCCGTCGTCTATAATATCAACCTGTACAGTAGGGATTCTGTAAGGATGCTTGTGTCTGTGCAATCCGAAACCTTTCTATCTTTTACATTATTTTCACGTTTTGTATATAAGAATGTTTTTTTCCAATTGCGTAACATACTGCGCGACTATCTTATGTTCCTATGTAGCGACGCTTGGGCTTCCTACAATTCTCCGAGACAGTTTTTAGTCAAATGTCGACCGATTTGGAAACATTTACCGTTGAAAAAGAAAACCTCCATTAGTCGGACGAAAACGATTTCTATAACATTGCCCGACAATGTTCTGGGAAGTTGTTTAGTCTAGTACAGTGTGACCACGTTATAAATTTCCATCGGCCTACTTAAATACTTTATCCGATAGTTTAATATTCATACTCCTAACTAAATCACATATATTTCCATCAATTTGTTATAACGTATGCTTTAGTTTTTTTTTAAGTAAACCGATGGTACTTTTACGTGTAGTCGAGCTGTACATACAATGTGTTGTCTAATCGTGCTCACTAGATGGTGCTAAGTCGGTGCCGAGCTTAGGGCAGTTCTTAACGATATCCCCGTCCCGTTCGCTCGTATCGATAACGGTGTACTTCCGTCTCCCTCTGTATGGTTTCGCGCGCTACCCTCTGTGGTACACTAACTGCCTTATTACAAAACAAAGTTTATTGTTAGTCCTGATTTAATGTAAAATTAAAAGTTAAGTAAGGTATCAGTTATAGAACTCATTGATTTTACGTCAAGTGAACATGAGAGGGTTTCTGTAAAATAAATGTAAAATGATAATTATTCATGTAAACTCGTGACGCAACAATATCATATTTATATTTTAAAAAAAATCTGTATATTATAATAGCTTATCTAACACGTTCGTCGTACAGCGCGATTCGTTTGTGTTTCTCACGGAGCCCAAATCCGCGTAACCAAGCGATATGCAGGAATATAATCAATATAACTCAAATATTATGGTTATATTGTGATATTATTATAATCTTTAATTTATCGCTAAGAATTTTGTTCCTCAACTCGAATGTTGTGTTCAGTATTTTATCGAAAAACATGCGACATAGTATAATGTAATATGATATCCCACATTTACATATAAGTGTATATTCCATTAAATTCTTTTTAAATATCCAATTAAAAAACCTATTAACTTCAACAAGAAAAGCGTCAACCATATTTGAGTGACGTAGCGTTAACTTAATACCGTGTTAACTATAAACTCTGTTTTATAATAAGGCCTTTAGAAAGATTTAGTTTTATTGAAGACAGCGAAGAGGTTAATCTAAGTCATTCCTTTGCGTATAGCTACTTGTGCTCGTGACTTGCCGTCGAAGGCCGAAGCGTCGGAGTTAAACCGCGGATGGCTTAAACGCCGCTGATATGTAATGCAGTAGTGTCCGGCCGAAGCATTCGCCTTTTGAAAAGTCGTGGGGTCCTTTCAGAAAACCCTGCACTTTGTTTCTATATGTTGACATAACCTAACAATTAAACGTTTTAAAATCATCATATTACACTCGCGTCTGTAGGTTCGTTTCCCGGCACGTACCTCGGGGCCACTCCAGATGGAGTACGGATTTAGGCAACACGTGCGCACCGGTGAAGTAAGCACTGTGAGGGAACTCGCACGCACGGGATATAATAGAAACGTCACGTGCACTGGCTGCGTGCTGGCTGTGAGGGCTGCGCCAGCTGCGCTTACTGGTCACGTTGAGCGCGACATATGTATTAGAGATGCCACGAATATTCGGCAACTATTCGGCCGAATACCAAATCATGTAAAAAAGACACGTTATATTACTCAAAGCTATGTATTTATTTCCAAATTACAACACTTTAGTAATTAAAATTGATCAGTGGTAAGTTGTGATGGATAAAAACAAGCTTTTCAGCATTTTTTGGTAGCAAACGATTACGCTTTTCATCGTAAATTTTACCAGTCTCAGAAAATAACCTTTCTCACACACACAAACACTCTCTCTCGCTCACACACATACTAATAAACTTTTACCGTGAATATCCATATAAAAACACAAAACACCCTTGAATAACCCGAACGGAAGTGCGAGTCTCACCAGAGACAAGATTTACTTAATCGGTGAGACTTATCACCCTGTGTATATGCATAAGCTTTGTGTTGAAATAAAGATTATTATAATTACTAAACACGCTACTTCCAGGAATATTCGGCGCTTCGGCCGACAGCGTTGCCGAATATTCGGTATTCGGCCAATTCACTATTCGTGGCATCACTAATATGTATATCTGCTCACCTCGTAGGAGATGTGGCGTGACGATGTATTCATATTCGCTTCTAGCCAATCTGGAACTGGGTTATTTAGGGTTTCAAAACCTGCAGCTGCAACTTTGGCCGCAGGTTGTGGCAATACCCGATGAATCAGCTTCGACGGCCCCAGGAACAACCAAGAAGCGGATAATTTAAAAGAAATTTAACAGTCAGAATCAAATCAAACAGTCTTAGTTTGTTGCTAGCTAGAAATCCGAAAGTTTTTGCTAAAATTTCGGCTCATTTGAGAGCTAACGAATGCGGTTTTGGCCGGAGCCGAAACATTCGGTCGGACACTAAATATTCAATGACAAAATTAATTTATTATAATCATATGTACTAGTATAGTATTAGAGAGATTGTTTGCCGTTGATTTGCGTATTTATTATTTATTTTAGATAGGAATGCTTTCAGCGGTCTGCGAGTTTAACTTTGAACGCGCGTGTGCGTGTGTGCAGTCTTCGAATGCTGCAGAGCGGACGTCATACTTATAGCAATATTATTGTAATTTTACTTTCATTGTTTCATGCAGTGAATGTCTTATACGAACAACCCTGCCTAGCAATATCTCACTGGCTCTTGTTGACAGCCCTGGATCCTGAAAATTTTCGATTCGATGCAAAAACAACTGTCGGCCTGTATCAATAAAGCTCTTTTCCCTCTGTTCCTCAATTGTATTATTATTTATTCATATTTTGAAGCGAAACATTCACGAGTATTGATCTTTTTAGCCTCGCATGACTTAAAACGTGGTAACGTTATCTTATAAGACTTCTGAGTTAACTTTTAAACCGACAAAACAAAGACTTCAACAAATTTTCATACTATTTCCTTTATGGAAATGTTGGTCCACGTTTTTTGTTATATTATTCAGTAAGAACGGCGATCGGCTGCGCCACTGGACACGTTGGGCGCTACTTATAGGCGCAAAGTGGATGCAGTCACTAATTTATCTCTGCTCACTCCAAAAGGGACATGGCGTGACGATATGTATAATAAGTTAATGCATTTTTACATGATATTTCGTCTCTTTAAAATGAAATATGGAGAGGAAATAATATGATTAAGTTTCAATTGTAGTTACATCTGCCATTTACTTTACTGGTGCTGTCTTGTTGTGCCTGGGGAAGGCAGGCGGTGTGCGTCTTGCTCCCCGGGCGACTGGAAGTAATTGGTTCCTCAGACCCGGACGGAGTGATTGAAAAGACACGCCGGGGGTTTGTAGTCAGTAGGAGTCTGACACTGATGCTCGTATGAAGGATTTTCTCCCTGGTTATATAAAAATGATGTGAGTGTTCCCACACACCGTCTAGTATGACGGCTTCTGAAGGTGGTCAATTCCACTGACCATCTCTAACTTGAGGTGGTCGGTGCCGTGGCAAGTTGCGCTGTTCGTAGCCACGACAGGAACAAGCGGGGTTTGACTTACTGGGATATAATTATATATCGACGCATTTACAGCACTTATGTTAGGCACATTAAATGTATTGTGAGTATGAGAGTTTATGGAAGTAAGATTAAATGAACATTGCTATATGAGATGTCGGAAGGCATGCGGATATTTAATCGTTTCGTCTAAACGTCGGTTATTATGATTTTTTGTAAAATTTATAGTTGTATAGTTTGTGAACAGGGTCGATAGTCGAAGGCGGCGCCACGCATCGGTTTAATGTTTAAGAGTTAATTACTAATAAAATGTGCGCATAAAATGTAACGTATTCGGTGTAAGAGCGTGTAAACGCGCTTTCTCCGCCATCTCGGATATGGTCTTGATCATAGTGACGGCGTCTGCGGTGATGGTCAATCCGTGCTATATATATATTAATGCATGAGCTACTGTCGGTCATTACCAACCGTTTTTTTTTACAGAACTAAATACTGTTATAACGAATTTTTACCAAATATCATTGTGAAAATATTAAATGTGAAGCGAAATAAGTAATTCGCGGACATACGAGTGTAAACAATACAAATAATGTATTCAAAATTCCTTGATAATTTTTAGGAACTGCAATTATAATTAAATTAAACCCAAAACGTAATAAATGATAACAAAGCTGTCCCCTGACCGCTGCCGCTGAGCGTACCGGTGCGGGCAAGGCCTTAACCAAGATGGCGCTCAAAGCGCGCGCCGCGCAACTTGTTATTGTATCATATTGTCATACAACCTGTACAGTATTTGATTAAAGGAAGTGTTTAAAACTTGATTGTTTTGTTTTATTTTTATATATCCTCCCAACAGGCACATTTAACCATTTTTAATGTTTAATTTGACCCATGAGTAGCGTGGCCGTGAAGTATAAAGTATCATGGGAAAACGTTAAGATCTTTTTTTTAAAAAAGTCGTAAAAGATGCAATAACGTACTTTCTTAATAAATGCCTGTATGAAAAAATTGTGCATTTCGAGCATATTAAATTTCTTTTTACAACAAAGTTCGGACTTCTTGTGTGATGACGGTTAGTTCCTGTCCTTGTAATTTCTTAGCCATTCTAGAGAGTGATACTGATGAAATTACGAGAATTATAAGAGGTCTTTGCAGCAACGGTGTCGTTGGATGGGATTCTATATCATCAGGTCATCTGAAATCATCCTATGAGGTTCTGTCCCCTCTTATTACTCACATTTGTAATGTATCCTTATCCTGCAGAAGTATTTCCTAGTTTTAAAAAAAACTATAGTATACCCAATTTGAAAGAGTGCCATTAATAACTATAGGCCCATTTCAATGTGGCCAGCTTTTTCTAAATCCCTAGAAAGAATTCTATACAATAACTTAATTTCTTAATTTATAATAAAATTATATCTGACAATCAGTATGGCTTCAGAGCATCAAAATGAATAGTAGAATATGCTACAGCAAGTTATACAGATTCGGTTGTCAGTAAACTTAATGGAAATTATAAGTGCAAAGGAATATTTTTTGGCATTTCAAAGGATTTTGATACAGTTCAGATTCAAAGCATTTTTAAACAATTATTTCTTGCTCTAATGCAGAGATAAAATTTGGGGTTACACAGGGTAGCATCTTGGGTCCTATTTTTTTCCCTTCTAATTTACATTAATGACATCTGTCAAATTTATTTTCCTCTCTCTCATCTTTTCACATATGTAGATGATACAGCAATTAAAGTATATTACCCATGTAAGTATGGTACCCATGGCCTGAAGTACAAGATAAATCAGAGACTTCTAATATTAGTCTTGTAGCGTCTCGCCCAAAATTAACTTTCTCTTACTATTGGAAAAAGCAAATATTAGGTCCTTACATATGAAATTGGCGTTTTTCGTACTGGCCACTTTAATCACAAATTTCTCCTCTTTGGTAAGGAATCCCAAATTCAAATTTGTACAGCTATAGACTCATGTATTTGTGCTTCGATGATCGTCATTCATTTGTTTTTTTCTTCTGTTTTTTTCTGTCTGCGTCACTCATTTTACAAAATGGAAAACTTAAAATATCGCATTATTTACGAGTACGAGTTCCGCCGTGGCACTAGTGCTGCGGAAACAACTCGAAGGGTGAATGATGTGTATGGGGGTCGTGTTGCAAAAGAAAACACAGTTCGTTTTTGGTTCCAACGTTTTCGTTCTGGAAATTTCGACCTGCAGAACAAGCCCCGTGGACGGCCTGAGACTCAAGTTGATAATGAAGAGTTGAAGGCTATTGTGGAAGCGGATCCATCGCAAACCACGTCCGAGTTAGCTCCAGGCTGCGATGTTAGTGATAAAACTGTTTTAATTCACTTGAAGCAAATTGGGAAGATTAAAAAGCTTGAAAGGTGGGTACCTCACGAATTGACTGAAGCAAACCGGCAAACCCGCGTCGACTGCTGCGTTACATTACTAAACCGGCACAATAATGAAGGTATTTTAAACCGAATCATTACCTGTGATGAAAAATGGGTTCTTTACGATAATCGGAAGCGCTCAGCGCAATGGTTGGATCCTGGCCAGCCAGCCAAATCCTGCCCCAAGCGAAAATTAACCCCAAAAAAGTTACTTGTAAGCGTTTGGTGGATTAGTGCCGGTATTGTTCATTACAGTTTTCTCAAATCTGGCCAGACTATTACGGCTGATGTCTATTGTCAGCAATTGCAAACCATGATGGAAAAGCTAGCGGCGAAACAACCTAGGCTGGTCAATCGCTCCACGCCACTGCTGCTTCACGACAATGCTAGACCACACACTGCGCAACAGACGGCTACTAAATTAGAAGAGCTTCAATTGGAAAGTCTAAGACATCCTCCGTACTCCCCGGACCTTGCTCCAACAGATTACCATTTTTTTCGAAATTTGGATAACTTCTTGCAAGGGAAAAAATTCAACTCCGATGGGGCAGTCCAAATCGCCTTCAAAGATTTTATTGATTCCCGTCCGACTGGTTTTTTTAGTAAAGGGATCAATGAACTACCTATGAGATGGCAAAAGTGCATAGAAAATAATGGTTCATACTTTGATTAATTAAATATATTATATTAAAAAATATTCGACTTTTTGTTCCTGCCATACAAAACGCCAATTTCATATGTAAGGACCTAATATATAGCTTTTCATGTTAACTCATCTTTCCGTCCGACAGGGAATGCAAATCCTTGCCCCTAGCAAGAACTGGTGCAGTAAGATATCTGGAAGTATATCTAGACGAAATACTAAACTGGAAATCTCATATAGATATTCTGATCAATAGAACTCAACACTTATGTCTTTAAGGAATTGAGAAGTTCTGCTGACATTTATAATCTCATTTATTTCTCATTTTGTGAATCCTTCATATCTTATTGCATTGCTGTTGGGTGAAAACTCTTTACACTTGAAGACACTTTACAGAAACTTAACGAGAGCCGAAGGTTTCCTACTGAACTGCTAAATTCTGGTTGTCAGGTTTTAACAGTAAGAAAGTTCTTTCTCGATACTTGTCCTCCGCAAATGTGCTGTTTTGAGGTTGTTTTTATAATAAATACTTTATTATTATATACCCGAAACACTTTATGTTCATCTTCAGATAACGTGTTAGGTTGATGATTGAAAAATAACGAAAAAATCTGAAATAATTCCACACAAAGTACTGATCTCTGCCGAGTGAAATTGGAAAAATGTGAAGGGTTTAACTAGCAACATAAGAAAAAATAAAAGTGGGATAAGAAATTAAACGTCTAGTGATTAGTTTTATAAATTTTATTGAGTAGACGCCCGCCGGGCCCGTGCTGTGTCATGCAACACAAGATACATCTCCGCAATGTAAACATCTCGCTACTGGCCGCGCTCTGAACATTCGTCGATGTCACTCTTGATTCAACTGATATTCCCTAGCAAAATAATATCAATCACAGTCATTGTTATAAGAGAATATTATATTGTCAGGCGCATTTTATTTTGGCTAAATCGAAACTACCTGTTAAAATACTGCATACTTTTTTTTAAATTTGTTACCAATATTTATTATATCTTGACGAATATTCACAGTGCGACCGCTTCCAGCTACTCTCGATTACAACTATATGTACAATAATTTATATAATTAACGTGAACAGTGACAGCTCGCTACAGATGGCGCCTGTATCACTATAACTTGACGCACTTTTTATGAAACAAACACTAGTAGGGCTTCCCGTAATGTGGCAGCCACGGCATTGTCTAGAAAGCTTTTACGCCTATTTTCCTGTGGCCATAAAGTTGTAACTTTCACAGCCTTTTCAAATACACAATAATTATGTTTTCAACGCCGTTATATGAATCAAGATAATAGAAAATGTAAGGTCAATTTCTATAAAATTAACAAGGTTTTAAAATAACTACATAGAACGTAATTTTATACTATTGTAGGTAATTTAATATAAACGTATCTATTTTCTATGTTAATTATATTCATTAAAGGTCGATTAAAAAGAAACACACAATATAAATTAATACTGATTTATGAAATTGTTCAAATAAACAGATTTATTTTGTATTAAATATTTTTGTAATACCATCACCAATTGTAAAATTGGTACATCGTAATAACATCAAATTGTTGTAAGGCTATTGTGAGTTGAATTACAAATAAATCCACTAAAATCCGTAACTAATTCATTAAAAATACTCCACGTTAAAACGATAATGTCATGACGTAAATAATGAAAAGCAAATATAAATTAGATACTACTATAAATAAAAAACAGTTCGTTCCTTATTAAATGTGTACAGACTTTCACTTTAAACATAGTTTTTAGAAGAGCGGATTTTTTTTATTAATAAGCTGATTCGGCACCGTGACCATATGCAGTCTAAAAAGGACAACGATTATCAACAATAAAGAAAAAACAATACCGATAACCGATAGCCGCAGCGATCATGCCGGCCTGCACAGATATCTCCTCACGCTTCGTTAATATTTATTAAACATACACAGAGTTACAGAAACGCTCATTAAATTAAAAATTTAATAATTTTTTGGATTTGGATTAGTTTAAAATAAACTTAATACAAAAAAATTCTAGTCCGTGCTAAAATATATTCGCAGATAAACCTTGCATAAAATCATTCTAAGTTCACAAATAAGCAATAAAAATTACATAAATAAATAATCGCACTGTTTCCGTGACGGGTGCGATACCGACATTAAAATATAATGAACGTTTCTTTAACGGCTATAGATCCAGTTTACCAGTGGTCTATCGCTAGTGGAGCTGTCGCGTTTGTGTATCAGTGTGTGTGTATCCAGTCGCTGATATGCCTGGCGACCTTCCGCCTGGCGCCGCGGTGTATGTGAGCAGGCATAGCGATGGCGGCTGTCAACGGATTTTCGTCCCCTGCGTTACCGTTCTTGGGACTACACTGTACTTACCATCAGGTGCATTGTAGTCCCTTTGTCGATCCAGTATAATACAAGTGCCGGTGCGCAAACTTCACAAACATAAAAATAAGTGCAACTATTAAGACAGTGTATTCAATTGCTAAAGGTTTTAAAAATTTGTTATCATAATTAAGTATACTGCCATGCTTCAGCTTAACGCAAAATTCGGAGCGCGAGAGCGTGCGGCCGCGTGCTGTGGCGCTGCAGGCAACGCTGCTGCCCGCGCGCATTGTGTAACGGGTTTCATTATCTGTGCGCGCTATAGTATCTACTTATAAAACTATGAAAAATGATTATTGATTGATTATTGCTGATAAGATTTCGCTTATAACTGTAAAATACACTCGCGTACCCTTTATATTGAGCGCTTACGAAAGTATATAGTTAGAATATTAATGACGTTATTTATGTTAAATATATCCGAAAGTCAACTACATCAACTGGACAATATTTCCAATTGTTATTTAATACGTGTCAGCCTCCATGTTGGCGACTATTACCCAGTTTCAGAAAGACTCCATTAATTTTTAAAAAATATTTTTACACGTTCATCGGACAGCGCGATTCGTTTGTGTTTTTCACAGGGCCCAAATCTACAAGAATATAAACAATGTAACTCGCGTATTATTATATTGCTATTTTCCATTTATTGCAATGAATTTTGTTCTTCGCCTCAAATGTGTTTAGAATGTTTTAACGAAACACATGCTACAAAGTATAATGTAAATATTTTTATTATTTTAATGTTGTACATCCTATATTTACATATAAGTGCTTATTCTATTAAATTCCTTTTAAAAATCCTATTCACTTCACCAAGTAAAGCGACACCCATATTTGAGTGACGTGGCGACGAACGTGTTTAATACTAATGGTTCCTCGGTTCCATATAACTTTACGATTCATTAGTTTTTAAAAGCGTTTTAAAAGTTAAAGAACCTTTCTCAAACTGGTCGTGAATATACTTAATATCTATGTTATACGTAATATAGTGTTTGTATAAATGTATATATATATACAAACACAGACTTGTGATTAAGGCACGGACGGACCCGCAACCCTTTGTCCCCGCCCCTAGCGTTCAACCCTTTTACGTTCAAAATTTTTTTTTATGCGCTTTTAAATATATTTATACACAAACTATATCTTTTTTATATTTACATATCTAAATACTGAATTTTGGATCTATTTACATAAAGTGGAACTAATCTACATTAAATATAGCTCTACTATAGTAATAAGATAATAAAAAAAAATTAAAAGCAGCCTCTGTTAATATGACGTAATCAAATACTCAAAATCGGAGAGAGCATGAAGAAATGTTAAGGAAGCGAAAGAAGTTGTAGACTTACAGAGAAGTAACGTTACAATAACTCTGGCTATATCCACTATATAGCTATAACTCTATTTGAATTACACGTAATGATATAAAATCTTATGGCCACACCGAGCTATTTTGAGGGTATAAAATAAATAAAGTTATCAGTAACCGGGCTAAATACAGACGAAAAGTTGAACGAGAATAAAGAAGTGTTCGGAGCGCTAGGGGCGGAGCGCGGGGCGCCAGTGCGGGGAGCCGCCTTCACTATACAATAATTTAGAATGTTGCACGCTTTACATCTCACTTACACGCTACACTAACTAATGTGGACGTCACCCGGCGGACCCCACCGCCATTGCTACGGAAGGCACTAGCAGAACAGTCGCGTTATGGCGCCTGCCAATGAAGAGTTGCTTCAGTAGAGCTACCAGTGAGGGGGAAATTGATTTGCCAAGTTTCAGTGCTAGAAGAGTTGTTTTGTAAAGTGTCAATACGATAGCAGTTGATTTGCCAGTGTCAATGCGAGATAAGTTAATTTACAAATGTGTTGATGCGAGAAGAGTTGATTTTCCAAAGTAGCATTAATTAATTTGTGGTTTAGTCAGTCTACGAAAACTGGCACGAAATGATAAGTTCGTTCACCAGAACTGGCACTGAGGAAAGAATTAATATGCGTAGTGCTCACGAGAGAAGAATCAATCCATCGCAAGTGACTACAACAGATATAATAAAGTTATGTACTAAACAATAGCACCAAACATAGGGCAGTTAAGAACCGGTTCAGTTCATCTAGAAATTCTGGCATTAAGAGAAGATTCAATTACATATTAATATTTAGTATTTTAAGGTATCCTACACATTAAGTATTTAAGATTCTAGACATTTTCGTGTCGGCTAATCCTGCGCATGGGACCCGCCAGTCAACTGTCAACTCCTACAAACAAAAATGTAAATCTACCTTACGAGCTATCTAGATTTAGTCCCGTTATGCCTCAGACTCACAGACAAACATATAACTAAAATATATCTTAACATATAAACCCCCGAGTACTGCTTCGTCAACATCTATGATTTAAAAAAGTCACATTTTATAATGCGCATTAATATAAACTAGGTGTATTTAAAAGTTCACGGGAGATAGATATACTTCTACAATTATTATAATACATCCATAGAATTAAGAAATATAATGAAGTAACGTGCACGTGCTAAAATTGCAGAAATTTTTACAACAATAAAAACTACTCTCTGCCCCCATCCCCCCTTCCAGTACGACTTTGTACAAATGCAAACTTCATTTATTGTATAAAAAGCGATATATTCACGAACAAACGGCCTTAGACGTGGTACCGGTATCTTATGAGATATTTGAGTTAACCTGTAAAACGTCAAAACAAGCTTATACAAATTATCAGTCAATTTTTGTTATGGACAGTGTTTGCGTTGAAGGCGACGATTAAAAATAATTTTACGTCTTTTTTATATTTTTACATATTTTATTATATTTGACAACTAAAAAATCAAAAAACTTAATCTTCTTCTAAATTAAAAAATACAATATTACTATATATGGAAAAGAGGTGACAATTATAATAGGTTTTATGTCACAATTAAATAAGGTTTTAAACAGACAGACTGACCCACTCCAACTGCGATGTGTTATTCAGTGGTTTTAGCGCAACCACTTGAATGTCCTAGACCCGTACCAGCTGCTGCATAGAGCGACGTGACATTTCAACGGTCTGTAGGAATGCGACGCATCTTGATCTAATTTTAAGAAAGTTTAGTATTCAAGAAAAAATATAATAAAACGCAATAGACATTAGTCGCTTCATTTTTATCAACGCGTTTCGTACTATGTTATATTCCTTAATTCCACGTGTATATCCTTATTACGTAGATTATTATTATTTGCAATCAAGTGAATGATAACATTGGCCGGGAAGCCATCCTAACATGGTCATTTGTTATTATAAAAATTAATTTAAAAATAAGTTAATATCTAATGTTTAATACATTCTACAGTATATTGATCGCTTGAGCCGTTAGAGCTACACACAATACGTTCTAGTTCATTAATATATTATGTTTTGGACGGTATCCGTTATATAAGTACATGATTGCTTTCATTTCACCAGGAATGTATAGATTTCCGTTGTAAATAATTTCTTACACGTGCAAAATCATTTACCTTAAATTGTTTTCTAATTTCGTAAACGTTCATTTCGTTATTAATATTATTATAAAACATTTATAGTTCATTAGTAACTAAAAAAATTACAAGCAGAATGATTGAGAGCTTAAAAATCTAAAAAATTGACAATTTTAAGTAGACGTATTATATTAATAGAGCCTAAATTATTATTTAATTGCTTATCAGTCAGTCCGTTCGCGTCCGTGGGACGAATCCCCGAGCCATGATAAAAAAGTAAGTTGATTCGCGCATAAGACCAAATAAAATATTTACAATGCATACAAAAGGCGAACGTTTAATTTGAGGAATAACTGATATAGTAATTAATGAAATTAAAACGGGAAAGTTTTACTATGAACAATTTTTTCAAATATACTTGATTTACCGTTTATAAAGATATTCCTTGAAAACTCAAGGCTCTATTATATGTAAGAAATCTATTAGTGCTAGAAATGTAAACGTTTTATTCATATTCACTGCGTACGAGAGTCTAATATAAACAGTTATATCCTTATACAGGGTGTTGCAGAAGTATCAAATAACATTTAGTGCAGCGTATACGAATGAGAGGTACAATTCTGCCGTCTTACTCTGCTCTTGTACACTGTAGGGCAGTGAGGAGCGTGGGAGAAGCCTTCTCGGAAAACTATTTTCATGATACTCCTTTTTGACGGACAGATACAGTCTGTGGCAGTTCACGGGGCGGAATAGACAAGTGTGCAGTGAGCCATTTAGCTGGGGGTACCTTATGATTAAGAAGATCTAATTGGGTCAATATTAAAAAAATACTGTAACGGGTTTTATACGTGAAGAAATCCATAAGACCCGTTAAAATGTTTACAATGAGTAGAAAACTTTAAAGTTTCAAATGTGTTCCTAAAAAAAGTTGATTTTATTTTAATTTCTCTTAAAGCGACTAGCACCAACAAATTAAACTTAGTTTAGACTTGTATAAAACGCCGTTTCATTGAAACGGTTTAATTCGACCTTAAGGTGATTTAAACTGGACAATTTTTAAAACTGGATAATATTTCCGAGTAAGACGATAAGCAAGGTGTAATGCCATTTTATACAGGTTTAGACTAGGTTTAATTTGTTATTGCGAGCTCTTAATGTTATAAACAATAGTATAGTAAGTAACAAAACCATGGCTTTGAGTAACAATGTTTACGTGATTGATTCCTCTCTTACTCATCCATACATTTAGCGTTAGTTTGTATTTCTGTAACACCCTGTATATGAACTGATCTATACAAAAGTTGCGCTACCATTGAATAATCTCAAAATCAAATAGATATTCCCTAAACCGTGGAATGATTCGACCCGTTTTCAATTCGTTACATAAAAAAAATTAAGTACATAATTTCACTAAGGACGATATTTCGACTCATTTCGTTACGCGTTACGGAAAAACTGTTGCGTTGAGTATTGCCTTTAAAATCACCAAGAAAACTCAGTTTCAAATTGACTGTACGTCATCATTTTTATTGTCATTCGGTTAAAACTTTATACGTTTTATATGAACCATGGGTGTCAATCTCAAACTTATAGAACAAATTGACTATTACCTTATTCGCTTATAAGTTTTTTTTTATTCTGACTCGGTACAGTGACCACACCACGAATGATGTTAAATATGGCGCAGTCAAAAACGATAACGACTCTCAACAGTAAAGAAAAACCTATTGATACTCGCAGCAATCATGCCGGCCTGCACAAATATCTCTTAACACTTCGTTTAAAGGCCTACGACTCGGCTGCAGTAAAAGCAAGAGAACTCCTCAATCCTAGCCGGGATGTGAGCTCCGGTATGTGTGCGGTTCTCCTATGGAAGGGAGAGGGTGGAACAAGGCAGCAAAAACTATTTGTACCTTCTAAATAGATATAATTTTAGAATAGACAAAATAATTGCACGCTGTTCGAAATTTTTAAAGTCCTTTTTTCAAGTCATAAATACAACTAAGTTAGTTTAAATCGTGAGATTGTTACCCATGATTTAAACGATCAATCCAACCGTCAGTTTTGCCTGATCGCGTATCGTCTGAGTGAAATCGTCCGCATACGTTACTCTTAAAGCTAATCATTTACAAGTACAAGAACGTTTTGTCAATATATAAAACTTATCCGACATGTACACACTCATGCATACACAAAAGTTGCTCTCACACACACACACACACACAATACATACACACATTTGGTAAAATCGCTCGCGCGTTTCTGATGGTTCATTTCATTTAACTAATTTGTTCATTCCTCAAGTCACAATTCTTCATTATCTGAAAAAAAAAAAAGTCTTGTAGTTTATATCTTTAATTTTTTTTATGGCAAGTGTCACACCGCTCCTGATAGGAAGTATAGTGGAGTTCGAGAACGGCAGTGACAATCAAATTGCGGTCATAATACACAGGTGTAAGGACCGTTCTAGCGACTCGCTGCGGCCTGGCGCGTGTCGGGATCAGTTGTTCATATACGTGGAGACCCTCCGTTGTGGCCCACGTCGGCCCACATAGCGACGATGACTCAATTGAATTTTCGTCGTTTTTTTTTACTGACTCGACAAAGTACCTGATGGTAAGTACAGTGTAGTCCAAAAACGAAAGCGACTATCAAAGGATCAAAATTCATTGATAGTTTACATCGTCATGTCGGCCCACATATACCACGACTGAAGGTCTCTAGGTATATGAGCTACTGGATATACACAAGCTGATCCCGAAACGCGACAAGCCGAAACTGGTCACTATGACTGGCTTTACACCCGCACATTACTGTGGTCGCGATCCAGACGGGCACCGACGCCCTACCACCTCGCTGCTGCTCGTTTAGCACCACCCAGGAGTCACGAGTAGGGAAACCAGGTGTAGGTTTGATAGTCGCGGCGGTGTGAGACTGCACGGTGCACGCCGCCCGGTGCGGTGCAGGCTCCCTGCCGCGCCGGTGCACACGGAACAAGACATTCGCCGGCGCCAGGCCGGGAATCACAATGTCTAGGTATGTTTTATATCCTGACTTGAGACAGTGAATTATCGATAGTCACAGCGATCATGCCGGCCTGCACATATATTTTCACCCCAAAGCACTCCAGGTTTAACATACAGCAAGTATAAGGTAAATACTGAATTTCTTTTCGAAACACCATTTATAATCGAAATAATTGACAGACCAAAATCGAAGTAACGTCGCTTTGTTTGACGGCCCAGTACCGCGTTAATTTATCAAATGTTTTTGACCGCTAATATAACGGCTATAGGTTAAAAACTAACTAATCTATGGGCGTGTTTGAACATTAAGGACCCTAGAAGTGTGTTATAACTTCAGTAATTTACAGCTACACAGAACTACAGGATGTTTTAAAAACCGTGGAAAGGAAAAATGTATCGAGCGATTGAGTACATAGCGGCAGGGCGGTCTCACCCGGCACAGCTATATGAGCCTCTCCTCCGGCGGCGGCTTGAGCGCGGCGTGCATCATCTCGGCGCGCGGGTTGCAGTACTCCTGCCCGGACGGCGAGTACGTGCCGCGCGTGGCCCGCTTGCGCCGCGCCTGCGCCCCCAGCGCCGCCAGCACCGCGCCGCCCGCCGCCAGCACGGCCAGCGCGGCGCCCACGCCGATCAGCACCGTCGCCGTGCTGTCCGACTCGGCCTCGGAGCCGGCGGCCACGGCCTGCACACACACGCCTGCTGAATCAGCTTGTACACCTCCAGTTGTTTCTATGCATGGAGGCCTTCTGTCGTGGAATATGTAGGCCGGCATGACACCAGCGACTCTAAATGAATTTGACTCTCGGTGGCCGTTTTTGGATCACCTGTACTTTTCACCAGGAGCGATGAATTAGCGCCGCGCAAATCCTTCTAAACTCGTAGCTTGCATCGTTAACTTGACAGCCAACCCTCACCTGCTTGTGCCAATAAAACTTTTTTTTATAATCCGGCGAAGCACCCTCCATTATGGTTGCCCCTGTGGCCAGACCCCTACTGGGTACAAACCTCCGGGTATCTCTACTCATTGCGAGCTGGACCTGGGTATCCATAATTCCATATACTTTTTATGACCCGGCGAGCGCACAGCCTTGTACAGACGCCATCTCTGGGATGGGTGCATGTAACGGTCCTACCCCTCAGATTATTTCTATTTAACAGTGCGCAGAACGTAAGTTGTTGTATGTGTGTGTATACACAGCCTGCCTCATTCGAGCAGCAGTCTACTGCCCGATCAACAAAACACACTCAAAAACATAGCGGCTTCATCAGTAGCGTGCATCTCATAGAAGCAAAGAAAGCATTATCTTGTTATACGTAGACATTTAATACATATATTGATTTAATATTAGATCCATTTTGGTTTCTGAAGTTCTACATCTAGTAATTACTAGGTTTTAAGGCAATAGATTTAATAAATGTCAAAATACAATAATATTCTTTCGGTGTTCAGAAGATGTAGTGCGAACCTTCTCCGAGCAGTTGGTGCCTGCCCAGCCGTCCAGACAGAAGCACTGGTAGTCGGGCACGGCCGTGCAGCGCTGCTCGCACGCCGCCGCGTTCAGGCAGGGCCCCGTCGCGTTGGGGCCCGCCGCCGCCAGCGCCGGGTCCAGGCACGGGTCCAGCAGGGCGCACTCCTGCCCGCAGAAGCCTTGCTGGCACAGGCATCTGAGAATAGCGACAGAACGCATTCTCTATATCTAGGGTTCCCAAACTTGCAAGCACCTGACAGATAGATTATTGTACAAAGCAGTAGGTAACTAACGCATAACCACTTAAAGGGGACTCAGGTACATCAACACTAATGTAACACTTTTATTCTATGAATTTTGCCAAAAAATAATACATAACAATACATCCCAAGATTCTTTTAGTTTTTTGTTTTAGTGGGGCTTACTGTCGTTAAACCTATATCTCGTAAATAACTTCATTTAAACTTTCATTCGTTCGATTCTGGCGTAGGTATGTCACCTCGCCACAACCCGCTAGATAGGGTCGCCTTTTTCATGGGGAAAAATTTTTGAATTAAATGAATTTGTCAATCTTGGTGTACCAAAGTCACCGTTAAGAGGTTATGCATGAGGTACCAGTAGCCCCGTCTACTAGCAGGTTTACATATTCCAGATTGGTCGCTCGTTGTGTCGCGAAACTACAGCAAAATCAAAGCGGGGCTTGAACGTGTTAAAGAGATTGATAATTTAATTAAACGACTACGCGCCAACCGTATAATTTCCTGAATGCAAAAAGCGACCATTGAAGCGTTTAAAAGATCTCTCAGCAAAAACCAAACTAAGAATAACGCGGAAAGACATTGACGGAGCGGTCAGGAAGCTGCCAATTTAAATACAATACCCAGATATATTTTTGGAAGTTTCCTTTTGTAAGAAACACAGTTACTATGGCGAGACAGTCGCGTCCTCAGAGCTAATATTTCAGCTTCTAAGGCTCGCCCCGACTGGATTGTGAGCTCGGTACACAAGTACAAAGACCGTCACAGTGACTCGCTTCAGCCTGTCGCGTTTCAGTCGCGCTGTGTGTGTGTGGGCCGGTAACACTACGGACTGACAATGGATTTTCGTACTTTGATAATTGCTAATGTTTTTGGATTACACTGCACTTACCATCAGGCGCAATGCAGTCACTTTGTTGTGTCAGTGTGTGAAAAAAGAGTATTCTTATTGATCTCAAATAGTCTGCTATTGTCCATAAGGACTTCCTCACAATGTAACTTGGTTACTTGATAGTCATGTATTCCTCACTCAGCATTTGCGCGCGAACGTGTGTGTTTCGGTGTGTGTGTGCGTGTGTGTGCGTGCACATACATGTAGGATCCGTCAGTGTTCCTACAGTCGCCGGTGCCGCAGCTGACCAGGCCGGCGGCGCACTCGTCCACGTCGACCTCGCACCGCACGCCCGTCCATCCTGCAACATATACATATGTATACATAGGTACGTGCCTAGCGCCAGCTGACCTATAACTTACATGTTTTTTTCCCTGAATTGAGGGGAGAGAGTGGGGGGAGAGGCGATTTAAAAGAAAGTTAGATGAAAATGCACAAATTCAATAACATTAATTCAATTCATAATACTACCACGACTTTGTAGTTGTGGAGGCCCAGTGTATAGGAGATGGTTCTAGGTTCGAATCCTTCTATGGAGCAATTGATTACAGTCCCGTCTTAGTGCGGATGAAGTCATCCTGGGGTTTTTAGCCAGTGTAAGACCGTCACACCCCGGTTACCACCCCATGTGTAGCCAGGACGGTCTAATGAGGATTTCCCCTAAATAAAAAAAATAATAAAAAGAGGTTCGTATCCTTGCAAGTATCTATGGGTTTTCCTAGATTTTGTGCGGATTTAGGCACCGGTGAAGGAAAATATAGTGCAGAAACCAGCATCGCCTCTGATAGAAGAAATGTCACGTGTACTAGTGCTGTGAGAATGGTGATCAGCTGCGCTATTGGTCACGTTGGGCACGACATATAAACGCAATGTGGGTACAGCCACTATTTTATCTCTGCTCATCTCGAAAGGTATATTATTATTATAATACTATTAAAAACTCCTGCTTTTTTTTAACTCTCTCGTTACGGCACAAGATCACGGTGCGGGACGGGAAATAATGCTACGTATTACGGAATCAATATAATACCGTAACGCAACAGGGTAAAAATTAAAAAAAAAACATAGCCCTAACGTTGGTTTTAAATTATAAACTGATCCCAATACATCGATGACTACAATAATTGCACAATACAATATCCTATACTAAATATAATTGTCGTATTTTTAAACTGTGTTAAAAGTGCAAGTTAAATTGCATCATTATAACTAAGCTGCATTAACGCCAAACTTCTACAGAGACTTGCGAATATGTTTATGTGTGTAATAACAATATATCGACACCCTATATCCTTTTCGGGGTGAGCAGAGATACAATAATGGCTGTATATTAACTTAGCGTTTATATCGTCGGGTGAAAGGCTATTTGGTTTAAGCGACATTTTTTGGTGATATAGTAATATATATAGTTTTGGAATCAGCGTTTTTTACCGATTCCAAATATATATATTACTATATCACCAAAAAGTGTCGCTTCGACGATATGTCGCGCCCAACGTGGCCAGTAGCGCAGCGGATCGCCGATCTCACAGCGCTAGCGCACTGGTACATATGACATTTGTATTCCGGTTCGATAAAACGACTGCATCGCAACTGGTGGTAAGTACAGCGTAGTCCAAGAACGGTGACGATAGCCAAGGACGCAATTCAGTCGGCAGCCGCCATCGCTAAGTCGGTCTCTAGGTGTATAAACAATTGGATAAACACAATACTGATCCCTAAACGCGACAAGTCTTTTTTTTGTAACCCGGGGGAAATCCCTAACGGACCTCGGGGAGAGGCGAGGGCCGCCCCCCGGTGCGTCGGGCTTGCACCGACTAAAACCCCCGCCCGGGGTGTTCCACCTTCCGCCTACCGGCATCGAGGGCACGGCTGGGGTCTCATCCTCAATGACCGGCTGGGCGTGCGGCCGTAAGCAGGCCTCTACTCGTTTGGGGGGACAGGCCGAAGCGAGTCGCTTTGGCGGTATTGACACGTGTGTGTACTACGGTTACGAATAAATATATGTGTGTGTGTGTGTGTTATAGACATATCATTATCTATGACACTTTGAAATAATCTCAGCCGGTCACCTAGCCTTTGCCGAGCAGACTTGCCTTTGGCGTATCATTACAACACAGGGTGATTGCTTTTGCTGTTTTCTACGTTGACCGGCCTATCCTTATGTGTTGTGCGTTATGAGCTAAACAATTGTTTTCTTAATATAAACATGAATAACACATATTGAGTACCTATGAATGCGATTACAACGATTAGTATCTCCATTATTGTTCGGTTATGGCGCCGCACTACACCGCTCGATTCTCATCACTATCCGTTTGCGCCAACACATTATTCACTCGGAAACACCACATATTATTGCACTCCAACACACAACACTTCACTAGTGATGTCCTCAAATGCCCCATAAACCACACATACCGTGATAATGATTAATAATCAATGTTAAGAAACGTTTTTATGCTCCCACAGGATGCATACCACTGTTATATTCCTTTTCTATCGTCACGTAGAATAGATTACCGATAGGTCTAGCACAAAATCTAGCAATAAAATGAGCGAGTCCCAAACACGATGCGACGAGCAACGCGCGCCGCCCGAAGGCCAGTGATTCACAAACCGCTACGATTTTCCTTAGCGCTATCGGTCTACTAGTGAGGACGTCATTGTTTTTAATTTATTGACGTCGGATTAATAATAACACTAGACTTAACACGCGGGATTACTTTGGAATATTTTTTTCAAGGATTCCTGGATACTACAAACACACAATAAGTTGCATGAAACTATATTTGTAAATTTACTGTGGATTTTAGACCTGGGTACGAATATTTAAATTTCGTGGAAGCGCGACTGCTCGAACTGGCTTGTGAACAGAGTACACAAGTGTAAAGATCGTCATAGTGACTCGCTTTAGCCTGTCGCGTTTCGTGTACAGTTTGTGTATATCCAGTTGTTGATATACCTAGAGGCCTTCCGTCTAGGAATGTGGGCCGACGTAGGCACTTTGTTGCGCCAGTATGAGAAATGATATAAACATGTATTATTTGCGATAAAGAGCTCCATGAAGGACATAGTTGAGAAAGAACGGATATATTTACTGGCACTTGCCTTGCGAACTTTATAAGCATGTATTATTTACTGCCCCTATTAGAATACAGTGCCTAGGAGAGGGTATAATCACAATACCATACGTGCACATACTGCGGCTGCACATGAGCGAAGAGGAAACACGTGTATAGGCACGTGCTTATTGAATGCAGTGCGCTGGCTGCGTACCGGGCACAACACCACGGCACACCGAGGTCCCTTCAGGAGGCAACCGGCAGCAACATCAGGCGGCTGGCGGGTTTCCTGGATGAGCTGAGCTGGGATGATTGAAATCATCCCAATCCGGTCTCACGCAAGATAGACGCACTCAGAGATCGAGTTTCGGAGAATGAGCCCGTTTGAACTTTATACCTACTGTGGTTGTGGTGGCAATGCGATTGCTCGTAGGTTCGAATCCCAGCACGTAACTCTTTTTCAGATTTTTTTTTCGAAATTACGTACGGATTTAGGCCACATGCTCATCGGTGAAGATAAATATCGTGAGGAAATCCGTATGTCGTCTAATAGAAACAACATGCGTGGTGTGCTGTGAGAACGGCGATCGCCTGCGCTACTGGTCGCGTTAGCGCAAAGTGGACGCAGACATTAATGCATCTCTGCTCACCCCGACAGAGATACAGCGTAGCAATATATTATTACTATAACATACAAGTACAAAGTTGTAAAGCATGGTACAATAACAATTGCCACAAGTTCACGTCGGATTCAGGCAGTGGCGATGGCGGTGGCGTTGGCGGTGGCGGGTCGTGGTGACATCCGGATTTCGACAGTTACCTTAAGATGAATCACTGCGTTCACGAACGGGGCGCTATCGCATCGACAACGCCGTGTGCTCAATATTCATATGACGCATGTATACATTACATAAATAACCGCTTACTCTCGGGAAATGACGAATAATTAAACAAACAAATAATAAATAATGAGATTTAAGCTGACGAATGAGAAGAAATGAATAGCATGTGAAGTAATCGACGACGCGAAACGTACGATTTGAATGCCATAAGCCAAGCTTACACGGTCTAGCAAAACATTAAAATAAACTACCTGATTATATTTAAAATTAGTTTTATAGATGCTAACTTATCTAACACCTTGCTTAGAAAATAATTTTGTCCATGACAAAAACTGAACGCAACAGGTTTATTCATAGACGAGGGAGATATTTCAGGGTTCAATAATTTGTACTCTCTAGTAACTAATACAAATATAAACAATTTTATTCCCTAACAGATTATAGTAGATTGCACTGGCGAGTGCAATGCACTGCGACACCCAATATCACGCGAGTTATATAAAACGCTCACCAAATAAATAATTAATGGAGTTCACGGTAAGACTGCCTTTTGATTTACACACCTTATACAAGTGGCATAGGCTTCTTCTACGACTGGTGGCAACAGAATCATGAAAGAAAAATTGATGAACAAATGAGAATTGACCTGTGAAAAGTGTGGACACTGTCTTGTCTATTTGTCCTGTCTTCTGAACCACTGGGGGAGCATTAAGGAGTGTTTATTTTAACGGGTTTCTATCGCTTGCCAGTTTATTTTATCCAAGATATACTACTGTTACAACAAACTAAGGGGGAACACGAATCTTAGATATCTAAGCTTCCGGGTATCGCACTGCTATGATTTTAAAACGCACAGATTGTCTCGGCTGCACTACAAGAACTCTCTGCGATTGGACTTTTGACAGATGAACTTTGGGAACTTTCTTCGACTAGATTTATGGAATCATTGGCGATGAAGTTTATGCATTGGTTTGCTTTTAAGACGTAGGCAACTGCTAAAAGATTTTTTTTGTATTTCACCCTTAAGAAGCTGAAATAGGGGTTGCAAATTGTATATCGCAACTGAGTGAAGCGAGCCGGGTAGGGTTGTATGAAATACAAGTGGTACAATAGTTTGACAAGCGCTGTACGTGTTATCAACTCGAGTGGTTATCTGTGACTAGATTGCAGGGCGCTGATAAGATTCCATCGCGTTCTACGTATATTATGTACTCGTGTTGTACATAATCAGATGATTAACTCAATAATTTTAGCTATAAAACAACTAGTTATGTATATACGAGTATAATGAAAACAGGCGTCGTCCGCTGTAAAGGTTGTTCGATGCTCTGAAAGCGAACTCGATAATTTGGTTTTTTTTTTTCAATTGTCCCAACAAATATACACCGCTCTTGATGGTCACTTATAGCGGAGTCCCATAACGGTGGCGATCATTGCAGGATGACAGTCAACCGACTGTCGCTGTACCATGCTGACCTCTACCACTGTACCCGTACACAAATTTGTTTTACACATTTTAGTACACATTTTCGAGGTTATAAAGCGATTGCGAAACCGGGTCGTGACTAGTGATGAAAATGCCCGGGAATTTTCCCAAAGTGCCCAAAACTTCCGAGAACATTTCGTAAATTCCCGGGAATATTCCCATAGAAGTTTTGGGCACATTGGGAAAATTCCCGGGCATTTTAATCGCTAGTCGTGACCACAGTACACAAGTGTAAAACCACCATAGCGACTAGGTCCAGTTTGTTCATATACCTAGCGACCTTCCACGGCGGCATGTGCGGTCCGACACAGCTAGCGACGGCGACTGTCAACCGGTTTTCGTCCCTTGACGGTCGTTGCTGCTCTTGGACTGCATTATATTTTACAACAGATTTAATATAATCACTTTGCCAAGCCAGTATAAAGAAAACCGGGTCTCGCCGTAACAAATGTATTCATGATAGACTTTAAGACAGGCGTAAGACGTGCGCGCGTACGTACCGGTGCCGACGCAGTCGCACAGCACGCTGCCCCTGTCGACGTAGCAGCGGCCGCCGTGCTGGCAGGCGGCGGCGCCCCCGGCCTCCAGGCACGCGTCGCGCTCCGCCTCGCACAGCCGCCCGCTGTACCCGCTGCCGCACAAGCACACCGGCCCCTGTTGTGCACAACAACGCGCTTTGTACCCTAGCTCCTGTGCTGTGCTGTGCTGTGCTATTATTGGCCGAGGAGTCACACTTTTTGCAGGTACATAATATACTATTTTTCATTTATTAATAAAGCTGTTATGTTGTTTTCAAATAAGATTCTATAAACTGTTATACAATAATATAAACTATATTCCTTTAACATAAAAGTACAAAAATATAATTAATAGTTTTAAAAACAGCGAAAGTAGCGCCATCTCTTGTATTTGTTTTACAACTGGCAACGATAAATGTCATTGCGCTGACAACATATATTCGTTAAGAGCGGACAGACTGACCCGTGGCCGGGCCGGATCATCGTGCCGAGGCGCAAGTAGGACGAGCACATCATCCAGCGTACCCACGGACTAATATATTTAAAAAAGTAAGCAAAATTCCCTGTAATAGGCAGAAATTTTGTACAAGCTATTGTTTTGATGTTTTAAAAGTTAACTCAAAAGTATCATAAGATAGTGTTTCCACGTTTTAAATTATGCAAAGGTCGCGAATTTTCGCGAATATATCACTTCTTATGCGATGAATATCTCTTTTCCTTTTGATGGAATGAAAGAGATATATAACAAAGTTAGTGACACTAACATTTTCCACTGGTCCCCCCAAGGTTTTCATGAAATTATTAAGCATGTGGATTCTCTTGAGTATCACAAGAATAACTGATAATTTGTTTTTATATGTTTGTGTTGTGTAAAGCTAGAAATATATACCTATATTTTAATATAACAAAAAAAAAAGATGAACATATCGTAGTTTTGGCCCTACCTCGAAATATTTCACGATTTGGGGCCGCTGAAATGTTTTTTTTTTAAAACAGCAGTGTTATAGGTTGAGTATAAACAATGCATTGAATTGTCCGCTGTTGTAGTTCAATAAGGTGCGCGGTGGCGAGGCGTACCGCGGTGTCGTTGGCGCAGACGCCGCCGTTGAGGCAGGGCGTCACGTCGCAGAACGCGGCCTCGCAGTAGACGCCCTCGTACCCGCGCAGGCACTCGCAGCGGAACTTGTTGCCCGTGGGGGGCTCTGCGCACATGACACGCCAACTGATGACACTGTACGGCGCTGTGCTCGCTCGCACAGGACACATTTCATTCAAAAGCAAAATATTTTATTCCATTCAACCTTCACTTATATTCCGTGATGAATAAATGACGTGTAAACCTAATAACGGATAAACAAATACCGGTCTTTTTTTGTTTTTGGTAACCCAGACGAAGTCCTTCATGGATCGTCAGGGGCCAGTGAGGGCCGCCCCCTGGTTTGCTGGACTCCTTCCGACTAAAGCCCCCGGGGTGCTCCTTCAATCGCGTATGCACAGTTCCCCGGGTACACCGAGGACACCCATGGGACTGGTGAACACATACTTGTCGCGTCAATAATTATCTATACTAATATTATAAAGCTGAAGAGTTTGTTTGTTTGTTTGTTTGTTTGAACGCGCTAATCTCTGGAACTACTGGTTCGAATTGAAAAATTCTTTTTGTGTTGAATAGACTATTTATCGAGGAAGGCTTTAGGCTATATAACATCACGATGCAGCTATTAGGAGCGAAGAAATAATGGAAAATGTGAAAAAAACGGGGAAAATTATTCATCCTTGAGTGCTTCCATTGCGTGCGCTGCGAAAACGGTTCAAGATAGCAAAAATATATGTATGACAGAGTTATTCTTCTTAAAATGATCTAAAAAAATGTCCGGGACAGTATATGTCTATCTTTTAAGATTAACTCACTAGAACCGTTTTTATGGTAAAAAAATTAGGTCGAAATTAATGCATTATTTGTTAAGAGTTGTATCAACGTAATAATATTAATCTTTATCCAAACAAATGTGTTGTTGATTAAGAGTATTTAATTGTGAACAAAATTGTCACATCACTCACACAATGTCGTCACATTGTTGACATCACTTAATTTCAATGAACATCTTAGAAGATATTACAATAACTTATATAGCAAAACAACGTTTGCCGGATCAGCTAGTTCATAATAAATGAAATAACACATATTTATTATTCTAGCCTCATCCTGCCTGCCACCTTTCCCATCGCATACAGCCTTGCTTCCAGCACAACCATACTACTCACCAGTGGATGGGGTACGGAAAATGTCGTCTAATGATTAAATATTAAAAAAAATATTTCGTATCGTTAATACAGTCAATAATATAAGAGTTTCTACGTTTTCTGATATGGATCTCTTAAATAGAAAACGCGCATCAAACAATTTTTTTGATATGGTTACATTTGCCTCGGTTGACCTTACATATACAAGGTTATTGCTAACTAACGCATAACCCCTTAAAGGTGACTTCGGTACATCTACACTAACAACTTCTGTGCTATGACTTTTGCCAAAACATTATACATCCTACGAAATTCGTTTTTTTTAGTTTTAGTGGGGATTTCTATCAATCGCTAGCTCTATGTCTCGTAAATAACTATTTAAGCTTTCATTCATTTAATTGTGGTGTAGATGCGTGACAGTCATCCGAATGTTCGCCCGCGTCCACCTCATCACAACCCGCTAGATAGGGTCAACTGTGCATCGCACGTGCTGCCGCCGCGCCTTGACCGAAAACTTTATGTGGAGTTAAGAATATTAAAACTACAAATTTCACAATTTTTTTGGTATGGAAAAAGAAATCTTAAGTGGTTTATGCGTTAGTTACCAGAAACCCTGTATATATGATCTCAATAAAGACCAAAAAGTGTGTGATAGGGGTATCGGGTCACCTGGCGCCTCGTCCCTGCAGAGGGCGCGGCCCGCGGCGCAGGGCTCGTGCGCGCAGGTGCGCTCGTGCGGCTCGGCGCAGGTGGGCCCGCGCCACTCGGCCGGGCACGCGCACGTGAACGCGCCCGGCCCGTCCGCGCACGCGCCGCCGTGCTGGCACGGGCCCGACAGGCACTCGTCGATGTCGTGCTCGCAGCTGCGCACAGACATGCACCAACACTATACCAGGGGAAACATTCGAAGGGGCACGGCAAATTGGCCCGCAGGAACTTGAAGGCTTTCAATATTGATGATGATGACATCTTGGCCTTTCCAAATTCCATCAAGGAGGCGCGGGCTGCAAGCTCATTTGGCGAAGGCGAGCTCGCTGATGATATTTTCATCATTATTCGGAAGCAGTCAACTGCGCAGGATATATTTGGTGCGTGAATGCTAGCGCTTGCACAAACGCGACCCTCTCGTCGAAACCCCTCTCAATCTAATGGAACGAGGAATCGTCACACCTAGGGAGAAGCAGGATGCAGTGTCTGAGTACTGATAACTGATCCTGATCGGTGACCCAGGCCTTTCGCAACGCCTTGCGGCCTCGCCAGAATCGTCTGGCAGACTAGGCGGCCATTAGCATGACTTTCGCATTACGCGGGGAGTCACCGCATCAACTTGCGCGATAAAACAATCGTGTAAGCCCCCTTAATAATATATTTATTATTTGTTGTAACATATTTTTACTTAAAATTTGTCACAATTACAATACAAAGCCATGAAATTAAATCAATATTAATATAAAATAATAATTTGAAAATAGCAATTATGTTGTATAAACAACATTTTTATGTCCTTTGTTTACAAGAAGCATTGCTATTAATTAAAAAAAATTGTACGCCTGGTCAAAACCACAGATGGGCAAAATGTAATCAGATTAATGAAAATGATTAACGATTACATTTTACGTTTTTTACCATTAATGTGACTGTATTTTGCTCATTTATGTTTTAAACACTACAAAATCCAAGATTGTATACAGATTTATGATTTCTTAATGTTTCAAATGGATTTAATAATGATTACAGAGCAAGAAAATTAAAACTACGACTACATTTTGTAATCGTTCATCATTAATCAGATTACATTTTGCCCATCTCTGGTCGAAACTCTTATTTGTAAAATTTACTCTGCCTGTCGTAAGTCGGCGCTGCGTTCGCGTGATTAAATTCAATTAGCAATCGTTGAACTTGTCTCATCGGAACAATAGATGGCGTGAAAATGGAAAGTATTAGGATGATATTAATGTTTCCTATTTGTTTGTGTGTATCTTTTAATAATTTATCAAGAGTTATTTATCTCGCGGTGAGCATTGCTTTTGCGCGTATGAGATGAACCGGCACTCACAGCGGCCCGTCGAAGCCAGGCGGGCAGATGCAGGAGTACGCGGCGACCTCGTCCTTGCAGGTGGCCCCGTTCCTGCACGAGTGATTCGCGCACTCGTCCACGTCGATCTAATACATGTAACACACGTAAACTCTCTAATGAACATTCCCTTTCGCTTTCTTACTAAAACTCTTTTCAGTTATTTGAAGATTTGAAGATTTCCTACCGTCTGCATGACGGCGAGTATTCTCAAGAGTTATTGAACCTTGTCCCACCCTCTCCTTTCCATAAAAGAACCACACGCGTGAATTTGCGGATCCATGGCTGTACGGTGACTCACACCCCGGCGCGAGTGTTCCCACCATTCTATGACTTCGACTCCTTTAAGGGAAGCGTGAAGAGATGTTTGCGCAGGTCGATAGGTTATATTTACTGTCGATTGTCGTTGCTTTTGGACTGCACCAGGCATACCATCAGGCGTGTTGTGCTCACTATACACTAACGGGGCGTCATAAGTTTTACGCGTTTTACTGTGTATTTGTTTGTCTATAGCTTAGTAGCTCCTAAAGTGATGGACCGATTTTGATTAGGTTTACGAGCAGATGGCTGTGCTCAAGCGGTACGCCAGTATATGTGGCATTGCCTGTGCGACCCCGGCAAACATCGCTCCCGCCGTCGACGTGGGCTCGCTCTTTCTAGTTTCTTCTGCAGCAGTCCCTGGGCACGCAGGCGGTTGGAGACTATGCAGAGCGGGCTAGGCTGCTGGTGCAGGTGCCGAGGCTGTACGGGCTCACCTGGCAGTAGTCGCCGGCGTAGCCCTGCGGGCACGCGCACGCGAAGGAGGAGCGCACGTCGGCGCAGCGGCCGCCGTTGGCGCAGTCCGACTCCAGGCACAGCACGCAGCCCACGTCCTGCGCCCAGCCCCACGCGCGCCCGGCCCTACATCGACACCGGCGAAATCACGCATTACACATGCTTCATCTTACCTGGCTTCACCATTAACTCGTAATAATAGATCAGAGATATATTAATATCTGTATGTCGTACCTAAGATGGCCAGTAATGCAGTAATGCAGCTGATCGCCGTTCTCACAGCACTGTCCCGCTGGCATGCGCATTCCCTCACGATGTTTTCGTTCATAAGTGGTAGACGAGCAGTTAAGGCGGCGCGAACGTTCGTAGGTTCGCAACCCGGGAAAACGTCTGGGATTCTTTTTATTTTTTCAAAATAAGTCCGGCCTCAGGCATCACATGCTCATCGGTGAAGAAAAACATCGCGAGGAACCCTGCATGGCATCCGATAGAAATGCAATTATCCGGGAGAAAATCGGAAGCACTCGGAAGCAGCACCACCGCTATTTGAGCCAATGTGTTTACTGTTTTAGCGCAAAATGCTTTTTTTTTTGGTGAGATATTTTGTTAGTGACCGGTAAAGATCTCTACACCTTCACCGGGCTTGAGGGGGCGAACACTTAAGGAGGTCTACTGACGAGGTATGGCTTTGGCGGCGACGCGAGGACACTCATATGAGTAAGAACCTCGACTTGGGCAGCCGCGGGGACACGAACCTAACGGTGATCTATTAGCGTTTCAGAAGCGACCACCTTAAGAAGAAACGCTGAAACAAACTCAAGGCTGCATTAGATTGGTACCAAATGTTTGTATAGATTACAGTCTGGATGGGATTCAGTAAAAAGAAACATTAAAATAATAAAAACAGCCATTAACGAGCGGCGGTACATACACGAGCGCGTAGTGCGGCTGCGCGGCCAGCAGTGCCGCCGCGGAGCCCACGAACAGCTCCGCCTCGGTGAAGAACGGCAGCAGCAGCGAGCCCACGTGCACCGCGCCCACGCACCCCTGCACACGCACGCGCACACACACGCATATGTTACTAATGGTGCGTCGAAAGCAAATGTTTACTGTTTCGCAAAACATCTACGTGTCAGCAACCTCAAAGAGCACTCGGCTCAGCAAGTGCTGACCTGCTGGGTGAGGCTGCTACGCGCCACCCAGACCTGATCGTCGACCGGCGCTCAAGGGAGCTGATTGACATTTGTAATTATGTTTCTCTTTCTTATACACCACAGAGAAATGTTATGCTCGCGTGTGCACAATAAATGCGTGAAAATGAAAAGTAATAGTAAATACACGAACAAAATAAAAACAATCGGATGTTTTGCGGAATTCGAAACAATTGCTGCGGACGTAATACAACATTTTAATTTTGAAAAATCAGACCACTTTTTAATATCTTAAAAACAATAAAATATAATTACAATAATTGCCTTAAAATATATCTTAACATCTTTATTATTCAGTGGGTACGCCGGGTGTGCTCGCCTGCCGGCGTGGGCGCGGGCCCCGGCCGCCTTAGTTCCGAGCTTGTTAATGCGCAGGATGTATTTAACACAACGGGGGCAAAATGAACTTCTTAATGGCAACGCGTTTATTCTTTTAATTGTATCTTTAATCGTAACACTGCTATACAAGGTGTCCAGAAATTAAATGATAACCTTGAGATGACTTATAGTAAAACTCGGGGCCGTTCCGAAAAAAAAAAATACACAAAAAAACGAAATAAGTAGTAGCTAAGATATGTATTTAAAAAAATGTATTTTTTTATTTTCCTTTTTTATATACTACGACAAATGAAGGAATTATATAGTTTTTTTTTTTAATAATTATTATTATACACTAACAATGTTAATAGATACATAGTCAGTAGTATGACTAACTAGTGCACTTTATAAAAATATGCAAAGACATTTTTTTATATTAGAGGTATGTTTTTTGTAACAAAGTTTAATCCTCTTGGGTTTAAAACAAAGTATAAATACGTGAGTGACCAATATTTTTAGAATAATGTCGTTTTTGAGTACATTCTGTAATGTTACAACTCATAGTTGTATGATGTATCTATTGTAAAAAGCGAGCTTTTGCTATTGATATAAGAAAATTAATCATTGATTAATCACATGACACAACGCTCTCGCCTGGATATGTCCTCACATCCACTCCACGTAAATTGTTGATTTATGGACTGACCTTAAAATATTTCCCTTCCAAGTTATCTCCCGGCAACTCTTCGCCCTCGCCTTCGGTGTATTCCCAAACGCTGGGGTCTGTCGAAGTGTCCATCTGTCAAAGCATAACTGAGTTACTTTGCTTGTCCAAAAATCCTGTGTATAGGTATTCTAAGGAGTTCTGTTATCGGCAATACATTTCGAGGTATTTATAGAAACGCCAATCACATGCAATCAACAATTTTTTTTATCTATCGATAAAAGATGTTTAAAACTTAGTTTGAAGGAGCCAATATCATAGGAGGGTGGGAACACGCTCGCCGGACGGGCATTCCGCAGTACAAGAGACTTACGAGTGTAGTGGGCAGCGGTATGGCGCTGGTAGTGGAACTGTTGGCCGGTGACAGCGAGGGTCTGGGCGCTCCCCCCAGGTGTATGGTGCCGGTGGTGACGAGCCGCTGCCAGGCGCGCACGTCGATGTCCCCGCGCAGCCCGACCTCTTCGCGGCCCTCCGAGTCTATGAACGCTCCTGCGCACACGTCAACGTAAAGTCATTCTTAAAATCACACTTCTTATTCGATAATCGATAATTAGATGAGAAATGAGTGTAAGATTTTTAAAATGACTCCGAGAAAAAAAATATACACAAAACCCATGTCCGTAAACTAAAAATACTACAACTCTCGAGCTTTCAATATGGGCAAAATACCATCAGAAATAAGTACGAAGGATTTGGAAGGATTTTTTAGAAGTTACATTTCTGTGACGTCTGAAAATACATTTGCAACATTGTAATAATTATAGGATAGTGATCAGCGAGGAATGAAGTGGCCGCGAGCACCTGTGATCTGCTCCCGTCGGAAGGTGAACCGCACCGAGGTCCAGCGCAGGTGCGAGTGGTGCGCGCGCATGCGCAGCGCTTGCGGCAGCCGCGCCCCGAGCCGCCACTGCACCGACACCAGCTCCTTGAACACGCCCACGCTGAACCACTCCTCCTCCTCGCCGCCGCCGCCGCCACCCTCGCCCTCGCCCTCGCCATCCTGCGAGCCCTCCGCGCGGAACACGGTGCCGCCGGCTTTCGTCCTGGACGTTGAGAAATATATGGCGCGGTTAAATACCCGCACGAATACAACAACATATACACAGAATAATATGCTACATATAATAGAAGGCACCTGTAAGTGAGGGTCAGGGTCTCCGGCAGGTCGACGTGGGCGCCAGTGGCCAACCCGACGGCTGGCGGCACCCGCAGCACGTAGCTGAGCGTGGTGTTGACTCCGTCGAATGTCGCGTTGGAGACGCACTCGTACCTGGTGATGCGGACCGCGACGGTTAACGGCGGACGCGTCCACAGAGACGGCATTACACCCTCGGCGGGTTTTGGAGTGTGGGGTGCTTACCCCGCGTCAAGGTTCCTGCAGTGCGAGTTGAGAGGACAGCCCTGCAGCTGGCAGAACTCCACTTCGGAGCACTGCTTGCCTTTGTACCCTCGCGGACATTCGCATCTGTTAACAAAATAGCAGAACATAGTACTATAGAAAAACAGGAAGTAATGTTATTCTACTGTTAACTTGGATGGAGGTTTATGGTAAAAATATTAAGATGTTCTCCTTATCGCTGTCAGAGCAGCTTCAGCGCTCGCCCACTGAAGCGCGATGTAGTTGTAAAAGCCTTTCCCGGTCATCAACAATCGACACGGTTGAATATACAAACACAATTATTATTATTCGATTGTGGCCATGAGATCCTGGTACTAGGTAAGACTGGAACCACGTACTTTCTTGGTGATGAATGACGCGTCTGCGATGTCGTTGAAATTGAGAAAACGAACATACACAGTTTAGCGCTCGCGTTGATTGCACCGGTGTTGATTAGCTCTGGTATTCGCGCGCGGCGCCGTCTGTTTAGGCTTGTGGTGGGAGAGGAGTGGGGACCGACAGGTAAATAATTGGATTCTCATGGCAGTACCTAACAGACACTAAGAATATGAGAATAAGAAGAATATGATATATAAGAGTATGGCTCGGTTGTATGGAATCCTAATTACGAGGTCTACAATAAACGCTTGGAGAGTGTGCAACGACGTTTTGTGTACCATCTCTCCTACGGTGATAATGTGGCGCATAAAATCTTGAGCTATCATGATAGACTGGTTTTTTATAAAATGCAATCTTTAGCTAGTCGCAGGAAAATATCTGACCTAATATTTTTATTTAAAATATTCAATGGATATCTAGATTGTGCAGAACTTATCAACAATCTAAAAATTAATGCTCCATCTCGTTTGCCCCGCAAAACAGCTTTCCATTTTTTTTCTATACCCTTCTTTAAAACTAACCTTGGACAGTTTTCTACCATGCCAAGGATCTGCAGGCAGTACAACGCACTCTCGCGACTCGGTGACTTAGACCTGACTGTTTCTCTTTCAAAATTTAGAACAGCGTGTAGAAAGTGACTGTATTTTTTTTTTTTTTTGTGTTACTTTTGTGTTACTTGGAATCAGTCACAGTTTCGTTTTAAGTTGTTATTTATACATTCTACAATATTATCCTTTTGTGTTGTGTCTATGTATGTGTGTATATGTTTTTCTTTTTTTGGAATTTTTTTATTATTCCTTAATGTAAACTAGCTTTGTATATTAATCACTGTGCATGCTGTGGTGCCCTATAATTGTGGGGGCATTTATATGTTCTATTTAAGTACCATGATCCTTTTGTTTTCTTGTCTAATGTTACCCATGTTGGGCACCCTATTATGTAAAATAAATAATAAATAATAAAATAATAAGAAAAAAAAGGTGTTCTCCTGATTATTTGAAGGTTGAAGACCGGGCACAGTCGAGCAGTTGCGGGCACAAATAAGGACGTATAGGCAGGCACGGTGGGTGCAGTAGCAGTGTAAGCGCGGGTATACAGACGTGAAGTCGTTCCAGGTGTTGGTGCAAGTGGCGTTGTGCAGGCAGGGGCGCGAGGCGCAGGCGTCGTCGGAGACCACGCCGGACAGCACGGCCTGCGGGTCGAAGGACACCTCGCCGAAGGGAGGCGGCAGCTGCAGCCCCTCCGCCTCCAGCGGGAAGAACTGCACCACGCTCACGTTCACGCCGTTCGATATCTGCCGGAACAGTAACACCTACATCTTGTGCCTGATGTAGCCTGCTTCGGAAAAAGGTATGAAGGCAGGCGGCCGTGAATCGCACCGATCACGTTGTGGTCACCAATTGTGAAGGCAGACTTTTACCGCTTGTGGGAGGCGTATTGATTGAAAGGCAGTATTACCTTGAATCCTTTTTACTATTTATTCGGCGCGTGTGTTACGTAATTCGCGTGACCTAGATGTCGAGCATTTAAATTCAAATAACCTTACAGTGCACTGACTCCATATAACATCAATTAGCCTTACACAGCATTACCACCACAAAGGCATTATTTTATTCTCCCTATTCGCCTCACGGCATTCAAGATAGAGCCCGGTCCCCCCTGCCCCCACTATCAAGCTATGTCGTGTCGTAAACTGAGCGCCTAGGACTCATTCATGAACACCCGAGCTGACCTGGGTCCAGTGTTTATGTAAAAAAATATTATACCGTAAAAAAGGGATATACCTGAACATCCTGTATAACTCCTTTGAAGTAAGCCGAGTCGTCATAGTCCATCTGAGGCGTGGTGGGCGGCGGTAGCGTCGAGCTGGGCGGCGGCGGCGGCGGCGCCGGGGAGGACAACAGCGCGGGCAGCGGCGCGGGGAGCGGCACCGGGGCGGCGCCGGGGGCCGGCGGCGCGGGGACGGGGCCAGGGGCGGGGCCGGGACCCGTAGGAGCGCCCGCAGCGGGGAGGACGGAGGGGACAGGCATGGACGCGGGGGCGGAGGCCGGGGAGGGTGCGGACACCAGCGCAGCGGCTTCGGGCTCCTGAACTATGGGCGGTGGACCACCCAGGTACAATACCTGGGAAAATAAGACATTAGTATAAGCACTATACTATCTCGATAAAGTGACTAATAAATACTTTAACGGGTCCAATGTGCGAATTAAGTTATTACAATTGATTATGGCTCAACCTTTCGACCTTTTACAAAGCGGCATAAAACGAGAGTAAGTTTATTCGCGCATAAGACCCGTTGAAGTATTTATTATGAGTTCAAACGCAAAAATTCAATTTTTTTTATAAAAACGTTTGTCGGTACAAGCAAAACAGTACATTTGTTCTCCATCTCTCTCTGGCTTAAAACTATAAACATATGTGTTTGTCTCTTTTTTTTTCACATGTTATACAAAGTAGTTTTATTACTAAAATAATGAATGATAATGCAACAGACGATACATACCTGAGCATCGAGTTGTTTGGCTCCCGATATCGATTTTCGGAAGTACTCCGTGCCATTCAATTTCACTTGAACCAATGTAGAATTACGCACCACCTGTCAAGATTTATTTTTGTATTAAGAGGTACTTTATTGCGACTCGTACTCATTAAAGCATTTACAATCGATTGTAATTAAAATAATTTATTTGATCAGTTAAGAAATGTAATGAATTATAATTATTTTATGTTTTCTTTTTCAATATCACCCATGTTGAGAACCCATATTAAGCGCCGGATCTAGAAAGTTTTCGAAGCGGGGCAAAAAACTAATCCCTGCCAGCCCTCCCCCTCCGTCCGTCAATTTTGTACCTTTGCTCTCAATTCTATGGATTAATTTAATTAAAAGATGTTCACAACATAATTTTTAAAGATTTCGTGCTATAAAACTTAGTAAAAAAGTCAAAAATTTATCGTCTAAGAAGCTATATATTCACAATAAACGACCTTTGACATTACATAACTTAAAATGTAGTAACGTTATCTTATGAGACTCTGGAGTTCACTTTTAAAATGTCAAAGCAAAGGCTTGTACAAATTTCCAGCCTATATTCTGCATGGGAAAGTTGGCCAATTTATTTTAGATGTGTTATTTCGTGGGTACGCTGGGCGACGTGCTCGTCTGCCACCCTGCCTCCCCCCCCCCCCTAGATCCGGCCCTGTCCGTATTTGTATAACAAAGTAAACAATACGTATAGGTGTATAGGTGTAACCTCTATCAGATGCAGGTACCCGTTGTCGAGGCGCGTGCCGCCCACGGTGTAGTTCTCCGGCGTCTGGTTGAACCGCAAGTGGACCAGCAGCTCGCCCCCCGCCAGCGACGCGCCCACCTGCGTCTCCTCCGTCTGCCCGTACCTGCGACAATTCCGTTTTTCATTATTTAATTCTTCTGTCATATAGCGAAAAACTTATACCCTCCCTTGCGCTTATGAGAGTCACCAGCTCACTTCATTCAAAGTGCCCAAAACTTCCGAGAACATTTCGTAAATTCCCGGGAATATTCCCAATTTTTGGGCACTTTGGGAAAATTCTCGGGCATTTTAATCACTAGTGGCAACGCAAAGGCACACCTGTGGGTGCAAACCGCGACCAGGCCGGCCAGCCAGGGTAACAAAGTAATAGTGATCTACTAGCGTTTAGAAAGCGATTGCCTTGAGAAAATAAGTCAAGGCTACGTAGGATTAAGTATTTCCATTTCATTTAATTGCTATTTACACATAAATTCAAAGGACTGAAAATTAGCACTGATATAGTTTTGATACTTTTAATTATAGGGAGCACAATGCGGACAGCAACCCCCCCCCCCCCCCCCCCCCGCCGCACCATGCTGAGAGCGCGAGGGCGTCGGGGCGGCAGTACCGACCTGGGCCAGGAGCCGAGGTAGAAGATCTGGCCGGTGGGCTTGCGCGTGCGAATGAACATGGATATATCGAGCGCGGCCAGCACGGCGCGCCGCGCGCTGTCCGACACCTCCACGCGCACCAGCGAGCGCGCGCGCGCCGCCTCGTGCCCGAACGTCGCCGCCGTATAGTCTGCAACATTAACGCACTGCTCTACTCGCTGCATCCGGCTCGAAGGACCAAAATGCCGCTGTCTAATTAACTGTTACACCAGAAGCGATACCGCCACGAGACTGCCGTTCAAAAACATTTCTCTTTCTTGTTCTGGCGCGGTGCATGTGTAGATAAAAAAGGCACCTGTCCTTCCCATCCTACCTTTTTTTTTGGTGGCTCGAGGGAAAATCTTGCATAGAACCAGCAGGGCTGCTGTGAGGGCAGCAACCCTGATATGTCAGACCTGCTAACTAAAAACCCTTAGGATGTTCCTCTAATCATCCCATCTAGGCTTTGGAAACCAAATTCATCCGCTCGCCCGGAAAGCAATTAGACTTCTTCAGGCCTTCTCTCTGTGAGGTGTCCCAGAAAGGTCTTCACCATACCTATTTCACAGACGGTGCGTCGAATACTACGCGCCACCTCCCTCTCCTCCGGGTAGTAGACTCCCTCAAGTCAACTGCCCTTCCTTGCCAGCTTCCTCACCGCAACCCATTCCCAGTTCTTTGCAGCTCCGTCAAGTAATATAGATCGACGGAACGAGCAACACTAAACGGAATATTCGATATATTTTTTAAATTTTAAATTATGAGTTCCAATAGCTCTCTCTCAGCATCCAGTTTCCAGATGAATTCAGATGAATATCTATTTCAGTGTCTTTGTCCTTGAACAAACAGTTTGTACGCTAATTAATGACATGAGAACCTGCAGCTCCTCTGCGCTAACAAGTTATGAAGTCGATGCACTTGTAAGGTTATTTGGAGTTCGGTGCACTAATGAGTGCACAGCGATGTGTGTGTGTGCGTGCGTGTGTGTGTGTGTGTGCGTGCGTGTGTACTGACTGTACTGGCAGGTGTGGCCGAGGTGCGGGCGCGGACAGGTGCAGCGGAAAGTGGTCCAGGCGTCTTCGCAGGCGCCGCCGGAGTGGCAGGGGTTGGGCGAGCACTGCGGCGTGCGCGGACAGGACGCGAGCACGCCCTGCAGCTCGGTGCGCGCTCCGCCGCCGCTGCTCGCCGCTGCTGTCTCGCCGCTGTCGGCGCCGTCCTCCGGCAGTACCTGCAAATATATGTTTCCTTTTATTTAGTAAAACAAACTTAGTTCAGCAAAGTGGCTCTATATTGGCTTGGCAATGTGACTCTAAACTAGTTCGGTTAAGTGACTATCTATTGGTTCGGCAATGTAATCTTATATTGGTTTAACAGAGTGACTGTTTCGGCAAAGTTATTTTATACTCTACTAGCTTTCTCGGCAAACCTTGTTCTGCCCTATTTCTCTAAAACAAAGCCATATTGTTTTTTTTAATGTTAATAGCTTCCCCGTCAGATTTTTTTTTAAATTTGTTTGAAGGAATCTGGCCCTAATGCTATATGTACAAAAATTGACAAACATTGACATTAATATTTATACGTCACTCAATAATTGTTTTGCCTTCCCGGAACCCGTCCACTAACATTTAAACTTTATGGTATGCTGTTAAAGTTCAAATTGACTTATAACAAATCTTTTGTATGAGAATATAGAAAACTGGTGTTTTTAGTCACTTCCAGACAATTTTTTTTAATTTTTCTCTCCGTAATAACCATCCCCAGACTTCAACAAACACAACAAAAAAGAAATCAGCCAAATCGGTTCAGCCGTTCTCGAGTTTCGCGCTTATACACATTTAACGATTCATTTTTATATACTCTATAAAGAAATACATAGATATTTGTATGAACTTTTACCATCTGTGCTACGTTTATTAAGAGATTCGATTTCTTGTAAGCCTCGATGACAATCGGTAATGTGTTCGCTCGCGTCTCCGAAGCGGTATGAGCAAGAGAGCGTGTGAGTGAATGGGTGAGCGAGTGAGAGAGCGAGCTGTGACTGACCCGCTGCGAGTTGACGACGACGTCCTGGAAGCAGCCGACGAAGAAGTTGGGCCCGTGCGTGAGCGCCGCCAGCGAGGAGCCGGCCGTGCCCAGCCTCGTGGTCGGGAACGACGTCACCGACGAGTTGTACGTCTCGATCTGGCTGATCGGGTATATCGTCTGCTCCCCGTTCGCGGCCAGCACCAGGTGCGTAGAGTTGATCGTCACGAACACCTGGCCAGTTAAAGACATTCTCAACCGCTCTTATTGTATTATGGCTCATCCCAGCGACCATGCCACGCCTATCGATATTCGCAGGGTTCATGGTGGCTTCGTGCGCGATTTTGCGGAGTCACGGCTATACGGCGCCTCGCACCCCGGCTCGGACTGAGGAGTTCTCTAACACTGCAGCCGCGTTGTTGTGCTGTGAAATGCTCTAACGGCGGGCGTGTTCTCACTATTCTGATATAGGGGCCTTTAAACCAAGCGTAAAGAGGTATTTGTGCAAGCCGGCATGACCACTGATACTATCGATTATTTTTGTTTATTGTTGATAGTTGTAGCTGGACCGCACCATGATTAGCATCAGTCAGTGTTGTGGTTATTATGCAGAGTCAAGGTAAAAAAATTAATTGTTTACTGCGAAGCGACATTTGTACAGAGCGAGATATGTAAGAATAGTACTTTCTGCCAGTTGCTGTCGTTGAGGTTGGACCCGATGAAGACGCCCTCCCACTTGTTGAGCAGGCTGGAGTGCAGGTTGAGCCGCCCGTTGGACAGCTCCAGGAAGAAGTAGGTGAGGCCGCGGCCCATGGCCAGCAGGCCGTTGCCGAGCGTCGTCTTGAACTGGAATGAGATGTCGTACCCCTCCTCGCGAGACGTGTTCACCTCCAAATAGCTGCTCTTCTCCAGAGACATCGTCGTTATCTGTTTGTTACAATGAAACTAGGATTAAAATTAAACCCTAGCTTTCTAGGCTTCTAGGTATCACACGGCTATGATTTTAAAACGCACAAATTGTCTTGAAGTGCTCTTTCGAATGGACTAACTGTCAAACAAATCAATAGCGGTCAGTGAACATCAAAGATGCCGCCCTACTTACACCATTCGTTCTGAGAAACGAGACGTACGTGTTCTGAATATTAATTAGACAGTTGCTTATCTGTGAAATATTGGGCCACGAAAGATCGATAGGCGATTCTTGAATATCCGAGCAAACACATAAGGCACCTAAATCTCTCTAGATCGCACCGGTATAAATATCGGCTGGACTCAATCGCAAGACGGTTACTGTTTAGAAGCGATATCTCTAAATCGCCACGAATGTTTCCTCTTTTAATTAATTATATTTTTTTTTAATGAAGTATTTTTTTATTATCTAAATGGGATAACATAAATCAATCTTATATCGATCCAGTGGAACGCCTTCGCGGAGTAGATAAGGTTTTCAATACATACTGTACATAATTGGGTTGCAGGATGTTTTAATTTTTTAATATAATGTTTGTTCTATGGATTTGTATCAAAGGGTGATGTTGTGGTGGTACCTTCTCGCAGGTGGTGCCATAGTACCCTGGCGCACAGGAGCAGTTGAACCGGTGCTCGGTCTCGTGCCGGAGCCAGGCCTGGCAGGTGCCGTTGTTGCGGCACGGCTCGCCGCGGCACCCCTCCAGCACCACGGAGCAGTTGCGGCCGCCCCACCCGGCGCTGCACGCGCAGTGGTATGTCGCGCGACCGTCGAAGCACTGCCCGTTCTGGCACGGCTGGTACCTGCGGAGAGGTTGTCTCATTTGTTGCTCATACTAATCTTCTGACTTCTTATGGTTTCAAGGACATTGTGATTCGTGTTCGGACTTGTTCGTTTTTTTCTCCCTTAAACACCCTCGCTCTCCATGAAATAGTTCGCAAGATATTGAAGGTGTTTCAACTGCACCCAGACTACCCAAAAAATGCCCATTCACTCTTCTCTTAAAGACTAAAATCATAAGATCGTAAAAAGTATGTTCGCTGGAAGCCTATCCCACTCCTTAGCTGTTCGCATCACGAGTGTAGAAGCAAATGTTTTCGTGCGGATGTAAGAAACATTCACCGCACACGGATGGTATCCGACAAGGTGTCTAGATGTTTGGATAAGGCACTGAAAACGCTCATTTTTGCTGACTTGTCGGTGTCGTCCGATTTCAATTTATATATATGTTTCGCAATTTGTTTATATTTAATTACTATATTTCTTACTCATAATATTAAGTTGGACCTAGATATCAATACATCAATAAAATATATATTTATAAGGTCTTTTTTTATCCTGACACGGCACACTGACACGGCACACCATACCTGATGGTAAGCACGGTGCAGTCCAAAAACGACAACAACTACCAATAGCTATGTTTGAAGTTTAATGCACGATATCGCACAAGGTCACGCGAACTACATAAAACGAGCGCCAAATAAATAATAAAGAAAATTCAAGCTAAGACTGCCTTTGATAAACAAGTCTCCCACAAGCGGTAGAGGCTTTGCTACAACACAACTAGCGGCTTATTTTCCATAAACCGCAATATTGTGCCAACGCAGTGGCCGATGCATGAGTGAGTGAGTATTGTGCAGCGCCAGGAAGTTGAGTTTCAGAAAATACGTAGACCTGGCTGGATGAGAAGCGAGATATCCTGACTTGTCTATCATGTCACAGGACATTCCGCGCTAAGGTGGGTTACGCAAGTCATCGGCTGCAGCCTAGGGCTGCTCGATATGATTTGGTAACGTCGTCATCATCAACATACGGTTAGGTTAGCATACGGGGGTAGCGAGGAGGGAGGCGGGCACTGACCGCTGGCACTCGTCGATCTCGATGTCACAGCGGTCGCCCTCGAAGCCGGGCAGGCAGTCGCAGGAGAAGCCGCCGATGCCGTCGATGCACTTGCCGTGGCCGCACGGCGACGACGCGCACTCGTCCACGTTCACCTCGCAGCGCGGGCCCTGCGTGCCGGCGACGCACACGCACTCGAATCTAGAACACGCACACACACGCATTCATACACACGAGTGTACACGAGTATATAATACTGCAAAGACGAAAATACGACTAAGATAACAATAAAAATTATTTGAGGAAACTTGATTGAACGTGCAATGGTATTTAAATACTTTTAAAGTGTACATTTATGTATTTTATTATAATTTATAAATTTGTCTCTTATATAAAATTAACGAAAATATTAAAATAATTCAAAATCCCGACTTTACTTTATTTTTATAATTGCTGGCAAAATAAAAATCAAATTAGTGTTGTAAGCACAAAAGAAAAACCGGTAATATTCCCGTTTTAAAAATAATATTATTTAGGTTTAAGCATTGGTATTAGAAAATATATACTTGTATTTAAAAAAAAATACAAATCAAGGACTCAGTTTATTATTAAATCGAAATGTTATTTAAGCTAAATGCAATTATATTTTATTTGCCCAATCATAAAATATTTTCTCTATTTGCTACAAATGGCTAGTTTTATGTTTTTCAATTCTATTACTCACCCACTGGCATTCTCCAAGGAGAAGGGTTGGTAGAAGACAGCCGGCAGCAGCATCTGGTCCTGCGGGCCGACGAGCACGGGCGGCGCCTCCGCCGGCAGGTACAGGCTCATGTTGCTGCGTTCGAGACACACACCGTCATGCTTACACGGCTCACCCTCGCACTCGTTTATGTCGATCTCACAGTTCTTACCTGAATTGCAATTCTCGTGCCATTATAAACTGTCCTAACAGTCACAAATAGCATTATTTATATGGAAAAAAACGTCAAAAGGGACATAGGATTTGAATGAAAGTCGAGTAAATGTAAAATATGATAATTCCTGCTAACATATCACGTCAATAAAGAGTATTTTCAGACAATAGAATTACCTCTGTATATATTATACTAATACCTGTAGAATTCTGAACTCATTATTAGGGATTTAAAAAACACCAGTGTAAAGAATATCTATTCGTAATAGTTACGTTGGCCATAATAGAAAGAGAAAAAAACCGGTACGATTAGGATACAGTTCTTGAATGAGACCCAGCTTATTCTGAACGATGTCGTTGACGATTACGTTCATAAACATAGAAAAAGTTATAAGGTTAAGATTCACAAATAAAGGAATATACGAGTTTGGGGGTGACATAAATTGGGCATTCTCTTTCATTAGACACTATTTATGAAAGTAGATATATATATTATGTATCAATGTATTATGTTTTTTTAATGAATGTTTACGTTTTTTTTTCTGGTCCATATCTTCTATCTATAATATAAAAATGAATCGCAAAATGTCTTGATAAGCGCGAAACTCGAGAACGGCTGAACCGATTTGGCTGATTTTTTTTTTTGTTGTGTTTGATGAAGTCTGAGGAAGGTTATTACGGAGAGAAAAAATTTAAAAATTCCGTGCAACTGTCTAAAAATAACACTTTTCTGTATTCTCATACAAAAAATTCGTTATAAGTCATTTTGAACTTTAATACCACACCATAAAGTTCAAGTGTTAGTGGACAGGTTCCGGGAAGGCAAACCAATTGAGTGACGTATAAATATTAATGTCAATATTTGTCAATTTTTATACATATAGCATTAAGGCCAGGCTCCTTCAAACAATTTTCAAAAAACATGCGACGGGGTAGCTATTAACATTAAAAAAAACAATGTGACTTTGTTTTAGAGAAATAGGCAGAACAAGGTCTGCCGGGACAGCTAGTATATAATAATTAAAAATTAAAATAGGAGCTGCGCAGCTAATATTAACTGCACGTAACATATATGAATGGATAACTTTGACACTCAATATACAAGTAGTCCTAGTTTGGGTATTAACTAAGGGAATGCACAACTTTCAAACATTTTTTTGAATAAATTATTTATTAGATTTATAGTGTGGTGGTATTTTTTATTAATCACCATACTCTATTTTCATTACCTTCGCAGTTTTAATTGCTTTTAGCGCTTCAAGTTACATATGGCAATAATAGCGTCCACGTTTGCGGCTATAAATCATGTCAAGTGTATATATTACAAAAAAAGGCCTCAGTAATTAAGCCTTGCCTGCATACAATCCAATATAATACCGATAAGTAACTTATGAAATTATAAGAGCTGTAGTTTCTTAACAAGAAATGAAATTGTGTCAGCTAATCCGTGACACGGTCGCGTCTATAAAACAATGGAATATCATTACATGGATATATTTTATGTAAATGTCTTAACTTTCAATATTTACGTCGCGTCATTCCAGTAGTTGTTAAAACAAAATGCAGTAATACAACAGTTCTATGACATCTTAATCATCTCCGGGCAATAGACTTGACTCACTGTCTACTGTCCAGATAAAAGTGGCTGGCGCGCCTCGCGTGAGAAAGGTTTAGATGGGTAGACCCTCTACACCCACCCTTCCCAGAGGTGCAGCCTACACCGGCTATTCGCTTCCAGGGCGGCTGGAAGAATCTTAATTCCCAGGCCCGGGTGGAGTGATTGGAAGGGAACCGCGGGAGTTTTTAGTTAGTAGGAGTCTGACATACCGGGGTTGCTGCCCTCACAACAGCAATGATAATCCTATGCAGGTTTTTCCCCAGGTTAATAAAAAAAGGGCTAAATCATCTCATAATGGAGTTACGATACTTGAAAACTACTTTCAATGCTTAGCATTAAAATTGTTAAGCATTGAACCATAATGTTATTTCATTCAGTTTTGATATTTAAATTGTAATTTTAATTCTATAAACAATATGATTAAATGGTATCTGATGCTAAAGGTAGCATCAGCAGTCCAAAAATGTATAGACAACTGTATACAATTATTAATTCGCCTACAGTCGAATAGCATAGTATATTCTCATATCTCTTACAGCTTCTCTTAAAAGAACCAATAAAAGGGGAAGAGCATGCTACGATATAGGTGATTTAATAACCTCATGATATGGCACAAGTGAGATTTGGGAATCCAATTACACTCTCATCACAACTTATTAAGTACTAAAGTTATTTTTAATGAAAATGATAGATACACCAGAATTTTGCACGAAAAAATTAGCTCGTACGCTCATCATGCTTACAGCTAAAGAGTGGAATATGCTTCCAGCGAGCATACTTCCACGACCTTGTGACTTGGGAGTCTTTAAGATGAAGGTGAATAGGCATTTGTTGGACGAACGCGGTCCATCAGCGGACTCATCTTCACCTTCCACTAGGTGTGATTGAAGTCAAGCGTCCGCCAATAAATCATAAAAAAAAAATTACTCACATGTCATGAATGTGTTAACAATAATTAATTACAAGCACACAAGAATCGACACCAAGAACAACTAACTTGACAAAAACATTTGTCGCAAGCAAGAATCTATCATTCGGACACCGGATTTTTTTTTTAAATTTATTTTACATACCAGACATCAAACAACTACATACAAAACATAAACTAATCTTACGAAAATAATACAAAAGGTGTGTCCTTAACAAGTGAACACAACAAATTAATTAAATAATGCTATGATAAATAATAAATTAGACACATAGAATCATCAGAAAACGAAAAAAACGCGTTACACCTGCACGCACTGCAAAATCTTACGTTTGGCTGCTGGGAAGGAAGAATTAAAAATATCGAAAAATATACAGATGATTATGGGTTGATGGAATCGTCAATATATAACAGTGTGTGCGTGCGTCTATATGACTGACCGGTGTAAGCCGGGTAGCAGTTGCAGCGATAGTCGTTGATGTCGTCGACGCAGGTGCCACCGTGCCGGCAAGGCAGCGGCGCGCACTCGTCGATGTTCACGGAGCAGTCGTCGCCGGTGAACCCGGTGCCGGCGCACTCGCACGTGAAGCCGTTCAGCCCGTCTATGCAGCGGCCGCCGTGCAGGCATGGCTGCGACTGCGCGACCACATACAATCATTAGTACTGTGCTGATTAAACGCCAGATCGCTCACTATGGCAATAGAACTGCACTACGTAACACTCCACAATACTCAGTATTATTTAAATGAAATCGGACCTGTCGTATTTGGGACCGACTTGTGTGCATCCAGTTATACATGTATCTAGATACCTATTGTCGATGTGTATATCAGCTAGCTTTACAAAAGCGACTATCAATAAATTCCCTGTCAATGGATCGAAGCTGGCAGCCCCCCTGATTGGAGATTAGGTACTGTTGTCTAAAACAAATACGACATCAAAAGTGTCACCATATGTTGCTAATCTTGAAAAGCTGCTTGATACGTAACACGGACGATTACATTGGAGAATATTATCAAAACTAACAGCGCAACGAAAAAATTCACGCCTGTTGTGCTCAACGATGACCACTTACCATCATGCGAGTCATTAGCCAAAACCGTTAAAAATCCACATGTAATTAATTAGTCAAGTACGTTTAATGAGATTAAGAAAAATAATACAAACAGATGAAATGTAAGTCAGAATAAGATCTTACTTCACAATCGTTAATGTCGATTTCACAATTGGTACCGGTGAGACCTTCTTGACAAACACAGGAGTACGAAGCGATGCGATCCACGCACGTGGACCCAGCTGCGCACGGATTCGATTCGCACTCGTTTATGTTTATTGAACAATCCTTTCCTGCAACCGACACATCGCGCAAGTTAAATTTGCGTAAACTGAAAAAGAAATTAAAATGAAAATGAAACTTACCTTCGAAACCTTTCTTGCAAGTGCATTCGTAGTTATTCTCCAAATTCTGACAAGTGCCACCGTTTTTACAAGGTGATGAGAGGCATTCATCGATATCTTGTTCGCAGCTATCGCCCGTATAGCCTGGTTAATACAAAAACGTCAAAAATCTTATATTTCTAAAAATAATGAGGTAGATAAAAGTTTTGAAACCACATACCTGGCCTACAATAGCACTGATAAGAACCTGGCACGTTAACGCACACACCGTGGTTGCATATTTTAGAATTCAAGGCGCATTCGTCTATGTCCGCCTCACAAAAACTTCCTGGAATTAAAACAAATAACAATTAGACACATTGAGTTGATTTTAAATAATAAATAATGAAGACTCCGAAATTACCTTTAATTAATATCAGCGCTAATATTCTATACGTCATATTAAGCATACTTTATTTATATACTAATCACTTAATAAAAATATTAACTTAAAAAATTCTTAGCGATACATATTTCACAATAAGTTTACTCAACTGTGTCGTCCGAATGAATGAACTCAACAAATTTAATACTTTATTGTTCGTAATGGAGTTTAATTGCAAAGCACTGTATAAATATTAATGTAAAAAAATAGCATTGAGCTACTTGCTTGAATAATGTTAAGTTTTTCCCACAACACAGAGACATTGAATGCGTTGGCTATAACGCTACAAGTAGCGTTATGTGTGACTAATATATACTACTGTGTTTAACTTAGTTATTTGTAAGTCATATGTAATATGTTAATTTTGAAATATTGCATGGTTTATAAATAATATACAAATGATACGATTTAACGATGACCTTTGTCATTTCAATTGTAACTGAACAATAACCAGTGAAGAATTCATATATATACTAATTCTAAATTAATATTTATAAATATGATAATAAACGAATAATAATTTATAATTAATCAATTTTAGAAAACCGGAATACATCAATTGAATCGAAATATTTTGCTGCATCACTAGTCTTTAGTGTCAAGTGAAAATGTCACTCAACTGTCAGCTGTCAAACAATCGATGTTGCTTGTAGTTGGTGTCGCAGTCTTCGTATATTGTTATGATTATTGATTTAATTAAAGTAAAATGTTATATTGCAATTTATGATAAACAAATCATTAAATATTAGTGTACAGTGCATACGTTTTAAGACATGCTTTATTCAGTACAAAAAATTTTGAGGTTATGCCGGAGATGTACTCATACACAAATTAATAATTTTAATCAGATTCAAGCGTCTAACGGGGCCAACGGCGATAAAAAACACTATAAAAACAGAGATTTCAAGGCTTTATTAAAAGATTATAATAAAAAAATCATATTTAATTCATATTTAGAGCACGAGAAACTTGAATTAGGGCACTTTAAATATTATCTTAAAACGATCAAGAGAGCCAAAAGAGAAAACGTAAAGGAGTTCAAACAACGTTCGTTGCCGCCTCTGCCTTTGTCGCTGCAATATTACGTCGATAAAGAACGATTACTGACAGAGAATCAGGAACAAAATGACCAAACAGAAGAAAAAGTTTTTCATTTGCCCTTTAAATCAACCGAGGTCAACTACGCCAATCCTAATGATGACACTGAACCTGAAAAATGCGAATTCGACAGATCGAATATCGATGAATGGATGACTAATTATGAACATTTTAATGACAACATTATTACTGATATGCAAGCCTCTGACATTGATGTAATTGATGATAAGAAATGGCACAAGTACTATGGAACTCCAGACTTTAGTGCGTCAGTGAGCCAAGTCCCCTGTGGGGGCTGTGGAGCCTTACTTCACTGCAGTGATCCAGCGATACCAGGATACTTGCCAAGTGAGATATTAAAAAACAGGACAACTGTTGAACTGAAAACAATGGAATGCCAGCGATGTCACTTCCTTAAGGAATATAATGTTGCACTGGATGTCAGTGTACAGCCAGAGGAATATGAAAAATTATTGCAATCTATCAGGTAGCCTGCTAGATTAATATAAAATATTATTTTCTTAACAGCAATATAAAACAGTATACTACTGGTGAAATTAATATTTGAGCAAACTTCTTATTTATAATAACTACTACTTCTACTGTAACCACTGAAGCTGAAATATTAAGAAGACCAGCCAAAAATTAATTTAGTTACTTATAAATTAGTTTATTTTACTTTTTTGTTTATCTTTCCTACTATTAGTTCTTATTAAGTAAATATATTTTTCTTTCACATGCCGCAACAGTGTTATGAATCCTCATTTAATATTTGATTTCTTTTTTACTCAATATTGTATTTGATTTTGGCAGATGTTGTGACTCAAAAATTTATTAGAAATATACTATTGTTAAACAAATATATTTTATTATTAAATTTCAATAACTATTATTAATATTTTCTCAATCACAAAATAAAATAATTTAAATAAAATGTGTAATAGGATACAGGCACTTTATTAATAGTTTTAACTGCCTGATCAATAATAAATAAAGAGTTCCCTTCACACATTATTGTCATTGAAAAATCTGCAAGTACAATATTTTCCAAGAGAGGAGAATAGTCCAGTAATAGCTGAAAGTGTGAGTGGGTAATAAATATTGAAAATACAAAATTTTTCAGAAATATAAAATCATTGGTATTACTGATGGTGGATCTCCTGGACTTCCCGTGCTCCATATGGCCTGGTATTGTGGATATCATTGGCCCAAAGAGGCCCATTATCATTGTAGGAAACAAGGTGTGCATTTCATGACTTCTGGTGATTTTTATATGATACTTTTTCATTTTTACTGACACTCTGCATAGTGTGGTGAGCACACCTGATGGTGCAGTCCATAACATACAACTATGACTATCTACAGTAAAGAAACATCTACTGTTAGATGCAGTGATCCTGTTGACCTCCACAAATATATTTTCACATTTCAATTAAAAGACTCAATATCATAGGACAGTGGAATCACTCTCACCGGAAGAGTGTTCCAGTGACCTAGCTGAGATGTGAATTACTGTATTGCTGTTACTCCTTGAACTTGCACACAGTGGTTCTGCATGGAAAGGAGGGGTGGAAAAGGTTAAATAATTCTGCAATCCTTAAAAATCCATTGACTTGTATACAGTGTACTACTTTTTAAATGCTATAGCTGTTTCAAATAATATGAAAAATATATTTATTTTGTAAGTGGCTAATACCACATTTAAAACAAGTCAATATTACATTTCAAGGAATAAAAAGAGCATTCTATCAACATGTTTCTTATTAAGTAATCCTTGTTCTTATTGATAATATGGGTTTTTTTAATTCCCAGGTTGATTTAATACCCAGTGACAGCATAGGCTATTTAAAGCGTATTAAAGAATCTCTCATGACAGAAATCAACAAAACCAAACTGAAGGAAGCTAATATAAAACATGTCGCGATAATTTCTGCCAAGACTGGTTATGGAGTAGAAGATTTAATTTCTGCTATGTTTAAACTGTGGCTGTACAAGGGAGATGTGTTTTTAGTTGGCACCACGAATGTGGGCAAAAGCTCATTGTTTAATGCTTTGCTGCAATCAGATTACTGCAAAGTTCATGCAGTTGATATCATCCAAAGAGCAACTGTCAGCAGATGGCCAGGCACCACTTTAAACTTACTAAAATTCCCCATAAACAGACCTTCAGGATGGAAGATATATCAGAGAACAAAAAGACTGAAATCTGAAGCGAGGCTAATGAAGATAGAAGCAGATATACGTAATGCCCAGAGAAATGGCAAACCAGTGGCTGAAAGTCCTGCATTAATCGGACATATCGGACGTTCCTTCTCAATGTTTAGTACCGATATACTGGAAGACCATTTGTTGGAGAAACAGAAGATGCTGGACTTGGGTGAGAAGCACAAAACTTTCGCCCAGAGCAAGTGGTTTTATGACACACCTGGAGTCATACATCCTGATCAGGTCCTGTCACTTCTAAGCACAGAGGAACTGCTTTTGACTATTCCCAGGAAAGTTATTCGGCCGCAGACATACTATTTAGAGAAAGGGATGACGATTTTCATTGCTGGTATTGCTCGCGTTGATCTCGTAGCGAACCAGGAACCTTGTCGATTCACCATTTTCTGCTCTGAAACCTTGCCGATTACCGTAACGAAGACTGAAGACGCCAGTGAGGTTTATGAGAAGTTTTTAGGGACTGAGCTGTTTGCGGTGCCTAGTGGAGGAGATGAGAGGTTGAGTAACTGGCCAGGTCTGAAAGGTAGTGACTTGCTTGAGTTTCTTGGTGAAGGGCCCAAGGTTTGCTGCGGTGACGTAGTGCTGTCTTCAGTGGCCTGGATGTCAGTGACGGCTAAAGGGGGTACCCTGTGCACAGTGCAAGCCTGGACTCCAGATGGTAGGGGCGTACACAGACGGTATCCGTCACTATTGCCGTACTCAGTAAACTTAAAAGGTAAGAGGTTGCGCGACACTCCTGCTTATATGGTTGGAAACGCGATCACTAATTAGAAATGTCACTCTTCAAATGAATTATGTACAAAGTCGCTTAAATATATGTAAAATAAAGAGTTGATCTAAGTGAATACTAATGTATTATTTAAAAATATAATCACGCTATATTCCACCTCGGGGTGAGCTGACATACATTAGGGGCTTTATCCACTTGGCGTTTATTTGTCGTATCCAACGTGACACAGCTTGCTCATTTTATGAAGTCCCCCATGACAGACAAAAAATAGGTTGGTTTTGTTTTTGAAACAATTATTTTATATCTTTCTTTATTCTAGTGTGTTTTAGTACCTTAATCGATATAATTTATAATATTTATTGTCACTATTTATACTAAATATGGATATAATTTATAGAATTTTTATAAGAAACTTCGTAAAATGAACAAGGCATATACTGCATAATACTAGATGACATCATGCAAAACTAATGCACTTTTGAGTAGTTAGTTACTGCAATTTTTGAGAGTTTCATGATAATGTAGACTTCTTTTAAATATAATAAACAAGGTGAGCATAAAAATACTTTAAATAGAATATATTTTGTGACTTAAAACCAGCGAATTAAAAAAATATGCAGGAGTGTTACACCTGCTATATGCAAGGGCAAGCGTGGGTCTTGTGCCTGCACAAGTTTTACCCAAATTATATATCAGAGTATCACAGACTTGCGTATATGATCAGCGAAACAACCATAAAAAAACATGTTTTAAATGTAATTAATACAGAATAAATATTATATGAAAACTCTCCTATCTATGTATTTATGTTAAGCCTGTCTCTTAAAATTTTTCAAGACAGGGCAAATATTAGTCCGCCGAGCAGCCCTTCCTCATTCCAGTCTTTTAACCTTTGTTTCTAAATTATATAGCTTGAATTGTGTACTACACAATTATTAGAGATTTTGTGTTCAACAACTTTATTAAAATGTAATATTGTTATGCGAATAAGAAAAAGATGTGGTAATGATAACTTATGAAACTTTGAGTTAACTTTTAAAACGTCAAAACCAAAGACACTTTAGCCAATTTTTTATGGAGAGGTTGAGCCACTTTTTAAAATATATTATTCAGTGAGTACGCGAGGTGATGAGCTCGTCTGCCACCCCTGGACCTTGGCGCCCTGGGCGTGAGTCCTGACTTGCCCCCTTCTTTCTTTTAACCCGGTGGAAATCTTCATGGACCTTAAGGGCAGCAGTCAGCACCGCTGCCCTGGTGTGTCAGACTTTCACCGACTCAAACCACCGAGTTGTTTCTCCTGCCGTCTGCCGAATGCTTGGGATGAAGCAGGGCCAGCTTCCTTACGCAATACGGAAGCCCCCCTACCCCTCTAGATCCTGGCCTGGTCTATGACACACTTACCTTGGTTAACTCTACAGACATTATTATAACGTGCTATTAAGGGTTCTGTTTGAAGTGCGGAGCCCTAAAATAACTGACCTGTGTTCCCCGGCGGGCACTGGCATTTGATGTTACCGCCGTCGAGGGGCAGGCAGGTGCCGTTGTGGCAAGGCATAGACGCGCACGGGGAGTCCCCCGGCGCAGGGGCGCAGCGCCACGCTCCGCCCGGACCGGTCTCCATGCACTCCTGTATACCACATGTCACACGCTACACCTCATGTTCACACTCAAAATGACATTATTTTGGAGGGAATTGGCCAAATTGGCCGCTGACCCTGTGGTCACAAGTGCAAATATGTGATAACGTTGAAACCACAGGATAGTCGATCAGTCCAGGACATATCTCTTACTTTCCTTCAACTATTAGAAAAATGCTGAGTATCTTCTAACAGCTGATTATATTTTCTTTAACTTAAGAACACTCTAGGTAAAGTCACCTTTGAAACAAACAAAAATCAAAATCGGGCCATTTCTAGTAGAGGGAAGTGTGTGTACCTGATGCTGCGGGCAGGAGCCGGCGCGGCAGTCCAGCGAGAGCTCGCAAGCGAAGCCGCCGAAGCCCGGGCGGCAGTCGCAGGCGGGCCCGGCGTCCGCGTCGCGACACGTGCCGCCGTTGAGGCACACGCACGGCTCGGGCGCCGCGGGGGCGGAGCCCGGCACGTCACAGCGCGCGCCCGCCCATCCGCTCTCGCACTCGCAACGGAACCCGCCCAACTGCGCAACAATTACTTCTTATCATTGGCACTTTACAAATTACATGACTGTTTTCGAGAAATCTCCAATTATTTATTATTTTTTACGTATAGTATGTATATATAAGTTTACACAGATTTTCTGTAAATTATGATTATGGTGGTGTAAGCACAGATTATCTCTAGAGCTACAACAAACATAAACAAAGTGAAAGGTATGAAATTCCCTGGTTTCGGCATCATATTCTGTTCAACTCGGTCAGTTTTTAATGGAAGGCGTCTCTGAATACGAACGTCTTGGTGAATTTTATCATGCAATGGAAGGAACTAAAAATAAACTTTACTGCAGTAGAAATTGTCACCGATAAGTATGCATTGTGCGCAGATTATATATGGAATCAAATTTATTTATTTATTTATATTATAAACAAAGATTGAATGGTCCATTTAAGAAATTACTTTATAATTTAGTAAGTTGTCTGAGCTGTTAATAATAAACATTTCAATTTAAAAGCCCGTCCACTTTGTATAAATGATTTAATAGAAAATAAACATAAGTAGTACTTTTTTTTTTTCCAATTACGTACAAATTTTTTTTTCGTCCATTGAAATGTTTGTTTTATTTATTTTTAACATGTATCTCAATTTTTTTACTTGCTTTCGTGATTTTGTAAAGAAAAATCGGAAAAGTGTGAGTGATTTCTTAAACTGCACTTACAATTTTTGTTGTCACAATTTTATTTTTTGTTTAGTAATGTTCAAGTATGAGGGGAGCGGCGCCAGTGGACGCGGTACTCACGGGCAAGTCGAGACACGCGGTCGCGTGCAGGCAGGGCGCCGCCGCGCACCGCTCCGGCTTCACCGGCGCCGGCGGCTCCGACAGCGCCTTGCCGGCGGCGGGCAGCTCGCAGTACGCGCCTGCACGCGCACGCGACGACACACACACAACACATTAACACAAAGGCGCATGCACAGCCAGACGGACGGACGGACGACCACCGCACGAATATATATATATAGGGCGTTACATAACAAAACAAGAATAGATGCATTGTAGCAGGGAGGGGGGGGGGGGAGGAAGATATTCATTATAGTACGTGAATTCAAATCGTACTAGTACTAGGCAGGTCTTTTTTTATTCGTTCTTTTGTAAAATTTTAAAAAGTGATCCCAAGGGACAAGGTTCCTAAAAATCGTTTTTCCGTGTCATTACTGTTTAATAATACCGCGAGGTCTCCGTTTACAACAAACGACTAATTATTGTCATGTAGTTGTATATTAGAAGAAGCGCTGGTGACCTGTGACTCAGGTAATCCCTATTGTTTGTTATTTGTTATCTATATCATATTGTGAGCAAATAAATAACATTATATATCATTAAATTATTAGTGTAAGAATAAATTAAATATTTTTTTATAATTTTTCCACATATAGCTTTAATTATTTTTATTCAATTATTTATTTATTAGTGTGCAATTTAAAGGAAGTTCGAATCGCAGTCGCCCCGGCCGGCATGAGAGCAGCGATCACATTAAGAGTGGCGGGCTCGAGCGAGCGCCGTGCCGCTGCAGTTGCCGCTGCCGCCCGCGCGCATTACGTAACTCATTTTTGTTATCTGCGCGCGCCACATTACTAAATTATTATTTATTTCGCTCTGTATAAAATAACTAGCTGATCCGGCAAACGTTGTTTTGCTATATAAGTTATTGTAATATCTTCTAAGACGTTCATTGAAATTAAGTGATGTCAAAGACAATTTTGTTCACAATTAAATATTCTTAATCAACAACACATTTATTTGGATATAGATTAATATTATTACGTTGATACAACTCTTAACAAATAATGCATCAATTTCGACCAAATTTGATTACCATAAAAACGGTTCTTGTGAGTTAATCTTAAAAGATAGACATATACTGTCGCGGACATTTTTTTAGATCATTTCAAGAGGAATAACTCTGTCATACATATATTTTTGGTATCTTGAACCGTTTTCGCAGCGCACGCAATGGAAGCACTCAAGGATGAATAATTTTCCCCGTTTTTTCACATTTTTCATTATTTCTTCGCTCCTAATAGTTGCATCGTGATGTTATATAGCCTAAAGCCTTCCTCGATAAATAGTCTATTCAACACAAAAAGAATTTTTCAATTCGAACCAGTAGTTCCTGAGATTAGCGCGTTCAAACAAACAAACTCTTCAGATTTATAGCATATTAGTATAGATAATTATTAAAAAAACTTGTAATATCAAAAGAAATTCTAATTATAATCTATATATTTTAATCTAAATACAGATAAACCTATTTCAAAAGGTGGATTCGTTATATAAATATACGTATAGTAAAAGAAATTTGTGTATTCGAAGTCGTCCCGCTCGCCTTTCTAAGGTACAACTTTCAAAAAGGTATAACTAGACAGCATACATCTCATTTTATACATTCATACAAGTATTTAATTGCGGTTGTCGTCCGATCCGACATGCGACATACAAACAACCAAATATGAAAACAACAATACATTAAACAGGAATGGAGCACAAGCGGCCATTATATTATGCATACAGACAAGAAAACACTTCAACATGCCCTCTTAATGAGATATCATGAATATTTTTATGATGTTTACCTGCTACAGGCATTTATAATACTTTTTTAAATAAAATATATTTATACTAATTATTAAAAGAAAGAAAAAGATAACGAGAAAGTACATGCAAGGGCATTTTGTCTAGGATATAATACTTCAAGAAGGAAAAACGTGCGTGTGACGTCATTGCAAGAGCATCTGTATTGAAAACCCTGTCCGTTCCCGTAAGGGGCGTGTACTGGTGACAAACATTATCAAAATACATAAAAAAATATTCGTGAACATTAATTATTATAAATTGATTTTTTTACATATTATCTACGCTCGGATTACTTATAAAAATGTGTTTAAAGACTAATAAAACATTTTAATTGATCTTTCGCTTTCCTTTTTTGATCAGGTTAACCTCTTCAGGTACGAATATTTTAAAGGAATTGCTGTAATGTTACAAATCCTTCAGTAAAATAGAAAATCCCGTTATCAGAGCAGTTGTATTTACCGAATTTGTTTTTTTTTTTTGTTGATACATTCTGTAGTAGTAAGTATATTCCCCGATAAAATTTTACCTGATCGCTCGTGATATAATTAAAAAAAAAACCTAACGTACACACAAGTGCCCACGCCCTTGACGAGGTTCATCTGGTTTAACTGTGCATCGACGTAAACTCTTTAGTTATCAAACAAATTTGTATATCGATTGAAATCAACTCAAAAAGCTCCACCGATTGACTGCCTGAGCACCCCTATGCTATTTAAATTGAATCTTAAAACTGAACCGCCTGCACACGACCCCTGCCTCTCCCCCCTCCCCTCTCTAAATAGCAGGAATGGCTTATGACGTCACAGCAGACAGATATCACGATGATGCACACGACCCCTCCCTCTCCCCCCTCAAATAGCAGGAATGGCTTATGACGTCACAGCAGACAGATATCACGATGATGCACACGACCCCTCCCTCTCCCCTCTCTAAATGGCAGGAATGGCTAATGACGTCACAGCAGACAGATGCCACGATGATGCAGGCTCGGGGCAAGCGATGGCGGTGCGTACCTTTGTATCCGGGCGCGCAGGTGCAGTTGAAATGGTCCGGGCCCGAGGCGCAGGCGGCCCCGTTGAGGCAGACGCCGGCCTCGCAGGCGGCCTCCAGGGTCGTGCAGTTGGGCGCGGGCCCGGGAGCGCCTGCGCCACCGAACGGACGATTGCAGGGACAGTGACATCACGCCCGATGGTAAGCATGATGCTGTCCAAATAACGACAACGACTACCAACAGTTAACAGGTATCTCTTGACGCTTCGTTTAAAGGTTACCCCATGTCATAGGACCAGTCCACAGATTCGTGCAGTAAGAACTAGAGGACTTCTTAATCCTGGCCGGGAGGAGAATTTTGAGATAATACGGCTTGGAGCCGTTAGGTCTTCGCAGAGAAATCTGACTCCTCTATGTATTTTACCGAATTTACAATGGGCAGTGTTCTGAGGAGTTACTTGGATCTGGTGCCATCATCACTGTACTGCGGTTGTGGTGGCCTAGTACATATAGAACCAGAATCCACGTGCGGAAACGTGTTTCGTCGTAGATTCGAATCCTGATACGTACCTCTGCGTTTTTCTAGATAACTACGTGCTTAAGCGCCACATACCCACAATAGGACACATCGTGAGGAAACCCGCATGGCAGCTAATGGGGATGTCATGTATGCTAGTGCTGTGACAACGATCAGAAGCGTTAGTGGTCACGTTGGGCACGGCATATAAGCAGAAAAGTGAATATAACCATTAATGTACAATGTCTGCTCACTCCAAAAGGGATATAACATAACGATATATTATTATGATTTAATAGATTGTTTACCATAGTATCCGAGGTCACAAACACACATGACTTGCTTCGAGATCACCACCCCGGTGACCATGGCAGGCATTCCTGTGCGAAAACAAAACAATGGATAGAATTCATTTTCCAATATCCTCTACACCTAAATTTATTCAGAAATAAAACGATAAGACAATCATCTTACAGGCCCGGTTTTAAAGAGGCAGGTGGGGGGCAAGCCAGGGCCCGCACCCCTGGTGCCGAAATCCAGGGTAGGTAGACGAGCTCATCACCCAGCGTGCCCACTGGATAATATATTTTAAAAAGTGGGTCCGTAATAAATTGACTGAAAAGTTCAAGTCTTTGGTTTTAACGTTTTAAAAGTAAGATATCGTTAGCACGTCTTTTTTCCTAAGCGATATTTACATTTTTATAAAATTGTTGAGTACAAAACCTCCAAAAATTGTGCTGTAGACATCTTTTATTGAATTAATTTATACAATTGAAAAATACAGGTAAAAGGTAATTTTAACCTGCTTCGAAAAATTGCAAGAACCGACACTGCTAGCTTACTTTCGTATATTTTCTGTTAGGCAAGTGAATTAGACACATTGCAATGAGCCCACTTGTTTTAGTAGGAACTCAAATTATGTAATTTTAACGTATTATATTTAGCAGTTTATTTACGTTCAAATAGCAACGAATCATTAATTAAGAGCGAAACAAAACATGAATTATTATTTTTGGCCAGTGATTCTTTAACATTATTAATTAGGGGCTTTTCCCGTCCGACATATCGTTTATCGTCACGGGCACCGGCCTACTGACCTGTAAGGGAACAGTGCGACCGCGGCGGGCAGACCACGTCGGCGCACGCGGACGCCGCCGCCGGGGCAGCGGGCGAGGGCGCCGGCGAGGGCGTGGGCGGCGCCAGGCAGAGGGGCGGGGCGAAGCCGCGCGCGCACACGCACCTGAACCCGCCCCCCTCCTCGACGCACGCACCGCCCGCGCCGCACGGACCAGACGCGCACGCCGACATCTGCACACGAGCACCATTGAGTTCAGTGCTGGTCCCTGACTCTCTTCATCCAGTTATTGCTGACCCTCGACTCGCAACTTGTACCTGTAGATTGCTTCGGGCGTCCTACACTACATTTGCAGATATATAGGGTAATTTTTAGCCGAGGGAGATACTTCTGGACCGGGAGTTCCTGGACTGCACCATACGTTCCATCAAGTGCAAGTCACTTTGTCGAGCCAGTATAAATAAATCATATAGCACACCAAAACACACAAATAAAGGGTTTGCAAGAATAGAGACAAGTTGCGTTCCATTCTCTCTGCTTAGCCTCAACAGGGTTTCGGCGTGATAATAGATAGATAGAATACACATATAGTACAGCGAACATAGCTTAGCATTAACTTTTTTTTTGTGGCTGTGACGACCTTAAGTATAAGTGACCGACATCAATGCGCGCCAATGCGAATGAACGTAGCTTTGATTCATGGCGATATGCCGCTTTACTGGCCACGTTGGGCACGACCTATAGCCGCAGTGGATACAGCCGGTAATGCTAAAGCTCAGGATATAGCGTGGTGATTCGTATTTTTTCACATTAATAGCCTCAGCGGCGAAGGTCAGCGGTGCACGGAGCACGGGGCGGCATGAGATACCTTGTGGCCCCCACTCCGCTCCCGAACCCTAGCAGATCACCGTTAGGTTCCTTCCGCGGCCACGGGGCCGGCGTAGCGAGTCGGGACGCACCTTGTGGCAGCGCTCGCCGGTGTAGCCGGGCTGGCAGGCGCACACGAACCCGCCGTACGTGTCGTAGCAGACGCCGTGCCCGCAGATGTTGCGCTCGTCCTCGCACTCGTTCACGTTGTCCTCGCAGCGCGGCCCGCTGTACCCTGCCCCAGTCACGTGCATAAGGTATTTCGACAGGGTAGGCAGAATTCGCGTAATTAATTTGAACACTATATTATAATAGTAAATATTATATTGCTTTCATAGGAAAGATAGACAGCGTGAGTATAGAATAGATATGAATATAATGGTTCCTTTTTTTGGTTAACTTTATGTAATTTATTCCAAACTTAGTTATCATGAGGGCATGCAATGCTTGCATGCATCTATGGAATAAACGCTACTGCCCTGCCCGCGCGGACACCACTCACTCCATATTACTCGGCGTATTTAGACCACAGTGCACCCTTATGCATAATCATAAAACTGTATAATGCTAAGTCCCCCCTCCCTTTCATTTTCTCCAGAATGTGTCGTTTTCAATGCGCGACAGCCTAACTATCTAAGATATGGATATTTAATGTAATCTCAACCTTACAAATCATAAAGAAACTGTCACCTCCACGACGTTACGTAGACTTGGTAACCTAAACAGAGTGTAGTCAGTTCCTATAAGGCGCGGGACACTTCTGCCCAGCACTAACTCGCCGTCTTGGATGGGCCACAGTTCAACATCACTAAGCGTCTTGAACAGCTCCAGTTGCGGACAGATATTGCCTCTCACTCAGCGTTTCTACTGTCTGTATCACAGCGAGTGTTCTGAAAGGTTATTTAACCTTGTCCCACCCTCTCCCTTCCATTATATAATTAACGTACGCGGGTTAGCGAGTTTATTCATATTCCAGCTAGGACTAAGAAGGTCTTTAACTCTTACTGCAACCGAATCGTTCAGCTGTGGAATGGTCTTCCAACGTGCGTGTGCCACCGTCCTGATATTGGCTCGTTTAAACGAAGCCTTAAGAGATGTGCGCACGCCGACTTGATCATTGGCTATCTATCGCCAGGTTTACCTTTACTGCTAATAGTTGCAGTTGTTTTTTGGACTGCACCATGATTACGCTGGTGTGGTGGTGACTATACTGAGTTAGGATATTAAAAAAAAATGCAGGATTAAATTACCAGTCCCGGTGCAGTCGCATGTGAAGTTGTTGACGGCGTCGACGCAGCGGCCGCCGTTGAGGCAGACGTCGTCGGGCCCCGCGGCCGCGCACTCGTCAACGTCCGTCTCGCAGTTGCGGCCGGTGTACCCTGCGCAGGTATCATGTTATCAGAAATAATACGTGAACTGGAGAAATAAGAGGATACACAAAAAGACACTAGTAGTGCTGAAGTCGGTTAAGATAATCTTCCCACGTATCTCGTTTGGAAATGTGGAGAATAAACCGTTATTGACTGTTGAGGTGAGGCTTCTACCGCTTGTCATTTGTGAGAGGCTTGTAAATCAAGAGGCAGTCTTAGCCCGAATTATTTTTATTATTTATTTGGCACACATTTTAAGGAAATTGCTCACTTAGTTATTTCCGGTGGCTTGAGTCTTAGGCCTCCACTCCCATTTTTTTGGTTACCCGAGGGAAATCCTCATGAAGCAACAGTTCACCGTCTACTATCCTGTGCCCCCCCCCCCCCGCCATAGGTCTACATAGTTTTAAATGTAAATGGATTTATGCTATTATATTTATATTAAAATGTAAAACTATTGTTATTACTTTAATAAAAATAATAATAATAACATGTTTATTATACTTTAACAAAATTCAATAGCACTCGTATCTCTATTTCCGTTAGTCACTGTAATTGGAAACTTGTTGGCGCTTATATTATCCTACTTTTTATCAAAGCTGTTGTTATTATCATTAGAAAAGGCTTTCTAACCCGGTGGGCAGTCGCAGATGTAGGTATCATCTCCGGGAGGCACGCTACAGCTTCCGTTGTTGCGACAGGGACCGGCCACGCATAGCGGGTCTAGAGATACTTCCAGCTCACAGTATGTTCCTGTGGAAACAATAAAACTTAAATAATTACCTTCATCTACTTAACAGGTACAATTTCGTGCATTGAAGCACATGGCATATGAAACAGTTGCTATTCAATTGGGGGTCATTTTCTTGGTCAGACGGTACTTAATACTATCGAAACTTCTAAACCAATACCAGGCACAGGTGCGGTTGCGTGTGGAGAACTGTTGTCACCTTTGGGACGGATCCAATAAATATCAGTTCGCCGCTCTGGACTCGATTGATCGTGAGACTCATAGACTTCAGGGTGATGATTCTATGACTGAGGCTAAAATGCAGAACATCGAGAATCGATTTAAAGTCGGAGAGTGTTCTCAAGAGCTACATTCTCTAATTCCACCAGCCCCTTTTCATCATAAAAGCACTAGATGCCTTGTCAGATACCATCCGTATATGGTGGACGTTCCTTATATCCACACGAAGAGATTCGCTTCTTCTGTCATCTTTCAATCAGCTAAAGGGTGAAGCATATTTCCACGATCTTATGACTTAGAATCTTTAAGAGAAGAGCGAATAGGCATTCCCTGGGTTGACGCGGTCCGTCGTCAAACTCATCTTCACCTTGCAGCAGGAGTGTTTATGGTTAAGCGTCTGTATATAAATTTAAAACATTATATATATTATATATAATTAGTAAGCCGTATTGTACCACATGCACTTTGTGTAATACAATCCTATTAATAACAATTTCGTAGAAACAAAAACATATAAACTAAGGTAGACCTAAAGTCAAACCTTGGGGCACACTTGAATTTTAAAACATTTTCTGTTATTACGGTCACATTACTGCATATATCTTTTCTGCAATGCAAATAAATCAATATAAATGTAAGACAATAAAAATATTACGATTTTACATTGTCCACAATGAATAGCGCTGACGCATTAAAAAGCTTTAGTAAAATCATGGAAGATGTTTGTCCGCAGATAAATTAGTTCTCGCTTACGTCAATTCTTTTAAAGGTTTCTTCGTTTGAAGTGCACGTAAATATTGGGAGTGAATAGGTATAGTAATGATGATTCATTAAAAACATTACTAAACCTTCACCTTAAAATCACATTGAGTGAGGAATCTTGCGGTCATATTAACATTTACTTGGTTATTATTAATTACATCGATTGTTAATTACATCAAAATCATTACGTCACTGTTTTTTAGAATATTACTATATCATAAAACGAACTCGAAATCCTTGCTCATTCGCCTTACCTCTTGCAAAGCACTGTTATGCCCAAAACTCGGTCATCTATAGATGTTGCGCTCACTACAATAAATATTTTAAAGAGATCGATATGTTTTACTTGAGCCGTAATCAGGTCATTAAGACTATTATTTCTGGACTGCTCTATCTCTTTCGGAGTGAGCAGAGGACCAACGCTTACATACCGGCTAGGACTAAGAAGTTCTTTAACTCTTACTGTTGCCAAGTGGTTGGGCTGTGAATTGGTCTTTCGGCGCACGTGCTCCCATCGCCTTATATGGGCTCCTTTAAACGTACCGTGAAGAGATATTTGTGCAGGCCGGCATGATCGCTGCAACTATCGTTACAATGTTATTACATCTGATAGTCATTGTCGTTTTTGGATTGCACAATGTTTACCAACAGGCGCGGTGTGGTCACCGCAGAATCAAGATAAAAATAAGATATACATCAGTGGTCGCATACGTTATGCGGTTACATGTCGTGCCCAACGTGACCAGTTGCACAGCTGATCGCAGTTTTACAGCAATAGGACTGTAGTGATTGTACGAACGTATTATAAAGTATGTTAGTTATATATGGCACTATTGTCGGAATCGGCCGTTAAATAAAAAATAAGTTTTATTTTAGAAAGGAGAACATCAAATTTTAAAACATGTAGTTTGATTAGATTTTTCAATTATTATGATAGAGAGATTGAATCGAAAATTCAGAAGGGTCGGATTGTAAAAATTATATTATAAAAAGATTACGAAAATATATGTAAACATTTAATGAAATACATGAGAGTATAGATATAAAGAATGTGTTATCATATAATGCGAGTGAGCGACCAAACACATAGGAAATATAACACGCCTGCAAGAGCGTGCTCTATTTCACACACACACACACACACACACACATACACACATATAGTACACATGACATTTCTATTATTTCCATGCGGGTTTCTCAGGAAGTTTCCTTCACCGGTGACCACGTGGTGGCTAAATCCGCATTTAATCTAGAAATACCTAGCTGTACGTGCCGGGATTCGAATATACGATCGTTCGCGTCGCCGCGCATGGATACCGGTCCCTTAGGCACTCTACAAGCACGCATAATTTATTCACTAAATTTTAGTTTTTTTTAAGAGAATTCTGTGGTGAAGGGTATGTGGTATAAAACATCTCAATGTAGTCTATGGCGATTTCCTTGGTTTGACTATGCCAGCCTCTCTAGAGGTGTTTTAGTAGTAGCATTTAGGATTCGATCAGGACATATCCCTTTAAACAATTATTATTTTCTTATAAAAAAGAAAGCTTCCCCACTTTGTGACCGCTGCAAGGTGGTTGATGACATTTATCATCTCCTTTGGGAATGTAGTGGCAACGAAAAATTTAAGAGAAGACTTCTCTCTCAGGACTGGCGAAGTGTCGGAGAAATTAATATCATATTGGGAGAGCCGATGTCGGTTAATGCTAAAAGAATTTACAGACTTATACAGTTGTCACTACGCCAGAAGTGGGTTTAAATAATATGACATAGCTTACGAGGCTGGCATAGTCATCAAGGATGCACTAAAGCCTCATTAATATAATTGACTCATTGATCCGGCAAACGTTGTTTTGCTATATAAGGTTTTGTAATATCTTCTAAGATGTTCATTGAAATTAAGAGATGTCAAAGACAATTTTGTTCACAATTAAATACTCTTAATCAACAACACATTTATTTGGATAAAGATTTATATTATTACGTTGATACAATTCTTAACAAATAATGCATTAATTTCGACCAAATTTGTTTACCATAAAAACGGTTCTAGTGACTTAATCTTAAAAGATAGACATATACTGTCAGGGACATTTTTTTAGATCATTTCAAGAGGAATAATTCTTTCTTACATATATTTTTGGTATCTTGAACCGTTTTTGCAGCGCACGCAATGGAAGCCCTCAAGGATGAATAATTTTTCCCGTTTTTTCACATTTTCCATTATTTCTTCGCTCCTAATAATTGCATCGTGATGTTATATAGCCTAAAGCCTTCCTCGATAAATGGTCTATTCAACTCAAAAATAATTTTTCAATTCGAACCAGTAGTTCCTGAGATTAGCGCGTTCAAACAAACAAACAAACAAACTCTTCAGCTTTATAATATTAGTATAGATTAAAAAAAAAAATTTAGTTCTAACCGAGCGGTGGTTTATGTACCGAAGTTCATTCAGTAGCATACCGTGATAATGCGGCGCGCAGTCGCAGGTGTAGTCGCCGCGCGGGTCCTCGGCGCACCGGCCGCCGTGCTGGCAGGGCGCGGACGCGCAGGGGTCGCCCGCGTCCACCTCGCAGTTGTTACCAGTGTACCGTGCCGAGCAATGGCATTCGTACCTACAAACGATAGCTTTCGATATTTGTTTTGTACACTAGCTTGACAAAGTGACTACAGTGCACCTGACAGTAAGTGCAGTGTAGTCACAAAACAAAAACGACTATCAAAGGACTACAAACATATATGCTGATATACAGGAGCCCATATAAAGCATAAAAAGCATTATCTTGGTACACTATTGGATATTTTATAAATATATTGACTTAAAATCTGGTGTTTACAAAAATAGTACTCAGAGAGTCCAAATTGGAGCAAATTTTAAATATATGTATGTGTTAAATTCGGGATACACGCCACTGCACAGCAGATCCCGTAATATGACAGACCAAAGCGAATCACTATAACGGTCTTTACACTCGTATACTGTGGCCGCGACCCGGTTCGGGCAATCGCCCTACCACCACGACAAAATCTGGGTTGGTGATGCTCTATACGGTGACCTTCAGATTGTGCTGAACGAGTAGCAGCTAGCTAAAAAAACTGCATATCAACTATCTTTGTATTCTTTATAATCCACGAGGAAAACATGTTTCTTGACTATAAATAAGTTACCAAATAGATTTCTATAGGAAAGACTTCGTGGAAAGGAAATTTCAAGAGATAATTCATTTTCTGTCAATTCCCGTGATATCGTTAGAAAAATAATAGAAACCATTACCAAGTAATAAGACCAACACTCAACTGCAGAAGAGTTCTATAATTATAAAGCACATGTTAAACACTAATGATGCATCAATTTGTTCACGTTTAAAAATGAGCGTTTCTGTGTGTGTAACCAATTGAATATTTTTATTTACCTGTCGTGTCTGGATATGCAAGTGCCGTGTCTCATGCAAGGTTCGTTGTAGCAATGGTCTTTAGGTGGTATCCTTACAACGTCTTTTCTATCTTTACCTGTGAATGGATTTAGATCAATATTATGATTACGCTAAATCATATTTCACGTACTCTGACAGGTAAACTCACATTCGTCAGTAGTAAGCGGGCAGTTTCCAAACTCGACGTTCCTGTGCTGGGCACCGACGACGTGGAATTCCAGCTGCGGACCTTCGTGAATGCAGCCGCTGAACCCGTTCCCCACCAGTACCACTGCTCCGCCAGCTTCTAAGGCACCGGGCGACAGCAGTTCCGGGTTCCACGTCACATTTGATATAACCTGAAACGGAAATGCTTTTGTTAATAGCTTTTTTTTATAACTTATAGGCGAACGCTTGACCTCAATCACACCTGGTGGAAGGTGAAGGTGAGTCCGATGATGAACCGCGTCCGCCTAACAAATGCCTATTCACTCTTCTTTTAAAGACTCCCAGGTCATAAGATCGCGGAAATATTATGATTCAAAACTCAAAATTACGATATATTTATTTGACGGATTCAAATATACGAGCATTCGCGTTGCCTCGCCTGGAAGCCGGTCCATTATCCACTAGGCCACTAATGTTAAATTTCAAGTTACAAACGGCATCATCTTTTCAAGTTATATCTTAAGTCGTTTTTCTCAAGATCACAGTCAGATTAAACATATAAAACTTCCATTTCTTTACCTTTTCACAGATCTTTGTACGTGTGCTGTAAGATTGATTCCTAATGTTTCCTTCGAGTTGATGACTCAAGGGATGCTTACAAATAGGCTCTAAAATTATCTTTGAAGCAGACGGATTCCAAATGGATACCACGTATTAACAAACGTTGAGTGGGACAATGCAATTGGCTCGGATTAATCAAAGACAGGGCATAACGGTGCTAGTTAGGAGTGTCTGTATATGGGTCACGTCAGGTTGTTCCGACTCCTCACCTGCGTGTCCTTGTCAACTTCCAGCAACAGAGATGGCGGGTTCGGCTTGTATCTCAGTGCGACCCAGTGCCACCGATTGTCCAGGGTCTCCTTGCCGAGGCCGACCTCGCGGTGCGGCTGCGTGGGCCGCGCCCAAGAAACAACCACTTGCTCGAACAGTGCAGTCACGTGCAGCGTGTACCCCTCGAATCGTTGCGAGAAGAGCTCACCTCCTGCAATACAGAACATTTTTTTAAATGCTGGATTATGGATACTGAATCGGCCGTCGTGTTTGACGACTGATTGCCAATGAGGTATTCACGTCGCATAAGCTACTTAGCTTGGAACACCTACGTTGAGTAGCTTTCCCTTCGGTTTTCTATCGATTATACTCTGGAGAATGTGCAGATAAGTAGCATAATTTAACATCTCTCATTTTTGCCATGAGTTAACAAGATCCTGTGCGGAACTAAATCAATATATGGTTATGCCTAACCGCATGTATAAAGCGAGTTGCCTCCTATTCTATATTGCGTACAAGAAGTGGGATTCACTGGCGGCGTCTGTTTTCCCGGCAACGTATAAAAGGAGAGCTACAGAATTTCGGTGGGATTACGTAAAAACAGTTACAAAGAGAGATTGAAAATTCTTCAGCTGTCATTGCTACAAAATATTAACAGGGAAATATAACTGGACCAAGCTATACAATATTTTTCAAGACCACTGTTGTCGCCGTGCTCATTGCGTGAATGGTGTACAGCTGGTTCGTTGAATCTCGAAAACGAATATTTGTTACGACTCACTCAATAACAGAATAACGCAAGTTTAGAATAAATTGCCTCAGGAAATTGTTGACGCATCACCAACTAATAATTTCAAAATTAGACTAGATCGACGGCTCTCCTCTCAGAGTTTATTGTATTTTTCTCAACGCAGTGCTAAACAAACTGACTTATAGCACCAACACACCAGCCGAGATATACTGAGCACATCATACATAGTTGCTCGCCTATTATTTGATAATAGTAATAATATGCCAGGCTCCAAGCGTCATATCAATCGGAAACAAAATAGCTTCACCTGGATTATGAAGGCAATGTAATGTCTGACTATTATTTCCAATCCGACACAGCAATAAATATCCTAATATAGCTCGTCTGCCGGATCATCAGGCTGTGGAATGATCTCGCAGCTAGTTCCACCCTCTTATTATTTGAAAATCGTTCCTATAAAGGAAGTATGAAAACATTTCAAGTTGACCAAGATGGAATAATTTTAGGGTCGTTTAAGAAGTGAGAAGTTTTACAAATCACGGCACATATTCACATGAGACCTAGGCCAGATGAAGGCCAGGTGTTCGTCGGATGTTGAGGAAGTTGGCAAGGCCATTCCTTGTACATCCCATATGTTTGTAGTCGGAATCTGGCACATTCTGACGAAGATTTGAAAGCCCCCAAGAGCCTGTTCGCATAAAATCTACGCTAGTTAATTTAAGACAATTAATAAAAATAGATGCAAAACACATTTTTGAAACTGGTAATGCTGTGAGAAAACAGATAATAAAGACCCATTGTGATGAATTGATCCGCTCTGAATGGCAAGAGCATTGTCTAGAAATAATGTGCAGTTTCTACTTAAAGAAGGTAAATTATTTCAACGGCAAGCTGCTCATAATTTAGAACAATACTCAAAATTCAATTGATGCCGTATTAAAATTATAACAAAACAGCTTGACTTAGTCAGAAAATGACCTAATTAAAAAAAATCTAGACTAGCCCCCAAGTGGGATGATTCTAACAGAATATTTAGAAACACACAAAATTAAATTAACCTTAAGTGTACCACTTAAAAAAAGGAATAACTAGAGGATCAAACAGGAGGACTATTGATATCTAAAGGGCACGCGTCGGATTCTTGCAGCCGCTGCTGAGCCCCGACCGCCAGGATCCAAACACGCGTCTTTACAATAAGCTTATTAATGGTTGTAACAAAGGTGTTCTTTTGGGCCATTAAGAAAATTATGCTAATGAGGCTGAATACGACAAAATCCTTACAAATGCAAGATTTATAATGAGATAACGAGCGACAAGACCGTTTCCTTGACGAATGGCGTTGCTGTTTTGAAACAATAGCAGACGGATGCAGTGCGTTTGAGGCAAGGTCCATGTAAATTACCACTCAGCACACATGACGGAGTCTGCTGCCCAGATATGGGGGTGCACATGTGTCCTGCACACCATCTGAGGGATCTTCAGGGTCCTCTTTACCGTCACCCCTCGCAGAGATAGACCCTGATCACCGAGCATGTCTTTTGGCTTTTAGTTGAACGCAGTATTTCAACTGTGCGATACTTATTATCGGGTGCAGTTTGGTCACGTTTCTGTGGCATTATAAAAGACTAGCTGTCCCGGCAGACCTTGTTCTGCCCTATTTCTCTAAAACAAAGTCATATTGTTTTTTTAATGTTAATAGCCTCCCCGTCAGATTTTTTTGAAAATTGTTTGAAAGAACCTGGCCTTAATGCTATATGTATAAAAATTGACAAATATTGACATTAATATTTATACGTCACTCAATTGTTTTGCCTTCTCGGAACCCGTCCACTGACATTTAAACTTTATGGTATGGTGTTAAAGTTCAAATTGACTATTAAATATTATTACGAATTTTTTGTATTAGAATATAGAAAAGTGTTGTTTTTAGACTTTTTCAGACAATTTTTTTAATTTTTCTCTCCGTAATAACCTTTCCCAGACTTCAACAAACACAACAAAAAAGAAATCAGTCAAATCGGTTTAGTCGTTCTCGAGTTTCGCGCTTATCAAGACATAGCTGATCCGGCAAACGTAGTTTTGCTATATAAGTTATTGTAATATCTTCTATGATGTTCATTGAAATTAAGTGATGTCAAAGACAATTTTGTTCATAATTAAATGCTCTTTATCAACAAAACATTTATTTGGATAAAGATTAACATTATTACGTTGATACAACTCTTAACAAATAATACATTAATTTCGACCAAATTTGTTTACCATAAAAACGGTTCTAGTGACTTAATCTTAAAAGATAGACATATACTGGCGCGGACATTTTTTTAGATCATCTCAAGAGGAATAATTCTTTCTTACATATATTTTTGGTATCTTGAATCGTTTTTGCAGCGCACGCAATGGAAGCCCTCAAGGATGAAAAATTTTGCCCGTTTTTTTTCACATTTTCCATTATTTCTTCGCTTCTAATAATTGCATCGTGATGTTATATAGCCTATAGCCTTCCTCGATAAATGGACTATTCAACTCAAAAAGAATTTTTCAATTCGAACCAGTAGTTCCAGAGATTAGCGCGTTCAAACAAACAAACAAACAAACAAACTCTTCAGCTTTATAATATTAGTATAGATGTGGATAATCAGCCTGCGTTGGTAGTACAGTACGGCTTGCGGCATTAACCGTTACCTTGTTTCCTAGTGAATTAAGATCATCCGGCCGTTACTCCCGACCGCATCCAACGTTTACGGTGCGCTTTGGTTGCACAATTTGCATTTAACCCAGATAAGCCTACTGTCCTATATTTAGGACAGTAGAAATAAAAAAATATATCAGAATACCCTCTTTATCTAAGATTATTTAGTCTTATGATTTGCAGTAAGAAACGTGTCAGCTTTATTAGAAAAAATAAAAAGACAGTTATTTTAACAGTTTTTACCTTATATTTTACCTTATAAGTGTGTAATAAAAGTGCGTTGCAGACATGGCAAATGACAGGTATGTATAAAAAGTTATATTTTACTCGTGAGTTGTTTTTTTCTGTGTTAATATCTAGTTGATAACCTTAATTTTTGTACTAAATAAATATTCTAGCAAAATAATATAAATAAATTACGTATAACTTGTTACAAATACTAGCGTACTATATATAGGACAGTAGGATAATATACATGATTTTAGTACAATAATACAACTTTTTCTTTACAGACCGTTAGCTGCGCATGAAATTTTAGATGCTTTAGAAAATGTTTCTGATAATGAAGAAGATTATAGAGAACGACTGATATGTATTCTACCTCCTCCTGTTGATCCTGACTGTCTCACTGACGAAGATTCGGGTGAAGAAGATAATGTAACTTTGAATAATTTGCCACGAAACATTCTGCTTCAACCGGCTGAAGTAATGATTCAAGGGCAGATTATGGTGAGTGATACAGAAGAAGAACCTTCTGATTCTACAGGTCGAACTAAACGTAGGCGTACCTACGCATGGAGAAAACGGGACTTGGCAAAAAATCCCGTGAATTGGCCAGATGTTCAAGGCGCTTGCCAAGATAAGCGCCCAATTGAGTGGTTTGAAAACTTCTTAGATGAAGATGTTATTTCGTTGTTGGTGTCAGAGAGCAATAAATATGCTGTCAAAAAGAATTTGCCTGGAGACATAACCACTGAAGATATGAAATGTTTCATCGGCATATTGTTGGTTAGTGGTTATTCATGGCTCCCCCGTAGAAGAATGTATTGGGAAAACTCCCCTGATACAAAGAATGAATTGATCAGCTCGGCTATGACTAGGGATAGATTTGACTTTATTTTTCGCCACCTTCATGTCAATGATAATCTGGATTTGCAAGACAAATACACAAAAGTACGCCCCCTAGTTACACTTCTAAATAAAAAGTTCTTAGAGTTTTCTCCTCTTGAAGAGCATTACAGTGTAGATGAGGCCATGATCCCCTACTATGGTAGACATGGCTGCAAACAGCACATAAAAGGTAAACCTATTAGGTACGGGTTCAAAGCTTGGGTTGGTGCTACACGGTTAGGGTATGTTTTATGGATGGAACCATACTAAGGTGCTACAACTATGTGCAATCCAATATATAAAGAATTGGGGCTGGGTGCAAGCGTTGTTCTCACTTTTTGCGATGTGCTGATTTCACGTGGCTTCGACCTTCCTTACCACGTAGTTTTTGATAATTTTTTTACTGGGACGCCCTTGCTGGAAGAGATAACAAAGAAAGGCCTTCGTTGCACTGGGACAGTTCGAGAAAACAGGACATCTAGTTGTCCTCTGATTACATCGAAGTTACTGAAAAAAAGGAACGTGGTGCTGTCGATTACAGAACGACACATGACAACACGTTCATTATTGCTAAATGGCATGACAATAATATATATTCAGTATTGCTTCTAATGCTGTAGGAATAAATTCTAAACAATCTGCCAAACGCTTCTCACAAAGTGAAAAGAGAAACATTGTCATAGAAGAACCACATATGGTGTCCATCTATAACAAATATATGGGAGGAGTGGATCGGTCTGATGAAAATATTTCACATTACCGAATTAGTATACGAGGTAAGAAATGGTACATGCCGTTGCTCGCACACATGATTGATCTTGCCGAACATAATGCATGGCAGTTATATAAAATAAATCATGGAAAACTGGATCATCTTGGCTTTCGCAGAAGGGTAGCAATTGCTTTGATTGAATCAAACAGAAAAAATGCCAAAAGAGGGCCTAGCCGACCCTCCCATCATGAACATGCTGATAGTCGTAAAGACCAAATGAATCATCTGGTTATTCCTCAATCGAAGCAAACACACTGTCGTCAATGTCACAAAAAATGTTTTACACGTTGCAAGAAATGTGATGTTGCAGTGTGTGTCAAGTGTTTTGAAACATATCATTCATAAATAGTGTTAATCTAGTAAATTACATATAACAATGGGTAATATAATCAATAGTTATCTAATAAACTACACTTTTTGATTACATTCTGTTTTGTCATAAATGGTCTTTTATTTCCTCTTATTATCCTACTGTCCTACATATAGGACGGCTGTTTCCCTGAAAGCCTTACACTTAATTTTTTTTTCATAATTTTTTTTATGTTGCATAAGATCTAATAAACTAAATAATGTAACTTTTTTCAAAATTTTCAGAAAATTTTAGTTTCAGGCTTATCTGGGTTAAAGCGAGATAGGCACGATGGTGGTAAAGGTCTGCAGCGCTACATAACGTGTAAAGATGAGAGATGGTAGAAATGAAAAAGCCCAGGTAATAATATTGAGGTTCATTTAATACAGTACAGTATAAAGTCTAGTTGAAATATGTAAACACAACTACAATAAGAAATAAAGTGCACAGAAATATGAAAACAAAAACAACTATGAAAGCGGTACGATTAGGGAGCGAGTGACGTGTGTGTCCCGGCCAGTGCAATAGTGAGACCGAAGACGCGGGCCGCGACAATCCCGCCAATGCGTGCGTCTGCACATTGTATTGCGCGCCGGAGTGCGACGATGCTAAATCTCCGGCCCGCTGGGGTGTATTTACATCACGCGACACGATGTTAAGGAAAAATATCAAGTGTGTTAGTGTGAACAGATAGATATAAGAAAAGTGTAGATATAATATATATATTATCAAAAATAATCGTTAGTTTTTAATATATATTTGGTAGTATAATATATAAAAAAGTAGAAAATTGATAAAGTAGATATGTTTAGGGCAAAATAAATAAACAGTCAGTATGCCACACACTAATCAAGGTCCTTATCAGCGGCGGCCTAGAGTCTTTATTAATATATTATTATTTATTTTTTTGTCAGTGTATTGTAAACTTAGTCGTGGCTGCTGCCGATTAAATGTTTTCTTTCTTTTTTTTCTTATTCTTCCGTTTTATTTTGTAACCCGGAGAAAAATCTTGCATGGATCGTAAGAACAGCCGTGAGTGCGACGACCTCGGAGTATCAGATTCCTTCTAACAAAAAACTCCTGGGATGTCCCTCAACTCACTGCCAGTCGAGCCTAGGGATCCATGTTCTTCCAACAACCCAAAAAAAGAAAACCAGGTCTATGACCATCAGAAATACTCACCGGAAGAGACAACCACGAAGGTTCAATGTTCAGGGTTATACAAGATGAGCTAAATATGAGATTATTAAGATAACAAAGAGGCGTGACATTGAACTGTTCAATGCAGCACATTAATGATCATTTATAGTGTGAATAAAAATACAGTATCTAAACAAAAAAATAAGATAAATCTGCCGAGTTTCTTGCTTCATTTTAGCGGCGGCCTTGTTGCGAACCAATGCTTCATTAAGAATATTATGTATATTGTATTTGAAGCGATACGTAAAATGTTTGGAATAACAAAACTGTATTTCCGAATGTAGAAAAACCATTCATTAATTAAAAAAAATATTAGAACACATTTTTAACTGTCGCGTTTTGTACTCATTATAAACATTTTAACAGGTCTTATGAGCGATTTAACTTATTTTTTTATTATGATTGGACGTTCACCTTGGTTATGCAGGACATGGTCGCGAGCAGACTGTCACGCCGCGGATTTTTCATCAGGGGCAGGAACTTACTTCCTCTACCCTCCTTTGTTCTTGATAATTTGAATAGTCACGAAACGCAACATAACTAGCAAACGCAACTGTTGAGCCATAATTGAAAGTAAGTCTCATTATAAATACTATATAAGCGGTGATCGTGGGTGAGGTGGTAGAAAGATACGGATTTTGGCGTTTTACTATTTATTTGCACTTTAAGGCACACCGAACTGAGACGCACACGCACCTACTCTAGCCTGGGATCTCGGTAGTCGACTAAATTAGCAAGCATCCCGTGCGCGCGCGCATCCTCTTACCCCGTGCATCCCATGACACCCTAACGACCCTTAGGGCGTTTAACACATGCACGTATTGGGCGGCGTCTACATGCTATAACTATTACTTTGTCTGTGGTGGCCTAGTAAATAATGGTCCGGTATCAATGCGCGGCAACACGAGTGCTCGTAGGTTCGTATTCCGCCACACTCCTCTTTGTTTTATCCGGAAGGATTAAGCACAGGTTTTAGGCACCACCTGCTTATCGATGAAGGTAAAACATCGCGAGGAAGCCCGCAGTGCTGTGAGAACAGCCAACAGCTACGTTGCTGGTCAAGTTGAGCACCACATATAAGCGCCATGTGGATACAGCCACTAATGTACACAAGTGGATCTAGTGTGACGATATATTATTAATATAAATAATTTAACGATTTCTATTCACGAAGATTACTTTTCCTTATGTCTCGACGGTTCGACCTGGTCACGGACGGGCAGACTGGAGCACCGGGGTCTTCATCAGGGGCGAGGACTCTAGTCTGCATGTGCTCACTCGTCGTGTGTATTTGTGTACTTTGAAAAGGATCTTCAAAAAAAGTAGTGAAAGCCGCACTTTTAGGTCAGTAACGTATTGATGCCACTTCTTGTGCATAGCCGATAGTGACCGATCACCATCGGGCGCGCTCTTCGCCTTCCGTTCACATAAAAAACTTTTCATCCATCTTGACTAAGAGCCCACTAAGGTATACAGCATGCTGAATTGCACGCGGATTGCTAGCATCTGAGCTGCTGCTTGTACCTTCTCTGCGTATAGTGTACACCCGCCAACCCGCAATGCACAAGCTTGCTGGGTTACATGTCCAAGCCCCTTCCCATGGATTCCACAAATATACCGCAAAAGGGAAGGGAGGCATTTACCCTGCAGTTGGACGATACTGGCTAATAATAATCAAACCTGAATTTTTCTTAGGATTTTTACACATTCTCACTAGTGAGACACTAGTCTTCAGCAATATTCTCTTGTTGATCTTATCTCAGATCATAGCAACATTGCATGTTATTAATATGGAGATGCCATCTTCCGCGAAATCGGCCTTGTGTGCAAATGAAGGCACGTCTTGTAGCGACCACGGCCCAAGGTTATATGACAGAAACGGCAATGAATGCAATTTATTTATATACTTTTTTCAATCAGAACTCGGCACATAGATCAGACCACAACTGATGGTAAGTATGGTGCGGTCCAAAAACGACGACATCTACCGATAGTAAAGAAAAACCTATAGATAGTCGCAGTGATTGTAACGGCCTGCACAAATATCTCTTCACGTTTAATTGAAAGGAGTCAATATCACTGGAAGTTGGGAGCACGCTCGCCGGATGATCATTCCACAGCTCAACGACCCTGTTGCAGTAAGAGATAGAGAACGTCTTAGTTCTAGCCGGAATATGAGTTACTTAGGACATAAAGACTCTATCTACTAAGGTAACCTACCTAATAACCTTAACTACATAATGAATCGTCATAAAATAGAAAAATAATTCAATCATAAATTATATTATTTTATTCCTACAAAATTATTTTAACCCTTTCGCTACTATCGGTGACTATATAAGACTATATAAGTTAAAAAACGCCGTCTGTACACGATGGGTGACTAAAGTCGTCGGTATATGTAGATGGGCAAAATGTAATCACATTAATAAAAACAATTACGATTATATTTAGCATTATTAATATGATTATATAATATTTTGCCTATCAATGTTTTAAACACTATGAAATCATCAATTGCATACCAATTTATAATTCATGAATACTTAGAAGAATTTCAATCATGATTCTAGAATACGGAAATTAAAATTCCAATACATTTTGTAATCGTTAATCAATCATTATTCTAATTACATTTTGCCCATCTCTGGTCACCGGCTGTAAAACACCGCTTATACACGATGGGTGACTATAGTTTATTAATCCGTATTATTTTTCTTCGAAAAACAAATAAAAACCGTTTTTAAATTAAAAACTTTGGTCCTCAATGCTGGGCGACTGCGCGCGTTTAGTTTGTCCGCACTTTCAGTACGCAACTCCTACGTTCAGCTACACGTTAAACTAAAACAAAATCTTATTCGAATCGCGTGTGTGGCTGCATTTAAAGCCAGCTGCGCTCAACCTTGACGCCTTGGTGTCGTAATACCAAATATTTCTTTTGTCTTTTTCACAAGAACATTTTACCTCAATGAACATTACTATTTAGAAAGTACAGTTCTTATGAATGCACAAAAACAGTTTGTAGCGCGCCTGTATAAAAACATAAGGCCAGGAAACGAGAAAAACCCACTAGCTAAACGGTCTGATTACATCGTTTAATCAAAATTATATATTTCTCATCACGCCGGATCCCTCTTGGGGTAGACAGAAAGAATGGAACGCCACTTCTCTATATTCTTGCAAACCTCTTTCGCTTCCTTAGTATTATAATCTCTTCATGCAGTCTCGCTGATTCTGCGTACTTTTGACATTATCTTCCATCAGAACTCATTATTGAGTCGGTATAGGTAAATCTCCGTTGGCTGCGGCTCTCATTTCCACTCACATTCATATTGTATATCAAAACTAAAACCTGAATAATAGTCTTCAAACATTGAAGATATCAATTACTATATTTCTATCTATAACGCAGACTGGACGCACCAATAAATCATAATAAATGAAAGTACATTTCTTATTTTCCTACCCGCATCCTATCGTCACCCTTTTCCAAAGAACGCGTCCGCGCCGCTGGCACGGCCGTATTAGTATCGTGTAATACGTCGTCCCGGACGGTCGCCTCGCAAGCTGTCTGACTTCACCACGAGGACACCTTATTGTCCTTCTATAATTTTCGCGCGGAATATTGGATCCCATTAATACACTCGCTACAGTGCAAAGGGGGCGTGGTACATTATAATACAGTCCGCGTACTATGGTGTCGCGCCACAACCGGAAGAAGACAGAAACTAATGAGCTTTGCGAGGACCGTATGATCAGTGTGTCCTTTTATTCCTCCGTCACTCAATTTTTTTAATATCGCATATACAATCCACTTACCCGCACCTTCTAATGGCGCCACCACAATAGCTTACTTTATTAAAAGTAGAATGAATGCAGTGGAAATACGATCTCTTCGTTTTACACGCGGAGTAACACTCGCGAATGACGAGATATGCAGAATGGCTGGTTTGAAAGATAATATCGCCGACAACATACATGAATGTATGCTTCGCGGATATTTTTTTATAGTGGCACGGGAAAGTGACTAAATTACACCTGATGGAAAGTACAGTGTAGACCAATTACGGCAACGAACGCCAAGAGATAAAAATTAGGATAAAAAGTAGTTTTCGACCCATATATACTCGTATATGTATATATCACGACAGAACAAACACTAGGATAAGAAGAACAGAATTTTTCACTTATGTACTGTGGTCACGAGCTAGTTCGGGCAATCGCCCTACCACATTAGAAACCTATTAGTTTATTTATTAGTTCTAAATCACTTTGATAAACATTAATTTATTTTTGGGAGTCGAAGCTGCTCGCGTCCGTAGGCTTTACCCTAGTTTCCCTACACGTGACTCCTGGGTGGTGCTAAACGAGCAGCAGCGAGGTGGTAGGGCGTCGGTGCCCGTCTGAATCGCGACCACAGTACATGGGTGTAAAGCCGGACATGACGATGTAGACTATCAATGGATTTTCATCCTTTGATAGTCGCTTTCGTTTTTGGACTACACTGTACTTACCATCAGGTACTCTGTAGTCACTATGTCGTGCCAGTGTAAAAAAAAAAAATACTATAGTAATTGAAGAAGACTACGTAGCCATATGTGAGGGTTATCGGCAGCCGGCGAGTTCGGAGCAAACTATTTTACAAGCACAGACTAACATTATTAATAAAATTAATATGATTAGCTTAAATTAATCATACTGTTTATTTTATTATCGTGTTATAATATATATTCGCGATGATCTAATTTCAAATATTATTGTTTTATTTAAGTGACAAGTTTAGGGGCGTGGAGGCACACATCCTGTATGTCGCGAGGCAAACTATTAACTATTATTATTATTATTCTATTAATTTAGATTATGTATTGATGGACTTTCATGATATATATGCATATGCGTATTTCGGTACCAGGAATGATGTTTTACACTCAAGTGTAAATTGGTGGGCCCTTTTTTTAGTCAGATTGGTTATTTATTTATACTCTTCCATTAATATTGGCAGTTTTAGTAAATTTTGTGCAGGCATTTTGTCGGACAGGTGGAAAGGATGACGAAGAACATATACAATATGTTTGTAAGCAGATATATGAGACTTTTACACGCACACCGAATAAAATATTACTTATGGAGAGTAAAGTCCGGAGTACGCAAAAGCACCGAGAGATAGAGACGTGGTGTTCCATACTACCTGTCCACCTCAGTAAACAATCGGCGTGATGATTAGATAAAACTTCATGTCATAAATGTTGGAAAATGAGTGAAATGGAACATATGATATAAATTACACTAAAATGATAAGGAACAGACGAACAGTGTCATAGTATGAAAGGAATACAAATTATAGGAGAGAGGGTAACAGGTTCGAATGACACTGAGAAGTTGTTGTGAAATCATAAAGTTACGAATGACTACTGTACACGCCATTATACTATATACCTGTGTATATTTCCGCAAGCCTACCGCCAGATGGCGTCATACGGTGGGCAAACGTCACACTCCGTCGGACGCAACTATACCGGGCACATCGGTTTTGTATCGGAAGGCTTTTTAATAATTTTTTACGGCTACGGACCTAGTTATATTGTTTTTTGTGCTCGCTGTGTTTTGTGTTGCGTGGGACAATTATATTTAGCACGGAGTTGGCATCAATAACGGATTTTCGGACTTTTATCTTCGGGCACACGACCGTGTCAGATTCACTGCCCCGGAAGCTGGTCTGGATCCAGGCAGGCAGAGACACCACGGCGGCAAGGTAAGCGGAATAGATATATGTATATTTTATAATGGTCGTGTGCATTTAATAGGGCACGAACAAAGATAACCTACCAGCACCTACAAAAATACAGTCCACTATCTTCCGTGTTCGGAAAACCCAGTGCAGCCCTGAGTGGCGTGCACATATTTGCTGGTCCTTCGAGCCGGATGGTTATCTTTACGGAATAATTACGGTCTCGGTTTTAATAAGCATAAAAAAGTCGGTGGTAGCTTACAAAAAATGTGTTATTCGGCTATTGTTTTTTATATCGGATTTGTAGGTAAAAATGTTGAAATAGGCTTATTGAGGTGGTAGGGCACTAGCCTGAACTGGGTCGTGACCACAGTACACAAGTGCAAAGACCGTCATTGTGATTGGCTTTGGCTGTTACGTTTCGGGATCAGTTTGTGTATTTCCAGTGTTGTTTATACCTAGAGGCCTTCAGTCGTGGTATATTTGGTGCGGCATAGGGACAGTGACTGTCATCGCTTGGTGGTAGTTACCGTTCTTAAACTACATCGTTATTTCGGTCGGGTGCGCTGTAGTTAATTTGTCGAACCATTGTTTTAAAAGGTAATAATTTTAGGTTTTTCGGTATTAATTTAATTTCGGGTATTTTCATAAGTTTTGTATATTACGCAGTTCATTATTTAGAATTGGATCTCAGTAGGTACATTTGGTAAACTCGGGTAGTTCGGATTTGCACGTAATCGTTTCTAGGTAGTTTCTAGAACGAAATATTTCGGGTAAAATATAACTTATTTTAAGGCAGTTAAGTTGAAATTGCAAAGATGGCAAAGTCATTGGAAATTAAATTTAAAATTGAATGTGATTGGTTCAAAAGATCTGTTGAACTAATTGAGACATCGGAATATAGTACGTCGGTATTATCAGCAAGGTTGCGTAAGCTTGAGAGTCGTTATAAAAACGCCACAGAAATTTATGAAAAATTGTTGGAGGGTACCTACGATGATAGAAAGTTTGCGGAGTTCGACGCACGATATGAAGCTCTAAATTGTCAGTATGATAGTTTACTGGCATTCTCGTCGGAACATTTTGGGGCCCCAAAACCAACGGGTCCAGAGTCGAACTCAGCCGGAAATAATAAGGCTCGGCTGCCACAAATAAATCTCCCGATATTTGATGGTGATTTATTTATTTGGTGTGGTTTTATGAATTTATTTAAATCGCTTGTTTTGTCTCGGACGGATATGACGGATACTGAGAAGTTTCATTATTTATTTTCACACGTACAAGGAGAACCTCAAGGCTTAATACAACATTTAGATATGGTTGATTCTTCGTTAAATATTGCCTTAGAAATATTAAGTTCACGGTATGATAATAAGCGTTTATTGGCCGATACTTATATTGCACGGATATTTAATATGGAAATATTAAGAGATGTTAAACTTTTACGGTCATTAATTTTAAATCCTTTGCTCACATGTACGCGAGCATTAGAAGGTCTAGGCTTACCTGTAAAACAATGGAGTTATATTCTTGTACACATTACGGCTAGGAAGTTACCATCTGACATAAAAGCACGATTTGAACAGGAATACGGCGGTTCTACAACGGAGTTACCTAAATTTTGCGATTTGTTAACATTTTTGCAACAGGAATGCAATAGAATTGACACGAATAATGCCCCTGAATATCGTCAAATATATTCGTACACATGTCCCAATAACAATAATAACAATAACGGTAATAGTTTTCCTCGGCCCGCGCTGCAAAATTATCAGTCGGCTAGAAAAAATATACGCGCTAGAAATGTTAGATATGTAAATAATGTAATGCCAGCTAACTCACGGTCCAATAATCGTGCCGACCTGTGTACATATTGTTCGGCTCCGGGACACAGTATAATTAATTGCGGTAAGTTTAAAAATATTTCGGCTTATGATCGTAGGATGTGGGTTCGCAATAATGGCTTATGTTTTAAATGTTTTAATACACATAGGGCTTCTCAGTGTAACATGTTTATACCTTGTGAGAATTGTGGTAATGTCGGACACAATAAATTAATTTGTAGATTTAATAATCGATATCAGCCGCCGCAGAATCATAATATGTTTGAGAGAGCTGGGTTCGAAATGCGAGACAGGCGCGGAAGCGTGCGCTCGTTTAATGGTAACACATTGAACGTAGCGGCACAGCGGCCGGAACTTAATGGTGACCGGAGTGCGGGTTCGATGCGCGCTCAGCCGGTGCAAGACGAAAGTGAAACTCGTTATGCGCTTACTACGGGAGTCCAAGCGCAATAGCAATTAGGGTCGGAGATATCAGAGTCTCCGACAACGACCCCTAAATTAAAAAAGAACATTATTTTGCCTACGGTTATTGTCAATGTTTTATCAATAAATGGTGATGTATTTAAGGCTCGCGCATTATTAGATTTTGGTTCTCAATTAAGTATAGTACGTAGTGATTTAGTTAATCGGCTCGGTTTAAAGAGATATTATAACATTACTTCATTGTCGGGTGTGGGCGGATTACCTGCGCAAAAAAGTAATGCTATTGTCAAATTATATTTTTCATCGGATCGGAATAAAAATAATATTTTATTATCAGTTAATGCGATTGTATTGAAAACACCAACAAGTTATATTCCCCCGCTTCTCGGCTATACAGATAATTCAGATATTTCGGACATGGGTTTTGCAAATTTGTCTCAGGTGGATATTATTTTCGGCTGCGATATCCTCGGGGAAATAATTGAGGGCAATAAGGTGACCATACGGCCAGGTGGACCTTATGCCATGGACACGATTTTTGATCTCGCTATATTTGGAGAATTATCACTACCGATGAAAGGTGATATTTTACCTCGGACCTCGGATTCTTTTACGGGTGTTTCTTTAATAGAAGCGGTGGAACGTTTTTGGAAATCGGAAGAACCTCCAAAATTAATGATTAAAAATCCTGTTGAGGTTCAATGTGAAGAAATATTTACCAACTCGGTTCAACGTTGTTCGGACGGCAAGTACATGGTTCGGCTACCATTGATACCCGGTCATGCAGAGTTAGGCAACTCGCAGACTACTGCAGTTCGACAATTCTTATCACTGGAACGGAGAATGAAATGTCAGCCTAAATTTAAGGCAAAATATATCGAATTTATTAAAGAATACATTGATTGCGGTCACATGCAGCCTGCGGAATTTGACATTAATTCGGGACATGAAAATTATTTCTTACCACATCACGGTGTTTTCAAAAGGTCAGGGGATACGGAAAAAATACGGGTCGTGTTCAATGGCAGTTCTAAGACTACATCCGGTGCTAGTCTTAATGACTGCTTATATTCAGGCGAAAAATTACAAAATGACATTACAAAAATTATTTTGGCTTTTCGGGTGCCTTTATTTGTTTTTACGGCGGATATTAAAATGATGTTTAGGATGACTTGGATACATCCTAATGATCGGAGATATCAACTCATCTTATGGCGTGAGAATCCCTCGGAACCTTTGCGAGTCTATGAATTGACAACAAATACGTACGGTCTGAAGTCTAGTCCCTTTATCGCTATTCGGTGCTTACATCAGCTGGCTACAGACGAAAATAATCGCTTTCCTAGGGCAGCAAAGCTGCTAGTTAACAACTCATACGTGGATGACTTAAACGGAGGTGCGGATACAATTACGGAAGCTCGTGAAATTCGGGACGAGCTGATAGGTCTCATGAACTCAGCTGGCTATGAGTTGCGAAAGTGGTCAACTAATCGAGCGGAAATTTTGAGCGATATTCCTGATGATTTCTGTGAGTCACCTCGAATTTTTGAAGATGATGACAGCCTCGGTTTTGTTAAAATTTTGGGTATACAATGGAATCCTTCATCGGACACTTTCACTTATAGGATTCGTAACTTACCACCTGAAACAGCGGTTGTTACTCGGCGCAGCATACTTTCCTCGCTAGCTAAACTGTTCGATCCCTTAGGTTGGATTTGCCCTATAGTATTTCAAGCTAAATTATTATTGCAAGAATTGCTTAGTGACGGAGCTAAACGGGTAGACTGGGATGCACCAGCTCCTGCATACCTAGTAGGGAAATGGAATGATTTTGTTTCGGACTTGCCTTACATACAAAAATTATCTATACCTCGGTGCTTAAAATCTGATGGTGATGTAATCTTTTCTCTTCACGGCTTTTGTGACGGCTCTTCTTCGGGTTATGCAGCTGCAGTATATTTACGGACGGAAAATACTTATGGTGAAGCTTCGGTTCGCCTTATGATGGCTAAATCTAGGGTTGCCCCCCTTAAGACGAAAATGACGATTCCTCAGTTAGAACTCAGCGGAGCAGTTCTATTAGCTAACTTACTGCAACATGCGTCTGCGGCCATAGGTGATCTCTCGCTTCAGTTATCGGAAACTATCGGCTGGTGTGATAGCTCTATTGTGTTGGCTTGGTTGAAGACACCACCGCACAAACTAGAAGTTTTTCAAGGCAACAGAGTATCACAAATAAATAATATTAATTTACCAATTCGGTGGAGACATGTACCCGGCACATTAAACTGTGCAGACGTGGCATCTCGCGGTTGTTCTGCTGCTCAGCTTTTAAACCATTCGTTATGGTGGAGCCCTCGGTGGTTATGTTGCTCAAGTGAATCTTGGCCACAAGAGCATACTGAAATACCAACTAATTTACCTGGTTTACGGTCTAAATTTATAACAAACACTACCATTTCGGATACAGATATTTTTTCGGATATTATCGGTCGGTACAGTTCTTTTGACACTATTGTCAATGTAACTGGATTTATTCTTCGTTTTATACATAATTGTCGGCATAAGTCTCGGACTTATGATAAAACTATTTCGGTTTCGGAACGTCGCATAGCTCTAACATATTTAATTCGGTCGGTACAGAGCATGCATTTTAATGACTATATTTCGGCTTTAAAATCGGCTAAACCTATTCGAGATTCGGCAAGAAAGCTTAATCTCTTCCTTGATAGTGACGGCTTAATACGCGTAGGTGGACGCATTCGGCATTCGGACTTACCATACTCGGCTCGGCATCCTATTTTACTTCCTGGAAAAGATAATTTCTCAAAATTGTTAGTAGAATATCATCATAAAACGCATTGTCATGTCGGAGCTAATGCTTTAGCGGCAATATTATCACGGTCCTATTGGATATTGTCTATGCGTAAATTGACTCGGAGTGTTACCTTTCAGTGTGTACAATGTTTTAAAACAAAGCCTCGGTCTCAACAGCCTTTTATGGCAGATTTGCCTCCTGATCGTGTTCGGTGTAATCGTGCCTTTGAAGGCGTAGGTACTGACTTTGCCGGTCCCTTTTTTATTAAAAGTAGTAAATTAAGAAATGCTCGGATATTAAAATGTTACTTATGCATATTTGTATGTTTAACTACTAAGGCGGTTCATTTAGAAATTGTTTCGGAATTATCAGTTGAAGCTTTTGTCGCGGCTTTTACTAGGTTTGTATCTCGGAGAGGACTTCCCTCCCTAGTGCGTTCGGACTGCGGAACAAATTATGTCGGTACGGATAAATATTTAAAGGATGTTTACATATATTTAAGAGACCATCAGTCGGATATATCACGTGAGCTAGTACAACGGAATATTACTTGGCTGTTTAACCCCCCAAGTAGTCCAAATATGGGTGGGCTTTTTGAAGCGGCAGTGAAGTCTGCCAAGACTCACATGTATCGAGTTCTCGGTGATAGTAAGCTCACTTTTGAGGAGCTTACTACGTTTTTTGCAAAGGTCGAGGCGGTCATGAATTCGCGACCTCTTTGCCCCTTAAGTACGGACCCAACGGATTTAGAGGTGTTGACTCCCGGACATTTCCTTATCGGACAACCTCTGGTAGCTTTACCGGAACATCCATACACGGATATTAATGTAAATAGACTGTCACGGTTTCAACAAATACAAAAGCTAACGCAACACTTCTGGTCGAGATGGAAAAATGAATATCTGCATACTTTGCAGCACCGGACGAAATGGACGGCTCATCCGGAATCTTTGAGTATCGGTGATTTAGTATTAGTTAAAGAAGACAATCTGCCATCTTTACAATGGAAACGGGCTCGGATTATACGGTTACTCCCCGGTTCGGACTCTGTAAACCGCGTTGCAGAGGTTAAGACGCGCAGCAGCACTTTGGTACGGCCGATATCAAAGTTGTGTAAGCTGCCCATCGGTAATTAGGTAGGCTTATTCCCGGGGGGGAGGGTATGTACACGCCATTATACTATATACCTGTGTATATTTCCGCAAGCCTACCGCCAGATGGCGTCATACGGTGGGCAAACGTCACACTCCGTCGGACGCAACTATACCGGGCACATCGGTTTTGTATCGGAAGGCTTTTTAATAATTTTTTACGGCTACGGACCTAGTTATATTGTTTTTTGTGCTCGCTGTGTTTTGTGTTGCGTGGGACAATTATATTTAGCACGGAGTTGGCATCAATAACGGATTTTCGGACTTTTATCTTCGGGCACACGACCGTGTCAGATTCACTGCCCCGGAAGCTGGTCTGGATCCAGGCAGGCAGAGACACCACGGCGGCAAGGTAAGCGGAATAGATATATGTATATTTTATAATGGTCGTGTGCATTTAATAGGGCACGAACAAAGATAACCTACCAGCACCTACAAAAATACAGTCCACTATCTTCCGTGTTCGGAAAACCCAGTGCAGCCCTGAGTGGCGTGCACAACTACATTTGAAAAAAAAAAAAAAAAACGACCAAAGGTTTAGCGCATCTGTCCTAAAGGGTCTAGCGTTACTGATTAATGAAAATGAGGCTAATGATACCGTGTAATGAGGCACATGATGAGTTCCCGGACCCTGCGATAAATGAAAACTATTTAAACAACATATTTAAAAGAAAAAGTTTAATGTACGAAGGAAATTATAGCGGTCGCGTTTGATCCCCGAGAATATCTCGCGGTAGAGTGAGAAGAGATTCTAACCACCACACTCAATGCAGATTCAGTCATGAATACCCAGAGCCCATGAAAGCCCAGCTGGAAGACTGCCGATCTTTATTGATTGCACAGCTCAACTACGACAGGGATAGGACCTACGGTCGGCAAAATTTACAATTTCCATAGGTCTATTTTTAAATTTACAATAACATTGGAACTGATTCCAGATGGGCAATAACGTACTTTATCCCCCTGCTGCTCATTTAGCGTACCGAGTGGCTATGTCTAAGGTACCATGGAATATAGCCCGTTCTCTAAAAACCTTTGGGATATCCCTCTGCTAGCCAGGTCTGGGAATCTAAATTTCTCTTATGACTTAGAAAACGAATATTCAAGTTCTATCTCTGGAATGGGTGGAAGTAATAAGTCACCGCCCTACCCGGGTAGTAGATTTCCTCAAGTTTATGACCCGGTAGAGATATACTCAAGACCCAAGCAGAGCCAACCACCATAAAATGTTGAAGAGTAAAAAATATTTGCTGGCGTTTCTCACCGACGCATGTTCGGAAACTGAGGCCGACGAGCTGCTTGAGGGAGATGGGTCTAGCGAGGCGCACGTACGAAGTCTCGTTGAAATAGGCCTCCGGCCGGTCGGAAGGTCCTAGGGGGGCGCCGGCGTGGGTGCCGCACGTCGTCACCAACGTCCATATTGTCAGCACTAGATAGCAACCTGGAACAAATAGATGCGCTACGTTAATTTCAAGTGGATAACAAATAACTTTAAAATGGATTTGTAAAAAAGGATATTACCCTAAAAACGTCGATTATCGTTGCCATTAGACTCGATTTACAAGCTCAAAGGGAAAGTAGCCACTAGGGAAAGGAATATGATGATGATAATACAAACCACAAGGTGCATATATAAAGAAGGAAAGAAAAACATTAATTAGGCACATAGTATTATAAAACACAGAACAATAGGTTCATCAAGGTCTAAAACAGCTAAAACAAACCCTGTGTTGTGAAGTTGCGACCAAGGGAAGATAGCTCAGCATATGCTAGATGACCAACTGAGCCTACCAGCGCTGTTTTTCAACGGACCGCCTTTTTGTATGAAGGATTCATTACAATTTTGCCAGGATTTTTAGCTACCTCGTTTCTAGAAGCTTGATAGAATATGTGAATCATTTTCCCCGGTCGTTACCCCCCGATAGAGTTCCGCCCGAGCGCAGGGCGCAGGGCGCAGGGTGTGGGGCAGAATCAATATCGCATTAAATAATGAACTACCGCGCTCTGTGCAAGTACAGCGTATTGCATACGAGCGCTCGAACCTAGCGCTGCATACATCTACAATCAGGTCACTGGGGCACGGTGCAAAGCCTGAGCGAAAAGCGATCCTTAACGTGCTGTGCAGTGACCAGAGATGGGCAAAATGTAATCTGATTAATGATTAACGATTACAAAATGTAGTCGTAATTTTAATTTTCTTACTCTGTAATCATGATTAAATCCATTTAATTAAGAAATGATAAATGTGTATACAATCTGGGATTCTGTATTGTTTAAAACATAAATGAGCAAAATGCAGTCATATTAATGGTAAAAAACGTAAAATGTAATCGTTAATCATTTTTATTAATCTGATTACATTTTGCTCATCTATGGCAGTGACATGTTGCATATATAGAGATCAAAGTATTGTCTGCCTAGCTTAAACGGAGAATGTTCCAATAAAGATAAGATTGATGATGATGATGATGATGTCCTGGCCGGTTTCGGCCACGGCGACTGTTTCAACACCGATTAAGAAATTCGAGGTCCAGTTTGTAAGGTTGTACTCCTGAACCCGACAGAACCACAACCACAGTGGATCAGTCTAACAAACAACAACTCGCACAAATACTTTATATATAATAACAGTATAATCATAGCATGGGATGGTCTCCCAGAACACATAATCTCAGTTCAAAATGTGAACCAATTTAAAAATAGTAAAATATTTTCTCAATTACAAATAGAAATGATTAAAAATTTGTGAAATAGTAAGACAGACATTAATCAGTTGTACTAACCGCCTGCTTGATAATATTACAAATAAAATAGATTCCATTACCTCCTATGTATTGTTTTGTGAAGGTTTCTTATGTATACGAGTACACATGTGTTTGTATTAATAGTGTTTAACTTATAGAGTTAAAGAAAAGTTTTCAGTATTTGATTTAGTGTCTTTATATTAATATCGTTTATCAATCGAGCTTGCCCGTCCACTTCCGTTACCTTGCTAATTATAATCCGAATTTCAAGATGACTTTATTGACGCGTAGTAATAATTTAAATTAACCGCTTCAAAGCTTTCTATTGCACGATTAAGCATTATATTTATATTTAAAAAAAAATTGGCGCTCAGTGTAATTTACACATATATATCTTGAATGCGTTTACAAAAATGAAGTTAACAATAAACAAACACACAGACCCGGGACAATTATGTACCTGTGAGCCATACAAATGTTTGTTTAATTTGGAGACAGGATTCACAACCAGTATCGCAGTCTCACGCACGGTCACTGCGCCAACCAGGACCGAAAGTTGTTTAAGAAACAAAAAAAAAATAGGAAAAGAAAATTAAAAATATCTACATTACGCTGGATAACCTGTCTACGGCGTTCATCCATTACAGACGTCATCTTGAAATCCTTGAACATGTTTATAGTCATAAAAAAATATCAAATCGCTTTCCTTTCATGACTTGTTCAGTAGCCAAAGCGAGCTAGTCCTCTCCCGGGATTCTAGCTCTACCTGACAACTTTATGTCTGTTGGATACTCACAACTTAATATATATATATATATAGAGCACATTTAAATTGCGTTTATGACACACAGTTTGTGGAATTAATACATCTAACTTTCTACTATTCCGCAGTCATTTCACAAGAGTAAACAAATAATGAAACATTATTTTTATTAGAAAAGGTGACCAGCATGTTACCAACCTATCTGACTATAATTGACTACTGTTTCCGCTAAATACTGTAATATTAGAGTCTAGAGTTGACTTCTCGTGTTGACGACCTTAAAGAAGAAAGGAAAAGGGAACTAGATATTCAGCGGATGATTCGGAAACACGACAGGTCGAAGCAAGTCACTCACGGACGACTCTTGGTACCTGTTCCCTTCACTTAATTTCAAATCGTACAAATACACGCAACACGCATCACAAGCGCCGACGTATTCATAAACAATCGCATCGAAGTATCGGCTGATATAGACCGTGGTGTAGCTGAGCGCCGGGCCGCAAGCCTGCCCATCCTGAAATTCCAGTAAGTGTTCAATTCAAGATTCTACCCCAGGGGTCGGCAACCTTCTGAGTCAGAAGACTCAAAAAATACAATTTACAAAATACCAAAGTTTTTAAAGAGCTACAAAAACGTTTCTTACCGACAGTAAATAGTACTTACATAAAGTTTAAAAAAAGCTAATTTATTTATTCATCGATTCAGAACAATTTTTAAATGTTTCTTTATTATAAAATAAATAATATTTGCGTATGGAACTAAAGAGCCGCAGCTTGACATCCAAAGAGCCGCATGTAACTCGCGTGCCACAGGTTGCCAACTCCTACCCTACACGAAGGAAATAAAATTACAGAAAAAGCCTTTGTTCAGTTTACAGCAAGGAGTCTGGTATGCGTAGGCTGCTGTCCTTTGCAGAATTTCCCCAGGATGCCATGTCGTGCAAGCGATTTCCGCGTATCAAGGTCTGGGTTTTTGTGGAAACAGAAGTAGGGAAGCTGCTGGCAACTGAGTTTTCAACGTTAAAACTTCAGTCGTTCATGTTCATCCGGTCAATAAGGCGAACATTGCTAATGAAACGTGCTAATTTGCAATCAGAGAACAATTATCTCGCACGCAATCCGACTGTAACTGAACCGAAAAACGATTGTCCAATATCGGCCACGCGCTCTGCACACGTACGAAGTACGTCGTTCCGTCTACTCATACATACAATATTCGTGGCGAGTGTTTTCATAAAGGTATACCATGACGCCCTGGACTGGTAGCAGCGAAGAGTGGTCGCTGGCGTTTCGGAAGCGACTAACTCGAGAAGAAATGCCGAATGAAACTCAAAGCTGCGTCGGAGTGGAATAAGACCTTCATGACAACACGTACAATTGCTTGAGGGGCTCGAAAGCAAATGAAACATGGTCTGTGTGGACTCACATCTACAGATCAGTTGCGCAAAAATATTGCCTCACTGGGCGTTTTCTACCGTCTGTAACATGGCGGGTGTTCTGAAGAGTTGTTTAACCTTGTTCCACCTTCTCCCTTCCTGAATAGAGCCACGCGCGCTGGTTTACGGTGTCACAGCTATACGGTATCTCACATCTCGGTCAGGACTAAGAAGTTCTCTAACTCCTTCTTTTGCCGTATCGTTGGGCTGTAGAACGGTCTTCCGGCGAGCTTGTTCCCACCATTCTATGATATAGAATCTTTTAAGCGTAGCGTGAAGAGATATTTGTGCAGGCCGGTATGATCGCTGCGACTACCGATGGGTTTTTTCCTAATTTCGATAGTCGTTGGCGTTTTTTGGACTGCACCATGCTTACCATCAGGTTTAGTGTAGTCACTGTGCCGTGTCAGTGTAAGAAAAAAGAAAAAAGTTATCTTCTCTACCGTCAACGTAGCCCTTCTTACTCAGTTCGCTTGCGCAACGAGGAATCTGACCGCGGAGACGCGAAGTTCAGAAAGCAGTACTGCTTTTTTAAATAGACGACAACCCAGCAGTTTGCCGCGATAAAACCACTACACGCTGTGTTTATACCATCCGTATTTGGTGCACGTTCCTTATATCCGCACGAAGAGATTCGCTTGTACATTCCTCATGCGAACAGCTTAGGATTGGAATATGCTTCCAGCGACTATATTCCCAAGATCTTATGACTTGGGAGTCTTTAAGAGAAGAGCGGACGCGGTCCATCGCAGGAGTCATCTTCACCTCGCACCAGGTGTGATTGAGGTCGAGCGTCCGCCTGTAAAACGTAATTTAAAAAAAGGCTACGCCTCAGCAACGCCTCGTTAGCAACGTTATGCTATTGATAGTTTATTGACTCCTCCATTGCCCATGCGACGTGTCCGATAATCTTATTACGTATCGCCTGCGAAGTGACGCGAGCGGAGGCAAAACTAATCCACTTTGCTCGCCACTACAAACGCCTACTCGAGATATTTTTGTATATCGATTCAGTTACAAGAATAATCCACTGGAAGACTTGGGAATAATCCTTAGAGACCAGTGCACACGATGCGTTTTGGCCGCTGTACGACGCCGTAAGACAACGATACCGCCCAGTGTAGTCGGTTACTAAAAATGTATCGGAAAAGAAAACGGAGCGGTACCGCTCCGGCATCGCAACGCGTGCACCTCTCTCCCCATCGTTTTGCTAAGCGCAAGTCCAGTCACTTAAATTCTTCACATCCCTTCCGCAAGTCTTATTTATGCCGAGTCGTTGGGTTAATGGTATGATCTTTCAGCAAGCGTTTTCACACCGCCCTATAGTATGGGATCCTTTCAGCGTATCGTGAAGAGATATTTGTGCAGGCCGGCATGATCGCTGCGACTAGCGATGGGTTTATCTTAACTGTGGATAGTCGTTGTTGTTTTTTGGAGTGCACAATGCTTCCCGTCAGGCGGGGTGTGGTCACTTGCGCCTAGACAGTTTAAAGAAACAGTAGAATACAACACGAACCCCCGACCGTACCGTATAGTATTACAGCGCTGCACTGCGCTCACGACGCACTTTACATTATTTTATATAAAACGACATTCAACATTCTCCGTTTTAGCAACATATCTGATTTAAAAAAATAAAACAACATATTTCCCATTAGTTAGTGACGTGCATAGGTGCATTGGATAGGGTAGGCAGAATTCGCGTAATTAATTTAAATATTATATTATAATAGTAAATATTATATTGCTTTCATAGGAAAGATAGACGGAGTGAATATAGAATAGATATGGATATAAATGGTTCCTTTTTTGTTTAACTTTAAGCAATTTATTCCAGACTTATTTATCATAAGGGCATGCATCTATGGAATAAACGCTACTGCCATTACTCATCTTTATGGCGTTCATATAACATTCCCCGGCGATGATCTTTCAATATAATTAAATAAATCAATAATCCACATTACTGCCTTTTTGTAAACTATACTTTAATTGAATGACATTAAAGATGCATTTTGTATATGTCTTGTACACAATAGAGTCATTACACGTGCCTTATAAGTGTGCATGCCGTGTCGGTAGCTAATGCTCTTTTTCATATTCAACTCAGTGGATCTAATCACTTTACAATGCTTTGCGTTGTGTATAGAGACAACTACCCGACAAGCCAACAATGATTACAGCGTTCTAGTACACAGTTTGTACCGTGTGAGTCGAACGAATAGTCCGGTCGAAGGCGATGAAGAGAAAATACATAAAAAATACAAATATGAAGAAACCCGCATGGCTACCAATAGAAATGTCACGTGTACTAGTGCTTTGAGAACGGCGATCAGCTGCGCTGTTACTGGTCACGATATAGTATAAGCGCAAAGTGGATACAGCCACTGATGTATCTCTGCTCACCCCGAAAGGGATATAGCATGACGACATATTATTATTATTTAAAATGAAGAAAAAATTTAATTGACTTTTTTTTCTCAGCACTCGCTTAAAGGAGCCAAATGTACAATATGTTACAGAATGTCTACATCATAAAAACGTTTATTATTCATAATATTATAAAGCTGAAGAGTTTGTTTGTTTGTTTGAACGCGCTAATCTCAGGAACTACTGGTTCGAATTGAAAAATTCCTTTTGAGTTGAATAGACCATTTATCGAGGAAGGCTTTAAGCTATATAACATCACGATGCAATAATTAGGAGCGAAGAAATAATGAAAAATGTGAAAAAAACGGGCAAAATTTTTCATCCTTGCATCCATTGCGTGCGCTGCAAAAACTGTTCAAGATACCAAAAATATATGTAAGAAAGAATTATTCCTCTTAAAATGATCTAAAAAAATGAATGCGACAGTATATGTCTCTTTTAAGATTAAGTCACTAGAACCGTTTTTATGGTAAACAAATTTGGTCGAAATTAATGCATTATTTGTTAAGAGTTGTATCAACGTAATAATATTAATCTTTATCCAAATAAATGTGTTATTGATTAAGAGTATTTAATTGTGAACAAAATTGTCTTTGACATCACTTAATTTCAATGAACATCTTAGAAGATATTACAAAACCTTATATAGCAAAACAACGTTTGCCGGATCAGCTAGTTATTCATATGTGTCACAGGCGTGGAAAATAAAAGTATTACATTTGACATAAGTTGTACATGTCAGTTGCACTGGCTGTGCCCGCGACTTCGTTCGCGTCGACATTAGTTATGTTAATAATTATTTCAAGCTGAAATCCTCTGATATTTTTTTTTACACTGGCTCGACATAGTGACTACAGAGTACCTGATGGTAAGTACAGTGTAGTCCAAAAACGAATGCGACCATCAAAGGATGAAAATCCATTGATAATCTCCGTCGTCATGTCGGCCCACATATACCACGACTGAAGGTCTCTAGGTATATGAGTTACAACAGGTTAAAGCGAGTCACTATGACGGTCTTTACACTTGTGTACTGTGGTCATAATCCAGTTCGGGCAATCGCCCTACCACTAAAAAATCCTTATCCATCGATCGTTTCTTAACATTTATTACAACAACAAATATTGAAGCTTATCAACAGTAACAACACAGAAACGTCATTACTTCTGACGCATCTGTGTGTGTGTGTGTGTGTGTGTGTATGTGATTTTTTTAAATTTCCTGCTTCTTTACTGTATGACTGAGACATCGTCAACTTGTGACGTAACACGCCGATTCTGTCGTAGTAAATGAAACGCGCGCGCATAACTCTGCGGTGACGTCACCGCCAGAGGGGGGGCGGGATGGGGGGCGGGCAGCCGCCAGGTACGGGCGACGTGACTCATCCTTCTTCGGCTACATTACCGGAATCCGAGTGTTACTAGAGAAAGAAACTTAGCACTAGTGCCCGACCGAAGATCGATTTCTGACTGAAGCTGATTATTCGGCTATCAGCACCAACTATCGGCTGTGACCAATAATTAAAAAATATTAAGTTTAAGACAGACAGCAGTTCGAAGATTAACATCTCGTATGATGTTGGAAGAATAGACACAGGAAGTGAATTCCACTCCTTAGCTGCTCACATCAGAAAAGAGGAGGCGAATCGCCTCGTGCGAGCAGCTGGGATGTCAAAGACATTCAGGATGCAAGCCCGTACGGCGTCTTTTCAATTAATGATAGAAAAGGGGGAGTCGAGTTTGAAATTGACTGAAAGTTAGTAATATAATTTTTCATAAACGTATTTTTTATAAAATCTAAAAAATGGCGCGATGCATGCAAGGCGTTCATAAGCAGCACACAAAAAACGTATACTACGTAGAAGACCATACCTGTATTCGAATCTATAACCATTCGCGTTTCTGCGCATAGAAACCGGTCCTTTATCAACTAGGCCACCTGCAGCCACTTTTGTATTGTCAAATAAATATAATTCAATGTACAAAAACAATTTATAAAGGTGATTAAAGCGACCCTAAGATTTGTCAAAAATAACATTTCCAAATAGTGTACGCATTTGTAACAGTTCGTTGAATTTCTGCGTTTACCGAAACCTTCGGCCCATTTTGGTCGACGTCTACGCCGAAAGTTCGGTCGAACTCTACTTAACGAGTACTAAGGTGACTCACGGACCCCAAGTTTCAGTCTCGTTTACAACTGGACATAAATATTACCCATTGATTAACGCAAAGCAAAATGGCTGCGGATAATTTTCAACAAGGTGCATACGGGAAGTGATAGCTTATAATAATAAGACAATGTCACGCTATATCCCTTACGGGGTAACAGAGACACATTAGTTAGTACAAATAACATTACTATATACATACTAGATGCCACGCGGGTTTCCTCACCATGTGTTTTCCTTCACCGGTGAGCATGTGGTGGCTAAATCCTAAATCATTAAACCACTTTAAACATATTTTAGATGAGAAACAAAATTCCTTGCGGTAAATCGAAGATAATAAATATCACAGTACTCGTGTTACATTGTTTATATTCTTGCATATACCTTGTTTACGCAGATTTGGGCCCCGTGAGAACATAAACGACTCGCTCTGCCCGATGAACGTGTTAATGAATATCTTTAAGTTTACTGCAGTATAACCTAAATTCAAGAACCTAAACACAATCTACCTAAAAATAATGTTTACCGGTTTTTTTTTTGTGTTGGAAGCATTGTGTCGGATTTCATTGTAGTTTCTGAATGTCTTTCTTTCGATTTCTATATGATGAATATAAAAAAAAAGGTTTTTTCTTTAACAAGTAATAATATGTCTGTTTCCAATACTTGCACGTTTTGCAACTCATCAGTATACACAACAATGTCAATAGCATATTTGGTCGTATAACGATGAACAGTGGCGTGCGTTGTGCGTCCAAAAAGGAAGCCGGTACAGTCATTTTATAAGTTGTTTTCAATTAGTACAGATTCGATAAGAAATGAATCAGATATGCTGAATATTTTTCAGTTTGTTATAATTTTAAAAAGCATGGTCACGCTATATCCCTTTCGGGGTGAGCACAGATATACTAGTGATTGTATCCACTTCGCGCTTAAATGACATACCCAACGTGACCAGTATTGTAGGTGATTGTAATTCACAGGGCACTTACACAAGACATTTCTGTTAGATGTTATGCGAGTTCTCTTTCAATGGTTTCCTTTCACCGGTGAGGATATGTTGCCTACTTCCGTAGTTGAGCTAAAAAAACCTAAAGGCACTTGATTCGAACCTATGACCCTTCGCGTCTCAGCACATGGATACCGGCTCCTTATTCAGTAGGCCACAATACCCCCAGCCAGCAATGGCAACAGGCAAAGGTATGTAGATAAATATGTATGTTTGGTAATGGTTATGCTCGTATGCATTATAAAGGCTCGAATACATCCTCACCAGCACCTTTTTTATTCTGACTCGACACTGTGACTACAGCACACCTGATGGTAAGCACGGTACAGTCCACAGAACGAAAACGACTAGCAACAGTTAAGAAAAACCTATCGACAGTCGCGGCAATCATGCCGGCCTGCACATATCATAGAACAGTGGGAACACGCTCGCCGGAAGACCGTTTCCCACCCCAACGACCTGGCAAGAGTAAGAGTTAGAGAACTTCTTAGTTCTAGCCTGAATGTGGGTTATCATATACGTGTGACTCCGTAAATCCGTAACCGGAGAAGAACGGTCCACTTATACTGGAAAAGTATCAGCACAGCCCTTACTGGCGTCCATATTTGGTTTTGCTCTACATAATTATTGAGTAAAATCCACGAAAACTACACGTTACAGTACTGTCGAAAGTTCACTTTCTAATGTTACGAACAGCATGCGAGCCGGTATCGGGGCGTTTTCGTAAGCAATATTCGACCTTGAACGGAAAAAAATCGGTGAAACTAATTAATAGCCATTGCGAATACCGGACGACATCCTTCCAAGCACATATTACTGGATAAATGTTCAATAAAATCAAATTATTTGAATGATAACCCATAGAATCTATCATTCGACGGTTTCGTTCAATTTATAGTAGCTTTTATACCTCACGCGACTCACGCCATATTTCACGTGTGTTTCACACCACTAATGTCATTTTTGATAGATGAAGACAGTGATTGGACAGCCTTTTAGTGTTGCCTGTTTGACCGACTCCAAAAAGGAGGAGGTTCCTAATTCATCAGTATTAAAAAAAATGAATTTCACTATTTATAAAAAACACACAGGTATAAAATCTACAATGGCACAAGTTTCTCACAAAGTTTCTCACAAACATTCTTATTTTAGTTATTTCTACTTGATTTGGTTTTTAATCTATACTAATATTATAAAGCTGAAGAGTTTGTTTGTTTGTTTGTTTGTTTGTTTGTTTGAACGCGCTAATCTCAGGAACTACTGGTTCGAATTGAAAAATTCTTTTTGTGTTGAATAGACCATTTATCGAGGAAGGCTTTAGGCTATATAACATCACGGTGCAACTATTAGGAGCGAAGAAATAATGGAAAATGTGAAAAAAAAACGGGGAAAATTATTCATCCTTGAGGGCTTCCATTGCATGCGCTGCGAAAACGGTTCAAGATACCAAAAATATATGTATGAGAGAATTATTCCTCTTAAAATGATGTAAAAAAATGTCCACGACAGTATATGTCTATCTTTTAATATTAAGTCACTAGAACCGTTTTTATGGTAAACAAATTTGGTCGAAATGAATGCATTATTTGTTAAGAGTTGTATCAACGTAATAATATTAATCTTTATCCAAATAAATGTGTTGTTGATTAAGAGTATTTAATTGTGAACAAAATTGTCTTTGACATCACTTAATTTCAATGAACATCTTAGAAGATATTACAAAACCGTATATAGCAAAACAACGTGTGCCGGATCAGCTAGTGAGTCAATATAACATAAATACATTCCATTATTACAATTATTTATATGGACAGATTTAGATAATTCTTTTTCTAGCCTAATGAGTATATTGTTGACACGATACATAACCAAAATACATCAAAAAGTTATATCATTCGTGAACATTAAAACGTTATTTTCATAAGAATTTAAATTTTTTTGGTCTGACGTACAAATGAAAATCAAAGTGGTACAAACGGGTACAAACGATGTAGAATCCGATGGAAATTAAAAAAAAATATATTAAAAGTCGGCTGCCAAGTTCACATTGGTTTTCCGTTGTTAATTAACTACTGCGAGACAGTTTGAACCTGGCGCGTATTTGTAGCGAAGCGACAAGTCTCACCAATTGCCTAAAAGATTCTTCAGTCATCTCGTATAATTACAGCGTTCAAGTTAGGCTGCAGCGACACTTCTAAAAATCGCTGTCTATTCTCCAACAGACGGCACCGCTAGTGATTGTAGTTACGCTATTTACCGCTAGATGTCATTACGTACGCTAATTCATCTACTGGATAGTAGAAGACATACGATAAGGATTACCTTATCCTTATTCCGTATCAATATTTATAATCAAAGCTTTTGACCTACTTGTAAATAATTTAACACGTACTTTAAAGTTAATAAAAAGCAATCCAGTTATTTAATTAACTGTAAAAGAACAGCAAAAATTTGGATACGGTATTACTGACTCATATCAGTAATTACAAACAAACAATACTATGGTACCCGTCCACCGTTACTTGAAATTATTATTCGCATACTTTTGATTTTCCCATCGCTCTTTGTTCAAAGTTACTTTCACGACTCGGTACTAGACAGTTAGGAAAGATTAGACGCAACATCACCAGAACGGATGAAAAGAATATGACTTTTTAACACAGAGATAAATTGTCTGGAAAAGCACATATGCAACTTTTTACCACAAAAATATATCTGGTTCGTTTAGGACGAGATCCAACTGCGTGGTGGCTGCTAACCTCAAAAAAAATGATTTTTTTTTTGGAAAATCCTGCATAGGGCCGTGCCGTGAGAGCACTCCTACTGACTAAAACGCCCAGGGTGCGCCTCTACTCGTTGCCAGCCGGGCCTGGTTATTCCTCCAACGATCCGGTGAGTGAATAGTTTCTTAGCCTCCATGTTAGCAGCCCTGGGGGTGTCTGTCAAGTGTTAGGAGGTTCAATGAACACAGAAAATAATGTTTTATGGTTTTTCTGTATATTGTATCGATCAAATACTTAAGCATCATTTAGCAGATAAGGAAAGAACTGTGGTAGAAATCTATAACCTACACTAGAATCATAGATGGGCAAAATGTAATCAGATTAATGAAAATGATTAACGATTACATTTTACGTTTTTTACCATTAATATGACTGCATTTTACTCATTTATGTTTTAAACACTACAAAATCCCAGATTGTATACACATTTATGGTTTCTTAATGTTTTAAATGGATTTAATCATGATTACAGTGCATGAAAATTAAAATTACGACTACATTTTGTAATCGTTCATTAGTAATCAGATTACATTTTGCTCATCTCTGACTAGAATATACCTTAGTCGGGAGATAGATTTCAGAGAGTCTGCTGCTCGGACGAGAGGGAGGCGATGCACACTATCCGACGCGCCGCCTGAGAGAGGTTTTAGAGGGATGGGCTCTTCACACCCACCCCTCCCACAGAGGTAGCCTTTCCAAGGCTTTTCGTACCCCGCACGTCTGGATGAATTTGGTTTCCCAGGCTCGGGTGCAGCATTTAGTGGGGCATACCGGGGGTTTTTAGTTAGTATAAGTTGGTCTGATCGTCCTACGCAGGCTGTTGCCACGGATTACAAAAAAAAGATTAAACCTATCCGCCCGGGGAACGCCGGAGCACCATAACTAGTTCATTATTAAAGACGCCATACAGAAAGCAAAAAGACTCAAGTATTTATGCACTCGGAAAGATTTCGTATCCCATAACAAAGTATCAAATAAAAAATGCCATTGAAATATGGGCCGCGTGAGAACGTCACACGTACACGTACATGGGTGCACAACCTTTTTTACCTATACTGTTATCCATGACATCGATGCAAGTTTCAATCGATAATTACGAATAATCTCGTAAGTCGTACTAACATAACATTAATTAATAATTAAGTCATTTTCTACCGCCAATAATCTTACTACTATATTATAAATACTATTATTTTTAATTTTTCTGAAATACTCCAGAACATCGTCGTATATTCCGCAATGCCTGAAAACTAAAATTACAACCATAGATGGGATAAATGTAATTAGATTAATGAAAAACGATTACAATTACATTTTGCGTTTTTCATCATTAATTTCACTGCTGGGTCACACGTCACAGTTAGTGTTTCAATGTTATCTTTGTGTTCAGTGAACTTTACAATTGTTATATAATTAACAGTGGAAGAGCCAGCGCACAGATTCGTTGCGACGCCGCATAAAAATGTATCGTAAAAGACTATATTTGTATAAGGCTCCGTGATGCAACGCGTCGTGTGTCCTCGATGTAACGCCAAAGAAAACGTTGAGCACATCTGCCTCACTGCGCTGTTATGTGATATGAGATACAGTTACCATCGTGACTTTCCATCGTTACACCATAAACCACTTGAGAACAAGCCCGTAAAGATTTAATGGACCTCGAGTGGAGTTCTTGCGGTTTCGTTTAAGAGTTATAATACAACATAGAAGTCACAAAAGCTATGAACTTTAAGTACATAAACTACTTTTCTAATACAATTTTGGTACCTAAAAATATTGCTCTTGCGTAAGGAAAGTTACTAAATGTTGCAGGAGAAATCCGCCAAATCAAATCAGGCCTGCTGGAAAGTATTGTACAGTCCACTTAACGACTAATACTAAGGACAGTAAAGGAAAACAATCGATAGTCGCAGCGATCATGCCGGCCTGCGCTAATATCTCTTCAAGCTTCGTTTAAAGGAGTCAACATCATAGGATGATGGGAACTCGCTCAAGAAAATCAAATCATCAGCTTAAACTATGAACCAGTCGACCATACAACCCGCACAATCACTTTCTAAGCAACAGGATACTCAGAGCGTGGAATGATCTCCCTGAAGACGTAATCTCAGCTCTATATGTGAATTTTATAATTTAAAAATTGCCTGGACAAATACTATCTCAATCAGTTTCATTGAGCGTCGGTCGACAATCAGCGCTGGATGGCGCGTAGCAGCGTCACCCAGCAGGCCAGCACACGGTGAGTCCAGAGCTCTCTGACAGCACACAGGAGACATCATGTGATGTTATGTATTATTCTTTCATTATATTATCTAAATGTGTATGTTGTTTCTTAGTTTGCTCAATGAACGTTTCTTTTCTTATCAATCTCGAAAAAAATGTGAAATGGCAAGATACAAACACTTATAAACTGTTTCAGCTGCTTGCCTTTTTTTTTACACTGGCTCGACATAGTGACTACAGGGTACCTGAAGTGCAATGTAGTCCAAAAACGAAAGCGACTATCAAAGGATGAAAATCCATTGATAGTCAACATCGTCATGTCGGCCCACATATACCACGACTGAAGGTCTCTAGGTATATGAGCTACTGGATATACACTAGCTGATCCCGAAACGTGACAAGCCGAAACTGGTCACTATGACGGGCTTTACACCCGTGCACTGTGGTCGAGATCCAAACGGGCACCGACGCCCTACCATCTCGCTGCCGCTCGTTTAACACCACCCAGGAGTCACGTGTAGGGAAACTAGGGTAAAGCCTACGGACGCGAGCAACTTCGACTCCCAAAAAATAATAAATTAAATAAAACATGAAGGGATTAATGAATGTCTAGGAAGCGAAAGAGGTATGTATAAATAGCAGTGGCGCTATTTCTGTCTACCCTAATAGGTAATCGGCCTGATGATAGATATATATAGTTATACTATAAAAGAATCTATAATCTTAACTATTAAAAAAATGTCATGCATTAAAACTAAGGCAGGAGCAAGGCGTTCAGCTACTGTTGTCTCACACAATAGTGTTGAAATAAATTGAATTTCACATGGACCTCGCTAACCTTTCAATGATTAACAGTGTCTGACCGAAGGTCGATTTCTGACCGCAGCCGATTAATCGGCAATCAACTAACTCTTTCCTCTCTAACACTTAAATGTAAGACTTTTGCCGTGTCGTCGGGCTGTGGAATGGTCTGCGGCCCGCGTGTTTCCATCGTCCTATGATATGGGGGCTTTAAGCGTAGCGTGAACAGATATTTATGAAGGCCGGCATGATCGCTGCGACTACCGATGTGTTTTTCTAACTGTTGATATCCATTGTCTATTTTTGGACTGCACCATGCTTACCATCAGGCGAGGTGTAGTCAATACGTCTAGTCGTTTTAACGTTCCATATAAATACAAGGAATTCGATCCGTCGAAGTCTCGGCCGGCCCCGCGGCCGCTTGCTGTGCGCTGTGCTTTAAGAGATCCGATGTTGGCAGCACGGGAGCGTACATAGCGACAGGTCGCGACCTGGTGCCAGTGTTGGGCAGCAGCAGCAACTATCGAGTCGCGACTTCTGAGATCCTACTCGTGCCTTAAGAAATTTAATTCAAGATTGACCTATACATAATTAATTTATAAAAAGGTTTATATAATAATAATATATCGTCGCGCTATATACCTTACGGGGTGAGCAGGGATAGATTAGTGGTCAGTAGCGTTCATTCCATAGATGCATGAAAGCATTGCGTGCCCTTGCGATAAATAACTCTGGAATAAATTGCCTTAATTTAAACAAAAAATGAACTCTTAAAAAAAAATCTTTAAAGAAAAATCATCGGGTGGTTGAGGGACACGCAGTAGTTGTTAATATGATTTTTATTTGCATATGTTTTCTCTTTCTTTGTTTTATTGTTATTTGTTAGTGTGTTTGTTTTGTAAGTAGTATTGTTTGTATTTTCGATACACGATGTGGTGGCCTTAAACGGCGCAACACATTGATATGCATTTTTTTTATTGTTTTTTTTTCTTGTCTTGTAGTGTGTTGGCCACTGGCCGCCCTTAAAATGTAAAAAATAAAATAAACTCTTTACAATCACATCTACTCTATTTTCACGCCATCTATCTTTCCTAAGAGAGCAATATAATATTTATTATCATTATGTAATATTCACTAGTGATGCCACGAATAGTGAATTGGCCGAATACCGAATATTCGGCAACGCTGTCGGCCGAAGCGCCGAATATTACTGGAAGTAGCGTGTTTAGTAATAATAATAATCTTTATTTCAACACAATACTTATACATATACACAGGGTGATAAGTCTCACCAATTAAGTAAATCTTGTCTCCGGTGAGACTCGCACTTCCGTTCAGGTTATTCGAGGGTGTTTTGTGTTTTTCTACGGATATTCACGGTATAAGTTTATTACTGTGTGTGAGCGAGAGAGAGAGAATGTGTGTGAGAGGTTATTTTCTGAGGCTGGTAACATTTACGATGAAAAGCGTAATCGTTTGCTATCAAAAAATGCTGAAAAGCTTGTTTTTACCCATCACAACTTGCCACTGATCAATTTTAATTACTAAAGTGTTGTAATTTGGAAATAAATACATAACTTTGAGTAATATAACGTGTCTTTTTTACATGATTTGGTATTCGGTATTCGGCCGAATAGTACGTATTATTCGGCCGAATACCGAATAGCAAAAAAAGTGGCCGAATAGGCCGAATACCGAATAGTTGCCGAATATTCGTGGCATCTCTAATATTCACATTAATTATGTGAATCTGCCTACCCTGTCCAAATACTCTATGCACGTCACTGTTAATGGCTGTATCCACTGCGCGCTTTTATGTCGTGCCCAGTGTGACCAGTAGCGCAGCCGATCGCCGTCCTTACCGCACTAGTTCACATGACATCTCCATTAGATGTCATACGGATTCCCTCACGATGTTGTCCCTCGCCGGTGCGTATTTGGTGCCTAAATCCGTTCCTAATCTGGAAAACCCCAGATGTACGTGCCGCCGTTCGGACCTTTCCTCCTTTCCGGACGGTTCCTTATCCACCAGGCCAACACAACCACATTAGTTTGTATTGACTCCATATAAACAACTTCTAGATATGATTATAATTACTTTGATAGTAGTCAAAAAAAATAACATGTAGCGTATGTTGGCCGACACGGCGTCGGAGACGCATTAGATTTTCGTCCTTTGATAGTCGCTTTCGTTTTTGGACTATCTGTACTTACCGTCAAGTGCACGGTAGTCACTTACTAGAAACGATGTAAAAAAATCGCTATTTTGACCGAAGATGAAGCATCGGTCGCTCCCTAACGACAAACACACAAACCAGTCCAGCGACAGCTACAACACTCGGAGCGCGTTGCGATCCCATTGTATTGTTTCGTAAACAAACGAGTACAACCTGTTTGTTTTGTAACACCGACATCACGAATTAGTACAACATTTAACGGGACAGTTAAATTATGTTATTTATATCTATAAACGTAAAACAATATTGACTGGCTTATCGACAAATGTCAATTATGACCTATATTATTCTCCACCGAACAATTTGCTGTTTTCCGGGAAAAGCCTTTGCAACTTCATCGGGCGAACGGGGGAGCAGTTAAAGCGCTCAGACGCAAGGGCATCCCTGTGGATACGAACCCGGACTTCGACGGCCCGCCAGAGAAAGAACCAAACGGTAATCTACTAGCGTTTCGGAAGCGACTACCTAAAAACAAAAGCCGAAAGAAACTCAAAGCTATGTCGGACTGAAACCTTTTTTATTTAAACTAAGCTGTCTTTTACAACACGGAACTATGATGATAATTATATAATCGGAACACAAATTGTTATGTTGCATATTTTGTTCGTACTGGCTTGAACGGATATACTGTAGCTGCCATAGTTGCCTTAGTCCACGGCTGGGCATAGCCTCTCCGAATAAACAGCGTTGTGCCTGGTATTCGACTCTTTTCATGTAACCTTATCCGGCCAACTTTCCAAAGTCGTGGCTCCATGTTGCCGGAGGCGTTTCTTGCTGCGTTTGCCGATTCACGGTCGCCACTCAAGAAAGGAAGAAATGTTTATTGAGAAAAAGGATCAACATACATCTATACTAATATTATAAAGCTGAAGAGTTTGTTTGTTTGTTTGAACGCGCTAATCTCAGGAACTATGGTTCGAATTGAAAAATTCCTTCTGAGTTGAATAGACCATTTATCGAGGAAGGCTTTGAGCTATATAACATCACGATGCAATAATTAGGAGCGAAGAAATAATGAAAAATGTGAAAAAAACGGGGAAAATTATTCATCCTTGAGGGCTTCCATTGCGTGCGCTGCAAAAACGGTTCAAGATACCAAAAATATATGTATGAAAGAATTATTCCTCTTGAAACGATCTAAAAAAATGTCCGCGACAGTATATGTCTATCTTTTAAGATTAAGTCACTAGAACCGTTTTTATGGTAAATAAATTTGGCCGAAATTAATACATTATTTGTTAAGAGTTGTATCAACGTAATAATATTAATCTTTATCCAAATAAATGTGTTTTTTAATTAAGAGTATTTAATTGTGAACAAAATTGTCTTTGACATCACTTAATTTCAATGAACATCTTAGAAGATATTACAAAACCTTATATAGCAAAACAACGTTTGCCGGATCAGCTAGTATTTATATAAAACAATAAAAGAATAATACATAATATCACATCATATATGCTTGTGTGTGTGCTGGCCTGCTGGGTGACGCTGCTGCGCGCTATCCAGCCGACGCTCCAGGGAACGGATCACATTGACTATGTAGATAGAATAAATACATAGAATATTTTTAAATTTTTACACCAAATATGAAAAACATCAAAATAAAATATTATATAAATAAGCTGAATATATTTTAAAGTACATACATACACCCTGTGGTGTCCCATGCAAATTAGTATTGCTTAATTACAGGCTTTAAAAAGTTCATGGTTCTTATGCGGAACTCGGTAATCGCCTATACTGTGTTATAGCAAAATACCTAGACATCTTAGAGTTCTATTAAAACAAATTGCTAAAAAAAGGATATTATTCCATCAAAGACTCTTTAAATGATAAAAGTGCGTGGTCTTAATGTATACAATTTTTATCACGAGACATTAATTCTTTTGTATATTATAAAAAAAAACACCTGCTCCAACGGCCATCGGTTCTGCGACATGTGCCCAGCTCGCTGCCACTTCATCTCGCTAATGCGGAGAGCCTGTGTCTATAGCTTTAGTGGCCTATCAGATAGCCTCAGCAAAGTATACAATAAATGTTATTAATTTAGAGCGTGGAATAGTAGAAAACGAACCTTTTGGCACTTCATTTACGCAACACATTTGGAACCGCGTTAAGTAACCAACTGAGAGACCCTATTGTCTTTGCTCTCAACATTGTTACGATCAAATGAGGTAGCAGCGGCTCGGACACGTCACGGCGCGTGCCCTCATTCTCAGGAAAGCTCTAAACCAGTCAAAAATAATTATACTCGCCTTATTCTTGGTAATAATAAAAAAGAAAGAAAGGATTAACATTTATTTGGCACATATCATAGCATACAACACAGAAGGATAGGCTAATCAAGATAGAAACCAAGAGAAGCAAACACCCTGTGCTGTGATGGTGCGCTGTTGCGAAGTCAACTTAACGTACGCTAGTAGAGGCTTAGCTGAAAAAATATCGATATATCTATTTTTTTCATTTTATACATTTGATCCCTTATATCGATACGATATATCAAATACTGAAATTTGTATCAAAAACGGTTTTTTTTTTTATTTATTCATTTAACTATAGTCGCTAGAATCCAAATCCATAAAAGATATCTATCCCATAAGGTGAAATCACACACAACAACACAGTTTTGGATCGACATGAGACATTTTACTCCAATCCTTTGGAATCGGGCACTTGAGTATTTGACACCTATGGCTTCCTCTATACCTTCCGACAGAGTTTCTTCTGGCGGTTCCTAACAATAGAAACCGGCTGACAATGAAGAATGTAAAGAGAAGAGTTTTTCTATTTTCGCCTCCGAGGGAATACTAGTTTGCTTGATATAATAAATAGCTCTTAAAATATTAGTTAGCTTCATAGTTTTTTTGTATTTTTGTTTAATAATAACGAACACTGATAAAAATGCCTTCATGTTTATTGAGATTTTTGTACATTTAAATAATGTACATTTTGTATAAAAATTACTAGTGATATTATTCATTGAAGTAAATACATTATTATAATAACACCCAGTTTTTTTTAGAAATTTCGATCGATATATCGATATATTTAGTGCTCGAGATATTGACGTCGATATTGATATTATATAGCCAAAATAAAATTATAACTGGCCTTTGAAAACAACACATAATCTCATTTGTAGAGTAAAATAAACAAGTCGCAATGCGAGGGTTCATTGTTCCGCGCGGTCACCGCGGACGAGCGTAGCGGGTTCGACCATAACAGGACCGAGCCTCGCCTGGGAATTCATAATGAGCTGACGACGCAACTGGACCTGGATCTCCTTTGTGTTATTATGAAATGCTATCAGTCAAATTTTGTCAAAAAATTAAAAATAACTTTTTTTTGTCCTGACTCGGCCTATTGATTTCATATTCCTTTTAACTCAATATCATAGGAAGAATTGAACAAACTATCTAGTAGATCAAAATATACTGATATTGCTAAAACAGTAAGAATAAAAGATATCTTAACGAGAGTATCAAGTAAGGCGAATTACGCGAAGCTGGTCAACCTTGGCTGGAAGCCCGCGCAGCAATATGTGAGTCAATGTGAATAGGTGGGCGTCAGCCCCCGCCGCGCTGGCCTCCAGTTTACGCTCCAATCATCGCGGAGTCACCTGCCCTGGTTACGATAACTATAAACAAACCACCGCTAAGGTAAATAAAAGGTACAGGCTCGAATCTAGAGGGTGGGCAAGCTGGGACCCACGCCCTGGGCCGCCAAATTTTAGGGGCGACAGTCGAGCATATCGCCCCGCGTGCCCTCTTAATAATGTAAATATAAAAAAAGTGAGCCAACTTTCCCACAAGAAATAGGTTGAAAAATTTTAAAAGCTTTGGTTTGACGTTTTAAAAGTTAACTCAAAAGTCTCAAAAGATATCGTTACCATGTCTTAAGTTATGCGAGGTCAATGATCGTTTTTCAAGCATATATCGCTTCTTACGCAATAAATATTTACAAAGTTGTAGGGAGGCGGGAGCGACGAATAATATTTTTTGCCTACTTAAAGATTCGATTTTTTATTCATAATGCAAACAGCGAGAATGGAATATGTTCCCTGCGTCATATTTCCTACGTTCTTATATTTAGGAGCCTAAAAAAAAGAGCGAATAGTATTTATTTGGAAAATGCGTTCTTTTGTGATACCAGCACTCACCTGGAGTCACCTTTGCTTATCTAGCCCTATTCATGTAACTCAGTGTAATCCAGCCACAGCCCGATAGTTTTAGGCCGAGATTTATTGACGTTACTATGACTTTACACTTCACACAGATAATAACTTCGTCTTTGATTTAAAAAATGAATACACAATAGGAACTTGAGTATAGCCTAAGTATTCGCAGAGTCAAGTCCAAATTGACGAAATCGGTGACTTACTATATACTTTTACATTAATCAAATATTATCATTTGTAATGTTTGAGTAAATTCTGAGCAAAGTGAAAGTAGCGTAAATAAAGCTCAGCCTTAGTGCCCAATCAGTTAGTCACTCCTATTACAACACAGTAAAGAAACGGCCTCTTTAAAATTCTAAAACTTATTTTTTTTATTTTAAAACGAAAGCCACAACGACTTCTCACCGTTCTATCATAGACCTTATTTTCACCTTCGCTTCCACCCGGTATGATTAAAGGTTACATTGCATAATTTATTTATTCATTAACAAGAAAACAATACACTAAAGATACAATAAAAACAATCAAGTTTTCTACGTATGCTGAAATATAAAATTGACGCAGACTAATTAGATACAAAAAAGCAGCATTAAATTAACGAATCGATTTCTAATGTCGGCAATATATGCTATACAGCTTGAAGTGCCAATATCAGCTTATTTGATGGAATTGTTGATCGAATGAATAGTGAGCCACTCTCACTTGCCTCTTGAACTCTTGACCTGCAAGGCTGCACTTGAAAATCTAAATATATATAACTCAAAGGTGACTCTGATTGACTGACATAGTGATATATCAACGCACAGCCCAAACCACTGGACGGATCGGGCTGAAATTTGGCATGTTATGACGTAGGCATCCACTAAGAAAGGATTTTGATAAATTCCACCCCTAAGGGGATAAAATAGAGGATGAAAGTTTCTCAGATTTTCGACTATAATATAATATAATAGCTTGATAGTTTTAGCGCCTAATGACAGATTAGGCCCTAACTTTTTACACATGCTAAACAAAAGTAAAGCCGCAAAAACTATATCTAATTAATTATAATACTTCTTAACGCGAGCGAAGCCGCAGGCAAAATCTAGTATCAATATAAGACCATAAGCCCTTACTTGCCACGTACGCTTTCCTTGCTGCCTAGAGACATTAGTACTAATGCTACTCGATCGACATACGTAAATAATCGATTAACAGCGAATGATACCGTCATTCTATAGCTATAACAGTACCCGCAGTGTATACACCTGGCTCGCTATAAACGTTTACGAACGTATTTGTAATGATATCAAGGAACACCTGGTCACTGCTGCATTCCGAATGCATTTGTCAACCCGCTGCGGTCATGCAATTAGTCAAATACGTTGCTTTCCAAATTCCTCTATGACGTACGGGACCGGAACGTGCTCACTAACGGTTGGACTCAACATCAACCCCTATCCATCCACTCTTGGCCATGGGTCTTTCCCAAGCCTCTCCACTAAACCCGATCTTCGGCTTTTCTATCCAACAATTGCCGTCACTCTGCGGAAATCGTCGCTCTATTTAGCGAGAGGGCCTATACTACGCTACCGTGGTCTCCACTCAAGAACAAGTCTACCCCGGCGGTAATCGCTTCTTCAACCGACCGATATGTCCAGCCGACTGGCTCTCCAGTCTGCTAATTCTCTGAGCGATGTCGTTGACTTTAGTTCTCTGGCGGAACATCTAATTTCTGATTCGATCTTTTAGAGAAACACCGAAGATAGCACGTTCCATAGAACGCTAAGCGACTTTGTGGACTAGACGAACCGTGAGCGGCCACGTTTCAGCTCTGTGATTGTATTCTTTGGTCTTCAGACGGTTGGGATAAATTACCATCTTAAGGTCGCTCAGCGTAGGATAGAACAAGCTATGTTGGACATAGTTTTGGAGGCTAAAATCCGAAACGAAGCTATCCGACAGAGAGCCAAAGTAATCGACATAGCTCTCCGTATTAGCAACCTGAAGTGGCAGTGGGCTGGGGCCTCATGCTGAAAAAGCGATGACTGTAGGAGTGTTATTTTTTAGAATGTTTTAACATTTTGTTTTTGCTTCCGCCAGGTATCTACCTTCCTACATTATAAATACTGTAACGGATCTTATGCGCGAATTAACTTATTTATAGCTCGACGTTTTATGGCCAGTCTGATCATTACCATGACCTGTGTAACCCAGGCCTTGACGTCGATCCATAGGTTAAAGAAAGTCAACTTCCGCATAAGACCCGTTAAAGTATTTATAATGAGTATAAAATACGTTAGTATAGTATAATAACAAAAATAGATACTTTCTGGGATTTATTGCCGAAGAAAGGTCACAGGCATTAATACAAGTTTTTATTTCAATAAAATGAAGAAAGTTGCTAAAACAAAGCATACTTTCTAGACGGCAGATAATACACCGGCGCACCCGTATGCCGCCGACACACGACCAGGTTTGTCACCATTTGTTTACCACACGTCAGTAGCGTATATTTAACATATGCAGAAAATCAGATCCTGGCTTTGTTAATAAATAACTTAATTATTTGATCAAATCACATGGGTTTTCACTGTCTTGATATATTGGATACGAAGCGTGAAGATACATTTTTGCAGGCTGAGTAAAAGTCAGAATAAAAAAATGAAATTAAACCGCCAAAGATTAGTGCCATTACGGTTTATCATAACCACGTCGTATTTACAACGCATTCTAATATCATTCGAAAAATATCATTTTATATATCTTCTTCTATTATTAAATCTTTCTTGACCTCAGTCACACCTGGTGGTAGGTGAAAATGATTCCGACGATGGACCACGTCCGCCTCACAAATGTGTATTATTTACTCTTCTCTTAAAGACTCTAAAGACATAAGAACGTGGGAATATAGTCGCGGAAGCATATTCCACTCCTTAGCTGGATGCTTAGTTGAATGATGAATGTAGAAATGAATCTCTTCGTGCCGATATAAGGAACATCTACCATATATGGATAGTTTTTGAAACGGCGTCGATTGGTTTTATACGATGAAATAGGGCCGGTGGAATTAGAGAATGTTTAGTATCACTGAACTATCGTTTACTCTATCAATGATCACAACATTTAAGAACACTTCTAAATTATAATATTAATTTGAATATGAACCGGGACCGGACATTTTTTTCGACCAGTTATTGGTTGATGGCCGGGACAATCCTTCACAACTAAATCAACCGAGAGGGCGAACACTGAGGTGCTCAGCCGGCAAATTTAGGGGGTTTGGTAGCAACGCAAGGGCGTCCCTGTGGGTACGGACCTCGATTTCGACCGCCAGCCAAAATACGAAATCTAACGGTGATCTGCTAGCGTTTTGGAAACGACTAAGTTGCGTCGGAGTTGAAACCAAACGTTCCTAATCAGCAGGAGTCTAAAACGAACCCAGCGGTCACCCATGGTGAACGGAAACTGATGTTGGTTTTCCTCACTGAAAAAAAAACGATATGGTAGTTTTGACCCGCCTCGAAAATTTCCAAATTCAGGACCTGGTATGAAAAGATAATGACGTATATATACGAGTATGTACATAAATGTTCACCTAAAGCATTTCGTTGCAACGGAAGCACTTATTAATTGAAGGTGCTTCTAATAACATAATGATGCAGCATTTCATGTTACATATACGAATTTTTATATAACCGATAGGTAATCATTATATTGAACAAAGTTCATCAAATTGAATATACAACGGGGAGCGTTTTGAAGAGTTGTTTGATCTGGTACCCTCATCACCTGGTACGCACTTTACGCGTTTGGCTATCAGGTCATCTGCACACTTTAAAGACCTAAGAGCTCGCAACAACATTTTGTTTCTCTAGAACCTTCTTGGTGCTCTCTTGAAATTTGTACAACGGGCTTCCAGGGACAGAAATTTATCTGGATTATTGTTAAGGTTTAATGTTAACACAACCAAAGACAATATAATAATAAAAATAACATTGTTTGGAGATGTCAAGATTGCCAGTCGGAAAGTAAAAATGTCTCTAATATAATGAATATTGTATAACATTAATAATATTACCTAGAGAAAAAGAATATTAGATTATTAATAGAGATAAATGATTTCTTGGAGATTGTCGAAGAGACAGCCCTAGGTGTAACAATGCTCTGCTTTCGTTTGAGAGAATGGCCCAAACCTCGCCCGTTTCACTTGCCGGGCCGAGCTCACCCGCTGAGTGCTGACGCCATATAGCGGTACACGGATTAACCTGGCCGCATTATAACATAAACTTCGCACAACAATTAAGAGACCAAAAAAAAATTATTATTATATTTTTAAAGCTAATTATTATCTTGGAGGTATGTATTATCAAATTATCTCGTGTATTTGCGGCGTTATGTGGCTATTTCCACGCGTTGATAAAGACTGTGCCCTATACCAAAGAAGTCCCGTAATCAATGCTTTACAGCGCACCGCGCCGCAGCCGATGGAAGCATAAAAAATACAGGCGGATCATCATTAACTATCACAATATAGGACATACGTAAATTGTACGTAGGATTGAATTCAAACCATTCACACTCGTACATTAAGGAGTGATCACACTTGAAGCGTAATCTCCGCTGTGGCGCCGTAAAAAAAAGATGTCCACGCAATAAAAGTGATAAGGTGTTTTTCATGCGGAAAAAGCAATTTTAATTAAAAAAAAAAGAAAAATAATTTTAAGACTTTTAGGCTTGCTAATTTACTTAGACGAAATAATGTCGATAAAAACACAATTCTGTACACACCATGTCAATTTCTAATACTGCTGGCTATGATAAGTACGTTTTAGAGGTAATGAACAATTATTTCACGTTCAGTTTGACTAGACTTTAGGTATATTCGAAGAAACCTTTGATAATCCATACATTATTTAACAAAATACTAATTCAATAGCTATTTAATTTCATTATTCACGATTTAGGCGATAAAAAAATTGACTTCCGGTACATGTAAAATATTTTACGAGCATTCTTTTTATCTAGGGTTAACAGCACTGTCAAATAAACGGCTGCTATTTCTTCGGCTTGTTGTGACAAGTTTAGCCTTTTTTTGCCAGTTTGCGTTTTGGCCATTCGGAAAAAAAAATTGCGCTACGCACGGCATTTCAGCACACGGCAATTGTGTACACAGCCTTACGAGACAATATCTAAACAAAAATGTGTTCTGCTGCAGATGTCACGTTATCAGCCAAGAATGCGGCTTATTTAGATGAGGTTTTTTTTCTACCAACGCTCAGTAACATAGGACAAGGTCAATGATTGTTCTATTACAGGCATTTAAAAGCAAGACAAATGAAAAATATCTATGATACATTTGTGCACGACAGATAATCAAATTTCATTTTAAAAAATTTCCTGTAGAAAATATTCTGAGCTTAACATTAATTAAATTAAAGTAGCACAAACTTAATAGAAAACAGATAAACGGCCAACTTGAGGGAAAGAGCCTGCGAAAAACTCAAATATAGTGTTGCTCTTGTTCAAATATGAAAAAATGCGAAAGAGTTTGCGCGAATATTTTTAAGATATAGGGAAAGTAATTTACGGACTCCAGTCAATTACAAACTGCAAACCCGATAAAATTTGCTTCTAGTTTAAATGTGGGTTAATCAAGATGTTCTCGTTTCCTGTAACTTCATCAATACTCGTTCAATACAAATTACTGATATTTTAATCTACATTATAGCTTTAAATTCTCTGGTGGTACCAAAATCGGTAATAACATGATAATTACTAAAAAAATAGCACTAACAAGTACAATAATATATATTATTGAGTAAGTAACGAAGGCTCTATTAGTCACAGCGACGAAAACAGTTACATACATTTTCAACCTTTCACAAATTCTGATTCTCAGTTAAGCTCCTACAAGTAAAATTGAATAGACTCAGTAACAAAATGACCTAAATAAGTATTATATTAAAGAAAAGCTTGATTACTATATGATATAATATAACTTAATATACGAACCTGCCACACTGGCTTCGCCGCGTCGCCCCCAAACATCCACCATCATTATTTCGAAATAATAAAACACACACAAAAACTATACAACTTCATTAAAACTCAGGTAATTCATTAACACATATTTCACAAAACATATATTGCACAGGGTTGGACGAATAAAATTAAAACATACGAAAAACAGAAAGCTCTTGACGTCAAATTAAGAAAAAAATAAATAAAAAAACCTACAATACTACACTCACGGCGGACTGATCATGACTGAGCGGGGTGACGGAGAATAATATTGCCTATCAAAAAGCTAAAATCCCCGGATTTTTTTACAATAACATTCTTGTTTTGAGAAATCATATCAAAGGTAATATTTCCCAATTTTTACACCGTTTTAAAATACCACCCACTTAAAATACTAATTTACTATTAGCCGTTCGTCGAGAATTTATACATGACATTTTTATTAGATGTCATGAGACTTTCCTCCCGGTATTTTCCTTCACCAGTGTCCATGTAGCGCCTGAATCTATACTTAATTTGAAAAAATCCAGAGGTACGAGCCAAGATTTAGCCCTACGATCATTCGTGCTTCTGTGTTTAGGTACCAGTTCCTTATTTACTAGGCTACCACAGTCACTAACTAAATAATACATTTATAATTTGAAATATGAAAATGGATCAGCGTCTTATGTTTCAAAAATAACATAACAGTATTATAATATACTGTAAATGTGATTTTAAAATTATGAAAAATATATTATTTTAAAAGGCCTAATTGGCCAGGATTCCTGAATTTATACCAAATTGGCGAAACGAGGCAATACTCTCGAGAAAATTCAATGACGGCCGGGGCAGAGTTGTCATATTGAAAAACCGCTTTATTGAGTTCCCCACTTCCATAATAACAAGAAATTTTATTATATAACGTTATAAATTACAATTCTTTGTAACTAAAAATAAATAAATATTTCACTTAAATGATATCAAAAGTAAAATAAATTTATTTAACGAAAGAAATATAATGACATTACAAAATGTTACTATTTCTCAGAAAAAAATGGCAGCCTTTATGTCGTAAGCTTTTCTTTTCTTTTGTAATGAAAAGTTTTTATTAATAATTTATGGAACGTTTATAATGCCATTTGGAGCGTCACATATGCTTATTCAATTTCCAAAAACACGGAAATAAATATCGAATGTGGGGAGTCATGCACTTTATAGTGGTAGTGAGTATTACGTGGATATAATTCTTTTTGAGCTTTAGATTGCCTTAATTATTTTCCTACGCTTGTCGCATTATCTTTTTTACATAAAATGAATTGTTATTTATGTATTGTTTTTTTTTAGGACGCTTGAAGATAGTGACCGAAACAAATGTTTAACGGGTCTTCGACGACCGATATTGGTGGTTCAGAAACAGAGACAAAAGAGGAAATGAGTGCGGGCAGCGCGACCCTCGAGCGGGAGTTGACGGGAACGCGCCGTCTTTTGTGGGGCGACCATGTAAAGGAAGACGTGTTCCGCCGCTGGGCTCAAGGCTTCCAATTCAGTGATGACGAGCCAAGCGCTCTCGTCCAGCTGGAAGGAGGACCCTGCGCTGCCATCGCACCCGTACAGGGATTCCTGCTAAAGATCCTCCTCTCAGAAACGCCGGGACACAGTTTACAAGACTTGACTTCGGAGAAGTGCAATTCTCTGCTAGTTCGAGCTGTGTGTATGATATTAAGCCAGTGTCTAGCTCCTAAGTACAATGTGGCTGTGTACCGGAAAAACGAAACAGATGCAGAGACCAGCGGCAGCAACAGCGTCAGTGTGGAAGAACAATCTTGTGATACCATTGAACATTTCCACCGGAGGATTCAAGTACATTCTTTTCAGACTTTATCTGAAGTGGAAGCATTCTACACTAGGAACATTCGGATATTGAAGGACAAATATGGTGTTCTACTATTGTTATACAGTGTCATACTTAGCAAAGGAATTAATGTAGTGGAAGCGGAGCTTGCGGAACTGTCAGATCCTCTGATCCACTCTACATATGGGTATGGATCCCAGGGTCTGATTAATTTAATGCTCACGGGTCGAGCTGTGGCTCACGTTTGGGACCACGACCAGGTCGTAGGAGGGCTGAGGCTGAGGGGTATAGAGAGACAGAATGACATTGGTTTCCTGACCATCATGGAGCACATGCAATATTGTACAGTAGGCATGTTTTACAAAAACCCCAAGCACCCTGTGTGGGTGCTAGCTTCGGAAACACATCTCACAGTGTTGTTCTCACTTGAACGGAGATTAGCCGCTCCAGAGACTGTTGGGGAGTCTGCAGAACGTATATTCAGGTCCTTTGATCCAGAAGGTAACAACTTTATTCCTTCTGCAGCTCTGCAGGATGTTTTGTGTGCTGCTGATTTGGTCAGCGAGCCTGAATATGTGGAGTTAATGAGACGGAAGCTAGATTCGGAAAATTTAGGCATAATTTTGTTGAACGCATTTATGGATGAGTTTTTCCCTGGTTGTGAGCGCGGCGCACCTGACACCTTCACTTTGCATCACTACAATGGCCTGGTCCGCAGCAACCCTGGTGGGCGTGTAGTTTACCGTACAGGCCGTGCAGCATTACTAGAATGTCCCATGCGTGCAGCAACTACGGATCAAATGCTCACATGCCTGCAAACAAAATGGCCTAGCATTGATGTGGTCTGGGATGAAGGCCACTCCCCGTCACTTAACTAATCTGTGAGCCTGGTTCACCCGTGATATTTGGAACTTTAAGTGTGGCAGGGTGAAGAAGTATGTATCTCTAGACGTATTATGTGTCACTAAAAATTCCATTATTTTATTGTATTAACTTATGTATAAAAATTGTATGGATTACATGGATGTGCTGACAATTCTCCTACTGGGTAAGAGCAGCTATTTTGCATAAATTTGACAATGCCCAGACTGCCTGAGTCTACAGAAGTGTGTGCCCATCTTATAATGTGAGATTTGCTAGTAAAAAATATTGTATAGCCTCCCCATCATTGATCTAAGGAGGCTGTAGCAACAAGAGAGAATGGTTTGTGAAATATGATTTTACAGTTGTGTTAAAATTTTGTAACACTATCTAATTTGTTACAATGACAACTGTTAATGTTATTGTTAGTTCAGGTTGGTTGTGTCCCGGAATGTCATGAAACCCAAAGGCTCATTCTTAACTCTTGCATCATATCTCACAGTAACCTATTTTTAGTTTTATATAATACAAAAAATTTACAATGTCTATGATACTGTTTACGTAAATTATTATGTAATTATATAGTTTTAAATTTCCTGCACTTTTAACACCTCATTCACTATACACTACTGATGTAACACTTAATTCAAGATCCTAACAAATGCTTAGCCAGCTTCTTCTTGTTAGTCTTATAATTAAAAAATTAAATCTAAGTTTGACTGTGCAACACTAAAAAGATTTTCCTTTGTGTATATCTGCTTAACACGCCTTAGGCCGCATTGTTTGATCAATAGTTGTGCAGCTAATAATTAAACATTTTTTGTTCAAATGACAATAACAAAATACTTTTTTTATTTCATGAATTTCTTAGTAAAACAATGAATAGCTTGCTCCATTGACAATAGCTAACTTTAATTACTAATCAAACAAATGAGGTTATGTGCAATTCGTTTTTACAAAATTTTGTTGAAACATTTAAATGAAAATATTTTGTAACATGTTCTGTATTATTTACTAGGGTGTGTTTCTTAAATAATATAAGATTATTGAAATAAAGTACAGACGATATATGAGGTCGCCATAGTAGTCCAAGTGAAAATTTTGGGAATTCCAAGTTTATTGCAATGAAAACCTACCTCAAAAAAAATTATATTAGAGCCATAATGGTCCAGCATTAATTTACCCGATATCATAGAATCCACCATTTATATTGATATAACATTGTAATGTTAACGTATAAACAGCTGTGCCCGCGACTTCATTAACGTGGAAGTATTAATTTTATTATTCCAAGCATTTTCTAATATATTTTCAGTATATTATATGCCTTTCAGCCAAATCACCAGAACAACTATTTCATACCATTTATTACCGTAAAATAATCGACGTGTTTTTGTAAATTGACATCTTTTTTATTTATTAACAAATAAAATAAAATGAACACGAAATGTTAAGTGAAGCTTTCCAAAATACATTATTGAAAACCGCATTCAAATTGGTTAAGCCGTTTTTGAGATTGCCGGGCACAATTTTGTACAGACGTTTTTGTACTAACCTACACCGCGCAAGCGAAGTTTTCTGTAAGGCGGTATATAAAGAAGCGCTCAACTAATCTTTCATCTGGATAATATTATGTAGCCGAGGAACACATTTATATGTATTAATTTAACTGTAACATTGGACCGCTTTGGTTTCAAGAGCTCTGATATAAATTAATTATACCTATTTGTACTAAGGAATTGGTGGGAATTTAGACTAGGTAGAGAAACTAATGCTTGGCACACAATTTAATGAAAGAATAATCACTGTTTTGGTTTTATAACTAGTAATTTCTCGAAAAATCTATTAATAAAATACTGCTGGGTTAATATACAACAGCTCTGACGTGACTGATTGTGTTTTTTTTTGTGTGTCAAGCTCCAATCTAATTAGTATGTACTTACTGACACGTATAATTTAGTAAACATAGTTTTTATCAGATGATTTCATATATATTTGGCGTTGTAATATTATTTTTGTACTCATTAAAAAAATTCAATAAAAAATAATTTATTTTGGAAAAAATGTACAAATTATTGTATTATTAAATAAGTTTTGGTCAGATTAATGTAAAATAGCTGTGCACATTAGTGTCGCATTACAACAAACAATTAAAATATTTTCAGTTAGTCATAAAATAGTGTAACATGCTTTTTTAATTACAACAAATGAGTCTTTACTTTCTTTTTTTATTTTACTCCTGCAGAGAAACATCCTTATTTTGACCTGGTGGAAATCACACATTTTACCCTTTCCCTACGGCAGGCCGCACTGCAGAGCGTTTCGAAGGTAACGGAGCTACGTGCAGAAGATGAGTACATCAAACGCGTGCAGTCGCGCAGCGTTCAGGGTAAAGTTTGCCTCAAAACTATTTTCATTCGTTTTCAGAAAAAAAAATTATACGGGTGAATAAAAGATCATGTATAAACGCTGTTTTTCAGCTGGTGACTATAGTCACTGATAGTAAAGAAAGAGGAAATTTCGTGTTTTGTACTTGTTATAAACGGGACCTATTAGTAGTGGACCTTATATAGGCCATAACAAAGAGATTCATTCAGACCTCGTCAAAGAACACATAGCCAATCACTGGATTGAGCTGCATAAGCCTAAAATCCTGTCAAGAGATTGTTTCTATTATCCAAGACTGGTTCGAGCTGCAATTGCGGTTAAAAAGCATAAAAATGTTAGTCGGGATGAATGAGGGATTAAAGTTGTCATCGGCGTGAACCCAATGATTAGAAAACTAGGACCTCGTTTTATGTTGCCTTGTAAAAATGTTGATACTGTCAGTGTTGGAAAAAGAGGGTAAGGAAGTAGCTTCCCTCCCCCGACGAAACCACTGCGGCGCGTCATTCTGCTCGTGACCATGACTTTTGTAGCCAGGTTGGCACGTCGAGCCTTAATTAACAGTAATTTAATTCGTGTATAAGGCCTGGTGCAAATTGTCATGGCCGCCGTGAGAGCAGCGGCCTCAGAGTGTTGGACTCTTACCGACTAAAACCTCAGGAGCACCCCTCCTCCTACTTGCTTGCAGGAGCAAAGGGTAAGGCCATGCTAACTTCCTTGACTCGTGGCGCAGAAAAACATTTTCTCAGACTCTTAAATATCATTTAAAGCGGAGAGATTTCAAATGTTGCTATAGAATCTATACTAATATTATAAAGCTGAAGAGTTTGTTTGTTTATTTGTTTGAACGCGCTAATCTCAGAAACTACTGGTTCGAATTTGAAAATTCTTAAAATTAGTTAAATAGTTAAATAGACAATTTATCGAGGAAGGCTTTAGGCTATATAACATCACGATGCAACTATTAGGAGCGAAGAAATAATGGAAAATGTTAAAAAAAACGGGGGAAATTATTCATCCTTGAAGGCTTCCATTGCGTGCGCTGCGAAAACGGTTCAAGATACCAAAAATATATGTATGACAGAGTTATTCCTCTTGAAATGATCTAAAAAAATGTCCAAGACAGTATATGTCTATCTTTTAAGATTAACTCACTAGAACCGTTTTTATGGTAATCAAATTTGGTCGAAATTGATGCATTATTTGTTAAGAGTTGTATCAACGTAATAATATTAATCTATATCCAAATAAATGTGTTGTTGATTAGGGTATTTAATTGTGAACAAAATTGTCTTTAACATCACTTAATTTTAATGAACATCTTAAAAGATATTACAATAACTTATATAGCAAAACACCGTTTGCCGAATCAGCTAGTACATTATAAATGCTAAAGCGAGTTAGAAAATATCAAAGATTTTACACGACAGTCTATCTTTTTTTTGTAATAACTTAGCATAGTGACCACATAACATCTAATGGTAAGCATGGTGTAGTCCTAAAAGCAACAATTATGAACAGTAAATAAAAACAATCGATAGTCCCGTCCCAGTGATCACGTCAGCCCGCAATAATATCTCTTCACACTTCATTTAAAGGACCGGACCATTTATCGGACTTCTCTTGCGACATCATACTGTGGAATGATGTTCCAGCCCGAGTATTCCCTTCCTATGATATGGAATCCTTTAAAGGGAAATGAGAAGAGGTTTTTGAGTAGGCATAATAACATCGTGATTATCGACGAATAATGTCCAGATAGTTGCGACTGGTTTTCAAAATCCTTTAACATCAGATTGTCACTTCACTGAGCTAGTATGGAAACAAAAAAAGCTGTGTCGTATATATTTCTTAGGACAAAGATAAACTCATAACCCTTGTACATTAGAAGTTCATTGCTCAGCTCTACATGTGTGCCTCTGAGTTGACAAATTGTTAGAATCGTATATATCGTTGGTAACGGCTGCATTTATGTTATAAGATTTTTTATATTTTCTTGTACCAAAATTTTGATAAACAGACTGGCAGGCCACGTGATGGAAAGTCGTGGCTAGTGTCACCTATAAACTAGTATAACCATCGTGCCTCTGCGCACCGACCTAGAAGAAGAAAAGCAGTTACGGCCTTATTACGACTTACGTGAAATAAAATTGCTTATACATTTTATGCCAACACTTTACCTATTAATAAGATTTTTGGTTTTGAGTTCATCTTGCATCCTAAATTAGGAGGTGTGGAAGATATTTTAGGCTACCAGGTCGTTTGAAATATACAGATTTTACCTTTTTTTATGTTGAATGCACGGTCGCTGATGCTTTGTTTTTAACCAAAACTCCGAGACTGCTGTTTTCGTCCATGTACGTGGTTTTTTAAAGTAGGAAAGGCCACAAGAAAGGAAGAAAAAATAATTTCTCGGTTAACTCTTATTATCTGGAATTGTTTAATCTGGTAGCATTGAATTTCAAATTTTAATATTGTACCGGTTCCAGGGCCGTATTTAAAAAATACTGTTTCTTTTAAGATGATATATACATTGCGATTATACTCAATGTTTAAATTGATACGAAACATGTGATAAATAGTAAAATAAAATTTGAGCTATAAAATATCAATTTCTCAAAAATTGATTTTCAGCTTTGTATGTATAATATAAATCCATTGTATATACGACAAGAATAAAATAATTACCATTCGTTTTACAAATATTAGTTATAGAAGAATATAACAAGTGAAAAAATTATATTAATTTCCAGGTGTTTGCGTTCATTAAAATAACTGTAAATAATTTTACGGTTTTTATCCATTGAATGTTCATTTTTTAATTTAAATTATCGATGTCTTACTACATATCGATTCAAAATATCTTTTTTTTAACCTGTTAAATCAATATTGAGTTCTGAAATCACATCCCTAGTTTGTTTTCGTGTTTGTTCTTCTGGGCTAGCTGATTTTTGTCTGATATTGAAAATAAATTCAATTAACTTTGCTTTGTTTACATTTTTTCAATCTTATTATTGGTTTCGCAGATATATGTAAACCTAAATCTTAAAATAACCAGTGTTATTACCATGTCACGTGATGAAATAAATTTCAATAAATATGCAACAGAATACAATCCAATAAAAGTAGGTTCAATTGATGGTAAGTATAATAAATAGTGAACTTATCTTCCAGTGTTTTGTCCGTCTAAGAGCGGTTACTAAATTAATAATAGTTAAAGTCTCTTAGATTTATAAGCAGCTACACCTTGTTCATTTTATAAAATCCCTTATACCTATCAATTTTTTTGAATGTAAGTTTCCATATTTAGTATAAACAGTGAAAATAAATATGTATTGATTGAGGTAGTAAAACACTATTAAAACACACTAAAATAAAAAAAGACATTAAATAATTGTTTTACAAACAAAACCTACCAATTTTTTGTCTGTAATGGCTTACTTCGAAAAAATGCACACGGTATGGGTATAATCATTTAGCTCTTATACATTTCAGGTACTGACAAAGAGCCCCATGACAATGCAATCCTACGAGCTATGTACTCCACTTATACTCCCAATAAACTGGTGAAGGGGAGTCCATATAATACTTTGTTTATCGCTAGACTTAACCCTAGAACTACACAGGTATTGGCTAAAAACATTATTTAATGACCGTCTCCTGCCTAATGTAACTTTTTTATTTAAGACTTATTTACTGCATTTTTAGTGTTCCAGTCAGATATCCTGGATACTTGATTGTTTGGGATTCTAGTAGTTTTAATATAATTATTATCAAACAATAGGTGAGAAGCCATTAGCTGATGTGCCTTTGTCTCGGTGGGTGTGATTAACTATCAGATATTGTTTAGCACTTTGTTGACCATGCATTAAACTCTCCAGAGGAGGAGGAGAGTCATCTATCCAGTCTGACATATACAATTTTGAAACTATTAATTGATGATCTATCAACAATGTCCTGAGGCAATATATTCTAAACTTGCAATATTCTGTTATTCAGTGAGTGATAACCAATATTTGTTTTTGAGCTCTAACAAACCAGCTGCACACCATTCACAATACATACATTTCCAATTGCCTTGAAATTTTACATTATCTTTCAATAAATATGATAATAATATTTATGGAGAATTACATACATTAACCTAGCCCTAAACCAAGTTTATGCTTATACTATGGGTACTAGACTGTAATATACATACCTAAATACTCAAGCTCCGGGAAGTTGGCCCCGCATTTTTCGCGTAAGAATTTAGAAATTTTTTGAGGGACTGCCCATCGATTGCCCATTATTGCCCATCATTTAAATTTTTTTGCCCACCCCTATAAAAAAAGTTATGAAAGATTTATGTATGCGCGGGCCAGCGTCCGAAAAAATTTCAAAAAATCGAAAATGTCAAGGTGGATTCTTGAAGTTTGTCGACTGCCCACTTTTGCCCATCCTTTACTTTTTTGATAATTCAACTCCTAAGGGATGGAAATGGGGGTGGAAAAAAAAATTGAGGGGTCAAGAAATTTTGAATTATGCATTTTAATCTACATCGATTGCCCACTTCTGCCCATCCTTTACTTTATTGATAATTCCACTCTTAAGGGATGAAAATGAGAATGGAAAAAAATTGAGGGATCAAGAAATTTAGATTGGAAAATTATGGCTTAATAAGGTATATTCGTATTCTAAAGGACATCCTTTGGATTGCCCATCATTTATTTTCGAATGCCCACCCTTAGTTACAGAGTTATTCTGCTTAGAATTTGACATACCGCACTGTTGTAGGAACATGTTACATTTTCGTTAGTCCACTAGATAAATTTTGGAAAATAAGGGCTCAATAAGGGTTATTCGCATTCTAAAGGACATCCTTTAGATTGCCCATCATTTCTTTTCGAAAGCCCACCCTTAGATACAGAGTTATTCTGCTTAGAATTTGACATACCGCACTGTTGTAGGAACATGTTACATTTTCGTTAGTCCACTAGATAAATTTTGGAAAATAAGGGCTCAATAAGGGTTATTCGCATTCTAAAGGACATCCTTTAGATTGCCCATCATTTCTTTTCGAAAGCCCACCCTTAGATACAGAGTTATTCTGCTTAGAATTTGACATACCGCACTGTTGTAGGAACATGTTACATTTTCGTTAGTCCACTAGATAAATTTTGGAAAATAAGGGCTCAATAAGGGTTATTCGCATTCTAAAGAACATCCTTTAGATTGCCCATCATTTCTTTTCGAATGCCCACCCTTAGATACAGAGTTATTCTGCTTAGAATTTGACATACCGCACTGTTGTAGGAACATGTTACATTTTCGTTAGTCCACTAGATAAATTTTGGAAAATAAGGGCTCAATAAGGGTTATTCGCATTCTAAAGGACATCCTTTAGATTGCCCATCATTTCTTTTCGAAAGCCCACCCTTAGATACAGAGTTATTCTGCTTAGAATTTGACATACCGCACTGTTGCAGGAACATGTTACATTTTCGTTAGTCCACTAGATAAATTTTGGAAAATAAGGGCTCAATAAGGGTTATTCGCATTCTAAAGGACATCCTTTAGATTGCCCATCATTTCTTTTCGAAAGCCCACCCTTAGATACAGAGTTATTCTGCTTAGAATTTGACATACCGCACTGTTGTAGGAACATGTTACATTTTCGTTAGTCCACTAGATAAATTTTGGAAAATAAGGGCTCAATAAGGGTTATTCGCATTCTAAAGGACATCCTTTAGATTGCCCATCATTTCTTTTCGAATGCCCACCCTTAGATACAGAGTTATTCTGCTTAGAATTTGACATACCGCACTGTTGTAGGAACATGTTACATTTTCGTTAGTCTACTAGATAAATTTTGGAAAATAAGGGCTCAATAAGGGTTATTCGCATTCTAAAGGACATCCTTTAGATTGCCCATCATTTCTTTTCGAAAGCCCACCCTTAGATACAGAGTTATTCTGCTTAGAATTTGACATACCGCACTGTTGTAGGAACATGTTACATTTTCGTTAGTACACTAGATAAATTTTGGAAAATAAGGGCTCAATAAGGGTTATTCGCATTCTAAAGGACATCCTTTAGATTGCCCATCATTTCTTTTCGAAAGCCCATCCTTAGATACAGAGTTATTCTGCTTAGAATTTGACATACCGCACTGTTGTAGGAACATGTTACATTTTCGTTAGTCCACTAGATAAATTTTGGAAAATAAGGGCTCAATAAGGGTTATTCGCATTCTAAAGGACATCCTTTAGATTGCCCATCATTTCTTTTCGAATGCCCACCCTTAGATACAGAGTTATTCTGCTTAGAATTTGACATACCGCACTGTTGTAGGAACATGTTACATTTTCGTTAGTCTACTAGATAAATTTTGGAAAATAAGGGCTCAATAAGGGTTATTCGCATTCTAAAGGACATCCTTTAGATTGCCCATCATTTCTTTTCGAAAGCCCACCCTTAGATACAGAGTTATTCTGCTTAGAATTTGACATACCGCACTGTTGTAGGAACATGTTACATTTTCGTTAGTACACTAGATAAATTTTGGAAAATAAGGGCTCAATAAGGGTTATTCGCATTCTAAAGGACATCCTTTAGATTGCCCATCATTTCTTTTCGAAAGCCCACCCTTAGATACAGAGTTATTCTGCTTAGAATTTGACATACCGCACTGTTGTAGGAACATGTTACATTTTCGTTAGTCCACTAGATAAATTTTGGAAAATAAGGGCTCAATAAGGGTTATTCGCATTCTAAAGGACATCCTTTAGATTGCCCATCATTTCTTTTCGAAAGCCCACCCTTAGATACAGAGTTATTCTGCTTAGAATTTGACATACCGCACTGTTGTAGGAACATGTTACATTTTCGTTAGTCCACTAGATAAATTTTGGAAAATAAGGGCTCAATAAGGGTTATTCGCATTCTAAAGGACATCCTTTAGATTGCCCATCATTTCTTTTCGAAAGCCCACCCTTAGATACAGAGTTATTCTGCTTAGAATTTGACATACCGCACTGTTGTAGGAACATGTTACATTTTCGTTAGTCCACTAGATAAAGTTTGGAAAATAAGGGCTCAATAAGGGTTATTCGCATTCTAAAGGACATCCTTTAGATTGCCCATCATTTCTTTTCGAAAGCCCACCCTTAGATACAGAGTTATTCTGCTTAGAATTTGACATACCGCACTGTTGTAGGAACATGTTACATTTTCGTTAGTCCACTAGATAAATTTTGGAAAATAAGGGCTCAATAAGGGTTATTCGCATTCTAAAGGACATCCTTTAGATTGCCCATCATTTCTTTTCGAATGCCCACCCTTAGATACAGAGTTATTCTGCTTAGAATTTGACATACCGCACTGTTGTAGGAACATGTTACATTTTCGTTAGTCCACTAGATAAATTTTGGAAAATAAGGGCTCAATAAGGGTTATTCGCATTCTAAAGGACATCCTTTAGATTGCCCATCATTTCTTTTCGAATGCCCACCCTTAGATACAGAGTTATTCTGCTTAGAATTTGACATACCGCACTGTTGTAGGAACATGTTACATTTTCGTTAGTCCACTAGATAAATTTTGGAAAATAAGGGCTCAATAAGGGTTATTCGCATTCTAAAGGACATCCTTTAGATTGCCCATCATTTCTTTTCGAAAGCCCACCCTTAGATACAGAGTTATTCTGCTTAGAATTTGACATACCGCACTGTTGTAGGAACATGTTACATTTTCGTTAGTCCACTAGATAAAGTTTGGAAAATAAGGGCTCAATAAGGGTTATTCGCATTCTAAAGGACATCCTTTAGATTGCCCATCATTTCTTTTCGAAAGCCCACCCTTAGATACAGAGTTATTCTGCTTAGAATTTGACATACCGCACTGTTGTAGGAACATGTTACATTTTCGTTAGTCCACTAGATAAATTTTGGAAAATAAGGGCTCAATAAGGGTTATTCGCATTCTAAAGGACATCCTTTAGATTGCCCATCATTTGTTTTCGAATGCCCACCCTTAGATACAGAGTTATTCTGCTTAGAATTTGACATACCGCACTGTTGTAGGAACATGTTACATTTTCGTTAGTCCACTAGATAAATTTTGGAAAATAAGGGCTCAATAAGGGTTATTCGCATTCTAAAGGACATCCTTTAGATTGCCCATCATTTCTTTTCGAATGCCCACCCTTAGATACAGAGTTATTCTGCTTAGAATTTGACATACCGCACTGTTGTAGGAACATGTTACATTTTCGTTAGTCCACTAGATAAATTTTGGAAAATAAGGGCTCAATAAGGGTTATTCGCATTCTAAAGGACATCCTTTAGATTGCCCATCATTTCTGCAGGAAAATGTAACATGTTCCTACAACAGTGCGGTATGTCAAATTCTAAGCAGAATAACTCTGTATCTAAGGGTGGGCTTTCGAAAAGAAATGATGGGCAATCTAAAGGATGTCCTTTAGAATGCGAATAACCCTTATTGAGCCCTTATTTTCCAAAATTTATCTAGTGGACTAACGAAAATGTAACATGTTCCTACAACAGTGCGGTATGTCAAATTCTAAGCAGAATAACTCTGTATCTAAGGGTGGGCTTTCGAAAAGAAATGATGGGCAATCTAAAGGATGTCCTTTAGAATGCGAATAACCCTTATTGAGCCCTTATTTTCCAAAATTTATCTAGTGTACTAACGAAAATGTAACATGTTCCTACAACAGTGCGGTATGTCAAATTCTAAGCAGAATAACTCTGTATCTAAGGGTGGGCTTTCGAAAAGAAATGATGGGCAATCTAAAGGATGTCCTTTAGAATGCGAATAACCCTTATTGAGCCCTTATTTTCCAAAATTTATCTAGTGGACTAACGAAAATGTAACATGTTCCTACAACAGTGCGGTATGTCAAATTCTAAGCAGAATAACTCTGTAACTAAGGGTGGGCATTCGAAAATAAATGATGGGCAATCCAAAGGATGTCCTTTAGAATACGAATATACCTTATTAAGCCATAATTTTCCAATCTAAATTTCTTGATCCCTCAATTTTTTTCCATTCTCATTTTCATCCCTTAAGAGTGGAATTATCAATAAAGTAAAGGATGGGCAGAAGTGGGCAATCGATGTAGATTAAAATGCATAATTCAAAATTTCTTGACCCCTCAATTTTTTTTTCCACCCCCATTTCCATCCCTTAGGAGTTGAATTATCAAAAAAGTAAAGGATGGGCAAAAGTGGGCAGTCGACAAACTTCAAGAATCCACCTTGACATTTTCGATTTTTTGAAATTTTTTCGGACGCTGGCCCGCGCATACATAAATCTTTCATAACTTTTTTTATAGGGGTGGGCAAAAAAATTTAAATGATGGGCAATAATGGGCAATCGATGGGCAGTCCCTCAAAAAATTTCTAAATTCTTACGCGAAAAATGCGGGGCCAACTTCCCGGAGCTAAATACTCAACAATAACATGCGGCAAACTAATCTGCCCATCACTGCAGTTTGCCAGTGCTGGGACTCAAGCCCAGGACCTTAGTATCATAAGTAGGATTAATACACACTGCGCTATCAGGCTATCAAATATGTATGTTAAATATTAATAACACGAAACTTCTAAAATAGGAAGTTTAAAAGAATAGTTTTAAAAAACCTTTAATGGTTTCATATCTGTGTTCTAGCAAATAATATATGACTTTCAGGAAACAATACAATCAGAGTTTTCCAAATATGGCAAAATACTACACTGCAGACTAGTAAAAGATATCGTTACTGGCAAATCTAAACAGTATGCTTTCGTAGAGTATGAAGAGGGCAAGAGCGCCGAGAAGGCTTTCTTAGGTATGCACAAAGAATACATAGACGGTTCAGAAATTATAGTTGAAAGGGAGGCCGAGAGACTGATGCAAGGTTGGAAACCACGGCGACTGGGTGGAGGTTTTGGTGGCCGTAAGGAGTCAGGGCAACTTCGCTTTGGATGCAGAGACAGGCCATTTAGTAGGCCTTACGTTGTTGGACAAAAACATGATAACAATATCACAGGCAAAAGGTACAATATATTTATTATTTTAACACTAATTATGCTATGTCAGACAATTTTGGCGGACACTTAAGTGTCACACACATAGGGAGCGGAGCGGGTCGGGTTGGGAGTTGGAATTCCTTGTGTTTATATGAAAGGTTCAACAATGCATCACCCGCTCTGCGGCCGACGCGCACTCATTTTGGTTGGTATGAAACTTTCAGTGTGATACTAAATATTACTTGAATTAATAACTGAGAACTAACGGAAGTTGGCTCAAAATCGTTATGACTGTCAAACATTGTTCTGATGGAACATGTAAAGCACATGTAGATGTTGGCACATTCTGTTTGGGATACAGTGAAAGGTACTGGGTGCCTATACGGGGATTTTATACCCTACATTAGATTCTAATTACAAATATGTAAAAATAGTGATATCTTAATGTATCCATTAAAACTAAGCAAATTATGGTTGACATACTTAGGGACAATTACACACAGGAATGAATGTATAACAATTAATTAGGCATTTTGCCTGTCCTAAGCCAAGGTAAAGTACGAAGGGAGAAGGAGTTAATACATGACTACCTAAAATTACGTAAATTGAACTTTATCTACTTTCCATTAATCATGCACGACGCTCGATACTGTGTCCACACTATTTACGGATCAATTCTTACTTGTTCATTGATTTCTTTTTAAGATATGTTTAGAAATATAGTTATTTACATTGTCATTAGTTGCTAGAAGGAACAAATAATTTTATGCTGAAATATCTCCCTCGTTTATAAAATCATGCTTTATATTTATTTATATATATAGTAAAAATTAATTGTACTATCTTTATGTGACATGATTCATGACCCCCAATTTTGTCTGACATGGCTGGGATGGGAATTTATTACATGAGGCAACCCATGTTTGAATTGAAGCTTTTTGTTTTCAGATATAATCATTAAACATTAAAATAGTCCATGTCTTAGAATATAAACAGATCCAGTAAGCTATGCAATGTCAAACACTGCAACAATATGTGACTCAAGTAAATAATGTGCAATGTGTGCTGCAAAGAATTGAATGGATGGATCAAATCATTCACTAGGACCGAAACAGGCTTGGCGATACTGCAACTAGTTTTCCTGATTGTTTTTCTATGTTGTCTCGTATTCCTCATACTCCATTTTTTAGCTTGTGAAGGACTTGTAAGTTATGATACAGTTAAGCAATCAATTAATGTAACATTACCGGAAAATACCACATTGAATATAACCTCCACAACAGCCATTGTTCTCCATACTTACAGAACTACAAATGAAATAATTTCATTACCTCCAAAGACAACAAATTATATGAAAACAACGTTTAATAAGTCCTTAGAATGCTCCTGGACGCAGTCTCACAAAACTGTGGCTCAAACTCGATTTTTTGATATCGTATCTACGAGGTTCAAACCAAAGACTCAAAAAGAACAAATTTTCCATAGCACTAAACCATATTTGGAGAACTTTGATGATATTGGAAATGAAGTTACATACAAAAGAAATAAGACATTTACGGAAATGGAGGATCTTGATGATATGATACCTGATAACATATCTGGATTGAATGATGAGACTATACTCGATTATGACATATCTATTGAAACTGATGTAGAAGCCATAGACGAGGTTCAGCCAAAAGTGGTTCTAGCTCTAGTCAAAATAAAGCCTCCAGCAGATATGACTTTTGGCTGCATACTTACAATAGTAACAAAACACTGGACCCTCACAGCGGCCAGTTGTATAGAATCCATCGAGGAAATAGACTCTCTCGATGACTTTGTGATGATGGAGGATTATGGATCGGTGCGGAAAGGAATGACGCATTTGGTGACTGATGTTCAAATACACCCGTTATATGAAGGTGTCAATAGGAGCTACGATCTTGCGGCACTTAAGAGCGACAGCAATCTATTGAAGAGATCCGCAGCCGTGGAGCTGGCCAGCTTGATGGATTACTTAACGATTACCATCGGAGAAAGATTTCCCATTCTAGGGTATGGTTCTTTCAGGTATGACTGTTGAAACCATTAAATACACTACCTCATAGTTTATCAATATGTTAGACTTATAAAATAAGAAAATAATAAAAAAGCATTCATTTGGCACATAACATAAGACACAGAAGGATAGGTTTATCAAGGTAGAAAACAAACGCAAATATCCTGTGCAGGGATGATGCGTCGAAGGGAACTCAGCTCAGCAAATGCTGAGCCATCTAGAGTTGATTTTTATCTGGCACCCATTTGTTTTGTCGACGCAGAGAACTTTTTAATTAAATAAAATTAACTTTTATTTAATTAAAAAAGAAATAGTGCTCTCTATCGATATTTATTCCAAAAATATCAGAATCGTTAATCAATATACACATCTGTATCCGGTTGCGTCGGCTAATCTCAGAAACAGCTTATCCGATTTCAATTTGATTTTCACTAATGTTTTGTAGAAAGCTTGACTTAACATTTTATTTCAATTGATTCACAAATAAATAAATGACAGTTTAAAAACCACGTCGATCATTTATTAAATTAAAAAAAAACTGTTCAGCTGATTTAACTGAAATACATGTAATGCATATACTTATACTAGCTGATCCGGCAAACGTTGTTTTGCTATATAAGGTTTTGTAATATCTTCTAAGATGTTCATTGAAATTAAGTGATGTCAAAGACAATTTTGTTCACAATTAAATACTCTTAATCAACAACACATTTATTTGGATAAAGATGAATATTATTACGTTGATACAACTCTTAACAAATAATGCATTAATTTCGACCAAATTTGTTTACCATAAAAACGGTTCTAGTGACTTCATCTTAAAAGATAGACATATACTATTGCGGACATTTTTTTAGATCATTTTAAGAGAAATAATTGTTTCTTACATATATTTTTGATATCTTGAACCGTTTTTGCAGCGCACGCAATGGAAGCCCTCAAGGATGAATAATTTTTCCCGTTTTTTTCACATTTTCCATTATTTCTTCGCTCCTAATAATTGCATCGTGATGTTATATAGCCTAAAGCCTTCCTCGATAAATGGTCTATTCAACTCAAAAAGAATTTTTCAATTCGAAACAGTAGTTCCTGAGATTAGCGCGTTCAAACAAACAAACAAACAAACTCTTCAGCTTTATAATATTAGTATAGATTTAATAAAATTGTAAGTGGTCGCTCTCGCTGTCAAAACGAAGACTTCCACGCGAATAGAGGGTCGCTGGCACAGATATATGCAATAAACTTCGTAAACTTGGAAGAACTGTCTTTTTTAAAAAATCGTCGCGAGTACTGCCGAGTAGCAATACGCACCCCTAATCCGGGGCCGCAGACTCCTAATCCACTGCCCGGTTTCATCTACAACTTACCGTAACTCCTTTTTTCAGATCGATAGATAAGAGTCCGGGCGGTAAACGATTGCGCAGAGCGTTCGTATACAACTTGCCATCCGGCCAGTGCCCAGAGGAATCAGGCTGGGCGCTCCGCCACCTGTGGGCCGGCGAGGCAGTCCAGCACGCGGCCTGTGGAGCCCCGGCCGTGTGCGCGGGCGTGTTGCACGCGCGCGGGCTCGCCTGCAACTACTGCGCGGGGACTCCGCTGCTGGGGCCCGGAGCGCTGCTGTACGGGCTCATGAGCGACGGCGACCAGTGCGGGGTGTCATGCGAGCCGCAGATATACGTCAACATAGCGGCTGTTAGGGATTGGATTCACTCTGTCGTTCGGAATTAATACATTTTGCATTTTAATTGTTGTTTTATTTTATGATAATAAAGGTTAGACCGCAACGCGGAACTTCACCGCGCGGGGAAATATCGTAAGAATTTTATTCACCCGAACATCCCGTACCTCTGGGTTTTTCCAGTTTAAATACAACCTTAGGCATCACATGCTCACCGATGAAGAGGCCTGGATCTAGAGGAAGGCAAGCGTGGGTCCGAGCTCCGCGCGCCAAATTCTAGGGTCCGCAAACGAGCACATCGTTCAGCATAGCCACTGAATAACATCTAAAAAAGCGGGTCAACTCCTCCGTTGGAAATAGGCTGAAAGTTTGTACGAGCCTTTGTTTTGACGTTTTAAAAGTGCACATAACAGTCTCATAAGATATAGTTACCACGTCTTAATTATGCTTCTTTTTTACACTGACACGACAAAGTGACTGCAGTGTAAACTAAAAGCGATAACGATTATTAAAGGACGAAATTCAATTGACAGTCTTCGTCGTCATGTTGGCTCACGCATACTGCGAATGAAGTTCTTTAGGTATTAGTTACTGGAGCGAGTCACTATAGCGGTGACAGGTTATTTATTTGTGAATATTTCGCTTCCTATGCAATAAATGATTTTCACAAAGCTGTAGAGCCAAAAAATCTTATAAGTGTGCAGTAAATATTTTTTCATTGGATTAATTCCTATAATTGAGAAGCAAAGGTAAAGGAATGGCGATGGGAGGGGCGGCAGAGGTAGTTTAATCTCCACCCCTCTCGAAAAATTTCAAATCCGGTCTTGGATGCTCATTCCATGAATCAACCAAATCAATCAATTATTAACGCTTGCTAGAAACCTTTGGCTTCAGTTGACATTTCGGCATACTCGGGCCGCGATAAGTAATGTACTTATGCCGTCGCTAAAAACCAACAACGTAGGCGCGATAATTATTTAATAAAAAAAAAATTAAGATACCGGAGATGATTTATATATTACGAGGACTTACTGATTGGCAGCGGTTGCCAGGACACTACACAAACCTACATCTCATCATACTTACATCACCCCTCATAACACAGAGAGCGGCCGAATAACGGCCAGACGTCGCCGCGGACCGGAGAAGAGGACATCACTCTGCCCCTGGGCCTCGGCTAGACGGAGAGAAGGAACATCCCGGGGGTTTTAGTCGGTGAAAGTCCGACACACCGGGGGGCGGCCCTTACCGCCTCCTGACGGCCCATAATGCGTTTGCCCCGGGTTAACAAAAAAAAAAGACAATTCAGTAATCATTCACTATATACGTATGTGTAAGACATACATTATGGTGTAGGCGAGGATTTGTGATGCATGTGTTAATTGTCAATTATTATAACCAATTGTAACGCGAAATAGTGATGTGATGTTTAAAATTTTCAAAAGCGAGCACGGTTAAATATATCCCCGGTGGCGCTTGCGTTAGGGTGTGTTTACATATTTATTGTCGTTCTGGGGTTGCGACTTTTGGCGCGACTACCGCCCATTTGAAAGTGTTACCGAATGTATTTTTTTTTTGCCGAAGCCGAACCTCTCAATCGTGCAATATTCAAATAACCTTTGTTATCAATAGACATCTTTCAACTGTCAAATCTATTGCAATACTGACGGGTGTCCAGTAAGTGTATTTCTTAAAGTAAAACATGAACAAAGCCTTGTTGGCTTGTTCGCTGGTGATGGCCGCGTTCGTAGTGGGCAGCATCACCGCCGCGGTGCTGCAGCTCCTCGCGGCCGCGCAAGTCGCTGAAGAGGAAACTGCTTGACGGCTACATGCTGAAATACTCCATCGAAGGCTTCCGTACATACCCTTAAATATTTTATATGGTTTGAATTATGTCCTTACTAATAAAAAGACAAAATAGAATTGTAATAGCTAGAAGCGTTTTGAAATGAAACGACGGGTAAGCATAACATAAACATTTATTTAAATATTTTCCATTATCATTGAATCATTATAATACATCGCGAACATCAGTCGACAGACGGACCGCGCCCCTTGCGAAACCACAATATACAGACAGACACCCGGCGCTCAGGGCTGTATCAGTCACTAAGGCATATTTGTACAAACAACCTGCACCCCCACCCCTACCCCCACTACACATCTGTACATCATCAACAGATATTATCTACAACACATCTGTACTCATTATCAATATTTTAACGAGTCTTATTGCTCAATGTTCGTTTTTACGTTTGTTCTTGGCTCATTATAGTAACAATAACACGAGTACGAAACGATATATACTAGCAGTGATCATGCCGGCCTGCACAAACATTTCTTTAGGCTTCGTTTAAACGAGCCAATATCGTAGGATATTGGATATCAAGAACAAAATACAGCAGAGGATGAAAAAGCCACAAGTTTTTTCGCGTATAAGACCCGTCAAAGTAATTATAATGAAGTATCGCCTATTGTCAGGACATATCGCATTACATGGAACTAAACTAATAATTCTAAATACAATAATACATTAATTTTACAATATCCAATTTAAATTATAAAATAGAATACCGTCAGTTACCAGAAATAATGAAAATAATAGTGTTCAATTCAATTATAATCAATCAAAGAATAAAAATAGTTTAATAAAATCAGGATTTAAAAGAGACACTACAACAGTAATAGATCGAAATAACTAAAGATAGCAATATAGAATCTAAACTAGTCGAAATTGAACGTAATCTAACAAATGAGCAAGACTAATATAATGCAGCGCGCAATTAGCACTGGAAAAGGAAACACGCGTCTACAGTCGCAGAGACGACATCGTTACCGGACAAATGTGGGCTACGGTGTACCGTTTTCACGAATGGTAAAAATTCGATCTGGATCTATAAAACGACAGTTTCCTTTTTCAGTGTTAACCGCACGCCACGGAAAACTATAGTCATCACAACTATTTCACCTATGAGTGAGGAAGAATTCTTAAATACACTTATAATAATCAAACACGATGTCCCGAGCTTTGAATCAAGAAATAAACCTATGTCAAGAAAAGTAAATACGAAACATAATAATTATACAGTATGGGGTATTTCTGTGCGAGGGACAGAGATCGCATAAAAGAAAACGCATAATAAAAGTCCAAAGCAGGGGTGGTAAAACTATAGCCCGCGGGCCACATGATATCCGCCGCTGGCTTTATTGCGGCCCGCACATCAGGAATATTTGAACACGAATCGTAACTTTTACCTTAATCCACTACTTAAATAGGCCTTTAATAGGGCCTGTTGAAAGCTCCCTTATCCTATCATCAATCTTTGCAATATACAAGAGTTACTGTTAACTAGCGCATAATTTCTTTAAGGTGATTTTGGTTTATCAAATCAGACAACTTTTGTTGCACGACTTATTCTGTTACAATTACTTTTCCAAAAGTAATTAATTCAAATTTGCAGTTTTATTCTTCTTAACTCCACACGCGGCGCCTTGTGTGACGTGCCGGTGTCTAACAGACACAGGGGTTGCGGCGAGGGGCAGGCGGCCGGCCACTTGTCCTGACTCCTGCGAGTTACGTACACGGGACTCGCAAAGTTAGTCACAAGTAAGCCCCTTGTCACGTGTACTGATTGATTCCCGTGTCGCAATCGATATACAATGTCAAATCGATACACTGACATTGAACAAACCAAAATGGTGCATGTTTATGCTAGGTGTAGTGACATATATGATATAAACATAGTTTTTTACGAGGCATAGAGCTAACGATTGATAGAAATTCTCAATAAAATTCTTAGGATGAATAACGTTTTGGCAAGTCATAGAACAAAAGTTGTTAACCTTGATGTACCCAAGTCAGCTTAAAGAAATTATGCGTTAGTTACCACCAGTAACCCTGTACATGTATTTGGAAAACTTTCTTTATGCATTTAATTCTATACGAGTTATATCTTTTAAAGGGTTTTGAAATATACAATGCACAAAAATAAGTTTAACTGTATATAAAAATAAATATTGTCAGAGTAACTCATTGATTGGTATCGATATAATCCTCGCAAATTGTTTTGATTACCCTTATTTTAATGAGCTTTTGGTGACAATGCTGTCAAGTTATTTGAAGTTCAATGCATGATATCTAGGTCACGCGAATTATGTAAAACACGCGCCAAATAAATTAAAGACGATTCCAGTAAAGACTGCCTTTTAATCAATGCGCCTCCCACTAGCAGTCGAGACATGCCTTCGCAATTGTCGATTAGGACGTGATAGGTGAGGCCCAAGGCTGGTGGAGAGCCTCGTTCCGCCTGCCTCCACAAGTTCATGGTTAATAACTTATAATTTGTCTTGGTAAGGATATAATACGCTGTTGACCAGCAATTCCCCTTTAGAACTTCACTGGGCGAGAGAGTCGAACGCTCGTGGTGCTCAGCCAACGAATTCGAGGGTTCGTGGCAGCGTAAGATCACCACATGGGTACGAACCTCCACTTGAACGGTCAACCAGGGAGGGGATCTATAGTGATTTACTGACATTTCGGAGGCGTTTGTATTGAGAAGAACGCCGAAAGTAAGTCAAGTTTACGTCCGAGTGAAACTGTGCCTCGGAACGTAAAAGCACTGGTTAGCAACACTCTAGCATGTAATTTTAAATTCCTTTTTTATATTTCAGTTTCTAGGTATGTGTTACCCTGTTGGATTTGTTTTTGTAATAAAATAAAATTACAAATTCAGAATTTTATATGCGTATTCGTCATCATTATCACCATAATAGCTGCCACGTTCATCACCAATTTGCGGCGATTATACCGAAAAACCCTACAATAGTGCAATAACTTCAAAGTCTATTAAAACACAAATAGAAATAGTCAAGTGAAATCGAGTGGTTAAGATTCAAAGCGCAGGAGCGGTGTGATTGCAAACGAACGTTTTTAAAAACGTCGCGTTTCCCGCCCGCGTGTGTCGTCACTACACCGCAACTAACTAAACGAGCGAGTTAGCTGGTAAGCTTGCTTGCCACTGATCTCGTTCGTTCGAATGCTTATTTGTCTCGATTGAGGGTAGTTTTGTAAGCAATTACTTCTGGTAATCTTATGTTTTATTGAGTCTATATTTATTGCCCGCCGATTTAGCTAGAAATGTCATTAATAACATGTTATATTAGACGCAATCACAAAAAAAAAACATCTTTGTATTACAACACTTTTTTCATCTTGAGTCGGCACAGTGACCACATCGCATCTCTTGGAAAGCATGGCGCAGTCCAAAAACGACAGCGAGTCTTTTAACAGTAAAGAAAACCATATCGATCATGCCGGCCTGCATAAATATCTCTTCGCGCTACGTTTAAGGGACCCCATGTCATAGAATGACGGGAACACGCTCGCCGGTAAAGCATTCCCCAGCCCAACGACGCGGCTGCAGTAAGAGATAGAGAGCTTTTCAGTCCTAACCGGGGTGTGAGTCGCCTAGTCGTGACTCTGCAAAGCCGCGCGCGTGCTCCTGCTATGGCTGGGAGAGGGTGGGACAAGGTTAAATAACTGTTCAGAACAGTCGCCGTGTTGCAGGCGGTAGGAAACGTCCAGTGAGGCAATGTCACTGCGCAACTGGACCGACTCAAGATGCTTAGTCACGTCTGGACCATTCGCAATGCGGACAGCCCTCCGCGGCAACCTATCCAGGGCATTCAATAAGTGCTGAGCAGAGCCGTCCCAGAGATGCGAACAGTATTCCATGCAGGGCCTGACTTGTTCCTTATACTATAGGAACAGTTGATACTTACTATAAGGATTCAAGTTCTGATTTGTTTAAAGTGGACAAACATAGTGAAATAATTAAAAAAAAAGTTACATACCATATTTGTTAAAAATACGTGCGACCGAATTTTTGACTACAGTGACATCTCTTGGCTAAAATAAACATGAAATGCACTAGGAGCATTGCTTTGTAAACTACCCTCGGCATACCAACTGACACTCAATAATTTCGAGTAATATTTAATACAATTTTCTATAATTTAATATAATAACCTATATTATGTAAATTCACGCTGTATTCGTTCAGATATTGTCGATATTCGAATTAATTTCATTGGGCTACTGTCTATGAACTTAACGGCGTTAAATTATACTAGAAATTCAGAATTCTATAATTTATTTGCTCTTAATATTATTAATATTTGGTCATATACAGCCAAAATTTTTTTTAAATTAATTTCATTTTTCTTAATACCAGGATAGCATCGATAAAAAAACCTTTTTGTCTGAATATTTTGTACAGTAGAGTCGAAATTCAATGACAGAATTCTTCCCTTTCTCGCACAACACACGAGCATAATGCCCTCTCGCTCTACTCATATAAGCTAGAGAATAACAAATCTTCGTTATTTATCGGATTACATTTCAATATATTTATTTATTTATACTTCCAGAGGCAGTAAGAAGTATTTGTTAGTGACTAACGGTGACCATTGTTTTTACATTATAAATAAAAGTATAATATAACGCCCTTATGAATACAATTATAGCGTGAATATGATAAATAATTTAGAATATTATTTGTTATACGCCAGCGTTACGTTTTGTCCCTCTCGCTCGCTTAGGTTTTCGCAAGTTTGCGAGCGAGACGGCGCGATCAGCTGGCTCTTTTCATCTATATACCGCTCCGGTACTGGTCATCCTCGCCGGTCATTTGCGAAGGATCGTAGATACCGCTCTGAAACGTAACAAAAACTCACTTAAGTACATTTAATGCACAGTTATTGGACAAATCGATAAAAAAATCTAAATAATTCAATGTTAAGTTTACAGAATTTCATATTCAGTACTGTTTGGAATTTTATTAAAGTGGGTTAAATACTATTTATTTTTCTGAAATCTGATTTGGGTGTTTTCGTTTGTTTGCACCAGCTCGGCCGGGTGACACACTGCAGCCGGTGTGCAGCAGGACGCAGCCTAAAAACCGACTGCAACTATTAAAAAAACAGGAGACAAGAGTAAGCCGGTATTTAGCCGGTTATAGGTGTGCGCGCACTATCATGGGCCTCATCATCACTTTCCATCGGGTGAGACTGAGGTCAAGCGCCAACCTGTCTACAATAAAAAAGGACAGTCCGTCGATAGTCCCATTTCGCCATGTTCTTATCTTTTGTACTTTTTTCTGTATGACGGTTTTGCGTTTTTTTTTTTATTGAGGCAAAATAAATGTTTTTACATTTCATTTGATAGATACCGCGATCATGCCGGCCTGCTGAAAAGTGTCATCCGTGTGCACCTGTTACATTTAATCAGTCGATTGTGGCCTCACTTGAGTTTAAATGGCTAAACCTAATTTAGATGTGGCAATTACCTGCTAATGTCCATTCGGCAAATTATTATCGGCCTCCTGCTGCGTGTGCAGACGCAAATATTGAAAAATCAATCGATTATATGACTACCGGTTACTTTAAAACTATCAGATATTGGTTCGATACTTTCGCTGTAACGTAGGGAAAGGAAATAAATTTATCATTTTTTTTAATTTATTCTAGATTGTATATGGGCTTAGGCATCACATGGTCAAGGGTGAGGGGAAACAGCCTGAGGAAGCCCAAATATTATGTGTACTAGTGCCGTGGGAACAGCGATCAGCTGCGCTACTCGTCTCGTTGGGCATTTAAGCGTAAATTAGATATAGTCGCCAACGTATCTCAACTCACCCCGAAAAGGACATAGCGTGACATAGCATATATTTGTTTATACTGTAACGTTCTAACTAAAGTGAAATCTATCAATATGTTATCTAAATTGTTATTATAATGAAGATATTTGGTCTAAAATGTGAAAGTCAAATTAATTTATATTTGAAATTAGGACTTTTCCAACATCAGTAATACTCACAAAACTTTTAAAAGTACAGTAAAATTGAGATGAAATACAAATGCATGCAAATAGATCAATTCCTAAGGTCGTTTCGACCCGTGGCAACAGGTCTGGATCTTGCAAGTCCTAGGGGCGGCAGACAAGCACATCATTCACTTAACACATTTAAATAAAAACCGGGCCAATATCTCCACAAATTTGTACAAGCATTTGTTTTAAAAATAAACTCAAAAGTGTTATAGGATGTTGATGACAACGTCCTAAGCGATGCGACGCGAGGTCGAAAGCTGTATTTCGCTTCTTATGCGATAAATAATATTAATTTTTTTTACGAAGTTGTAGGCACAAAATCTCTAAAATTTGTGCATTTATTAAATTATTTGATTAAAATAAAATAATTGAGAAGTTAAGGTAAAAAGAATGGCAGAGGGGGCGGGACAGTTTTTGCCCCGCCTCGAAAGATTTGAAGATCCAGGGCTGTGTCCAAGTAATATATTTGAAATAAACGATGCGCTATCGATCTAAGATCTGTATTATTTACTGTGATACGAGGCAATAATGAAATATCGGTTTATTTTGCTTTTATCTGGAATACCTCACTCGGAGTTGTGCTTGGCGAGTCGCGACAGGATGGAGGGGAAGGGGTGCGGGTCAAACTTATCGATATCGATACCTGCACACGTTGCGGGGTTAACATATCTGTCAGGAGATTAGTAAGAGACTCGATACTAATCACTTTAGTCAATTTACTTGAAATATTTTTGAAAACAAATTCAATTTTCGCGTTTTACTCTCGTTATAAATACTTTAACGGGTTTTATGCGTGAACTAACTTACTTTTAATGGCATTACGTTTCGATCTGATTACAAGGTCACGGTCGCAAGCGGAATGTCGCGCCGCGAAGTTTTCGTCGCGAGGGGGAAGTCACTCACTTCACCCTCTATTGTTCTTGACCATTTGAATAGTCACGGCACACAACACTCACAGTATCAGCATGTTTACAAGGCGACACAAAACGAGCTCGTAGTTTTCTATTGATTAATGAAAGTAGGTTGATTCGCGCATAAGTCCCGTTAAAGTACTTATAATAAATATCTGAATTTGGTAACTGGTTGAAATTTTAACCGATACATACATGTGTGGTTATAATTATTGTGCTAAGCAAGGTTAATGAAAGTTTTATGCAGTTAATGCAACGTAAAGATATTTATAATTCAGTGCGCGATATCTAGGTCGAGCGCACTGTATATAACGCACGCCAAATAATCGTTATTCAAGGAAAGACTGCTTTTGATTCACCAGTCACAAACACGCACACACACTGAGATAATTGCTTTGATTATTATGTATAACTTTAACTATATGTAATAAATAGTATGCGCTGTTCAATGCGAACCGATCCTGAATAGATAAATAAATTAGACTCCCTTCCCACCCTCTCATTACGCTATGCGGCGACAGATGAGAGCAGTTACCTGCGCGCTGTGGTGCGCGGGCGCGGGCACCAAGTACGAGACGGGGCTGAGCGGGGCGGCGGGGCCCAGCACCTCGGCGGCGGGGGGCAGGGGCCGGGTCGCGGCGCCGCTGGGGTTGAACACGTCCACGTACGACTTCTTTATATCTGTACAGATTACCACACCTGTCGCGGTCATCACCGTAACGGACTTGCGCCACGTCCCGTACTAACCAGATGAAATAAACAGTCTAAGAATTATTTTAAAAGATTTTTTTTTAAACGCCTTATCATTTATATTAGCAATTGGCTATATTTTCGGCATTATTTGTTATTGCTATTAGAATATGACAGGCGCTTAAAAACAAGTTTTATTTTATGAGCTATACGTTTTTGTTGCTCTGACAAAATATGCTGGTGGTATGAGAGGAACTTTGCGATTTCACGAACCTTAAGCGAGTGAGATGTTCGACCGCTCACTCAGCATTTTTTTTTTGGATTTCGGTGCCAATTCAAGGGCACGTCTCTAGACACTGAGCTCGACTTTGAGAGCCAGCGGGGATTAATAGTTGTGTAAGAATGGAATATACTCACGTCTCCCTTTCTGCATCTTGAATATGTTGGAAAGCGGCGCTGCGGGTGGAGCACCCGGCGTCGCCTGCAGCGGCGGAGACCCACTTCTACACAATAGACAATCATGTTGGTCATATTTGACTAGGACGTGCATGCAAGATTGGCATGAGCAACTGTCAGTCGCGGGACAACGAGCGGCAGGATCGGACCATGACCTCTTCCAGCTGGCAAGGCATGACAACTAGAGGGCCATGGTCTACTTCTGTGAGGATGCCATGTCCCAGAAGGTTGTAGCCAAAACCGTAGGGGCGTCGTCAAGTTCAGCACACCTCGCCCGACAACCCCCTGTGCGGCCGGAAGGATCCTGAGAGGATTTTCACTCCAGTTATTTTATTTTGCTTAAATAAAATAATTCAATAGAGTGCAGTCAGCGCTCACAATACGTCCAGACCTGACATGTGCGATAGCAATGCTCCCATTGATCGTTGCGCTGGGCGTAACTGGGATAAATGGATGAAAAATATTTTCAGACAATATAAAGACCGAGGGGGGAGAAAAATGAAGCTTTTTTTGTTAACCCGGTGGAAATCCCTACCGACCGTCGGGGGAAGTGGTGAGGGCCACTTCCCGCGGTGTGTCGGACCTGCCCCGACTAAAACCACCGGGGTGCCAGCACTGCCCTCTCTTCGCCTTCGCCGAGCCTGGGAATCCGAATACTTCCGACGGCTCGACGGGAGAAAAATAAAGCTGTCACACCTTATGTTTATAACGCAGGGTAAGTATGTAAATTGAAATGAAGAAAATTCAGAAAGCCAAGACGAAGTATGAAAATATGGGGACAGGTGATGGAAAGTGGGCGACAGTAATGGGGCGCGCGTTACCGCATGAGGGGCGGCAGGTCGGCAGTGCGCGGCGGCGGCGGCGGCGGGCGCTCCGTCTCCTCGGGGTCGCCGTCCACGTTGCGCCAGCGCTTCGCGTCCTCGTCCCACACGATCTGTGCAACATTGCAGACTCCCTCTGAATACTCCGGCCGGCCGGGACGTTACTCCAGTGTGATTACGCAACAGAAATACAAGTTCAATAGCTTTAACATATCAAAAGACAGTATGAATATACTAATATACTCCATCTGGCTGGCTGTGACTCTAGTGGCCAGTGGATAACGGACCGGTTTCAATACGCGGCAACGCACACGGTCGTGGGTTCGAAGCCCGGAAATTTCCTCTGGTTTTTACAGATCAAGCACGGATTTAGGCAACACATGTGTTTAATTAAATAGAATTGTGTAAATTTAGTTTTGTTCGGAAATTTAGTTCAATTCGCACATACTAGATGGCGCCACTAGTATTTTTAATCACGCAAGCGTTTTGTTGCATAGATGTGATGTCCAACTACGATTGTTACTGTTATGAGTTCCTAATACTTCCGTAAAATATTAAGTGTGTGTGTGCGAATCAAACATTGGTGCCGAAAACCGGGATTATAAGTGATAAAAATAAACAGTAATTAAATAACTTCAAATCAGTGAATTTAATATTATTGTGGACTTGTAAAAAAATTAGAGAAGTTAATATTGACTTAGAAAAAAATCAACTTGTGTTCCATTAACTTTAAAATTTTACTCTATACGGGACTTAGAAAATTTGGAGTTTAATTATCATCAACTTTAACTTTTTTATACCATACGGGACTTAGAAAATTTGAAGTTGAACCAGGACTTAGAAAAATTGTGTTGAATTCTTCAATAACTTAGGAAGTTGTTTTGGTTAAACTTTATTGAATATAGACTTTAATTTTGTCAACATGGAATCAATTTCAAAACTAGTTGCATATCAATTGGATTTGTTCGACAAGTTACAAAAGGCAGAACAAAACTATAGGAAGTCACCTAAGGATAGAATAAAGAAGCAATATTTAGATACAAGGATAGAGTTAATAAATGACATTTGGAGTGATTTTAAAGAGGGTCACAAGCAAATTATAGCTTCTACTTCTAAAGAACAAAGAGATAAAGAAGATTATTTCCGGAAAGATATTTATGATCAATGCCAAGAGCTTTTCGTTTCATACAAGAGTAATATGAAAGAAAGTTACCAAACGTTGACTGACGCAAGCAGCATTTCTAAAACACAGCCTACAAAGACTACAACTTTAAAATCTGAGGGTTGTGAGGTGCAGTTGCCACGCATACAGTTGCCGACGTTTAGTGGTGAATACTCTGAATGGCAACCGTTTTATGATATGTTTCTGTCACTTATACACAATAACGAAAGCTTGGCTCCTGTACAGAAGCTACATTATTTACAAAGCAGCTTATCTGGTGAAGCTGAATTATTGATCCGGAACTTTTCTACGACTGAAGCAAATTATGCTGAGGCCTGGGCGCAATTAATAAAGCGCTACAATAATAAAAAATTCAATTGTAATAGTATAATGAAAACGTTATTCTCTCAAAAGGCAATCCAAAATGAGTCTGCTACAGCTTTGAAGACACTGTTGGACACCACCTCTTCTTGTTTAAAATCATTAAATAATATAGGAATATCTACAACCGAGTGGGATGCCATAATAATTTATTTGGTAGTCTCCAAGCTTGATCCAGAATCTCACAAACAATGGGAGTACCAAACCAGCCTAATGTCCAATGAAATTCCTTCATGGTCTCAGCTCATGGAATTTTTAGAATCCAGATTCAGAGGACTAGAGATGGTCGAGGGCAGCAAATATACCCACAAAATTTGTAATCAGATGTCAAAGCATGTTACAAAAACCAAGTCATTTCATATAGGTGTACAGAATGATAAGAAACAAAATACAATTGCATGTCCCTATTGCAATGGACCTCACCATATTTGTCACTGCAAGCAATTTGGCCAAAAATCAACCCAAGAGAGATACGACTTTGCCCAAAACAAGAAACTTTGTTACAATTGTCTTGGATCGGGCCACTCCATAAAGCCTTGTCGTCAAACAACAAATTGTAGAAAATGTGGCAAGCGACATCACTCATTGTTGCATTTTTCAAAAGAAAACTTCGCAAGTACTAAATCAACCACACATAATTTTGAGACGGAACAGGTTAATAATCAAGGAACGGAGGAAAAACACACTTCAACATTCTCGGATACACACATAGTAGCGAATTTTTCAAAAGAGGACTTTAATCAAAGCTACAATGTGCTACTCGCGACGGCGGTTGTTCAGGCTCAAACAAGAAACGGCAGCAAATATATGATTAGAGCGCTGTTAGATCAGGGCTCACAAGCTTCATTTATTAATGAAGCCACAGTGCAGTTACTAGGACTTAAGCGTAAACCCATAAATGGTTGTGTGTCAGGTTTGGGTAATGGTCCAACAAGGGTTAAGCACATGGTGACCCTTTGCATAGAATCAAACCATAATCCAAAAAAATCTATTATAGTAAACGCATATGTTTTAAGTTCCATCACATCTTTGCTTCCTTCTTGTGCAATAGTAAAACCTAAGTGGACCGCATTAAATGATTTAACATTGGCGGATCCAACGTTCACTTCACCCGGCAAGATAGACATCTTGCTGGGAGCAGAAGTATACAGCGACATACTACTCAATGGAGTCATGAAGCATCCACAAGGACAACTTTTAGCACAAAATACAATCCTTGGGTGGATCATATCAGGCAGAGTGTCGCAAGAGGGTAATTCATCGAGAATAATCAACATGCACGTGCAGACAAGGATCGATGACTTGCTCAAGCAATTTTGGGAAGTTGAAAATGAACCACCTTCCATCAAATAGAAACTGACAGATGAAGAAAAGAAGTGCGAAGAATTGTACGAAGCAACTACAGTAAGAGAGAAGGATGGAAGATACGTTGTGAAATTACCGTTTAAGAATGAAGATCCAGAATGCCAGTACGGAAATCATAAAGAGGTAGCGATTCGAAGATTGAATTATTTAGAAATGAGGTTAATGAAGAAACCAAAGCTGCGTGAAGAATATGAGAAAGTCTTAAGTGAGTACATAGAATTAGGTCATATGAAGCTGGTTGATTATAAAGATATTGATAATCCAAAGGCAGTGTACCTTCCCCATCACGCGGTAGTCCGCGAAGATAAACAAACTACCAAAGTTCGAGTTGTGTTTGATGCCTCGAGCAAAGGACTCAACGGTGTTTCTTTAAACCACGATTTATTAGTAGGACCTAAACTTCAACAAGATTTAAGGCATCTGTTAATGAGGTGGCGAACTCATCAAATATGTATAATTGCCGATCTGGTTAAAATGTATAGACAAGTCCGTGTTGCAACAGAAGACCTAAACTATCAGAGGATCTTGTGGCGGACTCACCCAGATCAGCAAATGCAGCATTACAATCTGTTGACGGTGACATTCGGGACGGCTTGTGCTCCATACCTCGTCATCAAACCATTACAAAGGTTAGCCGAAGATAAGCTTAAAGAACTTTGTGCAAAGAATGAACACACGGAAATAGTAGATACACATGAAGAAAAAAAAAACAAGGCTTTGCATATACTAGAGCAGTCTCCTGAAGAATTTCCATGGGAACGATATTCATCATTAAACAAGATGTTAAGAGTTTTGTCATACTGCAGAAGAATTTTAAATTTGAAATTGCCAAAATCAGATAGAAAGAAGATACAAGAATTTATCACAACAGCAGAAATCAATGAAACCTTAAAGAAATGCATAGAAACAGTACAAAGACGAGAATTTGCTGAAGATCTTAATCATTTAAAGTCTAAAGGTTGTGTGCCAAAAAAGAGTGCGCTTCGCCCTCTTTGTCCTTTCTTGGATCAAAATGGGATTTTAAGAGTGGGAGGACGCATAGATTTGTGTGATGCAAGCTATGATCAACGACATCCGATAATTATGCATGGCAAAAACCATCTTACTAAGCTTTTAATAGCAGATGCTCATACCAAAACAATGCACGGTGGCCCACAACTCATGTTGAATCATCTTAGAGGACACTATTGGATTCTTCGTGCACGTCAAGTAGTTAAGAAATATTACAAAGAATGTGTAGTTTGTATTAGGCAATCAAAATTGCATAGAACACCATTTATGGGACAAATTCCTGCCGCTAGACTTAAACCTGGAAAACCGTTCAAATCCTGCGGCGTCGATTACGCTGGGCCAATCAACATACGTTTTTCACCTGGTCGAGGAGCCAGAGCCTATAAAGGTTACATATGTTTGTTCACATGTATGGTTACACATGCAATTCATTTAGAAGCAGTATCGGATTTGACAGCTAAAGGATTCATCGCAGCGTTCAAGCGCATGACTTCAAGACGAGGCCATTGTCAAGATCTTTTTAGTGACAATGGAACAAATTTTACTAGCGCAGACAAACAATTGCGAGAGATGTTTAGTAGTGCTAAGTCAGGACTTACGCAAGAAATATCTCAATTGTTGACTTTGGAATCGACCACTTGGCACTTTATACCACCTCATGCACCAAATTTTGGAGGGTTATGGGAAGCGGGTGTGCGCTCAGTAAAAACTCATTTGAAGAAAGTAATTGGCGAGAGTACGCTCACATATGAAGAGTTATCTACCGTGTTGACACAGGTGGAAGCATGTGTGAATTCACGTCCATTAACAGTTTTTAGTGACGACCCTAATGACCCACTCCCACTGACACCCGGCCATTTTTTGATAGGAGAACCGCTTTTAAATATCGCGAATGAAAATTGTATTAGTGTTAGTTTGCTAGATAGATGGAGATTAACTACAAAAATGGTTAAGGATTTCTGGAACCGCTGGAGTTCCGAATACCTTGTCACTTTAAATAACAGATACAAATGGACCACTCAGCAGGATGAACCAAAAATCAATGATATTGTAATTATAAAGGAAGAAAATTTGCCGCCTGCTAAGTGGTTATTAGACAAAATTGTAGACATGCATCCAGGCAAGGATGACATTGTGCGTGTAGTTACAGTTCAAACTAAAAACGGATTGTGTAAACGCCCATGTAGTAAATTGTGTTTTCTTCCTAGATCATCATAACTTTGTTGACGAATGGAATTTGTGAACACAAATTTGGCATTCCATATTTTGTTTATTAGAATTTAGATTAGTTTTGCATTAATAAGAAGAGTAATTTTTGATCAAGTTATTTTCTTTAGATTCACAAATCCATTTTGCTTTGTATAGAACTGTCACGGTGGGCGGTTCATTGTAATTTCTTTACAATTGTTTTTGAAAGTTTAATTATTTTATAATTGTTAAGATATCTTTCTCAAATGGTCTTTCAAATTATGTAACCAAACTTTCGTCCATTAAATAATTCAAAAATAGTGTAATGAAGAACTTTGTTCTTGGTGGGCGGTATGTTTAATTAAATAGAATTGTGTAAATTTAGTTTTGTTCGGAAATTTAGTTCAATTCGCACATACTAGATGGCGCCACTAGTATTTTTAATCACGCAAGCGTTTTGTTGCATAGATGTGATGTCCAACTACGATTGTTACTGTTATGAGTTCCTAATACTTCCGTAAAATATTAAGTGTGTGTGTGCGAATCAAACAACATGTGCACCGGTGAATGAGGATCCGGATGGCATCTAATAGAAATGTCAGTTGCACTACTGGTCACATCAGATTACATTTTGCCCATCTCTGGCGATATTATCCGAGTGAGCCCCTAGAATAGCACAATATCATTTATTCTGGAAAATAAAATTGTTGTTCAAAAATATACTATTTCCCGACTTGCCAAGCTTGTGTAATGTGTTATAAGTGTATTGTATCACTACCTGTAGCCTTATTTTGTATCTGTAGGCACCAATGGCCAATGGCCTGCGGTATATATCAAACATCGAATTTTTTTTTACTTCTTTCGGTTTACAGGCTGACGGCTCATTCCACATTAAATGGTTACGGACGCACGTGGACAAATTTATTTATTTATTTTATTTTATTCATTCACAAATCTACAGTATATAATTTTATAATTTAAAACAGGAAAACGTACAAAAAATCGGATTAACCAAGATGATTTGTGTAACAAGGTTATATGAAAGTATTAAATGCGATTCAAATAATTGTTATGAAATAAAAAGTTATTAACCTAGTAAAATATGTGAAATGTGTAGTTTGGTTGTGTACTTTGTGTATGTGACTTAGTGTGTGTGTATAAATGTGTATGTTAACTGTCCCTGTCTGAAAACGGCCCGACAAATGCACCACAAAGAGCGTTATTATCTGACTTGACATACATTACGTTCAATGTATGAACGCACATCAGTGACAAAGTTTACATACAAGTTTTAAAATCAAAATCTGCCTGCCCTGTCTGTTAACTCGCGCACGCCACCAACCGTTGTCCTGAGCGAATAGAGATTGTGCTTACGGAGGGGTTCTTATCGTCAGGTAGCACCATCTGGTTCGGCGGCCGGAGCGATATCTTCTTGAAGATGCCGCCGAGCCAGCCTCCCCCGCCCCTCGCCTTGCCCTCCCCCTTCGCCGGCTCCTCCTTCTTCGATTCCTTTTTCGCGGACTTGGGGCTGTCCGTACTGCGGTCGCCGATTCTCTGAAAACGTCTTCAATTAACACAAAAGGGCTCAAGTCCACCTCTTTTTTATGGATTTTGCTATTTTGGTTTGTTAGCCCTATTAGACACAACATTCATGTAAAGTTTAAATCGGAAAGTGAGATATCTGGTTAACCTGTGGGTTTTTGTATTAGAATGTTGGTGTAGTATTGATTGTTACCTCGGTGCTGGGCGGTCTGTCGTCATCATAGTCGCGGTAGGCAGGCTTGCTGGCCGGCGCGCCAGGCATCGTGATCGTAGGCCTCGTCTCCGCAGCGCCCGGCTCCTCCCCTGCACCCGCCTGCCGCACACGCCCACACTGTACGCAACCGGCTCACCCCACCCACCAGTACCTCCCCCTCACCCACCGTATACTCAAATGACACGCAGCAAGGCTACGCTAAAACTATTCAATGAACTAACCATGTAATTTTACCAATGTTGACAATTGAAAACCAAATTTTCCACTAAATATCTTTTTAAATTATCTTTAAATGTTCTATACTTATGAAAACAGGTTATACAAGTTCTACTGTAATGAAATGCTATGTAAAACGTTCATCATTTATTTACGAAATCCCCTTATATTTGTATTAACATATTTAAAACGTTTAATAACCTACAAATATATTTGTTTCATATTGAAACTCCCTAATATTAGGGGAATTTTTAATTGGTCTCACGGCAACTAATGTGTTATATTATAACTAATAAATTTAATAATAAAAAGTACCTACTATTACATCCCAATAAAAAATATTTTTAGACATTGCAACAAAAGAATTTGTGATTAAATTAATCGTTAAAAGTAATGTAAACAGTAATAAATGCGATGCAACCAGTCAACAGTTTTTGAACAATAATTATGAATAAAATTTAAACTCAATTGGTAAATCTCGATGACGACGTAGCCGATGATGTGGGGAGAGAAACGGTGCGTTTATTTATTTACACATATAATTTATAAAGCGTGCTGAGGACTCAATATATCGACTGTGGAAAGCAAAAACATATCAAAGTGTATAAATTTTTAAAACAATAAATATTCCACATTTTTTATTACAATAAAAAATGGTTTTGCATTATTTTGTACCAAATCGAGATCGATAAAAAAATGTAACATAAAATATAGATTGCCATATTATTCACAACAAAAATACCATCCAGTATCGATATATAAAATTAAAAAGGACAAACAATTTTTTGAAAGTGCAGGGTGAACTTGTTATGAAGTGAAGTCTAGTCATGATATGGGTTAACATGAAGAAAAAAAATGTTAAAAATTAGTCACAGCGACGAAAGACGAAACTAAAACATGTCTTGCTGTTAAAAGGAAAGTGGACAACAGAACAGTTACAATAATTTGAGACCAGATAAAGCGAGAGGTTCATTTAGGATGCAATGATATTGAACTTTTTGTCTCCGTATGTATTAATAATATTTTGTACCTGCAATTATATTTCCTTTTTAACGTTTCAATTTTTATATCACCTTAATATTTCTCAGGTTTACAATGAATAATTATAGATTACACAAAACACATTCAAGTTAAGAATTATTATAAAGAAGTTTTAAACATTTTGTCAAAAAATTTATAAAATGTAAAAATATATTAAAACAAACACAGCTTGATATGATACAAAAAAATATAGAACTGTATCTTCACAGACTATAAAATTAAAAAATACACGATACAAATATAAATCACGATTAATATTTACAAAATTCAAAAAAGTTACAAGATCCAGCACCGAACAATAGAAATAGAATACATAGTTGAAATAACTACATATTATAAAGCTATATCAACCGGAGAGACACCCGCTAAATAATAATATATTATATCGTCTCCCCACGTCTCTTTCGGGATGAGGTAAATCAGTGGCTGTGTCCACTTTGCGCCTGTGTGTCCCGCGCACCGTGGCCAGTAGCGCCGCTGACCGTCGCCCTCACAGCACATGCCACTACACATGCCATTCCTAGTGCAAGCCATGCGGGTTTCCTCATTATGTTTCCTTTCACCGTTAAACATGCGGGGCTTAAAACTGTGCTTAATCTGGAATAATCCAGACGTGCATGCCGAGATTTGAACTATGCACATTCGCGTTAACGGTCTCAACCACACTGCGCCATCGCAGCCACAAAACATCGAATATGAGTAAAGTCGATACTGAGGCTCAATTTGAAGTATAAATCCAATATTTTTAAAAATTACAGGCGCATAACATGTACTCGTACTTATTTGATAAACATTTAATAAATAATGTGTTATAAACATTTGTCTTCCTAATATATTATGTATAAATAACATGTTTTAAAAAGCAATACATTATAAGCCACCGATCATTAAAAAAAATGTACATTTTAAAATAAATACAAATAAATATTTATATTAAAAAAGAAACAGATCAGTTGATATCACAGCGACGAAAAAATATTGTATGCATAACAATGTTTCACGGTACTTGGAATTCCAACCTCGCACCGATATCGTTAAACCTTATACTGTAAAACTACAAAGACACATTTCGTAAAATCAAACCCTTGCTAAGCAAATTACATTAAATATTCTATACGTTAACATCATACAATATTCGGACGAGAGTATAGAGCCATATTTCGGTTGCAGAATTTAGATATCGTTTCGAGGTGACTAGAGCAGTGACACGGGCTCATCGATATCGAATGTTTTAGGTTTGGATAGGCAGTATTTAGTGTCTCGCCGGGTCTTGTAAGGTCCCATCCCGGCCGGTTCGTCCACCGGGTATGTCCGCACCGCCCGGCGCGCCTCACGCTCTGCCAGTATCGCCTCGAATCTATCGAGGCTGCGTTCGATCGTCTCGCGAAGCCGGCGCGAGTGTTCCGGACCTGACGCGGCCGCCGTGACCGTCAGTTCTTCAGGCTGGTCTATGGGGTAGGTCCCGCCGAAGACGAGCGGCCGGTGATGGCGAGGCTTGGGCCGCGACGGCCACTGGGGCGCCGCGGTGGGCAGACTGCTGTCGACAGAGAAGCGCGGCGGCGAGCGCGCGGGACGGGTGCTCTTGGCGGTGGCTCCTCGGCGACGGAGGGCCGGCGGGGACGGGAGAGGGGGCGGGCGCGCGGCGGCAGGGGTAGGGGCCACGCGCTGCACCGCCCCGCGATCACGTATTAGCCGGCAGAATTGAAAAGTATGCACAAAGGCTACTTAACGAGATTGTAGAAACGCACTTCGAGTTATAATACTATCGATAATAACATCCAATATATCTAATTGCAAAGTTCAGTTTGTTTTGTAGAAGTAACGCATTAACAGGCTGAACGGGAAAGCACATGAGCTTAATAACACTTGCGGTGCGATCACACAACGGTGGCTAAAGGTCATTATACTATACTACATCGATACTATATCGATAGTTACATTGAGCGTAACACATCACAGTTCATCTGTAACGATTTCTAAATGTTCTATTTATATGTATGGCCTTAACTCTAATGATATAATATGATCAATACAGTCACTAACAAAAATCGAAATGAACATGGAAATTTAGTAATGTAGTTATATGCGATTTGTTTTATATACCGATACGGATAGCACCTATGCGACCTCAACTCTAAGCCGTATTATTATGAACAATAACTGTAAAACCATTATAAACTGACCTCTCCATATCCGTAAGTGTTATCCGGCTGCCAGTAAGGGTCGGCGTAGGACTGCGCGTGGTGCTCCTCGGTCGTGTGCCAGTCTTCACTGTAGGGCTGGTACGGCTGCGGCTCGCTCTCAGGCTGGACAATTTGTTGCGGGACTTGTTGGCTGACTTGTTGCGGGATTTGTTGGCCCACTTGCTGTGCGATTTGTTGGCCGGCATGCGGCGGTATTTGTTGGGCAGACTGGTTGTAATATTGTGTAGCGTAGTCAGGCGTTTCCTCGATTGGATCTGCGTACGTCTGTACAGGTTGATATGGCTGCGTCTGTTGAAAATAAAGATTATAAAAGAACTATCATGTACTATTATGTATTCAATACAAGGTTGTATTTTACCGTTCCATGACATTGACTCTTTTAAACGAAGCAGGAAGAGATGTTTCTGTAGACCAGCCACGCCTGACGGTAATCGTGTTGCAATAAACTTTTTCTTTGTTTCTTATCGTATCGATAAACTGGAATATGTCGATAGTTACCGTGATTACATAATCAAAAATGTCAACTAATTGGAACATCGATCCACGGCTTAGAAATAAGATACGGCTCAGGGTACAATTAATAATAGTATATCGTCACGCTACATCCCTTGCGGGGTGGGCAGAGGTACATTAGAGGTTGTGCTCACTTTACGCTTATATGTGGTGTCCAGTGTGACCAGAAGCATAGCTGGTCGTTACTTTCAGGAAACGTAGTATTTCTATTAGATGTCATACGGATTTCCTCACAATGTTTTCCTTCACCGGTATAAAAATACATATATAATATGGAAAAACCCAGCGGTGCGTGTCGGGATTCGAATCTACGAGTATTTGCGTAGCGGCGCATGCGAGCCGGTCCGTTGTCGACTGGGCCATCTCAATTACATAATAACTAATTATACAAATTCAAGTTGCTGAAATCCTAAAGAAAATGACAAAGTACAAACAATTGATTAGCAACGAGCACGGACCTGTTCCGCCCAGCCGTATTGTTGGTGGACGCCACCAGCAGCGTCCTGGTGGTGGAGATGCTGCGCGTGGTGCTGCGGCGTCGTCTGCCGCGACTGCTCCTGCGCATGCGTTACTTGTAGGCACACACGACACACTCGGTTAATTGTTATTCATATCATCTAGGATTTAAAAATTCTGTGGTAATTTGCTACCGACATGAAAGAATATATTTGCGTATGAAATTAACCTTGATTAAGTATTTTTGATTTTAGCCATGCGGTTTACTAGCAATATACAATAGTGGCTCCCTCTTTATCATACTGAGGTGTCTATAGCGCGCGGGTTGCTGCTGCAGGGTCCCCTGCGCACAGCGCGCACCCGCCAATCCACAGCGGACATGCTGCGCTGGGTTACATGTCCAAGCCCCTTCGCGATTCCACAAAAACATTGAAAAAAGGAAAGGAGGAGGAAAAAAGGAGGCTTTTACGCTGACATGGAATGAAACTGGATATTAAAAAAAAATAAAGTGATAATTGTCGTCATTATTAGGGTCATCATTATCTAAATATGTATAACTCAAAGGTAACTGACTGACTGACATAGTGATCTATCAACACACAGCCCAAACCACTGGACGGATCGGGCTGAAATTTGGCATGCAAGTAGATGTTATTACGTAGGCATCCGCTAAGAAAGGATTTTAATCAATTCTACCCCCAAGGGTATAAAATAGGGGATGAAAGTTTGTATGAAACTTTGTAAATTAGAACCGACCGGGCTGAGACTGCATGCAATAGGCTACAATGACGTATGGATCCCCTAATTAAAAATTTTGGTAATTTCCACCCCTAAGGGGATAAAATAGGGGATGAAAGTTTGTATAAATCTTATCAGATTTTCGACTGTATAATAGCTTGATAGTTTTAGCGCCTAATGACAGATTGGTTAAGAATATTGTATACAAAGTTTTGTAGGCCCTAATTTTTTACACACGCTAAACAAAAGTAAAGCCGCATAAACTATACCTAATTAATAATAATACTTCTTAACGCAAGCGAAGCCGCGGGCAAAAGCTAGTTATTATAATAAGGGGGGGGGGCGAAGGTTTTGAGGTTGATTTGAGCTCGTAATGTCGAATGCAGGCTGGCGGGTGTGCAGTGTCTGCAGTGCGGCATGCTGTATATCTTAGTCGGCTCAGTGCGATGAAGAGGGGCGCACAAGTCGATGATGATGACAGCGGATAGAAGCGAGCGCCGTGCAGCATGCAGACGTACGGTGAGCATGTGCGCCACGTGCTTGACGTCATCGATCCACTGGTGGTGGTGGCGCGGCGAGGGCTCCGCGCTGTCCGGCTCCTCCTGCAGCGGGCTGTCCTGCTGCAGCGCCGGGTCGTGGTACTTCAGTCTGAGGGGGAACATTAGCATTGTATTACCCACGTTATGTTTTTATTTATTCTGACTTGGTGGCACTGTGTCGTGATTAGAAGAAAAGTAGCGCTTGAAAGCCTATTCCACAACTTTACAGTGCGTGCTAAAAAGGTCTACGAAGTCTATACCTTTGTAGGGTGATATCGAATATCACGCGAATTATATAAAACCCCCATCAAAATAAATAATAAAGGAAATTCAAGCTAAGATTGTCTTCTGATTCACACGGTTCCCACAAGCGGTAGAGGACACTTTCACCAAATATTCATTATTATCTCTTTATGATTTGTAAGGGGATATAGTTATTTCAATTCTTATTCTTAAGAAGTAACAAATGATTGTATCTTGAAATGTCTATCTCGTCTATAAAATCACCCCGCATATCATTGTTGTATTAATGTATAAATATTATTAAATAAAGGTATTTAAAAGCGTCGCTGAAAGTGGACGTAAAATGAACGAATATTGTGAGGTAGTCTGACGCGGTTACCTGTCGGCGAGGTCGGCGAGCACTCGCGCCAGCGCTGGCGCGTAGCTGGCGGGCGAGCGCGTGAGGGCGCGCGCGGCCTGCTCGGCGTACGCGAGCGCGCGCTCGTACTGCCCGCAGTCGCACAGGCGCGCGCACGCGACCACCTTGTACACCTGCGGGGCGGGACACCACCGTTACCCTCACCCTCATCCTCATCCTCGCCCTCACTCTCATCCGACGCAAAAACAAGGGTGTTATAAGTTTAAAAGCGGTTACGCATTCAACTCGTGAAAAAAATACGGATATAAAAATGAAACAAACAAATGTATATAACTGAATGTGCTCAAATGTAATGCTATATCCTTTCCGGGTCAGCAAACTGGTGGCTGTACCCACTTTGCGCTCATATGTCGCGCCTAACGAGAGCAGCGGCGCACCCGTGACCCGTGTAGCGATGACCTGGTTACACATCATGGTCACGAGCAGACTGAGGCGCCTCCATGATCTGTGTAACCACGTTGAAACATCGAGCTATAATTAAAAGTAAGTTAATTCGCGCATAAGTTCCATTGAAGTATTTACAATGATGACATGCTAATGGATCTACGGCTGCTGAAGACATTCGTATCGGGCGCAATGCATAACCATTCATTATTTTTTGACTTGGTGGAAATCCTCATGAACCATCAGGATCTTCGTGAGGGCAATAACCCCCAATGTATCGGACTCTTACCAATAAAACCACCGGGATATTTATTTTACTCGTCTGCCGGGGCCAAAGGTTCGACCACGCTAACTTCGTCGGCCCCCGGCGTGGAGCGTGACCGCCCTAAGAATATCAGCGTCTCTCAGTCGATCTTACCTGCAAATCGGGGATAACGTAGTCCTGACTGAGCGAGAGCGCGTACTCGTATATCTCTGTCGCGAAGATCGCCCTGTTCGTCGCCAGCTGGTTAAGGCTGCCGGCCTTGGGGTCCGCCAGCAACAGCGACAGCCTGGGCGGGGCGCTACTGGTGGCGGGGGCGGGCTGCAGCGGGGCCAGGGGGTGCGGGGCGAAGGGCACGCCCGCCGAAACGTAGCAGAACTGAGCCGAGTAGATCAGTCCGCGAGACGAGAGACTGTCACCTGTGGAAAGCGTGATCTAGGTTTAAAGCCCGCGACTACGTTATAGGCGTGACATCGTTATCAGCCCACCATAGTCAACTGCTCGACCCATTCTTCTCACAAGCGCACAGAAAGCAGTTCTAAGGCTCTTCTCTTGAAAAAAAAAAAAGTGGAAATACATATTATTGACTAGTTATGACCTTGCAATAAGTAACTATGAATGATGATCAAGTACACTGATAGGTAACACCAAGTCAAAATTTTCGTGGACTCATCTTACAAACTAACCCCCCCGTTTTTACCCTGACTCAGCAGAGTGAGGACACCACGCCTGATGGTAATCAATTATATGCTGTCCAGAATACCACTCAGACTTTTAACAAAAAAAAGGCAAAGGGAAACCTATCGATAGTCGCAGTGATCATGTCAGCCTGCACAAATACCACTTCACGCTATGTTTAAAGAACCCTATATTATAGTACGGTGTAGTCACGCTCACCGGAAGACAATTCTACAGGCCAAGGTTCCGGCTGCAGCATGAGATAGAGAACTTAGTCCTAGACGGGATATCAGGTATGAGTTTCTGGTCGCGACAACATAGACCTCTGTCGAGTCTCTGGGGGTTAACCTGGGGCATGTGGGGGTTGATTGGTCTCTTCCGCTTGGGGAGGCTTGTGTATCAAAGGCAGTCTTTACATGAACGCCATTTATGAGTTACTTAGCGCGCTTTGTATATAACGCGTATGATATAAATACGGTACATTGACTCTCTAGCGTGCTGGGTCTGCTGGTGGCAAGTCAACCCACCTCAGACTACAGCGCAGAATGGCGTGTAAAGATGAGATAATAGAAAAAAATTAAGAAGTCCAAACGTGAGAGTGAAGCATGTTTAATTAAGCAGAGTAGAAAGACATTCACAGTAAGACTAAGCTAGCACAAGTGGAGTAACCCAAGTAGAAATAAAGTACAGAGCAGAATAACAACTATAAGAACAGTACGGATAGCGAGGGAGTTATGCGCTCGCGTTGCGGTGTCTGCGATAGAGATGCCACGAATATTCGGCAACTATTCGGTATTCGGACACTTTTTTGCTATTCGGTATTCAGCCGAATAATACGTACTATTCGGCCGAATAGCGAATACCAAATCATGCAAAAAACACAAGTTATATTACTCAAAGTTATGTATTTATTTCCAAATTACAATACTTTAGTAATTAAAATTGATCAGTGGTAAGTTGTGATGGATAAAAACAAGCTTTTCAGCATTTTTTGGTAGCAAACGATTACGCTTTTCATCGTAAATGTTACCAGTCTCAGAAAATAACCTCTCACACACACTCTCTCTCTCTCTCTCTCTCTCTCAAACACACACACTCTCTCTCTCGCTCACACACATACTAATAAACTTATACCGTGAATATCCATATAAAAACACAAAACACCCTTGAATAACCCGAACGGAAGTGCGAATCTCACCAGAGACAAGATTTACTTAATCGGTGAGACTTATCACCCTGTGTATATGCATAAGCTTTGTGTTGAAATAAAGATTATAATTATAACTAAACACGCTACTTATTCGGTAATTTCGGAATATTCGGTATTCGGCCAATTCACTATTCGTGGCATCACTAGTCAGCGATACTCAACCTCCGCTCACTACACTCGATTTCAAAATATGACATAGTACGAAAGGAAAGAAGTTCATAGATAGTAGGCTATACTCCTAACTCCATAAATCTTCAATTGAAGCTAATTAGCTCTAGACATCGTTGCCATCACAAGCACTTTGGGAATGACTGGTTTAGTTGAACATTTCATCAATGGGTACTGTGCGAATGAGCCTTACCGAGCTGCGTGAGCGTCTTGCGGTCCTGCTCGGGGCGCTGCGAGCTGTTCGAGAGCAGTATGGCGGCGTGCGCCCTCCAGTCGCCCCATCGCTCGTCAGACACGCACTGGAACGTTCATATTATCTTCCATAAGAAACCACAAATATGTATCTACACTTCATGTCCAAATGTCTGTATGCGTAATTATTATCAGAATATGTCGACATCAAAAGTGTAGTAAACATGTAGAGGTTTGAAGCTGTCTTCTACACCACTGTAAGTAAACAAAACTTGTCTATTGTACTTATATTGTAATGTGTTTGGGCTTACTGCACTTTGGAATTGCCGTTGTTTATTGTATTCCTTTGTCAACGATCTCTAAAGCGTAAGACCGTTTTAGTAAGAACGCAATAATCAATCTACCACGGTGACCGATTGTTATGTACAAACAATTGCTGTGTTTTGCCGCTAATGCACCTGCGGAGTGAGACCGAACGATGCCTGTGAAAAGAGAAACTCGAGACAGAGTACGTTCCGGGCTAGCACTGAGTCCATTCTGAACTTCACAAGTCTCATCGAATATGACAGTATTACCGGACGTTATAATCACTCCCAAACCACCCACTCGCATAATAGTAGGTGAGCTCTGCAGAAAGCCAGACGTCGTCGAGAGCAGAGGAAGTTTTCTTGGCATTGGCAAACGCAAAAAGCCCGTAAGAGGCCGGCATACCGTGGCGGCGGGCGGGCTGGCGCCGGCGAGCGCGGCGTAGAGCGTGTGCAGCGGGTCGGCGCGCGGCTGCGCGGCCAGGAAGCGCGCGGAGACGGCGGCACGGGCGCGCCGGTCGCCGTGCGCCGCCAGCTGCAGCGCGTGGCCCCACAGCCGCTGCGACATCGCCCACTCTGTACACACGGACACGCTACCCTCGGTCACGGTACTCACCGGCTGGAAAACACCGCTTCTAAACGGCGAATGCCTATATTTTATTCAATCATTTTTTTTCTGAAGACTAACAAAAATTTTTTTCGACACAAAACTTTGTCCCGTTGATGCTGCGTTTGCGTTGCGCTTGCGTTTGATGTGCCCACTTTCAATGCGGAGATCCGTTTCCTGCGCAACAATGGGCAGTGAAGCCTGCTCTAGCGAAACAGCTAATTTAAAATAACGAAGTTTTATTCTTTCCCGTTGCTCGGGCGTGATTATCTATTTAAAAAAGTAAACCGCCGCAAATAGTTTAGGAACACAAATACTTAAAAAAAAAACGGACAAATAAAGGTACAAGATTTCTCAAGTACAATGGAACACGTCCGGTCGATGCTAGACTCCTCGGGGTGTTCCCTTCACCGATGAGTACCTGGTGACCAAGCCCATACTCGATCAAGAAAAATTAGAAAGTGCCAGAATTCGAATCTACGACCATTTTACATTTTTACATTTTATTATTGCTGGTTCTTTATCCACTAGGTCGGCAGAAAGGAAAAGAAAAAAAAGAATGTAATCTCACCGATTGCCTCTTGGCGGTTGCCGTAGATCAGGTACTCCCGGAGCCGGTCCAGCGCCGCCTTCTCATCCAGCGCGGGCTGCCCCGGGGAGCTAGACTCCTGGCCTGAAGATGAGGATAGAGGCAATTGACCGTTTAACTTTACTTCACCGCATTTCGTTGCAGTTCGCTATATTGTAGGCAGTGTTGAGATCTATGTAATTTTCATTTATAGGATTTTCCAATAGCACATTACAGCATGAGATTGTTAAGCGTTTTCTAAAACTGGCTCGACCAAGTGACTACACTGCATTTGATGGAAAATACCGTGTAGTCCAAGGACACCATGGATCGCCAAGGGACAACAATTAATTGACGGTCGCCATCGCTATGTCGGCCCGCATGTACTACGACGGAAGGTCTCCATGTCTATCAACAATTGTATAACATATACAGAAACTGATTCCGAAACGCGACAGGCCGAAGCGAGTCACTATGATGGTCTTTACATCTGTGTACTGTGGTCACGACTCACAATCCAGTTCGGGTAAACGCCCTACCACCTCAATTAAGTTGATCATTACAGGAGGGACGAAGCCGAGTCTCGTAATTATCAAACGGCACTACGCGTGTATTCGATATTTTTCAACACATTTGCGAGAAAAGACGGTATTATTATTAATTTTCGTGTACTTTTAACATTACCCTCGATGAGAACTATTTTTATTTGATCGGTGTAGGTAAAATACGGCCGACCTCGTCCCCTAATTACTAGATTTATTTTTCAAGATGCCGCATCAACTTTTATAATTATATGATTGAAAGCAAACCCTTACGTGTAACATCGGATAGGGTGAGGTCGGGCTGTTCGAGCTGGTCAGGTTGGCCGGGCGATACAGATGACTCGCGGACCTCCTCTGCACAATAAAGAATACATTTTAACATATTCCTTCAGATTAGGATACGATTGTGGAGTCATCAATGTGGGATCACGCCGGGCGTGACCAATATTTAGGATGGGAATCCAGCTGTATTGTCACCGACTGTGGAAGCAGGCCGCACGAGGCGCGAGGCTCACCGCCTGCCGCGGACTGCCCCGCTCACGTCGGGGTCGACGGTTGTAGAATGTAGTGGCCGGCCGCCGCTTGTGGGAGGCTTGTGAATCAAAGGCAGTCTTAGCGCGCGTTATATACAATGCGCTCGATCTAAATATCGCGCACTGAACTATGAATATCTATACGTTGCGTTGACTGCATAAAACTTCAATTAGCCTTGCCTAGTTTAATATACATTACCACACGATATTACTGATTTTAGAATTACACTCCTCTAATAACACGAATGGATAAACCTTTGAAAAATAAAACATTTGATATTAATAATACCCAATTCTTACCTGATAGTACGTGTACGGTACTTCGATAGCTCCGCAAGTGGCACGGGCTGCCTAAAGAGTTTCACTTACCGTGATCACCAGTTCGCCAACTCCTCAGGGGCCCCTGCTTCTCCTCCAGGATACTGGTGTCTTTGAGGATCTTCCAAGCACACTTATACACTTTGGAATCGGATATTTTGTTGTATTTAGGAATATTTGTATGTTTATGTCGTTACTCGGCGGATCGGTTCGAGCGAGAGCAAAACTCAATTGACAACCCGTACGGTGTTGCCAGAGCATAATCGAAGTTGTCCGCACATTTATTCGAATACGGAACAGTACGAAAACAATATGATTTGAAAACGCGTGAACATAATACGCGACTACGTTAATGGCGTACGGTACTACATTCTCACTTAATCGATAATAATATACACACATTCACAAAGTCTAAGACCCAGGCACACTTTTGGTGACGGCTATTAAAAAAATGTTGTACAAACAATATTCGAAATTATATCTTGTTTGTTTGTAACTTAAAATAAAATTGTACTCAAATGAATAAAAAAAAAGTTTATTAATAAAGAACAAAGTAAAGCGCTGTCTTCCGTCAGTGTCCTGTGTATATATAATATGTATGTGTGAGTGTGTGTGTGTACTTGTTGCTGGCGCGTGCGCACCACAACCAACCAGCCAAAACCAACGCAACCCCAATTCCATTTAGGACCGGTTCCAAACTATTACTATAAATGATGATAACAATAACAACAATGTTTAATAACAATGTTTTTGATATGGTATGAATAGTGCAAAGAGGTTAAGAAGTATTTTGAATGGGCGAGGAGGGGGGGGCGATTACTTAACGTATTCGAAGTGTATTGGTGGTAGGTAGGTTACCGTCATATGGCGCGGGCTTGGCGACGGCAGGCGGTCGATATTCGTACTCCCTCGTGTTCTTCATCAGCAGCTCCGCTATATCCGATCCCACGACCACCTGACATATCGAATACATTATTTTGGTTGGGTACGAGCGCAAGACATATAACCGCAAAGTGGATACAGCTGCTAATGCATCTCAGCTCGCCCCGTAGAGGGGTACAGCTCAACCTTACATGTACGCTTCCAGCGGCCATGATTCCGCGATCTTATAACCTGGGAGTCTTCAAGAGAAGAGTGAATAGGCATTTGCTGGGCGATCGCGTTTCATCATCGAACTCATCTTCACCTTCCATCAGGTGTGATTGAGGTCAAGCGTTCGCCTATAAATTAATAAAAAAAAGGTCCCGATGCTGAGGGTCTCTCTCACTCATAGCAGTCGCAAGCTTTAGCGAACTAGTTCCACCGATTCGTCTGGCCGGCTGTCTCTCACATTCCTACGACCGTAATGGCCGCGGTGGCCTAGCGGGTAATGGACCAGGGTTCCGTGCGCGGCAATGCGAATGCTCGTAGGTTCGAATCTCGGCAGGTACCTTTGGGTTTTTCAAATTACGAACGGATTTAGGCACCTCGTCCTCACCGGTGAAGGAAAATATCTTGAGGAAGCCCACATGGCATCTATTAGAAATGTCCTGTGCACTAGTGCTGTGAGAACGGCTATCAGCTGCGCCACTGGTCACGTTGGGCACGACATACAAGCGCAAAGTGAATACAGCTAATAATGTATCTCTGCTCACCTATAAAGTGACATAGCGTGATATAGCGATATAGAAGGATATAACATGACTCATCGGGCGTGGTGAGATCACTGTGCCGAGACAGAACAATAAAAAGGCAAGTAAAAGGCACCGTCGTGTATTGTGAAGTTTTGGAGCGTACCCCGTTTTGCCGCAGCAGCAGCGCCAGCAGGTCCCAGATGAGCACGTAGCCGGTGAGGTCCCGGGCAGCGTCAGCGTCCGTGCCGGCAGCTCGCGCGCGGCTCTCGCAGTACTCGATGACACTCTTCTTGTGGCTCACCCCTGTGGAGCATCGTTGCTATTAACTATACCGCGACTACAACTTTTACTGTGCAGCCAATTCACCGCTCGAGGCGCGATTCCGCAGGGCGCGACAGACAGCGAATACATCACCTAGCAGTCTTCATTTGCATGAGACCGATCTTGACACACGACCAGTGACAAGAAACAAATTAGTGAAGATGACTCATGAGAAATAAAATAATTCTAAAGAACATTCGAGAGTGTTTATTTATACATCAACATCCGTAAAATAATTTATCGCATAGTAAGCAAAACATTCATAAAAAACAACCTTTGACCTTGCACAACTTAATACGTGGTAACGATATCTGATGAGACTTTTGAGTTAACTTTTAAAACGTCAAAAGCAAAGGCATGTAGTTTTCAGGATTGTTTTTTATGAAGAGGTTGGCCCTATTTTTTAAATATGTTTTTCAGTGGGTACGCTGGGTGATGTGCTTGTGGCATACTCACTATCTATTTATTTATTTCTGTCTTTAACATTATCTATTTTCTTATTCTTTTTACTATACTAAACTATAACTAACAACTATTTTAAATAACATTATTATATCTTCACTTATTTATCTAAGTAATTTTATCAACACATTTCATACTAACACACGTTGACATTATTGGTCCATTGCCTATTTCACAGGGTTATCGGTACTGCCTCACAGCGGTGGATCGTTTCACTCGCTGGCCAGAGGTTACACCCATGGTGGACATTACAGCTGAGACAGTGGGAAAAGCGTTGGTCTCGTGGGTTTCCAGATTTGGATGTCCAAGTGATATAGTCACAGATCGTGGACGACAATTTGAATCATCACTTTTCCAATATCTAGGGAAAGTGATTGGGTTCAAACATCGCAGAACAACCGCGTACCACCCTGCGTGTAACGGCCTAGTGGAACGATTCCACCGCCAGTTGAAAGCAGCCATCATGTGCCACGCCAACTCTAACTGGGTGGACACATTACCCTTGGTGCTGCTTGGTATAAGAAGTTCTTTCAAAGATGACCTTCAGTCTTCTTCTGCCGAATTGGTGTACGGTGAGCCGTTACGTCTGCCTGGGGAATTCTTTCACCCCACAGACTCTGCTTCCACCGATATATCGGATTTCTCTACTCGCCTACACCGACTTGTTACCAAACTCCAACCAGCACCAGCAGCACGTCACAATAAAGACAAAATTTTTATCCATAAAGACCTGTCTTCATCGAGTCACGTTTTTTTAAGGGACGACTCATTACGCGGCGCTTTACAGCCCCCCTACACCGGTCCCTACCTAGTACTCGAGCGTGGTGACAAGACATTTAGAATACAGGTAAAAGGGAAAAGCGTAACAGTGACCATAGACCGCTTAAAGCCGGCTTATACACTGGTCGATCCTAATCCCGTTTCCCTTCCCTCTACCACTACTCCCACCACCACACCTCCTTCTTCCCATCCTAGGCCTCATCCAGATCCTGTTTCAACACGGAATCTTCCAGCCCAGGATGACCTCAGAAGGACACGCTCGGGCCGTAAGGTCCGATTTCCTGATTTTTATCGCCCGTAGCGACGGTCTCTGGAGGGGAGTGATGTGGCATACTCACTATCTATTTATTTATTTCTGTCTTTAACATTATCTATTTTCTTATTCTTTTTACTATACTAAACTATAACTAACAACTATTTTAAATAACATTATTATATCTTCACTTATTTATCTAAGTAATTTTATCAACACATTTCATACTAACACACTTGATATTTATTTCTGAATATCGTGTCGTGCGGTGCAAACGGCACTGAGCTAGAGAGCCGCGGGATACCGGGGCGCGCGGGGGGATTGTACATGTGTAAGCGACGCGAGCGCTTAACCGCCCGCGCACCCGGTAAACTAGTCTCGCTATCGCATTTGACGCGCCACTACGTTCCCCTCGCTCGCCATTTGTACCGATCTCATAGTTGCTATTTACGTGTTGTTATTTGTATTATTGTGCTGTATAATCTATTTCTGCTTGGACTATTATATTTGTGCTTCACTACTTCTACTGGACTTTGTACTGTGTTTTATTAAACGTCTATCTACTTGCCGTCTGGACTTCTTCATTTCATTTCTTCATCATCTCATCTCTATCACGCTATCCTGCGCTATAGTGTAAGGTAGGTCTCTACCACCATACCTACCACGCTAAATGCTCATCTGCCGACCCTAGAACTTGGCGCCCGGGACTTGGGCCCAGGCTCGCCCTCGCCAAGATCCGAGCCAAGCCACCACCCTCGACCCTGTGCCAATCACATCCAGGCACACCTCGCGACTTTTCAATATAGTCAAGCAATCTCGTCTCCTCGTCCTGCCGAAACATGGGCGACGCTTGTCTTGTTGGAGTTAATAGGCCTTTTAAAAAGATTCTAAGGGAAATAGCACTGATGTGTAAATATGGAATGTACAACAATAAAATACTAAAACTATTCACATGACAAAATACCTTTTATTAATTTACATAGAACAACCTATTACATTATAGTACTATGACGCGTTTTTTTCGTTAAAGCACACTTGAGGTGAAGAACAGAATTTTTTGTGTTCAATCGAAAATAATAACATCATAATACTCGAGATACATTGTTTATATACCGCTTGTTTACGTTACGGCGTGCTGAGAGTTGGATTTAGGCCCCGTGAGAAGCACAAACGAATCGTCGCAGTGGAAACGTAGCGCGACGGACGTGTTCATCCATGTGTGCCTGTGTGCCTCGCTCCGTTACCTGTAAGTGTTTGTTATGTCCTGATGTCTCTACCTCTATCCTATGGATTTCGCTTTTTGACCTGAGTCTGTCTATCGATCTATTTACATGTGCGCGTATGGTACTCTCAAACGGACACGCGGTGCACGTCAGTTACCTTTGACTAGAGGTCCAGGGTACGCGGCCAGCTCGGCCGCGAGGGGATCGTGCGCCAGCGCAGCCTGCAGCGACAGCAGCTGCACCGTCGCCGGCCGCCCGTCCACCGGGTACGAGCCGCGTACCAGCACCAAGTGCTGAGACGCCACGCTGCCCTGTTCAACCGCACATTATATATGATTTACAGGCGGACTCTTCTCCTCAATCACACCTGGTGGAAGCTGAATATGAACCCGACGATGGATCGCGTCCGCCCAATAGGGAAACACCTATTCACTCTTCTCTTAAAACTCTCAAATCATAAGAACGTGGAAATATGGTTGTTGGAAGCATATTTCACTCCTTAGCAGTTTGCATAATGAATGTAGAAATGAATCTCTTCGTGCGGATGTAAAGAACGTTCGCCATATAGGAATGGTATCCGACACGATGTCTATCACTCCGACGCAGCCTTGAGTTTCTTTGCGTTTCTTCTCAAGGTAGTCGCTTCCGAAACGCTGGTAGATCACCGTTAGGTTCGTTTTTCAACTGGTCGGCCGCCTAAGTCGAGGTCCGTACCCACAGGGGTGCCCCTGCGTAGCCGCCCAACCCATAAATTTCGCTGGCTGAGCACCCTCTGCATTCGCCCACCAAGCCCAGTATTGTTGTGAAGGTCTTTCCCAGACCATCAACGAAGGACATGTCGAAAAAAAAAAAACGATGTCTAGTGGTTTTATGATGGAATGGGGGCGGTGAAATTAGAGAATGTTGCTTTCGGGAACACTCTTCATTGTGCAACCGGAAAAAGGCTGCGAGGCAGGCGACTTTACATGGATGCTCGATGTTCTGCATTTTAGCCTCAACAAAAGAGTCATCGCCAATAGGTCTACGAGCCCAACGACCAATTGAGTCTATTCCACTCTCACGAACTCTAATGAATCAGCTTTATAATAAACCTTCTATCTTGTTCGAATGCTACTTTGTAATTACAAACTTCTTAATTAACCAAGTTTAAAACAAGGTTCGACAAACCTATATATCCAAATGTGAGCAACAACGGAACCCATTATTTGTAAAGAATCAAATTAAAAAGAAAAATCAGTTTCTAGGTTTCCTTTTTGCAGCGAACCTCCAAGAGTGGAGTTCTCTTCCTGCGTCTTTTTTCCCAACACTTTACGGCATGGGACGAATGAATCGGTATTTATTGGGTGAGCGCGCTCCATCATCGGCTTTATCATCATTTTCCATTAGGTAAGATTGAAGTCAAGCCCAAACTAGTATGTTATAATAAGTGATAAAAAAGGTCTATTTATAAAAATATATTTTGACTTTTATTAGTAGCTTTTCACAGCAATAAAAGAGATATTGTGATAAATGTTAGTAAACACCAAGTTTTCTACCTAATCCATTAAATCATTTGATAAAATCGTCATCCTAATAAATTATACGGCATGAGCAGTGATATATCAGAGTTTCAAGCTCGACAGACTGAACAGTACCTTGATATGTGCTGTGGAGTACCGGAAGGGTGTCATCCTCTCCGAGCGGACTGTCGACTCCTCCAGGTGGAGGTTCAGCGACGCGTCAGTGTTCAGGTCCCTGGCGACGTCACAATCACAACATTACCATACGATGACGTCACGATCTGGTATCCTTATACCAGTCTTGTCATATAACTGAGGACCGACATGAAATAAGGTGTTTTGCGCTGGCTTAGCAATATTCAAAAACTAAATACAATCATAATAATAATAAATAATATATCGTTACACTATATCCCTTACGGCATGAGCAGAAATACATTAGTGGTTGTAACCGCTTTGCACTTGTATATCGTGCCCTACGTGACCAGTAGCGCAGCTGGTCACCGTTTTCACAGCACCAGTACACATGACTTTTCTATCAGATGCCAAGCGGGCTTCCTCACGATATTTTCCTTCACTGGTGAGCATGTGGCGGCTAAATTCGTCCGTAATCTGGAAGAACCTCGAGCATTCGCCTTTCCGCGCATTGCGACTGGTCCCTTGTCCACTAAGCAGTCACGGCCACAATCAGCACACCGCACCGCTACATCAACAATACGATACTACACTAGATTGCAATCATCGAGAAGCAGAATATCGTTTGTCGATTGTCGCCGAGGTCATGCCGTCACACTCGGTATGCGTTATAAGAGAACTGGACTACACTGGTTGGGAGATCATTCCAAGGCATTATTTCGTAATATATACGAGTGTACAAGAAGCAGTCACTATACCTGCAAGGTAGCCGCTGTTCTTGGCTTTCTGACATTAATATCTTTTGATGTTAATTTTGATTTATTCCTAAAAAAAACCCTTTTCTGAGAGTTCGTAGCTTTTTTTACACTCAATTGGCGCATTGCAGTGCAAAACACAACTACAACTATCAGCAGGAAAGGAACGAAAGTCACACTGATCATGCCACCCTACTTAAATATCTCTTCACGCTTCACAGTCCCCGGACAACCAAACCACAGTTCCACAGCTCGGTTACAGTAATATTTAAAGAAGTTCTCAGTCTTAACCGGGATATGAGTTACCGTAAAGCCGCGACCACATAAACCTGCGCACGTGGTACTTTTATGGAAGAGAGAGGGTGGGACAATGTTAAGCAGCCCCTCAGAACGCTCGCCGTGATACATACGGGCTCGCGAATGGAAAAAATGGCCTCGCTTTACTCTTAATCTATTACTATATAAGAATATGATTGGGTTCTTATCGGCGGCGGTTAAAACTATTTTCCTTCTCCATATTTATTTGCACTATGTTATTAATTTGTTTTTAAGCTGCAATCAATACACTCTTTCTCTCTATACAGTAAGCATCGTGATTAATCAATGGGGCATGCAAGGTGCGAATGGCGATGTGGTGGTGTAAAAATGTGGTACCTGTCTGACAGGTCGGTGCGGAGGGAGGGCGCGTCCCGCAGCGAGCCCTCGTGCCGGTACCCGTAGAGGCTGCACCGGTGCACAAATGCACAAAATCACATAACTCGGCCCTTTTATATAAACATTTCACACGAATTCCACTTGTATCTCTTTAAAAATGAGGGAATCGCTGTGTCAGCCACCTAGTTCTCAACTCAAACAAGACTTCTTTCAGTTTAATCAGTACAGATTCACAGCAAATTGCAGCAACCAAATGTTGACTTGACGTTACGACCAATTAATTATAATTATTCAAACACAAGTCTACTTTTCCATTGTATCAAAATATAACGGGGTTTAGAAGAAATACAGAACTTCGTAGAATTTTCATCAGAGATACAGGACAAAACTACACAAAAATAAAGGGACTCAAAAAATCATAACACCAGGGGAAAAAATTTAAAAAGGCACTAGTTTTGCAAAGAAACTATTTTAGAAGAGAAAAAACATAGCTATGTTCATAATTTAAAAAGTTCACTTAACCATTTACCCATTTTCATATTAATGAATCAAAATCGAGTTTCTTAAAGTATATGATATTAAACAAAGAATAAATATATAACTTTCTGAGTAACAAAAAAAATCTTCTAAATAATTAAGGATTATTAACATTTTTTTTATAACTTATAGGCGAACGCTTGACCTCAATCACACTTGGTGGAAGGTGAAGATAAGTCCGATGATGAACCGCGTCCGCCCAACAAATGCCTATTCACTCTTCTTTTAAAGACTCCCAGGTCATAAGATCGCGGAAATATGGCCGCTGGAAGCATATTCCACTCCTTAGGTGTTCGCATGATGAATGTAAAAGCGAATCTTCTCGTGCGGATATAAGGAACATCCACCACATACGGATGGTATCCGACACGATGTCTTGTGATTTTGTGGTGGAATGGGGCTGGTGGAATCAAAGAATGTAGTTCCTGAGAACACTCTCCACCGTGCAACCGGTAAAAGACCGCGATTTTTGCTGTCCTGGCTCGATAAATTGACCACACCACGTCTGACGCCTACGAATGTCAGCAGTAAAGAAAAACCTATCCATAAGCGCTCTGACCATGCCGGCCTGGGGACTCACCGCAACAAGTCACGCGATAAAACATCATGCAAGCCCCTCCTCAACCAGGTTCCGGCCGCCGAGAGCTGGACGGCCACCAGGGGCCGCCGCTGAGAGTTCATGGAAACCCCTGAGTTTAACTAATTTCTGTCGCGACTAAATAGAGGCCGGCTGAGAGAAATAGACGTTGAGTTTCCACTGCATCCGAAAGACCAGAACATCCCGAAGACATAGTTATCTGAACGTGTACACCCGATGGCAGAGGCTAGTTAGTTCAAAAATCAGAAGAAGCGAAGCAAGCATCAGATATCAAAATGGATATTCGTAAAGCAGTGAGCTGACCGGCTGTGGTTTGCCAAACGCGATCCCAACTATCACAGGTTAATATAGAAGCATGGCGGTGGCAACTCGTGTGACATGTTATTGTGATGTGTGAGCGATTCGATTTATTAATGGAATATATACAATAATATAATTGGTAATATATTTAGTACGAGTATTATCATAGTTAAGAACATAGAGTCAAGTTTTTTGTTTATCTAATTTAATGTGTTCATATAATTTACGATATTTTTTTTAAGGTGGTACGTGTAACTGGGTTGTGACCACAGTACACAGTTGCAAAGACCGTCATAGTGACTCGCTCCAGCTTGACACGTTTCGGGATAAATCTGTGTATATCCAGTTGTTGATATACCTAGAGACCTGCCGTCGTGGCATATGTGGGTCGACATAGCGATGGACTACGCTGTACTATCGCCATCAGCCATCAGTTGCAATGAAATCACATTGTCGAGCCAGGATAAAAAACATGATGTAGCGTATAAGCCAACTGTTTCTTTTTATTTTAGTAAAGCAAAAATCCATTGGTTAGTATTATTAATAATTGCAAAAATTTACAAATGAATGCTCTGTTTATAAAAAACAAATAATACTGCTGTTAAAATTATAAAAGAGGCTGTCAATGATTAGTTGAATTCACTGTCAAACGCAAGAACGCCTTAACAACATCAGCCATATCATCTGTCACATTGTGCGTTCTCACCGAATGTATGTTGTCAGCGCAATGTCATTTATCATTGTCAGTTATAAAAAAATGAAAGAGATAGCGCAGGCGTTCGCTGTTTTTAAACTATCAGTTACAATTTTGTGCTTTTATATTTTTTAATCTTTATAAGTTGCAACAGTTACTGTGTGTGTGTGCGTGTATTATGTACTATGTGTGCATACGCGAGTGTGTGTACTCACGTGTCGTTTCCCTTGAGTCCAGTGGTGCTGGAGCGGCCGGAGTGGACGCTGTTGGTGCCGCCGCGCTTGTCTAGCCGGGGATCGTACCCGAGGCTACTGTAACCTGGACAGACACTCTAGCGATATAATTATCTGTGCTGAAGGACTGAGAGGCGATTGAATCAAAAGGCAGTCTTACCGTGAATTCTCTTTATTATTTACTTTGGCGCGCGTTTTATATAATTTGCGTGATTTCGGATCTCGCAGTGCGTTGCACTCACTAGTGCGCCAACTTCAAACAACCTTACAAGTGCATTGACAACATATACCTACCTGGGCACCTAGACAAAGAAAATTCGATCGGCAACGATGCACAGAGTCAACTCAGTATATGCTAAGCGACCAGCCGAGCCACTTAGCGCTCTGCTGAATCACATCCATAGTACATGGCTGCAAAGTTTATCATAGTGACTCGACTTTCACTTCGGAATCATTTTGAGTTGTCGTTCTACTTGTCCAGAGAATTTAGAAAAGTGCTTAAGTGTGGAAACACCTTGTTTTATGGCGTCGCGCTGTACGTACAACGGGCTTGCGCTTCGCGAGACGAGACGGAGGGGGTGCATGCATTGCGTTGCCGGAGCGGTGCCGCTAAATAGTTGTTCCGAAGCATTTTTAATATTAAACGGCACTGAGCGATGCCGTTGCGGCGTTGCAACAGATCGTGTGCCCCAGCGCTAAAGTTATGTCAAAATATCTAAATGACTAACTCACCTTCGCCGTACACGTCCCGGACCAGCTTGGAGTAGAGGTGCGGGGGCGGCGCCGGGGGTGGGTGTCCCGCCATCACCTGCTTGTAGACCTGCATGTACGCCTCAGGGTCCGTCATGCGCAGCAGCTCGTAGTACTGGTACTGCTGGGGCTGCAGCTGCAGCGCGTAGCCTTCAGAGTAACCGCCTGCGCCGTAACCTGCCGATCCATACGCTTAAAACTGCTACCGAATATTCACCTTGTAAAGAAGGCACGTGCACAATCAAACATTTATAATGTGTACAAAATGCGTGTTTCAAATGTGTTAGAAAGATATAAAGAAATGTTTAAAGAAACGGGCATTTTCCTTATGTATTTAATATTCAGTGTAGGTGTCTTCGTGTAGTGTATATTATTTCCCTTGAACCTGGGTAAATCCATGCTCCTCACCGTCATAATAGGGGTCCTGGCGAGGGTGCCTGCGTGTCCTCCGACGGGAGTCATTGAGATCGTCATCGGTGACGGTCGCTTCACGCGAATCAGGACGCGACGGTGACGAGTACTGTTCTGCTGGATCAAAAACACATCCTTGATTGCTTCCGTTTGCCAAGAGACAATCATGAGAGAGTGCTATGACTTTGAAGTAATGTTGTTTATCATTGCAACAACAGACAATTTAATACATTGTTTATACTCAACGGATAGCTGCTGTTGAAAACCAAAAAAAGCAGTTGTCAACAATTTGTTGATTTCACAGTCCAGCGCGAAAACACGTTTATGGCAACATGTCATATGCCAGACTGTCCGTTCGCAACGAACGTATGTCGCCAGCGCAATGACATTTATCGTTGCCAGTTGAGAACCTTTTATAAGAGATGGCGTTAGCGCTTACTGGATTTATACTATCAATTATGTTTTTGAGCTTTCAGGTTTAAGCAATAACGTTTATATTACTGTATAACAGTTTATAGACATTGATATTTGTGAATAACACAACAGAATTATTGGGAATAATATTATTATCATCTTCCTCAGAAGACGTACTATGTAAAAATAAATAAAACGCAGATTTTTCCAGTCAAACATGAAAGGGAATAGTTATAGTGAAATTTCACGTCTACTTGTCTCACTTCCTTAATCGAGCACTAATAATAATTTGCTTATACAAGCACATTTTATAGACGAGAGAGATATTTTAGGATACAAAACGTTGTAACTTCTTGCAACTAATAAAAAATTGAATAGCTAACAAATTATAAAAATAAAATTGATCAACAAAAGTGTATTGATCGGTAAAAAGTGTGGACACTGTAGCGTGTGTGGGGCACGATTGATTTATAAGAAGATAAAGTTCCGTTTATGTAATTTTAGATAAACATGTATTGACTCGTTTTTCCTTCGCACTTTATCCTGAGGTAGGGCAGGCAAAAAACCAACTTAATAAATAATTGTTTTTCATTAATTAATGTCTGCAATTGTCTCTAAATATGTTGACTATAATTTACTGTTTTCGGAAATATTGAGATATCACTATTTTTTAACATATTTGGAATTAGATTCGAATGCTTAATATCCTTCCTGAACATCTCTCTCGTCTTTAAAATCACTCTGTATTCTATTAGACCAATCAGCGTATTGGCTTGACGGATCTGCCCATAAAGTCTTTCGATAGGAACATTGTCCTATTTGATTATTATCTTTATATAGCTATTTTACGTACTCCCAGTTTCAGAAACGCTCCATAGCACGCTCACGGCGGCGCGTACCACTGGTGGCTCGCATCCGATTGTGGTACTGGGCGGCGCGTACCATCAAAAATTTAGATCGCATATTAACCATATATATTAACCATTTATTTTTAAATACGATAGAGCGAAAATCTTTAAGCGCTGCCCTCTGTGGACAGAAACGTGAACCACGGCGACGGCGTGAACGTGTTAAAACGCTTTTAAATATTAATGGATCCCCAATTGGATATATTCTCTATGATCCGTTAGTGTTTAACCCTTTCGCTACGGCAGGCCTCGATACAAAGTTTTTTGCAGGAGTCGGAATTTCGTGCTGGAAGTGAGCACATTAAACGCACGCAGTCTTGAGGACACAGGGCCAAAGATTTGGCGCAAACGATATATATTAGTTTTCAGAAAAAAAAAACGCGGTGTTTTTCAGCCGTTGACTACAGTTACCCATCGTATGCAGACGGCGTTTTCTAGCTACAGTCACCGATAGTAGAGAAAGGGGGTTAAAAGTGCTTCAACATTTAAGGAGCATTCCTGAAACTGAGCGTTAACCCTTAACTCTTACTCAGCGCTCATGAGTGTTAAACTCATTAGACAGAATTATTATCAAAATAAAACAACGTGTTTGGAGCTACTTTAAAGAATTTAGATATATATTTTCAGGCCTACACACAGAAATATGTTAAACTATTTTTACACTTCACAATTAACCTTTGAATCACGTTTTAGATGGCGCAATTAATTATCGTATCATTATTGAGGCTAATTTAGAACGGAATACAAAAATAAACAGCATAAGATTATAATTGCTAGTCATTTTTTTATTACAGACAGACGAAGATGAGGCCGATGATGGAGCGCGCTCACCCAGCAAATACCGATGCACTCGTTAAAAGATTCCCATGTCATAAGATGTAGGATACACAGACGTAGAAAGCGAATTCCCCTCCTTGACAGTTCGCAGCAAAAAGGAGGCAAATCGCCAGGCACCTGGAACCGCAACCACATAAGGATGCAAGCTCGGCGCCCTGTTAATTTATGGTAGAAGGGGGAAGGGCCCCGAGCCTAGTTTATCTTCTACATCCTTTGCAATTGAGTCTGATGCGGTGAGATGCGATGTCATCGAACATTTTTTATTATTCACCAACAATATTACAAAAAAACATGCAATATTAGACCTGTATGCATTTATGACGGTTATATTTGCATTTATTATTTAATCATATAAGCGATCGGTATCTATACGCAGCAACGAAAAAATCGAATGCTAGCACGTCCCTCTGGATATTTCCAGATTAAGGACGGGCTTAGGCAGAATAAGCTCATCGGGGAAGAGATCAATCGGGAGAAAACCCGCACGACATCTCTTAGATATGTTGTTTAAGTGCCCTAAGAATGGAGATCCGCTGCGCTAATGGTCACGCTGAACATTAAATATAAGTGTAAACTTAATAAAATTACTGATGTATCTGTGCTCACCCCGACAGGGATATAGCGGGGCGATATTATATTATTATTATAATGAAAGAAATAACAATATTTCGACAAAAAAAAAAACATGAAACCATAATAATAATGATAAAAATGCTTGGAAGCCATACATTGTTAAATCAAAAACCTACAAAATGAATTAAACTCATGGCAAATAATGTAAAAGCAACATCTGTGATCATGTGTATGCAATTCACACAAAACGCATTCACTTAACGCAGCGTTCTGTACCTTCTCGTTTACTATTGTCATTAGTGTTTGCATCGCTCGAGAACGTAACTGGAAAATAAACATAACATCGGTCATACATAACATTGGCACACACATACACTCATACAAGCACATAGTAGGACAGAACACATGTAAAAGCTACAATTGGATCCCAATACCCACTCATTATCATGAATCATATAAAAGAGTTAATTAAAAAATTACTATTTTCGTCTTATAAGGTAGAAGCTTGTTCTGGTGACCTTGCGTTACGCGAGAAGATATTTTTTTTTCTCTTATGGGTTAACTTCCAGCAAGGAGCCGTGGAAGTTGGCAAGGCCTTACCCTTGGGCCCAGCAAACGGGAGAAGGAACAGACCGGTGGTTTTAGCCGGTAAAAGTTTAAGACACCTATTTTTTTATTTTTAATGAAAACGCTATATCTATTGGCACAGTATTTACTTCAAAATTGACGGATTTTCTATTTCACACCCTAAGTGGAGGCCTGCGTTATATAAAGAATGCGATGTCCAAATTTCATGTTTCCAGCTCCAGTACTTTAGGTTCAATGATGATAAGTCAGTCCGGACAAGTGGTCCCGAAGTAATTTATTCAAAACATGCAATATTCTGTTATTGAGTAGGCGGTAATAAATATTCGTTTTCAAGCTCCAAGCCACTAATGCCTCTCTGCTCACCCCGAAATGGATATAGTTTGCTACAGAATGTGAAATGCAGAAGGATACAAAATCTGTTTACGAATCATATGTACACATTAAAATTTATATATCTAAGCTGAAAAAACAAGTTTTTGTTCATTTATTATTCATCCATCTTCAGACGTGGCTATTTTTTACTAACCTTATGTAATCATTGCTAACGTTTTTTTTTGTAAGGTTTTATTAAAACGAGTTAGAGATATAAAAATGTAGAGATTTAGATATTACATTATCCGCAATCGCGAAAGGAAATCAATGAATGTTGCTTAGAATTCCTACTATCAATGCTTTTCTTTTACACTGGCTCAACAAAGTGACTGAATTCCACCTTATGTGCATTGTACCCGCACAGAATAGTCCAAAAACGGTCACGACAGCCAAGAGCCGAAACTCCGTTGAGAGCCGCCATCGCTATGCCGGCCCGGCCAGCATATACCACGACGGAAGGACTTTACACTTATGCACTGTGATCACGACTAGTGAAGAAATGACCGGGAATATTCCCAAAGTGCCCAAAGCTTCCGAGAACATTCCGTAAATTCCCGGGAATATTCCCAAGGAAGTTTTGGGCATTCTGGGAAAATTCCCGGGCATTTTCATCACTAATCACGACCCGGTTCGGACAATCACCAATCGGCCCTACCACCTCAAACAACTGGATAACTAGGAAACTGCGTATACAATATTACCTGATACCGTGCATAGTTTTCTGAGGAAAAGTAGGTAAGCAGTAATAAAAATATTATTAACGCGTGTCTGATGGTATGAAATATTAACTATAGTTATTTGTGCAACACACAACTAAGTATTAAGAAATATTTAAAGAATTGCACTAGTATCGAGCGTATGAAGCAATTTCAATTATGATATATCATTATATTTAAAAACAGCTAAAAGTAATGAAACACGCATACAATTTTCTTCTTTAAATACAAAGTCTTTAAGAATTAAAACAATTAACACAGCCATCATCTTTGCTTCCTACAAACAAATCATATTCATTTCTACAAAGTGCATAAATATATAGTCGCGCCAAAAGACATAACCACATAACTATTAAAATAATAAAGGTATGAACGGATTCAAACTACAGCGCCATCTGGGGTATGACAATTATTATCGCTCTCACTTTGAAAATGTCTTCAACCGCATCACATATTTCGCGTCATTAACAATTAATTATCACCACTAATCCTCAATCACACCATACTTTACATCATACACACTGTCACCCATTAAGTGATTTGTGAAAGTATGCTGTTTGCCACTGCCAAGTAAGCCTTGTTCACATATAAAATAATCTCGAGTGTCTCAAAACTTTAATACAAAGTTAACTTGCTTTTAAGAGTGCTTTTGCAACGTCATTAGTGTTAAACAAAGTCCGAGCCGAGCAGTGTTATTACAAATTGTTACGAGGGAACTTTATAACCCACAAATAAAGTACTTATTCGGGTATACTCCAATATATCCCAATATTGCAACTCCACGCTCGTAACAATATTATTTCATTGTATTTAAATTACGACTTACAAAAACCACAAGGAAAGCTACTCATTAGTTCGCAGCTAATCTTAAAATCTTCCTTAGAATGGATTTAATGTTTAGTGACTAGAACGTAATGTAAAAAACAAACATATTTTATGCACTAAATTGTAAATCAAACAGCAACAACACTCACCTCTCCTTCTATCATCATCTCTCTCTTTACGCAGGCTGCCGTATTTCTTAGTAGGGTCGATGTCTCTGTAACGCAAGTATTGCGCGTTCCTGCGGCTTCGCGCTGCACCGTCCCACTCGTCCTCATACCTTCTGTCACGTTCTATCGTGTTGTACCGTCTACTTCTGTCTCTGTCATCGCCACGTCTATCTTTATCGTCTCGGCGAGGAGGCCTAGATGCGTAAGAACCTTCTCTGTAACGTCTGAAATATTATTTCTTTCTTAACTATAATTTTCACTTTTATGTCTAAAATAAAAACATATTTTTTATTATATTTCTACAAAAGATTGAATGCTTATCACTACAGTAAGGGAATCAAAAATCAATAACAATATCAGAGGATATTTTAATCTGTTAACTGTGTTGCCAGCCATGACGAGTATATTCGTCAATCACAGAGTAAGTTGCGTTGGTAAGATATTGGATGAAAAAGATGGGTTTTATATTATAAAATTGAAAATTATATTACTAATGTTTACTTCTTTGATTAACATAAGAATATATTACATAGATATTAAACTAAAAACGCAATAATTTCAATTAAATATTATACATATAAAAGTAATAATTCAAATTCTCGCTGTGGAGTGATATTCAGCGAAACAGTACACAGTATTATACACAGTGGGACATTGCAAACACCAGTAACGCGATTCCTTCCTGATCTTACAAATTAAATATTATAAATAAATTCCTTATGCGAACTAGTAAACTTTTCCAACCAATAGGTACACACGGGGACGCATGACATCATCTCAAACTGCTTATATTTTCTATTTGTTTGTTTTATTCCAGCATAGCCTCAAAATATTCTAAACATCTTGATATTTAAGAACATCTATTGTTTTTTTTTAAATTTATAATTGAAATAGCTTATGGTCGCTGATTTATACGCATGACGACTATAGTCGTTAATCACAGTTAACTGGTTATAACTCTATTAAAAACACTTTGACAATAAATGAAGAAAGAAAAATACCTGCGTTCTCTTTCCTTGTCGCTATAATAATCGGTGTCTTCAGTTTCATATCTGTGACTCCTGTTACTGCGCCGATGTCTCCGCCCGTCTGGACTTTCTCCCCTGTCTCTCCTATCGCGTTCCTTATCTCTATCTCTTCTATCTTTTTCAGAACGTCTGTCATCCCTCCCGGATCTTCTCTCATCTCTGTCGTGCTTCCGGTCGCCTCTAGAATATCTACCCTCTTTTTCTCTGTCACGATCACGGTCGCGGTCTCTATCACGATCTCTAGATGACTTATGCTTGTCTCTGTCTCTCCTTGGCGAAGACTTAAATGTTCTATCTCTTTCTGATTCTTCTCCTGAAGTATTCACCCTATTTAAAGATTGTTTTCTTGAACTGGTAACTGGATGCTCTACAGAATCAGAGAGGTCAGTTTTTCTATCTAGTCCCGTTTTTTGTGAGTCACTCACTATTCTATCAGCGCCATCCATAATCTGTTCTCGCGAAAATGTCAGTTCTGTTGAAGATAGATTGCTTAGATCTTGTAAATTCTCCCCCTCCATGATAATTTCTCTTTGCTGGTCGTCAGGTGGTCCTCCAAAATCTGAAGAAACGTCATTAATTGCTTCCCGAGTTCCTATAATATTTCTGGGTGGATTTCTAGAACCTTGTTCTGTGTAGTCCGAGCCATCAACATTTTGTTCTCTTACATCAGAAGGACCTGCATCAATCGTCATGGAAAAATCATGATCTACACCTGTGACAACTCTCTCTTCATTACCTCCATAGTTGGAGCTTTGATACTGAGAGTATTCAGTATTACTGGATTCTCCTGGAACCATTCTGTCAAGACCTATAGGTCTTCTTTCATTTCCTGTACTGGTATTGGATTGTGCATAGTTGTCAGGTGTCAACTGGCCATCAGCCTGCCTATAAGGCCGACTAGTATTATCTGTCGGCTGTCCGTCTATTTGACGATCCATATAGTTATTTCCTGACTGGTTGTAAATATTTTCTGATTCAGTTGGCTGACCCGGTACCATCCTAGCTAGTCCTGGAGGTGGCTCGTCGCCAGAAATATTCAAGTTTTGACTATATTCAGTTTCTAGTTGTCCGACTACCATTCTGCGCAATCCAGGAGGTGGAACATTCCTGCTAAAATTGGTATTTTCGCCATAATCACCACCTGATAGGTGAGCAGTTTGCAAATACTCATTACGGTCATTTTGTGGTGCCACTTCTAAATTCTCAGGAATTTGTTGGGACATTGGCACTGGCCTAAAAGAGGTTACTTGTGGCTGATCAGGTCTTTCAGAATTATCAGGAGTTGTTTCTAAGTTAGCTTCAAAACCAACTGGTACCCTTTGTTGAGATATCTTATTCGCGGTTTGCGACATTACATTGTTATTAGACATCTGAGGTGGGAATTGCACTGGTGTCGCGATTGCATTAGATTTAGAAGTTGTTTTATGGGAAAAAGGACCAGCATGCTTAAATGGATTGGAAGATGCAGATGTTGGAGGAAAATTTGGTTGCGGTAAAGTTGGAGGAGGTAAGTTAGGTTGGACTAAACTAGTTGCCAAAAAAGGAGGTGGTAAAGATGGGTTAGAGGATGTCTGAAGTGGCAATGCAGGACTTGATGCTGGGGGAGTAAGTAAGTTTGTTGAAGAAGAACGAAAATTTTGTGTAGATGGAGGGGGAGGAGGCATTATTCCACTAGAAGATGGAGGACGAGTTAAGGATCCTGACGATGATGGAGGCCTGGGTAGAGATCCTGAAGCTGAAGGAGGTCGCGGAAGAGCCACAGCAGCTGATGATGAAACAGACTGTACAAGAGGTGCAGGAGGTAAGACAGAATGGGATTGTAAGGAATAATTGGATGATACTGGTGGTGGATAATTTGGTGGGGTCATAGGAGGAGGTGGTTGCATTAATGGAGTGACTTCTTGCATGATTGCTGATGGTTGATTTGGTTCCACAGGGTTTTTATGATTTTCTAGAGTCATATTTTGAACAGATCTTGCTAGCTCATCTTCACTTTGTTGTCTGCTACTATTCTGTAAATTTAAGGTTTGATCTTCAGACTTTGACCATTCATTATTGTTTTGATATTCATCAAATGCCGTTTGAGAATAATTAAAATTAGAACTATCAGTATTTAAACCTGGACTACTTTTATTAGAATGTGTTGACTGATTTTCACTTCTATAAGTACCCTCTGAATGTGTTTGAGGTCCATCACTGGACTCCTGTGACATTTGGGATTCAATAGACCATTGAGGGGTTAAATTGTCTAAATGGAATCTTTTGCCTAATGCTAAATTTGGTAATTGTTCTTTAATTGCTTCTCGATCATTCAAAGTCTTCACTTCTTCAGTAGTCTGTGAAACATTTGGTGAACTCTTCTGGTTTACAGGTTCAGTTACTATATTATCTTCAACTTGGGGGTTAACACCAGGTACTGTAGTTGGTTCTTTTTCTTTGTTGGTCTGTATAGAATCTTTTGGTATTTTCTTTTCGTCCATTGACCAATTCCAGTTGTCGTTAGAGGCAAAACTCTCTTCTATTACATTTGCATTATTAAATACTTGTTGTGAATTTGTTTGATGTGAAATCATATTTTGTTGTTTATGAGCCTGTTGTTTCGAGGCTTCATCCCAGCCCCAATCCCAGTTCTCTTCCCAAGCATCAGCATTTGGTTTTTGAGTAAAATTTTGTTGTTGTACTGGGTGGTTTTGGTAGTAATTCTGCCCATATCCAGGTTGGGGGTTGTTGTATTGATTATGATTCTGATTGTATGAGTTTGGTTGTGTTTGATAATATTGATTAGCATTTCCTGTTACATCCTGTTGGTAAACCTGCCCATATTGACTATATTGAGGCTGCTGAGGTTGCGTCCAGAACTGCTGAGTATTTGTGGGTGCAGACTGGTAATTTTGGTATAAATTTTGTTGATTATTATATTGCTGTAACAAATTAAATTTATTCAATATAGATTATAGAACTTACAATACACATCTTGATAATAGAAAATGTTTGAACGCAATTCACATATTAGAAAAAAAGGACCTGTATCTAGTGTAGGGCTTAGAGACAAAAATAAATACACTGAAATCAAAGACTTGAAATATAAAATATGAAAAATAATTGTGTTTATTCTGCATTTTCTTTAAATTAAAATCAAGCAAACAGTATTTAACATTTAGTGGGGTAGTCAGTATGATTTCCAAGTTTATGCATTGTATGAACAGAATTACAAAAACATGTATAATTTTCAATGTCACATAAAGTTATATGTTCATCTGTATGACCTAGAGCTATATCAATAATAAATAGATTTCATAATAAAAATAAAATGTAGAAGATTAGATTGGATATAAAAACAGTTGGAAGAATACTTTAGTTCAGATACAGTAAATACACCAGTAATTATGGTTTGCTAAGATGATCATAAAGCTAAATTATTATTTTTTTTAGCAGGACATTTTGCTGTTGCCCAGGAGATACTTTTACAACTTTACCGGATGAGAGGGATGCAAATTTAAGATGATATGGGTTGCATGGCACACACAAGGGCACCCTTGTGAGTACTAGCCTCAACAAGTATAGCCACCCAGGAAAAGAAACTAACAGTGATCTACAAGAATTTATCTGCCAAATGCCGAAAGAATCTCAAGGCTAAGTCTAAGTGGAAAGCCTAATTTGACAAGGCAGGCAGTTAAATAAATAGTATTAAGCATGATTCATTTACTCAAATTAATCTCCTTCTGATAAGTTTTTTATTTTCTAAGTTTGCTGCTTAGACATGAAATATAAACTAAAATAGGGACATACAACTTAGTTTCAATAAAAATATACAATGTATATAATATAATACACTAGCTGACCTGGCAAACTTTATACCGCCCTGAATGTCATATTAACTAATACCCATACAACTAAACTTATACCCCTTCTCCCTTCCCTCCTTCCCTTCCATCATCTGTTGCCTATTAACATTCAATTCTCTTTTCAGAATATGAATAAATTAATATGGTTTTTTATCTATATATTATTAGAAGAAATTAAGATGAATAAATAAAGTAGTATATGGTAGATACATGTGAATACACATTTATTGTAGTGACAACCCCTACAGTATGTTTAACATAGCACCATATAATGAATAATTACTCAATCCAGTCAAAAGATACCTCCATCTGTTAGAATCGTTTGGAGCTAACTGAAAATTGTGATGCCAAATAATAAACAAATAATTTGCAATAAAATAATATTGAGACTATGCATTGAGATGAAAACTTCGTGTTTTTTAAGTTGGATCAAACTGCACATGGTGTGTAAATTTTATTCAAATCAGTGAAGTAGTTTAAGAGTCTATTGCGGGCCAACAATGTGACACGTAATTTATATATATTAAGATTTAAGGAATAAGTATAAACATCAGATATTGCCATATGTTTGTAATTTTTAAGTACATCACTATATTTAGCAAATGTTATTTATAAATTAATTCCTTCAATATCAAGAATCATAATTCATGTTTGATTATTTACAACATAAAAGTAATGTGTATATTTATCAATCATATGATAGACAGCCAGGAAGTTCCTGATTGTGATAGGACCACGTCATTGTTTACGTTTTTGTGGATATAACCTGTGCCATACTGACCTGCGGCTGGGGCGAGGCGTAAGCCTGCCTCTCAGGCACAGGGGGCGCCGGCGCTCCCTGAGGCTGCTTCGTCCACGACATGCCAGAAACTAGCACGCCTTACGTAACATTCGTCAAGGAGCTGCTCACATATGTTCCACTGAAACCAGCGCAGTCACTATCATCAAACACTCGCAATACTTTCACTTTCGCTAACGACAAAACAATAACACACCTAATTGATTTTTTTAAGATACAATCACATAACTATGTCGAAGAATATTTAAATAGAAGTCGAACCACGTATAACATTAAATTTATTTATTAAATATTTATGAAACAATTTGTTGACAGCAACCCATCGATCGAAGGTGCCCTGTTGGCAGTGTCGCCATATTTGCGTAAAAGTCAAATTCATTATAAATTTTTAATCGTTATCTAAATACAATAATATTAAAATATCAAGTAGGCAAATACAAATGAAAAATTAAATATTTACAGATAATATCTATTATTTGAGTAAATAAGAAATCTCCTATTGTTTAAAATCAATTACAATTATTTTTCAGAAAATGGTTTCTGTGGTAATACAAGAGGTGCGCTTACGGTGGTGTTAAAAACGACACTTTTAGGCAATGCCATTTACAATCAATCTACCTTTTGAAGTGAGTTATAGCTGTATATATCGAAATTACTAAATATTTACGCTCTATGAACAGTTTGATATTTGATGTCAGTTATTTTATTTCGATTACGAATTTTGTTGCTTATTACCCTATTATCAGGATAAGTTCATACATAAACAAAATATATTGCTAATTAAATTAAGTAAAATAAATACTTAAATGCACGAAAATCAAATTGTTCTTCACTAACGATATTTAATAATGATTAGGAAATCCCGGCCGATATCAGCCTTGGTGATGTTTCCAAATCATATCAAGTAGGTGTGGGCTGACTCGTCTCAAACTCAGCCATTTTGTATCACACAAGACTCCTCCACTATGAATGATCAAGAATAATGACATTTTGAAACTGTTCAACTGACAGATCACTATCAACTTTCCATCTACCTACCAAAGTGGGTTAAGAGTGGCATTATTTTCGACATTATTGCAGCTCCATAAACGGTTTGACGTTTGTCATTAGTGATAAAACTAACAAGTACCATGACGTCTTAAGCCTAAGCGAAAAATTGTATTTTATCATTGGCGAAAAAGTCTACCTCTGTAAGGGCAGCTAATATCTAGTACCCTGAACACACCTTTAAATAATGTAATCAATCGTCAAAATTGACAGCAATGGCAACTGACACCTGATAGCAAAGGTCTACAACAAATGCTGCCAGCGTAAAGTGTAAAGGTTATAAAAGTGAACAAAGGAATTTGTAGGGGGAAGAATTTTAAGATTGTAGTGTTTCTGAGTATACGTTGGGAAAAAACATGGGATTGGGGTTCAAAAACAGTCCTGTACTAATTGCAGTTAGCACTTGTGTGACAGTGCAATAGTAATACTATTTTAAATTGTTCAATTTAAGATGACATTAGACAAAACATACCAGATTTCCTAATTCCAAGTTTTAATATTTCTGATAATGTTATATAGTACTTTGTAAAGATCTTAAGCAATCCTTAACATTCCATTTGATTTTTATGTATAATCTGACAAATCTTTGATAATTCATATATTTTCGTAACAAAACAATAAATTGGTTTACTTCATTTTATAATTTATGACTTTGGCAATAAGTAAATTAACTTTGAACTATAAAATATTTCAAATATTTATACTATATTCTAAAATCTTTTTAGAGGAATTATTTTGCACACGCTATACAACACCGTTTACAGCCAAAAATATACAGTTGCTGTAGTGTTTGTAAAATAGATTATAAAACAATTTATAAACGGTACTAAGTATAAGGTCAAAATTTTAATTAATTTACTTTATATAATGGCAAAGAGAGCAAATCCTTTTGTTGAAGATTATATTCCCCAAAGTAAAATGCACGTAGGATTTAAACAATTCAATAATAACGAGTACCGTCTAAAAAAAGTTTATGGTAAATTATGCATTAGATATATGCTAACGATGTAATGAAGTAATTGGTATAGTAACTAAATAACTATTCTTGGTAAATTTTAGAAAAAACTTTAGATTTACTCTTCAGAGGTGCAAGAAAAACTTTTCAGGCAGAAACGACTAATACTTGTGTTACAAAATGCAATAAAAATGATAAAATGAAGCAGCTATTCATAGGAAACGATGGAAGCCTTTTACATTCCGGCAGATTGGTAAGCTCATTTGATTAGATTTAGTAAACATTTATAGGACGATATATTTTTTTAGGTCGATATAATTCACATCGATAGAAAGTTTTTTTCCACTCCGATGCAGCCTTGTGTTTCTTTAAGCGTTTCTTCTCAAGGTAGTTGCTTCAGAACAACAACAAGAACAAGGTAGTTTGCTAGTAGATCACTGTTAGACTCATTCCCTGGTTTTCCGCCCAAGTCAAGGCTCGTACCTACAGGAGTGCCCTTGCATAGCCACTCAACCTATAACTTGACGGCTGAGCATCTTAAGTCCTTTAGGATATTGTCCTGTCGAAAAGAAATAAGTTAGCCAAAAATGCTAAAAGCGGCATGTAAACATGTTAATAATGATGTAACCATTAACTTCATTATTTTTTCTAAGAATAATCAATATTCAAGTATTAATATAATTTTTATGAGTATGTTTGTAAAATTTCAGGTTAATGTCTCCTCAGAGAGCAGACAATGCAGTTGTGGTGGAGAAATAGAATATCACTGCTCATATTGCGAGGCGGAGCTGTGTGGAGCATGTCATCACAATTGTGCACGCTGTGAAGAATCTTATTGCATCAACTGTATTTTACCTGAGTATGCACTAACCTAACTTGACTAGTTTCACCTTCATCTTCTCCACAACGAAGAAGGCCACCCTAGAGGTTGAAGATGAGTCCAATGATGGTCGCATCAACAAATGACTATTCACTCTATTCTCATGCTTGCAGGAAGCATATTCCACTTTAGCTGTTCGCATGAATAACATAGAAGCATATTTTTAGTGCTGATATAAGGACTGTCCACCACATAACGATGGTATCTGACAGTGTCTAGTGGTTTTATGATGAAAAGGGGCTGGTGAAATCGGAGAATGTAGCCTCTGAGAACTCCACTATGCAACCGGTTACAGACTGTCAGGCAGAGAATATAAATGTTAATGCTGGATGTTGAGTTTGTGGTGGTAGAGTGATTGCCTAAACTGTACCACAACCACAGTACACAAATGCAATCATTATCATTGTGACTTGCTTTGTCCTGTCACGTTTTTGCTCAGTTTATGTACTGCCAGTTGTTCATTATACCATTATTACCGTTATTTCATTGTACTATTCGTTGTTACTTTTAGTTATGGTATTTAAAGATCAGTATGACAATAGTGACTTTCTACAGATTCCCATTCCATGGTAGTTGTAGCCCTCTTTGGACTATACTAACTTTCCATCATGTGTTGTACTTCTAAGTCAAGCCAGTATAAAAAAGATTTTAGCAATTGATTCATTCACCTTTTTGTAATGAATTGTATTTTCTTTCAGGTCAGAGATGTCGGAAGTGTGTGTCTCCTGTTATAGTTAATTAATAAATAAAACATATATATAGTTAAATATTTATGTTGTCATGAGAATTTAAACGCTGTAAGTCATTTAAATATTTTAATAATAAATAAAAACACTCAATACTGAATTGTTCTAAATGAATTAACAAAATAAATACCATTACTTAAATTATTAACTAAGAAATCCATAAACATTTAATAATTTAGGATGAATCGTGTTTTCGTATGTACTTTTCGTTCTTCGTATGTACCTTTACATGCCCAGATCCCTTTTCTTATTCAAAATTAGCAAAGCGACCATTTTCTGACCTATGGCTCAATAAAATGTCTACAGTTCGCCTGATAGTAAATACAGTGTCCAAAAACGACTGCGACTACCAAAGGAGGAATATTTATTGAGCCTTCGTCATTACGTGGTCCCACAAATACCAGGACTGAAGGCTTCCAGGTATGATCCCGAAAAGTGACAGGTCACAGCGAATTACTGTGACGGTCTTTACATTTGTGTACTGCGTTTATGACTCAGTTCGGGCAATCTCTATTACACCTGGTGAGGGTAATGTAAAAAAGGTGTTTTTGGTATTTAAAAAAAAAGCAAAAAGGTATTCCTTAATCCTCCTAGAACAGGCAATTGATCCGACCACAACGTAGGTCCAGCGTGACAGCGTTATTGTAAAACAGTTATAAAACATACATATATTTGTGCACAAGTATTAAAAATACAAAATTATATTACAGCAGGGCATAATTTAACAACAATTATAACAGTCTATTACTTAGCCTCTCGTCCGTGGAATCCCATTACAGGCCCCTGAACCTGATTTTCTCTAAACCTGATAGGAATTTTGTATAACTCCAATTAGTTTTATCAATAAAATATATTTATTTAATTTCTTACACTACCTTGAATTGCAGTACAACTGTTTTATGTGAAATAATGTGTTACCTTTTTATCGTATCCTGTAACCCATTACAGTACGCGTCCCAACGCATCATTGACGAAAGGTTATCAATGTCCTGTCAAATTATTATACAGGTGATTCTATAGACTAGAGAGATATTTCAGGATATAGTAATTTGAGAGGGAGAGGGTACGCAGTGTCTGGCGTGCCTACTGAGAGAGAGATCTTGGAGGGATGGGCTCTTTTCAACCAACCCTCCCGAGATGTAGCCTCAACAAGGCTTCTTGCTTCCCGGGCGTCTGGATGAATTTGGCTTCCCAGGCCTTGGTGGAGCAATTAGGATCCACTTTTTAGTCAGTAGGAGTTTGACACACCAGGGTCGTGGCCTCCACAAAGACCCTCAGGCTTATATGCAAGATTTTCCCCGGATTAAAAAAAAAGGATACAATTATTTGTACCTTCTTACATATAATGACAATGTAAATAACTACATTGCCTAACAAATCATAAAGAAACATTGTTGAATAAATGAGGGCATCGTAGCACATGATGGATTTGCAAGTAGATAAAGTTCATTTTAAGTAATTTTAGGTGAACAGGTATTGACTCGTTTCCCTGCGTACTTATCCTGTACAAGTATCCTGGCTTAGGACAGGCAAAACACCTGCTTCATAATTAACTGTTATTCATTCATTCATGTGTGTAATTAGTCCTAAATATGTTGACTATAATTTACTTTTTATGAATATCTCCCAAGTTTATAAAATTACTCTGTAGACTTTACTTAAAACTACCCACAACCATTCCAGCTATGCCAATCGTCCAAAACCATAATTGCTTTAACCTAAAAAAATAACCACCTTATATTTTAAAACAACCTTGGTAGGTATATTTTTTCACAGAAATACTATTAAATATACACCATTGTAAATATATTTTATCAGTGGGTATTTTACTTTAAACTATGACACAATGCATTTATAACATGATCAACATAAATAAAATGAAAGCCAATCGTCTTATTGTATTTTTCTGTCAAATTTCAATCTCACGTGTGCTTCATGCAACTAATGTCATTTTTTATATAAGCGAGACTCTGATGAAAATGTAAATATACAGGGTTACTGGTAACTATATAACGCATAGCCTCTTAAGAGTGACTGCTTTATCAAGTTGTTAACGTTTGTTGTAAGATTTTTTTTCCAATACAAAAAAATGGAGTTCTAATCTTCTTAGCTCCACATAAACTTTTCTCAAGGTGCGGAGGCCGCGCGATACTAAGGTGACCCTATCTAGCGGGCTGCGGCGAGGCGGGCGGGAGCGCGCACTCAGCTGACTGTGACATTTACGAGACATAGAGCTAACTATTGATAGAAATCACCACTATAAAAAAAAAAAATTAGGATGCACTACGTTTTGGCAAAAGTCATAGAACAAAAGTTGTTAGTCTTGATGTCCTCGAGTCACCTTTTAAGAGGTTACGCGTTAGTTACCAGTAACCTTGTATTTTGAACGGTTGTAATTTAAAAGAATTTCCCTTCAGAACTCTTATTCAAAATTTCAAATAGCGAAGCCTTGTATTTGAATAGCGATTAATTTGACGTTACTAGCCATACATTTATTTTAAGAACAATAGAAACTCATTTCTCGCAGTATTTAATTCTGTACACAAAGCCCTAAACATCAGATTTACCCGACCAGTCAAAGTGTCTTAGAAGTTTTTTTTTTCACATATTTTTATCATTTTGAGAATTAACATGATTTATTAGAACTATTTTATTATTATATGCAAGTTTCGGTCCACTGCATGGCAAAGGCTTCCCTTCCGTGTTTCCAGTATATTTGTGGAGTCCACGGGAAGGGGTTTAGACAAGTAAGTCAGCACACAATGTCCAATGCGGGTAGGCGTGCGCGCACTGTGTGCATAAGCTGCCTGCAATAGCAACCTGTGCACAATGAGGCATGCTATGTACCTTAGTCGGTTCTTACGTCCCTACTACACCCCAGTGTGAAGAGAGAGGCACTATTCTCCTCTGCCGATAAACCCCACGGCTAAGACAAGACAGTACTAAATATTATAGATTTAAATTAAATTGAAACAAAGCTAAATATGCCATGTTATATCTATTTAAATAGATATAAATTGTTTTCCAGTAAACCTAGTGTTAACTTAGAAATAGGTAAACATAATTATTTTTCGTCTAACCCGCAAAGTTGCTATACAATATTAATTTATTCTATAAACGGACGCCACTATTACACCATGCTACAGCAAAGCGCTTCAAATATATATAAAAGTTTAAATATAAAATATATCTTTAAAGATACAATATTGCTTAAGCCGCTCACCCATGGTGGCGCACGGATACCTTATAAATAGCAGATATTGAATACTTGCACACAATAAAACATTGGTGCGAAGCTTACAACTTTATTTCTATATTTAACAATACGTTTACGCACCTTCATGGTTTAGAAATTATCTGCGATTTAACATGTGATATATGGGCGGCATAAGTACTGATATGAATTACTGGTATAGCATACTTAAACTAAAACTACGTCAGTGTCCTGTCGATTACATGTAAGATTAAGTTAGTAGTAACAAATAAATGCATATATTAACATGATAACTTACCACCCGATAACTCCAATTACCGCAACCCGTTACCACACTGCTAATCTAGAAACCCTAAACTTAAATATATATATTATAATTTGATTAACAACATATTTATGCATAATGAAAAAACAGTAGCACCTACTTCAACATATACATATAATATAAATACCGTATATGTGAACACCGTGCGTCACCATATGAGGTGTACCCTACCGTTGAATATATACTGATTAATATTATGCTTTATATTTATATAAACAATCTCTCTCTTCGTTAGGTACTAATCGTTACGTTGAAATGCGCAAACAGCATTTATAATAATGCAAGACTTACTATACGAATATACATATACGTGGTATTTTAACGCTGAGATTTATAGACGCGACTTTATCTTTCCTTAGAGTTTGCTAAGAAAATTAGTAAATGAATATATAATTAAAACTTGTAGGACGAACATAGGTCATAGGCGACGGTTGCGGCCGTTGGATTACGTTGAGGGCCTCGACTTTGTGTTTTGCGGAATTCCCCTTCTGATAATGAACTGTGATTGGTCGACTGAAATAGCGTTAGGGACTTCCCTTTCTTATTTATCGATCACGTGACCGGGATCACGTGAGGATTGCGCAGGAGCGCGGGTCGGTACGTTAGCTGCGCGTCACGTCAGTCCGCTAGAAGCTCCGCTCGAACACACCCGTGCTACAGACTGTCGCCCACTCGTGGCGCGATCTTACGTCCTGTATAAAGAGTCTCTCTGTAGGAATGTTAGTTAGCCGGATTAAAAAGTGAAAAATCACTAATCGTGACCCTAGTGAAATTTGTGGGTGTAGTGTGTTTAATTGTGCTTGTGCTATTAATCGAAATAAGGGGATCTTTCAAAATGCCCCGTATCAGAAAAAGCCGTAGTGCTGAAGACGCAGAGGAAATTAATAACTCTAGTGGGTTTATGCCTGGAGGGCAGCTCTCGTCGTTCTTGGAGGCGTTCGCGAAGGCTCAAGCGGAATCCAACCGTCTACTGGTTGAGAGCCTCGTCGCTTCGTCGGCCGTCAACGCCAGAGGGCCCCCGGCATCGCCAGTCGCGCCTTTGACAGCACCAGGGGGGAATTTTTCGGCTTGCACCGCACGATTCAGCGGAGTTCCGCGTGACGCGGAAGTGCTAGAAGCTTTCTTGGACTCAATCGAGATATACAAAGAATGTATGAATATCACGGACGAACATGCCTTGCGAGGTCTGGCCATGCTTCTCGAGGGTGAAGCTGCTGTATGGTTCCGAGGCGTTAAATCTACCATCAAAACATGGCAAGATGCTATCATGAGGCTACGTGCCATGTATGGGAAGCCCCGTCCAGCACATAAGATTTTTCGGGATATTTTTGTCACTGAACAGGCCGAAGCGGATCGTTCTGAAGTGTTCATTGGAAGAATACGAGCATTATTAGCAAGACTACCATACGTCTTACAAGAAGTTTGCATTGACATAATTTATGGATTGCTGCATAAACGTATTCGCAAGCGTTTGTCCAGGGACAGCGTACAGACTATTGATGAGCTCGTGGAGAAAGCTCGCAATATGGAGGAAATGCTTCAAGAGTCGTCGAGCGTCTTCCAGGCCGGTGAACGTCAACCAGATAGTGTGTGTGACGTCACATCGAGCGCGCGAAACGTGAACAGTGCGCGTGCTACGCCTTTGAACGTGCCGGCGGCATCAAACGTGCCTGCGACAAGCGACGCGTCCAGTTTACCATCGCGCGTCCAGACGCCATTTCGTGTTTCCCCTATGTCCCGTACCATTGTCCCGCGTACGCCGGTAAGATCGACTGATTCACCGAGTTCCGGTAAGCTGTTTTGTATTTACTGTAAAAAGACTGGACACTCTCGTGATCAGTGTTTTAAACTGAAAGTTAAAAGTGAAAAACCATCGGTTTCTTGTTTCGGTTGTGGCACTTTGGGTGTTATTCGTGCCAATTGTGTAACTTGTAAAGCTAAGAACTCGAACGACACGTTCTGTTCATGTGATTTTGATTTATGTACCCATAGTAGGGGCTTAGATAACGATCTTTGTTCGCATACCAAGGGGTCGCGAACTCAAAAATGTTTCGATGTTAATTTGAATAAGAATATTTTGTGTAATTGTAATTCGTGTAATAATTGTTTTCACAGGAGTCATAATTTAAAGGACAAGATGATTTTATGTAATTCTTTTTGTAATATTGATACCGATGTTTCTTGTGTTTGTAAAAATAATTCTAAGAGTTCTGTAAGCAATTATCATTGTAAAACGGTACCTGACGCGCGGTTAACGGACAGCCCTCGCCCCGATATTACGCGTTCGGACAAGTGTACTAGAGGCCGTCCTATTTTAGAAATCGAGATTTGTGGATACCGCGGTACCGGTCTTATAGACACTGCTGCTAAACGTAGCGTTGCCGGATCTACGCTCTACACATTGCTGCTTAAGTTAGGACATCCGATGCATAGTAGTGTCATGTCTGTTAAACTTGCGGATGGTGTAATGCGAGATGTTAAGGTTCAACTCGCTGACGTCGTAGTTAAACTCAAAGGAGCGTCCATACCTATTGTTTTTGTCATTTTTCCGGATTCTATTAATAACGAAACGTTGCTCGGTATCGATTTCTTACGTAAAGCTCGTGTATGTATTGATATTAGTAATGAAAAGTGGTTTACAGCTGACCGACCTCAGGTCATTCACCCCTTGCGTTGCGAAACGTCTCGTAACTTTATCGGATGCGCCTCTACGGACATTTTGCGCCCCGATGAGGGTTCGATGCTGTCACCACAGGAGAGGATCTGTCTTGCTGAGACGCTGCAGGAGTACGAGGACATCTTCAGAGAAGGGGGAGAAGCGACTCCGCATGCAGAGCACCGCATCGACACAGGTACTCACCCGCCTATCGCTGTGCCACCGTATCGTCTCACGCCTGCCAGGAAGGACATTATGGAGGCTGAGATTGAAAAGATGTTGTCCGCCGGCATAATTGAAGAATGCGAGTCCCCGTGGGCAGCACCAGCACTACTCGTCCCTAAGAAGGACGGATCCTATAGGTTTTGTGTTGATTATCGTAAATTGAATGCCGTAACGAAGGCTGACTCTTATCCACTCCCAGTGATCGAGGATTTGCTGCAGTATACTGGTAAAAGTTGTTTCATGAGTACGATAGATCTTAAAGCAGGTTACTGGCAGGTTGGAGTTCGGGAGGAGGATCAGGATAAAACTGCGTTTGTCACTCCGTTCGGTATATTTAGGTTCAAGCGTATGCCATTTGGATTACGCAACGCTCCGGCGACCTTTCAGCGACTAATTGATAGGTTTCGCTCGGGTTCATCGTTAAAAGGAATTACGATTTTAGGATACATCGATGATTTGATAGTGATCTCGGAAAACTTTGCCCAACACATTAGGGATCTGCGGGCTGTTTTCGATCGCTTACGTGTATTTCAACTTCACGCTAATCGAGCTAAATGCGTTTTTGCCAGGGAAAGTGTCAAGTACCTAGGTCACGTGATTTCGTCTCAAGGTATATCGCCTGACCCGGATAAGGTCAGTGCTATTGTTAATATGAACGAGCCTACGAATGTAAAGCATCTGAAGTCCTTTTTACAGACATGCTCGTGGTTTAGAAAGTTCGTTCCAGACTTTGCCCGTATCGCACAGCCGTTGACTATGCTTACAAAGAAAGATCAGTCTTGGGTGTGGGGTGAAGCTCAGGTTGTTGCATTCAACGAACTTAAGGGATTGCTTACTTCGCTAACCGATTTGAGACGGTATCATTCGCGAGAAGGTGAATGTCCTGATGTACGAAAGCTTGTCGCCTCTAAGCGCCGTCGAGGACGACCGCGTAAGTTTTGTTTGACCGAACGTCAGGGGACATATTCGGTCAAAAGGGGGAGGGTGTAGGACGAACATAGGTCATAGGCGACGGTTGCGGCCGTTGGATTACGTTGAGGGCCTCGACTTTGTGTTTTGCGGAATTCCCCTTCTGATAATGAACTGTGATTGGTCGACTGAAATAGCGTTAGGGACTTCCCTTTCTTATTTATCGATCACGTGACCGGGATCACGTGAGGATTGCGCAGGAGCGCGGGTCGGTACGTTAGCTGCGCGTCACGTCAGTCCGCTAGAAGCTCCGCTCGAACACACCCGTGCTACAAACTTAAGTATTTGCAAAGCTACGTTCAAGTTGACTAAATTGGTGTCTTACCATATCCATGACATTAATCAAATAATATAATTTTTAATGTTTGAACAAAGGCTAAACAATGACAAAATCGCGTATATAAATTTCAGCCTAAGACCAGAATTAGAGACAAAAATGTATATGAAAATGTTATATGGTTATACTCACAGTATTTTTTTTTTTAACCTTAATAAACCAATTTAATCGTTTACGTTTGTAATTAAAGTTATTATAATTCTTAGGCACATTTTACTTTAAATGCGAAACAAAACTGATAGCCGTAACTTATTATTATAGCAAGAACACTTCTTACGCGCTTTGCGTGCGTTATTATAAATTCTCTACGAAATCTTGGTAAGTCTCACTCCTTAATGAGACCTGTGCTTGCAATTATATGAGCGTTATAATAACCAAAGCTCGAACATCTATGACAGCTTCCGGTCAATATGCTAGGAATTACACCCAAGGTTTTGTGAATTATAAATTTACTATAATATTAAAAAAAGTAATCCTGTTGTAATAGTTCTTTTTACTAGAGTCATTATCATTTTGACAACTTTCAGATCGCAATGGTGTTTTTGACTTGGTTTTTGATTATTGTAGACTTTGTAAAACGTATGTGCTGTAACTAGACTTAACAATGATTTCGTAGACAATGTAGTAGGTACACCTATTTAAAGTCAGTCTTTATTCTACACAGTTACCGCTCTCTCTCACACTGTGACAACAAACGTTCGCATCATCTCTGTCTTGAAAACTTCGTTGTTCCGTTGTTTCGGGCCGTTTTGAACGCACTTGTAACGTAGAATAGGGTGCACTGGCGTGTGTGGCTGGCAGTGGCAGCGGGCACTATGCGAACAGATACCTATAGAGAATTGTGGCTGCAAGCCCGAGCAGCAGCGGCGTCAGCCAGGCGCTCCAACTGCGAGGAACGACACAATAAATCCATACATAGACTGCCCATGTTGTGCAATAGTCTCCCACCGAAGGTTTGAAAGAGGATTATTCGAACTGGATCGTGACCACAGCATGCAAGTTCAAAGATCGTCATGCTGACTTCGTTTCAGTATGACTTTGTGTATCTATAGTTTATTTATCTAGAGACCTTCAGTCGTGTCATATGAGGACTGGCTTGACGACGGCGTCTGTCAAAAGATTCTCATCCCTTGGTGGGCGTTGTCGTTTTTGGACTACATTGTACTTCACACCAGGCGCGCTGTTGTTACATTGTCGATCCAGTAAAAGGATAAATTCTGACTTTAGTGGGCTATCGCTACAACTTTCGGCTAAAGTCAGAAGTTCAAAACCATAAGAAATTCAGTTCAAGATTATCTAAATGTGAATAAAGTGATATCATTTTAGAGTTTAGCGTATAATTGTCAGATTCGCTTCTACATTCATCACATTCCCACGTTCTAATGTCTTGGGAGCCTTTAAGAGAAAAGTGAATAGGCATTTATTGGGCGTACGCGGTTCATTGTCAGACTCATCTTCACCTTCCACCGGGTGTGTGAATATACGCCTGTAAATAATAAAAAAGACGCATTTTATATTAGGAAGGAAGTTAGTATAAAGTTAAGTCCAAGTTTTGCAGTCGCAACATTTGTCATACGGCCGCCATTTTGGAAAGAGGGATGCAGATGATTTTGATGGTTAACCAGGCAAACTATTACATGTGTAGTGAATAATCTATTCTATGTGTGCATTGCATCTGTGACCGAAACATAACCAGCTTGCGATACTATTCCATGCAGTTGATAAATATTAAAGTGGCGAATATATTCAATACAAAGGGTGATTTCATTATGACAAACTTAAGCACATGAGTCCGTGTAAATGATCTAATAACATATAGGTATTATGAGGTTATAGGGATATTTTAAGGTTGTAAATGATTAGTCTTTTATTGCATTATGCTCTTTATTGTCCAACATATACAGTACATTTTACTATGAAGCACCAAAAGGCAAGACGCCTTTATTGTCTAAAAAACTAAATAATTTAGTAAAGTCTTGAAGGCACCAAAGATAAAACAATTCACTTTTATTTTCTGTTTGTCTTAATCTTATGTTACATTTAACGTTTCATTCATACACAGAATGTAAAACTGAGATACTTTTTTTTTTTTACAAGAATTATCCTTAATATTGTAGGTCCGGTGACGAAAATACTTTGTACAATAATATACGATTTAATTCACAGAGTTGTTGTGAAAAAATAGATTCATCTACCTTTTTGTAATAATAAAACAGTGCCTTCAAAATAAACTATAATAATAAATATAATAGACTGTTTACATAACAAGCACATACCCTACGCTTCTATAGGAACCTTTAAAAAGCGAAACGCCACAATGCCTTTGACTACATTAATAAATTAAAAGAAATAGGAATTCAAGGCGCTGTGTCGATGAAACTTTAGCACGAATACTACTCGACAGAAAGCAAAAGGTGTGTTTACGGTGTTGCAGATTTAGCCATCGCTACTTTAAATCGTCCACAACGCTATAGATGAATATGTTGAAATTGCTAAAAATGCACCCTTCATGAACAGTTTGACATTTTATGTCAGTTATTTTATTTCAATTGTTAATTTTGTTGCTTATTCTCCTGTATCAGGCTCAAGAAATTCATAAAATATATTTTTTGACCAAAGTAAATGCTTAAGTGTACGAAAATCAAACCGTTCACAAACTAATGATAGTTAAAGTCTGTCAAACTTATAGATCAATATCAAATTCTCGAGGCGGAGTTTTAGTGGCATTATGTTTTACATCGTTGTAGCACCATGATCAGTTTCACATTTATCATTAGTGGCAAAATTGTCAAATTTAATAACGTCATAAGTCTCCGTAAGGTACTATTTTCGTACACTGGCGAAAATGTTAAGCATCGTGAACACACCCTAAAGTGACTGGTTTGTTGTATATATTGCGTGACTGTATATACTTCGCGACAGTATTTTGTATTGTAATTGAATAATTTCATCTATTCTATGAATATTGCTTAGCAATTTTATATTGTGGCGTTTAGCTAAGCCATTGTCTACATTCTACAAACTGAGATCTTTCTTACGCCACCTTCTATATTAACAATCTACTCCACTAGCAAGCTCAACTAGTGAGATCAAACCTTTAACTTCGATTATACATAACATCGCAATTTTTCTGTACAATACAAAATTCGTACACAGATCCCATGTGCTTAAAGTAATCAGTGCTGAATTGTGAGTATAAGGAAATTGTATACAATGGAGCTACCATATTAGGGTCGATGAACAATCGATGCAGTTTAATGCGAATTCGGAGCGTGAGAACGTACAGCCACACTCGCAACGATCAAAATTAAGACTGCCACAAGGAGGGCCGCGTGCTGTGGCGCTGCAGGCAAAGCTACTGCCCGCGCGCATTGTGTAACTGGTTTATGTTATCTGCACGCGCTTCAAATGGCTTTTATGGGATGAATGTTGTGCCAGTAAGACATCATTAATAATAACATTGATTAACAAGCTTGGTTTAAAGACTGTCGACCGTTTAGAAAATGGCTTACAATTTAAGCAAATATTTAAGATGAAAGTTCCTTCTCGCTATTATCTACTTTCTTATTTAACAATCTTAGTTGTTTTTAATATTAGAAATAAAAAATATTTTGTTAGCTGCTTTTTGCCAGTGTTTTAAATTTTTAAGTTAAATCCCCATCTTATAAAGAAGACCGTTTGTATATATCTTAAATAATTTTTATCTAAATCTACTGCAAAAGCCAAGTTTTTAAATACATTTAAAGTGAATTATCTTATTTAAAATACTCTTCTGGGGACATCATATGGCAGCTCCGTGATAAAAATATAAAGTAATATATAAACTATGATACATAATTAGTAAGTTAAATAATTACGTAAATATGTATCTCATAATTATTATTCATTCGAGGCACGCATTACAGATCTATGTAAAAAAAAAACAATCAATATTTTTATCGCAGTCATTTCGATAGATAACTTTGGACACCGTTTAGGAATAATATGTTTACTAGAAATATATTTGAGTCTCATTTAAAGCGTGACACAGACGCCGTGTCATTAGATAACAATAATCATTAAGCAGTCGCGTATATAATAATCACTGCATAGTTTCGTGAAAATATAGTCACATATAACGTAAAAGATAAAACTTTATCGTAAATCCGTGTGAATATATACAATAAAGGTTTAATATTGCAAAATCTATTTGCATAGCTGTTAAATTAGAACGCACTTATACATAGATTGTCATGGTATACTCTGTTAAAATATACATTTCGGCCGCGACAGTACATGAATGAATAAAGCGCAACACAGCGAGTGGACGCGGCTCGGGTCGGGAGTTCGCCGGCTCTAATTCCTTGTGTTTATATGGAAGCCTAACTGTGCTCGCGACTTCGTTCGCGTAGAAATAGTAGTTTTGTTGTGATAATAATTGTTTCAAGCTTTTTCTAATGTATTTTCAGACAGCGATCAATTACAATTTTATTAAAAGTATAATATTATATGTATTTCAACCAAATCGCCTGAACAATATTTCCAATGAATACTCGACGTGTGTTTTAAATTGATATAACAATTTTATTTATCAACCAATTACATAAAAATTAAAACCTAATGTTAAATGAACCTTTCTACAATACTTTAATGAAAACCACATAAATAGGGTAAGCCATTTCTGTAATTAGCGGGCACAAACGCGTACAGATATGTGTATATTGATTAATGATTTCGATACATTTTTACTAACCTACATCGGGCAAGCAAAATTTTGCTGTTAGGCGGTATATATAGAAGCTCTCAAATAATTTTTCATTTAAATAATATTACATTAATAGCTGACGAACGGATTTATTATATTTATTTATTAGACATTGCATAACCCGCTCCGCGCCCGATACACGCACGCTTTCAATGTATACACTTCTATATAACTACAAATAAATCAGACCCGCAGAACTTCCGCTAGACCCGCAGAAGTTCCGCCAGACCCGCGCACGACGTACTCTCGCTGTGTATTTTGCGCTTAACGTCAAACATTTGTACGTAACCATCAAACACTGGAAAACTTCCAAAATGTGTTTGACATAATATAAGATGACGTACCGTCTCTCATTATTACACGCATGAGACCAACTCGCTATCAAACTACTTTTTTTTAGAAAAATAAAAATACCAAAGTAATCATTGTGCCCTTAAAACCTATCACTGAAATTATAAAATATATATATGTATATTTAATAACTAAGAAAAAATAATTGCGACAATGTTTCAAATAATCTATAAATCTAAAAAATAAAAAAGGAAACATTTTTTGTATAGCCAATAATAAAACTCTTTGATATAATTTTCATTTGGTTTTTCTACTAAACATCTACTTTTAATTGAGGAATATAAAAGCAAGAGCTTCAGTCCGATTTTTTTTTAGTTTTCATGTGCAAATGACGACGTGTACTCAATTTAATCCTGCACAAAATTGATCGAGATGTAAAAACTTCCCATGGTAAATTTTGCCATTTTGAAACCTTAAGTTGTTTTTTTTATAACCTATAGGCAAACGCCTGACTTTAATGACTACTGAAGGCCTAACCAAAACTTTGCTTTTATTTATGATTAACAAGCAGACGCTTGACTCCAATCAAAGCTGGTAGAAGGTCAAGATGAGTCTAATGACGGACCGCGTCCGCCCAACAAATGCCTATTCTCTTAAAGGCTCTCAAATCATAAGCTCGTGGAAGTATGCTTGCCAAAGCATATTCCACTCTTTAGCTGTTCGCATGACGAATGTAGAATTGAATCTCTTCGTGCAGATATAAGTAACGTCCACCGCATACGGAGGGTATTCTAGAAGGTGTCTAGTGGTTTCAAGATGAAATGGGACCAGTGACACATTCACATTAGAAAAGTGCATAATGACACAAGCTTTCGACATATCAAGTCGTAATTTTATATCAATCGTACATATATATTACAATTTTCTACAAGCGTCGTCGTTAATCGATTGTTCCTTTTCCAAACCCCCTAGCGGAACATAAAAATGAGGCCGAAATTGGAATTCGTTTGTCGATTCCCTCTTTTTATAAGGCTACCAAATGTAAAAAACGAATGGATGAAGCCAATTTGCTTTTACGCTCCACAATTATGGTTATAATCAGTTGATATTAACGCTGGGTGGTTCAGCTGGTCACGTAGCATATGCAGAGCTGACCCTTTCGCGCATCATCACAACTCAGGGTTTGCTTTTATTGTTTTCTACCTTGATTAACCAGTTGTTCTGCAGTGTGCCCAATAAATGTTTTTGTGTTTCCGTATCGTGTCAAGTGTGAGTGCGTTACGATGTGGTCAGTGCGGGTGAGTGACGGCGGGTGGTGGCGGGTGACGGCGGGTGGTGGCGGGTGAGGGAACTAGGCGACAACGCACTTGCCCTGCTCCTGCTGCTGGTCGGCGTTCCACTGCGGGGCGAAGGCGTTCTTTGTGGGCAGCCGGTCGCACTCAACCACCTCTCCAATCTTGTACTTTTTCATCAGCGCTCTGTGCAATAAACGTTCATTCTTTTAAAAGGCAAATATATCAAAGTTTGCCGAAGGATAGGATATTGTATTTTGTTATTACAAATATACCTTTTAATCTTAGCTCAGCGCGACGACAGATGGACATATAATCAGATTCATGAAAAACGATTACAATTACATTTTACGTTTTGCATCATTAATATGACCACCATATTATATCATTATTATATTTTGCCCACTTATGTTTTAAATATTAAATAAGGAATTCTCAAATGCATCCAAATTTATGACTCATTTACGTTTATAAGTGTTATTATCATTATTACAGATTAGTTAAATTAAAACTACGGTTAAATTTAATGATCGTTAATTATTAATCACTTTACATTTTGCTCATTTCTGAGCACGACTACTGCGAAGTCGAAAACTGATTATCAACTAACAAGAGTTTGTATGAAAGATCCGTAGACTGTTCGAGAAAAATTCATGCTCCTTTAGATATTGAGAAAATTTTATAGGAGGCTTTTCTTTATTATTTTATCAAAATATATATGGTAATATTATAAAATCATATTCATACAACTAATGATCCACTAGTTACTGTAACTGTAACTACTTAAGCTTTTTTATTGTGACTCCGAATAGTGACCTGACCCGATTGTATATAATGCATTCCAAAAAACAGATACGACTGTCAATAAAACTAACAAAGAAAAACTTATCGATATTCTCAGAGACAATGGCGGCCTGTTTACAGGACCCAATATCAGAGGACGGTAGGGAAACGCTCGCCGGGAGACCATTCGATGGGACAACTCGGCAAAAGCAAGAGTTAGAGAACTTTTTAGGCCTGGGTCTCTTCAATCATAGTAGCCATAGCTATTTATACACTTAAAAGGTTAAAGTATAGTTAGTAATTCACGTCTTTTGTTGATAAAATGTCATTAATTGTCTTATCAGTTCTTTAGTATGTTATCATAAGAAGCAACGTGTAATTACATATAGTTTATGTAGCTTGTCATATTTATTAAATGTTTTCCTTAGAAACAGCTGCAAAACGCTAGTTAACATTTAAAAAAATATATCAAATGTTTTATCACAATAAACGTTGCATTGAAATATGTATCTACTGGTACCTACTGTACAAGGGATATATTATAAATTATATTAAAAAAACAAAAGATAATGATCATCCTAATTGTGTATGACTTTAAAAAGTAGTTAACACGCCATCCTCTTTTTTATCATGACTCGGTATAGTGACCACACCACGCCTGATATAAATCTATATACATGTATAAAGGCAAAATCCTGCATAGGATCATCAGAGACGCTGTGAGGGCAGCGACCCCGGTGTGTAAGACTCCCACTGACTAAAAACCCCCGGGGTGTCCCTCTGATTGCTCTACCCGGGCCTGGGAAGCCAAATTCATCCAGACCCCAGGGAACAAGAACTATTTGTTGAGGCTACCTCTCTGGGAGGGGAAAGAGTAAAGCCCACCCCTCCAAAACCTCTCTCCCAGGCAGTGCGCCGGACACCGTGCCCCGTGCTGGTGTAGTAATAATATCACCCATATTATCACGGAACCCACTCATCCTATGCAGAACGATGTGATATTTTAAAATGTATATTCTCTTTTTTACTACTTATTTTAAACTATAAACAATATGTGTATTTATTTACATGTTAAATATAGTGTACGAATAATAAACAATGGACGTGAATATGGGTTAGGAAGTAATCGGGTCAATGGACAAACGCATAACCTCGTTAATTGATCCAAAATGTTATCATCTATAGTAAAAGGACACACGCGTGACCTTAATTTCACCAAAGAATCTTATTTTACTTAGTAAAAATCCTCAGTGGACAGTCTGAGCCACACGTGGAGTTGGTAGCCCAGTGGCTGTAACCCAAGCTAGCCTCATCTACATTGAGACGGCACTGTGATCAGTTGCTCCAAAGCGCGACCGTGCATTATGTTTTTTGTTGAACTGACCTGACCCTTTAAAATAGTCTCCAGAGCTGCGTGTCTATACTCTATTGCTCCATTTCACGCTGTTTCCAGCGCGTTGACACAACAAATGGGTGTCAGCAGAAAATTTACGCTGAGTGGCTCAGCTGCTCACCTAGCATTTGCCGAGCTGACTTCCCTTTAGCGCAGGGTATTTGATTCTTTTGTTTTTTGTCTTGATTAACCTATCCTTCTGTGCTGTATGTTGTGTTATGTACCAAATAAATGTATTTCTTTCTTTTCTGGATGCATCAGGAGTGTTCTAAAGAGTATGTATTGGTGCTAAACGGGAAAGTTACCTTGCGTCGGAGCTGTGGCTGACGTCCTCGAAGGGCTCTGAAGCGTCATGGCCGGCCTTTTCCAACAGAACCTCCTCGCCGCCTGGGTGCTGAGCAAACAAACATAAATACATACGCTGACTCATGTTACATTCGATAATAGATTTGTGCTAGATTGATTTGCATGTCTGAAGTTACGATTCGGGTCGGGTCTACGGCAGTCGCGGTGTATCGCTCTGAGTGCATTTATTTCATCCTGACACGGCACACTGACCACACCACGCCTTACGGTCGCAGCGATCACGCCAGGCTGCATAAATATCTCCTCACGCTTTGTTTATAGGACCCAATATCATAGGCGAGAACACGCTCGCCGGAAGAGCATTCCACAGCCCAACGACTCGGCCGCAGTAATAGTTAGAGAGCTTCTTAGTCCCAGCCGGGGTACGAGTTACCATAAAACTGTTACCATTTATATGGAAAGCCGTCCCGATGTATGTGGTTGCGCAGCCGCTACTGCGATTGTAATTGCATGGAAACTCCTACTTTCATAATATTTATTCATGTTATTTTTCATAATGCAGCTCAAAAAACTCAGAGACTCTGTTTAATTTAAAAAATAAAATATATTCTGATAGGATGTTCTATTTTAAGCTATAATACAATGGTGTTGGCAAAAAACGTCACAAATACTTCCATATATCGTCATTAGACTTACGCCGTAATCATGACAGTCAAAAATCCATTGACCAATGATATCATTATCATCGACGTAGCCGCGATCACACAAACAATTGCAGTAGTCGTATAATGTTACAAATTCACGAAGCCAGTAGCGTATCTACTCGTAAATATGCGTACAAACACGCAATTACCGGAGGGGGAACCGTCACCTTTGACACAGTTGATACGCTTAGTACTAAATGTGTATCTTGTGCAACGGCAGACGGGTCTCGTGCCTCCTTTGTTGCTTGCTGTTCGGGCATACGAGCCCTCAATTTAGTTTCAAAAGGATTCATTCAAGGAGTCAGGAAGACAACCATAATAATAGTATTAGTACAAAAGTAGCTCTGTCTATCTGTTATCCTCTGAAGCTGAACCTTGGAATAGAGGGCCTGTACAATTTTTCCACTGTGACGTAACTTTGAGTTCATTCAGTGTTTCTTCTCATGGTACTGGCTTGCGAAACGCTAGTAGATCGCCGTTAGTTTAAGTTTCCCTGACTGGCAGCCATAGGTACATATAGGAGTATCCTTGCGTAACCCAACCCATAAATTCGCTGTCTGAGCTCATTAAATGCCCTTTTGCGCATTAATAGCGTAAAGGCCCTCCAAAGCCAATAGGATTCCGTATAAAAATGTAAAATGTACTATATGGTATTGCCATAATATGTCGATATTATATGTTGCAAGCATTATAGCATAAATTTTAATAGATATCGTTTGTCGTGACCAGTAGCAGAAACGAATTTATTTAGGCCCCTAGATCCAAATTATATTTAATACGGAGATAGTTTGAGATCCCCTGAACGACATGGACAGTTTTATCCCAGATATAAGCCCTTAAGGGGTATGGAAGGAGGAGAAGGCTCGCGACAGACCCTTTGTCCTCGTCGCCTTGAGCGCGGGGCCATAGGTGGGCGATGCGAGGTAAGAGTGCGAGGTTGGTGCGGGAGAGAAGTCTCTTCATCATTGGAAAATGTTTCTATCTCTAATCTATAATCTATTTGTAATCCGTGTGCCAATTACAAATTGCACTTTATTTGCGTAATTTTAAAGACCAGAGCCCAACTACTTTTAATTTTTATGACCGTGCTCCTAGCTTGGATAACTAGCTTTCGGTTACTTTTTTTTTTTGTTAACCCGGTGGAAATCCCTACGGACCATCAGGGCAGCGGTGAGGGCCGTTCCCCCGGTGTGTCGGACCTGCCCCGACTAAAACCACCGGGGTGTTCCTTCTCCCGTCTGGCGGATGCCAAGGGCAAAGCCGAGCCATCTTCCTCGGCATCTGGCGAAGCTTTCGGTTACCTACGTCTCTAGTATACAAATTAAAAATCCTAAGTTGAGAAGAGAAATTTTTCTTCTATGGGATTCAAAGCACTAAGAAATTGACCATGATTTGTAAATATCAATTGTATATTAATAATTCTTCCATTATTACATTAGGTATATGTATTTTTAAATTGATAATACGCAGTAAAGGTTTGATCCGGTTACAGTAAGACGAGTATCGGAGTTTAATTTAAAAAAAGACTGGGTTAAAACTGCAAGATTACCGGAATAATAATAATAGTTCCTGTAAGTCTAAGTTTAAGTGAAAACCAGATGTGGGCGGAATTTTTATAATCAAATTGACTACGGAACGAAATGAGAAATTCTCAGAGGCGAGGCGTCGCGTAGCGTGCCGCTCAAGAATTCCAATAAGCACCACTAAATTAAGTCTCCAGTAGGCTTCAATGGAATCTTAACAGCCTCATTGATAATAGGGTTGCACCAAGATATAGGATTTCGGATATACAAAACAGATAATTATGGATATTTATATTATATTCGAACATTCTGTTAGGGATATCTTCATAAAGTATTTTCATATTTAAAAAATAATTTAATAAAATAGTTTTTCCAGATTAAGTACGGATTTAACTGAGGAACTGTTGTGGAAACAATTACATCTAAACATGATTGTAAATCGTATCGGTGAATGTAGAATTTGCTTGTTTCTGTGGCCTTGTCTAAAATTGTTGATATTTTTGGTTGTATTTATTATTATAGATATTTTTGTGCCTGTCTTTGAATATTCGGGACAGTGATGTCTATCGATAACTTGTTATAATGTAATCCATGTAAAAAGAAAATGTTTTTCGGTCATAATAATTAAAAGTTAAGGTTGAAGCCACGGAGCGGATATAAACAGCACGTAACATATTATGTGACTTAAGCCGTGGTGGCTGCCGGCAGAATAGAATAGCACCCCCCTCTTCTTGCTGAGGTGTCGTAAGAGGCGACTAAGGTATCTCTTTAACACCGCAATTCAACCAGGTGTTCAGAGAAGGAAAACTCGACCAAACCTGCATCCCGCTCTCTCCCGATCGTACTGGTTCTCCTTTCCATCGGGCCTGAGGGAGCTCGGACGAGAGAGTGCTTTTCTGGATGCGCGTCCAGTTATGCACTTAAATATCTCCTGCGCAATTGACTGTTTCCGAAAACTGGACGTCGAATTTCTTAATCGGTGTTGAAACAGTCGCCGTGGCCGAAACCGGCCAGGACATCATCATCATCATCATCATCATGTGACTTGAATATCGCTGTCACCCAAGATACAGGTAGTCCTAGTTTGGGTGTCAGCTGGCTATAATGTGCCGTTTTGAAAGTGTTTTTTTAATAAATGATTTATTTATTTATTATTATTCGTTAGTTACAAATAAGGTTATTGGAAGTTTGTCGACCCCCAGGCGCGTCTGGCATCAAATCGACGAACTTTCCGAGGGTTTTTAGTCAGTAGGAGTCTGACATACCGAATCGCCGCCCTCGGGCTGTTCTAACGGTTAAAGAAAAGCGTTACGGATAAGAAGTATATTCGTACCAACCCTAACTGAGAATATCTCGAGTCGTGTCGACGCAATGTGACGCGATCTCAGGGTAAGGTTTTATTTACCGACACTTTAACGATGCCCGCAGAATATTTTCCTTGAATACTTAAGTAGCTATGTTAATATTTACTCTAATCAAGTACATTGGTGCGCTGCATGCGTAATAAATTACGTATTAATCATATAACGTATTTCGATATATTGCAATTAAAGGAAATAAGACTTATGTAATAGCATATCAATTTCCGTTTAAGGGTGAGCAGAAAATATGTGTTGACTTTACGTAGCTTATATGTCGTGTCTAATGTAACCGGTAGCATAGGCAATCACCAGCCTTTCTTAGAGGACTGAACATAACATTTTTAATACTATTAATAATTTACTGGCGCAGCCTCCCATACCCGTCCTTTTACTTTTTGATTATTAATTATACAAAATAATTTAATGAGAAAAAGGTTTACAACAAAATATTTAAATTTTTTGTTCTATACAACTTTATAAAGCACCGCATTTTCTTCTGATTTTGTAAAAATGTAAATATCAATTATCGCAAAGGAACCAAAATAATAACTAAAACGACGTTTGATCTGGCATAAATTAAGAACAGACATAAGCGCAAACTGGCTACAGACATACTCGTAAATGTATCTCTGCTCACACAGAAATGGATATAGCGTGACGATATGTTATTATTATATTAATAATTAAGACATTTTTTAATATAGTTGCAGGATTTTTTAAATATTGTTACATGAGCAAGGTTACATTGAGTGGGTGTATGTTAACTTGGATACTGGCGAAGCAGGCATTATTTTTTTGGCGTAGCTCGTGATGGGGTTGATCGCGCACCGGGCTTGCAGACGTCCCAGGTGTACCTGGGGTCCGGTGGCAACGCGAGTGGAGGATCACCCCAGTGCCAGCCAGTTAGCCAGTGCAAGTCCGGCACACCGGGGGAGTGACCCTCACCACTCTCCTGACGGTCCGTTAGGGATTTCCTCTTGATAAACAAAAAAAATGGTAAGCAGGCATTAGCCAATAAGCATTGAATAAATAATTAGAGATACCATATTAATGAAGGCTACTGGACCTCTTCAAGACTCTAATTGAACCATCTCAATCAAAAATCAGTATCTCGATTTTATCAAACACTATTCACAAAACAAAAAAATCCTTGAATCAAAACCATGCATAGTTAGAAAAACAAAAACAAGCAAAATTATTTAATTACGAAACTCCTCTATAATATGAGCCAACAAGAGAATTTTAGTAATAAATTTAAATCTTAAATAACTACATGGGAAAAAATTTTTCCCATGTCCCAAAAATTACAAAATTTAATTGTAATTTTGTTAATCTTTAATCATGATTAAAACCCTTCTACATATTAATGAGTCATAAATTCTAATGCAATTGGGGATTCATTAGTGTTTAAAACACAGATGAGCAAAATGTAATCAGATTCAAGATTATGTACACATAAATTGGAATTGTTAATCATTAATCTGATTACATTTTGTCCATCTATGACACTAAATATAGGACTTATTTTTTTTACATCTCTTAGTGAATTTTTTATTTGAAAATGTTGTTTTAGTTCAAAATATATTAGTATAATATGTATTAATAAAGGATACATATATGAATATTTAGCATCAATAGAGCAACTATCAAGGACAAATGCGATAGATTTTCTGATGAATGTGTGGTTTCTTCTTGAGGCTTCTAATTCCATAAAGTTAAAGATAATTTGTCCCACTGTAGGACAAACGCCTCCCTTCTCATTTCCCATTACATTTGTGAAATCCTTGAGAAAGAGTTTAGACGTCTAGCCCAGCACTCTTGCCCTGTGAGGATTTGTGATTGTGTACTACGTGCAGAGTGAGAGCATCTCTTATACCAGATCCCCTTTACCAGATAGCTAGCAAGCTGTCTGAGCATTCAGTATACCTTAGTCAACTCTTACACTTTTCCCTCAATATAGTAAAGAGGAAGGCACTATTTTATTCAGCCAGAAAAGATCACAGCTAATGGATGATTGACTTTATTTATTATCAGACATGCATATAAAACAACTGATAAATGTGAGCATCCTGCCATTTGACTTTCTTTTATTATTTCTCTTTGTGATTGAGGTAGTCATTGTCCAGGTGATTTTTAAATTGGTTCAAGTTTTGAACTGAGATTACATTTATGTTTTCTTTGTTTGGGAATCATGGACTCAACAAATTTAGAATTTTATACTTATAGTTGAGATTAATGACTAAGGTTAAAGGTAAGTCATCCATTGTCAGCTGCACGTAATAACTCAGATGTAGGGACAGATACTGGTAATTTATATGTTCATTTATTTACACAATACAGACATGAAATATATAGAGCTGCCAGTTACAATAAGTTAGGGCTAAGTTTATATGACAGCTGATACATACTCCTTAGCTGTGCAATAATGGGAGATTGGATGATTCACATACATATTGTCAGCTTTGCGATTTCCGCTATTCTAGCCTTAATGTTGCAATGCAGAAGAGAACCAGAGGTATATTCCAGGATATGAACCTAGACCCATTTGTGTTGCTGTGCATGGATACCGTTGCTTTATTCACTAGGCCAGCACAACCATTACAATCATATTCATAACTAATGATTATTTTTCAATAATATGTTTTTTATTAGTTGTTTACTAACTTTTATTCTACATAGAACATTATCTTTTAATATAATCATTTTTTTAGTTAATATCAGCTATAATATATAATTTTTTTGTTGATTGTAATTGTGTGTGTGTGTGTTGTGTAAATGAAGTATTGAACCAGGCCACTGGCAACCCTATAAAGAATAAATAAATAATTATCTAACCAGGTTCTTTACTCCACAAGATAAGTTAGAAGTAATTTATTGAACCTCATTAAAATATTTTATGACTTATTCCCACAGCTACTGAGTTTTATTTCAATATAAAGAGTCCATTCAAGACTTCGCAAGTTCTGTATTTAATATTCAAAGTCATTATAAACCAACACAAACCGGTGACACAATTTTTTATATACAAATATATTTAACTTTAGTTAAAAATGAACTCTAGATATTTTGTACTCACGTCAATGAGGAATTTCGTAACGTCGTACACCTCGTTGTGTATAACCATCACGGCATCCTTACGGGTGCACCTCGCCTTTATTTCCTCGCGTGTGAAAAGTTTCATTTCTCCTTCCATTATTCTGCTGAGTTGGCCCCGTGAGTTGACAAAAATGCACCGCACGCTGATATCACTAAGTGAATTAAAGTATCGATGAGTCTTGCGAAACAGTCAATCAAGCTGTATTAAATGTAAAAACTGGATAGTGAAAAGTTGCAAAGCACTTTATACAAATCCTTACCGGACTCTGATCACCTAGTGTTGAATATTAAAGAATGACGTCTGACGGGCACGATGACGTTTATTGTTTTTTTTTGTTCTATTCTTTTCCTTTTGTGGGGAAGGCAAAAGCTTTCGCCATACAGCCATGTCTGGGGGTCTGTTTTTATAATTCTTATGTCGTCTTCCCGTCACGCTTTTGTATCCCTGACGTAGTTTAGATTTCATATCCATCTTCTTTTCTTGTTCCCTTTTTAAATGTTTGCACTTAATGTAAATGGTGAGGAACACTGCAGATTGACGAGAAAATTCAGCGACCCATCATTCCGCTAGCGTCTCGCTAAAAAACCATCTATTCCCCCATCGCACATGATCGGCCGAGCATTCCCCCATTGCCCAAGCCCACAACACATTCAGACAACAATTGAAAACCTAGCTGACCGCCACAAGAAAACAACAATTATTTAACGAGAGTGCGAAAGATATTTAATCACTCCGGCTTAAGCCACTATCGTTTGTTGTATGACAACTATTTTATAAGATGCGTTCACGGTTGTACATATTTTCGACAGTGGCAAAAATAATATCGTTCACAGAGGTGGATAACATCATCATAAACGACAATTTTACTACTAATGAATAACGCCAAACCATTAACGGAGCTTCAACGCTATTGAAAATAACGCCACTTTAAACGCCATATATTTAATATTGAATAAGACACATTTTAAAGAAATTATTTTACATTTACACAATTACGCAGGATTACCGTAATTACAAAGCTCAAAACCGGGACAAGAGTTTGAGATAGGAGAAAATGAAGGTATAGGCTAAGAGTATATTAGGAAATTATCTTCTTTATTATTAATAAAAAATATATATATATATTTCGAATTATAATAGCGAAAATCCACTAAAGCCGAAATAATTTAGTCATTTTACATGAATGTATAAGATTATTTCAAATTGAATCCAAATTATAAGTTGCTATAACCCAATTTACCTTCAAACAAAATGTTCTTAATTACTACATATGTTACTGAAAATAGTTGATAAACCTATATGTTGTATATAGGTTTATCAATCGTCGGTTTATCAAATCGTCACAAAAATATGCAACTTCAAACTAAATACTAAACTGGGGATGGAAACTAGGACAAAATAAAAAATGGCTGTAAAACCATAATCATTGTCTTAAATTGGGACATATGGAAGTCATCTACATTTGCCTCATTGACAGTATTTAACATGTAGGACTGCTGATAGATTAATTTCTTTTGAAAATTGAAAATACTTGATAGTAGATCTATATGAATAACGTTATCTTTCAAGTTCCAAAAAAATATACATCCTTCTATTTTGAACCTTTATCTATACTAATATTATAAAGCTGAAGAGTTTGTTTGTTTGAACGCGCTAATTGCAGGAACTACTGGTTCGAATTGAAAAATTCTTTTTGTGTTAAATAGACCATTTATCGAGGAAGGCCTTAGGCTATATAACATCACGATGCAACTATTAGGACCGAAGAAATAATGGAAAATGTGAATAAAACGGGGAAAATTATTCACCCTTGAAGGCTTCCATTGCGTGCGCTGCGAAAACGATTCAAGATACCAAAAATATATGTATGAAAGAATTATTCCTCTTGAAATGATCTAAAAAATGTCCGCGACAGTATATGTCTATCTTTTAAGATTAACTCATTAGAACCATTTTTATGGTAATCAAATTTAGTCGAAATTGATGCATTATTTGTTTAGAGTTGTATCAACGTAATGATATTAACCTTTATCCAAATAAATGTGTTGTTGATTAAGAGTATTTAATTGTGAACAAAATTGTCTTTGACATCACTTAATTTCAATGAACATCATAGAAGATATTACAATAACTTATATAGCAAAACTACGTTTGCCGGATCAGCTAGTGCTAAATAATACACTAAAATACTTCATTACAATTATAGAATTGTAAAAGATAGCTTTTATGACACAATACTGTATATTTTTTGTTATCTCACAATAAAGTTTGTAACCTTGACAATTTATTTCCTGCATTTGAGAATAATCACCTTGCATTATATTGTGATAAAAACATATTGATAAATAATATTCCATTTTATTATAACTAATTCATAATAAAACTATGATGCATGATGCTCTCTGAATAACTAGGAAACAATATGCTCTTAAATAATAACTACTACCTATGTTGCCACAGTATTCGCTACACTCTAATGGAGGCATCCTGCACCTCTTTATTCTTGTGAGCACCATCACAGAAAGGTCTGATCTTTGTCTGCTTACAGTTGCACAGCCAGTATTCCTTTGTCTTTTCTACTGTAAATCTAATTGGTCTGAAAAAATCACAGATAATATTAAAACTAAATATATTTGATATTTATAAATTAAGTTCAATAGAAACTAAGAAATAGATTCTCTGGGATAATCTGAATATCCTCATTATTATGCTTTTTGAGTATCTGACATTTAAGTATTTAGCTATACAATAGAATAGCTGCTATTTTAAATACATTACCATGCCAATAAATGGAAAATATTCATAAAAAGATCAATGTAGGGGATTACTATGATAACAGGAAAAATCCTTTTTTTTTTTGGTAACCTGCATAGGACCATCAGTGCTACCATGAGGGCTGTGGGCTTGGTGTATCAGACTCCTACTGACTTATAACACCTGCATTATACCTAAAATCCTACTAGCTATAAATATGCACTTTCATATTCAAACCATACCGACAGTCAAACTTACGATAAAAGTGAGAGAAAGGAAAAGAAAAAAGTGTATAGGTGTGTCTACCTTTGAGAAATTTTAAGATATATATCTTTGTGAGTGCCATCACACATAGGTTGAGATTTTGACCGGCCACACAAACACCAGTGGTAAGTCTTGCCTGCTTCTAAGACCATCTTAAAGGGTTTCTTGTCGTAAATTACGCCATTATCTTTCTGGCTAGACGCAGAGTACACTTCGGCTAAAGGATTTTTCGGAACCTCGGGTTTAGGCGCTTTAGTTACATAAGTAGCCTAGAAAAATAAACTAATTTACCATTATCGTCAAACGTTAATTTAGGAATTACCAAATCCAATACTATAAAATCAAATAACCTATATTGTAATACATTTTCTTACCGCTCTAAATACATTTGTGACTATTTTATGAGTGACCTTTCTTTGGAACATAATGGTTTTCCTTTGAACTCGTCCAGTATAAACAAATATCGCTTATTAAATATATTTCTTTAGTTGATATAACCTTGAATATTTTATCCCATTTAGAATTGTTTATTATAACTTCTAATGTTATCTGTTCATTTACAAATATATTATCTACAAAGGGATAAATTATAATCTGTTGATAAAAAAGGACGGTGTTTTAAGCTTAACTAAATTTCTCGCCGAAAACCTCTAATAAAAGTTTTTTATGGAACTTGCAAATTATTTAAATAAAAAATGTGACGCTGATTGAAATAGTATTTTGTTAAGAAAATAAAATATGTGAGATAATAAAAAAATATGACGCTATACATCTAGTTTAAAATTTAGTAATAAAAATAAAAATTTAGTCAATTTTAAATCATGTCGAAAACGTTGTTATCATCATATTTCTGGTATAAGAATTTAATATCTTTAAAAGCACCCAGTTTTCAATTCCTTTTGTCAGAATAAGCTATGTTCACGGATTTACCCCCCATGAAATTCACGTTTCCTATAGGAACGAGATAGCATAAAACTTATATCCTTCCCGAAGGACTTAATACCAGCATAGATGGGCAAAATGTAATCAGATTAATAAAAATGATTATCGATTACATTTTACGTTTGTTACCATTAATATGACTGCATTTTGCTCATTTATGTTTTAAACACTACAAAATCCCAGATTGTATACACATTTATCATTTCTTAATGTTTTAAATGGATTTAATCATGATTACAGAGCAAGAAAATTAAAATTACGATTATATTTTGTAATCGTTCATCATTAATCAGTTTACATTTTGCTCATCTCTGTATACCAGTAATGAATATTTTGAAATTGGATAGACAATTACTAAAAACATATACGAACAAATTATATCTCCTTGTTATATAAATAAAGAAGACATCTCTGTCTCCCTAAACTTTTCTTTTTCCAAAAAGGTGGAATTGGAACTAGTTTCTACATCAATTGCTATATTTCACAATTGTCGGAGATTTGATATTTTATTACTTTGATGCTGTATTGTATGCTTGAAAGATAAAAAGTAAATGGTAAGGTGTGATTTTATTAACTTAACTTTCAGTTGTATTTTTGTTACTACAGAATAGTGAAAACTTAAAAGCTATAGTGATGCCTATACTTATTTTAAAATTTTCGTCAAGATGTTCCCAAAAAAGTAATGCTAATTCACCTTTTTTTTTACATTGAAACACGTACATTTAGGGACAAACTTTAATCTTAGGCTCATTAGATATTTAATCTCTTTTGAGTTTATTTTCTATGCAATAAACAAAATGTACAAAATTAAAATATAAACCATTTATACTCGTAATAATTATATCCAATTTATCATTGGTTCAATGTGATTGTTAGCATTTAGTTAGTTATCAATGTAGAGGTTTTACTCTTAAATTAGTGTAGGTATACGACCACAGGTTCAATTGACTATGAAAACGGGGTTTTACGAATAGGATTTTTAAAAATTTGTTAGAGCTTATAGTGTATTGATTAAATTCAGTATAACGCGATAAATGGATTGAAAAATGTGTGAATTGTCAACATTGAAAGCTACGCAGGATTATGTTCTTCAAGCAGGATCAAAAAATTTTAATAGAATGTTTGTTTTTATGTAGTTTTTGATATTATTGTAACCTTCATGAATCAGACATAGATTCTAATGAGAAAAATAATATTAACTATAATTTTATAATTATAATTTATCCGTGTAGTACGGTGTAGGTGCAATACGATCAACAGATGATAAAGTATGCGTGGTGAGGTGGTGACAGCTGTTAAACGCAAAAATGTAACTACGTGCGTCCCAAAAATCTATGTGAATATTTGTTCTAATATCAATTAGCTATTTTAATCAAATTATTTCTAAATTTTAATTGAGAACATGTTAAGGGAATTTTTTTGAGCAAAGCTGGCAGCTTTGACATCATTCAGTCAGTTGTTTTGTACTTCTGTAAATTCTCATAGAAATTTTTCTTATTTTAGTTATTCAATTCGACGATGAGTTAGAAAAATTCGACACAGATATGTGATTTTTCTACTAATAATTAAGAAAATACAGCTTATAATGTCTAGAATTAGAGGAATCGAAGTAAAAGTTCAGAAAGAAGTATTACAGACACGTAAATATGGGTTGAATGAAATCCTAATAAAAAAGAAAAAGGAAGATCAATCTTCCAACTCTAAAGATGACGTTGAAAGTAGGTAGTTGATCATCTGTATATTTTTCGTAGGAAAAACATGAACATGCAATATATTGTTACATTTATAATTTCCATTTATTTATAAACAACGCAATCGTGTCATCATTCAGCTGACTACAGGACATGTGAAGGTTATGAAAAAAGTAAAATAAACTGTGATTTACTCATGTTTTGTTTCAGAACAACAAATACAAGAGCTGTTGTACAAATTGCCAAAGTTAGATAAAATATTCGAGGTGCATCGCAAGATTGGAGAAGGAACGTTTAGCTCTGTATACCTGGGTTCCTTAAGACAGCATGCTTCACTGCCCGAGACTGAGAAACGCTTGTTTGCTATAAAGCACCTCGTGCCGACCGCCCATCCTGCCAGAATTGAACATGAGCTACGGTGTTTGCAAGATATGGGGTATGTTATTTTCCATCCTGATTTCATTTAATAATTTACTTTATTATTAATAATTATTTTAGTCTATAGACACATTTTAAATTCTGATAATCTTTGCATGCTGTGTCAGACAGAATCAGATGAAAAAAAGGGGTTCATTTGTTTTTCTTTACTATATTAGTATAGTCGATAGTTGCAATTGTTTTTTGGACTGCACCATGCTTACTATCAGATAAGGTGTGATCAATATGCTGAGTCAGATTATAAAATTTTGAATGTCTTAATGTTTTTTTTCTGGTGTATTAAGTTTAATTGTAAGGAATGAATTTAACCTTCATGGAATGACTGTTTATGATCTTAAAAATATGTACTTATATCAATAAGTTTTTTTTTGCAGAGATTCAATTCTCTCTGTTTACCTCAATAGGGAGTCTGTGTGATGATAATTAATATGATTTGTATGTTGTGTTTTTCCATCAACTACAAAAATATCATTTTAATAAATTGTAAATTTAAATACAAAAATTTATTTGTTAATTAGTGGGTTAAACATTCATCATTTGTGATCTTTAGTACAGATTTACACAGCAATTATAGATTTGCTTAATAAAATATTGTAAAAATATTGTTTCAGCGGCAAAGACAATGTGATTGGAGTGGAATTGTGCCTTCGTCATTTAGATACTATAGTTTTTGTAATGCCATATATACCTCATAGAAAGTTTTCGGTGAGATTTTAATCTCTCTTTTAAATTATTGTATATACAAACCTGACATATTTTCTTATGAATGATAATTCTATTACAGATCTTATTCTTAAAAAATCTTCAAATACATTTCTTTTTACAGATCTTGAAAAAGAAAAGTCCCATTAACACATTAATTGCCCTGCATCATTAATTTGTTTGAATGCATCTCATGGTGCACTGTAACATAAACAAATGATGTAAAGAATGTTATTTGAATATTATGTATGATATTTTATCGCAAAAAATTTTCTTCCTCACCTTAAATGTGTCTAGTGTTTTAATGAAAAACATATGGTATCCTATAAAAATTAATAAAAGGTGTTACATAATGTAAATATTTTTAGTATTTTAATGTTGTACCTCCTGTATTTATATACAGGGATGCAGGTAACTAACGCAAAACCTTATAAGCATGACTTTGGTATAACAAGACTGACAAGTTTTGTTTTAGGACTTTTTCTAATTCAATATTTTTTTCCATATTAAAAATAAATAAATCAAATTTGCAGTTCTGATCTTCTTACATTCTAAAAGGTGGGGCGATGTAAAGACGACTGTAACTTGGCCAGACAATTTCGTAGCATCAGCTGACTGAACTTGAAACAAAGATCTAACAATTGATAGAAATCCCCACTAAAACTAAAAAAATGTATATCTTAGGATGTGTTAGGGTAGTCTTAGTGTACTTTAGTAAGGTTAGTGTAAGTTACCTTTGAGGTTTGGCGTTAGCTACCAGTATGTGGCGACAAATGTGTCAAGCAAGGTATATTCTATGGACATGGCTCCTTTTCACGCATTATCACATATAAAATGTTTTGGAAACATGATTAGGTATTTTTAGTCTCTGACTCGTGCTCACAAACTAGGATATCTTTGTAAATGAATGTGGAATATTATCAGGAGTATGTGGGTGACATGGATGCTGCAGAGCTCCGTGAATACATGCGTGCTCTGCTGGTGGCGCTGCGGCACGTCCACTCCTTCGGCGTCATACACAGAGACGTCAAGCCCAGCAACTTCCTCTATGACAGAGAGAATCGGAGGTATATGATGGTTCAACTTTCTACTATATAACTACGCATTTTCCAATTCAGGCGTCTTGTCAATCTAGAGTATGTTTTTAAACCCTGTCCAATCCATAGTCCGAGGGCACAAAGATGCCATGGTATCATAGCCTAAAAACATCAGGAAATTTTATTATTCATATACATTAAAAAATTGTTGAATAACATTACAGAAAGTGAATAATTTTACACATGATCTATGCTCTGATTACATATAAAAATCTGTTTAAAGACCTATGAAATGATTTAATTGATAAATAGTGGTCATGACCTTTCTGAGGTCCTGGCCTACTAGCATAATTTTTTTTTATTACTGACAGGCTTGCGCTTGACCTCAATCTGACCTGCTGGAAAGTGATGATGAGGTCAATGATGGAGCGCGTTCACCCAGAAAATACCGATTCACTAGACGTTGGACGATTCCCATGTCACTAAATATTGAAAACACAGATGCAGAAGCGAATTACACTTCTTGGCGGTTCGCAGCAAAAAGTAGGAGGGGAATCGCTTCGTGCGAGCAGCTGGAACGTCAACCACATAAGATTGCAAACCAGCACGGCGTCTTGTCAATTTATGGTAGAAGGAGGGAACTAAACTAAATCACACAAAAAACCGAAAGGCAAGCCACTCTACGCCGGTGTACCAAGCTGAGTAGTTTCCGCGACGTAAGAGCCTCATCGGCAATGAGTCGCCGAGCTCGGCAATCAATTGATGATCTTCAATCAATTATCCTGTTTTCCTTTTTTCACGAGCTACGGATTAGGACTTCTTTGCTCCTTTAACTGCTTGGAGTGGTAGGGCGAATGCCCAAACAACCACTTACACCAGTGTGAAGACTGATAGTCACTGGAGTTACATTGTCATGCCAGGGTAATATATATATATATATATACACAGGTCGTTGATTTCATTCTCACATTGAACAATTTGTATTCCAGATACCTTTTGGTAGACTTTGGCTTGGCGCAGCGGTTGTGCCCCGCGAGCGTGGACAGTGCCCGAGCCCTGCCGCCGCCGGCGCACAACAATCACAGGAAGCGATGCCGAGATGAGGTAAATACACTAAGCGGCGTATAAATTGAGCTCCGTTTGAAATAGCAAAGATCAGATTGAGCATCGTAAGAAAAACAATCGGATAAACTTATAATTTAAAAAAAAATCCGATAATAAAGTCTGTATTTTTTTGGTATATTTTGTGGTTTTTAAAACAAAAACAGATAATTTTCAGTGTATAATAGTGCTACGAGCGCGGGGCTGGCTCATTAGTATTCATGTCACGACCTAGGGCGGCCGGAGTAAATAGGTGCCACTTACTTTTACCGACGTCCAATAATTTTTGCCGATCTGGTTGAAAGTTACTTTATTCGAAGCGGTACTTCAAGGCAGTCTATGCGTTTCAAATCCTAGTCGTGTGATACCTAGAAGCTTAGAAACCTAGGGTTAAAGTTTGACCTTGACTCCGTAGTAACAATAGGTACTCAATACGACAGAAGAAATCTGGCTTACTTTTTCTACACTTTACGACAAACGTCTCGATAATGTAACAAAATGCCTAAATCTATTAATAAACTACACATGTTACGGTATTTTTTGTTTGTTTCTATCGCTAACAATGTAATTTGGAGGTTATAATAGTATAGGTAAATGTGTTTTTAATTACTAATTGAGGTACACAATCAGTTCTAACGTTTGATGCAGTAGTGAGACTTACAAGAATTTAATATTTATGAGCACAAACAGCTGACTCATAAAGATATAATGTTTTTTGAAATTAAGTTTTTCGGCTCCGGAAACAAGTCCTTTTTAGCCCATCGTTAGTATAATAAGTTTAGTATTCAGTAGTCACTGACTGATGTCGAAACCAACGAGCCCAAGCGACGCGCACGCCTTCCCACGTCATCAGAAAAACACCAATGCTCCTCAACATCAGTTCACATGACAAGGACAACGCCTCCACGAGACCAGCAATCCTCCGATGGACGAAATACAGTCCCGTGCACTCGCGTTCCAAGTGTAGCGGATGCGTCTATCGTTGTCGTGAGAGGCATGTGAATCAGTAGGCAGTTTTAGCGTGAATTCTCTTTATTATTTATTTGGTGCGGGTTTTGTATAATTCACGTGACCTATATATCGCAGTGCGTTGCACTCGCTGGTGCATCGAACTTCAAATAACCTAATAACCTTTTGATCTTCTTGCGTTTCCTTAGAATATACAAATATATATTTTTTAAAGGATGACATTATTTCATCTGAAGCAAAGAGGATGGCATTAGATCTGACAGTGAGGAGCAAGGAGCCGTCTGGAGAGAGGAGTGCGGTCACGCGAGCCGGTGTACCGGCCAAGATAGACATGTCGCGGATCCTCACGACCAGAGTAAGTCATTTTTATATTCGCAAGAGCTGGGTTAAAAATAGAAACTTAATTTTAAGTATATTTTTATTTGACGTTATTTTTTATGGTATACTTTTGCTATTTAGCATCTTGGAATCGGATATTGAATTTTGCTCATAGCGGGGTAAAAACTACAACCGATTCTAGGTGCGGCAGAAGAGCCCATCATCCGGTTAATATATCTAATAGAAAGCGGGCCAATTTCTCCATAAAAAATGGCTGAAAGTATGTACAAGCGCTGTTTTCAAATTTTAAAAGTTAACTCAAATCTCATACAATATTACGTCTTAAACTACGCAAAGACAAATACTATATTTTGTGAATATTTAGCTTATGCGATAAATTAAGCTTCCATTATTAAGAAGTTGTAGAGCTCGAAATCTCTAAAAATCATGGTGTGAACTTATCTTTTTACTTTGAATTAATACATATAATTGAGAAGCAAAGGTAAAAGTACTGCTGGGCTGACCGCGACCACTCTGGCAAGAGTATACGACTGTGAAGAATAAGATGTTCAGCAGTGGATATGGTGATACACAGAGTCCAGTGGTACGCGCGCGGTGCCTGTGCAGCGGCGCGCCCGGCGTGTGCTCCGCCTGCAGCGGCCGCGCCGCCGCCAGGGCTCCGCGCGCCGGCACGCAGGGGTTTCGCCCCCCGGAGGTGCTGCTGAAGCACCCGCACCAGACCACCGCAGTCGACATGTGGGCCACCGGCGTCGTGCTCGCGAGTGCACTCTCCGCCAGGTAAATATTTCATTAAAAACTTTGAATACAGAGCATTATGTGTGCGAAAAAGAGAAGCTATAACAGCCAGTATGCCCCATTGTTTAATGTCCTGCGATCCGCCTGGTATTTATATCGGTTGGGGAAGCTTCCAACACTTTCGAGAAGGATCAACAAAGACTTGTGCACCCTATGTATTTGTCCGAGTATTCCAGAACCACATATAGATTTTTCGCGGCTCGACATTCCATAGATAAACATCTAATTAATATAAAGGTCAGGCGCGTCTTGTTTCTTCGAATGAATGTTGTAGGTAGGCGGCAATCCTTTGATGCTCGATCATTGACGCTTTGTTTGACAGTTAATCCGTTCGAAAGAACACACCGAGATAATATCTGGGTTTTAAAACAGGGGCTACAATCTGTAATTCTACTATCTCCATTTCATCATAAAACCACTAGACATCCTGTTGAATAGCATCCGTATGTGGTGGGCGTTCCTTATATCCGCACAAAAAGTTTTGCTTCTACATTCATCATGCGAACAGCCAAGGAGTGGAATATGCTTCCAGGGAGCATATTTCTACGATCTTATGATTTGGGAGCTTTTAAGAAAAGAGTGAATGGGCATTTGTTGGGCGGCTGTAGTACATCGTCGTTTTCAGCTTCAGCTTCCAACAGGTGTGATTGGAGTCAAAGGTCTGTGTCTCAACTTTGACCGTAGTTCAGTCTTAATAATGATCGCGGGCGCTGACAGATACCCGTTCTTCCGCGCCTCGGACGACGTGTCCGCGCTGGCCGAGCTGGCGGACTACCTGGGCACGGAGCCGCTGTGCCGCGCCGCCGCAGCGCTCGGCCGCCGCCTGCTCGCCCAGCCGGCGCGCCGCGGCCTCTGCCTGCGCAAGCTGTGCGCCCGCCTGCGCGCCCCGCGCGACCCGCCCGCCGCGACTGGCCAGTGCGCGCGTTGCGGCCCGGCGCTGTGCGTGTGCCGCGAGTGCGTCACGGACTCGAGCCCCGTGGCCGGCTTTCCAGGTACTTGTACACTGTGCTCCAGGAACAACAACGACCGCCAAGCGTCAAATCCTTTGAAAGTCGCCATCGCCATGTCGACCCTCATATACCACGATTGAAGGTCTCCAGGTTTACGAGTTACTGGACGTACACGAGCTGATCCTAAAAAGCTACAGGTCAAAGCGAATCGCTATGACGGTCTTAGCACTTGTGCATTGTTGTCAGGAGCCAGTTTGAACAATGGAATAGAGTTTTTTTGGTGCTAGGGCGATTGCCCGAACTGGGTCTTGACCACTCAAGTGTAAAGACAGTCATAGTGACTCGCTTTCGCCTGTCGCGTTCGGAATCAGCTTGTGTATATCCAGTAATCATATACCTAGAGACCTTCAGTCGTGGTATGTGTGGGCCGACTTAGCGAAGGAGACTATAAATGGAGTTTCATCCTTTGATGGTCGCTTTCGTTTTTAGACTACACTATAGTTCCTATCAGGTGCATAGTAGTCACTATGTTGAGCCAGTGTGAAAGAAAATTGTTCTGAGACTTGGTAAAAATTCTCATCGACCGTAAGAACCGGACTCTTGCTAACTAAAAGCCAGCAAGGTGTGTCTACTACTCGTTTGCTGGGACCGAGGGTACGGCCACACACTTGAATATATATGATTGTGCAGGCAGCGCGTTCGAGCTGGCAGCGCGGCTGCTGGAGCCCGATCCGGCGCTACGGCTATCGGCGACGCAAGCGCTCGCACATCCTTTCCTGACGGAGCGATGACGTCTACTGCTGCCTGCCGTCTGCTGCTTGCTGCCTGCCGCCACTCGCGTGAAGGCGTTTACGCACTCATCCGTTATATTATACTAAGGATCAGAATAATGACGGACCGAAGTAGCCGTAGTACTATTTGTATGAAAGCCCACGCACTGCTTCAGAAGCAATTGAGAGTTGTATCCGAGAAACGGGGCGGACAGTGGGGGATGGAGGAAAAGTAATGGGACTCTGTGCGACGTCCGTATTGGATTTGCGATATCTAAGTCACGTGAATTACATAAAACGCGCATCAAGTAATCAAATGAATTCAAGTTAACCCTACCTTCTGATTCACACGCCTCCCACAAACAAATTACAATGAATCCGTAAAAACTGTGCATACCGTAGCGTGTGTGGCGCAGGATCGATCGGAGGCATTGATTCGTTTTGCCTTCGTACTCTATCTTGGATTAGGATAGAGGAAATATCTATTTGATAATTAATTCATTCTTTTGTGTAATTGTCCCTAAGTATGTTGACTATAATTTACTTTGTTTTAATGGAAATATTAACACTATTACTATTATTATATCATATTTTCAATTACAATCGAATACTGAATATCCTCCCTGAATATCTCCCACGTCTATAAAAATACTCTGTGTATATATTCCATTTGCTTTGTTGCTCCTGAGTTCTGTGGTTTCCTGACTGTTTTTTGACGGATAGAGATCGGTTGTGCGTAAAGTAATATCCTAATTTGGTCAGAGTTTTCTAGATCCGTATTTTCACGGTATTTTATAGATGGCAGAGCGTGAACGCCATGATTTTCCCTAACGCTACCGTCACAAGCACAACCATTAGCGCCCTTTCTCATACAATATAATGAAATCAGTACAAAGTAATCGTATGAATGTAAATGTGGTTCGATGATATGAGTTACTCGTCGGAGATATCTAGGGCGAGAGCAGGGCTGGGTCCTGCATGCTGTCGAGATGCCGAGACATTTACAAATCACGTCCTGTTTCAAAAATAATTTTTAATTTGCTGTGTATAAATATAACAAAATGTTTCTGAAACTGGATATAAGTTGTATAGCCAGTTAAGAATAAGTTGGCATTCCAATGGCGGTTGCTTTATTTTTTATTAATATTTAATTTTACGTCTCTGAGTACAAGTCCTTTTGAGCCCGTTGTCAATATTTTTAACCCTTTGTACTCGAGACCATTTTTGCTCGCATATAATGTGGTGAAGTGAAAGTCACCTCTCGAGTGCGAGTCGGTTAATATTTAGTTGTCTCTGATTGCCGTCAAAACTAACGACCCAAGCGACACGCATTCTACCCTAGTCCATCAGAAAAGTTATCTATTCCCGGCAGTATTTTGCCATCCTGGCGTTTTGTCAGTGACTAGACCCTGCACCAATTCTAAAAACGTGAACAATACGTAAAACAGGCCACAAAAATGATAAATCGTATATTCTCCACTGGATGAAATAGACACAAATTTTCTAAACTGTTCAAGAGGCTGGCAACAAAAAATTTAATCTAGTTTAAATTTGTATAAAACTCTATTTAGCGTTAAACTATACTTGTTATCTTAAATGGTAACATTACTTAATTTGTACAATTGTCAAATTTGACTCCCTATAGAGGACGAGTTAACCCGTTCAATTTAATAGCGTTTTATAAAAGTCTAGTTGAGACTTTAATTTAATTCGTCGGAGCAAGTTGCCCTAAATAGGTAAAAAACAGTGAACAAATATTTCTTTTTATAGTTTTCGTATATAGGTGGTCTTTCAAACTCAACTATTATGGAATTATGAATTCATCAACCTCAACAATAACATTGTTAGCAAATTTAGATGTTAGATTTTTCTAAAAAATCGAGAGAGTAAACTTTAAGGGCACCTGTCAAAATTAATTGCAATTTTTGCCTGAACGTCAACCGATGCTTAACAGGATATATCATTATACATATATTATTGTCTAGTATTTTATACATGTGCTTTACAATTACTATATTATGATACAAGTGTGCTAAGTTGGTCATTACAGAGGAGGTGAAATTACGCGCAAGCCGCAAGGCGAGACTCGTAAGAAAAACCGAGTCTGAAATAATATAACTAAAAGACATACGCGTATCATATGACGGTTTTCATTACACTTGCGAGGAAAATTACAATGTTATATTATTAGCTAACTTTTAATAATTGAAAATGCAATTATCACGGTTTGGTGGCGATACGCGTTTTCTGTCTTAATTATAATTGAAATTATTATAGCGAACAGGTTAACCTACGTCTTGTTCTTCTGCACTACTTCAAGTCTACATTTTTGATAATAATTACAGCGAAAAGTTAAACATACATCACAACACACATTTGGTTTAACGAAATACATTGTATTGTATTATCTACTTATAACCTATAATGTTAATATTGAATTAAAAAATACGGGGAAATTAATCTATATTGTACAAAACGCGCAATTGAGTGCGTGCATGGTGCAATTAAAAACAATTTTTTGACATTGCTATTTTGAATTGTAAAAGAAAACTTGTTCGGGGAGCTACAATTGAATGAAATGAAATGTTGAAATTGTTAAAAATGTCAATTATTTTATTTCAATTTAGATTTTTTTTTTATTATCCTGTCATCAGGATAAGCTAATACATAAAATATATTTTTGATTAAATCAGGGGGGAAAGTGCATAAATGCACAATGGTCAAACTGTTCACACATTGATGACGTTTAAAATCTTTCAAACTGATAGATCGCCATCAAATTCCCATCTACCGAGCCGGGTTCACGGTGGCGCTATTATCGACATCTCCATAAACGCTTTTAGCCTAAAAGCTATGTTTTACACGTCTTACGAGCGAGTGTAGTAAATGTATATTTAAAACAAATTGTTTAAATATAAAAAAAAACATACATTTTACTATTATTTAGTATTATAAGGTTTTATTTATAACTGCACAAAAATTTACAACGAAATTAGTCAATTAAATTTTAAATAATTATTAATAATAATGAAGTATTTTTCTACATTGATACATATCCCGTCGATCGAAATCACAAGTTCAGAATGAATAGATTTGTCTAATGTGTCTTAATAGTTGAATAAATTATTGAATTAAAGGTAATTTAAGTTGTTGATTAGTTTTAACGAAGATCTCAAATATGTTGCATATCGAGTACAAATAGCTTAACGTGTCCCTTCGAGAACTCGTTTTACGTAAATATTGTATTAAATGTACTTATCGCCGGTTGCTGGACAGCTCCTGTCGAATGTGTCAAGTGCCTTGATAATTGTTCAAATATATTGCGTTACCTTGTTAATTAAACTGGATTAAATGAAATATATTTTAAATTGTATTTTTACTTCGTGTTCCTTCCAAACAACTCAGGATTTTTAAAGTTTCGGGGCGATTGTCTAACACCCTATTTCTATAACTTTAATTTTTTAACTATATGTATTGAGCTTATAAAAAGTGTTTACAACACTGTAAATTATTTTGTGGTCTACAAGTTTTGTAAAAATATAATTTAACGAATGGAAAGGGAAATATTCGCAAAAAATAGAAATAGCGTGACCGTCAATAAGTTATACGTGATAACGGTTATGAGACTTAAAATGTCAAATTGAATTAAATGTTTTTTGAACTAGACGTCACTATGAATCGCTCCAGTTGCGCAGAGATATTGCCTCACTGAGGGTCTTCTACCAACTGTATCACGGCGAGTGTAGAAGAGATGTTTAACCTTGTTCCACCCTCTCCTTTGCATAACAGATCTACGCGTGCGGATTACAGAGTTTATTCATATCCCGGCTAGAGCTAAGGAGTTCTCTGACTTTTACTGCAGCCGAGTCATTAAGTTGTGTTGTTCTGTTATTGGCTTCTTTAAACGAAGCGTGAAGAGATTTGTGCAGTCGGGTATGATCACTGCGACTATCGATTGTTTTTCTTTACTTTTGATAGTTGCAGTCGTTTTTGGGACTGCACAATACTTACCATCAGGCGAGGTGTGGTCGGTATGCCAAGTCAGACTATTAAAAATGTCAAAACAAATGAATATAAAAATTTTCGGCCAATATTTTTTACACAGAGAAACGTCCAGTTTTTAAGATATATTATTCAGTGGGTACGCTGGGGGATGTGCTCGTCTACCTACCCTGGAATGTTGCGCCCGAGGCAGGCCGCGCCGAGATTAGTGATGAAAATGCCCGGGAATTTTCCCAAAGTGCCCAGCACTTCCGCGAACATTTCGTAAATTCCCGGGAATATTCCCCATACAAGTTTTGGGCACTTTGGGAAAATTCCCGGGCATTTTCATCACTAGCCGAGATCCGGCATTACTTTCCAAGGCCAGTTGCAAAGAAAATTTTTAGTCAACACAGTTTTGATGTTATATTTATATGTAGTTTTAATTAAGCAAATAACGTGTAGATGAAAAGGTTAGTTTTTCACTTTTATGACTTTTTGAAGTAATGTGTAAAATGTGTATAATTCATTTTTATTAAAACTAATCACTTTAAAGTTAATTAAAAGTTTATTATTATGAAATATGTTTTTTTTACTAAAATAAAAACAAAATCGCATTTAACAATAGTACTAAGAATTTTATATAATATATAAGTTAATATGTGTAATAATTCCTTTTGTTAGGGTTTCAACCTTTTTTAAAATAAAAATTCGTTTTACAAGGCCGAAATATTTCTTTCCTTAAACCATTTTTTTTGCAATTTCTAAATAATAAGACCGGAGCCATAACACTATTTGCTCTCTCAATAAGTATTCTCAAATCTCGTTCGCATTTATTTTACTAATAAAAAAAATGAACTTTGAAATAAATAATAATATATATTGTTTCAAAATATTTATTTTATAAACATTATTATAATAAAGCAGTCTTTGTCTACTGTAGACACTGCACGCGTTGCTCGCACTCGTCACTGTAGAGGTCAACGTCACAGCTGTGCAGGACACTGCACGTGTTCATCTTACTTGCTAATTACAATTAACATAATTCCGAAGCTTTACAACTCTTTTCCAAAAATATAAGCATAAACTCATGTATTTTTGAATTGGATTTGTGAATTTCTATATAAACCATCGGTAAGCAGAGTTAAGTTGCAAAATTAAATTATATTTTTCTACTATACCAGGTTACTGGTAATTAATGCATAAAACCTTTAAACGGTGACTTTGGTTTATTAGGACTGATAACTTTTGTTGTACGACTATATCCAACTGGCCTTTGCCCGCGGCTTCGCTCGGGTTAAGAAGTATTATTATTAATTACGTATAGTTTATGCGGCTTTACTTTTGTTTAGCGTGTGTAAAAAATTAGGGCCTACAAAACTTTGTATACAATATTTTTAACTAATCTGTCATTAAGCGCTAAAACTATCAAGCTATTGGGTGAACTTACTCGTGAGCAGGAAACATAAAACTGTCCAAGAGAGAAGCAATGTTCTCTTAAGTCAATACCTGCAAATTTGAGAGTTTGCCCCTGAGATTTGTTTATTGTCATAGCAGAGTAGACTTTTAGGGGAAACTGTAATCGTTTAAATTCGAACGGGATATCATTAGGTATTAATGGGATTCGTGGTATAAATGCCGTTTCCCCTTTCACATACACAGTTAATATAGTGGCTTCCACTATATTGCGATGTAACGCTTTCACTTGCAGTCTCGTACCATCAAGTTCAATAAGTCGAAAATCTAAGAAGATTTATACAAGCTTTCAACCCCTATTTTGACCCCTTAGGGGTGGAATTTATTAAAATCCTTTCTTAACGGATTCCTACAGCATAACATCTACTTGCACGCCAAATTTCAGCCCGATACGTCCAGTGGTTTGGGCTGTGCGTTGATATATCACTATGTAAGTCAGTCACCTTTGTGTTATATATATTTAGATTCAATAATTTTTCTCCTATACAAAAAAAAAAGTAGTTCTAATCTTAAGTTCACATAAATTTTCTTCGAGGCGCGACGGTGGTGCGCTCAATCCAAAGGCGACCCTATCTAGCAGGTTGTGGCGAGGGGGGCGGGAGCGGGCACCCAGCTTGCTATAACATACTTACGCCAGAATCGAATGAAGTAAAGTAAAAATATTAATTTATTTACGAAACAGAGTTAACAATATATAGAAAGCCCCACTAAAATAAAAAAATAAAATTCTTATGATGTATTACGTTTTGGCAAAAGTCACAGAACAAAAGTTGTCAGTCTTGATGTACCCAAGTCACCTTTAAGAGGTCGTGCGTTAGTTACCATTAACCTTGAACAACACAGCAATATATGATTTTTGTAGTTTATAGACAAATTATGGTAGATTCAACAAATAACTTGCTTCAAGTGCCTTTCACTCAATCTCTTCATCTGAATATCAACCAAAATATATTTTCCATACTTATCTATTATTGTGAATATGAGTTATATTATCCTTTCTGTAATAGCACAATATTAAAATAAGCCGTGCTATTGCTTCATTGGTTTTGTATCTTATTTGGCTGTTGTGTACTCAATTCTTCCAAAAGTTAGGATTTTGCTGCAACCGCCGTTCAAAGTTCTGATACCACATGTGCAGAGTGTTCAGAGGTATGTAAGACACACCCGGGGTGGGTGTCATTTGGTCCTGCGTTACTGAGAATGATGCTACAAAATTGACTAAGTTTTCCAGCATTTTTTGCGCAAATGTCACATATTTGTTTGTTTCTTGAGCCTGGAAACAGTAAATTATAAAAATACAGATATCAATTTAGCTTTAGTGTCTAATAAAGTCAGGGTTTGTAGTCTACTGGGGTCTGTACCTCCACTCAGGGTTGACAATCTGAGAGCATTTTCGAGCTATGCCAAGCCCCAGGCAACGTAATATTTTTCTATTTGCATGTTATGTGAAGGTATGCAGTATGGTATGATTCATTAAGCCTTGATAACAAATATTGATTACGACTCACTCAAAATGCAAGTTTGGAATAAATTGTCTCAGGATATTGTTCACAGACCATCAACTAATAGTTTCAAAATTAGATTGGATAGATGGATCTCTTCTTAATCAGAGTTTAGTGTATGGTCAACACAGTGCTAAACAATATGTGATAGTTGAACAGAACAGCTGAGATACAGGCATCTCAGCTAATGGCTGCTCACCTATTATTTGATAATATTATAACATCACAATATATCCCTTTTCAGGGTAAGTAGAGATACATTATCATATCTACTTTGTGTTTATTTGTAATAACTCTATGTGCCTGTGCTATTGCGCAGCTGATTGCTGTTCTCACAGCACTAGTACACATGACATTTTTATTGGATGCCAAGTGGATTTTCTCACTGGTAGGTATATGATGCCTAAATCTGCACCTTATCTGGAAAAATCCAGAGGTACATGTCGGGATTTGAACCACTTATGTTGCCACACATGGATTAGAATTGTTATACTTTTGCATAACCAAAAAAAAAACATTTGGAATTTACATGGATACAGTTGATAATATAATTTCAGGTTTCACAGGGTTAATTGTAACTCATGTTTATATTATTTCATTAATAATTTCAAAATGCACACATTGTTGTACAGTTATTGGCAATTTAAGTGAAGAGATTACAATAGTTATTTGCTTGGATACTTACCGCAGAAGTGGCAAGCAGTTGAATATTAGCTTCAGGCTCAATAGAGATCCCAATTTGTGCATTGTGACATATTTGCTGCTGACCAAATGTGCTTATATATTTATTTTCATCTGGAAAATATACACCCTGCTTCAAAAATATAGCACAAGTAACAAGGACTATAATCTTCTATCAGTTTCGATAAAAATATTTTAAGTTTAAATGTAATATTTAATACAAAGAATTATAATTATTATTCCTTCAATTACAACTCAAAAAGAAACCAATGATTATAATATAAAAATTGAAGACTGTGCACATAAATCAATTATTATAAAGTTAAACTAATCAATTAACATCATGCAGATTCCTTATCTTGAATCATATAGAAAGAAAGAAAAAACGTTTTATTAACAGCAGCCATATAAGAGTAACTACATTTCACAATAAAACACACATAAAATACAAAAAACATAAAAAAGAACAACAAAAAAGTACATAAAAAAGTCTAGGCGCCGCCAATAAGGACCCATATCATTTTATAAATAGAATATCTGATAAAATGCTTGATTGAATTTATGACCAGTTCACTAAATTGGGATATCTGGAAACAATAACCAAAATCAATAGATCTCATGATATAGACGGAATTTTTGCATTACTCTACAAGCAATACAACAGGCAATAAGTCTCTGTGATTGATGATGACTTATTGAATACAATTATCTCGATTACGATTGATAATTTTCAATCAAAGTCTATTATAAATCATTGAAACAATGAAATCAATTAAAAAATTCAATTAATTTAAAAGAAAACAGAAGCAAAATGATTAAAATTGTTAAAAAAGGTTAAAGAATTTTACTTACTAGTTAATTCATGAAGCTTTTTCAGATTAGATATTTTTAATATAGTAGAAGGTTTGCTATTGGATATATGTGCCAAGAGCTGCCAGTTGGGAGGCGCTGCAGGGTCTGGCCAGCTCCAGTAGAGCATGGCAGCTGTACCTAGTGGTAACGGCGCTGCACCCGTCAAAAATACTGCAACATGGTTGATGTTGTCTGCCTCTGGTATCGTCATCAGAAACTGGGTTTCTGACAGCAGAGTGAAGTCTGTTTGAACCTACATTTTTTTATATTTAATATTTTTTACTCATTATTCATACATGGACATATTATAAAGTAGTTTTCTACATATAAAGATAATTTAACAATAATACATTCTTGATATCAAATTTAAAAGAATTCAGTTCAACAATTACTACTAACAGTTTAAAAACAAAATTGATAGTTATAATACAATGTTTGAGGAAAACAATAATATTCTTAAGTAAAGACACTAATCTCAATATCAAGAAAGAGTTAAAGCTTTAATAACCATTCAAAATGTTTTCGTACTGTCAATTATATCATAATTGTGCAAGGTTAAGTTAAAGTTATCTTGTATTAAAACGGCATAAAAGCTACAAGTCTAATATAGATATAACTACTTACAGGTCTTCCTGAAGCGATCAAACCAAAAATATTCGTCATTATATACAATTTTCAATTTAAAACCAAAATCTATTATTGAAACACGCTATGTTTTCTTTAAGATTCTAGAAACAACCGCATTTTCTATAATTTTTGACACTTGACAGTTGTCAAAATTTATCTGAAAGCGTTTAGTTTCTTCATATCAACAATAATTTAAAACTATATTATTATAAAAATCTATAATGAAATGGTAAAAAATACCCCAAGCTTCGTAAATATCCGCGCCCAAGACATATGTACATATCTAAAACTGTTATAAATTTGCGATTATGATTTAAACAGTAAACTCTATTATCAAGTTTACTTTGGAATAATTTACAAATTTTTTGTAAGACTACAATAAACTGTTTTAAAGGCGTAAGGATTTTTCAAACATCTTAAATCCACTCTGCAGTCCCTAATTGTAGTATTTAAGAAAGCCTAGTTATGGAATTCATGTTTATCAATTTTGTTTGGAAAAAATGGAATTAATATTTAATCATAAGAAAGGATACACGAAAAATAAAACACGAGTCTCATCAAGCAACTTCTAATTACTATTAGTATATTAATTTCAATATAACAATAAATTCAGTCATACAAGAAAGTACACAACATGAACTAGCAAGTAGCACCTTAACAAACAATTAACATTCTTCTTAACATAACACATTTTATTGTATTAACATGGAATAAAAGCATTAAATGCAAAACAATATGTCAGAGAGCAGACAATGACAGATGTTTAAAGATAAGCAGGTAAACAATAGTTAAGATAACAAAAAAAAAATTAATGCTATATATATGAATAATTATTACATTTTATTAATAAATAACACAAAAATAATTACATCACATTATCTACAATAATGTTAAAATACTAGGATTTTGATGAGCAGGTAAACATCTATATTATAAAGATTTAATTAGCTACTACTATGAAAACATTCTAATAATCTATTACTATTATAAATTAGTATGTAAAGGTTATTGTGAAAAATTTGAGAAACAAGTTTATCTACATATTTGTACTTAATGTACCTAATGATATTCAATTTATTGTACTGAGAGTAACTGCAATATCTGGAGCTCCTTTTGATAAATATTTTAAAGTAAGTATTATAAAAAATTGTAGATATTTTTTATGATAATGGGTAATTTCATTATACTAATATTTGATATGAGTTAAGCCTAAAATGCACTGTTTGCAAAAGCAAACATGTTATTTGACTCTTGTTATTGCCTATGGTTTAAATGATTCTGAATACGGATGTTTCAGAGCTCCGCTTAGGCAGATCCAATTAATCTCTCATATATGGGTAGTCAATCTCTCGCAGAGGGACGAAGGTTTCCTTGATGGATTGTGGAGTTGTCCAGCGCATTACATAGTTTGGTCCACCTGCCTTGTCATTGGTGCCAGACATGCGACCTCCACCAAACGGTTGCTGTCCTACAACAGATCCTGTTGATTTATCATTTATATAAAAATTTCCTGCAGTCATTTTCAACTCCTCTAGAGCTGTCTGTAGAAAACCAACATCCTTGGCAAACACAGCTCCAGTTAAAGCAAATTTAGTAGATGATCCCACAAGAGACATGGTTTTCATTACATCCTTATCATCATAAACATACAAGGTTAGAACTGGACCGAAGATCTCCTCAGTCATCAACTTGTCATGAGGGTCCATGGTTTCAATAATGGTCGGCTGCACAAAGTATCCTTTGCTATCATCAAATTCACCTCCGCCAAGTATCTTGTTCTTGGGATTCTTTTTAGCATTAGTAATATACCCAGTAATCCTTGCAAATGCTTTGTCATCTATCACTGCAGCAGTAAATACAGAAAAATCAGTAGGATCTCCAATCTTAAGCTTAGCTCTTTCTGTGAGTAGACCCTCTTTAATAGGTTCATAAAGAGACTTTGGAATGTACATTCTGGAACATGCAGAACACTTTTGGCCGCAGAACTCAAAGGCCGAACGAATCGTACCACTGACAACAGTTTCAACATCTGCAGATGGATGCACAAAATGATAGTTCTTGCCTCCACATTCTCCTATCAGGCGTGGATAGTTTCTGTATAAATTCAAATTCTTACCAACTTCATTCCAAAGCCAGTTAAAAGTGGGCACAGAGCCCGTAAAATTAATTCCAGCTAAGAAAGGCGAGGAAGTGATTGCACGACCAAAGGTGGGTCCATCTGCTGGGATAAAGTTAACAACTCCATCAGGAATGCCAGCTTCCCGCATAATGTTAAATATCCTCCAGTTGGATAGCAGAGCCGTATCTGATGGCTTCCATAAAACTCCATTACCCATGAGGGCCGGGGTATAGGCTAAATTGCCCCCGATTGCTGTAAAATTGAAGGGGCTGATGGCTGCAATGAAACCGTCTATTCCTCGGAATCTTAGTGAATTTTTTGTAACAGTGGGGTTTTCAGATATAGGCTGATATTTTGAATTTTCCTTTAAGAAGAACACATTGAAACGGAAGAAGTCAATGAGTTCAGCTGCAGCATCAATCTCTGCTTGAACCACAGATTTGGACTGCCCCAAAATGGTGGCTGCATTGAGTTTCTGCCTATATGAGCCCGCCATAAGATCTGCAGCATTCTGCCAAATACGAATGCGCTCATTCAAGGGTGTGCGGTCCCACCGCGCCTGCGCCTCAACCGTGGCCTGGATACCTTTTTGTATGATTTTGTCACTGGCGTAGTAGTACTTGGCTATTCTTTTGGAATGATCATGTGGCATGACCTGGTAGCGCGGCTCGCCGTCCTTGATGTTCTCTCCGCCGATAACGATGGGGATCTCCTCAGTGACGGAGGCCGTGCGTTGCAGCTCGTCTGCGAGCTCCACCCTCTCGCGGCTCCCGGCGCGATACCCAAGCACGGGCTCATTGCTGACGGAGGAATCTTGAAATTTTGGCAAGTCCACTACACTCGACAGCGAGCGCTCCAGAGAATGGCCGCGAAGCGCTTTGGTACACACGGTCAACATTGTCAATGGAGGTGATCAATCAATTCGCAAGCGATAACGTCTGGCCGAGCCCCCGAACAGATAAGACGCAAGTAAAAGCTCTTGTTACGTAAACGTGCAAGTTATCTTGAGAGATAACAGGACTGGACACGACTACCGAGCGCTGACGTCTTTACCAGTTTACAAAGGTATGACCTTCACCGATATACATTTTGCATTGTGACAAAATTATTCATAAAATTTTCCACTGTAGTACACGAGTGTATTTAAAAAAATACGTCTGCAGCTCAATTACGAATATACACTGTCTTACATGCGTCAGTATTTTATTTAAAGTATTTGTGATTTCATTTTATTTATCAATATTTTCATTTCGGGCGATCATCACAGCTGACATGCGTTTTGCAATGCAAATCATTGAGCCTTGGGATGATTTACCTAGAATATCATGTACAACTCTCTTTCACTCTTATGGTTAAGGTCAAATGTTAGAAGTAGATCGAAATAAATTATACATCGGCGATAGTAGGTATTTCGTTTTACGCTTGCGCAGTTGAGGCTATGTAATGTCAAAATATTGCACCTGCCATAGACAAACTGTTAAGATAAAAAATATAAACGTCGATGCGGACTACGAATGCGGTAAACCGAAAAATATGATTTTTTAACCACAAATATTAATTTAATTTTAGGTTTCCTTTATGATTTAACTACACAGGACCTAGACAGTTTAATTTCTCATTTGTCGTTTTATATGCATATAAACTATATAATATATATATGGTCTTACTATAAACAACACCTATAAGTCACCTGTACAATTATTGCATAATTGTGTTTAGCGCAGAACTCATATTTTATCAAATGAAACGCAATTAGCATGAAATTAGAATGGTTTTGGGATTTTCTGTTTTGAAGAGTAATTTTCCTTTGTAAGCTTTGATTTTGTATCGAACTAAACATAACGCCGAAAACGTTTAAGGTCCCGGGTTCAAGTTCCGGTAGCAGCAAACTTTTTTGTGATGAGCAGTTTATCCTGAGTCATGGTTGTGTATATATACACATTTCTTATCCGTGTACAAGCATAATTTGGGGCTAGGTCAATGTATGTATGTAATCCATATCAATATTATTAAAGAAAAAGCCAGCCAAGTGCGAGTCGAACGCTTAAGTACCTATAAGAAAAATAAGAGAGTGCTGTATATTGGTCTAACGTAAAGATTAACCCATTAAGTCCGGGAAGATCACAATTTTCACACCATGTTTGTGACTTATTTTTTGGCATAAAAACAAAGATTAAAAAATCCAAACATACCTATTCTACTCATTTTGGGGTCACTCTTTCAATTAGTGCAGTCAGATTTGCATAAAAATGACTGTAAAAATCAATATGGCGCATTAAAAAAAAAAAGTGACAAATTTTTTAGATTTTTTTTGTGAATTATTTTCGTTTATATAAACTTACTGAATCGATACGAAACCATAACGCAAGGCAACAGGCGCAAGTACGGTCGTGTGCGGAGTATTGCTGCCACCTCTGGGACGGCTCCGGCAAACACCATTTGGCAGCTTTGGACTCAATTGATCGCCGAGCTCGGCGACTCATTGCCGATGAGGCTCTTACGTAGCATAAACTACTCAGTTTGGAACACCGGCGTAAAGTGGTCTGCCTTTCGGTTTTCTATAGACTAAGCTCTGGAGAGTGTGCGGCCGAGTTGTATAATTTGGTTCCCCCCTCCCTCTTCTACCATAAATTAACAAGACGCCGTGCGGGTTTGCACCCTTATGTGGTTGACATTCCAGCTGCTCGTACGAAGCAATTCGCCACCTCCTTTTTGCTGCGAACTGTCTAGGAGTGGAATTCACTTCCCGCGTCTGTTTCCATCTTCTTATGACATGGGAGTCTTCAAACGTCGATTGAATCGGTATTTGCTGGGCGAGCGCGCTCCATCGTCTGCCTCATCATCGCTTTATATCAGGTGAGATTGAGGTCAAGGGCAAGTCTATCAGTAATAAAAAAAAAACAAAACCAAATATTTAATTTTTATGCAAATTTGACTACACCAATCGAAAGAAGAAATTAGTAGAATATGTATATTTGGAATTTTTTATCTTAGTTTTTCATGTCAGAAAATATTTCTCAAACATGGTATGAAGATTTTGCTCTTCCCGGACTTAATGGGTTAATTAAATTTAGTGACGAAATTAATTTTATCGTTAGTGAACAAACGACTGCCCAATACATCAATATATGCCGCAGTTCTTTCACCAACTGAAAATACTTTTATAATCGCAAGAAAACACCTTTTTTGTAATGAAACTATTAATTTCATGATTCTTGGTGACTAGGAAGTACCCTATAGGTCTTAATTCCCATGCGAAAACGGCAAAAATGATAAAAATATGACATAACCAGACATACATATCTTTTAAATGTGATGACTTAGATGCAGATATGGGCAAAATGTAATCTGGTTAATGATCAACGATTACAAAATGTAGTCGTAATTTTAATTTTGTTGCTCTGTTATCATGATTAAATCCCTTTAAATCATCAAGGGGTCATAAATGTGTATGCCACTGAGGATTCCGTAGTGTTTAAAAGATAGATGAGCAAAATTCTGTCATATTAATGATGAAAATCGCAAAATGTAGTCATAATAGTTTTTCATTAATTTGATTACATTTTGCACATCTATGCTTAAAAGTTACAGTGTCAAAGGAGGTTGTAGACCCTGAGTATTTTGATTTTAACTTCGACTTGATATCCCCGCGTATTATTAAGAAAAATGGTCTCGACAGAGAGACAGGCAACAGTGGTTCGGAATCCTAAAAAAATATATAAGCAATGATGATAGTGTATTAGGTGTTATATCCGTGAGTTGGGGTGCCAGCCTGTTTGCTGTCTTACTTCGTAATTAAAAATGGTATCCATCGTATCTATGAATAGGATATCGAAACCCTAATTTTTAATTTTTAAAAAAAAATTATTGAGTCTAACTGCCGTCCCTATACATATTTTTTGATCGCTGTAATGATTATTGTGAATGTAAGTACTAAAAAAACTAGTACAAGTAAGTTTAGTGTATGCGAAACAAAATTTTTGTCGATGCAAAACAACAACTTTCATTGCTGCCAACTCAAATATAGCTCAATCGATTTTTATGCATTGCAAATGCAATTTTCATGCAATAACCAGACTAAGGTGGACGACTGCGGCGCTCGCGTCGCGGATCGGCAGCGCAGCGTGCCCGTGTACAGCGGTGCTCAACTTCACCACCTACTACATAAGATTCCAAAGCAACACACGGTACTAATGGAAAAAAGTAAAAATATAGTAAAGATACTAATAGTAGTCTACAAACATTATTTTAGGTAGATACTTTCTTATAATTTTAAGTTAAGACCACGACAGACTAAAACTTTATCATAGATAAAATGTTTCATACCAGACACACCATTACTAATGTATGGAATAAACACTTAGTTCATTCAAGTCGTGGTTCGAATAATTCAAAATTTCTCCAGAGAGGATTAAGATAAAAAATAAAAGACTGAATATTATTTGTATTAATTTTTATTGCTATTACAGCATACATATATCTAATATGATTAAATAAAGTAGCACGCAGCGTATTGACTAAGCTCCGTCGAGTTTCAAACAAGGCGGACACACATAGTGGCGCACGCGCACTACGCAAAACGTGTAAACGAGTGTAATCGACGTGCGCCGCACCGCCATGTTTGCACTTTAACACTTAAATGACCGTATATTTATTTTATGTATATTTATTGCCTAGTTTGAAAATGAATAAAGAAATAATTTATAACAAATTGAAAATCTTAATATTTTTACATTTACAAGTAATATTATAAAAGTAATAGTTAAAATACAAAGTAGTTTTTCAGATAGTCTAGTGATTAATTAGTTTACAGTTATTATCCGAACGGTGTAACAATTTTAGAAGGGAGTTCAACTAAAATGATATTAAACAAATAATAAGAGGAAAATATCAACTGTTGTGAGCGATCGTTTAAGTGTTAATGTAACGATTACTAACAGAACTACCTGCGTATTATTTTTGTACCAAATCTATATGAGGGAATCACAATGTTACAATATAGGCAATTATAAAGAGACAATTTACGTTTCTTTCAATTAAATGTCATTCTGATTCAACAGAGAGCGATTACCCAAAATATATTTATAAATAATTATAAAAGCGCATATTGCCTCATAAAATGCAATATAGGCACACTGTCAGGCACAAAATGCCAAATGTTGAGTACTCGAGTCCCAGTTTACTTTAAAATTAAATAACCTTATTTGTATTAATAATATATAAAAATTAACAATTTGAAAAAGAAGTGAAGCCACAGAGCCGCGCGTGTAGTCTATTGCTATAGCGAACGACACATTACCATCATTAATTCAATATGATTAATTTGTCATTTTTGAGTTCGCGCGATTCTGTGTGTCACCACCTTTACAATAAAAGAAAAGGCCAAAGTGTGAGCTTTCAATATACACTTCTCAAATGCATTTCTATACAAAATTATAAATTGCGTGCAGCTTTGTTTCCCAGGCGATCCGGTGGACTCGGCGAGTATAATCACAGAAAAAAAAAATCATACATTTTTTTAACATAAGCCAATCTTGTAAATACTCACACTCAGGCTTCTTTATTCATACATGTCATACTATGCGTTGGATAAATCTGGGCATTGGCGAGTATCAGCCGGGCGGCCTCCGCAGTCCCATACATACAGGACATATATATACATAAACGAAAATAAATTAAATGGAATTATTTTTCTTTGTAGAGACATCTCACCGTTATACTCGATCCAGAATTGCACGAAATCAATATAAAGCGATGTTTCGCGTTATGACAAAATTTGGTAATGCTAAATTTTCTCCTTTTACGCCAATGAGTGTATAATGGTTTACTTGAATTCGTTAAACATTGGGAATTCATAGCTTAATCAAGTTGTCAAAAGTAGGTTCTACAGTACGTATAAACTTCAACTTATTATGAATTTATTACTATAGATACCACACGTATGTTATTTGTAGTTTATAGCATACAATATGTACGGTAGATACATTGTGTGTAACAACTAGTGAATTATATGTAGGTAAACAGAGTTTAACAGAACATTATTAGATAAATTTAAAGCTTGTTATTGAAATTAAAATGCAATTGATGAGTATTTATATAGCAAATAGTTCCGTAAAATGTTATGAAAAAATAAACGTAAAGGAACAAAGAAAAGAATGTTTGGGAAGAGAGAACAGTAGCTTTGTACATTTACATATTGTTGCCTGTATGTATGGAACTCAATATTACAATAAACAAAATATATTATATGACACTCTTCCTGCCTGCCCCAACGTAGTGGCTATAACTCCACGTACATATACAGCTATGTCTAACGCTATCCGATAAGCTATATATCATATAGTAAATGCTCGAGCCTAGCTTACACACATATTACAGGCACTTGCTGTTTCAAACTACATTACAATAATTATTTTATTATCATCTTATTTCTGCATTAAGGCAAACCAAATCCAACCCCAGCAAGGGAAAAATAGTATTTCCCGTTATATTATGAGCATTAAAACCTTGAAAATGACAGTTATTTCATTTAAATGTAGTAAATGTACCGAATACTGTCTAAAGACTACAATAAAACTTGCTTCTTGGAAAATTTTAAAGTACTTGCTAGGTTTTAAAAATGAGACAGCTGTAATGTCCAAGTTTAATCCATCCGTCTCATCATTGCATGCTGACAAGCATGCCGCATAGCCATAAGAGTAGTTGTATATTATTCAATGTATTTACTAATGCCTGTGATAAAATATATTATAAATATTAGTAAAGACGTAATTAATAAAAAAATCCAAAAAACTGCTATAGCATTTTTGCTATATTTATTATGCGTGTATGTAAAAATATGCGAGTATAATTTAGGAATGATTTATGGAATGAGTATAATTTAATCACATAAATTTAAAATAATTTTCCACGAATCATCTTGTCTATCTGTCTATGCTCAGTCATAGACCAATAACAATCACTTACACGTTACAAATATATAAAAGTTATTAAAAACTTTATAAATTCATGTCGTTACCAGCTAGTCAGTCAGTCAGTCGGTCAAGCTTCGATATTCACTTCTTGAATAGCTATTAAGTACTTAAGGATATGACTCGATGTTCCTTATTCTATGTGCGGACTTATATAACCACTTGAGCAAATTATCAATCTGTCGAGTTTATATTTGGGATTATTTCATTCCAACGAGTAAAACACCAATCATGTATGACGTAAAATTTACATCAACTATTGTTGTACTGATATGTTATATACCACGTCGTAAAATAGTGAAAAATAACAGTAAACGTTTGTATATATTTTTGTCATTATTATTACTAAATGTATAATCGAGTTAATTTGGTATACTCGGTGAAAATTCAAAATTGTTTTGACATGACAGTACATATGATTTGGCCACTTATGAACGGAGTTACACAAACCGTAAACATGTAGAAAATCATGGAAATTGTCATGAATGTATATTAACATTTTTGGCTTTTGCTTCATCAATACGTGCCATAAACCTTTGTAGACAAAATATACTTCTATCCCAATGAGAGTAAGTTATTATCTATTAATTTGAACTTCTTTATTCACTAGAGTCCATACAGTTGACAATAATTCATAAATACTATTCCAAAATATACTAGAATTACGTCAGCAGAAACGCAAGGGGGCTTATATTATCGTGACTTAACATTTCTTTTCCCCGTGCGTAGTGCGAGCGCACCGTGCACTACCATGTGTGACTGCCTTTACACTACATTATAAAAATCTTTAGAAATGCTCTACCAGACGATATATTAAACTTTATTTGGTATATTAATTTCTTCCATATTCTGCTATTATATTAAAATTACAACATAATATATCTTTTTTTTGCGTACATCTCCTTGTCAATTAATTCATAACAAGAGCATCAACTTGTCATTGTCAATATTTAAATATAAATGTCGTGCAACTTCTCTAAATATTTGTACAGCGTTATTAGTAACAGACGGCGCTGTCCTCGCCCACTGCGGAGTCGTGTACATGTCCCATTGTACCATTTACGCTGCTCACATACATTTAAGAATCCAATCCAGAAACTATAAATACGTTTATCACTGTTCCGAATAAGAAGGGAGAACACAAAATCTTGTAGAATTTAATTGCATTCTGAAGAGATTTTCTGACCGAAAAATGTCTTTTTGATTCGAAAAAAAAGAACAATTAAAAATTTATGGATTATTTGAAATGGCATTCCGTATGTATGTGGCTTGCCTTACTCGTATAGCAGGGAATGAAATGATTAAATGCATCGTAAGGGTAGCGGGGGAGTTGCGCGCGCACTGCCGGGGGCCTGCAGGCGGCGCCGCGCAGGGTCTCCTCTTCAAGGTGCTTCATCAGCAAACAGCTGCCAGGAAATATTATTCATTTAATATTTTTTCATATTTATATTATTTCTGAGGTGGTAGGGCGATTGCCTGAACTGAGTCGTGATGAGTGTAGTCGCGCCAAAAGGCACAACCCCAGAACATCAAAACCATAAAATGTAAACGCACCTATACGTAAACGCCATCTGGCGAATTCATTTCATACTTAACCGTTCTCGCTTAATACTCAAACATCGCATCGAATTCTTTTTTCCGTATAATAGCATCTAATTATTTTCAAACTCGCTATACACATTGCAAATCCTCACCATCACCGGACCCCACATCATACGCACTCGAATACACACAGTGAGTGATTTGCAAAGTGCCTGACTACCGCTGCCAACCGGTAAGTACTTTTTAAATGTATTAATCGATATTTATAACATCACCCCGCCTAGGGGGGCGCGTTTGTGCAACGGCATAAGTACGTTTACTTATGCCGGCCCGAGTGGAGTGTAAAGACTGCCATAATGAGTCGCTTCGGCCTGTCGCGTATCGGGATCATCATCGGGGCCTTCCGGCGTGTTATATGTGCTCCCACATAGTGATGGCGTCTGTCAACGGAGTTTCGTTCACACACACACACACACTATATAGGTTTTTGATATTTACCGACGCAATATTAAGGAGCGTCATGAGTAGTGATGAAAATGCCCGGGAATTTTCCCAAAGTGCCCAAAACTTGTATGGGGAATATTCCCGGGAATTTACGAAATGTTCGCGGAAGTGCTGGGCACTTTGGGAAAATTCCCGGGCATTTTCATCACTAGTCATGAGCATTGGAGGCCCCAGGAGGCCATCAAATAAAAATGAATGAGTAATTCGATATACCGATGTGTTGCGGGGTGGATGGGGCTAGAAGAGCAGGTCAGTGGCGTGCGTGCGCGCCTCGCTCCAGGACCGCGCCGCGTCTGCGCCGCACGCGCGCACCTCTCCCCCGCCCCCGGCCCCGGCCCCGCTATCATCCTCCTCCAGCAGCGCCGCTGCCTCCGCTGCCTCGGCCGAGCCTGAAGACGATATCAGATACTAAAGACGGTATTAACGGCTGTTTTTCAATAATTAATAATCCTGTTGTGATATTTACAAATAATCGTTTCTGTTAACAATACTCCCATCAGTATCAGTCATTACAAATCAGCGCCATTAGTATTGTCCAATACTGCAGCAGCAGACGATTTAATACATTGTCTACACTCAGTAGATTAAACTACTGTTAAAACCTAAAAAGTAGCTGTAGGTTGCTGATTTCCCTGTCAAATGCAAAAACACGTTTGCAGTAGCATGACATTTTTCAGACTGTCCGTTCTCAATGACTGTATGTTGTCAGTGCGATGACGTTTTTAAATTGACAGTTGTAAAAAATATATAAGAGATGGCGCTAGCGTGCACCGTTTCTAAACTAGGAATTGTAAATTTTAGGTTTAAAGCACAAAGTTTATATTAATGTATTATACACCAGGTCATAGAAAGGAGCCTTAAAATGTTAAAAGCCCCAAGGTGACCTCATCAGCACTGAGACCGCGGACTTTTGTGAGCAATGATTGGTGCACAGGCCCGCCGTGCAGTGCGCTCCTTAAGCCCCGCCTCGGCGGGAGGCGCCGTGTCGCTGTCCTCATCCGCCTCACGGACTTCATCGTGTCTATCTATGTATGTATGACTTTTTCCTTTATTTTATAATTTTACTAGGACATTCTTCACTTTACTCTAATCTACAATTACTATACATATATATTGATTATTGTGCATGTTGTGGTGTCTTATAATTGTGGGCGCTTTCCACATGTTCTATTTTGAGTACCATGATTCTTTTTTCCTTACTCAATGTCACCCGTATTGGGTACTCAATTATGTAAAATAAATACCGATGAAGATATGGCACGAATCGTGTCGCTTCATGCAGCGGGAACTCACCGTTGGGCGCCTGCGCGGCCGCCAGCGCCGGCTCGGGCCGCGCCACGCCGAGCTGGAAGGCCGCCGTCAGGGTCTTGCTGGGAGTGTACCGGCTCAGCGCCGCCGACGCTGCAAACCAACACCACACGGTACACAATAATTATTGGCGTCCTACAGAACCATAACAAGCAAAGGATCCTCAGGGAAAAATATAATTAAAATAATAGTATATGTACATACCCATATGAGTGTTGGCGGCGAGCGATGCCATCGGTGCGGGATCCGCCGCAGCAGTAGGGGCGGCCGGGGCGGGGCCCTCCTCGCAGAAGGAGCTCTCCGAGGGGTACTCGAAGGTGCGCGTCAGCGAGTCGTCGAACTGCAGTTTCAGCTGGAACGCCACAGAGCCACAGAGCGGCTCGCTTTACTCACACACATTGCGCTACTGACAACTTGTTCTACACGCTGGCGGTGAACTAAAGCCGTTTAAAGCTTAGCTCCGATTTAAGCGATATTTATTCAATAATCTATTCGTTACACGTAGTCTATTTCATTTATTTTTACTTATACTTTTGCTCTTTTTTTTAGGTATACATATATTTTGACTATAGTATCTATCACTAATACATTTGTTAGTCGATTTATTTATTGTATGTAATAGTTTATTTTAGTATTACTTGTATTTATTATTTAAGCTATATGTATTTTGTTGTTTATCGATAATTCTTATAAGATGTAACACGACCGGGGCCCTTCACGAAAATCAGCGCTGCAGACTTCCTCTGTAGCTTTACGCTGATGAAGGGCCCATTTTCGCCATGTTGATATGTTCTGTATTTTCTTTTGTTTTTGTGTGTTGTTTGTATTGCTACGTTTAAATTTCTGTTTTTTTTTTTGTATATTTGTGGCGAAATAAATACTTTTTCATTTAATCTCAGATTCACATAAGTAAAGAATAACATTACCTACATATATAAAACGAAGGCAGACTGAAATCATAGATTGTAATGTGATCGAGAGTTCGCTTCACGTTTTTTTTTTCGCATTATTATTTACATATTTAATGTGACATGATTTATATACTGATGATGGAATCTTGGCCGATTGCAGCCATGGCGACGTTTCCAACTCACATAAATTAGGCGCGAGCTACATCTCCTTTCGGCGAAATTAAGCTCGCTGATGAATATATTCAGAAACAATCAACTGTGCGTGTGTACATTTAGCGCGTGAATGCTAGTGGTTAAGCGCTGGCAACATAAAAAAGGTGATTATCGTTATATGGCTGGTTTTTTATATGAGCACCCTTTTATGTAGCCACGTTGAAAAAGTCTAGTCTGCCAGCGCGATCCCGTGGATGAAAACGGGGGCGGCCGGTCAAAAAGGTCAAATTTCGATATAAAAAATATAATAAGTTACACGACTAATTATTATTATAAAAACAGTTATTTTTTCTTAAATTTTCAGAGAGCGAACTCTCGCCGCAACTCGGCGCAAATGGGCGAGAGTTCGCTTTGATTTTTTTTCATAAATTTTTTCGCTTTTAATAAACTTGGGGGTGGGGTTCAGATTAGCCCTGCAGTAGAGGGAGCCTGCTGTCCGCAATGCATGCAGGATTTTTCTAGGGTTCATTAAACAAAAGTGAGGGGATCAGACAGCAGTTTTCTGCCCAGCCTCGAAAAAAATCATGCTCCGTGCCTGTGGACTGGAAGCATTTCTACGCAATGAACTGTTGAATGTTTGCGGTTTAAAGCTATTTAACGGATGGCTCGTCCCGATGGGATTTGAAGCGGGTGAACCGAAACCAATCGGTGAAATCTGCCGGCGATGTCTCATGGACCAAATAGCTTATGTAAATACCGAAAATTAATTCTTTAAGTCGCAAAACTGACCACGCGGATATGACGTTCTAACCCTTAAATGCACGTGTTTATATTTTTAATAAATAACAATATATCATTAAACTATGTCCCTTTCGGGGTGAGCAGAGATACATTAGTGACTGTATCCAGTTTGCGCCTATATGTCGTTCACGTTACCTCCGTAATGTAGCCCCGTTAGGGCTGTAGCGTGACGATATTATTATTGTTGTCTTTGACACATGCGAAATACTATAATGTAATGTATTGTATAATATAAATAGTATTTGAATGTTGCATATCCTGCACTCGCCTTTACATGTCGAGGGGGGGGCGGCTCTGAGTGACATTTTAGCCGATTCATTCTGTAACACACGGTTTCGGTATAGCAAGAAATGTCGCTTTAGTCAAATAGCGTTTCACCCATCGATATAAGTGCTTATTCCATTAAATTCCTTTTGGAAACACAACTAGAAGTCCTATTAACATATCAACGAGCAGATCGTCACCCAGATGTGGGTGATGCGGCTGCGTACGTGTTCATTGAAACGGATTATTGATGCTAAACACTTATATGAATGTTATTATCATACGTTCCAAAGAAATTAACTTGACGCGGTGTTAATGATTCCAATGAACCTGCCCCGCCCCCGTCTCCGCTAGACCTTGAGGTGAAAAACTGGTCTCGCGTTCCATCGAGGGACGGGATACAGCGGCGCATTACATGCACCGATTGCGTCCTTCGTTGTTGTTAAAGGCTGAATATAGCAACTTCTAGTGTGTAAGACTACGAAATCGGTGAATATTCTTTCATATTAATCAATACATATAAAAAAAATAGGCTGTAATGGCCCAATGGATACGAGATTCGTTTCCACGCGCGGCAACGCGAGATTGCTCGTAGGTTCGATTTTATTCACTTTTTTTTTTAATTTTCGCGAGTTGCTTAACCGGGAAAGGTCTTCACAACTAAACCGGGCGCGTGGGCGAACACTGAGGGTGCTCAGCCGTCAATTTATGGGTTGGGTGGCAATGCAAGGGCACCCCTGTGGGTACGAACCATGACATGGACTGCTAGCCAAAAATACGAAACTTAACGGTGATCTACTAGCGTTTCGGAAGCGACTACCTTAAGAAACGCCGAAAGAAACTCAAGGCTGCGTCGGAGTGTAAGCGCGTTTGGTGTGTCACTTGCATCGAGGGCTGCCGTCGCGAAAGGGTTCAATGTCAACTTATAGTAAATTCTGTTGGCAACATACCAGTGTATACAGTTTGCACAAATGCGTAACAGATCATTTCTATTAACCGTTAATATAGAACGGTGTAGGTGTGGGATTGTCTTACAGCCAGCCGCAGGCGGCGGACTTTGCACTCGGCCTATACGCACGCGAGTGATTACTGTTGGATTCCTCGTGCACGTGAATGGCATTGTGGTGGTGGTATGTAAGGGCGGGCTACCTTGGCGATGCGGGCCCTGTCCGGGTTGGCCGGCATGGAGGAGCGCCCGTTGATGAGCACGTTGTCGTTGAGGAAGCGGACGGCGCACGGCGACGGCGGCCCGCAGCAGTCTGCCTCGTCGCCCGAGCTCGAGTCGTGCGCGAGCGCCAGCGCCTCCGGCCGCAGCACCACCACGCCCGCCTCTCCGGCCTGTGCCGCAAACAACACACATTCCAGAGTGACATTTGACAAGATATTCCAGAGCAAGGTATTCTTATGCGAAACAAAGAGAAACAGGTGACCTCACCGTTCACCTGATGATAAGCAAGTATGCAATGATGATTGATTAGTGTTTAAATGCGTTTTCTTTTTAATTTAACCAGCGTTATGAAAACATTAAACGAGTCAATCCACTAGCGACGCTCTTTATATTCAGACAATCCATAAACTGCAATACATAAACAATGACCCGTTAAAATTGAATGTTTTTAAATTTTTCTATTAATTAATAGCTGATCCGGCAAACGTTGTTCTGCCATATAAATTACTAGCTGTCCCAGCAGACCTTGTTCTGCCCTATTTCTCTAAAACAAAGCCACATTGTTTTTTTTTATGTTAATAGCTATTGGCCTGTCGGCTGTTTTTTGAAAATTGTTTGAAGGAACCTGGCCTTAATGCTATATGTATAAAAATTGACAAATATTGACATTAATATTTATACGTCACTCAATAATTGTTTTGCCTTCCCGGAACCCGTCCACTAACATTTAAACTTTATGCTATGGTGTTAAAGTTCAAATTGACTTATAACAAATCTTTTGCTAAATTCAGCTCACTGAAACTCTGGTCTTGTCCAAGCTAAATTACGCAGATGCAGTGCACGGTCCCAGACTACTAGCAAGAACTACGCGCCTCATTCAAAGAGTACAAAATGCGTGTACCCGGTTTTGTTTCAATATACCACCTAGAGGTCATGTTACACCATCCATTAATAAATGCCGGTTACTGAAAATGAAAGCTAGAAGGAAACTGCATCTGGCATGTCTTTTATTTGGAATTATCAAGTATCAAACTCCATCATATCTTTATGATAAGCTCAGTTGGGTGGGAAGTAAAAGAGGGAGTGCTCCAAGAACCGGTGCACTACAAATCGCTATACCTCGTCATTGCACTGCTGCTTTTAGAGGTAGTTTCAAATACAATGCAAGTAAATGCTGGAACAATATACCTCCACCTATAAGATCTTCGTTGAGTATTTATGCTTTTAAAAATAAATTGAAAAAATATTTGCTTGAATCTCAAATTAAATACGAAAAAGTAACTTTAGATATTTCTGTAATTTGACTTGATATTTTATGGAACAGCCTGTATGTATGTAAATGTATTTTATTATCAATCTACCCTATCTCTATTATATTTTATTTAGTATTCTACATTTTTCTATGCTACTTAAAAGTATTCTATGTATTTATTGTCATACTTATTTGTTGTACGTTATAACTTATAAGGTATGTTTTTGTATATTTGGTCCTAATATTTAAATAGCACCGTGACGTCCGCGCAATCGATTCCCCTGAGCGTCAGGGACTTAAATACCGGTATAAAAGCAGTAACGTTATAAGCCAAGAAGGGCGATAACGTTATTTTTTAGAGTAACGTTACTCAGTATTTGTTATTTTTTTTTGTTACTTTTCGTTAACGTTATCTTTTTCGTTCTGTTATTTTCTTTAGCGTTCCGATATCTCGATAACGTTATAACAAAAAGTAACGTTATTTATTTTCGTTATCGTTTGTCTCATGCGCTCAGTTCAATTCTCTTTTCTTTTTGTATGTATCGTACGCGACATTTTTTGGTTGCTATGCGCTGCACATTAAGTGAGTCGATTTACTTAAATCTTATCAAGACCAATTAAAGGTATGATTATGTATTTATTAAATTTTTATATATATATAATATTATTGAGTATATTATATACATAGTATTAAAATGTTACCTTATATTTTAATTATATATATATATATATATAAAAGGGGGGATTTACTAGACTATGCATGTACTGTTCCTCCAGTTATTCATATACCTAGATACCGTGGTTCCATTCGTGGTATACGTGAGCCGGCATAACGATGATGACTGTCAATTAATTCTCATTCCTTGGCGGTCGTCACCGTTCTTGGACTGTCTATGTAGAAGATACGGTTTAATCACATTGTCGAGCCATTTGCCATTGTGTCAAACTGAGAACATGCTGTACTATTATTTTTTAATACAGATTGGAGCCAATGCATAAACGTGATGTAAATAAAGTGGTAGACTGATTGCAACTTGAGCTCTTTTATGTAAACGAGAGGAGGGTAAGATGGAATTAATTCAGTAGCTCAATTTTGAGATATATCAAAATTTAAAATTGGAATTACATAAATTGATTAAAATTGCGTAATTATCTATTGCATTCTGTGTTAAAAAGAGTACATAGATTTAAAAACATCGTATCTCTTCTAGTCAAGGGTTTTTACATACTGTGCAAAAAAAACACTAAATAATAAGCATATATAGTAATAATAAGTATTTAAAGATTTATTATTTTTATTTAAAGATTTATTATAATTATTTATCATTTCTATTGTGTTTAAATAATGAAGCGAGTAAATTCTCGTGATTTCATGGATTTAAAAACTTTTAATAGCCCTTTGATGTTTGTAATAAGTTCTAAAATCTGCAAATCTATGGGAGACAAAAAAATTGTATATGCACAACAAAAAACTTCTAAGTATGAATGTTGCGCATCTCACAACAGCAAGATAAAAGAAATGATCAATTTGCACAGTTGTTACTAGAAGAGCTGAATCATGTCAATCCCTGTATAAGAACAAGATACGACGGAATTTTTTTTAACTTTATGAAAAATGTGAAAAGTCATCACAATCATGAAAATGAGGCGACGGACAAAGAAAAAGTATAAAATAATTTAGTTGCTAATTATTCATAAAATGTTAACTAAGAAATTAATTGCATCTTAGTCGCATTGGTAATGCATCTTCTTCATATTTATGTGTTAATGTAGATTATGTTAGTATTCCTATAAATAAAAAAATCTTTTAACCAAGAAATTTTGGAGACTTGTTTACGCAATCTAAAAAATAAACTTTTTGAAGTAAAACTTCTATAGAATAGTTGTGATTTAAAAGCGGATGCAACGAAAAAAGGACAGGTAAGAGATACAAATACAAAAATTAGTGAGCCAGAGCGAGAGAGTATGTGCGTATTACAGCTTTTTAGTAAGAAGTCAGCGTGGTGTTTTATTATTTAACAGTGTTTGTATTTTTATATCTTGTGCTAAATAATACATTTTATAGGATGCCGAAAACAAATGCTGAAATGTGTCGTGAATATCGACGCAAAAGAATGAAATTAAAATTACAAAAAAAAAACAGGAAAAAGTTTAACAGAACGTAGTCGCGAGTTAAGCGCGCGTAAAAAACAATTATTGAACAATCAAGATAGATGTTCAAATATAATCACCAATATATTATGAAACATATGTTAAATAAAATATAAAATATATTTTAAAATTAATCAAAATACTTTCATTTTTAAACAAATAAAGTTTGTAACTATCCTACCCTTGTTATATATATTCATCTAATTCTTTTGTCGATTTACTGAAGTTTCACTTCTATCGTGTGTGATTGGCACACACCCCTTTTTTTAATCTATTATATAATCTTATTAGGGCTTTAATCACGTATGTGATTAGCCAGCCCCGTTAGTCAAAGTTTTTTTTTTTTTTTTTTGGTTTCTCGGGGGAAAATCCTGCATAGGACCATCAGGGCCGCTGTGAGGGCAGCAACCCCGGTGTGTCAGACTCCTACTGACTAAAAACCCCCGGGGTGTCCCTCTAATCGCTCCACCCGAGCCTGGGAAACCAAATTCATCCAGACGCCCGGAGAGCGAAATGCCTTGTCGAGGCTGCCTCTCTGGGAGGGGTGGGGGTAAAGAGCCCACCCTTCCAATACCTATCTCACAGGCGGCGCGCCGGACTCTGCACACCGCCACCCTCTCATCCGGACAGCAGACTCCCTCAAGTCTACTGCCCGGCTATTGTCACCGGGGGATGTCGCGCTCGCTCTGAGCGAACGCATCCCTCCGGCGACGGTGCCTTGGCCGCCGAATAGCCAGAGAATATGTTCGCTCTCTGACCCTTTCGGCGGCCTCCTTCTGCTTCATCACAACCTCGCAGAAGGCTGTGACTTCTCGCCATGCCTCTTCGCTGCCGACCATGGCTTTTACCACCACTGGCAGCGAGAGGTCGTCCCCAATGCGGTCCTGAAGGACCTTCCTATCTTCAGCCCAAGCTGAGCACACCTGAAGCGTGTGCTGCGCCGTGTCCTCGGGGCTCCCACACTCGTGACATTCCGCCGTAAGCTCTCCTCCGGACACCCGCCACCGGTGACGGCCAAAACTACCGTGACCTGTGAGGATCTGGGTGAGCCGAAAGGAGAGCGCGCCGTGTTTTCTGTCCAGCCACGAGTGTAAGACAGGGCGCACCGCCTCCCCGTTAGTCAAAGTTAGAGTTGGCACATGTGTCCTCATATAACCTAAAATTTGATTATATATTGAAATACAGAATAGTACTAAACATTTGTCAAATATACTATTTTTCCGCTCGACTTTTCTTGAAGAGTATTAACAATAATTGATAATAAATCCACCACAAAAAGAAATAACTAATAAAAAAGTTAAATATAGACACTTTCAATATAAAACATACATATATATGTATGTATATATATATATATATTATATATACATATTTATATATATTTATATATACATATTTATATATACATATATATCTACGTTACGAAACTTAATAAAATGTTATTCGAGAGGATTGCAGAAAAAGTTCTTGACATCTAGATTATTAATATAATAATACATACTTTTTATTATAATAATACATATACTATTTAGATACTATGTATATTTTCTACAAAGTGCAGATAACATGATAATTACTTCGTCCAGGTATTATTCATGATAGTTTTTTGGAATTAATGAAATAATAAACAAAATACCACAGCTTTCATACATACTTATAACTTATAAGTATGTGTGGAAATCTACTTATATATCTATATATAACAAAGTCGGGTTTGTGTGAACACTTATAACTGGAGAAAACAGTGTAGAATAATGTCAGTACTGAAAAAAGATTTGCTTTAAATTTTTATGAGTGCGTTCAAGAACTTATTTTATGTAAACTAAGGAAAATATATGAAAATAATAATTTTGTATTCATTCGCTCTATAATTGGCCTCATCGTCACTTTCCATTGGGTGAGATTGGAGTCGAGCGCAAGCTTATCTGTAATAAAAAGAATCGATGGCATTTATATCGTTTACACAAAAATTTCAATTTGAAATAATTATTATCATAGAAACAGTATTTTTTCCACACAAACGAAGTCTCGGGTACAGCTAGTATATTATAAATTAGTTTAAAAGGTAGACATTATTCGGTATTTACTGGGTGAGCGCGCTCCATCTTCTACCTCATCATCACTTTCCATCAAGTGACTTTGAGGCCAAGCGCAAGCCTATCTGTAATAAATACTAAAAAATAAAATTTAAAAATATTAAAATTCCGCCATTAATTAATAGACCACCATTAAAATTTTTCGTCGACTAAACATTTAGCACGCTTCTTTGTTTCATCTATATCAACATATCTGTACACTTTGCTAACTTTTTTCCTCCCCGCATTGTAAAACAAGCCAAAAGTCGAAAATACGTCTCGTCAGCTTGCAATGCATGAGTCCTGAACATCGACACGTATTGAAAGTGTTGAAACAGAAGCCGCCGCAACGTCGCTATATTTCTATCAATTATAGCGCAGAATTTGGTGACGCGCGTTTAAAAAGTATAAGAATGGCAACGTCGCATTTATAACGTTATAATAACGTTACATTTTTTGTTATAAATTTCGTTCTGTTACCTGAGTAACGTTACTGATACCATTATGACGTCATTTTGTTATTGCGGTAACGATACAAAAATAACGTTATGTATCATTACTATAACGTTATTTTTAGTAACGTTACAAGTCCCTGCTGAGCGTCAGCTGAAAATCAGCGCTGGATGGCGCGTGCAGCGTCGCCCAGCATACGCTGAGCTGAGTGCTCTTTGAGATGGGTAGCAGCACACAGGATACATGATGTGATGTTATGTTTTCTTTCATTGTTGTTTTTTTTTTTTTAATATAAATATGTTTGTTGTGTGTTGTTATCTTTTTGGCTCAATAAACTTTTTCTTTCTTTCTTTTCTTTCTTTCTTTGTATGAGAATATAAAAAAGTGTTGTTTTTAGACTTTTTCAGATAATTTTTTAAAATCTTCTCTCTGTTATAACCTTCCCCAGACTTCAACAAACACAACAAAAAAGAAATCAGTCAAATCGGTTCAGCCGTTCTCGAGTTTCGCGGTTATCAAGACACTATAGCTGATCCGGCAAACGTAGTTTTGCTATGTAAGGTTTTGTAATATCTTCTAAGATGTTCATTGAAATTAAGTGATGTCAAAGACAACTTTGTTCACAATTAAATACTCTTAATCAACAACACATTTATTTGGATAAAGATTAATATTATTACGTTGATACAACTCTTACATTTTTTTAGATCATTTCAAGAGGAATAATTATTTCTTACATATATTTTTGGTATCTTGAACCGTTTTTGCAGCGCACGCAATGGAAGCCCTCAAGGATGAATAATTTTGCCCGTTTTTTTTCACATTTTCCATTATTTCTTCGCTCCTAATAATTGCATCGTGATGTTATATAGCCTAAAGCCTTCCTCGGTAAATGGTCTATACAACTCAAAAAGAATTTTTCAATTCGAACCAGTAGTTCCTGAGATTAGCGCGTTCAAACAAACAAACAAACTCTTCAGCTTTATAATATTAGTATAGATTGTAATATCTTCTAAGATGTTCATTGAAATTAAGTGATGTCAAAGACAATTTTGTTCACAATTAATACTCTTAATCAACTACACATTTATTTGGATAAAGATTAATATTATTACGTTGATACAACTCTTAACAAATAATGCATTAATTTCGACCAAATTTGTTTACCATAAAAACGGTTCTAGTGACTTAATCTTAAAAGATAGACATATACTGTCGCGGACATTTTTTTAGATCATTTCAAGAGGAATAATTCTTTCTTACATATATTTTTGGTATCTTGAACCGTTTTTGCAACGCACGCAATGGAAGCCCTCAAGGATGAATAATTTTGCCCGTTTTTTTCACATTTTCCATTATTTCTTCGCTCCTAATAATTGCATCGTGATGTTATATAGCCTAAAGCCTTCCTCGGTAAATGGTCTATTCAACTCAAAAAGAATTTTTCAATTCTAACCAGTAGTTCCTGAGATTAGCGCGTTCAAACAAACAAACAAACAAACTCTTCAGCTTTATAATATTAGTATAGATTCATACATATATTTTTGGTATCTTGAACCGTTTTCGCAGCGCACGCAATGGAAGCCCTCAAGGATGAATAATTTTCCCCGTTTTTTTTTCACATTTTCCATTATTTCTTCGCTCCTAATAGTTGCATCGTGATGTTATATAGCCTAAAGCCTTCCTCGATAAATGGTCTATTCAACGCAAAAAGAATTTTTCAATTCGAACCAGTAGTTCCTGAGTTTAGCGCGTTCAAACAAACAAACAAACAAACTCTTCAGCTTTATAATATTAGTATAGATTTTCATACTGATGCATCCGGCGTCATTGTGAACGCGCAACATTCACCGTTGGTCGTTTGAGCATTGCCTCAGTCTAAAGACTTACAGAACTGTGACAACTCAGCGGTTTTTTAGAACATTGTTGTCGCTAGTTTTGGGAGTTGCGCCAGATGCAGTTTCCACCAGAGCTATAAAATAGGGTTCTTCAAGAGGGCTGTGATTGACGCGCTCCTCGGACGGCAGCGCAATGAGCACAGCCCCTGTGTCACATTCGTTTACAGGCGGCGGTAGCCACCTGCGGCCAACTAGCTCTGAATGTGGCAAACAAACGGAAGCAAGCGATGCCGTGGCATGCAGTACACGCTTGTTTTTGTCCGTTTCGTCGAATATTTTTTAAATATTGCCGTCGCGCCGCGTCCGGTGTACCTTTACTGTGACATGTATCGACAGCCCGTCATAAGTACGCGGCTCTATAATTGTAATGACACAAAAGTAGGCGGCCGCACCGGAAATAGGTCGGATTCTTGCGTCCGACGGTTTACTCTGACAAATTACAACGCGATACGTATTGCTCTGGGAGAAACCGGTTCGCGTACCTCAGTGACTCTTCGTGCAGAGCTCCTCAATTCAGGTACTCTGTGTCCCGCATTCCAGCCTGTCGGGCACGCTGACACGACGAAGTGTTATTATAATGAATGTCACCCGACGCCTCCCGCATCCGCCGGAACGTGTGATTGCGCGTTTACAAACAACGCACGATCCATTCGTACATTACTGAGTATAAGGAATTATCGTTTTATTTTGCCTACTGCTGCTGCTGCGGCCGCCTGCCGTGACGGCGAGCGCGAAGTTTTATTAAATATATCTCACTATATCATTGCAAACAGAAAACTAACGTTTACAATAGACCAAATAGTATGTAGGACGTGTCTTATCGAGATATTCTACAGTGTATCCAGCGGAACGAAACTTAACTAGTTAGATGGTCTAGAGCAAGAAATATTCAACCAGAGAATTCTGTAAAAAAACCGTTTAAGGTATACACGATGTCATAGCGTCATGAATTACAGTGTACACTTATAAATAGAGAGGTTACACACGCCATTAACATCGTATGTATTTTGTTTCCGCAAGTCTACCGCTAGATGGCGTTAATCGATATACAGCAGACACACACTCGCTTCGGAACCCCCTAGCAGCACAGGGAGCATGAGAATTGACCCAGAAGCCAATGTTGTTGACATTGCCTTGCCTCAGTTGATTGTACCTCTTTACGAAGTCTATTGTGATGCGTGCTTATGAGGTGTCATTATTGTCAATGGACATTTCTTTTAAACGGAGTCGGCATCACGTGCAGCAAAGGTTTTCAACTTAGCTTCGGGCGCACGATTTGCTGCACCAGTAGCTGTTGCTGGATCCGGGCAGGGAGACACCGCGTCGGCATATATAGTATGCGGAATGACTTTATGTGTCTTCGGTAATGGCCGTGTGTATACATTAGGTGGTTATATGGTTGTGTGTGTGTGTGTGTGTGTGTGTGTGTATACATTAAGGCCCGAATTCAACCTTAACCAACGTGCAAAGAAATATTTAAAGGTTTTTTTTTTGTTATTTTGAATACTTAAATACGTTTATTATTACAGGAAGTTATCTATGAAAAATTTCCTAATTAGGAGAGATAGAGTTAAAGTTTTTTAAGTGATTAACAGATACCACCTGCTCATCTTTCACCGAATATTGATAATGCAACGGGAACGCAGATAACTACGTTTAACTGTTTGTACGTAAGTACAAATAAATAAAGGTTTATCTGAAAGCTATAAATAGTTACCGAAAGATATATGCGCACGTACGGGCAACTGGCGGGCGTCGGGCCGGCTCACAATGGACGATAGATCATACGTTTTATTGTCACATTAAGTATCTTTAGCCACAGAGCTCTATTCTCCTGCTCTATAACTGTGTTGGCTACATTGAGCGCTGCACTCCTACAGCTATATCTCTGCGCTACTGACGCGGTAAAGAGTGCTCGGTCACGTCTGGGTCATTCACGGCGCGGGCAGCCCTCCGCGGCGACCTGTCCAGAGCGTCGAGTAGTACCGGCCAGGCCTGACCAGGGCTACACACAATAGGTGCAGTTGATAAGTATGGTCATAAATGAATGATACAATTCTTCAAAGTAAATTGATATTGTTTACATTAAACAAAGCCAGCTGTACTGCGGAGTTCAATCTGTTGCGTGTACTCGTTATCGCTTACACATTACGCGGCCGTCCAAACCGCAGATATACTGTACGGCCGTATTGATTTCTAAATTATATTATAATACGGTAACCCCAATAATTTATATATGTATATTAAGTAATATGAAAACAAACAGTTATTACAATACATTCAAAACAATCAATTATTCACAGTATTCTGACAGCCGAGGCAGACTAATAAGATGATAAAAGCAATATTCAATGACTGATCGGCGATGCCGGCGCACGGCAGCACACCCTAACCGTGTGTGCTATAACGCAGCGGCCGCGCCCTGGTTCCCCTCCCTTGGCGGTCGATGTCGGTCTTGGACTGCGCTGTCCTTTCCGTCATGTGCACTGTAGTCACTTTGCCGAGCCAGTATCGACTCGTGGACTGAGCCTGGGTCAGGGGACTCGTACGATGTTTTATCGAGCAAGTTGTTGCGGTGACTCCCCGTTTAGTGCAAAAGCATATCACTTATTGATCATCTGTCGTGCTAATGGCTGCCCAGTCTAGCAGACGATACTGGCGAGGCAGCAAACCATTGTGACAGGCAATGATAAAGGTCAGTTTCCAGTACGCAGGACCCCGTTCCATTAGTTTAAGAGCGATTCGGACGAGAGGGTGCCAGCATTGACACACCACGCGTACATCCTGCGCAGTTGGCTGTTTCGTAACATTTCCATAAGCGAGCTCACCTTCGCCGAATGCGGCGGCAGCCCGAGTCTATTCGAATAATGGCATTCGTATTTTACATCTTAAAAATGTAGAACAATATCAGCAGCGAAAAAGGATTGACATATACTATATTCGTTGTCAAATATATATGTATGCGTACGTTTAGGAATGTATTTTGTGAAACTAAGGAAAATATATCACATACTGATATATTGTATTATTGTGATAAAATCATAAATGAAATTCAGCTGATCTCTAACTAACACAACATCCATTGCCTGTCAGGCGGTAGGTACGCAGTTCGCCGGGTCAGCTATAATTTATATACTGGAATGGAATTCGCTTTCTGCGTCTTTTCATTTTATGACAAGATAATTTTCAAACGAGTGAATCGGTATTTGTAGGGGGACCGCGCTCCATCACCGGCCTCATCATCACTATCTATCAGGCGAGATCAAGGTTAAGCGCGAGCCTGTCTGCAATAAAACAAGAAACAATCGATGGCATTTACATCATTTATACAAAAATTTCAGCTTCGAATAATTATTATCATAGCAAAAGTACTTCTTCTAGACGAAGCCGCGGGCACAGCTAGTATAAATATAAAGACTTGTTTTGATGTTTTTTTGATGATTTGTTTGATGATAGATGGATAGTAAGTCCTATCTAAATTAATACATTTCTCATTGGAGTTGTCGTATTAGTTTTGTCTATATTTCACAGCCCTTACAATGGGTACTATGCGTTGACGGACGCACGGTGTTATATCCGAATACGGGTTATAGATATACGATAATGTAGACTTGTACAATGCATTTAACTGATAACAATCATTGTGATAACACCGTAAGGAAATTGTTATAACGAGAGTGCACAAACATAACATTGCTATACAAGTTTAAAAGAAAATAACCCTAAGGGCGGCGCGCCCGTGTGCCGGACAGATACTGGGTATAGCCCCAGGGGTGTTCCTTCTCCCGTCTGCGGGGGACAACGATACGGCTGGGCTAGCTTCCTCGGCACCCGGCGACTTCTGGCCTTCTACAGGCCACGCCTATTGTGGTCGGTAAAGACGCCGTGTAATTGCGAGAGAGTGGAGTAAAGCGGTGTGCGGGGTCAATTGCACGCCACTCGCGCCTGGATATCGGGCGACGCACTCCCTTAAGTGGGCCATCTGGCGTATAATCCTGTTAGGGAAGAGGGTTTCTGGCGAAGGCCTTCCTCTGTCATCCTGTCTTAACAGAGCGGCAGATAGAGTTTTCAGGGTTCTGTATTAGCACTGCGGCGTCTGCGCAATCAGCTCCACTGACCCGAGTGCTATTTGCAATCGGTGACAGCACGCAGGCTGCATGATGTGATAGTATGTATTATTCTTCCATTGTTTTATTTTATTTTATTTTTTTTTACACTGGCTAGACATAGTGACTACAGAGTACCTGATGGTAAGTACAGTGTAGTCCAAAAACGAAAGCGACTATCAAAGGATAAAAATTCACTGATAGTCTACATCGTCATGTCGGCCCACATATACCACGACTGAAGGTTTTTAGGTATATGAGCCACTGGATATACACAAGCTGATCTCGAAACGCGACGAGCTGAAACTGATCACTATGACGGGCTTTACACCCACACATTACTGTGGTCGCGATCCAGACGGGCACCGACGCCCTACCACCTCGCTGCTGCTCGTTTAGCACCACCCAGGAGTCACGTGTAGGGAAACTAGGGTAAAGCCTACAGACGCGAGTAGCTTCGACTCCCAAAACTCTTCTTTTATATAACTGAGTATTGATCCGTTTTTCTCACTAAGCGTTTTCATCTCTCTGGCGACCCTGTCCTGTCGAGACAGTGTATGTACTCGTAATATAATAGCGTGGACAAACCGGATGACAACGATAACAGTGTAGCCGTAATGAAATATTGATAAAGCGGCCCGTCCATTCGCGAGCAGAGTGAATGTTCTGTTCGCACTAATCCAATGTTAATTAAGATAAAAATAAGTCCGGGTTATCATTGGACACGCCGATTACAACGGAATCGATCGACTCCGACACTGCTCGAGTGCAGTTTGATGGCGCCAGTGATATCTATATACTGGCGACATCGCTACGACCGCGCTAACATTATTCGATTTTTAACTAATTCGAGATATTCTATGGATTTTGCGGTAAAAAAATAAAACGTGACCATCGTTGCGGGGATGATAGATATAACAACTGTTATAATATCTGTAAATTGTAGCCGGGTCACACACAGCGATAGCAAATGGATAGCGCGCGTAGAAAACTGCAAATTTAATGGAATTTACATTACGTGTCGATGTGATATTTCCAAAACTTGTGTCTATTTCATATATTCTACACTTTTCTACTGGCGTTATCGCGGATCGAATGCTACTTTACCTGAAACCTTCTTTTGTAGTTGATTTGAGAGTTTAAAAAGGAAAATTAATAATTCGTGTACCTCGACTATCTATCGGAACATGAGACATTCATTGTAAGTTTAAGCGTTTTCTACCGTCTGTATCACGCCGTGTATTCTGAAAAGTTATTTACTTTACTTGTTCCACTCTGTCCCTGCCATGACAGAAGCACGCGCGCGGGTTTGCGGGGTCCCGGCTATGCGGCAAGTCACACCCCCGCTAGCTCTAAGCACTTCTCTTCAACTTCATGATGTAAGAGAACAGTGAATATGCATTTGTTGGCGGGCCATCGTCGGACTCATCTTCACCTTCCACCGGGTGTGATTGAGAACACGTCTCATAGCCTGCCTGTAAGTCATAAAATAAAATACAATGCGCTCTGGTCCGGTCTGGGATGAAACTTGACCGCCTGACTAGAGGCTCTCCTGTCACCGGTGAAGGGAAGCCGCATGGCGTCTAATACAAATGCCATACAGCCACTAATGCATCTCCGCTCACCCCGGAAGGGATGTAGCCTGACTATGTATTATTATAGTACCTTAGTGTTTATGAGGAAGACCGGAGCGTGGTCGCGGAGCGCGGGCGCCGCCAGCCGGGCCGGTTGCATGGCGGGTGGCGGGTGGCGGCGCACTACCGCTCTCGTGTACCGCGACGTGTTAACACTCTCATAATACGTGACATACAACGCTTTATCTACAACTGTACACGTGTACGGCCGGCCGGTCGCAATGTCAACAATCGCGGTGCGGTTTCCCCGCTTTTCAGACACCTCGGTACTCGGCTACTGTCCTTGTATCTTTGTGATTCAAACTCAGTGCAAGAGTGACTTTTTTTCGGGCAACTAGAGCGTCTGTGATTATTGTTGGCTTCTATACACTCACCTCTTCAAGAGATGGTGTCTATGTATACCGTGAGGCCGACGACACCTTATTTTCAGACATCTACTGACTGAAAATCCCCAGGGTGACTCTCTAACTGCTCCACTGGGGCCTAGTAAACCAAATTCCGGCGGGCACGGGCAGCAGACTCCCTCAAGTCTACTGCAAGGTCCTTAAAGTTTCAGCAATCGTCAACTAGGGCGGATTCATCTCACTGTGACTGTTCAATTGCTTTTGATGGAATTATGAACGCAACCTAAATAAATCGTCAATCAAATGTCATCATAAATGTTAATTCTTCTATTCGTAACTTTTCAAATGAATACCTGCGTGTGATTGTAAAAACTATTTTATATTTAATTTAAATAAGTACTGTTTATCGTAACTGCTGTTTTATTTACAATAAGGCGTATAAACCGCCAACAGTTTTTAACAAGTTTTAAAATCATTAAACGTTTATTTTGAGGTAAATTAAGGTAAAATTATATTTTGCATGCGTTGCGTGTCGCTTAAGTCATTGTTATTGTTACTAATACTAATATAATCACGCTATATCCCTTTCGGTATGAGCAGAGTCTAACAAGTGGCGGTATCCACTTGGCGCTTATATGTCGTGTCCAATGTGACCAGCGGCGCCGGTGATCGTCGTTTGCGAGGCATTTCCACGTGACATTTCTATTAGATGTTATTATTGTTGATTCCAATCAAATACACGCGTAAAACATAATATTGTTACAAGCGGCAGTCTCCACCGATGTGCCGACAGGTGTTCTCAATGTTGACATATAGCACACATCATATGTAATTTAAATTAAAAAAAATTGTCAACAGAAAATATCACAAAAGTTGATAATTACACTGTATATATTATACTGAGTTTGTAAAGCGGCAGGCAGAGAGAGTACGAACCTGTTTGCTGTCTTAACATTCATTATCAAGTTCGTCGCTGCGTCACCCAGATATGGGAGACGCTCTGCCTGCTGGAGTTCACAAGATTTTTAGTTGGATTTTTAAAATCAATTTAATGGAATAAGAACTTATATATATGTGGAATATGTTATGAAATCTCCCAATTATTTGTATATTTTTCAGAAATTTATAGTTCGAAGCTGGTATTATTATGAAACTGCAAAAGACGAATGACGTTTAGTAATAAGTTAGTTTGAAGGTGGTGGTAGAAAAAATGTATTATAAGGAGAATGATGTGTTACTTTGGTTTCCGTATTATAATTAAAATAAAATAGTTTTGAGCCTAAATATCTCTTCCCTCGATCCCACATATATATAGCATATACAACATAAAACAATGAAAGTATTCACATGATACTATGTCGTATGTTTTTCATTAAAACACATTTGAGGTGAAGAACAAAATTATTCTTATTTACGACGTATCGAAAGTCTGATTTGGGCCACGTGAGAAACACAAATGAATTGCGCGGGCAAAGGAACGTGACAATCCCTTCCTGCACTCTCTCTCACTCAGTCCGCGTATTTTTGACTTTACCTTCCGTCAGAACTCGCAATAATATATCCTCACTGATAATATCAATTCGAAAGTGTCTGTTTGCCAATTTTAGCATAAAAATAGACTATATCTAGGAAACCAACATAGGCTATTTTTTCGTAGCAAAAAACTTGAAGAAGTGGAAATAGAGGATGCAATTGACACGGGAAATGATTTTTTTTTGTCTAATTAAGGATACAAAACTATGGCCTATTAACTACATAGGGAGAGGGGGGTGGTGGTGTAGAGTGCAAGTATAGCTAAAAGTGGAATCAACATTAATCGACTGTCAGGCGGTGCGAAGTCGGCCGGGCCGCGTGCTCGTTGAATACATTCTGAACAAGCGACAACAGGAAACGGGAAGCGAAAATCCCATGGGGCTTATCTCCCGAGTAGGTGCCGCCCGGCTGAGGCAGCGGCTGAGTGGGCCGAGTCGCGTGTACTCACCCGCTAGATAACACAGCAGCGTGCGTGTCGCGCGACCAGAAACGCACTGCCTACCTACCTCACTCGTATACACAGAACACGATTAACAATAAACATTTTGTAATAAGCGAGTGTTAAACGACCGTCACCCATGCGCGCGCAGTCGGGAATGCTCGTAGGTGCGAGTTCCGGCACATAGCTCTGGCTTTAATAACAAACTCCCCCTCCCGCTTCCCCTTCGTCCATCCCAGACAAAGAACCCGCGGCGCGTCAGTCCGCTCAAGACCATAACCTGTGTAACCAGGTAGAAACGTCAGCCGTAACTAAAAGTAAGTCACGTATTCGCATATAAGACCCTATAAATATCTACAATAATCTTGTTTTTTTTTTTGTTGACGTGTCTAGTTTTCTCTTGTTCGTCTGAGGAGCTTTCAAAGCCTTTTTATTTAACCCAGTGGATATCCATACGAGTCGTCGCAAGGAAAGCGACCCCGGTGTGTTGGGCTCTTGCCGACTCAACCCGCCGGGGTATTCCTCGTACTGGTCTGCCCGGGCCAAGAGTACGGCCACGCCGACTACCTCGGCCTCTGTCGAAGCAGATTTCAATGCCTAACGATGTGATATAAAGCTCTGCCTTAATCCCAGATAATTTCACAATTTATGACGTGGACAGAATTATTAAATATTTCTGTACATTATATCGAATGAGTTACTCCGATTCCATGACAAATGTTAATTCTAACTGACATTATACAGCGTGTCCCGTATATCAACGTCCAACGGGCCGATAGAGGAACGGTAGCTCTCTACCCGCCCTCAGCTGCTACAGAAATCCTATACATCCTCTACGCACTCCTGCGGTCAAAACTAACAAGTAGGGATTCATTCACCGGCAAACAGAGTTTCCCGCTTGCTCAGCGCTGAGTACACACGTAAATGTAAATGCCGAGTGTCAGTATTTGTGTTTCTATTTTCATTTTACTGGGGTTTTATTGTTATTCTTGTAGTTCTAGTTATGGTATGCGCATATTCATTTTTTGCAAGGTGGTAGGGCGTCGGTGTCCGTGTGGATCGCGACCACAGTACATGGATGTAAAGCTCGTCATAGTGACCAGTTCCGGCTTGTCACGTTTCGGGATCAGCTCGTGTATATCCAGTAGGTCATATACCTAGAGGCCTTCAGTCGTTGTATATGCGGGCCGACATGATGACGGAGACTATCAATAGATTTTCATCCTTTGATAGTCGCTTTCATTTTTGGACTACACTGTACTTACCATCAGCCGTGGTGGCTGCCGGCAGAATAGAATAGCAGCCCCCTCTTCTTGCTGAGGTGTCGTAAAAGGCGAATAAGGTATCTCTTTAACACCGCAATTCAACCAGGCGTTCAGAGAAGAAAAACTCGACCAAAACTGCATCCTGTTCCCTCCCGATCGTACTGGTACTCCATTCCATCGGGCCCGAGGGAGCTCGGACGAGAGAGTGCTTTTCTGGCTGCGCGTCCAGCTATGCACTTAAATATCTCCTGCGCAATTGGCTGCTTCCGAAAACTGGATCTCGATTTTCTTAATCGGTGTTGAAACAGTCGCCGTGGCCGAACCCGGCTAGGACATCATCACTTACTATCAGGTACTGTGTAGTCACTATGTCGAGCTAGTGTAAAAAAAAATCTTTTTCTCCCTTTGTTTTTATCATTAATTTGTAAATTCATCGGTTTTTGTTTTCTTCTACTACTGTTTACTTTCGCTGCATGTTGCGCCAGCCGTCACCGGTTTGTGTATTTAGACGCTTGCTGTCTGTCATAAGTTTTCATTGCTGTATTTTATGTAACGTATCGGCCACTGGCTGCCATATAATAGCCTACTACTATATATAGAAACCTCCAATTCCAACGGCTGTCCAACGCTGCTCGGCCACGTGCGTGCGGTGATTTTTTTTTTTTTGAAGCGGACTAACTTCTGATTGCCGGGAAAGGCATTTTCAGCTCAACCGGGCTTAGGGGGCGAGCACAGAAGGTGCTCAGCCAGCGAAATTTTTGGGTTGGGTGGCAATGCAAGGGCACCCCTGTGGGTACGAACCTCGACTTGGACCGCCAGCCAAATAAAGTACTAACCCTACGGGTGATCTACCAGCGTTTCGGAAGTGACTACCTTGAGAAGAAACGCCGAAAGAAACTCAAGGCTGCGTCGGAGTAGAACTGCGCCTCGGCCACATGCGTGCGGTGCGCGCTACCGGCACTGATATATGATGCCAGATGAGCGAGGGCACCGCACCCCGCCGACCGGCCGACCGACCACTGACATGCGATACCACATTAGAAACAAGAGACGACCGGCGACTCGTGATTTGTTTGTAGCGATAAATCAGCACAATACGCACCTTTGGAAGCGTACAGACACATTGGCGCGACTTTGCCGAGTCACAGCTATACGGTAACTCATATCCCGGCTAGGGCTGAGAAGTTTTCCAACTCTAGCTGCAGCCGACACGTTGAGATGTGGAATGTTCTTCCGGCGAGCGTGTTTCCACCGTCCTATGATGCTGGGTCCTTTAAACGAAGTGGTGAGAGGCGTTTGTGCAGGCCGGCCTGGTCACTGCGACTGTCGATTGTGTTTCTTCACTGTCGATAGTTGCAGTCGTTTTGTGACTGTACCGTGCTTATTACCAGGCGCGGAGTCTTCACTATGCAGGGCCAGGATACAATGGGAATACATAACCAGTATAGTTAGAAACACTGCTAAATGCTGTTACGTGTATATGTTAGTCGATATGGTTTAAAAGTTCACCCGGAAACTACTCTAAATTGGAACCGACAAGAACCTGCAAAGACATTTTAGTAAAACTTACAAATCATTCAAATCTAAATGTCTATAAAAAGAACTAGGAACACGTCCGTGTAGCAGACAATGGCGGGCGCAAGTGAAACCGGTCGATGCATTCCACGTTATTGTCTGCCATCAGGAAATAATTAATTTTTTTAAGGTCTCAACGACACATAAAATGTATAATTTAATTCGTGTCATAAGAATTAACTACGTTTATTTATCCGCTGATTATAAATAACACTACCACCTCTGGGTTTCTCCACATTGAGGCTCCAGATGTTCACCGGTGAGCAAAAACATTGCGAGGGAGCCCGCACGGCATCTAATAGCTATGTCATATGCACCAGTGGCGCGAGGACGGCGATCAGCTGCGCTACTGGTCACGTTGGCCACTACATATAATCGCAAACTGGATACAAGCACCAATATATGTCTGTTCACCCCGAAAGGGATACAGTGTGCCGATATAATTATATTAGGTCCTTACATATGAAATTGGCGTTTTTCGTACTGGCCACTTTAATCACAAATTTCTCCTCTTTGGTAAGGAATTCCAAATTCACATTTGTACAGCTATAGACTCATGTATTTGTGCTTCGATGATCGTCATTCATTTGTTTTTTTCTTCTGTTTTTTTCTGTTTGCGTCACTCATTTTACAAAATGGAAAACTTAAAATATCGCATTATTTACGAGTACGAGTTCCGCCGTGGCACTAGTGCTGCGGAAACAACTCGAAGGGTGAATGATGTGTATGGCGGTCGTGTTGCAAAAGAAAACACAGTTCGTTTTTGGTTCCAACGTTTTCGTTCTGGAAATTTCGACCTGCAGAACAAGCCCCGTGGACGGCCTGAGACTCAAGTTGATAATGAAGAGTTGAAGGCTATTGTGGAAGCGGATCCATCGCAAACCACGTCCGAGTTAGCTGCAGGCTGCGATGTTAGTGATAAAACTGTTTTAATTCACTTGAAGCAAATTAGGAAGATTAAAAAGCTTGAAAGGTGGGTACCTCACGAATTGACTGAAGCAAACCGGCAAACGCGCGTCGACTGCTGCGTTACATTACTAAACTGGCACAATAATGAAGGTATTTTAAACCGAATCATTACCTGTGATGAAAAATGGGTTCTTTACGATAATCGGAAGCGCTCAGCGCAATGGTTGGATCCTGGCCAGCCAGCCAAATCCTACCCCAAGCGAAAATTAACCCCAAAAAATTTACTTGTAAGCGTTTGGTGGACTAGTGCCGGTATTGTTCATTACAGTTTTCTTAAATCTGGCCAGACTATTACGGCTGATGTCTATTGTCAGCAATTGCAAACCATGATGGAAAAGCTAGCGGCTAAACAACCTAGCCTGGTCAATCGCTCCACGCCACTGCTGCTTCACGACAACGCTAGACCACACACTGCGCAACAGACGGCTACTAAATTAGAAGAGCTTCAATTGGAAAGTCTAAGACATCCTCCGTACTCCCCGGACCTTGCTCCAACAGAATACCATTTTTTTCGAAATTTGGATAACTTCTTGCAAGGGAAAAAATTCAACTCCGATGGGGCAGTCCAAATCGCCTTCAAAGATTTTATTGATTCCCGTCCGACTGGTTTTTTTAGTAAAGGGATCAATGAACTACCTATGAGATGGCAAAAGTGCATAGAAAATAATGGTTCATACTTTGATTAATTAAATATATTATATTAAAAAATATTCGACTTTTTGTTCCTCCCATACAAAACGCCAATTTCATATGTAAGGACCTAATAATTAATTATAAACGATCTATATGTATAAGATCAGAGGTTCAAGCCTCAGGTCCTCAGGGTCTTACATAGTGTCGGTCCATGGCAGGCAGCCCTCTTATTCTGTGAAGAGGCGATGAATGTGAAAGAGGTGGTGGAAACGGATCGCGAGGCCATCGCCAGCTCCACCAGGACCGGACGACAAACGAGGGTCTTTTCCAGAGGTCCTCTTTGATAATGAATGGACTCCGGGCGGCGCAATTAAGTGATTTGGCATCACCAAATCCAGGCGTGAGCGGTGTGTTATGTGTTCCCGTACACCGCTCCCATGTAATAGCACCACCCCTCCCAATGCAGAGATGAGACGGTTAGAAGGCCAGGCGTCGCCCGGTGCTGAGGAAACTTGCAAGGCCGTGCCATTGATCCCAGTAGACGGGCAGGAGGCACGTTCGATGGTTTTAGTCAGTGAGAGTCCGACACACCGGGGCTGCTGTCCTCACAGCGATATCCACAGGGTTAAAAAAAAGCAGTATTTTTTACACTGGCTCGACGAAATAACTACAGTGAATATCAAAGGACGAAAATCCATTGGCAGTGTACCAGTGACGTTCATAAGGTATTTGGATAGGGTAGGCAGAATTCGCATAATTAATTTGAATATTATATGATGATAGTAAATATTATATTGCTTTTATAGGAAAATTAGACGGCGTGAATATTGAATACATATGAATATAAATTGTTCCTACTTTTGTTCAACTTTAAGCAATTTATTCCAGACTTATTTATCATAAGGGCATGCGATGCTTTCATGCATGCTATGTAATGAACGCTACTGCAGTGTACAGACAGGTCTATGTACTGCTGCAGGTACGCGAGTTGGTCCCGAGGTGCGGCCGGCCCGTCCGTATGCCGGTATTCACACTTGTGCACTGCGCTCACGGCCCGGGTTGGGCAGTCACGCTACCAACTCAAGAAATCTATCCTAATGACATTTTTGATACATGAGACTAGGTTGTGAATGTTTTAAAATAGTCGAATTCCTTCACAGATGTTACTCAATTCACATTTGCATATCTTGACCAATATGAGAATGTTAAACATATTGCCTCATAATCGATATTGCAAATAATTAAGAGATTGGATAGGTTTTTAAGATATCCTAGTGTGTCATTTTGTCTGAACCGGTGGAAACCTTACAGATAGTAGTAACGGCTTTTTTTTTAAATAATTAATCACCTCGTATGTTATTGATACAAAATAGTTTCTATAAACAATACATTAAAATAATCTTTATTGCTTAAACCCAAAAAACTTAAAATTTAATTTTATTAGTTTAAAAACAGTGAACACTAGCGCCATCTCTTATAAAATGTTCACAAGTGACATAAGCGTCATTGCGCTGACAGCATACATTCTTTGAGAACGAACAGTCTCACAGAAGGCAGATACGAGTGACGTGGCAACGGACATCTAAACATATTTATCTAGGAGTCAGTACCGTCACAGTGATTGACGGCGCTCCATTGATCCTTGCCCTGTTTATCTGTACTATTCGTATTATTACACAAGTGTTTATTTAATGTTATGTAAGAGGCCTTATCACGTCATTAACAAATTGTTACCGCTCTGAATCTCTTATCACTTCTCCCCACGGCTATGTTTACTTTAGCAATCACTTTAATTCTATTTCAACTCGATTTCGATCATTGATTCCCAAAGTGGTCCAGATCGGCTGCCAGGGGCTGGCGATGACTTGCGAAAGGACCACGTGAGCGAAAAAATTGGGAGCAATAAGATGCAAAAGTGGATCTCATTTGAGTAGGTCAAGATTTTTATTTATTTATTTATTCACTATCATCGAACAGCACATATATACATTTTACATACGGTACAGTTTACAAGCTGTGCCAATTACACAATGATAATATTTAAAAACTAACAAAGAAAAGGAAAATTAATTTTATTTGGGGCTTTCTATGTTTGGAATAATCTACTTACATAGATGATTATTGTTTAGTTTTTACCTTATTAGTTTTTATTTTTTTAGTTTAGTTTAGTTTTTATTTTAGTATATAATATTACTAGCGAATTGCAGTTAGTGTATGCAATGTGTGTGTGTGTGTGTGTGTAACTTAGCAAGATATTTGCTGTCACTAAGCGAGTTGATTTCAGAATAAACCTAACTAAATTGATGGCAAATATTGATTTTTTTATTATTAAAGCATCAAGCTAATCCCTTCCACTAAAAGGCAATTAATTAATAGATACATAATTAATTTTAAATTGGTTTTGCTAATTTGAATTTAATTAATAAACGTATAAAACGTAACGTGTATTTTTTATTATTTTTCCATTGCATACTTGAGTACAGTCAGAAATCAGACAAAAACACTTTTGAAGGCGATGAATTTGCAAAATATTATATTAACTGTGCAGGGGGGGGGGGTCTACCCAAAACTAAAAATTACGGCAAGGAGTCTACGAGTCAAAAAGTGGGACCTATGATTTAAATTTTATTATTAATTAGAACGAGTAATAACAATTTTATTATAATCACTGCAGAGTACAAACATCTAGTATTATACTACGAACCAGATTAGTTGTATCTCTAGTTCTAGCCGACCAAACAAGACCGAATACACTAATACTTATGAAAAATAAGTACGCAATAGAATTAGGAACACACAAACATTAGATGAAATTCTTACAATAAAGACTTTTTGTTTTGCAAGGTGCTTGCCGGAAAAGGCTTTATACGACTAAACCCGGCGTACGGGCGAGCAGTTAAGGTTTAGTGCTAGCAGTTCAAGGACGCCCCTGTGGGTACGGTCAGCCGGGGAAAGAATTGAACGGTGATCTACTAGCGTTTTGGAAGCGACTACTTTGAGAATAAACGCCGAGAGAAACTCAAGGCTACGCGTCGAAGACAAAGTTTTAAGTAATTCCGTTGTAGCCTGAAAATTATTTTAAAAAAGTGAAATGATTTTAAACATAAGGTGTGTCGGCATGCAGCCTGTTTGCTGACCTACGCTATAAAATAAAAACCAATATTGCAATGACATTTCAAACGCGTCTGTGAATTATTCGAGCGCGCTATAAAAATTCGATCTCGTCTGAGTTTTTTTTGCAAAATCCACAAAACTGGTTTGCCTCGGCCGCCGTGTGGTTACTCACAAGCACCAGGGACGGATTGGCCGCGCAGCAAAGGCGCCAATTATTGTGGATCTTGTGCAAAGCGGAGCTACGCGCACTCCGATATCACTTTCGGTTTGACCAGAGACACATTAGCGGTTGCATCCACTATGGGCTTATATGTCGTGACCAGTAGAGCAGCTGATCGCCGTTCTCACAGCGCTAGTGTACATGACATTTCTATTACATGCCATGCGGGTTTCCTTACGATGTTTTCCTTAGCCGGTGAGCATGTGGAGCTAAAATCCCGTACATAATATGAAAAAACCCAGATGTACGTTCCGGGATGTGACTTGCCGGGATGGCTGCGCTTGGACACAGGACCCCTATCCACTAAGCCACCACAACTGGTTTTAAGAAGTAACCCGGTGTAAATCTTCTGGGACCGTCAGGGTTTTCATGAGAACGATAGTCTCGGTGTGGAAAACTTGTACCTATTGAAATTACCGAGTGGGTTCTATGGAGCCCCTGTCAGGATTTTTCCACGATTCGACGTGCGACCAGCCCTGTGGCTCCTCCATAAAATTTAAGAAGACTATGTAATTCGCCCCGTTTTTAAACGCTTGACAATTCGTATATCTTTCGCTATCTTGTGCATTATGTGTGGATCATGACCCAGCGCTGAGGATCTGCAGAGTCAGCAAATTCGTTCCCGGATTTCCCTTTTACCGTCTTCTCATACGCGTTAAAAACACTTATACTGAACCTACAACTTTACTATATTGCATCTGATTGAATGTACAGTATAGTCTAAGAAAGACTGCAACCGCTAATGGACGAAGATTCATTGACAGCCGCTGTCGCTATGCCAGGAAACATACCACGACTGATGGTCTTTATATTGACAATTGAAGATACACGGATGTTGGTCGCGAAACACGGCAGGACAATCTGTAGACAGCGAGGGCCCTCGAGATATTATAACTGAGAGCTCCTCATGGCCCCAAGTGGCCTCGATGCGGCGCTGACTAGTACAATGATAAACCGCGAGATAGCGCATATCGGCTCGTATCGCGCGCACACTCGATGCACGGCCAATGTTACCTCATTTCAATGCTATTGGATCGATGTTTCGTATATCTAGATTAAGCTGGTTAGAATTCGATTTTAATCTTTATGACTTACATTAAAATAAGTTTAATCCATTTATAGGAAAACTAACAAAAAGCATAGAGACCCTACACCATTCTGGGTGTAGGGTCATCCGAACGGCGGCCCGCGGACAGTGAATTTGTTTGTTACGCTTTCTCGTCTTAACTATCTAACCGATCATAATGAAACTTTGCATAGAATTTGTCAGAGGTAAAAGAAAAGGCATGGGGTAGCTTTTAACCAGAAAACAAGTACTGTTCTCAACAGATCGAAAAATCTCCCGCAAAATAGCTAATCTTTTTATAAATGTACACATTCCAAATATGTACAAAATTTCGTCATGATTTATTTATTTTTACTACAATAGTTGCACTAATAAAAACATTATTATAAACGTATAACCTAGTGCACAATATATAAAGTGAACACCGCGTGCAAAAATAAAAAAAAATTATTTAATTAAAATATAATAATAGGTTAAAAAATACATGTAATGAAGAAAAGAAAAAAAAAACGAACAAATAAAAATTAAACTTATGGTTGACACTTAAAATACTTGATTTATATTTATTTAGACCGTTAATAAACAAATTCAGTGTCTGGCACTTATTATATCGTTTTGTCATTCTCTAGCTAGCTCCGTGAGAATTGGTACTTTTTTAAATTCTATTTATTTAAGGGATTTTTACGTGTGTACGTATGTCAGCCCCATCGTACCGTAATACAGAAATACTAAACATATGAGGCCATTGATCTGAACAGGCCAGACGCCCCATCAGATAACAGTTCTGTTAAGATTTTGTTAAACATCCCGACGTCAAGCAAAGGCACTCACGAACGCCTCTATCACAGGTTCAGATCGGACACATTCCATCAACAAATGATGGATATCATTTATGATTCCACAATTTACACACAGTGGAGAATCATTAAGTGTCATAAGATGTTTAAATTTGTTAGATGGAATGTGTCCGGATCTTAGTCTGTGTGCCGCTGACACTAGAATTGGTACTTAAAACAATTTTTCTGAAGGGTTGCTTGAAAAGATTAACCGTCTTACGGGGATACCGATAGGGAATTTTGAATTATAGTTTATTGAGTAGTTCTGGAAAATCTATGTGATTATTTATAATTTTGATCAAGACTAAATTAGAAATATCTCGACGTGTTTCTAAAAATTTTATATGGAGTCGGTTGAACCATATAGATTCTTAGCTGTTCCAGATGATTTGTGCGACATATAAACTTCAGGATTGAAATAACAGTTAGTACAGGAAATTCCATATTATTAGCCCATTAGTATCTCTCACCCGATCCCGTCTCGCATTTACACAGCGCTGCGTGAGCACGACGAGCGACGCTCGAACTTGACCCACTCGCTACTGTTCAAAACAATCGCGAAATCCTCGCACGAGACTACCATTTGCAAGCTCTATACCAGAATGTCTTTAAAAATCCAAGGTCACTTAGCTCATTAACGATCAGACACTTGATGTGTTTTAGGATTCTGTATTTTAAAAGAAATCCTTGGCTGTGGCGGTTTAGTGGATAAGGGACCAGCATCTATTCCCGGCGACGCGGATGCTCGTAGCTTCGCATTCCGGCACGTACCAGATGTATGTTTATCTAGAATAAGTACCGATTTAGACAACACATGTCTGATAGTCGCAGTGGTCATGCCGGCCTGCAATAATATCTCTTCAAGCATCGTTTTAAGGACCTAATTCTTATCATAGCCCGGTGGGAATACGCTCGCCGGAAGACTATTCCACAGCTCAACGATTCGGCTGCAGTAAGAGTTAGCGAACTTTTTAGTTCTAGTTGAGATTTGAGTTTCCGTACAGCTGTGACTCCGCAAAGCCGCGCGCGTGGTTCGTTTACGGACGGGAGAGGGTGGAACAAGATTAAATAACTCTTCAGAACACTTGCCATGATACAGACGATAGAAAACGCTCATTGAGGCAATACATATACGCAATTGGAGCGGTTCAAGACATTTCCAACATATGCGTCGCTGGACAAAGACATCGGGACAATAAAGTGTGGCAGTATAAACGTGCGGCCGGGCGCCTGTGCCGATCGTTGACCACACACGAGCTGATTAGGAATTGGGTCGCAAGCCGACTGCGCACCGCGGCACTGGTACACACAGTACACGGGCCGATTCGTCGCCTCGATTTATGCGCATATTTATCCTTGTCCATAAATATCCGAACTCCACTGAGCCGCTGCTGTAAATAACCGTTTCATTGGCTACCCACTGGCGTCCGAGCAAACGCTTTTCTTATTCTGACTCAGCGCAGTAACCACACTACACTTGTCAAAAAACAAACTGCAAATATCAATAGTAAAGAAAAACAATTGATGGTCGCAGCGGTCATGCCGGCCTGCACAAATATCTCTTCACGCTTCGTTTAAAGGAGCCCATATCAAAGGACGGTGGGAACACGCTCGCCGGAAGAACATTACACAGCTTAATCACGTAGCAAAAATAAGAATTAGAGAACTTCTTAGTCATAGCCGGGATTTGAGTAATCGTGTATTTAATTCTCTTCTCCCCATTCCGCCATAAATGGACTGCACGCCGTGCGGGTTTGCGTACCAGCTGTCCGCACGAGGCGATTCACCTCCTCTTTTTTTCTGCGAACTATCATTTTGCTTTGAGTGGAATGTGCTTCCTGCGTCTGTTTTCCCTACATTTTACGAGATGGGATTTTTCAAATGACAATTGAATCGGTATTTGTTGTGTGAGCGCGCTCCATCATCAGTTTCTATCAGGTAAAATTGCGGTCAAGTGCAAGCTTGTTTGTAATTTAAAAAAATAAGTATCTCTGTCAGTCAAGTGATTTATGTATAATGGCGCACATTACAGAGGATAAATAATGTAATACAATACATACATACAATCAAAGTTGTCTAGTTCAGTCATACCTTACAAGTTGTAACCTAAATTATTCTAGAAATTCACCGGAACCGACCGCGTCATTTCAAAAAGCGATTTAGGTAATTGAGGATTTGTAATATGCTCTTACATGCCATTAGACAGGTGTTTAAAGCGTTTTTAATTCACTTTCGAATTTCTAAACATCCGCACAGAGCAGAGTTGCGGCCTTCGGTTTCGCCCCTCGCGGCAATGTCTCCGTGATAGTTTTCGGAGGCAAAACATGTTATGAAAACCATTGAATTAGGAAATATGATTACTTTAGTAGTGGTGCATTCTTTACACAAATAATACACAGAACAAAACGAGCTCACGGAAACATCAAAACTTATAATAAATTCCTAAGTTCCTCCGCGAACTTTCCAACTTTGGTAGATACGATGATTTGCAAGAACTTGTACAGATGCGAGTAGCTAGAAAAATTTCACTTGCGCGATGTATGTTACTAAAATGTATCGGAATCGTTAATCAATATGCATATATAATACGTATGTGTACGCGTTTGCGCTGTGCGCGCTAATCTCAGAAACGACATAACCGATTTAATTGCGGTTTTCAATAATGTATCGTAGAAACCTGTGTTTAACATTTAATCTAAAGCGGTTTAAAAATAACAAAGTTAAGTCAGTTAAATGAATCACGTGGATCATTTGTTAAAAAAAATGTATAATTGTTTCGAAGAATATTAGAAGAATGCAAATTTTTCCAATATTAGTTGAGCTCATATCTATATTATAGATCATATATAATAGGGTTCAAGTTACATAGGTTGTACGTGCGTTCACAGATCGAAGCTACGTCTGTATAAAGCGTGCCGCGGGCACCACTCCCAAGCGTGCGAGGCGGCGGGCACAGCTACTAGATAATATGTTGCTTCTGTGTTTTCGCGTGTTTTGTACTATTCCAGATATTTCTTAATTCCGTGTGTTTAATATGATCGCGTTGACGCGGCAACTCGTGTCCCACGTGGGGTTGGCAAGTCGTCGCGAGCAATCGCGGAAACAATCCGCACCCGTTTCGCCGACTGCCGCTAGATTCTCGTCGCATTTCTGCATTTTCCATCAGAAGCGCTGTGGTCGCTGTATCGAGCGGGTATACAAAAATGCAGGGAAAAGTTCACAGTGTAATCGTTATTTCAATGGCGAATCAGAAACAGGTTCTAAGCGAAAGTGAATAGTTACGTCGTATTATACATCTATAAAAAAAAGTAGCGGCCGTGGAGGCCTCGTGGACAGTGGACCGGTATCTATGCGCTGCGATGCCAATAGTCGTTGGTTCGAATAGCGGCACGTGCATCTGGGTTTTTCCAGATTAAGTACAGATTGCCCGAATTGAAAGAGACCGTAATAATGACTCGCTTTGGCCTGTCGCGTTACATGACGACGGAGACTATCATTAGATTTTTGTCCTTCAAATAAACAACGTTTTATACAAACTTAAACTAGATTAAATTTGTTGGCGCGAGCAGCTCTTAGTGTTCAAAACATCGCCGGGCAAAATGTTATCATACTAATGATGATGAATGCAACAAATAATCGTAATCATTTTTCGTTAATCAAATTACATTTTGTTGATCTCTGGCTGAGAGTACGCGTCAATTTTTATTTATTAAGTTTTACAGTTCCGCGTACTCTCGCTGTCCAAGAACGACAAATTAGCAATCCAGGAATAGACGAATCTAAGAACACGAGCGCTCGCACTCTAAGCTTGAACGCACAGTCAGTACGACTGTGTCAATGTACATCTCCACGGCGGGAACCCTCAACAAATTGTGTGCAGACTGTGTACAATATCAGTCTGCCTTATCAATCAAATAGAAGCCCGGAGCAATCTAGAGTTCAAGCCACAGTATAAAAGCTACCAGTAGGACGACGCCTCTTGTATTGAATTAAGTGCCGCAACCGTCTAAACTCTGACGGCGGGACTGGCTAGACCCACAACTAAGCTAATATTGCATTTTGCAAATTCATCGCCTTCAAGCGTGTTTTTGACCGATTTCTGACTCTACTTAACCCATTTCGTCCCAAATGTCCAAAATTTTTACACAGTTTTCAACGTTTTCAAAAATTATCGTGTACTGGCAAAATCTATACCTGAATGTGATTATTCCATTCCGACATTTCGCATGAGTCACTTTGCAAAATTCTTATTGCTGACTCGATGGAAGAACGTGTACGAATTCTTTTTCTCGAAGACATTTCGGAATTCGAATTGGCGTTCACTCATAACAAATAATAGAGCGAAATATACTTGGACAGATGGTAAGGAATAAAAAAAGTTTTAGTTTAGTTTAGACTTCGAGCCGCCATATTGGAGCCGCCATTTTGTTTTTTTTTTTTCAAAAAATTCCAACGCAAGGATAAAGGAAATATAAAAAATCCTCGATTACAATTATTTTCAACGGTCTATTTTACTTTATTCGATGTGAAAATATACGATTTTTAGAGAAAAATATCGAAAAAATCGCGTTTTTTTTTTTTAAAATGGTCATAACTTTTTATCAAAAAATCCAAGGCCAAAATAGACCACGGATTTCGAAAGAGGACACTAAAAACCATCGACATTGGTACTTTTCAATTTTTTTTTTGCGACGTTTAGGTCAAAAGTTATAGCGTTGAAAACTGTGTAAAAATTTTGGACATTTGGGTCGAAATGGGTTAAGTATAGAGTGGAAAAACAATAAAAATACACGTTAAGTCTTATAGATTTGTAGAATACATGTAATAGTAATAAATTCAAATTGACAAAACCAAGTTAAAATTTGTTATATATGGGTCGGTATAGAGCACTATGGGAATTAAAGCTTTAGATATTGTCGCGATAGTTTGAATTGTCTCAAGTCATAAGAAGGAATGAAAATTAATTTACAGAATCATCTATAACGGTTAATGATATATGTGTGCACATGCTTTTTAAACGTCATTCCTTTGGCAGCACACGCGTATTCACCATTTTAATTTTAAAACCAGAAATAAACTCGTACGTAAATTATTTGCGTCAACTCTGACAATTTCGTCCAAATACACTAACGCAGCGGTTGTATACAGCTAGAGATTGACTCGTCCCTGACACTCCGTACGATGTCACTGTCAAGATGCTTTCATTGAACGACTGCATGATTTTTAAACTATGGTTCGAACAATCGCGAGCGTCTGCCGAAAAAACGCGTTCCCAGAGCTCGCGGTGAGAGCGCGCGCAACCGATTAGCATAATTAGAAAATTAATAAACGACAGCGAAACTGCGACCTCGGCCGCGTCGCCAACAGCGGGCCGCGCGCAGGTCTGGGTAACCCTAGAAAGTATTCGCGTCACGCACATCTGTTTCGCTATATCCTAACTAACTAACACTATCGGAACTTGTACTGAACGCTTCAGATCCGCACAATCTAATTAATTTCAACGCTACCCAAACACAGGCGTGTTCGTTTTTCACCTGACTCCCATCTTCCGGGGTGTTTCCTTGCCGGTGAGTGATGGTCTAGAACACCTCGATATAGAGCTAACAGCTGATCTGAATTTTGGGCGGTCGATTGAGTTAAAAGCGAAAACAGCTGCTAAAAAATTCGGTGTCCTTTTAAAGGTCATACAGTACTCTTTACCAACGCAACTCCTTGACCTGTATCAGGCACAGGTGCGGTCGCGTGTGGAGTAATATTATCACCTTTGAGACGGGTCCGCTAAATACCAGTCGGCCGCTCAGGACTCGACTGATCACAGGGCTCGTAGACTTGAGGGCGATGGCTCTTTGATTGAGACTGAAATGCAGAACATCGAGCATCGACGTAATGTCGCCTGCCTCGCACTCTTTTACCGGTTGCACAGAGGAGTGTTCTCAGGAGTTACAATCTCTGATTCTGCCAGCTCTATTTCATCATAAAACCTCTAGACACCGTGTCGGATACCGTCCGTTTGTGGTGGACGTTTCTTATATCCGCACGAAGAGATTCGCTTCTACATTCATCATGCGAACGGCTAGGGAGCGAAATATGCTTTCAGTGAACATATTTGTACGTTTTTTAATTAGGAGCCTTTACAAGAGGAGTAAATGGGCATTTGTCAGGTGGAAGCGATATATCGTCAGACTGTTTCACCGTCCATCCAGTGTGATTGATGTCAAGCATTCGTCTATGAATTATTAAAGAATGAGACGAGCTGCACGGCGCAGGACAGAGCCAGCCTCGCTCGCTAATGAGGGACGTCTGCGTGACGAATGCGGGAGCACACGACCCGACCGAGTTCAAAGAAATCGCGGACGGGCCGGACGGGCCGGACGGCGCGCGCTGACTCACGCCGATACACCGAATTAATATCAGCGATACCTTGAAACGACTGACACTAAGCCTATTATTGATGGACTCGGTTTAACATTCAACTGTTTTTAGGCTGAGATTTATAGACTAGCTTTGACTTACCTTCAACTTTCCACAAACATTACAAATTATATTATTTGATATCCAAGTACAGTAAAGAACGTTTAGTAGTCAGCCGTGGGGTTGCCGGCAGAATCTTGACCTTGACCTAGGCGGCTAGCGGTGCTTACATCCGCCGCAGTTCCGTTCAACTGAGTACAGAGTCGACATGCCGAAGACAACGCCGCATACTTTATCCAGAACAAGCAGTTGCCGATAGCGTTCATATTCACAAACAAATGAGAGTGGACTCGAAGCCCAAACGTTATCTGACCGTGTACGTACATTTGTCACAGATATCTGATAAGGCGAGGTGGCACGGCGCGGCACGGCACGGCACGGCACGGCATTAATGTAACGGATTCCAGATAAATCCACGCGATATCACTAGCCGTATTAGAAACGCGACTGTCGACATATGTCGTATGTGAGCTCGTCATAATGGCCACACCACGCCTGACGGTAACCATGGTACAGTCCATAAAACCGAGTGCAACTATCAACAGTTAAGAAATGCAATTGGTAGTCGCAGTGATCATGCCGGTCTGCACAAATATCTCTTCACGCTTCCTCTAAGGGATCCCTTATACATAGGACGGTGGGAACACGCTCGCCGGAAGACCATCCCACAGTTTAACGTGCTTCCGTATAGCTGTGACCCCGCACACATACGCACGTGGTACAATTATGGATGGAAGAGGGTAGAGCCCTTAAGATTAAGTATAGACCTAGGTACCACGTGCTCACCGTTAAAGGAAAACATCGCGGGAAAACCCGCGCATGCATCTGATAGTAATGGCACGTGCACTAGTGCTGTGAGATCGGCGATCAGCTGCGCTACTGGTCACGTTGGGCGCAAAGTGGATGCAGCCGCTCATTTATCTCTGCTCACCCCGAAAGTGATACAGCGTGACGATATTAGTATTCACCGCCGCCATTGAACTGGGTCGCGGTCACAATACACAAGCGCAAAGGCCGTCGTCACAGTGATTCGCCTTGGCCTATCGCGTTTCGGGATCAGCGCGGGTACGTCCAGTTGTTGATTCCTAACCCTCGGCGGTCGTAGCCGTTGTTGAACTAAACTGCATTCTTCTCCATCAGGTGCGCTGTAGTTACATTCTCAAGGCTGTATGAAAAAGATGACTTTAAATCATATAAAAAAAAACATCGCGGAGTTCATAAAGCAAAATCTATCAAGAACCGAAATTAGTTATATATTTGGTACGTAATTTTTGTTCGCATAGCAAGAGTTTTCTACCTCACCTCTGTATCACGTCGAGTGTTCTGAAGGTTATTTAATCTTGTTCCACCCTCTCTCTTCCATAAAGGAGCCACGCGAGCGTGTTTGCGGAGTCACGCCTATACGGTAACTCGCACCTCGGCTAGAACTAACAAGTTCTCTAACTCCTACTGCAGCAGAGTCATTTAGCCGTGGAATGGTCTTCCGGCAAGCATGATCTCATCGTCCTTTAAACGAAGTGCGAAGAGACATTTGTGCAGGCGCAGCGACCATCGCTGTGACAACCAATGGGTTTCTTCTCTACTGTTGATGGTCGTCGTTCTTCTCGTGCTCACCGTCAGGCGTGACGCAGGTACACTGCGCCGAGTTAAGATAAAAGAACCTTTCGATAGGGAAGTGCGCGGTGTGAGCCCACGTCCACAGCCTCGTATCCCAGACCGTAGATACATTAAAAGTTTTCATTCTTTTAACCTTTTTAATTATATGTAAAAATAGCATAGGATGTCTCTTTCCAAACACATATGTATGAGAGAGAAAGATGTAATTGGTAAATAGGATATCAAGTGATAGCACATTTTATAATAACCAAACATTCTTGATGATTAAACATTCATTGATAAAATGAAATAGGTACCTATTTATATTGTCTCATAGCGATCAGTCGCGCTACTGGTCACGTTGGACAAGACACAAAATTTAAAAGTATATTCACCCACATTTTGAATAGATTAACTAGAATTCCATAAAAGGTACAAACATGATAATTTCTATATAGACATTAGGATATTGATTGAATAATTAGGTATAGAGTGGTATAATTAGCTTAACTCCTCAAGGGGCCACGCGCGGACCTACCTCTGGCACTAAGTACGGGCTTAGCTGAGCGGCACGTGTCCACCGGTAAAGGACAACATCTAACGGAGGTGTCCTGTGTGCTGGCGCTGTGAGGACGGCGCTCAGCTGCGCCACTGGGCACGTTGAGCGCGACATACAGCCGCTAATATATCTCTGCTCACCCAATAAGGGGTACGGCGTGATTATATATTATTATGTAATACTCTCGACTTGATCATTGTTTACCTATCTGTGAAATCTATTCATTGCGAACCTTCCAATGAGCTCACACATGGCATTTCTACAGTGAATTCGTGGAAAGTCGAATATCCTGCTGATTCCTGGCTAATGGGATTTAAAATCTGTTAAACTGACAGATCGCCATCAAATTCCCATCTATCGAGGCGTTTAACGTGACGTTATACAGTTTGACGTTTAGTATTACAGAAAAAATAGTCAATTGTGATGACGTAATAAACCTCGATGAACAGTTTTAGTCAAATGCCAAAAATTTTCAGCACCGCGAACACGCCAACACTGACAAAATGTTTTCTGTCAAAAACTAAACGGACACGCTTATAGAGCACGAAGGCCGGTAGGACGTGTGTACAATGGAACTATTCGGACGGCAGTACACTTGCACAATGATTTCAAGAAAAAAAAACATCGCAGTGCAATTAACTGTAATCGATAGACACGGATGAATGGACATGAATGCTCGATTATTATAGTTGAGGCGGCATTACGATGGCCGAGTTGAAGGCCGAGCGATACACCGGCTCAGAACTAGGATCACAAAAACAACCTCTAGATGGTTTTTTCTGACAAATATAATCTTATTTTTATACAAATGGAAAGTTCCCATGGACCGTCACGGGCGCCGTGAACGTAGCACACGCTGTGCGTCAGATTCTTTGGCTGACACTTTATCTATGGCAAGCAGCCTTCTCCTTTTAAGATAAGCTAATGAAAGTAAAAGAGACGGCGGAGAGGGATCGGGAGGCAACTGCCAACCCCAACAACCCTATCCGCCGCCCCGCCAGAACAAGACGACAGAGGCCCTCCTCTTCCATAGCGGAATAACCCCGGGCGGCTCACTTGAGGGAGTGGGTCGTCCAATATCTAGACGTGAGCGGTGTGTGGTATTTTCCCGTACACCGCTCCAATGAAAACTAAAAAAGGCCAGGGAGTTGATGGCACTTTACACCATCCCCTCCCCACAAGGCCGGACGTCACCGGGATCCAAGGAAGATGGCCAGGTCAGTACTCAGGCTCACCCTAGTGGTTTTAGTAGTTTACTTTGGTCTGACGATATTGTAAATATCGCAGGGCGTGGCCGGATGCGATTGGCATAGTTTAAATATGGTGGATGAAGGGAGGCCTGTGCTCTATAGTCGGTTGAAACGGAATGATAATGATGAGGATCCTCTCCTCTGGTGACCGCCAAAGCGACTCACTGACGCCGACATAATTCGCCTGTTACGCGCGTCGGCCTGGTCAAATTGAATAAAAAAAGATACAGAGAATGATCTGCTTTTGAGATGGGCGTCCTAACAAGCGCCTTCTTTTAAGCAAGCGGCGAGTCATGCTAAAAAATCAATGAACTATCTCATTCGTTGGTACGACTTAATGACCAGCCGACACTCGGTACATTATCAATACAATTATTTCATTTATTCTTTATCCGGAACACGGACGTAACTCTGGTTGTTATACAAAGTAAAATAAAGTTATCTTGTAGATTGATCTTTAAATTAATTAGTTGATTATTATCGTAGTTAAAAGCGGTTCTGTTGTGTCATTGTCATTGCTAGCCGTCGCTGCGACACTGGTTTAAATAATAGGACGGATATAGTAGGCTCTAACAGCATACAGATGAGACACCATCATAACCTTGTCGAAGAAAATATCAAAACGCTAAAATTTCGATGTGTCTGACCATGTTTGTTGTGTTGGGATGGTTTTGTTGTTCGGCGGGTTTGTTGGTTGCATTACAACGGCACGGGGAAATGGCCACGTTGTCCCTGATGGCAAGTAGAGTACAGTACAATAATGAAAACCACATATAACAATGACAGGTCTTTAAAGTCACATGTCTCCACATACGAGTTAATGAATAAAGGCCACAGACCGAAGCGAATGTATAATATTACGGGCCTTGCACTGATAGATGGGTCTATCTCATTGCCAATCATTTGAACATCCCGAGGATCATATACGTGAAAGAAAGAAAGAAAAGCATTTATTTGGCACACAACAATACAACACACAACACAGAAGAATCAAGATCAATCAAGATAGAAAACAACAAAAGCAAATACTCTTTGGTATGATGATGCGCCAAAGGGAAGTCAGCTCAGCAAATGGTACGTAACTAGCTGAGTCAGCTGACACCCTTTTGTTGTGTCAATGCACAGAAAACATCGAGGAAGAATATAATACGCTTGTTATTTATTTATTTTTTTTTTATACCGACTCGACACAGTGACTGCACCATACCTGATGATAAGCATGGTACAGTCCAAAAAACGCCAACGACTATCGAAAGGTAACAAAAAACCCATCGGTAGTCGCAGCGGTCATGCCAGCCTGCACAAATATCTCTTCACGCTACGTTTAAAAGATCCCATATCATAGGATGGAGGGAACACGCTCGCCGGAAGACCATTCCACAGCCCAACGACACGGCAAAAGAAGGAGTTAGAGAACTTCTTTGTCCTGGCCGGGATGTGAGATACCGTATAGCTGTGACAACGCAAACCCGCGCGCGTGGATCTATTCAGGAAGGGAGAGGGTGGAAAAAGGAAAAAAAAAAAGGTGTTATAGGGGGTAACAATCTAATTTAGAGTAGTAAGAATACTTCATGGATGGGACGCTGATTTGGGCGTCACCTCGCGGCGATCGCGCGGCATGCGCTGTCCCACGCTCCACTCTATGCCGAGATGGGGGCTGCGCGCCTACGTGTGCGGTCTGCTCGTCCATTATTCAGCGCGTTGCGCAAGACGGCCGCCGCATTAGCATGCCGCGCCAGAAATCGACAGTAAATTGCTCGCACGCCTCGCCCTGTTCTCGACCAGCCGACAACACTGTCTAGTGACGTCATACTCTCGTATTCCCTTTTATATTTGACTCGGCACACCTGCGAAGCCATCAATTAAATGACTCGCAGGCCTGGAGGAGATGGAAGAGACACGATCTCGATCACTTATACCTCTGGCAGATGTGACGCACACATCCATATTCCAATGTTTCGTGTCAGTGAAGACTTCAAACGGAGGTGTATCTCGACAAAGATAAACATTTATTTGGTATATAACACACAACACAAAAGGATAGGTTAATCAAGCTAGAAAACAGTATAAGCAAACTTTGTGCTGCGATGACACGCCGAAGGGATTTTCAGCTGACACCCATCTGATATGTCAACGCGCAGAAAACTACAAAGGAAATAATAATGGGGACAACGTTGTCCAAAATTTACACCATTGTGAGATCATGATCATTCTGTCGTGAGTGAAAGTCTGTGGAAGAGGAGAGGTCCCATAAATCCACATCAAAAGCAAGGATATGCTTCTTGACAGCAGTGGATTCCTTGAGATAACAACTTACGGAAAAACGTGGAATATAATGACGCTTGCATTTGCTTCTAATTATTATCATCTACCTGTCTACAAACAGCCTTGCCTCGTTTGGCAAGCTCTGAACCGAGTTCTGGCCCAGGCGGGACGCTGTCGGGCAGTTGCCTCGAGTGAGCCGATGCGGTATGTCTCCTACGTTCTAAAGAGTTGGCTTCTCACATCTACCCCTCCCAGAGATGGATGGATGGATGAAGTAACAAAGGTTACTCGTTCGCCGAGTTGGGGCACGAACATGGATCTCCAGGCCAGGCTGGCAACGGGTCGGGTCAGGCATGCGGCCCTGACGCTCCCACGTAGGATTTACCCCCGAGTTAATCCCACAACAGGCGAGACACGAGACAGTCAAAATTACTACAGCAGGGTTACGTCAACGGTAGGAGTGATATATTCTTAGAAATACAAGGTATAACTATTGCTTTTAATATATTACTTAAAGTAAACGTAATTAATATTAATTAACAGTTTATTTCCACGGCACCTATTGTCTCGACAGAGTTTAAAAACATTATCTCATTCAATCCTTTCATCATAACTTTATATACAAAACACCAGTAACTCATGAGCTGGTGTTATTAGATTTAAAACCGAATTTCAATAGCTTCGCATCGAGGTATAGAGTGTAATAAATGTCCTGTCAGACCCGAAAGGGGTATATTGGTGTCACGGTAACATTATTAATATACATCAGAAAAATCATACAAAAATCGTGTAAGGATAATCAAACGATTTAATTGACCTACGAGGGTCATGAACTTCTAGCACGAATCCCTGCTTTTCTTTTATAGTTTGTTCTCGAGATACCTTCCCTACCAGTGCTGCCAAGTTGCCCACTTTAATTATTATTATTATATGAGTATTCGGGTATTTTTGCTTATTAACTAAACATGGTAACGCAAATAGAATCTAGTATCGATTCCGCGAAACGCCTTCACGGATCGGACAAGGTTTTTATTACATGCTGTATAAGGCGTAGTCAGGTGGCGCGTTAACAACACTTTCACAATATATTTATGTAATATATACAGCATTAATGATTATCACGTTCTGTCGATTCGCTAACATGTCGAGATCAGCGTCTCGGAATGCACAACTCGCTTGTGACGATATCACATTGCTTTGGAATACTTCGATGAATTTTCTATAAAGGAAGGATAATCTAAATTCGTTTTTATTGATTTAAGGCGGACGTTTAACCGGCTGCCTCGCAGTCTTTTACCGGATGTAGAGTGGAGAGTGTTCTCAGGGGCAGCATTCTCCCCAGCTCTCCGCCAGCCTCATTATATCATAAAACCAGTAGACACCGTGTCGAATGCCATCCGTGTGCGGTGAATGTTCCTTACATCCGCACGAGAACATTCGCTTCTACACTCGTGATGCGAACAGCTAAGGAGTGGGATAGGCTTCCAGCGAACATATCCCCACATTCTTATGACTTGGGAGTCTTTAAGAGAAGAGTGAATATACATATATATTATATGTAAATATAGAATATACAATATTAAAAATAGTAAAAACTATTCACATTATACCATATTGTATTTTACTATGTCGCATATTTTTCGTTAAAATACTCTAAACAGTTTTGAGGTGAAGTATAAATTAGTTTGCGATAAATTGAAGATAATAATATCGTAATATAATCATAATACTCGAGTGGCATAGTTTACATAGCTCTTGTTTGTGCTGAGACACAATCGAATCGCGCCGGCCGACGCACGTCGTGCAGCGAGAGCGTACATACAATACAGGCTCCGCACACAGGGCCTTGGCCGTCCACAGCTGAAGCGCGTCGCCGCGATAACGCCATTGTAATTAAGCGTTTTATCGACATTCGCATTATCGTAATCCCATATTTCCTTTAACTTGCAGCGGATTGCTTTGAGTTATTTATACATATATGGAGCTGTTGACAGCCCATAAATAAATAAATAATAATAAATAATATAGGAGCCGGTGGTGCACACGATGCGTTGCGAGGCATCTTAGAAAAAATTTATCGTAAAAGACTATATCGCACTGGCATCGCAATGCGTGCACCCATTTCCGTTTCATATCGAAAAGCGCTAGACCGGTGCACCCATGCCCCGTAACTGACGATAGCTGGTGAAAGCTATGACACTGACCTTGTAGGTGGTCTTCCGCGAGCCGCGCAGCAGCACGCCGTCGTTCTCGATGTAGTCGGGAACCTCCTTGCGGTCCGAGAAGTTGAACACCATGATGGTCGCGGCCGGCGGTGGAGCGCGCGCCCTCCGCTGCGCCCCCCACGGCGACGTTTCGCCCCCGCCGGCGCCCGTGCCAGCGCCCACGCACGCACTCGAGCCGCTCCATGCACGCTCAATGTGAGCCGCAACAATCTTGCAGCCGCCTGATGGTTTAGTTTCCGTTTTCGGAAGCCCGTTTACCGGCGGCGGTGGGCTTGGCGACACAGTGCGTGGTATTGGCTCCACTGCGGCCGATGGTGGCGGCTCTCGACGCTCTGTGCGGGTTGGCACCGGCTCCGTCTCGGGAACCGTCGGCGACGAGATTCTGTTCTCGACTTCTTCGAGTTTGGGCAGCGACTCAGGCTGGGTCTGGCGCGGCGGCGTCGGCGAGTCGCGGTCGGTGCGGAGCGGCGGTGCCGGCATAGGGCGGATGACGCCAACTCGGCGCGCTCGCCCTACAAGCACGGTGTTGGTGGCCGCGAGCGGCGGCAGGTGCGAGCCCGCGCGCGTCGCCTCAAATGAGTAACGGGTCGTTGAGCCGGCGCGCGCAATCTCATCAAGTGCGGCACGGGAGACCGGCTTGGCACCCGGCGTTGCCGCCTCGCCGGGGGGGTCGCGGGCCGCAGGCACGGGCGCCGGTGACTCTATCAGCAGCGGGCTCGGTGAGCGCGGCGGGGAGCGGTCGCGGTTCGGTTCCGGCGTCGAGGTCCGCGGCGACGGCTCGAGGCCGCGCAGTACTGCAGAGACGCGGGCTGCAGGTTGCGGTCGCCGCGCTGGGGTCGCCTCAAACTTTCTAAGGGCGGAACGCACGAGATCCTGCGGCGGGCGCTCCGCCTCGCGCAGCAGCGGCACGGGGCGTCGAGGTACGCGGGCGGGTCGCGAGGGCAGCGGCGGCGGCGGGGAGGGTGAGGGCGGCGGGGGATCATCACGCTCGAGGCGGCTGAGCGCATCCACGGAGCGTGCCCGCTTCACAGACTCGCGGCGCGATGGAGCCGAAGCTCGGATTGCAGGCGGTGCAGCCACGGATGCGGGTCGCGGCGGGCGACAGCGCGGGAGGTGCACGGGAGCGCGGGATGGTGCGGCGATGGGCGCGGGTCGCTCGTCGAGCAGGTGTTCGAGCGAGGCGGCGCGCCGCAGCACGGATGGACGTCGGCGCGGCGCGTCCCGGAGAGCGAGGCTGAGATACCGCGACTTGAGCCGCTTCACGATGCCAGGCCCGTAGCTGAGCTCTTCGTCGTCGGCATCACCGGGCGCCGGCGGCGGCAGCGGCGGGGGCGGGGGCGGAGGCAGCGGCGGCGGCGGCGCGGCGGGTGGTTGGGCGGTGCGGGAGCGGGCGGCGCGCCGCTGCAGTAGCTCCCGCTTCCATTGTGGCAGAGAGCCGTTCGACATGCCTGGTATCAATCAACGTTCCAAGATATACTGTTGGAGCTCTATGGAATGCGTCCGCTTAATCTCAGCCTATTCTCGTTATAAATTCTTCTTTTTCTCTAGTTGATAAGGAACTAGTTATCCATGCACAGACATATGTATATCAATGTAACAGAAAGTGCAAGTGCCTTGAGAATGCTGGTCAGTGCACTACTAATTATATTGGACATGACATAAGCACAATGTGGACACACCTATTAATATATATTTACTCCCTCCCTCAAACGGGATATAGTAAGGTTTTTTTTTACTGATGATTTTTCCATATAAGTTGATTTTTTAATCAAAACTGTTGGTAGAATTTGCATAGCGCCTTTAGTCTGGCTGCACCATCTTTTTTCATATGTAAAAATCATTAAGAGTATAATAAACCTAGCTTTATGTCAATGCAAGGATGTCAATTCAGCCAGAATTTCATCTGCCCAACGAATATAACAGCAACTAATTACTATGTACATATATTATAGCAAAGAGACAAATATTATAAATCAACATTGTACATATAATACTGCTAAATTATTTCCTTATTATTTTCCTGAATATAATTTAATACATTATTTCAAGACCTAAGTATATTTTAAATAATGAGTTTAACTTTAGTTTGAGTCCAGTATTGATGTTGCTGTATTTTTAGTTTAGCTGGCAACAAATGAGCTATTGGGAATGTCCAAACTGGTAACATAATAAAAGAGATCTACATATTTTGTTGCAACTTGTATTCAAGACACCACAGTCTCTTCACTTACAAACAAAGCATGGCAGGCAAAGTAAAATTTGGAAATACTTAGATATTTAGGGCCAAACAGTAAGTTTACTGTTGATCCCTAGGGACAGATGCCATTACAACTTATTAATATAGAATTTATATCAAAGTATAGGACAAGATTTCTTCAATTTTTTTTAATTTTAAATAATAAGCAAATGCTGCAATACTCACTAAAGTCCTGAGAGGACTCCAGTATGGTCTCCACCATCATCTTGACTCAGCAGCACCAAGCTAAAGCTGGGTAAAATGCAAAACAAAAATATTGTAAGCAATGCAGCAAAATAAAATTATTCATATTCAGAATTATACATATATATGTCGGGATTCTTATTATAATCAAATTGAGACTACAAAGAGTTAGAGGGTTAGCATAATCACAATAGCCATGGATAATCAACAACCCTAATGAGAAAAATCTGATTTAGTAATATATTAGATGCATACAGACTTAGATAAGTAATACCAAACATCTCTTTTAAAAGTAAGATATAATTTAATGATCCAAATATCATTTTCAACAATATCCTTAAGGGATAATGTTTGTATGTTTCCATGTAGAAGGATTGTTTTACAAATATTTAGTTTGAGCAATCTGACTGACCATAGGCTGGATGTCGGCATTTTCAAATGAAACACAAACTCTATGCAAGTTTAACCATAGAATCAGTGAGTCTGCTTGTGTAACTTCAAATAAGATTAATTAAATTTTCCTTAATTATTCAACTGAAAATAATAGAATCTATTAATAAGTTACAATAAATATATAAAGAAATGATTCAACAAAATAATTCACACTCATTTTTATAAAAATAAATTATTCCATAAACATAATGGTGTAAGGCCTTTGCTCCACACTGGGAGGAAACTGCCTAATAATAATTAGTATACCAAATAGATAGAATTAAAAAAAAAAAAACAAAGGAACAACACAAATTAAATATACTAAGGGCATTAACAGTCCAAACAAATGCTTTTTTCTGGGATTGCTTACACTAATGTATAGTCTGAGGTTTGGTAAAACTAAATACCTAAGATATTTTATCAAAATTATGAATACTTTCTAGAGGATTTTGTAACTTGGAATAAATAATATATTGTGCAGAAGAAAAATATTATAAAGTGGATTTAGAAAAATGGTTTCCAATTAATTGGTTTTGTTAAGTTTCTTATGGTTATACATTAATTTTGGTCCCCTGCAGAGAGCAACAACCTCACGGCACAGATGCAGGAATCTGTGCTTATGCTATCTCAGTTGTAAGTCTTGAAGAACTGCAATAGTTCCAGTTACAATAACTGCAGGAGGATCTGAGCTCAGATATAATCCACATTAATCATATTTATTTTACAATAAGTATACATGGATATAGGTAGCTAATATATGCAGATAATCAAGCAGTGATAATCATATAGTGATAAGGCACAGCAGCAGGGAGCGACTTCAAGTCAAATAACTGGTTATTGCTCTCAGACATCTCAAATTTTGTACCAAAATATATAATTTTCATCAAGGTTTATTGTTGTTATTAACTGTGACTGATTCAGCTCTATATATTGATTGTAGAACCCGTATTAACCTTGTGTAATTAGTGATACATTTCGCTATAACCAAAATGTCAATTGGGTTGTTCAAATCTCAATTTTTCTGTGGGCGGTGTTTCCACGTCTGTGTCGGTTCAGTATGACCGATGGCCGAGCACCGCGCGCATAAGAATGTATAACCGAAAACAATAACTACACACCATAGTGCATTCCATACGACAAACACATAGGCAAACACGATCGATTCGTACCTGTTAGAAATCCATGGGCGTCGATAAAAAAAGACAGTAACTCAGTTGAGTGAACTGTCTTTCCTTAAATGAGCAGCATTTATGTATAATAAAAAAGAACCTCGACAAATTGGAACACGCACTCACTAAAAGCACCCTGGAATAACCGCGACAGGCACACACGGCCGTAAACTTTAATAGAAGGATCACTACCGCATGCTGTACGTTACAGTTCAATACACTTGGTCAAAATGTCGATTATGTAATTAATTTAAACTCCAGTTAAGAAATATAGAAAACAATAATAAAATATTTAACGTGAACAAACGATACACACAACCTATGACAGTAGCCGATCCACTTGACTGATTGATTGACTGGTTTGACCGACCGAAGTGTAAAATAATTAAGTGTTGCCAGGTTATAATTTTTACGTATAAAAAAAAAAAAAAGATTGTTGAAATATCTTGAATGTCAACCCGTAATAAAAGTATTGCCTTGATTATTTACTAGATGTCGCTGTTATCCCGACTTAAAGGAATTAATAGGCATAAACGCGAATTTTAAAACGTGAAAGAAAGTTTATATTTTACATTTTTAGGGAATATCATTTTTTATGTTCGGTTTTATGTTTTTCTATTAATACTTTTCGTATTTTCTTAACTTGTTTTCTTATATCTTAGACATAGTTACATGATAATTTGCATTTTGACATATTTATTGCCGATTCTTCGCAATAGAATTTTTAAACGCTCGTAAATAACAATTTACGAATTGCCCTTTTGATAATCTAAAAGTAGATAGAAATTCGCATATTGAAATAGTCAGTAGCATTTAATTTCATGAATATTAATAAGGTCTAGTGAAGAGAAGACAGTTTGACGGTCTACCTGACAGTATGCGGTTGCTGATGTCTATGGAAAGAACCATGTGTCGTACTATAATAAGAATAATAACATTATGTTGTACTGAATAAAGTGTATATATATAATGTCCTATGGCCTCTGTCTGGGGCAGGGAGCGTCCACAATTCAACTCTACCTTGACCTGTCTGTTATGCGTAACGCCGCTTGACAACCGCCACGCTGGTCTGTCAAGTGCTGTATACATATAAAGACGTACAAGAAGCCTACACTGGACTAAACTGACGATACTTGCAATTAATCCCGTAACGTGTCCACTGCCAAATGGGTGGACTATTACGATGGATTACAAGTTATCTCCTTGTTAATTTATTTAGCATACATTTATAATTACTTTAAAACAGGTTTTGTGCGTAAGTTAGCTTATTTTTATATATTTCGGCATTTTAAGCAGGTAGGCCATGATCACGAGTAGACTGAAGCGCCGTGGCAGTTTCGTCAGTGGCCAGAAGTAACTATCATTGTCCGCTTTTATTCTTGTTAACAAAGAGCTAAAATTAAAGTATGAAAATAAAACGCGAAAGTTTAATAAGTGTTATTTGGTATATCTACGTATATATGTATGTACAAGAAACTCAGGTCTACGTTGGAGCAGAAGCAAATGTTTTATACCTGAAGTACTAAGGAGTAGACACTTGTGTCCATAGATTTTTAATGGTGTTCTCTGTACACGAAATACGTGTAACGTACGCAATACGCATTTTTAACATTAATATGATTAGTTTTTATTGGTGCGGCGGGGCACGTAATTATAACGGTCGCGTAGATTATTTGAGTTACTAAGTTCTAAGTGGATTGGACAGGTGGCGGCGACAAAGCATTCAACTTTTAAATAATAATGAGATCGACGGAGGCGGCTGTCGCTCCCGTTAGAGTAAGGCATAAATACTAGGTTAGGTTCGTGGAACAGGTGCTTATGCAAATATTAGATTACATACCTAAAATAGCTGTTGGTTAATATTAGGTCCTTACATATGAAATTGGCGTTTTGTATGGGAGGAACAAAAAGTCGAATATTTTTTAATATAATATATTTAATTAATCAAAGTATAAACCATTATTTTCTATGCACTTTTGCCATCTCATAGGTAGTCGGACGGGAATCAATAAAATCTTTGAAGGCGATTTGGACTGCCCCATCGGAGTTGAATTTTTTCCCTTGCAAGAAGTTATCCAAATTTCGAAAAAAATGGTAATCTGTTGGAGCAAGGTCCGGGGAGTACGGAGGATGTCTTAGACTTTCCAATTGAAGCTCTTCTAATTTAGTAGCCGTCTGTTGCGCAGTGTGTGGTCTAGCGTTGTCGTGAAGCAGCAGTGGCGTGGAGCGATTGACCAGCCTAGGTTGTTTAGCCGCTAGCTTTTCCATCTTGGTTTGCAATTGCTGACAATAGACCTCAGCCGTAATAGTCTGGCCAGATTTGAGAAAACTGTAATGAACAATACCGGCACTAGTCCACCAAACGCTTACAAGTAACTTTTTTGGGGCTAATTTTCGCTTGGGGCAGGATTTGGCTGGCTGGCCAGGATCCAACCATTGCGCAGAGCGCTTCCGATTATCGTAAAGAACCCATTTTTCATCACAGGTAATGATTCGGTTTAAAATACCTTCATTATTGTGCCGGTTTAGTAATGTAACGCAGCAGTCGACGCGCGTTTGCCGGTTTGCTTCAGTCAATTCGTGAGGTACCCACCTTTCAAGCTTTTTAATCTTCCCAATTTGCTTCAAGTGAATTAAAACAGTTTCATCACTAACATCGCAGCCTGCAGCTAACTCGGACGTGGTTTGCGATGGATCCGCTTCCACAATAGCCTTCAACTCTTCATTATCAACTTGAGTCTCAGGCCGTCCACGGGGCTTGTTCTGCAGGTCGAAATTTCCAGAACGAAAACGTTGGAACCAAAAACGAACTGTGTTTTCTTTTGCAACACGACCGCCATACACATCCTTCACCCTTCGAGTTGTTTCCGCAGCACTAGTGCCACGGCGGAACTCGTACTCGTAAATAATGCGATATTTTAAGTTTTCCATTTTGTAAAATGAGTGACGCAAACAGAAAAAAACAGAAGAAAAAAACAAATGAATGACGATCATCGAAGCACAAATACATGAGTCTATAGCTGTACAAATTTGAATTTGGAATTCCTTACCAAAGAGGAGAAATTTGTGATTAAAGTGGCCAGTACGAAAAACGCCAATTTCATATGTAAGGACCTAATATTATGTCAATCTCTTTGCCGCATGCGAGATGTTGTTTAACTTAAAAGAAAAGTACCTGGTGCTTATAAAATATTAGGCCGGACCTTTACGTTGTTGAGCTGTACCTTATTTTTATATATATGGTTGTCTATATCTTTCACACTTGTAAGGTACCGCTTAATGCAAAAGGGAACATCAAGGTTTTACAAAATATTAACATGATATATTTATAGAATATTACGAGTATGCAACTAAATACAAATAATTAACTAAATACATGTTGGATTATGCGAACAGTTAAGGTGTGGAATATACTTCCCGCGATCATGTTTTATCGATCTTGTGACTTGGGAGCTTTCAAGAGAAGAGTGAATAGGCATTTGTTGAATGGATGTGGTCTAATATCGACCAACAAAGAAATGCATAATAGGCGTAAAAGGTTCGGCGTCCATACATTACTTAATAAATATAAGGAACAAGTATTTAGAATAGGTATTTTAAAATATTAGTTTTAGATCGATTAGATGCGGGTTCCATCAATTTTTTTTGGTAACCCTGGGAGAAATCCTGCATAGGATCATGTGAAGGTGGCGACTCCGGTGTTTCAGATTCCTACTAGCTAAAACCCCCCGGGGTGTCCGTCCTATCACTGCTCCAGCAATCCAGCTGCAATCCAGATATTTCAGTACGACCGGGGAGCAAATAGCCTGTTTAGGCTTCACCTCTGGGAGGGGAGAGTGTAAAGGACCCACCTCTTCAAACCTATCCGACGGGCAGTACGCCACACAATGCGCGCCGCCTCCCTTCCATCCGGCCAGCAGACTCCCTCAGGCCCACTGCCCGGCTATTGTCACCTGGGGATGTCGTTCTTGTTTTGGGTACGGGTTCTACCTAATTTGAGCCATCTCTAGCTCGCGTCACAGAACGCTGTCGCACGCGGCGTGGTCGGCGCTCTGGAACTAATTTAAATTGTTTACATAATTTGTTGTCGCTCGTATTTTTCGCAATTCCAAATAGACTTCTCTCAAGAGGTTATTAAAAAGTCAAAACATCTATTATTGTGGACGCGAGGTACTCTTATTAAAATTAGACAAATTAAAGAAATTAATTTCGTCTCGGGATAATGCTTGTTATTTTAGAATTGCTTAAAAGCGTCATTATACAAATGCTTTGTGAAAGTATTACAATATATTTATACAAGTACAGTGTTGAATATTATCAAAGCTTTTGTGTTTACGGTCATTACATTACATTACAGTACATTAGTCGACGTATAACATACGTGTATATATACACATATATTGACTTTTTTTTTTATTGGTTGCTTTCCTATGTTGGAAAGCAACCAATTTTCCGCTTCTACTTTGATGTATGTTGAAAAATAACCAATAATCCGATAGAATGGCAATGTCAGGAACGCCTCTCCAAATTCTAAATGTACTCAAACGATTCATTGTAATAGGAAATGCTAGCGGCCGACGCGACGCGCTGAGTAACAGCTCTGTCGAGTGGCTGGAGACGACGCGACGCTTAGTATGACAACGGTCACCCCCACAGCCGGTACTACAATCTGTGATTTGGTTAAAAATCTTTTCAAATTCAGATCGTCAATCTCATGTACACCCACTGCAAGATAGTTAAATATATTCTTTTAATATTAATTAGTCTTTAGAAAATGATGTTAATCCATCAATGTAACGGCGTAAAATATGTCATCTAACAACCTAATGCCAATAGAAACTATATAAACGCCTACTTAAGTTCACTGCTGAATACCATAAGTGGGCAAAATGTAATCGAAAAACTATTACATTTTGCATTTTTTAACATTAATATGATTACATTCAATTCATCTATAACAGCACTAAAGAATCCTCAATTGCATACACATCTATGACTTCTTAATGCTTAGAAAGTATTTAATCATGTTACAGAGATAAAAAATTAAAATGACGACTAAGTTTTGTAATCGATAATCATTAATCTGATTACATTTTGCCCACCTCTGCTAAATACAGGCCTTTTAAAAGCGCCATTGAGTTTTAAAAATATCTTGTACCTTTTGGATTGAGTAGAACTACATTAAGGCTGTGTCCACTTTGCGCTTACTTGAGGGGAAACGATGCCATAATTAAAAGTGAGTTAATTCGCGCGTAAAAGCCGTTAAAGTATTTACAATGAGTAGAAAAGTTGACGAGTGTTTATTTTATTAAGTATTTTGGATAAGATGTAACAGGACCGGGGCCCTTCACGAAAACCAGCGCCGCAGACTTCCTCCGCAGCAGTAAACTGTCGCAAACCATATCGCCATGTTTATGTTTTTTGTATTTTCGTTTTTTCTGTACGTTGTTGTGTTTCTGACTTTTAAGTTCTTGTTTGAGGCGAAATAAATACATTTTTATTCTTTTCGAAACGCGAAATGTGTTATTTTAAGCTTTCATCCCTTTTTACCCCTTCATTTCGTTTTTAATTTCTCACCAAAATACTAATTATCAGTTTTCACAGTGAAATATAATTCGTAATAGTTAGCAGTAGTTCAAAACGGTGGGGTTGTCAGAGATTCCTGGATAAATAAATTTTATTGTTATACAAACTTTTACAAATACAAACCCTATCTCGCCCCATTAGGGATGGAAAATGAAAAAATCTGCCCCTAGTGGATGTATAAATGGTACAAAGTAAGACGCACAAGTGTTTTTATATATTGTATGGGTAATAATAATTCAAATTAATCGATACTTCATATTTAAATGAGATCGGTGCGATTTAGTCCGGTTTGGCACAAGGTATAATTGTAACCAGCCGCAAACAAACATTCATCACGAAGTTCGTGGGCATGCCCTGCGGCGCTGCGGCGCTGTGGCCCCGTGCGCTTGATATGTGTTTAGATAATCCCTTAACTCGTGTAAACTAAACGCTAATTGAAAGCGAATAGTGTTCGCGGAGTCTGTACACGTCTACACCTTTGGGGAGGCGAGGAAGATGGCCCCGGGGTGTGGGCATGGCTACACACAAGTCGGATGTAATTGTGGCTATTTTCGTTATAGAAATAGAACCTAAATGTTATATTATTTAATGTAACAATGTAAATATTGACCTAATAAAGGAAAGACTAATCTAGAACATAAAGCACGGCTAAGAGTGAAGGGAAATATTTTGTTTTCCTAAGTTCGTTTGTGCTCAATGTGTTCTATCGGTTATAGCAGCTTTTTCCAGAACAGCCTGTATCAGGCACAGGTGCGGTCCGGTGTAGAGTACTGCTGTCAGCTTTGAGACGGGTCCGCTAAATACCAGTCGGCCGCTTTGGGCTCGACTGATCGCAGGGCTGGTAGACTTGAGGGTGATGGCTCTTTGAATGAGACTGAAATGCAGAACATCGAGCATCGAGAATTTTTTGTTCGATTTACATTATCGTCCTTACTTAGAATCCTATCTTACTTCTACTTATATATCATTTTACAATTAGAAATGACATAGTTACAGTTTACTTTCTATTCATAGTTCACGAGCCCCTTACTCCGTTTTCTTATCCTATCATCTTTGCGATCTTCCAAGCATAGTTCATGAACACCTGCCAGCTGTCCCCGTTCCCGAGGTCGTCCGGCAGTATGTCCTCAGCCAACCGACACCCCGTCCCGCACACGCAGTCATGCCGATCAGCAGCAAACCTACCGCGCTCAACTAGGAAATGCGATATAGTTTGCTGCTGATCCGCAGTGCAGTTACAGGCCGGAACCTAAAGAGATATGTGCAGAAACCTTCATGACCGGTAAAAATCTGCGCGATCACGGAGTCTTCGGATTTGGAAGTTACAAAACTTGGACGTGTTTAAAATAAAAGTGAATAGGCATTTGTTGGGTGGACGAGGTCCATCGTCGTAATTTCTCACCTTCCACCAGGTGTGACTGAGGCCAAGCGTCTGCCTGTAAATAATATTTAAGCAATCAAGAGATCCCGACGAGTCCACTCGTTACAGCCCGTTGGAAGTTATTTGATCCTGATCCCGCATACTGATGATCACGCTCATTGATAGGCGGGTTGTACTCTACCAATGACGACGCCTATCAACTGCAGCGCAAGTCGTATTCTAATCGCATTCCTCATGTTCTTGTACCTGTGGCCTACTCACTAGCTATTCATTTATTTCTAACTAACTGTAGCCGCCGGATAGCGCCGCTGGTTCTGGATCTCCGCGTAGAGTAATTAGGGCACAAGGAGTTCGTTCAGGCACAGTGACAATGAAATATTCAAAAGGCACTCACCTGGAAACTGGATGATGAGGACAGGCTACTGCAACTCCGCACCGTTCGCCGTATACAATTATTTAGATGCTCCGCCATATTGTCCAAAGCAACTGACTATTTCGTAGCGTGACCGAGTTCGCCGCCGATGATAAGTGTATCGATATCGTCGTGCGTACACAAGTATCACTGTTAAGGACCGAGCGTGGAATGGGATGTAAGAGAAAAACGGGAAGGGTTTGTAGCTGCACGTCTGCACGGCGCCACGATCGGAGCAGCAAAACCCGAGTATGATTTCGCGCAGGGTTATATGCACTCTCGGCTGTAGCACCGCCGCTTTCTGATTGGCCGATCAACTTAGGATGTAAGAAAGAACTGCGCGCGTATTATTTGTTAGACTTAAGTTGTACATATAGTTTGTAAGGTTTTTTACAAATACATGTTTTTCGGAATGTAACACGCTATTTATTTCGCTACGTGCTCCAGCCTCAACAGTGGTGACCCCGACGCTCAGAAAATCGGACCGCGATGCCCTAGTATTGAAGCTCTGCAGAATTTCGCGTGTACCCAGCCAGCAAGAAGACACTTACCTGCACAAGTGGTGTCGTTACGCTGAAGCTACGGTAATCAACGGAAACATCACAATAAGAAAAATATGGCGAATCAAGAGCCCACTTGTTTTGTTACAAGTCATGAAGCAGCCGCCATAGCCGTGTCATTAAGATTGCCGCAATTCTGGCGCCAACGCCCGCGGCAATGGTTCATCGCATTTGAAGCTGCTACGAACGACCTCAAACGTAGTGATGCCCAGCTCGCTCAGATGACTATTGGGAAGTTAGAACAGGAAGATATCGATCAGATAATGGATCTGATTGAAAATCCAGCAAAAAAACAATATGAAAGCATCAAGCGACGGCTGATATATCTTTACGAAGAATCAGAAGCCAAACAGTTTCAGAAACTTCTGGACATGGAACTCGGAGATCAAAAACCCACACAACTCTTACGTTGTATGCGTCATCTCGCAAGAAACAAAGTTCCAGACAATACCTTACAAATGATGTGGATGAAATTACTGCCTCAGCATGTACGATCCATCCTAACAGTGAGTGATACATTAAAAAAGGATACAACTCTCGAAGAACTGGCTAAGCTGGCCGATAAAATTTTGGAGCAAAATGACCAATTATGTTCCAGTACATCAAACAAGAAGTCAGAAGTACCAAACAATCAGCCATTGATCGAAGAGATAAAAAAGCTCAAACACGAGATTACAGCATTAAAATCATCACGTTACAGAAGAGGTACGCAGCGACGATTTTCAAGTCACCGACAAAACTCATTGCGGCCATCCACATCTCGCTCCTACTCACGTAATCCTCGCACCGTCCCGCTTGCAACATATTGTTATTTCCATCGGCGGTTCGGCAAGGACGCAAGACGCTGTAATGCGCCATGCAAATATTCTATGAAAAATAAACCACAAGAAATACGATCAGAATTGGCAGCCACAGAGTCCAGCGGTTCAAATCGTCTTTTCATAATGGACAGGAATTCTAATCAGAAATTTCTCATCGATACCGGAGCGAACATTTCAATCATACCAAAGACCGGACGCATGAAGTGTGAGCCGACAAATTTTTGCCTGTACGCAGCTAATAATACCATGATCACAACGTACGGCGAGAAAACTATGGAATTAAACTTTAATCTACAAAGGTCATATCGCTGGAAATTTGTTATAGCAGCAGTCAGTAAGCCGATAATTGGCGCTGATTTTCTTCAACATCACAAACTTCTTGTTGATATCGCAGGACGCTGCATAATTGACAAGATAACTGGTGCCTGCATTCGCACATCTCTCTCCAGTTCAACTGAGCCAACCATTCGTACCATCGATACAGAACAAAAGTATCATAAAATACTCGAAGACTTTCCAGATATCACACGTCCGTCTCCAACGAAATTTCATAATAATAACGACGTTAAACATTTTATCGAAACAAACGGACCACCGCTACATGCAAAAGCAAGGCCAATACCACCACATCGGCTACTCATCGTTAAAAAAGAATTCGAGCACATGATGGAACAAGGGCTGTGTCGACAAAGCAAAAGTCCGTGGGCTAGCCCCTTGCACATAGTGCCGAAGAAAAACGGTGATATACGAGTTTGTGGAGACTACAGAAGACTAAATGCTGTTACTAAGCCTGATCGATATCCCGTACCCAGACTGAAAGATTTCACCTATCAGCTTCATGGCATGAACATCTTTTCCACTCTGGATCTCAACAGAGCATATCAACAGATCCCTGTTCTAGAAGAACACATCGAGAAAACCGCCATCATCACACCTTTTGGATTGTTTGAGTTCCCGAAAATGTGTCCAGGCTTAAAGAACGCCGGACAGACATTTCAAAGGTACATTCACGAAGTTCTTTCCGGCCTTGATAACGTATTTTCATTCATCGATGACCTCATTATTGCATCCTGCGACGAAGAAACTCACATACGTGACTTACGTACCGTTCTGGAGCGACTCGACCACTATGGGATAACCATTAATCCATCCAAATGCAAATTTGGCCAAGAAGAAGTCAAGTTTCTAGGCTACAAAGTCTCACGACAAGGAATCAAACCACTGGAAGAAAAAATAGAAATAATCGCCAATTTTCCAAAACCAACAACAGTTGAAGATTTAAGAAGATTCCTTGGCATGATAAACTTCTACCGAGATAGTATACCAGACGCTGCCGCAATTCAAGCTCCATTACATGAGTATCTGCATAATTCTAAGAAAAGAGACAAGACCACGATCGACTGGACCACAACTGCATCTCAAGCATTTGAAGCATGCAAGTCCAGTATTAAAAACGCCACAATACTCGCTCACCCTGCACATCATGCGCCAATCGCTTTAATGTGCGACGCTTCAGATAAATGTGTGGGTGCAGTCCTGCAACAAAAACACAATTCGAAGTGGCAAGCGCTTGGCTATTTTTCAAAAAAACTCTCTGCAGCGCAGCAAAAATATTCAACGTTTGACAGAGAACTTCTGTCGATTTATATGGCGGTCAAACATTTCCGCAAGATATTTGAAGGACGCGAACTCATTATCTACACGGATCACAAGCCGCTCACATATGCCATCAACAAATCTCCATCTGACAGCGACACTCCACGGCGAATTCGACAGTTGCTCTTTATAAGCGAATTTACAACAGACTTACGACATGTGAACGGCTCTGAAAACGTCGTAGCCGATGCGCTTTCTCGTATAGAAACCATAGAAGCGCCTTCATATTTAGATTATGAAAAACTGTCACTATCTCAAGAAAAGGATGAAAATGTCTGTCGGCTGCTACAGCAAACCAATATACAACTCAAGAAATTTTCAGCACCAGGAACCAATTCTAAAATTTATTGCGAAATCACAACGCCTCATATTAGGCCGTACTTAACAGAGGAATTTCGACGTACTGCTTTCAACGCTATACATAATTCAAGCCATCCTGGCATTCGATCTACTCGGAAACTTATGCAGCAAAGATATTTCTGGCCATCAATGAACAAAGACGTCGGTAACTGGGCTAAAGCATGTGTACCGTGCCAACAGTCAAAGGTGCAACGCCACTCAAATAGCGATTTTGCATCATTTCCAGACTGCGATCGGTTCCAGCATGTACATATCGATATAGTTGGACCACTCCCTACCACATCACATGGTCATCGTTATCTCTTAACTATGATCGACCGACAAACTCGATGGCCCGAAGCAATTCCTTTGAATGAAATAACTTCAGAAAATGTAGCAGCAGCATTTTATGAAAATTGGATTTGCAGATTCGGCTGCCCTACGTCTATTACCACTGATCAAGGTCGTCAATTCGAAAGTCAATTATTCCATGTGCTGGCGAAACTACTGGGCGCCGAGAAAAATCGCACTACAGCTTATCATCCACAGAGCAATGGAATAGTCGAACGTTGGCATCGATCTTTGAAATCCGCACTAATGGCAAGACTCAACACGAGTATCAAGTGGGCAGCAGAGCTTCCCACAGTTCTCCTTGGACTGCGCGCAGCCATCCGATTGGACACCAACACAAGCGCAGCCCAATTAACGTACGGCCAAGCTATCCGCCTACCTGGAGATTTCATTACGCCATCAAGATCAATATCAACAATGAATGCCAGTTTTGTTGATCGACTCCACCAAACGATTACGGCTTTTGCACCTGTTTATCAACCACATAGTAACAAGCACAACATCTTTATTCATAAAGACCTACAAACCTGTGAAGCCGTATTCGTACGAGTCGACAGCGTAAGAAAACCACTTCAGCAGCCTTACGAAGGACCCTATAAAGTACTGCAACGAAACAGTAAATTTTTCAAATTAAGACTGCCAAACAGAGATGTCAACGTGTCCATTGATCGGCTCAAACCTGCATATATAATAAACAATACAGAATCCGACCACAATGTCAAAACAAGCAAAAATTCAACGGCCAACTCCGATATTCCAATAACAACTAGATCTGGAAGAATTATAAAGAAACCCGTACGCTTCGCTTGAGGGGGAGTACTGTAGCTGCACGTCTGCACGGCGCCACGATCGGAGCAGCAAAACCCGAGTATGATTTCGCGCAGGGTTATATGCACTCTCGGCTGTAGCACCGCCGCTTTCTGATTGGCCGATCAACTTAGGATGTAAGAAAGAACTGCGCGCGTATTATTTGTTAGACTTAAGTTGTACATATAGTTTGTAAGGTTTTTTACAAATACATGTTTTTCGGAATGTAACACGCTATTTATTTCGCTACGTGCTCCAGCCTCAACAGGTTCAAATACCTTTTTTATACTCATGCCCTGCGCTTGAACACTAACATTCTACTAACATATAATTAACATTTTTTTTAAATAGCATTATTATATCTTCACTTATTTATCTAAGTAATTTTATCAACACATTTCATACTAACACACTTAGTATGTATTTCTAATATCGTGTCGTGTGATGGAAACTCGCACCGGGCTCTACGGTTGAGAGCCGTGGTATGGTGGCGCGCGCAGAGGATTGCGCACGAGCGCGCGACGCGAGCGCCCCGCCGCCCCGCCGCCCGCGCAGCCGGCGAACAGTCTCGCTGTCAGTAGCCACACCGCCTACGCGTTTCCTCCGCTCGCGCTCTCTTCCGTTTTATATTATTGTTTTCGTGTTAGTATTTATATTGTTTCTCTATGGATTTTACTTCTCCTTTGTCGGTTGTACTTGTGCTTCATTATTTCTACAGGTGCTTCATTAAACGCCTATCTAATTGCTGTCTGGACTTCTTCATTTGACTTCTCATCTATCACGCTATCCTGCGCTACAGTGTAAGGCAGGTCTACTTATCCACCTGCATACCTATTACGCTAATTAGTAATTGTTATTGTGGATAATTTCATATTATTCTATTTAAGAATATATTTTTGCAATCTGTTTGGCGTGTTTTTGTGGTTTCTTAACATTGCTAACACATTTATAAGTTACCAAATTGTTTATTGTCGTTGTGGCTGTGCTGGTGGCCTGGTGGGAGCGACTGGTCACATGTTCATATCTCGGCACGTCTCTCTGGGATATCCCAGATTAAGTATGAATTTAGACTCCGCAAGCTCACTGGTTAAAGAAAACATCGTGAGGGAACCCACATGACATCTAATAGAATTGTTATGTGTCTAGTATACTGTGAGAAAAGCGATCAGTTGCGATACTGGTCACGTTGGCCACGAGATATAAGCGACTAATTGATATAGCCACTAATTTATCTCTGCTCACCCCAAAAGGGGTATAGCGTGATAATAAATATAAATGTAGAGTTTGCTACAAATATAAAATATTTACGTAAAATTGAAAAACAAATTGAAACACACAATTAAAAAACAATATGAAAACTTAATTATTCCCAAAATGGAGAGCTGTGCGATCTCGTGCCGAATTAAATTCGTTCACATGTAAACATACGTGCTTATATTTGTGTCTGTACAGTGGAATTTAATATTCCCTGGCTGTTCGTAAAAATTGTTATAAAGTAGGGATTAAGTCGAGATATAAGCGAGTGGAAACGTCACGGGAGTGCCGGAGTGCCGGCGACGGCGAGGCCGCAACGACTCGTGCACTAGTGATGGGACTTACACTCGATTGAATCACTCCAAGCATTACTTGTTATTTTTCTGATTCAGCAAAATAATAACACAAAAAGTAATAGTCGAAACATACAACTCCCTAGGTAAAGCGATGTTCGTTTTTTTTTACCCGGATTCGGTACAGTGACCAGACCTCACCTGATGATGCAGTCCTAAAAACCAGTAAAAAAAAAACGACTATCCACAGTAAAGAAAACCAAACGATAGTCGCAGTAACACCAACGTCCAACCTGCAAAAATATCTCTTCACACTTCGTTTAAAGGACCAATATCATAGGACGGTAGAAACATACTTGCTGGAAGACCGTTCGAAAGTTCAATGAGGTGGCAAAAGTAAAAGTTAAACTTCTTAATCCTAGCCGGGATATGAGTTACCGTATAGCCGTCACTATATAAATCCTCGCGCGTTGTTATATTATGGAAGAGAGAGGATGGAACAACGTTAAATAACTGTTCAGAACACTCGTTGTGATACAGATGGTAGAAATCGCTTAGTGAGGCAATATCTCTGCGCAACTGGGGCGGTGCCAGAAGTTTAGTAACATCAGCAACATTCGCAACGTGGGCAGCGCTCCGCTGCAGCCTCAGCCTGTCCAGGGCGTCGAGTAAGTACCTACTGAGCAGAACCGTGTCAGAGACGCGAACAATATTCCAAACAAGGGCGTTTAACGATAACGCCAGTAGAAAAGAACAAATCTATGGAATTGACATAAAGTGTCAGCGGGGTGCTTTTTGTACTTCAAATATCTTTATAATATTTTTCACATTTTCAGGAAAACATACAGCAATATATAAACAATAAAAAATACAATAATAATAAATACAAATCCGCGAAGTTTCCACAAAAGAACACAAAACAAAAAATACCTAGAGACCTTCAGTCGTGGTAAATGTGGGCCGACATGAGAATGGAGACTTTCAATAGATTTTCATTCTTTGATGGTCGCTTTCGTTTTTAGACTACACTATACTTACCATCAGGTGCACTGTAATCACTACGACGAGCCAGTGTAAAAAAATTGCCAACAGTTTATATTCTTCCATACATTTGCGCATTCTATTTACGTTACCGTTTATTGTATGTTGATTTATATTGTATGTTACTTTATGCCATTGTAAAACCTACATGTATGGATGTAAAACTACAAAAGGCGGTATAAAAGTCAACAGTCGCTGCGCAGAAGTTACACAATAACATACATGTAAAGATAATCATAAGACATATACAATCATGCTCTTATAAAATCTATTGTTCAACAACTTGTCTCTGATAAGTTGAAGGTTAAAAAACTTTCAAGCTAAATTAATCAGAAGTTTTATTGTAAGCCTTAGTAAATCTTTCAAAGTCCACGTTTACGGTGAAAGACTCGAGTTGTGAAGTTACCAGTCTGTCCGGGCGAGCGGCTCGAAACCAACTGAATTATACTCACTGTCTTTTAGTAACCCAGAAAAAGCTACTTTACAACTGATGGTAAGTAAAGTTCATTTTTTCTCCTTATAATCGATTTTCAAAATATAAAATACGATTTTTAATTTTAGTTATTCTTTTTTTTTAAGTAAAAGGATATGATATGCTTTGTTGGATTCAACCAATGAGCCAAATAGTAAACTAAAATTGTTAATATTGAATTGGTAATTTTATTATTATATAAAAAGGCAATCTTTTCGAATGGTTACAAAAAAATCGAATTACATGCAAAAATTGATTAATTTATGGTTTAAATGGATTGAATAAAAAAAAAGTAAAATGGATTACTCAGTAATCAATTTATTTCACTTGAAGTGACATCCCTAGGCGCTGCCATGCGATGTGTCAAGCTCGCAATCGCGCAGTCTGAATGTGACGCCTTGTGCTGTCCGGTTGTGATTTTTTTTTATTACTCACAGGCGGACGGTTGACCTCAATCACACCCGATGGAAGGTGAAGATGAGTCCGACGATAGACCGTGTCCGCTCAAAAAATGCTTGTTCACTCTCCTCTTAAAGGCTCCCAAGAAATAGGATAGTGGAAATGTGCTCGCTGGAAGCGTATTTCACTCCTTAGCTGTTCGCATGATGAAAGTATAAGCGAATCCCTTCGTGCGGATGTAAGGAACGTCCACTAGATACGGATGGTATTCGACACGGTGTCTAGTGGTTTTATGATGAAATGGGGCTGGGATTTAAAATCGGATGGCTACCTTAACGACGACAATTGACAAGATATGAGAATTCATTAACAGCCGCCGACGTGGTACGGGTTCAAATAAGCCAGAGTACCTTTAGAGTTTAGATATGCGTAAAGCTATTTATTCAAAATGATTATACGAGTAGGTCTCATAGATTGCTACTATTTGCTGATCGATATAGATTTCAGGTGTCCGCATTCCAATGCGAGATACTTATCGCCTCTCGAGGCGCTATTCCGGAACTCAAATTATGTTAATAATTATTTTATTTCTCGCGCCTGTGATACGTGATAACAAACGTTTATGTGATGCCGATAGTCTGTTTTGTACATTTTCTTTTAGACGAATGGTGAGAAAAATATATGAGTTTTTTGTAGTATTCGTTTTTATTTTATATATATGCATATCTAGTTTTTTTTAATGTTTTGTAAAAAAAAGCTAACTTAATTTTATTTTGTTTGTGGGACCTTTCCTGGCTTGTGTATCTTTTTTGGACATTTGTTATTGTTTATATATAGCTTTTTCTCTGAAAATAAAAAGTAGAGTGTACACAAATGACTCTCGAAACGCAATGGGCGATTGTCATTTTTACTCGATTAAGCTCTTCCCGATTTGACTAGAATCACTCGATTATGATCAGATCCTTGTCGCAGCATTGGCTCGTGGGTACGAGTATGTTATGCTAATGCAGGCTACATCACAGATTGTTATATTTTTTGCGCTGAAATGACATGATTCGCTGACAGCGACATTTTTATATCCTGAGCCTTTACTCATGCCCAGGGTTGTAACGCTGACGGTTTATTTGCCAGGAAAAGTGTTATGAGCTCATTATACATTTCATAATACAGTTTAGGGGATAAGCAATGCCTTACGGGAAGTAATAAATACATTTTGAGTCGCTTCATTGATATTAGAATGTTTATGTGTTCGCGGTGGCCTCGTGGACAGGCTGCCCCCAGGCCAGCCAGTCCAGGCGCGTACGCCTGAGCAATCCAGATTGAATATGGATTCAAGCAGCTCATGCTTACCGGTTAGGGCAAACCGTGCGGCGTCTAATAGAGACGTTATCATTGAATTAAGGTCTTTTTTCTATTCTGACTGGGCGCAGCGACCACAGCACGCCCGACGGTGAGCACGGCGTAGTCCAAAGACGACGATGTCTATCAACAGCCAAGTAAAACCTATCGACAGTCGCAGTGATCGTGCCGGCCTGCAAAAATATCTGTTCTTCGTTTCAGGAGCCCATGTCATACCTTATCATAAGCTTTAGAAATTGTATCACGTGGACACGTGACGTCAATCCTATATAATTTAATACTTTTCTAGTGATGATATCTATGATCGAATGTCATTTTGTCTATGCGTTCTGCACTGTAAATAGATATATGGAAGATGTAAATTGATTTTTACACACGAGGGAGCCCCGATAGATTACGGTTTGCATCTTGTGACGACGTATTGCCAACTTGCAGCTGTCTATTAACACTATTCGATGTTCGAAGAACGCATTGAGGGTTAAACCGTCGACCAGTAGGCACAAGCTCCCAAATCCCTGAAATAGCCGCTCAATTTCAAATTAACTATTATGTTTACTTCAGTTCATTGTAAAAGAATAACATAATAAAATAAACTATTTACTATTTTCCGTGAGTAATTATTCGCTCCAGTTCTTCGATTAGTGAGGAATCTTTTACAGAATAGCAGATTTGATGAAACTACGCAAACCCGAGCCGCGGTGAGGAGCGAACACGCCAGTGATGTCAACTTATGGATTTTACCCCTGCATGGGGGTCTTATAAGGGGATATTTTTAAGGGTTGTAACAAATTGTTAGTTTTGTAACGGCGATTGTCGTTCTACCTGCACAACGCTATTGTACATTTTTTCTGGAATCCAAGGTTCAGGTCGTAGGTTTTAATATTTATTTAGGACCTGTCTCTTTTTTGTAAACGGTCAGCGGGGCAAGGTTAGGTCAGGTTAGACAAGGCAAGCCTTTGGTAAGTACCAGAGCCTTCCTTCATCATATTCCTACTTTAGCCTAGGTATTGCACTTCCTTTTCTCGGTGGGCTTCAGGTTCTTGGTTTGGGTTATTATTCATCGTGTTCCTCGAGACCCTGGACAGCACAGCGTGTAGCGAGCGCCGCCTGCAGCACACACACGCGTTGCAGCGTGCAGCGCTCTGTCACTATAAGCCTCGGAGGACGGTCAGCATGCGTTATCAAGCCGGAATCTATCACCCGCTCCTGGACCCACCGTTCCCTCTAAGTCCCGCTTCTTCTCTCTCACATATGGCGAGTGGCGAGTTGTACAGCTGTCGACTAATGAGCTCACTGTATCAAAACCAGTTTTTTCCATAATAAATTTAAATAACAAAGTCTGATGCCTTTCATTTCCTAACCAGCAAACCCCATTATTACAGGGAAATATGTTTTTGGAATTTCCTTTAAAGTTTTTATAACTAAGACAAAAGGAAAAATTACTTTTTTATATAAATTTATTCCACTACTAATGATAATAGGTACGTTTTAGAGATGATATGTTTTAAATTATATTCAAGTACTTACTGGACGCTCTGGATAGGTTTGCAGTGTGTGTATGTTGTATGTGTAAGTTAGTATATAAGGAAATGCGCATCCGTTGCGCGGGGCGGGGCGCACTTAATAAAGACATCATGAAGTACGGACGTCTAATTTGTCAAACTCCCAACATCTCCGGTTGCAGCGGAGGGCCGTCCGCATTGTGAATGATCCAGACGTGTTACCAAGCATCTTGAACCGCTCCAGCTGCCCAGTGATATTGCCGCTCTGAGCGTGTGCTACCGTCTGCATCACGGCGAGTGTTCTGAACAGTTATTTAACTTTGTCACACGCTCTCCCTGCCATAGTAGGAGCACGCGCGCTGGCTTATTGAGCCACAGCTTCGCAGTAACCGTCATCCCGGCCAGGACTAAAAAGTTCACTAACTCTTCTTTTGCCGTGTCGTTGGGCTGTGGAGTGATCTTCCAAAGAGCGTGTTCCCACCGCCCTATGATATGGGGTCCTTTGAGCGTAGCGTGAAGAGATATTTGTGCAGATCGGCTGATCGCTGCGACTACCGGTGGTTTTTTTTTTACTGTTGTCGCTTCAAGACTGCACCGCGCTCACCATCCGGCTTGATGTGGTCACTACGCCGAGTCCGGACAGAAAGAAGCCTTTTTGTGAAATACTAAAGCAGTAGCCGTTTGATATTTCGATTTAAGCGACTTGAAATCCAACTCGTAATATGTGTAAATATGTAAGTGGTGATTACGGTGCCAATAAAATAGTTTTCGTGATTTTATTAGGAGTTTCATTCTCTCAAGGTGGTAGCACCGTGGCGGGCCTCTTCCCCCGAGACCCTTTAATAAATTCCCGGAATAATCCCGCGACAGCGCGCGCATTCTCCCCGCGTTGGCGTCGTGTTCGCTCATTTTGTACAAATAAACAGAAACGGGCAAACATTAGAAAAATAAATTAAGCTTTTATTCATTTGATAAAATGTATTCTTGAAGTTTATTTTCATTCCATTGACGAGATTAGAGCCAAGGCTGCGTTATTGTGCTGTGGAGGTCCTTAAATGGAAACAATATTTTCCAACATTTTCATATATTATCCTACAAGCAGTCTCGCGCCCTAACTTCAGTAATAAGAGAATTACAAATAACTTTAAACTTCTCTTAGGGATCAAATTTCAAACAATTCAATCTAATATTAGTCACCGCAAAAGGTCATTTACATGCGAGATAAGCCCATAGAAATTATTTAGTAATCACTAAGTGGGCCAGTGAATTAGTCAACGTAATTTCTTTTATTATCTACAGTATGTCTTAAAAACCCTGTCCGATCCTCAGAATAAAGTTCATCAGAACATTATGTTATTCGTGAACATTAACAAAATTATTGTCATGTAATTCTTTTTTTTACACTGGCTCGACAAACTGAGTACATTGCACCTGATGGTAAGTGCAGTGTAGTCTAAAAACGAAAGCGACAGCCAAAGGTGGAAACCTACTGAGTCTCCGTCGTCATGCCGGCCCACATGTACCACAAGTGAAGGTCTCTAGGCATATGAGCTACTAGACGTACACAAGAATTTTGCTTAGAAATAAAAACATGTGTTTTAGCATTTTTGTAATCTTAATGATTGATGGATAAAGACACTTGAAGAAATATTAAATGAATTTTTTTATTTGAGTCACAATGGCATATTAATAAATACATTAATGTTTTTATTGAAATGCGAAATAAAATGATTCTTAAAAGGCAATCATATAAATGCAAATAGTGAGAGAATGGCGGTACCCATTGCGAGTGCGCCGCCCCGGGGACTCGTTCCCTTGATGATGTATATGGTATTTACGAGGGCGACCGTTTTATTTATTTATTTATTTATTTATTTATTTATGGGCTGTCAACAGCTCCATTACACTTCACATTCACAATCTGAATCTCATGCATAAGCTAAATGTCGGTAACGGATACCAATAACAGACAACCACAGCATGGCCCAAAAGCATTATCTAACAATATCAAAACACAAAAAAAAAAAAAAAAAAAAACAACAGCAGACAATAATATCTCAAATTAAATTATACAACTCCAAGAACAATGCCAAGCTCAACACACCTGCTCACTGATTTTTCTCTTGAAGGCCGGCAATGAATCCGCAAAAATATCGATGTTCCCATCCCCGGACACACACTCGTTATATAAACGTGACAGTCTTGGCACTATAGAAAAGTGACCAAGGTTGGTCTTATATCGTTTAGTGGCAAACATGGGAGCAGGATACCGAGGCAGCCTGCGAGGTACCGCAATACTAAACTGCTCCAGAAGTTCCGGATCGTCCACACGGCAACGGAAGAGTTTATACATAAATGTCATGTCGAAAAACTGCCTACGACCTTGCAATGTGTGCATTTCAAAAAGTTTCAATCTGTCACCATATGGAACATATTTTTTTGTATTAGTTAGACTGAATCTAGTGAACCGCCTCTGTATCCTCTCAATACGGTCAATGTGGACTTGGTAGTGAGGAGACCAGACTGTACTGCAGTAATCCAGTTGGCTACGAACCAAAGTTGAATATAAGAGCTTTTTAGTGCTATTCTTTTTAAATTGTTTACTATTCCTAAAAACGAAACCCAGCATCCTTCGAGCGGCTACACAAATACGATCAACATGTCTTTTAAAAGTAAGCTGAGTATCAAAGATGACTCCTAAATCTCTAATTTCTGTTACTTCTTGTAATGGGGATCCGTCAACATCATAAGCAGTTGCAATAATATTACGATTTCTTGAAAATTTTATGTGATTACATTTCCCAACATTCAATATCATGCCATTATGCTGACACCAAGCTATTAATCTATTCAAGTCAGATTGTAGTTTGTCTCTGTCATCAATATCACGAACTGGTAGTACGAATTTTAAATCGTCGGCAAACATAAAGCACTTTGAGTACCGAAAGCAATTGACGACATCATTTATAAAAATATTAAATAGGAGTGGCCCTAGATTAGAACCCTGAGGTACCCCACTAATTGTTTTAAAAGATTTGGATCTATATCCTCCAATCACAACATATGATTGTCGCTCAGCTAAATACGATGAGAGCCATTTCAGCAGTACTCCACCAATACCATATGCTAACAACTTATCCAATAGAAGATCATGCCGAACCCTGTCAAAGGCCCTCGAGAAATCAGTATATATAGCATCCATTTGTATTCTGTTGTCAATTGAATTAATTAAAAACATGGAATAATCAATAAGGTTAGTATTCGTGGATTTCGTACATATAAAACCATGTTGATTTGTTGATATAAATGGCTTAACTTGTAGACTTATATGTGGATACAAAATTTTCTCAAACACCTTCGCAAGAGCCGATAATATAGATATTGGCCTATAGTTGTCAGCAGATCTCACATCACCCTTCTTGTAGATGGGAACTATTTTGGCTACTTTCCATTTCATTGGAAAAATGCCAGTTTTTAAGGATCTATTGTATATTAATGTTACGGGAACACTTAGTGACTTGGCACAGTTAACTACAAAATAAGGAGACAGAAGATCAGGTCCAGCACCTTTACACGGGTCAAGTTTTTTCAATATAGTATAAACCTCATCGTATGTACAAGATATGTTACATGTCGAAAAAGAATTTACCGCTAATAGAGAAGGTTGAAATAACATTGGATCTGACTGATTCACCAAGGAATGTGAAGGTGACGCAGCAACACAACCAATAGACGAGAAGTACTTAGCAAATAAATTACACATATCTGTGCCATTCGCAGCAACCTCTGTTCCCAATTCCATAGAACTAGGGAAATTACTAGAATGATTACATCGCATATTTTTAATGTGAGTCCAGAAATATTTTGGATTTTTGGCAATGCTTGATTCTGTATTTTTAATATATGATTTATAACAAGAGTTAATCAACTTATCGCATTCAGTCCTTAATGATTCAAATTTTATAATGTCCAATGGATTCTTAAATTTTTTAATCTTCAAACGTATTTTATACTTCAATTTTATCAATTTAATAAGCCTACATGAAAACCAAACTGGGTAGCGTTTTTCTCGAGGAACCCTTTTGGGAACATATTTATCCACAACCCCATATAACTTGTCATAAAAAGTATCAACCATCTCATTCACGTCAGTCATCCCGAGTACATCCCTCCACTGTATACTATATAATTCAGAATTTACAATATCATAATCCACCTTGTAGAAATTATAGTGACTTATCTTATTTACAGGAAGATTATTAGTCTTCCATTCTTGAATTTCAACAATTAATGGAGGGTGATGGTAATCGATTTTGCTTATAGAACTATCACACTTGCTAACCAGCACATTCGAATCATTCGATAATATTAAGTCCAAAACTTTATTGTTGTGATTCAATATATTATTACTTTGAATGAGATTATTTTCAGCGACAAAATCAATAAGAGCATTAGTTAAAAGACTGCCTTCATGGATGATTTCGTCTTGCGAGTGCCAGTCTATTTCGCGGATATTAAAATCTCCCGCTATAACTACACGGGAGTTAATCTCAAGTACATGACTAGCCGCATCCAGAAACACATCAAGCATAGCAGACTGGACCGGAGGTGGAAGATATATCGCGCCTACACAATATATGACCTGTTTCGAGTTTATTACAACTTCTATTGTAACCCAAATATCCTCACAATCACTCTCCCACTCCGAACGTCGCCGTGCGGAGAATCGATTCGCAACCGCAATCAACACCCCACCCCCATCCTTACCACCATGATACGCGGTTGATGATCTGTCACGCCTAAAAACAGTATAACGACTATCAAAGATTTCTCCATCAAATACACCATCGGTTAACCATGTTTCCGTAAAAACAATGATATCATAGTCATTGCTCAGTATGTTAAGCTTGACACTGCTCGTCTTGCTTCGCAGACCTCTGACGTTCTGGTAGTATATATTAAAATAATTAATTGTTAATATTTAGAAACCAAAAACAAATCCAATACATCGTAAAAGGAAAGAAAAGGAAAAATCAATTTTGAATAGCAATTACAGTCGGCCAAGGGTCTCCATATCGCGAACCAAGATGTGCTCTGATCCTTCAGATTTACGCATAAATATTCGACCGTTTTTAATCCAAACATATTTGAACTTTTTATCTCTCGCTGCAATTCTTGATGCAGCATGCAGAGCTTTCATTGCGGGTGTCAAATGATCGGTGATATATATAGATTTCTTCTCACCACCCATGCCAATGTGTCCAGTGTTCAACTTATCTCTCTCATTTGTTTTGTTAAATTTTATAACACCAGCCATAAAAGTATCCCTTATACGTGGACTGGAGAATGAAACCACCACCGATCTTGGTCTGCTTTTGTTGTCTGGATTTAACTTAGCCACTCGGGTGCAACGATGTATATTTTCCTCCTTTATGTTACTTCCGGTGACTTTACTAAGTTGTAATAATGTATTCATTAGGTTTTCTGATTTACGTTCTGGTATACAATGAATTTCGACATTTTTAAGTCTATTATGTTGTATCGATGTATCGATGATCCTGTCATTAATATTTTATTTAACGTTTGTGAGCGCCCTTCGTAAGCCTTTAGTAGATAGGCCTTCTTTATATCCTACTGTATTAGATAAAATACTGTATTTTGAGAAATATCCAGACTTCTAGCTTACAGGGCGAGAGGCCACTGTACCCTACAGAGTAATAATATAGAGGTTTCATAGTTTTGTTAGAACTAAAAACGATATGTCATGATCTCCACGAAATTTGTTCGGATGTGAATAGGTCAGGATGTCTGACCGCAGCCCTGCCCGCCGCCACAGTCCCCCCCAGAACACAGGAAGAGCGCGACGGGCTCGGTTCAGTTGTTTTATGATGTGCCAGTAGCATTCGCGGCGGCTCGTGCTCGGCAGCCATTGTATCGTACCGAGCTCATCAGGCGAGGGAGTGTAGAGCGAGAAGCCTGTCTGGTGTTGTTAGCTGGCAACCTTTACCCCTTAAAGGGGGTTTCAAATATGGGGATGGGGTATATTTGTGACCAAAACTTTTTGGGAGGTAAATATGGAGAAAATGTTTTAAGGAGTAAACGCTTTTGGTTGCTTAATATTTTCCAATTTAGAGAAAAATCTAGATAAATATTATGTGCCTTCCTACTAATCGATTCACTAGTGCTCGTGTTAGGCATGATAAATACGTTTGATAATATTTTATGTTTTTTTTTGTAACCCGGTAGTAATGCTGGTAAAAGATAAACGAAAGCGACCATCAAAGGATGAAAATCCGTTAATAGTCTCCTTCGTGATGTCGGCCCACATATACCGCGACTGAAGGTCTCTAGGTATATGAGTTGCTGAAACTACACAAGCTGATCCCGAAATGCGATAGGCCAAAACGAGTCACTATGACGATTAATAAAACCGATCAATATATTTATAAGAAATAACATTTATTATTTTCTCTACAGTCCTACCGCTATATTCTGTAATAGAACGAATTATATTAATTGCCGGCTAAATTGACAATATTCCAACGTACATAGAATTCTCTTGCTCAATTCCTTGGATCTCCTCTCCACTGATTTCTTTTCCAAATGTTCCATGTGTTCCGTGCCCCGTCCTCCAAAAAGACTCCTTCTACCGAACCCTTACATTACTTACACTTTATTGATGTATGTATTTGTATGGAGAATTTTAGTGTAAGGCTGACAATGCTAGTGTTAAATCACATGAACTGGAGCGAGCAGGCCGCGCCGCGGCTGGGTCTATGCTAATGCTCTGCCAACGAGCCTAGAATTACCATAAAGCTACGCGTACAATGTACCCACGCCACGCCGTCACACATCACTCCACCGTGCTGGCGGCATCTGCAGCTGAGATGTAATAAATCTTATATTTTTTTGACAGTTATCTAATGTGTACATATTCTGAATGAAGATTATGTACATTTTATTTAACAAAATGACAGGAGATACACCAAATGTTAGCGACTAACAAGAAGGAAAGACTGAGCATTTCGCTGTCTATAATTAAGAAGATAGGAAGAGAAAGATAGAAAACCACAGGAGAAACGAGCGGTAGCGTCTGTCACTGTCGGACTCATTTGCACCTTCCACCAGTTGCCATTGAGGTCATATAGCCTGTGCCTTGTGAGAATCCTCCAGTGTAATCTGTGCTGTATGTTATATTTCAAATAAATGCGTATTCTTTCAGTATTGAAATATATGCCATTGTATATTCAGCGCGCGTCTGTAAATGTTCTTAAAACTGTAGAAGTGCTTATCTCGCATTCAGATCACTCATTCGTTAGCGGCGGCTGCGGTTTGCGCGCGCCGACTGTCAGACTCATGTAATCATGATATATTTTGTCAACTTACAGTATTTGTACACACGTGTACGTGAAGTTTTTGAGAAGAGAATAAGGAATTAAAATCTGCCCTGCACTGCCTAACACGCACGCTAGTCATTCCAATATTAATCTAGGATTGGTCTAGTAGTTAGGGTCTATTTGTAACTAGTTTTTTGTATCCTGACTAGTGATGAAAATGCCCGGGAAATTTCCCAAAGTGCCGAAAAACTTCCTTGGGAATATTCCCGGGAATTTACGAAATGTTCTTGGAAGTTTTGTGCACTTTGGGAAAATTCCCGGGCATTTTCATCACTAGTCCTGACACAACACAGCGACCACAGCACGTCTGGTGGTGCAGTACAAAAACGACAACTCTCAACAGTATAACAGTAAGAAAGCCTGTCGATAGTCGCAGCAATCATGCCGGCCTGCACTAACATCTCTTCACACTTCGTTTAATGGAACCAATATGATAGAACGATTGGAACACGCTCGCCGGAACACCATTCCACAGCCAATTATTCGGCTGCAGTAAGAGTTAGAGAGCTCCTCCGGCTTTCCCCGGCTGCGGTAGCCGGGATGCAAGTAATTTTTAAGCTCGTATTCATCTGTCTTTGTACTTATCTCTGTCGACATATCGTAGAGTTTAATAAACTAATAAGCCATGGAACACAGTCCGGTATCCACGTGCGTGCGCGGTGATATGAATGGCCGCAGGTTCGAGTCCCGGTGCGTCCCTCCGGGTTATCCTGACCACGTACGGGCTTAGGAAGCACATGCTGACTGCTGGAGGAACACATCCAGGGGATGCCTGCGCGCGCCATCTAATACAATAGTGTAGATAATTATAATATATTGTCACGCTATATCCCTTTCGGGGCGAACAGGGATACATTATGTGGCTGTAACCACTCTGCAGTTGTATATCGTGCCCAACGTGACCAGTGGTGCAGCTGGTCGCCGTTCTCACAGCACTAATGCACATGACATTTATATTAGATGCATGCGCGGGTTTCATCGTCCACCGCCACAGCACGCCGCTAAGCTGCCAATGATGACAAGCTGGCAAGGTGACAATGATATCGATGAAAAGGCACTCATCTGGAAACTCGTTGCTGAGAGCACGCTGCTGGAGCTCCATATTATTCCGATGAGTGTGCTTGTTGGCCGGGGCCGGGGCCGGGGCCGGGGCCGGGGCCGGGGCGCAGGGAGGGGACCGGGGACTAGTTGCCTTAATATATTCGTGTACTGCGCTCGAACAGGAGTGTTCAGCTATGTAGAGGCAACAGCTTGCCGCGCGGCCGAGCCGCAGTGTGTCGCTCGCTCTGTGTGGCAGGCGGGGCGGCCTGAATAAGCAATCAAGGTGCCTTACCTAATTATACTGGATTTTGACCTCTGCAATTAGATTGCGATGAGGCCGGCGCGGTGGAATCACTTCGTTGTCGACCGGCCGCTACTCGTTCGGGTCCTTGGGAGTAACGCAATTTGCTCTCAGATTTAGGTCGACATTTATTCAATACCTAGCTTGAAAACATGTCAATAAATCTCTTGTGGCTCTAAAATAATTGTTCTGACTGCAAACCGACCTCTGTCCGAAGCGCAGAGTAACCAGCTCAGCCGGTGGCCGCAGCCAAACTCTTACAAATCCTAAGATATTTATTTTGAAATTGTCTTAAAGTGAATCATTTCCAAAGTTTATAGTTTTTTAAGAAAACGATGGACTAAGATATCCATTTTTTTCATTATCGTCGCCATTTAAAAAAATGCGTCGATGAATTTATCTGAAAAAAAAAATCCTCTTAATGTTCGATTGCCATAATCACCTCTGATCATAGTAAAAAGTTGAAACCTTTGCGGTATCTTCGTGAATTTTTTTTTATGCAAATTTTCACGTTCTTCACGTTTAAATCGGCTGTATCTTCTTTTCTCGGTGGCATATCGAAATTTTGAGCTCAGATTCTGAAAGAGCATCAAATTTTGTAGGAATAGAGGTATCGCATTATTGTTTGGTCCGATAACATAATATATAAACACGTCGAAAAGTTGGTGAAAATTCTGATCAACTTAACGGGTTAACTCAAACATTACATTTTATATTGTTTAGTTAATATCCAAATGTATAGTAATGGCGGCACAGTCTGCCCGACGCTTTAAGCGAGGCAGCAAGGCACTGAGAAAGGCCTAGGGCACTGATAGGGGTCAGTTATCAGTGTCCAGACACTGCGCCCTGCCTCTCTCTAGCTGTGTCCGTTCCCTGTCCCATTAGGTTAAGAGGGGTTTGGAGGAGAGGGCGTGTTTATGCAAAAGTCGGCCAAAAATATCCTGTACAATTGACTGTTTCCGAATATATTGATCAGCAAGTTTACCTCTGTCGCATGGGGCTGCAATACGAGCCTACTTCATTTCATTTGGAAATGTCGCCAAGACACAAATTGGTAGGTCTATGCTCAAATTCCTATTATATATATAGTTTTTTTAATATAAAACTCTTACTCTGAGTGTCTTTGTAAGCTATAGAGGCAGCACGAAACCTCTAGTCGTGTGGCGCCGGGCTGCCCGGGTACTGTGCTCGGCGCGAGCGGCGCGGAGACAGGCGCCTAACTACAACAGATGTTTCACGTTCCATTTGCTTTGTCTAGAACGGGGCCACTTTTCTGTCCTTTTAAATTAATGAAGGAGACAAATTCCCGGCAAAATTAATGTGAATAATTTATAGTTGCGTGAATAGACAGCGTTGCCCGTTATCATTTGTTGTAGAGGGCCATTCAAGCCGGAATAAATAACATTTGCGCGGCCAATACCCTGATTGCAAATAACTGAGCGTGCCCTTTTACTACAGTCTGTAACTGGTCCGGCTGTGCCGCGTGCAGCTTAGCGCTTTAGATGTACTCTCTACAACTCGCATCCCGGCTGGCACTAACGAGCTCTCAACTCCTACTGCAGCCGAGTCATTGAGATGTAGTCTATTGGCTCCTTTAAACGAAGCGTAAAGAGATATTCGCGCAGGCAGGCATGATCGCTGCGACTATCAATAGTTTTTCTTTACTGCAGATATTTGTATTCGTGTTTTGGTTTGCACCACGCTTACCGTCAGGCGTGGTGTGCTCACTATGGCGAGTCACGATAAGAAAAATAATAAGAGCGCTGTCGTTTAGTTTCATGTCATTTAATTTCATAGGTTACACAGTACCGCTCGGTGGGACGACGGGAGATGTGGCGGGGGGGGGGGGGGGGATGTGAGGTTTTGATAAAAAATACAAGTTGTTGGCTTGAGGAGCCCTATGACAGCTGATGAAACTAAACTGTCTTTATTAAAACAATACAATCGCTTATATACTAATCTTTTACAAGTGGGGACGCATGCACTTGGTAAACAAACCATTAGATAATACTTATAAAGATAACAGTTGATACTTATGACTAATGATTACAACTAACACACTAATGCTTCCTGTTAAGACATGGTATAATGATGTATTCCGATCCTGGTATGTAGGTTGCGTGTGCTATGCCTGCATAACTCGGGCGGCGCGGCGTCCGGCTGCCGTGTGCCCGTTGACGATACTCCCTAGGCCCCCGCCGAGGGATACCCCCCACGTCAGGTGCTCGCATGCTGAATGCGGAAGATAATCTTTTACTGTCTATCTATATAAACACACATACAGAAAACAGTATACAAACGTTTTAAATTACTTGGTTTCGTTACACGTAATTGAAAAAGCTTCAGCTCCTATGTACTAAGATTATAGTATTTGGAGCCTCGTACGTCCTGTTATGGAGTATGGCTCGGGTGTGTGGAGCCCTCATTAAGAGGTGTACACTAAACGCTTGGAGAGTGTGCAGCGACGTTCTCTTGACCATCTCGCCTACGGTGATAATTTGGCAGATAGAATCTCGAATGACCCTGATAGACTGATGTTCTATAATATGAATTCTGCCAAATTATATAACTAGGTATAGGACAAAGTATAACACAGTGCATGCCCGTATTAGCTTTATCTCATCCGCACGTATAGTGGTTTTATAGTGCTGTCTCGGTCTAGGGAGGCGACGGCCTGCATCCGATGTCTTTATATATGTATGTGTAAATGCAAGCGGGGCGGTCCACCGCGACCTGCCAGCTCCGACGCAGCCTTGAAAAGGCGGATCTAAATTGTCTGCAAAAGGAACACCCCGGTCTGGCAGTCGCGACTGACAAGATCTGACACGTACCTTTAGGTTTAGAGTAAAATAATATAGGCAGTACAGAAGGAGAGATTAAGTTTTAGGAAATGTATCGGCTTTGCAGCGCCCCCCCCCGCGCCGCGCCGATGCGTCGCGTCTAGGATTTTTATCAGAATTCCATCAGACGGGTAATTTAGGGTTCGGCGCGGCGCTCCCTTGCGGCCCTCCCTCGGCCCTCTCACGGCCCATTCGGTCAAGGGATTTTCCTTTTAAGCCGGCTGAGGTTGATTACACAAAATGTGCTTTACAGTTTGCTCAGACGGTTTTCGATACAATAATGTAGGTGATTTTATTGAATTTGTTTCGCCTTCATCTCTTATGCTATATCTAACGTAACCTAGTGAAACACTTTTGTAACGGTTTCACACGGAAAACAACATTTATTTTGAAGTAGAAAGCATTCAGCCAACGTGTAATTCGACACCTATTTCCTTTATCCTGAGTCGGCGCGCGGTGCGGTCCGGAAAGCGACCGCGACTATTGACAGTAAATAAAAACCTATCGATATTTGCAGGTATGACTAAGGACCAGCCGCCACCTGTAAACAAAAAAAAAACATCACCATTTATATCGAAATGAAGCGCCGAAATCGCCGTCTAGAAGGAGGAACGTCACTTCGCTCAGTCAATTAGTGTAAACTGTGCTCTTACTGCATATAGCCCTGTGCACTCGAGTCGGCGCCGCGCGACTGCACAGGGCTAGTAATTGTTGAGCACCTCCCTGTGCCCCACAGTGGGTAGGCACCGATGTCGTGTGGCGGCCGAGCCCGGACAAACAGCAAAACAACAAACAAGGCGACGGTGGCGCCGCCTCGTTGCGCGTGAAAGCCTTTGTTTGCGATGATTTGTGGTCTTTACCGATCGCTTTGCTATTCCTTTCAAGTCATTTATCACTTCGGACTGTATTGTCCTAGCGCGCGCTGCCTTGTCCTTACATTTATGTACGTTCAATAATCTAAGGGGTGTGATAAAAATTTCTCATTACTGCATTAGGCCAGTGGTCCTGAGTGTCTGTGTGTGCGCCTGAGTTGTCTCCAATATTGACGCGTCTGTTTCGCCTCTCTCTGCAGACCGGCCTGGTTCCAAGGTCTTGGAAGCTTGCGAATGTTCAACCTGTTCCGAAAAAGGGTAATCGTGCCGACCCTGCGAACTATCGCCCAATCGCTATTACCTCAATCTTTTGCAAAGTTATGGAACGCTTAATTAATAAACAGCTCCTTGCATACCTGGAACAAAACGATATCCTCAGTGATCGTCAGTACGGTTTCCGGAATAACCGATCTACTGGGGATCTTTTAGTGTATGCCACTCATTATTGGGGTGAAGCGATTGAAGGCCATGGGGAGGCTTTGGCTGTCTCCCTGGATATTTCCAAGGCATTTGACAGGGTCTGGCATGCAGGCCTTTTATGTAAGCTCCGATCCTATGGAATTCATAATGAACTCCTGTCCTGGATAACAGACTTCCTGAGTGAACGGTCTATTCGGGTAGTGGTTGATGGCTGCTCATCTGATCTCATGGCAATTAATGCCGGTGTTCCTCAGGGGTCAGTACTATCAGCAACATTATTCTTGCTTCACATCAACGATCTGCTAAAACCCGGTATCATTGGGTACGCAGATGATAGCACTGTTGTTGATAGATACTTGTCCAGGCCTCAGGCTGCTTCAATCGAAATCTGCAAAGAGAGGGAGGCGATGGTTCGGCGTGTTGATACGGCCTTAAATTTCGTATCCGATTGGGGTGATGCGAATCTGGTCAGGTTTAACGCGCTGAAGACGCAGGCCTGTCTCTTCTCCGCCAAACGAAGCCCTTTCGTCTTGGCTCCTACTTTCCAGGGTGTTAGCGTACCATTGGCTGATAGCCTCGAGCTTCTAGGCATGGAGCTAACTGCGGACCTTAACTTTGGGCGTTCGATTGAAGCTAAGGCTAAAACAGCTGCTCGGAAACTGGGGGTTCTTTTCAAGGTTAGGCGGCATTTTACGCCGATCCAACTTCTTAACCTGTATCAGGCGCAAGTTCGGTCGTGTGTGGAGTATTGCTGCCACCTTTGGGATTGTTCCGCCAAACACCATCTGGCTGCTTTGGACTCAATTGATCGCCGAGCTCGGCGACTCATTGCCGATGAGGCTCTTACGTCGCGTAAACTACTCAGTTTGGAACACCGGCGTAAAGTGGCTTGCCTTTCAGTTTTCTATAGACTATACTCTGGAGAGTGTGCGGCTGAGTTGTATGATTTAGTTCCACCCTCCCCATTCTACCATAAATTGACGAGACGCCGTGCTGGTTTGCACCCTTTTGTAGTTGACATTCCTGCTGCTCGCACTAAGCGATTTGCCTCCTCCTTTTTGCTGCGTACCGCGAAGGAGTGGAACTCGCTTCCTGCGTCAGTGTTTCCGGCGTCTTATGACATGGGAATCTTCAAACGTCGAGTGAATCGGTATTTGCTGGGTGAGCGCGCTCCATCGTCGGCCTCATCATCACTTTCCAGCAGGTGAGATTGGGGTCAAGCGCAAGCCTGTATGTAATAAAAAAAAAAAAAACATCAGTTCAATTTAATGGTTGTGATGGTTTATGTTTTTTGTTTGTGTATTGTTCATTGTTTATGTGTTGCGGAGTATTCCCCGGAACATGTGAGCCATTTTTTTTTGTTACACTGGCTGAACAAATTGACTGCAGTGCGCCTGATGGTAAGTACGGTGCAGTCCAAAAATGACAGCGACTGTCAAAGGGCGAAATTCCATTGACAGTCTCCGTCGTCATGTCGGCCCACATATACCACGACTGAAGGTCTCCAGGTATATGAGCTACTGGATATACACAAGCTGATCCCGAAACGCGACAGACAGAAGCGTGTCATTATGAGGGCCTTAACAGTCGTGCACTGTGGCCATGACCCAGCTCGGGTAATCGCCCCACCACTTAAAAAATAAATACCAATTCGTTGTTATTTGTCTAAAACCGGCGTAATATTGCAATGAATGAGCAAATGTTTTTGTCGCGGGTCTCGCGCGCGACACTCTCGTAATAACTTATACAAGTAAGCCTTTATCAGCCCACCGACATATCAACCCGAAGGCTTAACGCCGCGCTGACAATTTACGACCGCCTCCAGGACACAAACAAACCTTAGGTCTACTCGATTTATATTCTTTTGTTCGTATATTTTTACATGTTGCGTACAAACTATTTTGTAGATTTAATTTGTGTGTAAAAATTTGCATTTTTATGTGTACTCGGCGGTACTCTAGCCGAAATATGTTGTCATTGTTAAGCCATTATCTGTTCTAATTTAACGAAAAGGTCGTATATAACATGAACACTGCAAACAATTCCTCTGCAACACGTGCACCGCGCAAATGATATCCTACAGCAGTGTGCGTAATATTTATATAATAGAGCCCAAATGGCCAAATGCCTGCCTGTTGGCGGGTGTCGCTGACAATAATTGATAGTAGCCCGTCAAATATATACTATATCGTCACGCTATATCCCTTTCGGAGTAAGCAGAGATATATTAGCGGCGGTAAACAATTTGCGCTTATATGAGCTATTTCTCTACATTCTCTAATTTCAGCAAACCCATTTCAATATAAAACCACTAGCCATCTAGATCATGGTGGCGGGTACCATCCGCGTGTGGTGCACGAAAAGATTCGCTTCTACATTCAACATGCGAACGGCTAGGGAGTGGAATCTACATCCAGCGAGCATGTTTCCACGATCTTATAACATGGGAGCCTTTAAGAGAAGAGTGAATAGACATTTTTAGGGCGGACGCGATACATCGTCGGAGTCATCTTCACCTTCCACCTGCCACGGCAATTACGATTGGGGTCAAGCGCCTGTCTGTAGATAATGAAAGAAGAAAACATCTTTACAAGGCAACCGATAAGGGTTAAAGCAACGTCCTGAACAGATTAATTAACTTGAACATTCCAGCACAGAAACCTTTCTGAATAGTTTGGTGCATATTCTATTATGGACGTCTCAAATACCAGCCGCGGTACAGACGAGGAATTACTTGATATATTGTGTACAAAGAGGAAATATAAAACAACAAGATTGTACCGCGGGGCGTTTACTGTGCGGAAAGCGGAAACTTGGAGTTAAATGAAAAAACTTGAGCGGTAGCGAGCTTGAACTGGTGTTCTCGCGACAATGATGCCCACGCATCGGTTTCACCCGTAAACTTTGGAATTGGAAGATTTTTAGAGGAACGTTTTAATAGTTCTTTAAAAGGCAACATTAGGAGATATATTTTTGAAGTGACACATGTTATCCCGTCTCGACATTGCGCATCCCTAAGAACGACCACAACTATCTTCTATAGTAAAGAAAAACTTATAGATAGGCGCAATGATCATGCCGGTCTGAATAGATATATGTTCACGCCTTGTTTAAAGTACCCAAAATCATAGGACTATGGGAAGACGCTCGCCGGAAGACCATTCCACAGCCCAATGACTCGGCAAAAGTAAGAGAAGTTCTTGGTCCTAGCTAGGATGTCAGTTACCGCAAAGCTGTGACTTCATGATCCCGCGCGCGTGGTTTTACTATAGAAGGGCGACGATGGAACAAGGTTAAATAACTCTTCAGAACACCGCCGTGACACAGACGGTTGAAAACGCTCAGTGAGGCAATATCTCTACGCAACTGGAGCGCTTCAAGATGCTCAGTCAGGTCAGGATCATTTATGATGCGGACAATCCTCCGCTGCAACATATCCAGGGTGTCGAGTAAGTAATTACCAGAACCATATCAGAGACGCGAACAATATTCCACACAAGGTCTGATCTGGGTATTTTTCAATAGGAACAGTTAGCATTTTAGCTTAAGCTACTTTAAAAAAATTTAAAGGATTTTTAGGGAGATTTCCCAGCACTTTTAGGGAAATTTTCCGTTCTGAGTTGGAATCATTCTGATTTGCGGACAGTGTCGTTATGAAACTCGGTGCAAGGCGCTAGCACTCAACACTCGCAGCCGACAGCGCTCGGTTCCATCGGCACTGGTTTATTGCATTACTTTAGTTTGAGAGCGGGCTGTCATTACGCTCTGAATGTTCCCATTAAACGGTGACTTGACGGGTCGCTTGGCTCCCTGATAGTTTCAATGTGTATGGAGCACGATGAGCTTTACTACAGAATCTGAGCTATCTTCTATCTCTTTTTATGCTTTACAGGCGGACGCTCGACTCCAATCAAACCTGATGAAAGGTGAAACCGAGTCCGACGATGGATCGTGTCCGCCCAATAAATGCCTATTCACTCTTCCCTTAAGGCTCCCAAGTCATAAGAAATATGTTCGCTGGAAGCATATTTCACTCCTTAACTGTCTTCATGGAGAATATAGAAGCGAATCGAAGCGAAAACGGACTGTATCCGACACGATGGTATCTCCTTTCTTAATAATAGTTTTCCACTGGCTGTGTCACGGCGAGTGTTCTGAAGAGTTGTTTAACCTTGTTCCGCCCTCTCCCTTCCTGAACAGAGCCACGCGCGCGGGGCTACAGAGCCACATCTACGTCTACGGCATACGGTAGCTCATAACCCGGTTAGGATTAAGGACTTTTCTAAGTCTAGGCAACTTAATAGCAGTTCCAAGGTACTTCTGTTCCCCAGTTTTACAATCTGGGAGCATTTCATCGGCAGATCATCGCGCTGATCTTCACTTATTACCTTTTTTGTAGCCCGTGGGAAAGATCCTGATGGCAGCGGCCCCGGTGTGTCAGACTCCTACTGATTAGAACTCCCCGGCCGTCCATCCGATCACTCCAACCGGGCATGCGAATCCACATTCTTCCAGATACCCGGGGAGCGAACAGCCTGTTTAGGGGTCGACTCTGGGAGGGGTGGATGTAAAGAGCCCACCTCTCCAAACCTTTCTGGCAAGCAGCGTGCAGGATACAGCGCGCCACTTCTGTCTTATCCGGGCAGCAGACTTCGTAAAGTCTACTTCTCGGCCTTCACTTATCACTAGCTGTGATCGAGCTCAAGCCTTAGCTTGTGAGATATAAAAGAAAAATAATTAATTGTCTGTAAAAGTTTTATAAGAATTTGTAAGTTATATATAGAAGAGCCGGCGGGACGTATAGTCCAGAATAGCTGAACTGTAAATAGAGTTGATTAGTTGTTCGGCTTCGCGGCACGCGGGGGTCTCCCGCCGCCAAGGGTCGCCGCCCTTCGTTATACTTATAAGCAATTAAAGTTCCCGCAAGTGCGCCAGAAGTGAGAGCTCGCTACACGAGTATTCTCGTCTCCGACAGATAGCTCATTATAAAGTTGCGGAGGTGCGGAGCCGGCGAGGCGCGACCGCTACGTGACAGGACATCCGGTTTATCTAATCTCTATCCCCGCCGCCGACACGGCCGCCGTGACGTCGTTCTCATTCATTACCTAAAGCCGCAGTCCACGCGCGAGGCCACATGCGGTATCATTTTTTAGAGTGTCGTGGGCTTGCTTTGAATAATCGATAGTTAAATTACTAGTATATACATTCGTTTGCAGCTGATTGCCATTTTTAGGGTAGTTGCACATGACATGCCACTACCATATCTCTGCTTACCTCGAAAGGCATATATCGTGACGATATATTATTATTATTAACTTTATTCTGAACATATAACAATAATTTTACATTTTGAAATACATATAAAACGATTCACATGTTAACTTTAAAATATAAAAACACGTAGAGCTACAGGAGAGAGGCCTATTTTATTTTTGTTTTATTCAGTTCTTTTTGCTCTTTTTCTCTCAAAAAATTAAATCTAATATTGATACCGAGTAACGCCTTCACGGGTTCGGACAGGGTTTTTATAGCATACTGTACACATATACGAGTAAAAGCAAATAAAGAAAAGTTTTATAAAAAATTAAAGCGGTTCCATTTTCTTAATATTCCTTTGAGCGACGTCGGCATGCGGAACACGTGCAGCTTGTCCAATTAAACAGCGCCACCCCCGTGCGGCGGGGCGCGGGGCGCGGGGCGCCGCTTGCTAGTTGCATTTACACTACAAGTACGTACTTGAGGTCACCATTTGCAAGCCACTCCGACGCAGCCCTGAGTTTCTTTCGGCGTTTCCCCTCAAGGCAGTCGCTCTCGACACGCCAGTAGACCACCGCGCGCCCTCTATTAGAGATGTCGCATGCACTAGCGCTGTGAGAACGGCGATCAGCTGCGCCACTGGTCACGATGAGCACGACATGCGCAATGTGGATACAGACACTAATGTATCTCTGGTTACCCCGAAAGAGATATAGCGTAAGGATTTGTTATTTTATTATTATAATAAAGACGAAAATTTTCCTGTAAAAATGCAAATTATCGCTTATGATGTTCTTCCGGTCGACGCTCAAAATAATGGAAATATTTTATGTGCGACACATTCTAAAAAATAATGCTGCGTCATATCGTGTTACGCGAGATTTTGATAAGGGTCGGCGCGGGTCACGACTGTGTCACAAATACTCACAGATACGCGAGGGGCGCTGCGGGCACACAGGGGACGTAGACCGCCCAACGCATACGATCCATGAGCAATGTTAACTAATGAAACGTAAGTTGCCGCCATCTCCTGGAAAAATTAAAATAACATTGACAATAATTTCGACAGCTGGCTGTAGTGGCTTGGTTGGTTAGGCAGCGGTATCCGAGCGCGGAAACACGAATGACTATAGGTTCAAATCCCAGTACGTACGTTTTACAAGAATAAGTATCGATTTAGGCACAAGCTCACCAGTGAAGGAAATCCGCGTACATTGCTCGGCAAACGACGATTAGCTGCGCTAGTGGTCACGTTGGGCACGATCATATATGAGCGCAAAGTGGATACAGCCACTAATGTATCCCTCTTCGCAATTAGGAGCTATATCCGGTTTTGTAATTAACATAGTAAAAACCTTCGGCTTCACCCAAAAAGGGGCCAAATTCGGCAAAAATAGTAATATAGAAGTTTTCTAAATAAATTTTAATTATCATTCAGCTGTATTCGATCTTGAAATTTACATAGGATTTTTAACCTTCGCCTCGGACTTTGGCCAATGGTTGTTGTGAAAGTCAATTTATCCGCATCGGCCAAGATTCTCGTTCGGATATTAGTGAGCAAATAGGATGATGATCCTATTAATGATTCGATGCATTATGTAGGATATGTTAGCGGAAAACTTAAGGGCTATTGCTCCAATTATCCCTATGATAAATAATGCTTTTGATTGCTGAAGCCGCGTGACAATACATTAGTGCCGTTCCACGAATGTGTTATCATAACGATATGCTTTACTCAACGTCTTTGTCTGAGCAGTCTGTGACTAAGGTTTTTTGTTGGACACGATATGACAGATTGGAAGATACGCCAAGCCTTGCTCATTACATCCAGGCTGCATCTGTTAAGATGAATCTCCACTAACCAAAATAAGAGTAGCCCAATCCGTTGTGCTACTGGACAGAATCACTATCACGCGATATCGACTGCATATCAAATGTAAAGGTAGCTGTCGGACTGTGGCAGTCACAACTGCGCTGCGGCGCCGGGCGGCGTTTCACACGCCCGACCATGTCATCTACATCGAACGCTTTCGTATATAAATGCGATGGCACTATCCTCAATCATTGTGAGCAACACCCGTCAACGGGCATGCCCCAACATTCATATTCTATTATATAGAGGTCGCGTGCACTGCTCTGGATCACAATTTGATCGGAAACGTTTGGCAGGTGCGCGTGTTGCGGAGTATTCGTTTGCAGTGTTCATTTTGTGTGTCGCTTTTGTTAAAGTATAATAATTATTGAGCTAGCAATTCGATAGTTAATCAAATTATTAGAGGGGAGTAGAACAGGATCAGACAGATTCTGAAGACTTCGTTATTTTAATTAATGGTGTCGTATCCCTCATACTTCTCTATACATAGAAAGCGGTACATCGCGACCTATCCGCCGCTGGCGAGTCGCAATTGCCAAAATCCGACGGCTACATTTAGGGTTGAAGCCAGAAGATGTCGTGAGGGGCGACACTTCGCAAATCCCTTATACGCGAGGCTCCGAACTCGACTGGCAACTAACGACTCTTTAATTTAGTTTCCACTACACTGTCATCAGTGAATGTGAAGTAAACATAGAAGCATTACTAACATTAAAAATTACACAGGTCTATTTGATACTTGTCGCGATCCGTTTAAGAGGGGGAAGAGTTATATGAGGGCACTCTTCCAAAATCAAGGGTTGAGTCTACAATTGAGCCTTAGCAGCCGTGAAATCACTAGTAATTTAATGTAATAAATGAAAATAAAAAGGTAGCTGATAATGAGATAGTAACATGTCTATGACAAAACGTGTGCGAAAGACATAAAACTAATAGCAAATAAGCCTTCTGTTTCATGACCCGCTGGGTTCGGACAATCCAGCTACCGCGGCATCAGCAGCCGCAGCTCCGTGGAGCAGTGCACGACGCCGCCGTCGCCGGTCGATGCTCCAATAAAGTTTTGCTGGCTGCTGGGTTCACGCTCCGAGGAACAGCTCCACTCTGACGTAGCCCTGAGTTTGTCCCGGTGTTTCTTTTATGATTGACGCGCTGATGCCTTGGAAACGTATTTGTGATGTCGACATTCTGTCTTGTACGAGTATTGTTCATTTGGCTCCTTTAGACGAATGGTGAGAAAAAAATGATAGTTCATATTTTTGTTGTATTTGTTTTCCTATATATAATTAGTTAATTAGTTTTTCTTATGGTTTTACGTCGCTTAGCTCTTTATTTTTCGTGGGATCTTTTTTGGCTTGTATATCTTTTTTGTGAACTTTATGTTGTTTATATATTTCGGTATGTTTTCCTGGTTATATAAAAAAAAGAAAAAACCAAAAATTCTTCCATTTTAATGTATATTCAGTGGCGCACTGCTGATACAGCTTACGTTTTCAGCGTAGGGTAAGGCTTGCGATTACCAGGCTTAAGTTGTTCTCGCGGAGTCCCTCTATTCATTTGGAGTACAAAGCGACGAGTACAGTTTGCGTACAGAGAGAGAGTACAACTAGACAATGTTTATATAATGACACCTGTGGGGACCTCTCGTTTCACTATTAACCGATATTACTCATATACACGTTATATCTCACAGAATAAAACAGCCAATATAGTTTATGAGACAACGTATGAGACATGAAAAAAAAAAGATGCTTTACTAAAATTTTTTATAACTTAATTTAAAAAAGTTCTAGAAGTTTCGAAATTCAATTTCGCTCAAAGACAGTTTCTTTATAGCTGAAGGGGCTTGATATTATCTTTATCTCTTTCGCGCGCGTGTATATTTTATATACGGGCTCGACAAGCTGACGGTATCGCACCTGATGGAAAGCACAGAGTAGTCCAAGGCGGCAACGACCGCCAAGGGACGGAAATCCGTTGACAGTCGCCATCGCCGTATCGGCGCACATATGCCTCGACGAGGTCTATAGGTACATATATCAACATCTGGATATACATAAGCTGATCCCGAAACGCGACAGACCGAAGCGAGTCGCTATGACGGTCTTTACACTTGTGTGGCGTGGTCATGACTCAGTTTGGGCAATAGCCCTACAAATTTAAACCTCAATGTGGACTAAACTGACTTCCAATATTTCACATAGAGCTCAATTGAATTCTGTTTTCATAAAAAAAAATATTGTGAATTACATTTACGTGTGTTCTAAAAACATTCTAATAGCTCTAAATTAAGAGCAGAAGCTTCCAAAATGTTCAATTTAGGCCTCCGTGAGGCGCTTATGGCCGGGCTACCGTTCGGTCAGATAACAAAGGAGAGCGCTTCGAGAAAACTGAGCCGAGCACGGGGCCCTTTGATGTTGGAGGAGCGCGACGCGGCGGGGCGAGCCGGCTCGCATTGCTCAGGGCCTGTACCGAGATGTTCTCTTACAGCCCTCTGATAACGTCACCACCGAGCGTCATTGAACGATATTAAACGGCAGGGAGCCCTGCGCGGAGCGACATCATTGAAGCTGCAAGCTACTCACCACCAAAACCTGATTGCATGCACATTTGTAGAATATTTATTTTTTAGTTATGCTCGTCAATTTGAGAGTGCAGAGGTAATATTAGATATTTCGAGTGCTAACTATGCATAATTGCATACATATTCATTTATATTAGGCAGGCCCGGATCCAGGGGGCGACAAGCGGGGGCCCAAGCCAGCTCGCGCACGAGCCCCTTGCTCTAGCGCGTCACCCACGAAACCCACTGAATAATATATTTAAAACAGTGATCCAACTTTTCCATTACAATTTGTCTGAAAATTTGTGCAAGCATAGTTAACTAATTAAAGTTAGCTTAAAAGTCTCATAAGATATCGCTAACACGTCTTAGGTTAACAGTCGTTTTTTGTATATATTTCGTTTGCTCTCCTATAAATGTTATTTATAATTTTACATAGTTATAGACCACAAAGTTTTTGATAATTGTAGTGTAAACAGTTTTTCTTTGGATTAATCCGTATAATTGAGAAGCAAAGATATATGCACATTGGACGTACAGTCTTCGTTCCGCCACGAAAGACTTCAAGATGCGGGGCTGATTTGAAGCTCACCTTATAATCTCCTTACAGTTCCGTTTCGCGTCCGGTGCGCGCCGTCGCACGTGCGCCGGTCTCAAGCGCTTCCGAGTCCGCGAGCCGGGACGCCGGCAGCCGGCCGGTCGCCCGGCAAACTGCGACATTGTTTTTATTCCATTAACTTCCCTGTCTTCGTGAAATGATATCGCTGTTCAGCTCTTCTTAATTTCTCAGCGATCCAGATTAAATGATAACAAAAAATCTATTGAAACGGAGTGACGTGAAACCTTTTACAATACTTTAATGCAGTAGAGGGATGGTAGTGTATCATATTGCATTGCATATCATTATGTAGTGCGGCGCGGTCCGTGTGTGTTTCTCACGGGGCCCGAAGCCTACGCGGCTTTAGCAAGCGGCGCGCAGGAATATAAACAACGAAACTCGGTTATTGTGATTGTATCGTGACATTATCGTCGCTGTATCGCTAAGAATATTGTTCCTCATCTCAGTTTGTTTAGAGTCTTTTAACGAAAAGCACGCGGCGCAGTGCAACGTAATGTTAGTTTCTTTATGTCGCTGGAAAATCCTGGTCAGGACTATCAGTACCGCTGTGAGGGGAGCGACCGCGGTGTGTCAGGCACACTTACTGACTAAAAACATCCAGAGTGTTCCTCTAATCGCTACACCCGGGCCTAGGAGACCAAATTCATCCAGATGCCCGGGGGCGAAAGACCTTGTTGATGCTACCTGACTGGAAAGGGGTGAAAGTAAAAAGTCCACTCCTATTGTCACCAGGGGTGTCGCGCTCGCTCTGGGCGATCACGTCCCCCCGGCGACGGCGCATCGGCCGCCGAGTGCCCACAGAAGATGTTCGCGCTCTGACCCTTTTGGCGATATCCTTCAGCTTCATTAGGACCTCGCAGAAGGATGCCAACTCTTGCAATGCCTCATCGCTGCCGACCGTGGCTTTCAGCAGCACCGGCAGCGAGAGCTCGTCACCAGTGCGGTCCTAGATATAAGTGACGTGCGGACGAACGTGTTAAAGTACTACATGTGATGATGATGTCCTAGCCGGATTCGGCCACGGCGACTGTTTCAACGCCGATTAAGAAAATCAAGGCCCAGTTTTAGGAAACAGTCAATTGCGCAGGAGATATTTAAGTGCATAACTGGACGCGCTGCCAGAAAAGCACTCTCTCGTCCGAGCTCCCTCAGGCCCGATGGAATGGAGAACCAGTACGATCGGGAGGGAGCGGGATGCAGGTTTGGTCGAGTTGTCCTTCTCTGAACACCTGGTAGAATTGCGGTGTTAAAGAGATTCCCTAGTCGCCTTTTACGACACCTCAGCAAGAAGAGGGGGCTGCTATTCTATTCTGCCGGCAGCCACCACGGCTACATGTATGTAATTTGTGACCACCAAGTCTAGACAATATAACATTCGATAAGCGATAACGCTTTTAGAAAATTAAAAAGTTTTGTAATTGGAATAGGCTTCCGAAATATTACGTTGTCATTTAATGTCAACTGCATATAATTTGCACATTTCTTTTCAGTTTGTCGAATGTTGTCCAGGCCCTCAGTATCGCAATGGCGTTATACAAGTAAACTTTACCAAATAATTCGTGGCTTAAAACAGTTTGCCTCTCTTTGTCGACCGCACTATTTTGAGTAACAAAATCGAATGCAAATTCTAAACCAACTGAAAGTGTGACCTGGCGTCGGCAGAGGCTAAATGTAGAGTTGTTAAGCGCTCCATTTAGACGCGCAGCCAGCGCTAGAAACTAGATAATAAATTAGAGAGCTGATACGCCCACTCGGCTCGGCGGTGCTCTCGGTGAATTGATTCATCTGATAAATGTCGCCTGGGGGAGGCCTGCCCGTCCGCGGTGGGAGGGGGGGGCACCGGCCTCCCCACTTCAAATACTAGCTGAAAATACTAACAAATCTTAATTAAAAGTTACTCGCTTAGTTCCTCTAAGATACAAAGTTAAAGGTGCGCTCGATCCGCAATTTTATTATCCTCGTAAAAATTTAACGATGCCCTTATTGATTGTTTTAAGAAGATTTTAATAAAATAACTTTCGAGACGGGAATCGTTGTTTATTATTGTTAACAAGAAAACGACATAATTATTCACTCAAATATTGAAAAACATGTTTTCTTTTCATTCGGATCATTTTACAAATGTAAAGATGTGTCGAGAGGAAGGGATCGGGTTCCAGCGCTTGTTAGCGCGACACCAGCGCCTCTCTTCACGTTACAAGTCCTCTTGTGTAGGCACGAGACCGGGGATATGTTAAAAGATGACAAAGGGTTAGAGAGGCTTTACATTATGAAATATGTGCAAGCTCGCTACAATATGCTTATTGTGAGTTCGGACTATTTAAAGTCACGCCGGTATTACTAAAGTTGATTTATTTACACTATTTATGTGTAAACAAAACCAAGTTCACGAATCATGACACAAAATGTAGCACTGAACGCTTCTCTTCACTTTATATTCAGTGCAGGGCAGGTCCTACCAATTGCGTAGATGATTCCCCAGCCATCTCGTATATTCCAGTGTTCAGAGAGAGAGAGAGAGTGCAGCGACACTTCTAGAAACCGCTTTCTATTCTGCTATTCGCTACAAGATGTCATTACGAGCGTTGTTTTATCTACTGCACAATAGAGGACACTACATACCCCATCCTTATTCCGAAACAATGAGGTAAATTAGATAATCGAATAGCCAATAGATGATATATTGTGACACTGTAATTGAAACTTCTGTGTGCACATAATAGGTTGGGGATAGTGGTTCTTCGTATTTTATATGAAACCTCAAGATAAGTTTATTTACATTTTATTACAGCATATACTATGTGTTAGTTTGGTTGATGAATTTCTGCCATCTTGTAGGTTGGGACATGATCCCGCTGCTGTAGAAATTTTGGGACTTCTGATAAAAAAAAGCGTATCAAGTAGTTTTGGAAATCCTCTCTTGATGTTAACTTGACACGCCCTAAAGAATTCTGAAGAGACCGAAACAGGTGGAAATCTCAGGGTTCTATGGCTGGTGCATTGACGCCTCCTAGCCAAACTGTCTTAATTATTGCGGAACGGCTAAAGTGAGTGTGACCTAGCGTTACGTGATGAAAGACCACATCCTTTCTATTGTCCAATATCGGTCATTTTCTCTCTACTAGAACAGCACATATCTGAATGAATAAACACTTAATACTAAAGATGTGTAAATAATTGACTGAGTAAAATTATGAACATCTGTATGAACAGCTGTCGAATCAGCAGTTCCGACCTTTCCTGAATAAATCCTTTTAACAGGCAGGGTGTGAGTGCTCCCACGCGTTGCCTAGTACGATGGTTTTGGTGGTCAACTCAATTCACCCTTCATAATTTGGGAAAGCCTGAGAAAGCCACCCGCGCGCCGGTACCGAGGCAGATTACGCAATTCGCTCCCACGCCTGGCTCCCCGCGGCGTGATAGCAACACCGAGGAGTTTTTAGTCAGTAGGAGTCTGACACGACCCCGGCCGTCACCCTCAAGTCGACCGGGAACTCTGTGATGGATTATGTCCTGGCAAAAAAGTGGATGTACTCAAACATGAAATATTTGTTGGTACAGTACATAGTCTTGGCCTAGCATACACAGCTATAGAAGATTATTATGAACAATTATAATAAAATAGGATCAACATAAATGGAGGAGTTATGGGCGAACATACATAAAAATACATACAATCTAAATAGATAATCTTCTCCTTATTGAAGTCCATTAACAAATGATGGACGTACTTCTAAAGCATGATATTTTTGCTAGACGCCGAGCGAATTTTATGACGAGTCTCATGTTTTGTGAATGGATTAATATATCTGTGCTGACTCCGAATAGATGTAGAGTGATGATGTGTTATTACTAGAATAAAATTATCGATTTTACGAATCTTTTGATTAGAATGTAAATTGTACTGATTTCCTTTTACGAATACAGTGCACGCCACTGGAAAGTGATAATGGAAGTAGGAGCATCATTAAAATTTAATTTGTTCGTGCAAGCGGTCGTCATTTCCCAGTCGGTCGATTTGGCAGGCCGGCCGTTCGCCGCTCGCCGCTCGAGGCTCTCGTATCCATGAGTAATGGAACTTTCAATAACAGCCTCCCGCGGGATATCGTTTATCAATCCACCTCTAAACGTGTTCCTACGACACGAGCACATTTATAGTTTTTACCGGCAGAATTCTGTCTAGAAGGGGTACACTTTTACCTTTTACGTAATATGAGCTCTCAACTAAAATAAATAACGGGTGCTGCAAGAGTGCATTAAGGTCTGATTATTTGATAATATCTTTAATAAGTCATTTGATATTCGATTTGTATTAACAATATGACAATAAAATATATAGAAAAAATAAAAGCGGGTAGACGAAGCAAGTTCTCGCTCCACGACGAAAACTCTGCAACGCGTCAGTGTGCTCGCGTCCGTAGCCCGAGTAGCCAGCTCGATATGTCGAGCAATAATTAAAGCTGTCCCGGCGAATTTAGTACCGCCTAAGAGTCAATGAATGTCGCGTTAACCTTTAGCTTAAGCTACCGGACCCTCTCCCTCCCTCGAACTCTCCACTCTACTCTTTATATTAAATCAAAGAATCAAATATAAAACACTCATTTTTGCATCCCTAACTTTAAAAATATTTATCCGCAGTAAATGTCATCCCCTATTTGAAACCCTTCCAGTTTTATTTTCCCATCGCAAGGTGCCCTGCGCCTGTCTAATCAATTTCTATGCTAAAATTAATCAAAACCGGTTCAGCTGCTTAACGTGAATACCGCCGCGCTCGCACTACTTACATGCGACATTTACATTATGACATGATTCGAACCTGTAACCGCTTGCGTTTCCGCGCATGAATACCGGTCCCTTATCAACTAGCTCACTGCAGCCGCCCACATAATAGGAAACATTACAACAAACAAATAAAAACTCACCCAACAGTTAGTGTAGGTAGATATTGTCTGAATCACAGTAAACATTTAAACAATTATTATTTTAGGATCATTTGTTCGGCAACGGTTGCCCGGTACACGTGTTGCAAAGTAATTGTTTACAGTGTTCATTTTATATGATCTTTTTTTTAATTATAGTAATTAATTGGATAACAATAAAATTCTATATTTGATCAAATTGTCAAAAGGAAGTAAAAATAAGTCAAGCGAATTGTGAAGACTTCATTATCTTATTAATTATGTCGGCCCCTTCTCCTACATAGATATAAAAAAATATTTATATTATACATTTTAAAATATAAAAACATGTAGGCCCACGTGAGAGATGCCTGGGGCATGAGCCACCGCTATCTACACATTTTTTATTATTAATTAAATCAAATACGAATATATCAACGGAACGCCGAAATCGTTTTGTTCTCTGAAACAAAACATACGCAACATGTGCGTTTTCTTATTTGTACCGGAGCTTGTGAAGAGATATTTAAAGTGATATTATTTGTTTGTAATGGATATCTACACAAGCTTGGCGTCGCACGGCATGGGGTGAAACGCCAAAACAATTTAATGATAGAACAGAAAACTCACTACAGATAACATAAAGATGAATGGGGCCACAGCGGGCTTCCTCATTGGGTCGTTTCAGTATTTGCTAGTGGAGAAACTTGGATTTGTTTTTATTTAAAGGTCAGCAAAGATCCCAGAGTTCGACCGCAATGAAATATTGTTTGTATTGAATTCCCGGAGCGCGACCTTCCGATACTTACTTGAGAGATCTTCTAAAAACCGCCTTTGTTACGCGTTGCTTGACTAATTTTTTATTTTACTTTGTTTTCTTTTTAGTAAACCTTGTGCTATTATGGAAAATAAGCATGTGAGCGTTCGGATAAAACTGTTTAGCTATTTTATTCTAGAGAAGGAGATATTATATTTCGACATATGTATACAGCGTTTCTAGCCTCGGCCGGCTGGTTTCAATTCGACTACGTATTGTGTACGAAATAAAGAGAAAAAATGGTGTTTGCTCGGTAGAGGTACCCGGGATAAGGGAAACACAAATTGAGGCAGAGTTCCTTTGATATGATGAATCCTTTAGTGAATAATCCATGTGGAACGGCGGCGGCGGAATTGACAATTTGTCGCAACACGCGAGGTGCTACCGCCGGCGCTGCGGGCACTCTGCACGCACGCTATCCAACACATAACGCGTGACGTGACGTGCTCACAGAATGTATTTTCGCAACGGTTTAGTATAAAAGACGCTGCTGTACGAGGTCAACGTAAACTGGAATATAACAGTTATATTTTAGGTAGATAATGGAAACTATTCCTAAATGATTGGCGTGGCCATCCCGTCGTGCCCTACTCGTGTCGGTGACCCGCACACGGAGCGCGTGGCGCAGCGTGGCCTGGTCGCATTGTGTCCCGGTGTACAAAGGCGCCGCTATCGAAAAGCCTTTGCTGGAATTCCTTTTGATCTGTAAGCCATTCCATACGATTATTTATCAGACGGGTGATCGACGTAAAGATTTTGTTACGTCTCAGTGTATAAACAAGGCTTCTATATTTTTAAAACTGATTTTCTCGATTTTATTAAAGACTCACAATCGAATATTTTTTAAAATTTGAATGTGGTAATAACATGTGATCGTCTCCCTCTGTATTATAAATTTTATATAATGCTTTCTCTCTCTGTCCGTTCTTCGTTTCAAGTGTTAATAAGGTATTCTTGCAGTATTTTAGTCCCGTTTCTTGAGGTTATGGACTGACCGCGCTCCTCTGAGCGCAGTGCGCGACTTCGCTGCCGCTCTGCCCCGTTTATATAATCATTATGTAAAGTGCGATAACGATCTGGCCGATCTGGCTAGGCAGCCAGGCATTGTGAAAGGCTTAGGGTGTTCGTAGCAATCACTTATCAGTATCCAGAACCTGCCTCCCTCTAGTTGTGACGGTTCCCCGTCCCTTTAGATTGAGAGGGGTTTGGATGAGAGGGCGCGTTTGTGCAAGCGCTAGCATTCTCGCACCAAATGTGCGAATACATTACACGGCGAGCTTACCTTCACCGAATGGGGCTGCGGCTCGCGCCTGCTTGATGTGGTTTGAAAACATCACCAAGGCCGACTCCGGCCAGGATATCATACTCATCATATATAGTTATATGAGAAATTCATAACAGAATCTATACCCATTATAAATGTCGTAACGGGTCTTATGAGCGAATTAATTTACTTTTGAATACGACTCGACGCTTTGTATTCGACACGGGCTATGGTCACGAGTGGACTGACGCGCTGCAGAGATATCGTCGACTGGGAACTCACTTCCTCTATTCTATTTTGTTCTTGATAATTCAAATAGTCGCCGTATACAACATTAACAGTATCAGCATTTTGATACTAACGCCATAAATATATATCGTTCCATTTATTTTATTGATACGTTACGTTAAATTAGATAAATATTACTGCATTTTTTTACAAAATTGAGAGTTCATTCGGGCCCGAGCAGACAAACTGCATTAAATCACGTTTCACGAGATGGAATTGTATTGGCTCCCCCGGCTCTGCGCTGGCATCTGAATAACATCAAGATTATTATCGCGAGGCGATGGATGCCGGCGGCCTGGCAGCCGTGGTGCCATGCCGCACCTAGACATGCCTGATTACGAATAGATTTACTCGATTGTTTACAATCGCATTCGATTATAGACAGTGCACAATTGTCGATGTACTGTTCCATCGCGATCCCGGCTTTAGCATCGACAAGAAGTTCAATCCTTTTTTTTTTGTTAACCCGGTGGAAATCCCTACGGACCATCAGGGGAGCGGTGAGGGCCACTTCCCCCGGTGTGTCGGACCTGCCCCGACTAAAACCACCGGGGTGCCAGCACTGCCCTCTATTCGCTTTCGCCGAGCCTGGGAACCCGGATACTTCCGACGGCTCGGCGAAGAAGTTTAATCCTGGCTTACGTTACAATTCGTCGGGCCAGCAATCGATTGATCTCTTTCCTCACTTGGTAACGATTTATTGGTAATGCCAACTTTAGGGCTTCACCTCTAAACGGATAAGGGGTTTTAAAATCTAATACATTTTTTTATAAATATAATCGTTTTTATATCCATTAATCCTAATTTAGCTCCAATGGAAACACTAGTCGACCAGTGTCACAGTGAGTCAATGGTTCATCGAATGAAAAGGGGATTAATTCGGATCGAGACAATCAAAAATAACACATTTTAAACGCTTTGTACTCATTAAATATATTGTATTATTTATTTTGTTTTGTAATCTTATCAAGAATAAAAGAGGGTAGTGGAAGTAACGCCCCGCCCGCAATGAAAACTATGCATCGCGTCAGTCTTCTCGTAACCGTGACGTGTATAGCCTGCTCGAAACGTCAAGCCATTATTAACAATAAGTTAATTTATGCAGAAGACCTGCTAAAGTATCTAAAATAGAAAAACCTTTCGTCGAGTCGATTCGATTCCTTCGATTGTTGAAATGTCTCGCAATCGCCTATCGCTAATCAAGCCCTGAGCAGCGCGATGCCTCGGTGCGGGCCGGATTATGAGTAATTACGGTACGGTATGCGGGTAGGTCGCAATATCGCGCCGCGTCGGCCCGTACAATCCTAACAATTTATTAGCCCCTGATTGTCTATGAAATTTTGACGTGCTCCCGTGTTTGCTGCGTACGCTCGTGTATATTCTATACTTGTTATTCATGTAGGCATCTTTGTGTAAATGTTTTATTACATATCGTCAGCTATTTTTTTTTAACGTTGCCCCGTAAAATAAACTCCTATATCATGAGCATGCATAGAAACACATTTTTTAGAAAACAGTGGCCGGCGTCCCTCTGCGCTTTTCCAGATTAACTACGGAATGAGGCGGCGCATGCTCAGCGGTGAAGGAAAATATAGCGAGGAAACCCGCATGGTATCTAATAAGAATCCCAGGTGTCTATGCCTTGTAAAGCACGCTCAGTGGCACTACTGATCATGTTCAGCACGACATCATATTCAGCTGGATACAACAACTAATGCATCTCTGCTTAATCCGAAAGGGATATAGCGTGACGATATATTATTATTAGACTTAGCCCCTGTACTAGATTCGCCTCCCGTGTCGTGTTTGCTTTCATCCGATAGTATTGATCAGCTACTGTGCCTATCGCAATAAACAATATTTGGTTTTGGTTGCCATGGTATGCCATTCCTACAATGTGCCAAGATTACACGACCAATTCCCGACGATTTAGCTGATTCTTGGAGTTTTATAAAAAAGTAGCTTGTAAAGACATAAATTGCTTTTAAATTCCGTGGTTATTGGAATTCTCAGATGGCGTACAATTCGATAGTCTGCACGAGTATAATCTAATAGTGGATGAATGTGGTGTCGCGCCGCGCCGCGCTCGTAACAATGCAAATGCAAATCAGGCCACATTGTGACTCTGGGTAAGATTTAATTCTATCAGAAAAGCTATTACTAGGGACCTTCCTTGTGGCCATACACTCAAAGCACTGATTATTACAATGTTTGTGTGTTTTTAACGCCCTAATATCAGAAACTATGTAACTTTGTAATATATAAGGCTGATTTTTCCCGAAAAAGTATACTCTAATTTAATTTTAAAGAACTTTATGGAAGTACAAGCCACATCTGTTATCGAGTATTTTAAGTCATTAGTAGTAATTGAGTTTTATCTTTAGTTGTTGTTATAATTTAGATATTAAATGGGCATTACGACTGTAACGGTTTTTAAAAAATGTACCAACCCAGTGGCAGCGCCCGTCTCGGAGGTATCCAATAAAATACCAGGCGCTCAAGCAACAACCCGCACAGACACTCTCTATGCAACAGGATTGTCAGAGCGGGGAATGATCTCCCAGAAGGCGTAATATCAGCTCTAATTGTGAATCAATTTCAAATTGTTTGGGCAAATACTATCTCAACCACAAAAATAAATAATTAAAAAAGTAAAATAGCAAGACACAGGCATTTATCAGTTGCTTTGTCTACTGTCTCGACATGATGACTACAGCGCACCCGATGGTAAGTGCACTGTAGTCAAAAAACGAAAGCGGCCATCAAATGATGAAATTCCGTGGAAAGTCTCCGTCGTCATGTCCACCCACGTATACCATGACTGAAGCTCTCTAAGTATATGAGTTACTGAATAAATACGAGTTGATCCCGAAACGCGACAGAGCAAAGCGAGTCAATATGACGGTCTTTACACTTGTGTACAGTGGTCTTGATCCAGTCTCGGCAGTCGCCCTACCACCATAAATAACCGCCGTAAGCAATTGTTCCAACTGCTTGCCTGATTAGGGGTGCCCTTGCGTTGCCAGCCAACCCGGGTTTATACCCGCCGACTGAGCGCCTCAGTGTTCGCGCTCTCGCCCGGTTTAGTTGTGAAGGTTCGTCCCGGCCGTCATCGTCCAATCCTGCCGAAAAAAAATATTGCCTGATAATAAATAAATATAAGAAACAATCCATGGCTGTTATATTGTTCAGATTTTAGCTTGAAATAACTATTAACATAACGGCAATTCAATACTTTTCAATATTTCACTCAATAATACTCTTGGCATGTACTTTTCGAGAAGATAAAATTGATAAGTAGTTTCACGAATGTTTGTGAATGCGTCTAGGTTTGTGTGTTCGAGCAAGGAATATCTAATCTCGCACAAAGTTTGTTCATTGAGTTTGTTCTGCACACTTCATTGGTTTCGCCTGCTCCTGCTGTGGGCGCCGACTGTGGCGATCGAAACAGTAGTCGCTTTAGCCTCGTTTGTATAGACCATTTCTTTTCTATTCCCACTTTGAAAAAATGCTTTGGATAATAAAACTAGATGATGCGACTCGATTTTTCACTTACTTTAAGTTTTAACTCCTCTGAGATAGTCATTTAAATTACATAATTTAATGGACAATTTACATCTATAGTCAATGTCTGAGATAAATAATACTGATTATTTGATAAGAATTATTACTGTGTAAGTAAAATTATCCTCATAAAATTTGTTTTTTTATTCTAACTCGGTAAAGTGTCGCCCCATCCCTGATGGTAAGCATGGTGCAGTCCAAAAATGTCTACGACTATCAACAGTAAAAGAGGAAAGGTTTATATTAAAGAGAATATAAAAATGTTTTTATTATACCTTTATTTCTAAAGTGAACACACACGCCACGACAGTGGGCGGCACAGGAGCGCCACTCGAGGCACAAAGGCACTGCAAATATGTAGTGTGAGCGTTATAAATTTATATTTTTAGGTTTCCTTACAAGCACCGAGATTTTTAATTTAAGCTGATGGTTTACAGTCATTAAGGACAACACATGAATGTAACTGGACGCACGTACCGCATCCCGCTCCGACCGGCGGCCGCTAAATTACTTTTATTGGCATTTTACTACACGTGGGGCGCTGCTGCAATCGGCATATTGAACAAATACAGCAAACCTACGTTTGGGTTTAATATTGCTTGGAATAAAATGAAAAAGAAACGTTTATTCGATTTAGTTATAATACTAATATAACGCCACGGTATCGCGCTATACGAGAATCGCGTGCGGGGTCAGCAAACATATGTACGTCCAATTCGTGCTTATTTGTCGCGCCTAAAGTGCACTCAAGTGTTCTGACAGCGCTACTACACGTGACATAGCTATTAGGTGCCGCGCGGGTTTCCTCATGATGCTTTCCTTCACTCGTGAGCATGTGATGCCTAAGTTCATACTTAAACTAGAAAAACCTAGAGGTTCGAGCCGCGACTCGAACTGGCAGCCTGTTGCGTTCTCCAGCAAAGCCAACAGTTCTTTATCTAATTCATCTCTTAATCAGGGGCACTACAGCCACTTTAGGTTTCGCTTTTAAATACGATTGGATCGCGCATGGATGGAATAAGCACCTTACACAATGCTTGTGAGCAGCGGCGATGCCTCCAGCGCCGCAGTGCCGCAGCGCCGCAGTGCCGCAGCGCGCGCTCCCGCCTGCGTCAGTCTGCATGTGGCCGGTGCACCCGCGCCCGGGCGCTCTCACGCTCGCCATCAATGCTCCAAATTTACGTAAACTGCATGGCACAGATTTAAAAAAATATGTATAAATAGGTTCAAGCTTGCGATGAAATCTTCTAAATTACTTTTTTTATTCTGTTGAACCTAATAGTCACTTTCACGTTAAAACATCTTGGCAATGAGGTCCGTGAACTTTGTAACTTGATGTCGTCGACGCGAGCCTCTACAACCCGATTCCATATTAGTGTACAGCTTAAAGTCAAGCACCGATTGTAGTACCTTGTAGTAACTTAATTCTGTTTTGGATTTTACAAATAGATTTGCGCTTGACCTCAATCATATCTGATGAAAAGTGATAACAAGGTTGGAATTGGAGTGCGCTCACCAAACAAATGCCGATTCACTCGATCATCCAGAATATTTGAGTGCTAAAGTTTCGACATAATCGCATTAAGGCAGCACATATCCCGTGATATTACGAGGACTGTGAAGTTTTCTCTTAGTTTTGTCGAGTCGATGAACTGCGGAGTAATCTAGTGGTGAGCGTGACCCCGTCCCCTGTGTCAGTGACCTGGTTATATGGAGCATGGAGCAATATTATTGTGATTGCGGCGAGCGCTCGCGTCGGCTTCATGACAGTCGCAGTCGATGTTTGCGCTGCAATACTGCCAACTATGATGTGCTTGAAACAGCGAGGCGGCGCGGCGGATAACCAACCGGACCGGCCAAGTACGAACCAGACTTGCGCGCCGAGGATTTCGTACAAGCTTAGAGAGAGATACAACCGAATACTTAAGATAATTTTTAAAGTTACTATTTATTTAGAAAAATGTCTGATATACATACTAGCTTATATTATTATTACTGACTTTTTCCATGATTAAACCTTTGCTAAGTTAAAATTCTCATTTTTTACACTGGCTCCGTAAATTGACTACAATGTAACTCTTTTATAAGATTTACAGACGAATGCTTGACTTCAATCGCATCTCGTGGAAGGTGAGTCCGATGACGGGGACTCCGTTGGCTCCACAGTAGGTGTCAACTTGAGGTGCTTACAGTCTAGTCCAAAAACGAAAGTGACTATCAAAGGACGAAAATCCATTGGCAGTCCCCGTCGTCATGTAGGACAACATATAAAAAGACTGAAATGAGGTCTCTAGGTATATGAATTACTGGACGCTGGGTCTGAAATACGACGGACAAAAGCGTGTCACTATGTTGGTCTATACACTTGTGCACTGTGCACACGTCCCAGTTGAGCGATCGCCCTACCATCTCATTTTTTCTAATATTGTCGAAAAGGTTTTATGGGATAGAGAAGATACAGTATCCCGTAGTAAGGTGTCGCGCTCCAGCGCTACGTGATTGCGCTACGGCGTAGCGGGCTACGTGAATAGCTACGTTATTCGTATGAGTTTGCTACAAGTTTTTTGACGCGCTACGTGATAACTGGGAACTGTATGGCGTGCGGGAGTGCCCACTTCACGTAAGTAGCGAGTGGAGTCAAAATTATTGCAGAACATTTCACAAGTTATTTATAGCGATGCTCATATTTTAACCGTTTCAGCTTGAAAGTGGAATGACATGTCAAAAGGAGGTGGCCGGCCTTGTACTTATAAAATACTGTATTAGATATTGACTTAATTATTGATTTATTATCAGAGCCTCTTGAAGCTGCTGATTTAAGTCTGTATTCCACTATTTTACAAATTGTTCTTATGTCTGAGAAAATATTTGTCCAGGCTATTTTTAAATTGGTTCATACATTTTGAGCTAAAAAATGTCTTTTGGGAGATTATCCCATGCTTCGACTTTACTATTGATTAAAAAGTAAGATGCAAATCGAGATTTCGAGGACAAAGGATCATAGTAAGCAGTGGCGTTAATGCTTAAGGCGTTTACATGCTGCACCCGAGTGCGTAGTTAAAATACGAACCCTACAATTATTTGTATGAACCTTCCAGCACTGAGCCTGAATTGAATGTGAGATGTATTCGAGAAGTGAGGCAGTCGGCAGGGGGGGTGGCAGTAATTATATAATTATAAATATTAAATGGGGGGGGGTCACTATAGTAAGCGGCGTTATTTATATCTGTTGTACCCGAGTTGTGTTCCCGATTGAGTTAATTAATCTGCATTTAGGGAACTGATTGAGACTGGCCGCAGCGCGCAGCCGCGTAGCATGTACACAGCACAGTAGCTACATACGTTCCGCTCAGCGAACTCCTCCCTTCTGCGTGTACACCTAATTGATTTTACCGAACAACTCCCGTCCTGTATGTTTGCTTAACTAATTGCTAATAAAAAGCTTCGGGTTCATGTCGATGGCGCTGGCTCGTGCGTTTGCTGGACAAATCGTTACAATTATATATAGCATGAAGTTCTTTTATGAATGACATTTTTTTTAAATAGCTCGATAATATTACTACAGCGCGTGATAGTATGCACAATGCAGCCCAAGCACTGCAACGACTACAGGGATGAGAATCAATGAATAGTCGCCGCCGTCATGTCGGCCTGCGTGTGTATACCACGGCTGAAGTTCGCTGGACATGTGAATAAATGAAGGTTCGCAAACGAATTCGGAAACGCGACAGCCCTGTGCGGATCGTGATGACGGTCTTTGTACAAGTGTAGTATACCCGAATATATCTAACAATATCGATATCCGCCCTCTCGGGCCCACCGCTGGACGTACATAGAGCTCTCCTAAGCGTGATACAAGCGCTTGGGAAATGCGCAGCCAGCGCCCCCGGCCGCGCCGGCAGTGAGCTGTCGCAGCGAGGCGGCCCTGCGGCTGACACGTGAAGCGCCTGGCGCGCTCCGGGCTGGGATAACGACTCTCTTTGTTATTTACTGAATCATTTCTCTGAACTATTTATTGTTATTTAATACAGAAACAAAAATCATATTGTACTCATGTACAAACACTGCCAGAACACGCCCAATCTATACTATCTATACTAATATTATAAAGCTGAAGAGTTTGTTTGTTTGTTTGTTTGTTTGTTTGAACGCGCTAATCTCAGGAACTACTGGTTCGAAACTTGTGTTGAATAGACCATTTATCAAGGAAGGCTTTAGGCTATATAACATCACGATACAACTATTAGGAACGAACAAATGATGAAAAATGTGAAAGAAACGGGGAAAATTATCCGTCCTTGAGGGCTACCATTGCGTGCGCTGCGAAAACGGTTCAAGGTACGAAAAATATATGTATGAAAGAATTATTCCCCTTGAAATGATCTAAAAAAATGTCCGCGACAGTATATGTCTATCTTTTAAGATTAACTCACTAGAACCGTTTTTATGGTAAACAAATTTGGTCGAAATTGATGCATTATTTGTTAAGAGTTGTATCAACGTAATAATATTAACCTTTATCCAAATAAATGTGTTGTTGATTAAGAGTATTTAATTGTGAACAAAATTGTCTTTGACATCACTTAATTTCAATGAACATATTAGAAGATATTACAAAACCTTATATAGCAAAACAACGTTTGCCGGATCAGCTAGTATATATATATTTGGATTACGATGACTTCTCTCGTAAGAGTTATTATATAATAATAATAAATCGCCACGTTAAAGCCCTTTCAGGGTGAGCAGAGATGTATTAGGGTCTGCATTCACTTTGCCGTATCCAACGTGACCAGCAGCGCAGCTGATCACCGCACCCCAATAATATACACAATATTTCTACTAGATGCCATACGGATTTCTTCGCGATATCTTCTTTCACCGACCTGTTCCTACGACCATTATATTGCATTTATGCATGCATTTGCGAATTGCATTCCTTTATAAACTATTTCTAAGCGTAATTAGCTTTATTGTATAGCCCGTCTTTCACAGTGACCTATTGTTGTATGTAGGCAATAGCCGGCGATAAGGTTTCAGACACATTTCACTCCCAAACGCTGACCGGAAACAGGCTACGTAATCGTACAGCTCAGTAGGAGTTGTATTGAAAAATATTAATTTAACAGTCTCTACTTACAGAGTGAAGTCTATATTGTTCTCTATGAGGATTTTTATGCTAAGGTCCTGGGTTCGAGTCCTAGTAGTGGTAAACTTTTCTGTGATAAGCACATGAGTTTGTCACGAGTCATGGTTGTACATATGTATTTAAGTATATATATCTTTGTCTAGTACCCATAGTAAAAACGCAAGCTTAATTTAGGACTAGGACAATGTGTGTAATTGTTAGTAAATATTATAATATTATCAGAATATTAAATGAAGTACATTACATAAACAATGGGTTTGAGCACAGGAAATGTAAAAAAAAAATTAAAAATACTCAAGTGCACTTGTCGAGAGAAAAACTTAACGACAGCCAACTCCGTCGTACTCGTGGCGGCGTGTCCAATAGTCAAGTGCAAAGACTGGCCGGGTGCCGAGGAAGGTGGCTCGGCCTTGCCCTTGGCACTCGGCAGGCGGGAGAAGGAGCACCCCGGGGGTTTTAGTCGGTGCAAGTCCGACACACCGGGGGGCAACCCTCATCGCTCCCGAGGTCCGTTAGGGATTTCCCCCGGGTCACCAAAACAAAAGTGCAAAGACTCGCAAAAGTATAAACAGACTGCGCAGTGTCCGAACACTTGCAATGTTGCTTTCCAACCCGGTGCTAGATTCATTTGTTTCTAATATGTTTTTCATTTTTTTTTATCCTGCAAGTTGCTTTTGTAATCTTTACTATTATTGAGGTGAAATAAATTATTTTTCATTTAATTTTTTTAGTATTTATGTAGACTAACACGTCTGTGGACGAGGAGGTATAGCCACGTTTTGAATACGGCTAAGCTGTCATACGCCACACGGGACGCGTTCGTCCAGAGCGAGCGCGATATCTCCCGGTGATATCAGCCGGCCAGTTGACTTGAGGGAGTCCGCTGCCCGGATGCGAGGGAGGCGGTGCGCAGTGTCCGGCGCGCTACCTGAACAAGAGGTTTTGAAGGGTTGGACGCTTTACTTCTACTCCTCCCAAAGAGGTAGCTTCAACAAGGCTTTTCGTTCCCCGGGCGTCTGGATGAATTTGGTTTCCCAGGCCCGGGTGGAGCGGTTAGACAGACACCCCAGGGGTTTTTACGCCGGGGTCGCTGCCCTCACAGCGGCCCTGATGTAAGAATTTCATTCAGGTAACAAAAAAAAACATGCATCACACGAATCCCTGCGGTGCTACACATTAAATCTTTGTTGATATTTTAACCGAAATTGCGAAAGCACCAAGTTAATACAACTTTTTCGATTTATCGTAAAAGTTCTGAACGGAATATCGTAACGAGATCCTCTAACTGTTGTAGATGAGGTCGAAACCGAAGGATTCGAACTTCAAATGAAAATGTTTTGCGCGTTTCAACTGGTTAATATAGTTACATTGTTTTTTTCGACAATACAGCAAGTTGATAGTTAGGCAAGACTAGTGAAAAAATGCCCAGGAATTTTCTCAAAGTGTCCAAAACTTTCTTGGGAATATTCCCGGGAATTTTCGAAATTATCTCGGAAGTTTTGAGCACTTTGGGAAAATTCCCGGGCATTTTCATCACTAGGCAAGACCTTCACAACTACACCGGGCAAAGAGGGCGAGAACTTAGGGTGACCACCCAGCGAATTTATGGGTTACGTGGCACCGCAAGAGCATTCCCGTGGGTACGGGTCTCGACGTGGCCGGCCAGCCAGGTAAACGAACCTAACCGCGATCAACTAGCGTTTCGGAAGCGACTGCCTTGAAAAGAAACGCCGAAATAAATTCAAAGCTGCGTCGGCGTGGAGCAATATTTACGTGTACACTGTAAAGATTGCCCAAATAAACATTCGGTGAACGATAACGCGTGTAGGTAAGTGTAAAATGTTTTGAATTGACATACAATGACGACGTAATATTGCGAAAGCTTTTGTCAAAGAATATAATCGTTGTCTTTTCGACTAGCGTTTTCGTTGATCGAATTTCACTTTGGTACACAGCTATATCTTTGCCAATGTTATTTACAAAAAAGTATATTCTAAAAATACTAATGAATTCAGTAATTAACGGCGTATTAAAAAAAGCTAAGCAACGCTAAAAATTCTAAATGCCAGTCAGAATAGAGCACAGATAGTTCTGTACAAATTCGTTAGTGTATGTTAATAATTGCAATTTTTTTATCAATGAATCTATTCAGTAGAATCGCCGCAGTGGAGCTGACGCCTCTCCGCTCTATGCGCACTCGCAGTGGCGCAGCGGGGCAGCGCCTGCGCATTGCGCTGTACTCGTAACGACGAGGCACGCAGACAGCTGTTGCGTCAGAGAGCGGAATAACTGTATCTTCATCCTGACTCTGCACGGGGGCCAGTGGCCACGCTGCGCCTGATGGTAAGCGTGCCGCAGTCCGTCAGTCAGTCAGATTACGATTATCAACAGTAAAGAAAAACCTATCGATAGTAGCAGTGATCATGCCGGCCTGCGAATCTGCAGCTGATATCATAGCGCGGCGGGAACACGCTCGCCGGCAGAGCATCGCGCAGCCCAGCGACGCGGCTGCAGCGAGAGCTAGAGAGCTTCTCGGTCCCAGCCGGGATGTGGGGCACTGTATAGCTGTGATTTCGTAAACCTGTGCGCGTGCCTTGAAATATTACCCAAGCACATGATAACATCGGTTAGACTAACTTCAAAGGACTGGCTAACGTACAATAAAACATGATTTATGTTCTTATAAGCTTATTTATATTTGTAAAGTAAACCAAAACATTGTAAGATTAGCCGAAGACAATCTCGGCGTGACGCCGAGCCGGGGAAACTGTCTCATCAAGATATGGTTACTGATCGATGAGCGCCTTGTTTAGTTTCGTGAACACGCACAAAATGTGTAAGAGCGGGCGTCCGCACGGTGATCGCATGTTCTGTATGTAAAGGATAGGAGAACGCAAGAGAAAACTTGCAACAGCCATTGGATTAGGAAATGTAAAGGAACCGCACGCACTTGCCAATTGTAATAACAATAATATATCCCTTTTAGGTTGAGCGGAGGTATATTAGTGACTGTATCTACTTTGCGTTTTATGTCGTGCCCAACGTGACCAGTGGCGCAGCTGATCGCCATTCTCACAGCACTAGTACACATGGCATTTCTATTGGTAGCCGTGCGGGCTTCCGCAGGATGTTTTCCTTCTCCGGTGAGCATGTGGCGCATAAATCAGGGGTACATGTCGAGGTCCGCACCTGTGACCGCTGGCGTGTCTGCGCGTGGGTACCGGTCCCTTACCCGCTGGACCATCACAAACACGTGTCCGAAGTGCAGCAAATACTGTTCTCGAATAGAACATCGTGAAATGTCAACGATAAATCGAGAGCTGGCGCTTTGTGATCTAATGAATTTAATGAAACTAGTCGTCTGTAACAAACAGAAACCTCGCGGCATTACTCATTTGTAATGATACGGAAAAAGGATTTTTCGAAACCTTGTCCTTAGCATTTTTAAGCTGTTACTTAATTCAATTACTAAATTTTATAGGGGAATGAAATAAAAATAGCCAAATATGAATTGAGCTCGCGTACAAAAGATTTGGTGCAAACTTTTTCTGTGCACAATGACCTGCCAGGGTCTCAGTATATGTATATATGTACCGGGACCAGCATCTATCTGGATACACGTAATCAACTGGAATGAATAACAACTTGAGACAAGTCCAAAATTTTGTATTTTTTATTAACATAAAACTGCGTATTTCTCATTTAATTTCGTACTGAAATATGTTAATTTGCGGGTGAATAGCGATGGGTGCTGCCCGCTTGCATTTGCATAATGACTCGATGTTTACTGATGACTAACGATTAGAATTTTAAGCTGGTTTGTATGAAACATCGCAACTTTTTTTAAATTAAAATCAGTTAATTTATTATTTAGAGATTATCACTCTCTTTATATGCTTTGGCGTCGACACTATTATAATTTTAGGATCTAAACTTCTTTTATATTTATACGCAAGCTAAAGACAAAAATAGATTTAGGCACCACATGCTCACCGGTGAAGAAAATCGTCGCGAGAAAACCAACACGACATCTAATAGAAATGTCATGTATATTCATTCACGTGTAAGCTCGTTTAATAAAGCAGACCAGACCCATTAGAAATAGAGAAGCGCATGCGGAGCAGACAGACTAGTAATGGTAGACAAAGCAGAAATAAAGTCGACAGCGAAAACAGAATGAGTAAAAACAGTTCAGAGCGCGAGCGGGCGAAACCTGTGACTAGTCTCAGTGGCATGGCAAGCCTGCCGGCGGGCTGCGCGGGCTGCGCGGGCGGCGCTCTAGTCGCCCGTGGTAGCGCAAACGCCCCCCGCGCGTCCCTGTACTGTGGCTCTCAACATTAGAGTCCGCTATGAGTGTTTTCACAATACAATACCTATAGAATAAATTTGTTTGTATACAACATGATACTGAGAAGAAAATAATAACATAAAGAATATTAATAACTAGTGAGAAATAGCAAACTAGACTATAAGTGTAACGCAAAACGTAATTACCTAAGAGCTCAACAACAAAAAGGGCCCTTAATAGATTGGTGAATTCAAAGCAATTATTGTTGTATCCCGGTTGCTGGAGCCTCTAATTTGTTCTATCAGCGAGACCATTAATTATGATTAGAGGGATGTCGTGTGTTTGTGCGGACACGACTCATTAATAGAGCTCCCTTACAGTATTGAGGGTTGTCGTCAGCGCTAACACAAGCTCCCGTCTGCGACTTGCCCTATATGATAGGTAGGCCTTAGGTCTATATGAAGTAATATGATGCCAATCACAAATCTGCCAAGCATAATAATAATATATCGTTACGCTATATCCCTTTCGAGGTGAACAGAGATTCTCAGGGCAGACTTACACACCATGCGGGTTACCTCACGATCTTTCTCTTCACTGGTGAGCATATGGGGTTAGAGAACTTGTTAGTCCTAGCTGGGATATGTGGGTTAATATTAGGTTTTAGAGTTGCTTTTTCGTTTCTTTGAGTTTCGAATCACAATGTTGGTAAAGAAAATAGTGTCAGCGGCAGTATTTGTTGTTTGACATGTGGCTATAAGCCGCAACAAACATTGCCGGGGGCGCGGGGGGCGCGGGGGCTTCGCGATTCACTGTGTCAGTGTGCACATCGCTAATTGACGAGCAGCCGCCGGCCGCCGGCCGCCAGCCCACAGCCCTCAGCCCTCCGCCTCCGCCTCCGCCGCAGCTCGCGGTCGATTCACGGCTCATCTACTGTTATTATACGGCGACACGGCACAGAGCGCTCGATGTATTCCAATTTGTAGCTCATCCATGTTAAACCGCAATACAGATTTATTTACAATTTTCATCATTACAATGTATGTTAAACGTTTTAATGTTATGTTTTTACAAAAGAGTTTATTAACTATATATTTAGCAGTGGATTAAACATTGAAATAAAAAGGCAGCTCGGGAAACACTATTTCACAACAATTTGCACTTCAAATTAGGAATAAAGCAACATGGCTATTGAACAAGGAAAATATCTCACACGACCCTGACCCTCTCGCTCAGAGTAAACACAAGATGTTTACATAAATGATGTCGGTTACGCTATGAACGAGGCAACATGCCCGCGGCGCCATACCATACGCGTCTGTCTGTGCAATGGTCGTGTTCACTGGAGGAGCTGCCGTCGGTCTTTGATTCCGCTAACAATATGTTTTCATTTCCCTGCATATACATACAGCATGCAGTAGAAACACGCTCATCTTCTTGTTATATTAGAGATGGTACATCGATTGCTGGAACTGGATCGTAACTAAAGTACACAAGTGGTGAGTCCCGTCGCAGTGAGCTCGCTCGATCCTGCCGCGATTCCGAGTCAGATTGTGTACGTCCAGTAACTCGGATATCTAGAGACCTTCAGTCGTGCTGTCGCACATGTGGCCCGCCATGACGACGGAGACTGTCCAGGGATGTTCGTCCTTTAGTTGTAACTTTATCCAGCCCGTGCAAATAAAAACCTATGGAGTGGAAACATGGACACTCATGGACGTGGTTTATTTATGAAAGGGAGAAAATGGAAGAAGGATAAACAGCTTTGCATTTTACTAGAGTTTTACGTCATCAATGAGCCATTAGAGTTACTGCCGCGGACATCGTTGGCTTGGTGCTATGCTTGACCCAATCGTTGTGGTTTAGTCACTGTGTCAAATAGATATGGTATACCAAAAATAATTTGACGATATTTTTGCAAATATGTCATACAGTGTGGAATTCATTTTAGGGTTGGGCAAACAGCGCGCGTCGCCCACTCGGTCATGTGATACCGAAATGTCAACTCAGTGGAGTTAATTACCAAGCACGACTAGGTGTTACCAATCTAAAACAAAAAAATCCCGTAAAATTTAAAAAAAATATATTTTATAACCTCTGAAGCTAATATATCATACAAATCGTAAATCCAGTGCCTAAGTGGCTGCGATGGCGTAATGGATAAGGGAGCGGTGTGCATGCGCGGCCCCGCCCGCTTGTGTTGTGAAGGCCTTTCCGGGACACCAAAGTATCGACAGGACGAAAAAAAATCCATGCGCGCCGACGCGAACAGTCATTGGTTTAAATACCGGCTCGTACATCTGGGCTTTTCCAGACTAAGGACGGATTTAGACACCACTTACAAAAGCAACATGAGGAAGCCCGCATGGCATTTAATAGAAATGTCATGTGTTTGTGCTTTGAAAATGGCGATCGGCTGCGCCACTGGACACGTTAAGCACGACATATACGCATAAATTGGATACAGCTACTGCTGTATCTCTGCTCAGTCCGAAAGGGATATAGCGTGGAGCTATATTAATATTAAATGTCTATCAAATTAGTATAGTAGTATTTTTTATTTTTATATAAATCTTCTTCGCACGGGACATGCATCCCAGCCACCGAGTATGGTATGGTGCGCAGCTATGGTAGTCGATACTGGCGTCTAGGGTAGCGAACCCGGTGTATCAAATTCCTCTTGACTAAAACCCCCGGGCTATTTTTTCAGTCGTTTTGTCCAGGCCTGGTAAACCAAATTATTTCAGTCGTCCGGGCAGTGAACAACTTGTTTAGACTTCATCTTTGAGGGTGTGGGTGTAAAGAGCCCAATCTTCCAAACCATTCTCATGCCTCTCATCCAGGCAGCAAACTCCAGTCTATTTCACGGTTATTTTCATCGGAGTATGTCTTGCTTGTTTCGGGCGAACGGCGGTAACTAGGCCGCCGAATATCCAGGGAAGTTTTTCACTGCCTGTCCCTTTCGGCGGCCTCCTTTTGCCTTATACACTGCCTCAAAGGAGGCTGCGACCTCACTCCATGCCTCTTCACTGTCGACTGTGGCTTTCACCACCGGCGGGAGCGAGTGGTCACGACTGATATAGTCCACGAGGATCCCCTCACTGTAGGCCAGGCCGGGCACAGTTCTAGGGTGCCCCATCAATACCCATCATTATCCGCATTATTTCCTTATTCTTATATACCTCTGCTGACCTCGAAATGGATATAGCATGATTATATATTATAATTATATTTTCTAATATACTCGTCACAAAATACCCGTAAAAGTCCCCGTATCCACACTTAAAAATACAATTTTTTTGGGGTAAGCCACAGAGTTGGCAACACTAAGAGTGGCGCGCGGCTCCAATGCGTCACGCTCATCAATTACAAAGACACCAGTGTGTACCAGCGTGTACTGAATACTGCCTATACTTATGAGGGTATTCATTTCCACAATAAAGACTTGACCCTGATCAACATTTCTCATTGCATTTGTTGTAATAAACCTCTCCAGTTCATATAATATTAAACATTCATAGGGTAGCCAGTGGCCGATACATTATATAAAAATATCACAGTGACAATCATTTACAAAAAAACATTAAAATGTATTACCCGGTGCTAGCGCAGCCGCAGCGAGCACCAAAACTAAACAAATAATAATAATAACAAAATTTACATCAAAACTAAATAATTTAAGAATCGATGACAGAAAGAAAGGAAGAACAGATAATGCGCACGCCGGAGCAATAACATTTTATACCCGATATTCGTGTATATTTTCATCATATGGTATTAGGCTATAGTTACGCAAACCTGGTGATGTTTAATACAAAATATAGACGTTACAATCATTGGTCTTCGTTAGTTTGGCATGGCCGCTCCATTAGCTGATCACTTGTTAGGTCGGGCCTCCATTGATGCGCAGCGAAGCTATGCGGAAAATATCAATCTTTTTTTATCGTGACTCGTCATTGTGACCAAACCATAATGCAGTAAAAAGACAACCGCAACCATCAACAATAACGTGAAGAGATATTTGTGCAGGTCGGCATGATCAGTGGGACTATCGATAAGATTTTCTATTTATACTCGTCGTTGTTTTTTGAACCGTATCGTGCGTGATGGCGACATCAGGTGTGGTGGTGCGGGCACTATGCCAACTCGCCCCCTTTGAGGGACGCCTGCAAGGCTCAGTACGGGTGCAGGGCGCAAACGGCACGTGCCGGACTCTGTCCCGCTTTGCTCTACCTGCCGCCCTGCCCTGGTGCACTCACGTTGGCTCCAGTGCAGTGGAGCGCTGCCGCGGTGTGCGGGTGTCACGGCGCCGCGACGCGCCGGTTGCATTGCTAGCCGTTGTTGGCGATAACGCTCGCCGGCATTCACAAGTGTCCGCTGCAGGCTGCGCGCCGCCAGGGCTCCTCGCCTTCCGTCGGCGACACCGGTCCCAGTCACGTGCCCTACAAACAATTACTCTCTTTAATTAAATATATTTATTGCACTCATTTTTTAAATCTTCAAGAAAATGTACCTGCCGTCGTTACGAAATATTACTTAAGCTAGCCTTGTTTAAGTCAAAGGTTTTTAGTAAATTAGAATGTGAATTAAACACGTTCGTCGCCGCCCATGTTGGGTGACGCTTTTCTTGTTGACGTTAATAGGATTTTCAGTTGTATTTTTAAATTGAATTTAATGGAATAAGCACTTACCTACATGTAAATATAGAATGTACAATACTACAATGATTCACATGATACCCTTTATTCATTTATATAGGGTAACATATTATATACGGCGCATGTTTCTCGTTAAAATACTTTTGACACATTTTTTACACATTTGAGGTAAGAAATAAAATTATTTGCGATAAATCGAGGATAATAATATCTCAATACAATAATTCGAGTTGCATTGTCCCGCGCGCGCGTCGCTTGTCTGTGCTCCCGCGCGTCGCTTGTCTGTGCTCCTGCGCGTCGCTTGTCTGTGCTCCTGCGCGTCGCTTGTCTGTGCTCCTGCGCGTCGCTTGTCTGTGCTCTTGCGCGTCGCTTGTCTGTGCTCCCGCGCGTCGCTTGTCTGTGCTCCCGCGCGTCGCTTGTCTGTGCTCCCGCGCGTCGCTTGTCTGTGCTCCCGCGCGTCGCTTGTCTGTGCTCCTGCGCGTCGCTTGTCTGTGCTCCCGCGCGTCGCTTGTCTGTGCTCCTGCGCGTCGCTTGTCTGTGCTCCTGCGCGTCGCTTGTCTGTGCTCCCGCGCGTCGCTTGTCTGTGCTCCCGCGCGTCGCTTGTCTGTGCTCCCGCGCGTCGCTTGTCTGTGCTCCCGCGCGTCGCTTGTCTGTGCTCCTGCGCGTCGCTTGTCTGTGCTCCCGCGCGTCGCTTGTCTGTGCTGTCTGTCTGTCTGTGTTGACCGGCCTGTGATGCACGAAGGAATCGCGCTGCACGACGAACGTGTCAAAGGAAATGTTATAAATGTGCATATTATTTCGAAACAATTCGAAATGTTATTAATTTTGAAAAATTGGGAAAAAAGTTGAATTATCTCTAGAGGTAGTTTTTGGGCAACCAAAATTAATATTTAATTTAAAAATTTATTGCCCGTTTTCCCCTACCTCTCCGTAATCATCCCCTAAGTATGAATCCCCTTGGCTAAGTATTCCCTTACTTTTGCCTTAAGTTCGTTTTCGCCACGCTAAGTGACACCTTAATAAGAAATTCCTAATTTATAATGATGACCTCCAAACCGTATTTATATCGTTTCGTTTGCTCAACGAGTATTTAACGATTTATTCCTGCCTACTATTATAATATGTATGTATATACTATCTATGAAATATTTTAGGGGTATCTTTAACACGGTTGGCAGCACTGAGACACACCCAAACCACAGCGGATTTGTGCAGCACGTTAAACGTATGTCATTCTCGTTACATTGATAAACTATTCCAATAAATACTACACGTCACGTTACTGTTTTTTTACTAATCTGTAAAAAAAGCTTTGTTGTCATATTTACTGAAAAAGTCTGGTCTTTCGGGATGTGTTCGTTGTCTGGATAATGACCATACTGCCAGTGTTATCTAAAACATCAACTAATACTCTTTCCATTATAAACGTTAATTTGTTATGAGCTAGTTGAGGAGTGAGCAATCAAGCCCATAAATCTTAAAGGATACCTAAGCGATTACGTGTTACCTATAACTAAATATAATAAAATGAAATGATAACTCGGAGCCACTTGAAATGCCTTAAGTGGCTATAAAATTTTAGGGAACGTTGGTGAGCACGGGCATAAAATTATTATAGTCACCCACACACATACACTACACTTACATTTTTAGTTAATTTTAGACTAAATTTCTTAAGATATTGTCGTATTTGGCTTCAGGTGAAATATAACGTGCCCAACGAGACCAGTGGCGCAGCTGATCGCCGTTCTCACAGCACTACTACGTACTACGTGACATTACTATCAGATGCCGCGCGGGCTTCCTCGCGATGTTTTCCTACACCACTGAGCATGAGGCGGCTGTATCTGTAGGTAATGTGGAAAAACCCAGAGGTTCATGCCGGGATTCGAACCTGCGACCATTAGCGATTCCGCGCATGGAATCCGGTACATGTGCACTTGGCCTCCACAGACACAGACGTATCTCTGCTCGCCCTCAAAGTAATATAGCGCGATTAATCGGCTTCGCCTTTTCCAAAATTTATCTTTCAGGCGGACAATATTACATAATCAAAGTAAAATCGGAAATTTAAATATACTTTTTCGTCTATTTTCATGACATTATTCGTCTCGGTAATTAAAAATATTCCTTCCATTTTTCGTGGCTATTTGCAAACGAAGTGGACCCGCGGATCAATATCATCTCCACGATTCGTTAACTTGGCTCATCTCGACTAGAGTGGAACATTGGAGTGCCACTTCTGCGTATACCTTTAAAACGCTTTCGCCTTCTTAGCATTAATTGATTCTTCAGTGCGCCTCTGCAAGCTGCTTCCCAAAAGAATCTCGATCAGTCCATAATAGGTCGTGGTGCGATAATTATTGAATGATTACTAATTCGGTTGAGTCCTTCACAAATAACAGAGTCTATACACTGCCATACGTTAATATAAACGCTATTGTTTACGTGCAAAAGCTCAAAATTGTAATCGTTAATTTAATTATAGTTAACTTATGAAATAATCATAACTGACAAAAATAAACGTCATGGCGTTGACAACACACAATCGTTAAGAGCGGACAGTTTGGGAGGGGACACTACGATGCTATAAATATATCCTTGCGCTTTACTACTGGGGGGACACTGCGACGAAAACGTATGGATTTGACGAATCAAAATTCGCACAAGCAGAAAAATATGACAGTTCACTGCCATAAACAAATTGTATCATTGTGTAAACTTCAGGGTTGGCACCGGCAATGTTTTTTTCCAGCTGCGAACCGCCGCGGAGTGGAATTCGCTTCGTGCGTTTATTTTCCCAACATCTTATAACATGGGAATCTTCAAATGACGAGTGAATTAATATCTGTTAACGCGCTCCACCATCGACCTCATCATCATCATCCGCCATCAGCTGAGACTTGAGTCAAGCGCAATTCTGTGTGTAATAAAAAAGATTAATTTAAATTGATAAATATTCTTTCAACGATTTTCTATCGTGTAAGTGTACACTACGCGCCCGTACTCGCACAGCCGGGGCCGCACAGCGTCACAGCGTTAGACAACACTTTCGTGATGGCGTCAAGCTTTTATCCTTTATAAAGAAACGAAAACAGCACAGATTAATATAAATGTACCGCGGCGTAATGCTTTCCTGTCAGGGGCAAATAATCTCACCGCTCCGATACTTTACGACTCACTAAATGTTAAATAACTGATGGCTATACAACAGCTCAGGTTTTGTTTGTCGATAAAAATTGTTTTCAGGGATCCCACAGAGCCATTTTCTATAAATATTCCACTGTTTTACGTAGAAATATATATTACGGGAGTGTGGAATGTTCTATTGTAGAATAATCTATATATTTAAATTTTATTACCGATAAACCAGAGTTAAGAACTCAGAAGATACCCTCACTTGTTTCTTGAAATCTGCAAGGGTGCGGTTAAAAATATCAATACAAGAATAAAACTTATTATGTATGCTGCCCAATCTGTATATGGACGCATTGCCGACGTAACCTAGTTTTTATGCCTGGTACATCAGATAGGGTATTACATCGCGACACCAACCTAGGACATTTAAAACGGAAATTAGTGAATGCGACGTTACGGTCGTAGCCATTGTTCGGCAGTTCATATAGAAATGTTTGATCCCTTCCCCACTGCCTCAGCACAACTGAGGCGGACTCATTATAATAATCAACAAGGACCTGCTTTATCAGATCACACTGCAACTTTAAATGTTTAATTTTTTAATTCTATTTTTTCCCTAATAAGGGGTGTCTCAGAATGTTTTTCGTTTTTGAATTGACCAATACGCGCCGATCGCTGGTAGCAGGGGGAGGGGAGTGGTCTCAAACGCTTGGCCGGCTTGTTAAGTTTAGTAGCCATGAATCGTTTCACGGGACCGCAGCGCGCGTTTTGCGTGCGAGCGTTTTATAAAAACAACGATTCCTACACTATTGTTCGTCGTCTCTACAGGACACATTTTAATTTAACAAGCTTAAAACATGTGCCAAGTGCCAATTTAATTAAACATTGGGTCTGCAAGTTTGAAGAGACTGGGAATACAATGCCGGACAAATCATCTGGGCGCAAAAGGACATCAAGGGCGAGCACGAACGTCGACCGCGTTCGCCAGTCTGTTATGGACGACCCACGACAGTCGTTGAGATTGCGCGCAGCTTCTCTGAATTTGAACAAATCTACGGTTTATCGCATTATTTCGAAAGATTTGCATTTTCACCCATATAAAATTGTTATTGTTCAAGAAATGAAGCCTGATGATCCTGATAAACGAGTCGAATTCTGCAGGACAAACCGTTTTAGGAGTTTCAATAAAATCTGGTTCTCCGACGAATCGAATTTTCACATCAACGGTCACGTGAATAAACAAAATTGCAGATACTGGGCTACCGAGAATCCGCTAGAACTGCATCAGAAGACCTTGTACTCACCAAAAGTGGTTGTTTGGGCTGCCATATCAAGTCAAGGAATTATCGGTCCTTATTTTTTTGAGGATAACCGAGGTCGAACTCAGACCGTTAATTCTGATCGATATTGCCATATGATCCGGACTTTTTTGGCTACAGAAATGCAAAACCAGTCTGGCTACAACCGCAACACCTTTTTCCAGCAAGATGGGGCTACTTCTCATGTAACAAATGACTCATTAGCTGCTCTTCACGATTTATTCCCCGGAAGAGTGATAAGCCGCCGAGGAGACATAAACTGGCCACCGAGGAGTCCTGATTTAACGCCTGCTGATTTTTTCTTATGGGGCTACCTAAAAAGTAAAGTTTATAATCCATTGCCACCAAACCTGAACGTTTTGAAGCAAAGAATCACTGAAGAAATCAACGCTATTCCAAGAGCAATGCTCCAGCGAGTGATTGAAAATTTTAGCTCCAGGCTAAATGAGTGTGAAAAAGTAAATGGTGAACATTTGCAAACGGTTGTTTTTCATAAATAAACTTCAAGATCTGCTCTTTAATTTAACAATAAATAAAACAAGTTTTAATGGATAATGTTGTTTTTTATTTAACATCAAAAAATGAAAAACATTCTGAGACACCCTTTACTTTCAGTATTATAAATATAAACATTAATATCAGGGTTTCAAATAACAGAGGCGTATTCAACTATTGATTCTACGCAACGGCTAAATAAAAGTAATAAGGTTAAACAGTTCCTAAATACTTTTTAGATTCTCAAAACAAATACAAGCAAACGATAAGCTTTTAACGAAGCTGGCAACGCAACGCCCTTGTACCTGTAGACACCTGTGCCTACAGGTACAAGGGGTTTATAATTAACTTATATGTTCCACACTAGAGTTAGCTTCTAAAAAGTTCATGAAACAATTTTAAAATATGTTTTAACCCTTTGCGGTCGTATATCTGCTCTCAGCCACCACAGCAAGGAGCCACACGAATCCTATACTGTATGCAACAATGTAGCAGTTTACACTTTTCAGAAACAGAATGGATGACTGTATTAAATAAACAGATATCAAGAGTTCACAAAAGAATTATCAAATGTTGTTTGTCCATCGTAATGTTACGTGTTATATATCCCTGCTCTTTCGACGGAAACGAATTCCGAGCAGTACGACACCCGAGTCCCGCAAAGGGTACGTATACATCTCAAAGAAAGGTAATTCGACAACTGATAACAACGTGCTATCAGAGGTTATAAATAGTATAATGATGGCAGTGCAGGACTTAACCCATCTGTGCACGCACTGGATAATGATACCGTAGTCAAATGTTCTCCCTAGATGTGGGGTAACTTAGATATTTATTTAAAAATATAATTTATTAGCTATGGTAATGTCATAGCGTGCATGTTAAATATGTTACATAGACTGTAATGTGTAAATATGCATCACATTTATATGTTTTTTTTTTAAACTACATTTGAATGTCTTTTTCTTCACAACCCCTCTTAGTTTTCCCCCGGAAAACCGATAGATAATGCTGTTTAACATTACAGAGTTAAACTTCTGTAACTTTGTTGTACCAAAACTTAACTAAAAAAGTATATACCATGTGCCTTTGTTGGTATACAAAATGTGTCCATTGTATCTTGTTTTCACGTTTTCGTCCAGATGTGGCTTCGCCGTTACAACGAGCGTTCACTGATATTCGTCCAGTTTAACCGTGTACGGCGTTAATTCTGAACGATGTAACCACTTGCCAATCTCACACTGTGTGGACAGGGACACACTGTGTCAACGCACAAGTAAGGACAGTCTTTGAAGCAGCTCAAATTATATGAAACACTCAATGATCGTTATTGAATACAGAGTTCATTATGAGGGAACGCAGACCTATATCAAACGCGAGGGACAATAAGGTTTAAGGCAAAGAATGATCGCCTGACGCGCACTCCGCCGCACTCCGCTCTCCGCACATGGAATCAAGATATAGGAAAAAGGATAATCTTGTACCAAATGTATGAAAGCCGTAAGGTAACATATGTGTTTTCATAACCGCATAATTACATAACCTTAGAGCTACTTAACCTTCTCTCTGCCTCTGCCCCTCCCTTCCATAACGGCAGCAGGCACGCGGGCTTACGGAGTCACGGTGTTACGACACCTCACGTCCCGGCTAGGACTGGGTGGTTCTCTAGCTCTTACAACAGCCGAGTCGTTGGGCTGCGGAATGGTCACCCGGCGAGCTTGTGCTCCTCGTCCAGTGACGTGGCCTCCTTTAAATGAAGCATGAGCAGATATTTGTGCAGGCCGGCATGATCGCTGCGACTGCCGATAGGCTTCGCTGTTGATACTCGTCGCTTCTTGGACAGCACCGTGCTTACCGTCAGAGTCAGAATAAAGCCACCGATCAATTTGTTTTATCGTATTTTTTTTAACGCCTTTAGTATTACCTAGCACCAGCACCAGCACAAGCAGGGCACAGAAAGGGAAAAGGTAATGAAAATGAGGTGATTATGACGCGTTGGAACGAGAGTTGTTTTTTATTGTTCCATTTGAGACAATAGTATTCCGAAGGGGGGTGGGTTGGAGCGGCCTGCCCGGGCCTCCGAAGAAACAAAGCTTATAAAAAAACTGACAAAAAATGTACGCGGGTCATACGAGTTTGTGCAGATCCGCCGGTGCGCGGGGCCGGTCCGCGCTGCTTGGCTTTTTTTAATTATTATCGTGAAATAACAGACTTTGACTCCATACAATTTGATAAATCTGGGTTGGGACTTACCCTACACTAGAGTAAAGGCCGTCATGGGGACTCACATCGGTCTGTCGCATTTTAGGATCAGTTTGCGTGGGCACCTCGTTGTTCATATACCTAGATACCTTTTGTCGTGGTGAATGTGGACCGGCAGAGCGATGGTTACTGTCATCGGTTTGTCGACTCTTGGTGGTCGTTACCGTACGTTGACTACACTCTTAATTTCCAGCAGGCGCAAAGTACTCACTTTATCGAGCCAGGATAAAAAACATATAGAGAAGACATACTATTATTTATCGAAGTTGTATCGAAGTTGGTTTTTAGTGAATAATAGTTAGAATAATAACATTTTGAGTGACGACTATTGTAAGAAGGTGACATGTGAGCCCTTGCCCGCGGGCATGGCTTGCCGCAGGGGCGCCACCGGCTTAAGAGCGCATTATCGGCATCGCTATTGACACTATGTTAGTGCGAGGCTTCTGTATGTTTCCTAATTCTGTGGGTCCGCACTCCAGTCTGCCGGGTTAATCTCTAAGATAGCGATTGTTTGTGTCAGAAAATTGACGAAGGTCGCGGCGGATTGCGACGCAATAGCCGGCGGACACTCCGCGACACCGCACGCCTCCTTATATTTGACTTGTTTATGCTCCTCGGATGTACAAATGTGTTATTAAATATTATGTAGTACACATATAGCTATTTATATAATATAAAATTAATTAAATATAAATAATAGAAGTTACAATAATCATTTAAAAATGAACTTACGATTTTTGACAGGAAAAAAAAAAGTGAAAACTACTCTCATAATAAAACAGAACTGCTAATTATCTAAACCAGATAAATCGCTTCCAAAAATCCGGAATTCCATAAAAAATAACTTCTTACAGGTTTCTAACTTGCAAAATTAAACAACATAAAAAATAGTCGAACACATTCATACCCCTCATAAGTACAAATCAAATGTGAAAAAATGGCCGATCTTCACTCTTTCTTCGCTGTCCATTTCATGTAAATTCTCTAATTACTAGCTGTAGCCACGTTACATTTATATGTAGTGCCCAACGTGACCAGTGGCGCAGCCGACCGCTTCTGTCCCGGCCCTAGTACACGTGGCACTCTTATTAAATGCCAGCGGGTTTCCTGTTTTGCCTAATCCGTGATTAATCTGGAAAAACTAAAAGATACGTCTGGCGATTCGAACCTACGGCCATTCGTGATTCCATATAATCAAGAAATGAAAACGTTTTCACAAAATGACAGTGATTCAATAGCTCAGAGCACATTTGTAAAAAGTCACATTTACTAGAAATAAAATGTGGGCGGCACGAGTGTGCGGGCTGCGGGCTGCGGCTATCGATGGCGGTCACCTTAAGCTCGGCCGCGACGTCCCCGCCAAAAGTTAAATACCAACGAAAATAAAATTACCTACAATAGAAAATGAATTCACCAACTTGACCTGACATAAATCTGAGAAATAAATATCGGAGGGTAGAGCTAATTCTTTTATAACAAATAACTTGACATCCTGATTCAATGGGCCCCTAACATAGGTTTCTATAAGACTCTCTCGATGCCATTGTGACAGACCCTCCCACCCCCGCCTCCACATTGGCGCTTGTCGTGGGCGTGCTGTAGGATTAGTCTCATAAATGGCATTTCTAGATGCTGGTTGAGGCCAGTGTTATGTTTTTCGATCAAAATTGAGCTTATTTTCTACAAACATTTGTTTGCGTTGTCGCAATATCATTTATACATGTTGATACATACGTGAAATATAATGTCGTAGTTAACTGGTACAATTGGCCCCGATTGGCTGAGTTGTTCATTCAACGTAACGATTAATGTAATAGCTAAAAGTTTTTAAGCCTATTAGCTGAATGAAATTAAAAGTTATTCTCGAGGTCAGACAGCTCAACTGGAACTATACTGAGCAAATGTGTTTTTTATATAAAATATAGAAAATTTGAACCGTTGGATTGAGTAATAAGCCGATAGATATTGGTGAGACGTCTATTGTTTGTGGGAGGCATGCAAATCTAAAGGCAGTCTTACCGTGAATTATCTTTATTATTTATTTGGTTTGCGTTTTGTATAATTCGCGTGATATTGGATGTTGCAGTGCATTGCACTCACTAGTGCACTAGTGCTTCTAGCTTCCAATAGCCTTACAAGTGAACTATGAGCACTAAGTGACTATGCAGTCTACATGCAGAGGAGGCTGCTATGTAATCTCAGCGTCTCTATTGGAAAAGGCGTTCGCGGTGAACGCAATCCAGTCGGTCACACAATATTGTACGCAATATTTATTGTCCAGCAGATGAACTCCCGTTTGTAATGCCGTCTTATAGCGAATTACGTAACTACAGCCACTAGTGATGCCATCTGTTGGAGGATACAAAGGTATTTCAAGAAGTGTCGCTGCAGACTAGTGTGAACGCTGGAATATCCGCTATAAAAGAGGATACAGGTTCAAACGCGCGACGGTAGTTGTTTACGGAATGCGAAATAAAGCGATCAAAATGAAATTGAGTTTTGTCTTTGATAAATATATTTTTGACCTCGTTAACTAGATGAGGACCGACCTTTACGACAGCTATAACAATATTAGTTAGTTGGTACTGGACATAGGATATGCGTGACAACATTTATTTAATACTGATCAATAACCTACTCCCGCAGTTAGTAAACTTTATAACTCATGGACTGTTAAAACACAAGCGGACTTAGACCGAAATGGAAATACGATAGAACTACGCGTATCAAAGACATAAAACAAATATGTTTGAAGTAAACAGAATATTTTTATCAGTACTTTTTAGCTTTGTCTTTTATTAATAATTTCCATGATTAGTTGAAATAAATGTCAGTGAGTGAGACGCGACGGGCGAACTTCAGTTAATTGATCCGGAGCCGGTGCTATTGGTTTCCAACAGTTCCGAGGTAATGACTTGTTAACGAAATCATCAGCTCGCTGAACTCTCCGACAAACGACCGCGTCGGCTAATTGCTTCTCACTTCTCGAACCTACTGTCGCTAACCCATTCAACACACAATTCAATGTAAGATTTTATTGTTATGAGAATTGTAGGCTTTCTCATTATTTTTAATTTCATAACTGTTTTCATTAAATATAATAATATCTGTTACGTAAACATAAACTTTCTTATCTGAATTTCGCCTAAAGTGATTGCGTCCCGATGCGTGTCGCGAGCGCCATCGGCAGAATGGAGCGTTGCGCGCGCCTCGCACGAGCAGCACTCGGGAGACGTAATGCATTGCGCAGTACCCACGCGAGAGACGCACAGGCGGGGCTAAGGCTACTTAGCCATAGTCGATCATCTCACTTCCAAATTGTGGTGGGGAATTCTAAATTTTAAAATAGTTCCATCACAATATCGTCACGGTGTAGCCCTGTTGGTGGCTGTATGCAGTTTGCGCATATACATATATCTATCGCGCTCAACGTGCGCAGCTGATCGCCGAAAAATTAATGATCCTGTTATTTTATTAACAAATAACAGTTACTATAAACTGTTATGCATTAATATAAATTAGCTTGAGCCTAAGAGCTCTAAAATGTATATGTATGTAATGATAGTTTAAAAACAGTGAACGCCAGCGCCATCTCTTATAAAATGTTCACAACTGACAATGTGAAGCGTCATTGCGCTGACAACATAAATACGATGAGAACGGACAGTCTGGCGGATGGCATATTGCTATAGACGTGTTCATGTGCTTGGCAATGAAATCAATAATATATTGACAGATAATTTTTACATCTGATGGTAAGTATAGTGCAGTCCACAGAACGCCAACAATCGCTAAAGTACGAACGTCCGCGTACAGTTGTCATCGCTGTATCGAATCGAGTACACTAAGACCGTAGGCGGCGGTCTCTAGGAATACGAACAACTCAATAGATATACACAAACTGATTCTATAACGCGACAGGCTAAAGTGAGTCTCTATGATCGTCTCGACATTCGTGTACTGTGTTCACTACCCCGCCCGGACAGCAGTGTTATTCATAGAATATAAACAATGCATCGTAATTGTCATTATGAATAACAGTTTGTAATCGAAGGTAAAACCTGTGGACGCGACGAGAATCAATTCCGAATTAATGTACTAAACTTGGCGTCAACTGAATAACTTACACTTGACTTAGTCATGAGCACACTAGACGTCGCCACGGCGCGTGTCTACGGTGTCAGACACATGCTCGACACAGAGGTCTCGTCTTTACAATAGGGTTGCACTACACATGGACTTTCAGATAGGGCAACAAATATACAAAACTGACAACCGTAACAATTGGTGTGTTTTAGAAGAAAGCACCGATCGGATCAACTCTACCAACTACCACTATTGTATAAGGCCCAGGTCAGGCCCGGCATGGAATGCTATTCGCATCTCTGGGAGGGTTCTGCTCAGTACTCACTGGACGCCCTGGATACGTTGCAGTGGAGGGTATTGAGAATGATCCAGACTCTAATAAGCATTTTAAACCGCTCCAGATGCGCTGAGATACTGCCTCACAAAGTGTTCCCTATCGTCTGTATCACGGCGCGTGTTGTGGAGAGCTATGCAACCTTGGTCTGTCCCCTCCCTTCCATACAAAAACCACGAGCACGGGTTTGCAGAGTCACAGCTATACAGTAATTCATATCCCGTCCAGGACTAAGAAGTTCTCTATGCTCTAACTCGGGCCTTAACCGATTCGTTGAGCTGTTGAATGGTCTTCTGGAGAGCGTGTTCCCACCCTCAGGGGCGTAGGGCACCCGTAGAGCGGTGTGATCACTGCGACAATCGATATATTTTTCTTGACTGTTGATAGGTGTAGTCTTTTGTGGACTGCGCCGTGCTTGCCGTCACGCGTGCGGTCATTATGCCGAGTCCCCTTATAAAAAGCATTTTTTATTATACATACACATATATATACATATATTTATGTATATACATGGACAGTATAAAACACAAGTTCTACTCGTCGTGCTGAGTTAACACAATAAGGGTGACGTGTCTGAGAGAGAGCATAGTGCGAGCGAAGCGCGGCACACGCAGCTCGCAGTTCTAGCTGCTGTTGTGTGTGGTGTCCTCGGTCCAACTTGCGACGTAATTTCCTCGCATGTCTCAAGTAAATATCGTACATATGTCAAGTACAGAATAATATCGTCGGGTGAAAGGCTATTTGGTGTAAGCGACATTTTTGGTGATATAGTTATATGTATATTTGGAATCGGCAAAAAACGCTGATTTCAAAAATATGTATATTACCATATCACCAAAAAATGTTGCTTAAACCAAATAGCTTTTCACCTCTCGACATATACATATAGATGTTATAATGTGCGCTTAACAATAACGGTCTAACTAAGAAATAAATGTCGAATTACAACGGGGACGTGTAACTAGAATAGTTTGTGAAGGATTGAAAAAAGTTATTAACAACTACCTGTATATAAGAACACAAATGTTGAAATTAATCATTTCTGGTATCGGGTACGTATTCATTACATCACTAGTGTATTTTAATGGAGTTAATTCGTTGCGACAGCATCGTACCGACGCGGCTGTGAGCGTAATATATTTGAGTATAGTATTCAAGCAATTTTAATGACAATTATTATTTTTAGCCAACGTCGTCCCACTGCAGGGCAAAGACATTCCTTCCCCATTTCCAATATATTGATGGGAGCAATGGGAAGCGGTTTGCAGAGTGCAGCCAGCGCACGACGCGACGTGCCGGGCGGCGGAGGAACACGTTCTGAGTCGGCACAGTGAGTGCACCGCACAGAGTGGAAAGTGCATGTAATGCAATCCACACGCCGAGTACGGCTGTCGAGAGGCGACCGCTGCGATTGTATCAGCGCGCACAAATCTCTCTTGATGCTTCTCTTAAAGAACCCAATGTTGTAGGGCGAACACGCTCGCCGGAAGACTTTTCCACAACCCAATGTTGTAGGGCAAACACGCTTGCCGGAAGACTGTTCCACAACCCAATGTTGTAGGGCAAACACGCTTGCCGGAAGACTGTTCCACAACCCAATGTTGTAGGGCGAACACGCTCGCCGGAAGACTGTTCCACAACCCAATGACCCGACAGAAGTAAGAATTGGGGAACATCTTGGTTCTAACTGAAATAGAAGTCGCCGCAATCTAGCGCGCGTGCTTGTGTTACAAAAGGGAGGAGGTGGAATGAGGTCTTACAACTCTTCAGAACAATCGTGGTACAAACGGTACTTATTAAGCTATTTTTTTTAATTACAGACAGGCTTGCGCTTGACCTCAAACTCACCTACTGGACAGTAATGACAGTGCCGATGATGTAGCACGCTCACACAACACATACCGATTCACACGTCGCTTGAAAATTCCCGTGTCACAAGATGTTAGAAAAACAGAGGCAGGAACCGAATTCTACTCCTTGGTAGCCCTTTTCAGCACAGCCCCAATGTAGAGGCAGATCACCCTGTGCGATGCTTCCTATATTTACTTGAGTGAATATTGTCAAATGAATAAATAGTAATCCCCGGCGCGAGTGAGGGCTCCCCTATTAGTGAATGTGTTCAGGGCACAGAGCACGCAGAAGCGGGTACAGCTGCGGAGTGGAGCCGGCTTATGCAGACTAACGGCTTCAATTAAGCGTCATTAGATCGCTGTCGGATGAGTGATCGCGTGCCGCTGTTTACTCTACAGTACAGTATATTTGCCAAAACCACGAGGCACTTCACAATTCTTATCCACTCGCGTGTAACTGGTTGCTATAAGTAACCAAAAAATATCGCTGTTTGTGTAACGTTTTCGCTGACGCTTGACGGAGCATGCTCTTTCTATTCGAGGAGTGATGACGGTGGTTGCCATCATCAGAGCTTATTGCAACCCATTACAATTGTTAGTAGTTAGAGTTAAATTTATGATGAAAGATTTAAAAGGTCCGTCTAACACAGTAATATCGACTTTATAATATCGGCTCATCTCTAGAGTGTTGTTGCGCCCGAACCTGGGTGTAACGTGAACCCTTCATTTCTTGGCTTATTTAATGTTCGGCCAGCCTACACCGTCCGTTCCGAGACACGTGGCACGCGCGACGTGATTTTTCCTCTAAATCTTGAAAGTGCTGGAAGCTTGACCCACTGATATAAATACCGGCCGGACTCGCCAGCAGCGCCGCGTCTGCTTGGAAGCGCCACGAGTGACCCAAAGCGGCTTTGGCGAACACAATGGATTACTAGACTACTGCGATTGGACATTGCTTCTACTTGCAAATATTTCGATTAGCTTTTGCGACTACACTACGAGAGCTCTCTATGGTTGCATTTGTGTGTCGGCCGCACTTTGGCAATACGATATAATAATAAGATAATTGACACATACATTCGTAGAAAAAACTACTGAATGTTACTATGAGATCTGTCCGCACAGGCACGCCGCAAGGATCGACCTACTTTAGGATTTATTGTTTCGCGAATCCAGTCACACAGAAATGTATTAAAAGTCAACTTGGTGCAAAGTTTGCTATCAATAGATCTATATATACAATATAAACATAAACGTGTAATATATAATTAATTATTACAAACCGTTAATATAGGAATTTCTGAGTGAGGGATAGTTTTATACCCAGCCGCAGATGGCGGCCTTTTGTCCTTGATCTACACACGCGTGAGCGGTTAAACTGTACTGATATATATTGCTTTAGATATAATGTGGGTGCTGTAATTACGCATTAAACTTACTAAGTATAAAAAAATATAGGTATGTTAATTTGTGTGACACTTCATTGCCACCTTAGTGACAAGTATTTATTGAATATACTACATACAGTATATACATCTAACAAGTGTGTTATATTTAAGTGTTCCGACAGCGGTTGCCATTTGGTGCGGCACTGGCCACTGTCGGCATGTCATACAAACACAGAGTGGATACAGCCATACTACATCTCTGCTCAGCCAGAAACGGGATATACTTATTATTAATAAACGTAATTTATCATCTGGTGTGCTAATGGCAGCCTGGTCTGCCCGAGGACTCTGGCGACACCGATAAGCATTGAGAAAGGCCTAGGGCACTGATAGGGGTCAGTTATCAGTGCCCAGACACTGCGCCCTGCCTCTCCCTAGCTGTGTCGGTTCCCTGTCCCATTGGGTTAAGAGGGGTTTGGAGGAGAGGGCGTGTTTATGCAAGAGTCGGCCAAAAACATTCTGTACAATTGTATATTGATCATCGAGCTCTCCCGCGCCGCACGGGGCTGCGGCCCGCGCCCACTTCACGCGATGCGGAAACATCGCCGAGGCGGAAATCGGCCAGGACACCATTATATTATTAACTAGCTGTCCCGGCAGACCTTGTTCTGCCCTATTTCTCTAAAACAAAGTCACATTGTTTTTTTTTAATGTTAATAGCTTCCCCGTCAGATTTTATTCTGCCAAAACCTATTGGCCTGTCGGCTGTTTTTTGAAAATTGTTTGAAGGAACCAGGCCTTAGTGCTATATGTATAAAAATTGACAAATATTGACATTTATATTTATACGTCACTCAATTGTTTTGCCTTCCCGGAACCCGTCCACTAATATTTAAACTTTATGGTATGGTGTTAAAGTTCAAATTGACTTTTAAATATTATTACGAATTTTTTGTATGAGAATATAGAAAGATGTTGTTTTTAGACTTTTTCAGACATTTTTTTAAAAATTTTCTCTCCGTAATAACCTTCCCCAGACTTTAACAAACACAACAAAAAAGAAATCAGCGAAATCGGTTCAGCCGTTCTCGAGTTTCGCGCTTATCAACACATTTAGCGGTTCATTTTTATATATAAGAAAGAAGATATACACATGCTTCTAACTGGTCCGCATTCATCAGTTTCAATACATTCAGTAGGATATTAGAGTAACTAATTCACAAATTCATAGGAAAGGCAACGCGCAGACACATCTGTAGTACAGTTTTACGTACGATGTAGGCTACTCAATGTGCGCTGTGTTGCTGTGTTTGTAGATATCGAATAACGTCGCAGAGACCTTCCTCTGTAACGACTGACGAGGTCACTTCGCTAATCAATGTCCTGCCGACGGCGGCCGGTGCGAACCAATTCCACCGAATTCATTAATATCGGAGAGACAGTCGCGAGGGCGGCCCTCTCCTCCCTCTACTCGAGGCTGCCCCTATAGGCAATACGGCACCGCGGCATTTGCTGATGTTGTAAGATATTACCTCCCGCAAAATATGATTCCATTGAGAATGTGTATAATATTCCTTTACTATTTACTTTACTTTTAAATAATAACTAGAAAAAAAAATACCTTAACAAATATAATAAAACAATGTGATGGAGATATACAAGACAACAAAGTTCCCAGAAATTATATTAAACAAAATCAAGCCACGGGACACAAATAGAAAATCTGCATTCATAAATTATTATTACAAAAATATATGTATAATAACAATTTCTGGGCGAGCGGAGATACATTATGTTGGCGTATCCATTTTGCGCTGACAAATCGTGACCAACACGACCAGTGGCGCAGCTGATCGCCGTTCTCAGGACACCGACCAGTGCGCATGGCATTTCTTTTAGATGTCACGCGGGTGTGCTCATTATGTTTTACATGTCCGGTGCGGCCATAAGAAGTTTGATTTCTCGACAAGCTTCAAGAGACTGCAGCGCTATGTATTTGTATTACTTTAACTTGATATCTCTGCGCGTTTCTGAAACACAGAATTTCGAGACAACAACATACAAGGAATTCGTGTTCCCTTTTGAAATACAGACTACTCAAAAATGAAATAAATGATAAATACTTAAAAATATAATTTATTCGGTCGGGAACGGCTCCATTGTCTCAGGGCTCGTACCCGCTGTAAGGCTCAGAGCTCATCTAAAGTATTTCTATAGAAATTCGTCCCAATTGAGTAAAGAATTTTCATAATTAGTTAAATGAGATATGAAGTGAGGAAAAGTTTTAAAGAATGTTTTACCTTAAATCGTAATTGAAATCAGAGACTTCTATTTTTAATTAATACATGTTACTTAGTGGATAAGTTCTTAGCAGTATATGAGACAGGGGCCGCGGCGGCATCGCACGGAAACATTGTCTGGTTTTACTTGGATATCAAAGACTTATATTGGTTTTAAATTTAAACCAATTTGGATACCGAGACTCCTGTTCTGTTAATTATCAGATTTTTAGTCAAAATATTGATTAAATGCCCGAGCATAACAAGGTAATGGATTTTATGCTTTTATGGGTTGCACGCTACTGCACGGCGAGTAGTCACAACTTGTGAAATATGTCGATATGTCGATATGCTGTTACAAGCAATTGAAACAATAAATGTCACTTGTATTTTGTAAGTGGTGTCAATTGATAGTTTAATTAGAACGCAGCTCGGCGCGGCAGGGGACAGCGCACCGAGCTGCGTCGCGTTCCTGCCGACGGAACTAAACGATTGTTGTGCGGCGTGACACTGAGCTATCCTGCATCTTTATGTCCTTGGGAAAAAACAGAAGCAATGTCTAGTAAGCAGTTGGGGCTGACCGGCCCCTGGGTGCATTGGAGGAGGTGAGGGGTTTGCAATCAAATGTCGCACATGTCTCTGTGGCCACGCCCGCTGGTCACTATCTTCCTTAACCCATTTCGTCCCAAATGTCCAAAATTTTTACACAGATTTCAACGCGATAACTATTGCCCTAAACGTCGCAAAAAAAAATTGAAAAGTACCAATATCGATGGTTTTTGATGTCCTCTTTCGAAATCCGTGGTCTGTTTTGGCCTTGGATTATTCGATAAAAAGTTATAACCATTTTTTTGGAAAAAAACGTGATACTTTCGATATTTTTCTCTAAAAATCGTATATTTTCACATCGAATAAAGTAGAATCGACCGTTGAAAATAATTGTAATCGAGGATTTTTTATATTTCTTTTTTAGTTGCGTTGGAATTTTTTGAAAAAAACAAAATGGCGGCTCCAATATGGTGGGTCGGCGGGAAAACTGATTTCGAGTAACAATCAGGTTAGGTCAACACAACACAACACAACCTAACTTGCTAATAACTATAATTTACCCGTACCTCTTTGGGACGTCTGCATCATCTTCATGGAAGAAGCAAAACGCAAAATCGGTCAAGCAAAAGTCTTAGTTCCTTTGCGACTCCAAAGTAATGTTTGCCAGTCATTAAGGAAACGCAACGTCGCGTCGTACGCTGAGTTTCATTTCCGCTAGTAAATAATCATTTAAATTGTGAATCTATCCCATGGCATGCCATGCCATAACAAGACTATCCCAACACGAGTCTCGATTCCTTGCGTCTTTAGGCGCATCTGGATGTCAATTGGCACAAAAAATCCAGTATAGTGGCATAGTGGGAGGGAGGTTTATGCTCAACAATGCGCTGAGACACGCTGAGGACGATGATGACGAGGCTGGTCGTCAAAAGTTTTATTTTGAAAAAAAAAAGGCCAGGCTGAAGGAAGGCAGGAAAAAAGACTAAAGTGGCTGGATGACATCTTGATGTAAGCCGAACTGAACTGTCCCGTTTGGAAGTGCACAGTATTGGGTCACATAAAGCTTTCGCTATTGAGCTCTGAATTTCCTTAATAAGGATACATCGCGTGACGATTATATTAGGTCCTTACATATGAAATTGGCGTTTTTCGTACTGGCCACTATAATCACATATTTCTCCTCTTTGGTAAGGAATTCCAAATTCAAATTTGTACATCTATAGATTCATGTATTTGTGCTTCGATGATCGTCATTCATTTGTTTTTTTCTTCTGCTTTTCTGTTTGCGTCACTCATTTTACAAAATGGAAAACTTAAAATATCGCATTATTTACGAGTACGAGTTCCGCCGTGGCACTAGTGCTGCGGAAACAACTCGAAGGGTGAATGATGTGTATGGCGGTCGTGTTGCAAAAGAAAACACAGTTCGTTTTTGGTTCCAACGTTTTCGTTCTGGAAATTTCGACCTGCAGAACAAGCCCCGTGGACGGCCTGAGACTCAAGTTGATAATGAAGAGTTGAAGGCTATTGTGGAAGCGGATCCATCGCAAACCACGTCCGAGTTAGCTGCAGGCTGCGATGTTAGTGATAAAACTGTTTTAATTCACTTGAAGCAAATTGGGAAGATTAAAAAGCTTGAAAGTTGGGTACCTCACGAATTGACTGAAGCAAGCCGGCAAACGCGCGTCGACTGCTGCGTTACATTACTAAACCGGCACAATAATGAAGGTATTTTAAACCGAATCATTACCTGTGATGAAAAATGGGTTCTTTACGATAATCGGAAGCGCTCAGCGAAAATTAACCCCAAAAAAGTTACTTGTAAGCGTTTGGTGGACTAGTGCCGGTATTGTTCATTACAGTTTTCTCAAATCTGGCCAGACTATTACGGCTGATGTCTATTGTCAGCAATTGCAAACCATGATGGAAAAGCTAGCGGCTAAACAACCTAGGCTGGTCAATCGCTCCACGCCACTGCTGCTTCACGACAACGCTAGACCACACACTGCGCAACAGACGGCTACTAAATTATTGATTCCCGTCCGACTGGTTTTTTTAGTAAAGGGATCAATGAACTACCTATGAGATGGCAAAAGTGCATAGAAAATAATGGTTCATACTTTGATTAATTAAATAAATTATATTAAAAAATATTCGACTTTTTGTTCCTCCCATACAAAACGCCAATTTCATATGTAAGAACCTAATATATGAACCTATGTTGGGGAGGCGTTAGATAAACGCATTGCGAATATAAAATGAAAAGACACTTTGGTGTGGTTACAGGGAATATCTACCGCAAGTGGACAATGGCTTGAACGCGTTTAGCAGTACTGTGGCATTAGAGAGCGGCGCTCGTGTTCGATATTTATGTCATGTCTACGGATAGAAGTCGGTCGATCGGAAATAAGCCCCGCCGTGGGCCAAGCGACCGCCTCGCAGTTGGCGCACGTCTCCTGGACACGATGGTGCGGCGGCGACGGGAAATCAAGCACAACTTATATTTTGTTTCCATTTTATCTTTTGTCGTCCACTCTGGTGGCCCGCACTAAATCACAATTATTCAAACTGAAACCGCAATTATTCCTTCGTTGAATTTGTGTCATTTTTCTAAAAACAACATTAATCTTGGCGTACAGCGTCACTTGTATGTCATAGATTAACTGTAACATAATATATCGTCACGCTATATCCCTTACGAGGTTAGCAGAGATACTTTAGTGGCTGTAATCACTTGCGCTTTTATGTCGTGCCCAACGTGACCAATAGCGCCATTGTCGGTACGAACGAGGCGAGTAGTCCATTGTTGCAGTATTGAGGCACAATGATTGGCAGGTGTAGGTATTGAGTACGTCCAGTGCCGCCAAAGCAGACGCGCCTCGGGCCGAGCGCGCGGTGGGAGCCCAATTACAATATATATATGAGTACAGAACACGTTGCTGAGGGCGGCGCCGCTGAAATGGCTTACAAAGTTTTAATCTCAGTCCGAGGAGTTTTTATCTTTTTTATAACGACCTGCGGTCGAGCCGTGTGGGCCAGCGGGCCTGCGGGCTTGCTGCCGGGCCGTGCCTCGGGAAACATTACGTCTCCTCATACAACGCTTTTACATTTTAATCGCGTATTATTAATGCTTAATTAATCAGCGATATATTACGTATACTGTATCTAAATGTGATACGTCCACGCCGCGCGGCAACGCGGCAGCCCATAGGTTCGGGTCCCGGCGCGTGCCTCTGGGGCTTTCAGATGAAATACGTATTTAGGCGGCACGTGACAGCCGGTACAGGAGAGCACCGCGAGGAAGCCCGCGCGCCGTCTCATGCACGCGGCACGCGCTACTGCTGGTGCTGCGGGACCGGCCACTGATGTAGCTCTGCTCACCCCGTAAGGGATACAGTGTGACGATATATTATTGATATAATATAGTTGTTAATTTAAAGTATATTGTTTGTTGTTCTTTCCGTTGTATGGTGTTCTAGATTTGTATTTTAACGGCAAGAGATCGGACGCAGTGCGTAAAGAAACATTCGGAATAGGTTGAAGTTTTCAAGATCCGTCATTTAACGGATTTGTATCGACCGCAGCGCGTTGACGCCCTCACAAGCGGCAATAAATCTCGTAAGCTAGAATCTGCTCTGTTGACAATAAAGCTCTTGTCACCGGCGCCGCGCCGCGCCGCACCGCGCCGCACTCGCGCTCCTCAGAGCGGATCGGACGGCGCGCAAACTGCCTGTACATACATACATACATACATACTTCGGTTAAAGTTATTCATTATGAAATAACTACACAGAGAACTAGCTAGACAAAAACTCATTTTAAACTGCGTAAATTATTATCTGCATTTCTTTTAGTACTTTCTTAAAAATGGATTAATTTAAAATGATTTTCCCAACGAGTCTTTGGCCATGTTTATTTAGACACATTGTAAAAGTTATTTTATTATTAGCTAGCTGCGGTGCCCCGGCGTCTCCTGGGTCTAAACGTGTAAAGCTTATTGAGTGCCTACGTCGTTACAAGAGAGCCAGTGTAACACTTGCATATATATATAACTTCAGTAGTTGAGCCTCTGCGGGGATTTTTTTATCTTGATTTGGCATAATAACCGAGAACGGTGCAGACCGAGAATGGTGCCGACCGAGAATGGTGCCGACCGATAACGGTGCCGCTTAAAAAAGGATTAGTAATATCAACAGTAAATAAAAGCTCAGTCAGTCAATGGCCACACTGGCCCTACTGCTCTGCACAGGTGTCTCTTCACGCTTCTGTTGCAGTTGCCGGCGTGGCAGTGACGGCGGGACACGCGCGCCGGGACACCATTCCGCAGCCCTACGACGCGGCTGCAGCTACAGTTAGGGGACTTCTCAGTCCTGGCCGGGATGTGAGTTACCGTACAGCTGTGACTCCGTACAATCGCGCACGCGGTATTCTTTTTTTTGGAAGGATGAATGAGAGAGATAGAGTGGAACAAGGTTAAATGGCTCCAGAACAATCGCCGTGATACAGGTGATATGTTATTCAAGATAAATCGTTTTATATATGATATACAGATGAATATCCGTAATCGAAACGATTTTTTTTTGTATATATATATATATATATTTTTGTACCCGATATCATTAACAATAAATTACAATTTAAAGTTAAATAAGAGTCGTCGAGTTAATGAGAGAGATCCCGCGTACGCGCGGCGCCGCGCTGCCCGCCGCTCCCCCGCCGCCTGCGGGATATGATGCACTGTGAGCGCCTTCGCCGAGTGCGGCCGGGACCAGTCGCGCACTACGTCACAATTACTTATCGTCGCGTTACGAGGAAACTTTGATTGGAGTCGCCGCGCCGGCCCCGGCTCGGTCTCGGCCTCGGCTCGGCAACTTCCCGGCAACAATTTGCATTAGGGCGGATCACGTTTTTACGGGTATTTGAATATATGTTGTAAACTTTTATCTGCCGATACAATATTTCTCAGCAAAGGTCACGACATTGTCTGTGAACAATGATTCAATATGAGGTGCGTATTTGTTATTGTGTAGACCGATATGTTCATCTATTTACACTTGAATTATCTAATTGTTGCAACTTAGAAAACATTGACAAATTAACTTTTCCAAAGGGCAATAAAACGAGCGCTTTAACATTTTGATAATATCCAGTGCTCCGCCCAGTTGTCGGTCGGGGCTAACTGCTGTAAAGACAAATGGAATAATTCGCATTTATTTGTGTTTCAAAACACATTAGTGGTTACATCGACTCTGCGCATATATTTCATGTCCAACGTGACCAGTGACGCGGCTAATCGCGGCAATGTATCCGTGCGCACCCCGGAACGGATATAGCGAGACAATACGGAATTTATTATTATTCTCAATATTCTTTTTGTTTACAATATTATTACAGTTTAAAATATATTCAAATATAAAAGATGTATAATATACATTTATTATCATTATTGAATATTTATTTTGTTTGGATTTTTACAATAATACAAAAGGGATGTAAAATGTTCGGAATCAACGCACCTTGATAGCACCTACCGGTATGCTCAGAGGAGACTATAGTGCTGCTCTCTACTGCGCCCCCCACATTACGAGCACTCCTCGGCACCCGGGGGCTGGGAACAGAGTCCACACTGGCGGAGCTGGCTTCCCTTGAGCGCGGCACAGCACACGCTGTTTGCTTTTGTTATTTTCTATTTTTACTATCGTATCCTTGTGTGTTTTAACTTTTATGTTTTGTTGAGTGCCAAATAAATGCTCTTTCTTTTCTTTCTTTCTTTGGGTGTATATATGTGTGTGTGTGTATTAATAAGGTTAACTTTAAATATCAATTTTTGTACAGTATACGGATATAGTTGATGACGTTTTTTTTTTTTTTTTTTGTTAACCCGGTGGAAATCCCTACGGACCGTCAGGGGAAGTGGTGAGGGCCACTCCCCCCGGTGTGTCGGACCTGCCCCGACTAAAACCACGGGGGTGCCAGCACTGCCCTCTCTTCGCTTTCGCCGAGCCTGGGAATCCGGATACTTCCGACGACTCGGCGAAAGTATCCGTTGATGACGTGTGTATGTAGGTTTTTTTTTACGCTGGCTCGACATAGTGCCTACAGAGTACCTGATGGTAAGTACAGTGTAGTCCAAAAACGAAAGCGACCATCAAAGAATAAAAATCCTTTGATAGTCTACATCGTCATGTCGGCCCACACATACCGCGAATGAAGGTCTCTAGGTATATGAGCTGCTGGATATACACAAGCTGATCCCGAAACGCGACAAGCCGAAACTGGTCACTATGACGGGCTTTACACCCATGTACTGTGGTCGCGATTCAGGCGGGCACCGACGCCCTACCACCTCGCTGCCGCTCGTTTAGCACCACCCAGGAGTCACGTGTAGGGAAACTAGGGTAAAGCCTACGGACGCGAGCAGCTTCGACTCCCAAAAGCCATAAGCCAAGGTAGCCATTAAGAGCTCCTATGAATCGCGTTTATCTCACTTTAAACTGCGAACACTTCAGGTTAGGAGAAAGCCCTCGGATATGACGTTGTTGTTCGTAACAGTCTCATTGGCAGCCCGGCCCCGCTGAGCCAGCCGCGGAGCCCCGTCTGCGGTGCACGCTCCGCGGACATGGAGCTCGCTCGTATGCTTTCCCCTTACGTAATGATTTAGATATTTTTGGCGATTCCATTTGCACTAACTGCTACGTTAAAGTTATCCAAGTCTTATTGTCGATCCAAGATTATGTTATCTTTTAGCTTCATATAGTGCAGTTGTACTCTTTTTGGTTTTCATTCTTGGACGTGGTTATTTGTTCTGTTATAATAGTATTTGTATACAAGCGAGAGATGTAACCAACTTTTTTTTAAATATAAATAAAAGAAAAATGGTTACCGTTGACCGAGGTCGCCGCGCAAGAATATCATAACTCAAGATAATCACGTTTCTTTAATTGCATTTAATAAAATGATTCGTTTGCGCGCCAACGGGCCATCGGGGACTTTACTGATATTAAACAGTTGCCCTTTCTGACCGTCCTCCATAGTCCCGACGCCGACATTTCTAAAATTGCGATATGTTGTATTGTGTTGGTTGGATAATCTGTTTTATTCATTTATTCATGGTAACTTGTATTCACAATTAGAAGTAGTTGTAAATTTGTAATAATGTATTAGTAATGCAAACTTCAATGGCCTAAAAATTTAATGCAAAATTAGTTAGTAAATGTAAACTATAAAAATTTATACATTTAGGAATTATCTTTAATGATGCCTACATAGCAGAGACGAGGAGGAACGTGAAATCACTTGTGATATAACCGTTATAAATGGTGAATAACACAGACTACCGATTGGTTTTTTCTTACCTTTCGATAGTCGTTGGCGTTTTTTGGACTGCACCATGCTTACCATCAGGTATGGTGCAGTCACTGTGCCGTGTCAGACAAAAAAAAAAGACCACGAGCGAGATAGTACTATGTCCGAACTACTCATGCGGAAGACAAAGCTACTCACCGCTATGATTTGTACTATGCTTACTATTTATGATTATTTTTTTATTAGTTATTAACTACAAAGAATAATTAAATAACTATTTATATTATAACTAATTTACGACGATTCGCTGTGGTACAGGTTACGATATCGACCGTGTCCTGCGATCGCATAGTGCGCAGCCAGAGAGGCATATGTTGGAACATTGTATCAGTATTATTGTTTAGATTCCATAGCCAGTGTGGTCCCCGGCTCCTTGCTCTGAAGCAGCTGGCTGCGCAAAGCTCGCGCCCGTTAAAGTCCGATATAATTGGAAACAGTTTGATGTTTATTGCGGAGATTACGCTGATTTACATACCTCCTCCGTACAGCGTTGTATCTCGCTGCTACTCGCCCACTCGCCTGCTCGCCTACTCGCCTACTCGTTCACTAGCCTACTCGCCTACTCATGCGCTCTGCAATCAATGAAACTTTGCCTCATTTAAATTTCTAGCAAAGCCTGTGGACTATTGTTCTGAATCTGGTCTACGAGCGTGGAATTAGCATTTTCCGACAAATTAAACTTTCCCTACTAAAAATAAACAACGTGCAAAAATAAGGGATCAAAATAAAAATCAAATATTTTCCCGATTGTTGACGGGCTGCGGTCCACTGGACACGTGGCCGGCCATGTTTCAAATCTATAAATATAATTTTTAAGTTTTACAAACTTTTGACAACTTGACTTTGCCGCAGAGCTGTCGGGAGCCGAAGGGGCACTGGGAGCGGGGAGCGGGGAAGGAGTTACACGACTACCCAGTGTACTTGCAGCGCTCTGCGATCAGTGGCTAGCGACGCCTCCCAGCGCGGCCGCTGCGGGCGGCGCCGCAGTGCTGCTGGCCCAGCGCTCGGTCCGCACGCGGTCTGGACGCGGCCACAGCGCAGGATCGCTCCAGCGCGCGAGGACCTTTTACTTTGCAACTTAGTCTTACTTGAAGATCAATCTTTTATAAAGTCAGGCCGCCGTCTCCCTGATTTTACTTACGACTTTTTACCTTTCTATCCCTTTTAATAATTATATATCGTAAAGCTCTGCCTTTTTCGGAGTGAGCAGAGCTACATTAATGCCTGTATCCATCTTGCGGTTATATGTCGTGCCCAACGTGACCAGTAGCGCAGCCGAGCGCCGGTCTCACGGCACTCCAGTACACGTGAAATAACTGTCGGATGCCGTGCGGGTTTCCTCGCGACGTTTTATATTTCACCGTTGAGCACGTGGTATCTGAGTCCGTACGTAACCTGGAAAAAACCAGAGGCACGGGCCGGAGTTCGAACCTGCGGCTGGTCGCGGCGCCGAGTGCGGAGGCCGGACGCACATCCGTGACGGCACAGCCTGCGCCTCGCGCTGTCGGCAATGAATCTCAGAGTAGAAGAAATGTTTGCGAGACCCGCGCGCATAAAAAAAATATATTTAAAAACGTCAAATGTGGCAAAGTGGTGGGTTGTTCCCGGCCCACAATATAAGTAACACGGTCGCTGGTTGGTGCCACACAGTCCCACTTGCCGCTACTGGCGCAGCGTGGGGCACGCCCGCTGCCCAGCGGCTCGCTTGACGGGCCCGCGTCAACGGTGCTGGCACCGCAATGGCACAGATAGTAGTCATAAATAATATTGTGACACGAAACAACGAGATCGTACGTTGCGCCGAGCGCTGTGTGTCACGATCAAACGACGAAACGGTAGTGTTGGCAGCGAAAGATTCGCACTACTACCCTCACACTATAGTATTTGATTGCTCGATGTCAATACGAGATACTAACATGTAGAAATTCACCGCAACTACCTTATACTAAACGATTAAATAATGTTGTATGAATAAATTAACTAAATATTGGTACGCGGCCACAACAGTGGCGGTTATCGAATTCAAATACGATCCTTATTAAAAGTATGAAATTCTTATCTTTTGTACAAATGATTGATGAATTATTGTTTATCTTTTGTACAAAGTTTCTCGATGTGGTTTGTCCAAGCTTTCAAGGGACAGTTAAACATAGACACGGACGCAAAGCGACTGCGCTCGTAAGAATTCAAATCTGATGCACATACGGTACGCAATCTACTGCACGTTTGGTCTATGGATGAGGGCGAACGCGAACCCGTAAAGGCTGTCGCGTCGACGCGCGGCACATTATTATGTTCCACGTAAAATATCTTCGTCAATCAGTTAACTCAGCCCGCGCCATACATCGCGAGCTATCCAATCAGTGCCGACATCGGCCCGGAGGGCGGAGTGGGTGGAGGGGGGGGGTTCGGTAGCACGTGACGTGTCATCTATTTCAGGCCTCACCTGGTTATCAGTAATAGGAATCTGATATATAGGTACGTTCGAATTCGATTGTTCTCGCCGATAGACTCCGGCAACGAGATCGTGTAATATAACATCGCTGACAAATTACACTTCGGGCAAGTCTCAGAGGAACGTTCCCGACGGCGACACAGTGCGACACAGTGCGACACAGTGAGACACAGTGCGACACGAGCGCCCGCGTGAAGCAGCGGCCAAACTGACTCCCTGCAACGCTCTGCTATCTCCTTCGTGTTCCTTACATTTGTAAGGCTATAAAGCACATCTGAGTGCTGTTTTCATTATCATATAGGATCATCATGAACCGGGTTTCGTCCACGAGCCTTAGTTGCCAGGGCGTGGCCGCCGGGAGCCACTGGTGACAGTTCATGGCAACCGAGGAGTTTCACTAATTTCCACCGGCTCTAAACAGAGGCCGGCGGACAGAAGCGGACGCTGGGGTGCCGCTGCGCCCCCTGCTATTTACAGAATAAATAATAACGTCTTGAATGTATTATATGCATGACTCCTTATTTAAAATTATTCGTATTCCTTCTTTTGTCTCCGACAATACTTTGCGCACTCACTGCAGCACTGGCCACTCGGACGTGCCCTCGAGCTCCTGCGCTCCCGCCCCGGCCGGCCGCCCGATTCGAGCCTGGCACCCGCAGCGGCGCGCTCCACAACTCTCGCCGGCTGAGCATATCAGGTGAGTAAACGCTGTAAATGCTCTCCGCGGCCAAAAAATATGTCGCTTAAAAAATATGTCACCAAAAAAACATGTCGTTTAAAAAAACAATAATTTTAACAATGAAATAAAAGAAGCCAACTTGATGTATTTTTGATTGTTAAAGACGCCTCTATCCGCCTGACTAATTCTTGCCACCAGCTCGAGTTCAGGTCCAATAGACCCGCTCTTATGCTATTATCATGGGATCATAAATAACTCGGCGCCGCAACGAACCAACTGTTTGTTATTGAGAATGTTTCAAAGCGGCGCTCTCTGGTGTTAACATTTATAGATGGTGCTTTGTCTTCAGTTACAAATTGATCAGAAAATAAGTTCATTTCTGCCAAAAAAACGGAACATATAATAGGTGTTTGAACGAGTCTTATATGCGAACTTATTCACTTTTAATTATAGCTCAACATTGGTCACACAGGTCACGGTCGCGGAGTTCGTGTCGGGGGCGAGGAGGAGGGAAACCAGCAGGGCATCTGATAGAAATGTCACGTTGGTCACGACATACGGGCGCAAAGTGGATATAACCACTAATATATCTCTGCTCGCCCCGTAAGGGATATAGCGTGACGATATATTTATTTATTTATACCATTTGCAACGTTTGAATAAACTCTAAGGAAAGTCAGAGTGTAGCGTCTATGAAATGAATCTATTGAAGGAGAAATATTAATCTCTTGATATTACATTATATACGTAACTGATTTTTTTAATATTTATATTTTGAAAAGCTATATGTGTATGCCTGTAGGGACGGACCACCGCTTGTGGGAGGCGTGTGAATCAGAGGCAGTATTCACTTGAATTTTGATTCCAGTTTATGTTGATACTGTTTTAATATCTCAGTCTCTACGCGGGCCGGGATAAGTCTTGCCTTATGCCGTTGCACAAAAATGCACCCTCGTAGGCGGGATGATTTATAATAAAAGGAGATTGCGATAATTGGGACAAATCAAGTACTTACTGAACAGCGGTATTTGGGCACTTCACAAAACACTCACTTTGTATGGTTGATTGTGAATGTGGAGTATTGCTTGAGAAGGATATGTGTGTGTTGCGAGTTTGAAAGAATTAATATGCTATTATGATGGAGAAGGATGCGATGCGATGTTTTAGTTTAAAAAGAATGCGATGCGGAGTTTGGTTTTAAATGCGAGAACGTTAAGAAAGTAAGTATGAAGAATGTTCGCCAGGTGGCGTTGGGGATTCGGTGTGTTTACATTATTAATTTTTTGATGTTCTGGAGTTGCGCCCTTTGGCGTGACTAAGTCTCAATATTTATTTTCATAATTTATTCTTATTATAGAAACTTACGTTTAAAGAATTGTTATAAGCGACTTCGTTAAATGAACTAGGTATAGACATCGTGCATGGAACCACTCGTACAAATAATCTCACGTTGCATTGACTGCATACAACTTCCGTTAGCCTTGCTCAGCAGTATACATATATGTCACCACATGCCTCCACGCTCGTACTGTGTACGCTGTAGGAGCGCGCTGTCCTTGACTCCACGTATATGGTTTTATAAGTTTTTGCGTGTATATATCGCTGATGCATTAATGGATGTAATAAATAAAATTGGGAGTCGAAGCTGCTCGCGTCCGTAGGCTTTACCCTAGTTTCCCTACACGTGACTCCTGGGTGGCGCTAAACGAGCAGCAGCGAGGTGGTAGGGCGCCGGTGCCCGTCTGGACCGCGACCACAGTGGATGGGTGTAAAGCCCGTCATAGTGACCAGTTTCGGCTTGTCGCGTTTCGGGATCAGCTTGTGTATATCCAGTAGCTCATATACCTAGAGACCTTCAGTCGTGGTATATGTGGGCCGACATGACAATGTAGACTATCAATGGATTTTCATCCTTTGATAGTCGCTTTCGCTTTTGGACTACACTGTACTTACCATTAGGTACACTGTAGTCACTATGTCGAGCCAGTGTAAAAAAAAAAAATGTTACACTATAATACTGTTAAAGGAGTTTAAAAGTTGTTTCAATTTCAAGACAGCTGTTGAACAGAATGTCACCAATAAAGGAGAGGCGTTGAACAACAATTCTCAGGCAGCTGCTGCAGCGGACGCTTGCGGGCAGGCGGGCAGGCGGGCAGGCGGGCAGGCGGGCTGGCGGGCAGGCGGGCAGGCGGGCAGGCCGGCTCGGTGTGTTTACAATCAATGTGCTACACCCGCCGCGCGCCGAGCGGACTCGCCCGCACCTGTTAGCTTTCGCTTTCATTATTCCACTCAGACTTCTCGCTTGTGAGGTAGCTTGACAGTTTACAGACGTGGGATACCGATCACTCTTTCCTCGCGATAGGTGAATAATTTTAAATATTAAAATTGGCGACTGACGAGTTTACTTTAACAATCGATAATGTGCTATTATTCAACGTACCACTCCGTCAATGTATATACTATATATTAGGTCCTTACATATGAAATTGGCGTTTTTCGTACTGGCCACTTTAATCACAAATTTCTTCTCTTTGGTAAGGAATTCCAAATTCAAATTTGTACAGCTATAGACTCATGTATTTGTGCTTCGATGATCGTCATTCATTTGTTTTTTCTTCTGTTTTTTTCTGTTTGCGTCACTCATTTTACAAAATGGAAAACTTAAAATATCGCATTATTTACGAGTACGAGTTCCGCCGTGGCACTAGTGCTGCGGAAACAACTCGAAAGGTGAATGATGTGTATGGCGGTCGTGTTGCAAAAGAAAACACAGTTCGTTTTTGGTTCCAACGTTTTCGTTCTGGAAATTTCGACCTGCAGAACAAGCCCCGTGGACGGCCTGAGACTCAAGTTGATAATGAAGAGTTGAAGGCTATTGTGGAAGCGGATCCATTGCAAACCACGTCCGAGTTAGCTGCAGGCTGCGATGTTAGTGATAAAATAGTTTTAATTCACTTGAAGCAAATTGGGAAGATTAAAAAGCTTGAAAGGTGGGTACCTCACGAATTGACTGAAGCAAACCGGCAAACGCGCGTCGACTGCTGCGTTACATTACTAAACCGGCACAATAATGAAGGTATTTTAAACCGAATCATTACCTGTGATGAAAAATGGGTTCTTTACGATAATCGGAAGCGCTCAGCGCAATGGTTGGATCCTGGCCAGCCAGCCAAATCCTGCCCCAAGCGAAAATTAACCCCAAAAAAGTTACTTGTAAGCGTTTGGTGGACTAGTGCCGGTATTGTTCATTACAGTTTTCTCAAATCTGGCCAGACTATTACGGCTGATGTCTATTGTCAGCAATTGCAAACCATGATGGAAAAGCTAGCGGCTAAACAACCTAGGCTGGTCAATCGCTCCACGCCACTGCTGCTTCACGACAACGCTAGACCACACACTGCGCAACAGACGGCTACTAAATTAGAAGAGCTTCAATTGGAAAGTCTAAGACATCCTCCGTACTCCCCGGACCTTGCTCCAACAGATTACCATTTTTTTCGAAATTTGGATAACTTCTTGCAAGGGAAAAAATTCAACTCCGATGGGGCAGTCCAAATCGCCTTCAAAGATTTTATTGATTGCCGTCCGACTGGTTTTTTTAGTAAAGGGATCAATGAACTACCTATGAGATGGCAAAAGTGCATAGAAAATAATGGTTCATACTTTGATTAATTAAATATATTATATTAAAAAATATTCGACTTTTTTTTCCTCCCATACAAAACGCCAATTTCATATGTAAGGACCTAATATATATATATACAAAAATGTTAAAACTAATCATTTGTATTTGTCACAAAGTCTACCGCAGTTGATAATAAGAATATACAATTAATCTATGTCCCTTATGGAGTAAGCAGATATAAATGAGTAGCTGTACCCAGTGGGCGCCTGTATGTACATGTCGCCAGCGCCGCCGGTAGCGCGAGTGATCCTCGCTCATGCCATCATCTCTATTCGATGCCATGCATTTTCCTTTACCGGTGAGACGTGAGGCGTGAGGCGTGAGGTGCCCACCCGGTGGGGGTTTCGGGTCATGTATATACGACGTCATAGTTTTATGACGTCGGTAGTTTTAATATTCAATCGTCAAATAAACGTATCGTCGTTCGCTGAGTTTTATTTCAAAAGCTAGCAAATCATCTTAAATAATGATTCTGTCCCTGGAATTATCAATATCAGTGTCGGGATTCGAACCCACGAGCAATCGCATCGCCGCGCATTATCACTAGACCCTCACCCGCTAGGCCGGCACAGCAATTCATATTTTCCAATTTTTATTCACACTGGCTCGGTAAAGTGAGTTCCGTGCACGTGACGGTGAGTACGGCGTACTCCAAAAAACAAAAGCGACTATTAAAGAACGAAAATGTATTAAGTGTCCGTCGTCACGTCGGCCCACTCGTACCACGACTGAAGGTCTCTGGGTATAGTTACTTACTAGGTTAATTACTGGACATACATAAGCTGATCCCGAAACGCGACAGGCCAAATCGAGTCACTATGATGGTCTTTACGCACGTACTGTGCTCATAACCCAGTTTTTGACAATTGCTCTACCTACCGTATTTTAATATGTATTTCCCGAATAGAGTAGCCGCGGCAAGTGCGTTGTTGTCGATGAAGCGGCTTGTTGGCGCTCACTAGTGAGGTTCATGTGAGACGGCGGAGGCCTAACTAGTTAACTATTAGGCGTTTTTGCTTCGGCAGCGTCTGGCGCCGGACTCGACCTCAATTAAACTTACTAATTCGCCGTCAAAACACGTTACGTCTGGCTTCTCGGCCGCGCTCGCACCTGCCTGTCCTCGCGCCGACACATCACCATTACACTCATCATTCGCTGATCTGTTGCGAGCGGACTTGGAGCGGATTAGGTTACCTCGTGCCTAATCCACTTTATACGAACACTTTAAAAGACCTATTCCAAATACTTGCCGATAGGTGGGTTTTGATTCGTGTTGTTAATGTCTCTAAAAAGTAAAGGAAAATCCGAAAGCAACTAGGTGAAATATAAAAACATTAACGCAATATCTTTTGTCTGTATACTGAAATACGATTTAATATAGGGAAAAGGCAACTAAAGATGCCCATTCATCATTATTTGTATTTAGTTGTATAATATACTATGAAAATATTATGGTAATGTTATCTAAATACTAGGTGTTCTCTTTGGTATCAGGCGGTATCTCACACGAAGAACGGCTAAGACGATTTAGTTTATAAACATCAGGTACTTCGCGTTTTCATTGCGCATCATCTCACATGCAGGAAAGAGGTCCACCTGATATTAAGTGACACGTATTTTAGTTAAATATTATGTAACCCAATACTTGTGCAAATACCTAATCCACGCACCTAATCCGATATTTGCGCCTCGCTCTAGTTGCGACCGTTATTTTACCATATATCAAGATATTTGTCACGTGTGCGACTTACATTTCGAGGATTTACTTTAAGTAAAGGTGATGGTACGACACAGGTGGAGTTGTTAAGTAAGCGATTGTTCTGGACGGCGGTGGGCGACGCGGCCGAGGTCGCGGCCGCACCTGCGCCTGCAAATACAACGAATTCCACACGAAACCTGGTATGATGACACAGGAGGGCGGCGTACACGACGCGGCGCAATGGACTGCAGATGATTGTGTTGCTTCTGACGTTGCTGATTAATATTTTGTTATGTTAATATTGTCTGAGGGGCAGGTACTTTGAGTAAATGTCAAGTTTCGAGTATAATTTTAATTTCCCCAGACAGACTTATTATGAAACTCTCGCAGCCTTTCAGTTGAAAATCTAGTTCCCTTTCGAGAATCCATTATGTTTTCCATTTATTTTATTGAAGTGGTTGTTTTCCACGATCATAAATCATAGGTCGATCTGCGCGCGGGTTGGGGCCAGGGCTTCCATTCGCGCAATACCAAGATCCCGGTGCGTCGAGATCCCGCGCGTCGCCGGATTGCGGCTGCAGGACGCCGGGGTGTTTGCGGGACTGTAAACATAATGTCAATGCGAATGTAATGTCAGGGGATGTGAACACACGAGTGTTCGTGAGCGCGATCGTTCAACTGTACAAAGGGAACATTATTACAGGAAAGGAAATATGATAACAAAAAAATTAAAAAGGTATTTATAAAACAATTATGTGTATACATACATATGTAGCGTCTACGGCCGTAGTACACATGCAACCGCGAGCGCGAGCCGATCTATCCTCGAAAGAGATAGATTCTGCAACAGTTACGTGCGCCACCGGACATAATAGCTTGTTAAATAATCGATGCAAGGCCGCTGGCAGCGAACGCATATGCTCATAAAGGTAACTCAGGTACGTCAACAGTAACAGCTTTTGTTCTATGACCTTTTCCATAACGTAAAACATCCTAAGTTTTTTTTTGTTTTACTGGGGCCTTCTATCAATCGTTTGCTGTATGCATCGTAAATAACTATATTCCAATGTTCATTCGTTCGATTCTGGAGCAGGTATATATGTGACAGTGAGGTGAGGTGAAACTTAAATAAAAGTTTAGTTATATTGATTGTTGTACATGTTTTTTTATTTAGTTTGCATTGATATTATCACCTTTTTGTATGCGCAGTCCCACAAATGTCGCGTCGCGCCATTGGACGCCCTGCTTGTGGCGGACACTGTCGCCGCCCGCCCCGCCCGCGCTGTCGCTGTGACGGCAGACGGACCTGCCGCTCCTAAGAGCTGCGGTGATTAATGAACTGGCCGTGATTTCATAATTTATCTCATTGTTCCGTGGCGGTTCATCGAGCACAAGGCGCGTACTGCAGACGGCCTCGAACACTTTGTAAAGAAATATTGAGGCCTACCGCCAGGCGGGGACGCGGCTTCGGTGAGGACGAATATAATAGAAAACAAAGACTCGCCCATGCGTGAGGATAGCATTCGGAGAGAACATACAGATATCTAGTTCCCCACCGCTGTGCCACTGGCAATGTTTGCATTCGAACTTCACTTTGTTTATATGGAAATTTGCTTTGTAGTGCCAGTTACGCCTTCACGTAATTGGAGCGGTGCACTGTATGTGTGTGTGTGTGTGTGTGGCGTGATGTCTATTGTTATTTTTCAATGAATACACTCCGTTTGAAAGCCAGGTAAAATAAAATATATCCCGGTTAAGAATTACTTTTCCATGCACGATCACTGCGACTATCGATTGTGTTTCTTTCCTGTTGATAGCTGTTGTCGTTTTTTTGTACTGCACCGTGCTTACCGTCAGGCGCGGTGTAGTCACTGTGCCGAGGCACGACAACATAAGTGTACAGCAGCAGCAGCAGCAGCAGCAGCAGCAGCAGCAGCAGCAGCGCACCCCGCGCCGGGCCCGCGGGCAGACACGTCACCGTACAATTTGAAGTACTCAAACTGAAAACATGATATTTTCACACCGGCTTCTTTTTATGACCTACCTAGGGTAGTTTTTTACATTCCACTCCAAAGAAGGTAAAATAAAGGTTAAAATCTAATTTTAAAAGACGTCAAGATTTATGTAAGCCACTTTGAAAGTTAATATTTAACTTTTTAATGAGACATTTCGTTTATTCTTTCCGAAAAATCAATCTCCGCGGCGTTTAATAATTGCTGCTCTGGCGACGAGCGGCCGCGCCGGGGGGGAGGGGGGGCACAGGGATTAGGCAGGTCAGGGGTTATGTGAGCGAGCGTAAAATGAACAGCGCGCCGCCAGCTGATGGGAATGGCAAACGGAAAGAGACCGTCGCGTTGCTCGTGTTGCGGGTAATCGGACCGAATTGTGCGGTACCGGTTCGCGTGCTCGCGCCGGGCCGCCACCGAGCCGAGACCGGGCCGCGACCGGGCCGCGACCGGGCCGCGGACGAGCTCATTTAGGCTCAATTTACATGAACGTCGCGCCGGCTGGAAAATGTCCTGATTACTTCGGACAGATTCGTTTGAAATATTAATACTCTAATTTTTCCTGTTTTTCATTTAGTTTCTTTTTATGGTAACTCTATTTTACTTATAATTTTGCAAACCAATTCATTATTATTTAGTAGAGTTTACTCACAGTTTGCCCGTACTGGCTCTGAACTGATACGTCCACATGGAAGGTGACAGTCCACATCCATGAACTGGAGCCGGCGCAATCGGCAGCCGTGCTGCGCAGACATGGCAGCATCTTACTGAATCACACTACATGTACGTAACGACCCTCGGCCGGCACACCTGTGCGTGTCTCGGCGCGAGAGAGGCCCCGCACCTCACTGGTGGGTACTTGTAAAGATCCAATTAAAACTGTTTTATTTTAAACCAGAGCAAACCCGCCGCTCGGCTGATGAACATTTTGCTCAGCGACGCTTGAACTTTGCAGAAATGTACAACAAATTATTACATCTCCAGTGGCAATAATCAGGTCGCCCCTCTCCCCGCGCGCCGCCTCCCCACCGCGACCCGCGTCTAAACATCACGCGACAATCATACGCGGTGAGCAGAGAGGCACGCCGCGTAGCACCGGCACGCACGTGACGCGTGACACAGTAGATGTTACGCGGGTTCCTCACGATGTCTCCCATCGCCGGCGCTTCAATCCGTACTTAATCAGGAGAAACACAGAGATACGTGCCGTGCTTCGAACCCACGGCCATTCGCGTCGCCCTGTATGGAAACCGTTACTTTATCTACGGGCGCACAAACACAGCCACTAGCCATATTTAAAAAAAAAAGTTCCTAAATATATTTCAAAGGTATCCGAGGTACAACTTTTATTTTCTAAATCGTAAAATTAAACGCCTATTGAATGACTTTTCCTTAAAAATACACGAGACATCAAACATTTACGATCTGTACACGGAGTGCCACCAAACAGGATATACAACGATTTTATGATCTCTAAAACGCACGTATTATCCTAATTCAAGTGTTCAAATATTCCTCATTTGGATGATACTGTCCTCTTCATCAGGGGAGCTGCAGTCACTTCGTGGAACCAGGATATAAAGAAGAATAAATAAAAAGGAGTCCGGTGGAGGGTGAACGATAAGAAAAGATGGAGAATCGGTCAGAGTATTAGAGGAGAGGCAAAAGAGGCTGGATGACAAGTTAGGCTATACTTCGATGGTGTATGCGAGTTCCTGCGCACCATTTCGCGATGGAGAGGTGATGGACTCCGCCCCCGCCCCCCGCACCCGTTCCTTGGCATTGCCCACGGGGTGCGCGCACCCGAGTGCTTCCGGCAGCCCGGCGCGCCGCGCGGAGGGAAGCCCGCTCCGGCGGGTCCAGCCAGCAGGCCCGAGCGGCACGAGGGTTCCCGCCGCGGCAACAAACAAAAAGAGGCGAAAGAGGCTTCTTTTGGAACACCTTTACAGTGAGTTGCCGAGATAATTTACAGAAAACTAGCTGTGGTGACCCGGCGTTGTCCGGGTTATAATTTACTCCCTTGAATATACATTTTTCAAATGTCGAATCATGTATTTTTCTATACCTATCAAAAAATCTAAATACTGATTTTCATAGTGCTTACTTCAAAGTAGACTGATTTCCTAAGTTTTTTTAAGCTCTATTTCACCCCTCAGGGGTGGAAAATGCGTCCTCAGTGAATGCTTACATCATACAGAGAACCCAATGTAGGGACATGTTTGTCAATGACTCGACCAAGTGAGTGCGTTGCAGCTGATGGACAGTGCAGCGCGGCCCGAGGACGGCGACGGCCACCAAGCAGTGGCCACCCGCCGACGGTCGCCGCCGCCGCGAGGCCGTGCGCCAGCAGCTGGATATATTCTGTACAAGCTGATCCTGAAACGCGACGGGCCGGAGCGAGTCACTGTGACGTACATAAAACTGAACATGTAAACATGTAAACATGTTTTTACATTTACTATTTTTGTTTACACTCCACATTGACGTGTCAGTAAAGGCGAGTCGTTACATACGTACAGACATACATATATGTATACGAGTCCTGCGACGTACAATGCTAATAATAAACAGTCGCGCTATGTCCTTATCGGGGTGAGCAGAGATACATTCGCGGCTGCGTTCACTTCGCGCCCACATATCGCGCCCTGCGCGTGACCAGTGTGACCAGCGTGACCAGCGGCGCGGCTAGTCGCCGCTCTTACCGCGCTAGTGCACACGGCGTTTCTGTTCGATGCCGGGCGGTCTTCGTACGACGTACTAAGGTCAAAGTGAGCATTTAATATTATCCTCAGACCAGCCGGCCCGCGCCCCCGCGCCCCCCGCGCCCCCGCCCGCTGCACTAAATGATATTGCCAATGTATTATTGAACCAGTAAGAGCCCATAAAGGTTCTCGCGGCCGCCTTAACGTGTTTCTCTCCGGAATGAGTGCCCTAAAGTTTTATATTTGAATTTCTTTTACGCGTTTTGGTATCGCTTTTCAAGTCTGCGAGTGTTACCGGCGCTCGTATCTTCGTTGGAAGGATTCCTCCGGCGGCCCTGTCCCGCAGCGGCCCCGGCGCAGTGACCGCGCCACGCCTGATGGTAAGCACGGTGCGCTCCAAACATTCGCCCGCTGGAGTTGTTTCCCGCTGAAAATATATATTTCACGTATTTTATGCATTTCTTGATTTGTATATTTCAGTCTTTGTAGACAAATACGTCTCAGCTTCCGGTGTGGCGGTGGTGGCGGTGGTGGGGGGTGGTGGCTACCGTCAAATTATTTGCATGTTATTTGCTGGCAGCGCCGCGCGATCGAACTGATCGGATCCGGTCGTACGTCCTGCAATTAATTACAAAGTTCCGTGTTCCTAAACTGTTATTACGCAAGATACGTTCCGTAAATGTTTCGAGCCGTCTAATATTTCCTCATTCTGCGCCAGATAAGTATAGCATTTCCCTTTACGACGCTCACGGCTCAACTCTCCGCCCTGCCTTGTAGGAACGCTGCAGAATTGATTTAGCAATTTTATACGAAACTTTGATTAAGCTTTTTATCACATAGGAGTTAATGCACGTGTGGGGTTGACCAACATATATATGTAGTTCGACGCTCTAGTGCGCGCGGCTTCTACGGCACGCGACTTGTATTAAGCGCGCACTAAATGAATAATAAAAAGAATTCAAGCTAAGAGTACCTCCTGATTTACACGCCTCCCACACCCGGTGGAGCCCTCCGCCACCACAACTGGTGACCCCGCAACAAGCAGAACACGGGACAACAATCACATACATATATGTATGTTTAGAACATTATCAATGAAATGATATACTAGTTAAAACGGTGAGTGCAATAGGATTGGCCTACCTGGATCTGGATTTCGAGACTCGGAAAGACCTCAAGATTAACTAATCTTTTTTTTTTTGTTTGAGGTTTCTTAAGCTTTTATAACGAATTCATGAAGTGATTGAAACCCTGGCTGACGTCGGCCTTGGCGCAGTTTCCGCGCGACTCCAAGGAGGCGCGGCCGGCGCGCGAATGCCAACGCAAGCACGAACGCATCCTCTCGCCCAAACCCCTCTCGATGTAATGGGACGCGGAACTTGGCCCCTGTCAGCAGCCCAAGTTCTCCACAATGCCTGGCTGCCTCGCCAGAGTCCTCGGGTAAACTGGACTGCCATTATCATGAGAGATGATGACTAAGCAGGCTGATTTTACAGTTTACTGCTCTAGAAACAACAACCTTATTACAATATCAACAATTAAATTAAAAATAAGTACGACAAATTAGTAATAAAAAATGGATGTTATTAGAGAGGATTGTTGCATAGATTATTGTTTTTGTTTTTATTTCTGTTATAAATATGAAGTCTTTTGGCCGTTATCAGAAGTATTCTCCAACTCGAAGGCGGGCGTGGATTATCAGGTTGGAGACGGTATTTCAATAAAATATGGGCGGTAGAAAGATATTCACTTCTAATATTCTAGCAATCACTCAGAACAATAGTAAAATAGTCAATGATCAGCTAGATTTAGTTGGATTTACTTTAACGTCCACCGAGCACGTGGTCGCGTGCGCACTTCACTACGTTCGTCAGTAGACTGCCGGTTCTTGCAATATGGCCGCCCCTCCAGTGCTCGGTGTTCGTTATGACAGGTCTATTTTACAAGTTGGCAACACAGACGTTAAAATGCAGGCGCGCCGACAAATATTTCTAATTAGAGTAGTTTATTTCTTTTTGTGTTACTCGTATTTTTATTTTTCTTTCCTTCTGCGCATGTGGTCTACACTTGTAAATATAGTCACACTATCCGTAACGTATCCTGTTCATGTCTTATATAGTGTTATGTGTTAATGCCGCCTACGTAAGTGTACTTGTAAATAAATATTGTGCATTCGACAACATCCAATTGATTCAAAGCAATTCCGAGATATTTTGATTAAATAATTTTATTGTACGTTCCTCCGCCCCGTCTCCTCACAAAGGCAAGGTTTCCGCATGAATGGCTGACATAAAACTTTTAAGATTATTTTGCGTTTTATGTCATTGATCCAGCATATTTACCTAACACATATTTATATTTCGTAGCAGCGGAACCGCAGCGTCTATTTCTATCGGCCGACCTCTGTTTAGAGGTGCCGGGAACTAGCCGAGCTAGTCGGTTTCCGTGATTCTCCCCGGCAGCAGCAGCAGCTCCTAGCAGGTGTGCAGCGCGCGCAGCTCGACTACGTTACAGTAAAGAAAGGGTGTCGCAGATGTTGCAGACTGCCTGCCATCGTCAGAGTAGCTGCGACTTTGTTCATAGTTTGCTCTCTGGGAATATATGTTCAATAGCGATTAAATCAACTTGCCGGAATTAGTATCGGCGGCTGCCAACAAAATGGGATCGGGCCCAAAGAGGGCCTTTAAAGTAAGATTCATGATATCGAGTCCGCCTGAGACGGTTTCCATTTGCTTAATCTCAGATTTTATGAATCCCGTCCTGCCGCCGCCGATATCAGTTACAATTGGCTGAAAATGATATTCAATATAAAAAGTCTCTCTTCTTTTTATATACGAGTATATCGAGCGACCCACAGCACAGCACAGCACAGCACAGCAGTGGCGCTGACAAGTCGTGCAGCCGGCGTTACCCATCAGTTCCTCAATTACATTTTAGCATTTTGGGACAACTTTTGTTAATTGTATTTGTTCAGACTAGCTCGACAGAGTGACTGCAGCGCGCCTGATGGTGAGTGTACTGCGGTCCAAAAACGACAGTGACTATCAAAGGAGGATGATCTATTGCGAGTCTCCGTCGTCATGCCGGGCCGCATGAAGGTCTCCAGGCGTAAGAGCTGCTGGAATTTTCCGTTAAACAATCAAAGACAATATAAGAAAAAATACGGTTGCTAAGCGATGTTGGTTGTTATGGAATTAATAAAGGTGTCACTTGATATAACGGACATTATTTTAAAATAAAATATCACTAAAGGTATATTAAGATTGAACAGTTTCCGAGCTGACCTCGAAATGCGAAAGCCAACATGTGAACCACTGCCGCATTTACACTGTGTACAGATGAGGAGCACGATCCTCTTGGCGTCTCTGTTTTCCTACTGTCATATCATATCATATCATACCCGTATGAGTTATTATCAGCACGAGAGCTATGGAGAGTAGAGTGACTAGACATTTGTTACAATAATTATTTAATTGAGTCAGTGTATTACGAAATTTTTATTATCTTTTTTATAATATAGAAAATACTGAGCAATCGCTAAAAGTTCGTTACATTTGGATATTGTCAAGGCACCGGCAGCGACACGGGCGCGGCGGAGCGGCCGGAGCGGCCGGAGCGGCCGGAGCACGTCGCTCTGCGCCGTAAACTTCACGTAACATCGGAATCATTTCGCCGCGCGTGGCTCCGTGTTGGAGGAGGCTCGTAAACTCTGAAAACACTATAAACAGGCGACTGATAACGTTTATTCTCTTCTTATATCTGGAATTTGCATCGGTGGCGCCAATAGAAGATACGGAGAGTGCCTATATGTATATGCGGTAATTCAATGGAAAAATAAGAGAATATGAAAACACACACTGACCGTGTGACACTCCCCCCCCCCTCCGTCACTTTGGAGATGTCTATGTTCAACTTCTATGATCTTCCACCGTTTATGAAATAACTTTCACCGTACCCTCTCTCGTATGCGTGAAACAAATAAACAGAACAGCGAGATGTCCTCGCGGCGCGGCCGCCTGCGGTGACGTCACCGACGACACTAGCTGGCTCGCTCGAGGGCACGGCCGCGTACGGGGAAAAGATGCGGGTAGGAATATAACAAAGGGTACATGTATTTATTCCTAATAATTCATATAGTTATTGATGCGACCACACATGTTGAAGGTGCCGTGGACCACTGTCTGGACATTCCTGACTCACGGATCTTCTGGGCAGCTGCGCCAGTGTGTCAGACTACTACTGACTGAAAGCACCAGGGTGCTCCTCCCATGGCTGGTTTCGCCGGGCCGCGGGAACGCTATACGCAACATAGCCGCGGCCCGACACGCGAGGGGGCCTCAGGCCTACGACGCAGGTTTAGGAGGTGTGGGAGGGAACTAAAACCTCCATCCCCCCACAGCCAAGTGGGGTTTCCGTCATACAGATCATGTCTAAGATGCCAGCCAATCGTTTGCGGTGGGTTTTGCGATCCAGGTTTTTCTTTGTCCATTAATTGTATTTTCCCTGTAATGTATAACGAAGCGTACCGTATACCAACAGACTCAGGTAAATTACCTGGATTATTATTATGGATAGGCTCCTCGATCGGATAGTGCCGATTGTATCCGGGGTTGAAGTCTCTAGAGTTAAGAGCAACTTATGGCCTCCGCCATTAGAAAGAAAGCCAGTAAATATTTATTTAAACGAAGTCGGTCAGGCGCCGCGTTTAGCTGACGTGTCCGTCCTCGTGTGTGCCTGGCGGTGCGCCTCATGAGCGCGCAGCCGCTGCCACTGGAGTACCGGCCGCGTCGCCGACGGTGCCGGGGTGCTGCCGGGGCGCTGCCGGGGCGCTGCGGCGGCGCGGGCGGCGCACTCACTCCGCTTCCCGGGCAGATATGTATGTGCCGTGCGTCGTCGCGCTCGGATAAGCTAAAAACCCGAAACGAGATAATATTATCTTTAGTGCGATTACAGGCGCGTGCGGCCTTCGGCTCGGCTGTACTCGCCGCAGCGGACGCTTGCGGACACAATCGCTTCGTAACGTACCAGTTAATTTTTGTAACCTACATACAAATCCTATATAGCAACGTGAGGCCAGCGACCCGGGTGTGTCGGACTCCTACCGCCTGATAAGCTCCTGGGTACTTTTTTATCCGTGTGGCCGTCGGCCCGGGCGCGAACCGGCGCGGCGGGCCCGGTCTGGCCTTGCTATTACAAACTGATAGTTCATCAACAGAGGACTATTTTATTTTTTTCTTTGAAATTTTAATTTCGTTTCCTTTATCTCTGTATTTTTTTGTAATATCTACATCCAGCCAGCGCCGATTGTCAAATGAGACGGATGAATATAAAATAAACAATAAAACAAATTGACTGATAAAAATAGCGACACAAAAGCATGTTCGAGACAGCGGCTACAACAATAGACCCTAAGAGAAACAGCACCCGGGAATCGAAGAGCTTTTACAAAGCGAAACCTTAGTTGAGGACATAATCACAAGAAGTGTTTCGTTGTACTGTTGGCACGCGAGCGGGCGCGGGCCCGGCTGCGCCGGCGCGACCGCTGCTGTCGCACATTTATTTAAAATGAATATTCAAACGCGAATAAAATAACACTTAACGTGCAGGTCACATTCAAACGTTTCCTTATTACATACATTACATTACAATAACATTGATTTTGTTAAAGATTATGGAATTATTCAAGGTTATCTAAAATCTATGCAAAGTGTTTTAGCTTCTTTTTTGTATCCTGCCTCGTCCCAGTGCCTACGCCAGGCTCGCAGGCTCGCAGGATATAGTCAATAAAACTACAACGACTATCAACAGTTAAAAAGAATCCATCGCTAGACGCTGCGATCATGCCGGCCTGCGCGAGTAACTTTCCACGCTGCGCCTAACGGACCCCATATCACAGGACGGCGGGAACACGCTCGATGGAAGACCATTCCATGGCCCAGTGAGACGGCAGGAGTGAGAGTTAGAGAGCTCGTTAGTTCTGGGCGGGATGTGCGTTACTGTACGGCCGTGACTTTGCGAACCCGCGCGCCCGCCCACGCGCTGTGGCTATGGGGGGCAGGGAGAGGCCGGAAGGAGGTCACTCTTCGGAACACTGGCCGCCACACGGACGCTAGGGGACGCTTAGTGAAGCAATAGCTCTGCGCAACTGGAGCCGAGCTTAACATGGTTTAGTATCGCGGTGAGACTAGAGACAGATGGATACGTGACACGTGTGTGGCCCGTGGCCCGTGGCCTGGGGCTCACCGGTACCTTTTCTATTTGAGTTATTTGAGCCAAACTCGTAGCCGAAACTCGGCACCGCGACCGCTTCCAAAATAAACATACATTTTAGTTCTGAAACTTTTTCGACAGTATTCCTTTGTGGGCTTTCGCAAAAACTGGCGCTCGCCCAACAGCGCGGCGGCGCGCCCGCGGGTGCCGTCGCAGCTTTCCCTGCTGGACACGCTCTCACCGAGAGACTTGCGAATGCTGCTCAAACGATTAATGTGGTGAAAGATCTTTGTCTTCTAGTTCTTGTTAATAACAAAATATATTGTCACAAGTCACACCCTGCCGCCGCACAGCGCCCGCAGCGCGCCCGAGGGTCAGCACGGCGCGGGTCAGCACGGCGCGGGTCAGCACGGTGCGGCGCGGGCACTACTCCAACTATCAACAGCAGACAGGCGAACTGATCACGCCGCTCCGCACAAATATCTCTTCACGCTTCCAACAGCATAGCCTAGTGGGAACACGCTCGCCGGAAGACCATTCCACATCTTAACGATTCGGCTGCAGTAAGAGTTAAAGAACCTCTCAGTCCTAGCGGGGATGTTATTTAACGTGTACCAGTGCTCCGCAAGCCCGCGCGCGCGTTTCGTTCGTGTCTAGCAGAGCCTGCGACACGCTGACACAACTGAACTCAAAACACTCACCGCGATACAGCCAGAACACAATGTAATAACACACACACCCAACGAAATCTTGGAAACTGTTAGGATCGCAAAATTAAAAAGATTCATAATTGTCCCACAGTTTGTACTCGTCGGTAAGAAGAGATGTGTCGAACTTGTCGAAGTAATATTATAGCTCTGTATGAGCCGCGAGATCGCCGCTTGATATCTCATGACTTTTTAAAAGCCAATTAAAACGAGCTCGTGTGCGTTTTACGTTAATTGTTGTCGCCAAGATTACAATGGCACACCGACAAGTTGCTGCACTGTTTGTATATCCGAATGATCACTTTGTATGTTGTGTTGTGTAATGTCCATAAAAAATATAGTAAGATGTGCCTCAACCTGACATGACATCACTAGATGTAGCGCTAAGCGCGCCGGACAGTTTCAATGAATTGAGTGTATTAGTACGCCACACGCTTCTCACGGACGACAGTTGTCGCTTAGAAAGGTTGTCGTGTTGTACTCTGTATTTTAATTTTATCATGGCGTGGTTTGCTGTCAAATTGTGTAGATTTTTTGAGAAATTTAAGAAGCAATGGAAGAATGTCCTTTCACTCATAGGCTGTGCAATGTGTTTGCATTTCTTTGAAAAAAATTCATTGTAATATTCAGTTATATAAAAATAATTGTTAACTGCTAATGTTACTAGTTTTTCACAGTTTAAAACTCCCCAATTTTAGGGACATATTTAACCTGTGCTTTAATATGAAAATATTATATTTATTAATATTTGTGTTAACTTTTTGGTAGGCGCTAATCGCTATTAGCCCGCTCAAAATACAAAAGTACAAAATGCGCTTGCACGCTCTGAGTACAGAATATAAAATACATGATAGCCGCATAGAATAGAAAATTCAGTTTATTCTTAAAAGCTGATTAATTAAATACCTATAATTGTATTATTTCTTGAAATAATACATAAAATAGCTACATGGTTGTCAAAGAAAAACACTATACCTACATTGCGACATCTATGTAATGTATAATTCTTGGGCGATGCCTGGGTAGTAGTTGTACCCAGGGATAGGCAAAATGTAATCTGATTAATGATTAAAGATTACAAAATGAAGTCCTCATTTTAATTTAGTTGCTCTGTAATTATGATTAAAACCCTTGAAAACGTGAAGGGGTCAAGGGGGAAATGTGTATGCAATTAGGGATTCCGTAGTTTTTAAAACATAGATAAGCAAAAGGCAGTCATATTAATGATGAAAAACGCAAAATGTAATCGTAATTGTTATTAATCTGATTACATTTTATCCATCTATGGTTGACCTCATTCTAAGCATTGATTTAATATTATGGAAAAATCATTAAAAACGTCATGTGCCATAGAACGGTTTCCAATTCCTTCACGTACATATATTATATTAATTACATAAATGATTTTTAATTAAAGACAAGTCGAGTGCATATATAGTATGTTTGACAGAAGTGTATCATTATTCCATATTGGAATATATAATTAATTTTAAGGGTATATAGGGTGAATGTGCAGCTCTATTTTTGGTGGCGCCATCTACCACAATGCATCTAGAAGGCCGTGACAGACACGTGCAAATTTTGACGCGAAAATTTTATGATTGTGTATGAGCGGACTCCATCTTGTGATCTTGCACCTCAATTTATTTCCGACCCAATAAATAATAATAAAATAATATTTGTTTTTAAATCATAAAGACTTCGCATTTAAAATAGACAAGAAACAGTATCTACTGTAAAATCTACCAACCGTGGATTGAATAAATACGGGTTCGGACGATGAACCGCCGGCCCAGACACGAGAAAGTGCTTCTCCGTAACCGAGCGCAAGAAGCAATACTGGCATCGCGCTGCCGACCTTGAGAAAAAAAAAGATAACAAGATGCTGGACTTCCAGGGTCGATCTCTCTGCTCAGGCGGCCGTGCCCCACCAGTGCGATAGAGCGTGCACTCGTGTGTTGGACATTCTGGAGACGGAGAATGAAGACTATGGACGCTAGTGATATAGCTATCAATATTATCAACCAAGAGTTATACTATTTTTCAGTTATGAAAACATGATAGCATAATGCGAGCAGCGGAGGAGTGGAGCTTTCCACATCCCTACGATTTGGGAGCCATTAGGAGAAGAATGCTATTAGAGGAGAAGCTGTCAGAAGTAATTCCATGGATGAACGCGGTCGCGGTCAAGCGTTTACCATTAGAGGCATTTATGCACTCGTTCGCTGTGAACCCGTACAGATGCGTTCCGAACTAGCCGTAGACCAATTTGTATGACAGCTTGCGCACTTCCTCCCCCATACATTTTTTCATTAATTATTTTTTTAACTGGATCTGTAAAGTGACGGTTCCAAGTAACCATAAAACCAGAAGTTTGTTAAAACGCTTGCGTCCGATGTTAGATGTGTTCGAGGAGCGGCGCGGACGGTGTTGCTGAATAATTCTGCGTGTGTGTGTGTGTGTGTGTATTCAATATATTACACATTTATTTCTTTCTTTTCATATCCAGACTCGGCACTGCGACCACTGACCCGGCTGCGGTGACTTGAGACGGTGAAGCGCCGCTTAGTCCCAGCCGGCGGGTGTGGGTCCCGGGACGGGCTGTTTCCCGACTCCGTGGTTTTTGAGAACTGTATTTTGACAGATTTGGATTAGTCATAGTGCGTAACCGCTTCAAATCGATGTTATTTATTAAAACGGTTTAATAAAAAGTGCGCTTTGCGGTCGCGCGCGAGTGTACCGGGCCCTGCCGGTGCCGCTGGACCCGCGCCGGGCTGCGGCCGCACGCCGCAGGGCGGAGGGGGCGGATGTCGCATCCGATATCGTATTTATTTTCATCCACAGTGAGATTATTCCCTGCTTATCGGCGACATGGTCGCAGTGGGCGTAGCGTATCTGTTTCAAGGAACCGCTTGAATTACTCGTATATAGGAAGCGAAATCATCCTGATATTGTAACGAGGAAACACGAGAGCAATGCGCGTCACATTAGTTCTTTTACAGTAGCTTGGCAGCACCGCCGCAACGCACCTGACGTCAGGCACAGTGTCGGCCAACAATCGACAACAACTGCCGAGGACCAGCAGACTGTGCGGCGACAGTCGCTGTGACCACACCGAAGACACTTTAATGTTTTTATAAAGAAATCATAATCATGAGCGATTTGGACAAGGGTGCTATTCTCTAGTCGCTTGATTGTTGTAGTTGGCATTTTAAAACGGATATATTTCTTAGTCAACATAACAACTAGAATTTAAAGTTTTTATGTGAACTTAAAGCGAATGAGAGTATGGTATTTTTCGTATTTGTCTCACCTAATTTTCATTTAAAATCTTGGCCACCGTTGAAGGTCCGCTTGTGTCTCCAATTGTGTTGTCAATATGGTTTCACATTAACGTGATTAGATCTTCAATTAATGCAAATGTGTGTTAATGCGGGACACAAAATGGAATCACAATGAAACAATGACCCTTCTTTTGGTCGCCAGTCCATGTTGGGAGGCAATCAACTCGTATTACAGACGTTATTAACGAACGGGTGCGCAGGCGCAGCGCGCAGGCGTTGAACATTTATTCCGTTAGATGTGGTCTTTAAAGACAAAAAAAACGTAGTCGTCGCTCTCCTTGTTCGTTCATAAAATATAAACTAATATCTCTCAATCTCTGTCTGACCCTTTCTCCACACAGCATCATTTCATTTTTTCTATAAATCATAGTTTCTTTATATTTACGCTCCCTGATTAATGTAAAATGTATCATATTTTAGCTCGTAATGGCTGTGTTCTTCAGACAGGTATATCTACAGTCAGTACAGTCAGGTTACAAATCGTTCGAACTACGATTCGCGTTTAGTGAATATACGTTTAGTGCGTCGGTCGTGGGCGCGGCGCGGTTGAGACGGTTTTCGTAAAACTCTTTGTAAATATCAGCTTATAAGCTTTCTTCAGTAAAAATATAAAATAAACTGTATAGGTGTTTTTATCTGCCGATACCGATATCAGAAAATCGAAAAATGTCAGTCGCGACTGCTCGCGAGCGCAAGTCAAAATAATTAAACATAGTTCATCGTGTTCAAAACGAGGCCTCTTAACATATCATCATGAGTAGTATTCAAATGAATAGTTTTAGATCCTGAATAGTACCTTTTACACTAACGTCGTCTCCTGTTTTTTTATAATAAAATTAATCTAATTAAAGTTAAAACTCTGAAAATCAAGTCATTTACACCCTGGAAACCTTTCTATTTTACATATAAAAACCCCTATAATGGACAAAAGGTCTCGTGGTAATAATCTAAACCAGGGGTCGGCACCCAGCGGCCCGCGCAACTGAGAGCCGTCCCACAGAATGCCGCACCGCAGGCGATAAATTAAAAACACTTATAGAAATAAGTTTCTATTTCATTTTTTTGTGTGCGCGGAAGCCGGCAATTCAGTTCAAGCGATCACAGTCTAAGCAGAACTGTTAGACTGTGGCGTAATATTGTCGCTTTTTCATTTGAGAATGCGCGATGCGGGCGTGAGGCAGTCATAGCTCACCCGCGATTTTGTACCGATGATCATAACATTCATCGCCCGCGCGTCGCGTCTCCTGTCCCGGCCACCGCCGCCCCTGCACCTTACTCTTATGATTGCAATGTTTGGCAGTACATATTTGTGTGAGCAGACTTTTTAATAGTTAACTATCGAAAAAACAAGCATTGTTCTCGATTGACCGATGAACATTTAGATGCGATACTGCGCAATTATACGTCTAAAATGGAAGCAGACATTAAAAAACTTGCAAATTTAAAAAATTGTGATTATTAGATGAAATGTGGCCCGCACCAATATATTCATAATATTTGTGGCCCATATATATATATATATATAAGAAAAGGTTGCCGACCCATGATCTAAACGATTAATTTTTAACTGCGACGGTAATTCTACCGATGTCGGCAAATGAAAATACGTCTTTGCACAAACGGTAACGGTGTAACGGTGGGTGACTCTATCGGCGTCCGCGTCGCCGGTGGCTGTCGGCACTTCCACTTCGTTTGATCACATCGTCTTGCTGTTGCCGATGCCTGGTTACGCTCTCGCAGTATATCGCAGTATAAGTAAACATAATCGTTTGCTACAACATTCATGAATAGAATATCAATATCACAACACGTTTTGTCCACAATGTGAGTACTGTTTGGGCACTGGGCCAGTGGGCCTAGAAGGGCCGTTAGCACGTGTTTCTATATTGCAAAGTGAACTGTGTTTCTAAGAAAAAAGCATTCATTTGACACGCGACATAGCACAGAAGGATAGTTTAATCAAGATGGAAAACAACAACTGCAAATAACTCTATGGTGTGATGCACCAAAGAGAAAACAGCTCAGTATATGCTAGGTGAAGGCTAGGTAGCTAAGGCACGCAGCACTGAATTGAAAGTGTCATAAATAATGATACGCACGTCTGCTCTTCCTCCTTGGAGAAGATGAGTCGCGCACTCGCACAAGCCGTGCAGGTGCAATGCAGGTAATGTTTCTGCGACACGAATAATCAGGAGTTCGATGAATGACCCGACTCTGATCGAAGAATCAGATCGGAGGCGCGGCGCGCGGGCCCAGCGCCCGGCCGGGGCGCGGCGGGCTCTCCGCGTGCTGTTCCCGAAGCTCCACAAGTGCGCCGGTGCGGCGTGTCTCTGTCACATGATACATTGTGTGTCAGCAGAGCGTCCCGCACTAGGGCTGTCGCGGCGCGCTCTGCACTCGAGATACGTCTGCCCCTGCGGTTATCAGTTCTTCGGCGAATATGAACAGCGCCTCGGCACTGCAGCCTGCTGCTCCTCTGAGGTGTGTCGATGATGTTGGTTTTCTAACGAATCGCCTAATTTCTAATTCGATCCTTCAGAGAAACACCGAGTGCAGCACGATGAGCGACTTTGTGGACGAGTCATACTGTGAGTGTGTGTATGGTAGAGAGATGTGCGCGTGTGCGGCGTTCTGTATATTTCCTATTTCTATGATTATACCAGATTACCGTCTCGGTGCGTGTAATATCCGTGCGTGTAGGCGCACGCACCAAACGGGACAGTGGGGTTATTTGGGGGACGATGATAAAAATGAAACTACATTATTGTTTATGTATTTACTGTGAAGCCTTTCGGTTTGCTCGAGCTAGTAAAACTATGGCTCAAGAGCTCTGCACCAGTCTCCCAACAAATGTCGCACTTACATGGCATTAGGCGCTGTATTGCGGTCGTTTGTCTCGCGAGCGGAGCTAAGCGTCCGTGCGAACGGTTCACGAGGCATTCGTGACAGAGCAGCGCCATTAGAGTTCGCGGGTGAGCGCACCGGGCCGCGCGGCCGCCTCTACCCTCCACCCGCCTCTACGCATCTACCCTCCCCCATGGAAACTACAAATCCAAGTCCAAAAAACTAATAGTGACGAGCTTTACTTTCACGATGCTAACTGATAGTAATAAATAATAATATATCGTCGCGCTATATCCCTCATGGGGTGAGCGGGCCGATACCATGCGCCAGTGGCTGTATCCACTTTGCGCTTATACGCCGTGCCCAGCGCGACCAGTGGCGCCCCACTCCGGCACGGCCCTGAGCTCCTTTCGGCGTTTCTCCTCAAGGTAGTCGCCTCCGAAACCGCACATAACAGTGACCGACTTTCCGAAAAATTTAAAAACTGCTAATTACGCAACGCGTGGTGACGACTTGTTCATGCGGCACTGGATACGTGGTGGCCACGAGGTCATGCATGACCACACTAGAGAGACCTCCTGTCGCGGCGCGGGGCGCGGGGCGCGGGGCCCGGCACCGCGGCATCACGACGCAGACTATCAATCTATACTAATATTATAAAGCTGAAGAGTTTGTTTGTTTGTTTGTTTGTTTGTTTGTTTGTTTGTTTGTTTGTTTGTTTGTTTGTTTGTTTGTTTGAACGCGCTAATCTCTGGAACTACTGGTTCGAATTGAAAAATTCTTTTTGAGTTGAATAGACCATTTATCGAGGAAGGCTATAGGCTATATAACATCACGATGCAATTATTAGAAGCGAAGAAATAATGGAAAATGTGAAAAAAAAGGGCAAAATTTTTCATCCTTGAGGGCTTCCATTGCGTGCGCTGCAAAAACGGTTCAAGATACCAAAAATATATGTAAGAAAGAATTATTCCTCTTGAGATGATCTAAAAAAATGTCCGCGACAGTATATGTTTATCTTTTAAGATTAAGTCACTAGAACCGTTTTTATGGTAAACAAATTTGGTCGAAATTAATGCATTATTTGTTAAGAGTTGTATCAACGTAATAATATTAATCTTTATCCAAATAAATGCTTTGTTGATTAAGAGTATTTAATTATGAACAAAATTGTCTTTGACATCACTTAATTTCAATGAACATCATAGAAGATATTACAATAACTTATATAGCAAAACTACGTTTGCCGGATCAGCTATGTCTTGATAAGCGCGAAACTCGAGAACGACTAAACCGATTTGACTGATTTCTTTTTTGTTGTGTTTGTTCAAGTCTGGGGAAGGTTATTACGGAGAGAAAAATTAAAAAAATTCCCTGCAACTGTCTAAAAATAACACTTTTCTGTATTCTCATACAAAAAAATCGTTATAAGTCATTTTGAACTTTAACACCATACCATAAAGTTTAAATGTCAGTGGACGGGTTCCGGGAAGGCAAAACAATCGAGTGACGTATAAATATTAATGTCAATATTTGTCAATTTTTATACATATAGCATTAAGGCCAGGGTCCTTCAAACAAGTTTCAAAAAAATCTGACGGGGAGGCTATTAACATTAAAAAAACAATATGACTTTGTTTTAGAGAAATAGGGCAGAACAAGGTCTGCTGGGACAGCTAGTAACTTTATAACTGCCGCGGTGTGTCATCACTTTCTCGCGCTAGAAAAAAGAAGCACGAGAGCTGGAAGGTCAAACATTACTATGAAGTTTGGCACAGTGATACGATGGAGCCAATAGGAAACAAACTGCACGGAGCGCGCGCTCGCCGACCCGCGACACACGTGAGAGCTGTAGCCAATGCTGCCGGCCGCAGGACGCGGCACACGGGCCCTTGCCGAAACACTCAATTACCTTGCCCTCCCATTGATACTGCTCTCGGGGATACCTATTTACGTATTTTACACAAAATTTAGGGATGTTTAATTTGGAAACGGAGATCAAAACTTTCAAGAATAATAGCCATTTCATTCATATACCTTGTGTCATCTTATAACAGACGTAATAGACAATATTTAATGTTCAGTTTGATAACATTTTATGACTGGCCTCATAACTTTTAGATAAACCGTAAATGTTTCAACACATTCTACGGCCAGAAGTGTTTTTCTATATAATTTACGGTTCAGGCAGTAAAAAATTTAATTTCAGCGCCCATGAAATATAAAATTTCCAAAACACTTAATCTCAATCCTAGATAACTTTATTTAAATAGACCTAGTACAGACACTTGAGTCTGTTAATCCTTTCGCTACTGTCGGTGACTTCAATCGGCCGCCTAGACACATCGCGCATGCACGATAGATGACCACATTTTATTCACCCGTATTATTTTTGTTCTGAAAACGAATGAAAATCGTTTTGAACTAAATCGCTGCGCCTGCGGTCGACGTGCGCAGTGTCAGCGCGGAGCTCCGGTTCCTGCGAAGCACTTTGTAGCGAGGTCTGCCGCAGCGACAGGGCTAAGGAACTCTATGTAGAACCAGTAAAAAGCTCTAACAGTTATAGTATTTAAATTATTTTTTCATAAATATGACTGTTTTCAGTTCTTTTTGTCCGAGGTTGTCCACACTGACTGCCCTCCACCCCCCGCCCGCCCCCACTCCACTCTCTGACGGATGAGCCTGCCTTCTGTTTACTATTAGTGCCCATTTAATAGAGCTCGCTGCCCGTTCATGCGAGGATCGTAATTGAAGGAGATTTTATAGCATAACAAACATGTCACCTAAGATCAAACGAGGGCGATTCTCTTGAGACGTACGTCTGGAGTGCCACGGCCCGACCCCTACATTTGTGGAACCTTAATTCTGTCGTTACGTCTTTCATTCGAACCATTTTTATACAACGCGATCGTAATTGTTACATTATTGTCGCGTTTAATCACACATGTAATAAATAGGAGCTAATAAAACTGTGTTTGCGTAGTATTGTCTATAGCAGACGGTGCAATTGAGGTGAACAGCCGCCCGGCCGGTCCCGCTGAGAGTTGCTCGCAGGGATATTCATTGTTGCTGCGTAATATGGAGCGATCATTTACGAGTCAGTGCCGAGAGACACTGGACGAGAAAGGCCGAAGGCCGGCCTCAATGGCTCTCAGTGGGATAAGAGTATGTCCAGCAGTGGACTAAAGTGGGCTGTTGAAGTGGGGATCATGATGACGTTAATGTAAATTAAGTTGTTGCAACAAACGCGGTGAGGGGAGCAAAGGTATGGTCCTGGAGTACGGCAGGAGTACGCTGCGGCGTGCGGCGTGCGGCGTGCGGCGTGCGGCGCGTGACGCGTCGGCTCGGAAGGTCAGCGTACAATTTATTATGAACAGAGTAGCAGATATCGCGGCCGCCGCCGCTACACTTAGCATTATCATAAAACGTTTCGGATATTAAACTGCGGGAGATCGATAACGCGCGCTCCTCGACCAGTCACCGGCTGCTGCGGGACGCCCTGCGCTCCGGCAACTGGTCGCTGACGACTGTCCCGAGCTCGTATTCCCGGCCGCAGCGTAATGCTACTTTAGGGAATATCTTTGAATGTTAACTGCAAATACAAAACATAAGAGTCCATGACGCCGTACCGGCGCGCTTGTATTGCTTGGGGAAATTAATATTCCAATATGAGGGTTGTTTTTTTCTCACGGAACATACTTCGAATGTAAATTATACATTTTCAACATCGTTAAAGGTTCGCGGGTTCCTCGTTGAATCAAACTTACTCATTGCAACGCAGGCTCGAGAACACCCTAAGTAAGCCCACGTGACATCGATCATGTGCTCTAGCTCTGTGAGAGCGGAGCGGCGACCAGCTGCGCCACTGGTCACGTCGGGCACGGCATATGATCGGAAAGTGAATACAGCCACTAATGTATCTCTGCTTACCCCGAAAGAGAACCTGCGGGTCTTTATTATTCTTTGGGAAATAAATATAGAACATTGTGAGCTGGCATGGTATAGCTGGCATGGGCCGCCCGGGCCCGGCTCACTGAAACCTGGCCGTTACATCAATCCCTGCAGGAGCGCCCATGGCCAGCGGTACCGGGGTACCGACGTGTAGGCGTGTTGAAGGAACAATATTTGCAAGTACTATTAAGCGAATGAATAATTTGCATTTCGGTGGCGTGTACACGAACACTGTGCAGGAGCGCGTCCGCGCGTCGGCGCGCACTCGGGAGCGCTCCAAATTAAATGGTTTCCAGACATCCTGTTGCTGTTAAAACATTCCGCGTAAACATTACACCAGCTACACAAACTGGTCTGGGAACGCTCCGCGGATACCTATAAAGAGCTAATAAATTATCAAACGGCATTGACCCTCTGAGCGGTAGCGTAACGTCTTGATACAATTTAAATTAAGATAAAAACACTTTATTAGATAGACTGTAATAAAACATTTTAATGGATCGTATAGATTGTTTGTTCCATTAAAAGAGCGTGCGCTTGCTACGTAACGCGCAGGGCGTGTTTGCAGACCTAGGGAATACTATAGAGTGCCGGAGTCATTGAACAATTCGCTTATCTCCAGCCGCGGAGCGTTAGGGCGACTACACACTGCATCCCGTGCACTCGACGCCGCGAGGATGCGTTCCGGCGCAGCCGCGGAGCCGTCTCGTCTGTGTCGACACGTGCGCACTGCGACCGAACCGATTTGAGAAACTTATTCGTTTAAGTATTTCTTTAATATACATTTGGGCATCTCCGGTATGTCTGGATTTTTACGAATTTTTACGTATAGATTTAGGCACCATATTCTCACTGGAAAAGAAAAACATCGTGAGGGAACCCACGTGGCGTCTGATAGACACGTGATGTGTGAGCACCCTGATGACGGTCATCAGCTGCGCCACTGATCATGTCGGAGTCGTCATCTAAGCGCAAAGTTCACTTTCAACAAGTCAATACAACAACTATGGGTATGCGTGTGTGTATGTATGCCCGCTCCGCAGTAGATGTAGCGTAACGATATTGTATTAGTATTATATATTTATTTACATTCATTTATACATTTATTTATTTCATTTTATTTATTTCTTCCGAGTTTTGTATTTTCCCAGATCTGTATTTGGATGGGTTGAGATCGCAGGCAGTTCCTAAGATAACACCTGAATTCGGCTTCAACTTAAATTCGAAGCTGTTTTATTGAAATGGGCTAATTACATGCAACTTTGTTGGTTAGGATAACAAAACCTACACTTAGAAGAGCCGGCAAGAGACTGCTAATCGTTCTTTTTAAAAGTTTATTCCTTGGGTATGAATTAAATTGATTGTCCTGTGAAAAATACAACATGTTGCAGTCGCGCCTAATCAGTCGAGTTTTCTGTATCGCTGTTTTCACGGATTCGGATAGCATGCAGTGCGTAACCGCCCTTACTAGTTTCAGGGCTTCGCGTCGCGGCGCGTCTGCTATATGGATTGTTAAACCGCGCGTATTCCCTCCGGCACCGACGCGAAATAAACGAATAATTTATTCACGTTTAGCCTCGAGTACAGCACGAGTAGCGCGTAGTATACTGAAGCCTGCCTGCTGTAGATGTGCAGATGCTGCTCGTCCTCTCCACGTGACCGCGACCACTCCTCGGGCGCTGGCTCACTGCGGGTGCTGTCGCCTCTCAGGATACGTTCGCGATACTTTTTATTGCCTGTATAGCTAGAGGACAGATGTAAGGCGCCATACTCACGGTGGCAAAATGTGGACATGCAACCGAAATATACCGGCTCGATTGTCCTTCTTAAGCTATTACGTGATGTCAGAGGAGCACTGCGTTAGCCACGAATGCCACTCCGCAGCCTGTCGCGCGAGTGGGAAAGAGGAAGCGTCAGACATAAACCGGTGCGATATGTGCCACCCGAGGGAATGGCCCCCGTGCTCGGCGCCCTGCGGCGTGCGGCGTGCGGCGTGCGGCGTGCGGCGTGCGGCGTGCGGTCAAGCGGACGCAAACCCTATTAAAATTAATCAGGGTAAGCCGTCCGGGGACATCGGAAACCTTTCAAAACTTGCTCCTGTCTTACCCGGGGCCGCGCGACCCCGCGCTGCGGAGCGGCGGCGGCCTGGCGCACTGTCTGCGTCGTGTGCTGCGTCTTACTAATTAATATATACATACACTTAAAGGGACAGTGTGTATGTGTACTGATGATATTTCGCTAATACAAAATAATTCTAAAATGTGTATATATTGCATAGGGATAGCTAAAAGTAACTGAACTAATGTTTTAATAATAATTTTTAATGAACGCCGCGGCACGTGCCGCCCGGGTGTACAGACTGAACACGGACTGAGGCAGCACATGGCCGCCCGTGAAGGAAAACATATCGCGTGGGAGCCCGCGCGCCGTCTAATAGAAATGTCATGTGTACGAGTGCTGTGAGAACAACGATGAGCAGCGCCACTGGTCACGTTGGACACGACGTATAAGCGCAAAGTGAATACGGCCACTAATGTATCTCTGCTCACTTTAAAAGGGACCAGGCGTGAAGATATATTATACTTTAACCATTTTAAATGATCGATATTTCCTAATTCTTATTTAAACGATATAAAAAATAATACGACACAACGACAATACAAATATATTCAGTGCTTATACAGAGTCTACTCTAAGCCCTAGACAAGCCCTAGGCGCTGCTTATGAATGTTGATAAACAAACTTCAGACTAGAAGCCATTAAGTTGAAAAAGAAAGGAACGTGACCAGCACAGGGCATGCGAGCAGCTCGCCGCCTGCACGGGCCCGCGGTCTATTCGCTACAGCGCACTGCAGCAGCCTGATGCCGAGACGGTCTACTGTAACGACTTTTAGGTCGTTTGCCCATTTCCGAAGAAAGCTTCACTGCATCGCCCGACAGACTGCCGACTGCTTGCCAGCGTCAACGCCGTCGCAAGACATCGTCACACAATTATTTCGCAGATTGCTCGCTGGTGCAGTTAATGCATCGTCACGCTATACCAGCGGCGCCACTGGTCGCGTTGGGCACGACATATGCTGGCTACGACGACAGGTGTATCTTTGTATATTTATAAAAAGACATCAAGCGGTTCAATGAGACAGCATCAGCGAGTGCACGAGGGCGCCGCGGCCCGCGAGCGAGATACCCACTCACTCAGTTTTAGGCGACCGAATTGCCGATAGAGCAATTTTCAAAGACACTATTATTGGAGATTTTAAATGTATGTATGTATATAACCGAACTAAAGGTTTACATATTTTATAATATTTCGTACTATTAACGAGTTACATCTTCATGTTAATGAGTAATAGTTCAGACCGGCCGCGTCGGGTCCGCGGCGCGCTGAACATTTTGCCTGCGACCAATATCAATTTCGAAATGAACCCGACAACGGCCCTCCGCGCGACGCGCGCGCTCTACGTAACTTTGTACTCGTATTCAATTAATGACCATGTCTAACATCTGGCAAATGAAGTTACTGCCTGTACTCTCTCTCTCTTGTAAGGTTCTTGTTATTGGAAATTTCATATATATATACTTGCATTAACAAAAACATTTAATATGATTTTCAGCAATTCTTTGTAAGATTAGGTTTTGGGGCTCATCTAGCCCACGGCCCTCACGCTCTTGCCTCACCGCGGACTTTGACTTTCACACGAGCGTTTAACATTATATTTAGATAATGTTAAAGATACATATATAAAATGTTTATCATTTTTAAACAATTTTAGGGAAAAATGATTCAGAGATTGGCAACGCGTACAGGCAGAGCGTAGCGCGGCGACGTGCCGCGAGTCCGGAGCGGGACGCGCGCGCGAGCGGACGCATGCAGACGCGCGGCGGCGGCGGCGGCGGCGGCGGCCTCGCGCACACGACCTCCGGCAACTAACTTTTACGTGAACACGTGCGGACGCAGCGCGCCCCGGCTGCACCCGGTGCCGGGACTGGACTGCCGGCGCCGAGTGCGTCGCGCCCCGAGTGCATCGCGCTGCGTGTGCTGTGTGCTGTGCTGCGTGTGCTGTGCGCTGTGCGCTGTGCGGTGCTGCAACACTGGCGACAGGTGCTCGCCGCTGTCACTCACTATAGGTCTGTTGCTTATTTTTATCTCGGGAGCGACGAAAATAGAATCGCCAGCATCGCCAACAGCACGCCTCATGTCCGCGGCGAGCGCCCTGCGCCCTGCCCCCTGTGCGTCTGGCTAACGGTGCAACTTGTCTCATTGTCTTGTATATTTATTAGCCGCAGCAGAATCAACGAGAGCATAAATTAGAACAAACATACACAGTCGGAGATTCGCCACAGCAACGCTTATTCGAAATAATAAATAAAAAAGTAAATAACTATTAATAATGGTACACAAACAACGAGTAAGGGCACCCGTCACGCTACGCCCCGCCCGGGGTGGGCAGGCACGACGTCGCGCGGTGGTCGCCACTACCGGGGCACCAGTGTACCGTACGGGCTCACTCGCAATGCTCCCCCCCCCCCGGCGGCGAGCGCTGGCCGCGCTATGAACTCCTAAATATTGTGGATTTAAACAGAGCCCGTGCCAGCTGTCAGCTGTCAGCGGGTGCAGTGCGCGGTCGTCCCCGCAGCCGGACTACTTGGCTGGAGAGTTCGTACTGAAAGAATCATCAGAAGTGAGCCGCGTCACGCGCGACGTGACGCACGTGACGGCCGGACGCACTCGCGTGCACAGAGCGCGTTGCTTTGACACGCGTCCAATGCTATCGGGCCAATGTCAACGCGCTGGCCGCGCTGGCCGGTGCCGGGCCGGGCCGGGCCGTTTATATATATACATATGTTGTTTGTAGATGACGACAGGTCAGTCCCGACTGCGGGTAATTAGAAACACGTACGCAGAGCAGAAGGGATGACTACGTTTCTACACAATATCAATCATCATCAATGCCATTACATTCACCCTTATATAGATGTCAAATTATTTCAGCTCTACTATAATGTCTACCGCTCTACTGAAAATTTTCACTTACACGATGTAAGTTGTTTTAGAATTTTTAAAATGATTTGTGGTTTTAATAAAAAAAACCAGTATATTATGCTTTGGTTAGCGAATACGCGTTTACGTATATTGATTATAATCATCGTTAATAAGAAAGTTTTAAAAAATAAAACGTAATATAAGCTTTTGAAGCAATAACAAAACACAAGATCGCACCATCTATGAATATCTATTAAATACGTATCGGAGTCGTTAATCTATTATGTGTACACACATCTAACTGTCTGTCTGTCTGTCTGTCTGTGACTGCGGCCGCTAATCTCAGACCCGGCTTAACCAATTTGATGCGGTTGTTATTAACTTAATGTGTAAAGGTTCATTAACACTTGGTCTTAATTATATTTGAAACGGCTCATAAATATAAATGTTATAATGGAACTGTTTCGTTTTTATCCTAAGTCGGCATAGTGAGTGCGTCACGCTCGATGGTAAGTAAAGTTCAGTTCAAAAAGCGACAACGACTGACAACAGCAAAGATAAACCTAGCGGCAGTCGCAGTGGTCATGCCGGCCTGCGGGAATATCATTTCACGCTCTGTTTATAGGACTCGACATCACGGGACGGCGCGAACACGTTCTCGGAAGACACACACGCGCACACACACGCACACACACACGCACACACACAGCTCAACGTCTCGGCTGCAGTAAGAGTTAGCGAACTTGTCAGTCCCGGCCGGGGTGTGTGTCACCGCACAGCCGCGGGTCCGCAAGCCCGCGCGCGCGTGGCTCTGCCAGCTAAGGGCTCAGGGCTCAGGGCTGCCTTCAATATAAACTCGTTCCGCCCTCTGCCGGAGCACAGTTTAATAACCGTTCAGAAAACGTTCAGTTAAAAACTGTTCAGGTGATTTTGTTTAATCTATACTAATATTATAAAACTGAAGAGTTTGTTTGTTTGAACGCGCTAATCTCAGGAACTACTGGTTCGAATTGAAAAATTATTTTTGTGTTGAATAGACCATTTATCGAGGAAGGCTTTAGGCTATATAACATCACGATGCAACTATTAGGAGCGAAGAAATAATGGAAAATGTGAAAAAAAACGGGTAAAATTATTCATCCTTGAGGGCTTCCATTGCGTGCGCTGCGAAAACGGTTCAAGATACCAAAAATATATGTAAGAAAGAATTATTCCCCTTGAAATGATCTAAAAAAATGTCCGCGACAGTATATGTTTATCTTTTAAGATTAACTCACTAGAACCGTTTTTATGGTAATCAAATTTGGTCGAAATTAATGCATTATTTGTTAAGAGTTGTATCAACATATAATAATATTAACCTTTATCCAAATAAATGTGTTGTTGATTAAGAGTATTTAATTGTGAACAAAATTGTCTTTGACATCACTTAATTTCAATGAACATCTTAGAAGATATTACAATTTTAAAATAAATAACTAACTAAAATGCCCAAAATAACTATTCCACGCGGACGAAGTCGCGGACACAGCTAGTGTATTATACTTCTAGGACAAATCGCCGCCGCTGTCAGAAATGCTACGTCCATGCGGACAGAGCCGCGGCCACAGCTACAGTTGAATAAATGTTCACTAAAACAGTTTCACAGAATACTGCGCAAAACCGAACCGAAGCGCTCGGGACAAGCGGCGCTGCGGGAGATCGTCAGTCCGCCGACAGCACACGCCGCGCACCAGCCGCGAGTCGCGGCCGCCGCGCGTCACGTGCATTTTGTATTTAAACCAATACCAGTATTTGTAACGCGTGCTCCAGGATTCACGGGTTCAATTCCCGTTCCATCCGCTGGAGCGGAGGTCCAAGCAACCTGCCCTTACTGCATACATTTTTCTCTTTATTTTTGGTGGTATGACGTCTGCCCGAACTGGGTCGTGGCCGCATTACGCAGGTGTACAGCCCGTCATAGTGACTCGCTTCGGCCTGGCGCGTTCCAGGATCAGTTTGTGTATATCCAGTAACGCATACACCTAGAGACCTTCAGTCGCAGTATATGCATGACGTCGGAGACTATCAATGGATTTCCATCCTTTGTTTTTGGACTGCGCTGTGCTCACCGCCAGGTCCACAGCAGTCACTTTGCCGAGCCAGTGTAATAATAATCATTAAAAAAACATCATAAAAAGCACTCAATATCCAGACTTCACGTTTCTAAGTAGGGCATGTAATAACAATATATCGTCGCTGCGCATGCCTTTTGGGGTTCGCAGAGTTGCGTCAGTGTGCGCGCCGCCAACGCGGCCGGTGGAGCGGCTGCTGGCCACCCCCCCTTGACACGTAAAGATGACATTTCTGTTACATGCCGTGCGGACTTCCTCACGATGTTTTCCTTCAACGGTGAGCGTGCGCTGCCTATACTAAATGTATACGTAATCTGGAAAACTCTAGAAGCCCGTGCACCGGGATGCGAAGCCAGGAGCAGTCGCGTTTGTTGCGCCAGGGTGCCGGTTCCCGCCGCGCCTGCGCCTCACATGTATACTTGTCTAGTGTAATATAATTCTGTTTTAACGGATAATCAGATCGGATTTGTCGTGCGGCGCCTCTCCGCCGCCGCTTCCCATCCGGTGTGCGCGTGATTGAAGTCAAGCGTGTACACGCGATATGTCAACTTGTTCCGTTGCATTGTGTGCGTGTGATAGCCTTACAGACGCGCAGTGAAACGCTTAATGTGAGCAAATAATAATTATGACACCGCGGACATTGGCGGCGCGCGCGGCGCTCGGCCGGCCCCGTCCCGTCTGCCTCGACGCCTGTCTCGTGTCAGTCGAAATGTTGGTTCGGAGACAAAAAAGAAGTCGATTATAGCTTTTCATCATTGTATATATCTTTACTCTAAGTTCCTCTGTTTGTGTTTTTAATATCCCTTGTGTTGGTTTTGATTTTGTTTAATGTTTGTTGTGGAAGCTTTGCTGCTCTCTCAACCTCCTCTATCTATTCATTAGAACAGTTGGACAGTCTGCAGTAACGCACACATGAATACGTACACACACACATACATTTACACATGAACACGATGCGTTACGAGGGCGAGTACGTGTAACAGTGCTGCCTGCACGCACACAAGGAAGGAGCAGTGACAATATGAACAAAACACGGACCGGGACAGTGACGAAGAGAAAATCATTAAATGCAATCTGTAAACGACAACCTATTCCACACAGTTCATCATCATCAGATCACCAGATCTCGGCGCACAGTCATGCAGCGTGCGAGTGCGAGTGCGCGATCGCATTGCAACCTTTATGTATTATTACATTGAACTTTGAATTGTGTTTCTATATTACGTATTTATAAGAAAACAAAGTAACGAAATAAAATAAACAGACGGTAGACATGCACACGTGCAGCCGCCACCGGCGGGACGCGCTGACATTGCTCTCTGTCGCGATTGCAATAACACCGGCTGTCGCTCAAACCGCATCTGCCGCCCGTCTGCCGCCCGTCTGCCGCCCCGCGCCGAGTGACGACTTGCTCAGTGATTGTGCAGGGAGACGGGGACGCTCTCGTGGTCTATTATTCTCGGTCATACTCTGGAAACTTGTGCAGTTCGCGTTCTAGATAGTTATTGCAGCTCGTCGCCGACACCCGCGGCGCCCGCGGGGACCGACAGCGACGCGCTAGGATAACGCAGCGCACTCACCGCGGCACCGACGCGGCCTGCGCGCAGCACGCCCGGGTGCCCGAGCTTGAACAGCCGCTCATCTACCCTAATGGTTAACCAGAAGCGATCGGCTCTGTAGGCGCGGGCCGGCAGTACACGCCGCGCGGACATGCGGCGCACGATTCCATTTGCTCGGAGCTCTTTGATCTAAACATTTAATTAAAAAATCACTTATTTGAAAATGCGTCTTTACAGTAAACAGTAGTGTGGTGGAATGCTGTGCGAGGTCATGTTGTAGTGCGCCGCCCTGCGCTGTTTAACGTGCGCCCGATAAATAATAAGGACAATTCAGAGACTGCCTTTTAATCAACAAGCCCCCCACAATCGATAGAAGCTCACAACAATGGATGACTCGATCTCCACAGTACTAAAACTCGCTTTACGCCTCTAGCGGCGCGCTATTGCGACATAAAGACGTAACGACGGACTCTCGCGTCACTGCGACTCCAATGTCAATCTCCCGAGCGAGAGTGGAAACAGTCTCGCGACCGACCGCTTGAGCGCCCCTGCGCTGCAGCGCGTGCCACCCGCGAGCTAAGGGCCCGCTGCCCGCCCGCTGGTACCTTGCCAAGTAGCGAATGCGACACGCAGACCTACTCACAGAGCGACGCACTTTTGGTAGAACTAACGTTACGTAACGTAATGCTCGTTTAGATCCAATGTAACCACAGGATTTAAAATAAAAAGTTTATTCAGCGCTCCTAAGCGCTGCAAGCATAATTAAACTGTTTTCTAAATAAAACAGATCGTTTAGTTTATGATTTATATACCAGCTTTCAACATTCAAATCTTAATTATAAAACTAATAAAAGGTAAATAAATAAATGTATATATTATATATAATGCATGCAAATGTATTTGCGTCGACAACATTTCAACGTAGCTGGTACAACCGTGTCGCGCAATCAGCACTTGTACCAGCACGTTGCTGTACAACACTGACTCTCGTGTGGATCCAGTTCGCGGTCAGTCAGTTCGATACGAGCGCTCAGCGCGGTGTCGGCCATTCACACACTTTGCGATCATCGTGTTTCCTATAAGACGATTGAGTGAATGTCACACTCGCATTTGCAAATAGCCCGTGCGACGCCGTGCGCTGCCGTGCGCTGCCGTGCGCCGCCGGCCGAGCGCCGCGCAGCACGCACGCGGCCTAGAAGCAATGCGCCTGTTTAAATAGATACTCGCGACGTCCTCTGACGAGGAGTATGCGCGCAACTTAATGTCTCATCGCTTAGCTGTTTTCGCGAGCAGGTGGAATCCTCGTGGGTCGCCAGGGCCGCTACTCATACCCCGGTACTCCATCGCTCCGCCCCGCGCGGCCGTCGCGGCAGCGCTGGAGCGAATGCAAGGGGATCTCGGTTAATAGGGATTAGATTACTGGTTCGGATGTAATCCCGGCTTGCGCCAGAGCTGCGTCTCGGTGAATCCGTTCCGTTCCAGCTGCCCGCGCGGCTGTCTCATCAAATCGCTCGATGGACCAGCAAACACTCCGCACGAAACACATTAACAAAGTCTAAGGCTGCAATATATAGACGCTTCTTGGACTTTGCTTAGATTGTATTCTCGACTTTGACAAAAACGAAATTTGTAGTCGTGTCTTAAGGATGTGCTGAGTTAAGCTAAGCAGTCTCAAGTCGGCGAAATCGGTGACTTATCCAATAGTTTGATATTAACCGAGAATAGAGAATCGTATCTGTACAATAAATGTTAATTAAATGTCATTGCAACGTCAAGTACACAGGGTGTATGTACTTCATTAATAAAAAGACTTTTATAAGTCATTTCAAGAAAAACATGTTAATGCGTATAACAGAATATTTTTGAGTAATATTTACAAGCAAGCCTAAAATTACGCTTTAAATCGTATAACATTGTCTATTAAAAAAAAGTGTCATTTTGTCGCGGGCATCGAACACGTGGCTGAGCCTTGAGCTTTGTTGACGCGTTCCCAACACGCGAGCGCCAATGTGAACCCGGGCTCCTCTGCCACAGAACACAACGGACAGGAGCGCGGCTCGTTCCCCGTGAGCGAGGAGTGCCGGGAACGAAAATAAAAGATTTAGCTCAACACTTCAATTGTGAATGTGCGCTTTAGTAGTACGCTGCTTTCCTTTTCTTCCTGCATATGGACCACATGAAATTACTACTTTTATGACTAACCTCGTTGATACGTAGATAGAGCTAGTAAACTGAGCAATGCCGCCAATAGCACAGGACACGTGCTAGATGCTGCAATGCCAGTAACCACAAACAAATATTGTATTTAGTCACTCCCTGTTTTTTTTCTTAACCTGAACAAGATTTGTTAGGACTTGTTTGATTTCGTTACAATCGGATGACGAAATAAAACAATGAAGCTCAATAAAAAAAACAAGGAACACTCAGTAGAAAGTTTCATGAAATATGTAATTTGGTTTCAGTGAGAATTGCGCCCCGGGAATACATTGCTCGACTGAGCCACAGTGTAAACATATATCCGCGTCTCTACTCTGTACTCTGACGGCTCGTTGGCGCGTGGCGTGAGTCGACACCTATTCAACGTATAACGGTATACGCTTTCCTTGTGTCACACAATCTGTCGGAATGCTCAGCTATACAAAATGAGTTTCCTAGTGGCACCCGTGGGGGCCTACAGATTCAAGGCCGAACAGTGCGCGCGGCCGCTCCACACGCGCTGCACGCGTTGCATATGTGCGAGGAGTGCCTTCGCAACCGCCCCTACATCTACCCATAAAACTTGCAACAGAAACGCCCAGTAAGTGTGTGTGCTTAGTACGAATCATTAATACGTAAAATTATTTTTAATTTTATAGTCTACTGTTCTCATTGAATGTAACTTTATGTAGAATATCATAATTGGCCGTAATTCTGCGGCCGGCCGGTTCGGTTACTGCCCCATACTGTCTACTGTACCACGCGAGCGCGGCTCTTGCAATCCCCGTACAATAGCAGCCGGCCCACGGGCGCGGTGCGAGTGCGCTGCGGCGGCGCGGTTGGCACGCGGCACTGTTGTCTCTAACAACCCTGCGTGTGAGTTCTCTCACTGAATCTGTATTTTCACAAACTTGAGAACTTCGGATTTATTGCAGACTCCCGCGAGGCGGAATATAGAAATAATATACGTACATATTAAAAGTATATAAGTATAATTGGAATAAAAAGTATGAAAGTGTTTGAGTAGGAGAGTGCCCACAATCGCAACACCTATTGCAATCAATTGAATAGTGCGGTGAAGCAGCTATTGAACTGCGCGTGCGCGGTGCTGTCGTGAACACACGGGAACAAGCTCGTGGCGCCGGCTGAAGACCTAGGAAGCACAGGAACGAGACGGCTCGTGGCGGGCACCCGCGGCCTGGCCGCGCGGCGTGGCGCGGTGCGGTGCGGCGGTGCGGCGCACCCCAACAGCGACAACGACTATCAACACTAAAGAGAAACCTAGCGATAGTGTCGGCGATCATTCCCCCGTAGAAGACCCCGTACACGCCAGCCAAAAGACCATTCCACAGCCCGAAGACTCGACTGCAGTAAGAGTTAGAAAAGTTCTAAGTCCTGGCCGAGATGTGAGGTGCCGGTGCCGTAGAGCCGCGCGCGTCGCCGCCCGCCCGACGCAGCCGGTGGGCGGCGCTCAGTCACTGCGACCTGTCCCACCGGGCTACAATGAGCAGTGTGCTGCACACACGCCTGCGCCCACATTGTATATACATACAGATGATTTCGGGGAGTGAAAGGCTATTTCGTTTAAGCGACATTTTTTGATGATATAGTAATAAGGTACTTAACTATCTTCAACGTTTTATAAAAAAAACAAACTCTGTTGTTGTCTGTAAAATCAAGGATTTTATTTAATATACTATTACTTACGTTTTTCACAATTTATATATAATTATTTATATCACTATACCTGTAAAATCAAAGTAACGACAGTTATGTTTATTTTTTTAACTCTTCTATCATACATTAATAACAACGCTATATTTAAGTTCCAAACACACCGCGGCCGAGCCTCTGTCACCAATTCTACAGGCATAGATTAGTTCACATACAACCGCGCGAAGAGTTGCAACATTTAAATCCTTAAAGGAAATCTGTTTCCTTTACATATACATATATTGTTATATTTGTATATATTCGAAATTAGCGTTTTTACCGGTTCCAAATATGTATATATATATGGTATATTACTATATCACCAAAAATGTCGTATTAGATGTCCTGAGGATTTTCCTCGTGATATTTTCCTTCACCGGTGAGCATGAGGTGCTCGATGTACTCGTAGGCTGTACTGGATCTGGCAGGGCCCGGAGCGCGCGCCCGCCCCGGGCCTCGCATATCGGCCCCTGGGACCGCACGGACACCGGCTCCTAGTGCCCAGGCCGTCACAGCCGCAGCCAGAGCCCTTTCAATTCTAAGCAAAAAGCTAAATATCGGTTTTCATAATACGTACATAAAATTTATTGAATTTTTGAACAAACTTTAGGCCCTACTTCCTCCTCTTTGCAGTGGGAAATGTCAAAAATCCGCCTTTAGTGGGTGCCTACGTCAGGCAAGAATCCGGTGTTCAGTATAAATATTTCTAGCTTAAGCTGGTCAGGCCCTACGGTGGCATGCCAGACGAGGTAAGCGGTTATATGTATATATATATATATGTATATACGAACAGCTTGATGTCCTTTATTGTCGGTCCGCGCGTTGTCGCCCGCCGCCCCCGCGCGCCCCGCGCCTCGCGCACTGAGAAAGAAATAGATTTCTTAACATAATTACAAACATTCCTAGGAGCATCTCCCCCCGCCGCCCGCCGGCCGCCGCCCGCCGGCCGCCGCCCCCAGGGCTCGGCGCAGGCGGTGGGCGCGGCGGGCGCGGTGGCTGTCGAACACGAGACGCGTCGACGCGAATGTTTGCTTCCATGTGAAAGTATTTGCGCCGGGGTAACCCTTACCGCGCTCAGCCGGGAACTGGTCCCGCGTCCCGCGTCCCGCGTCCTGGAAACGTGCGGCGGCGCGGCGGAATTCTTTATGTTGTTGTGTAAAAAAAAAAAAAGTATTTTAAAAATATATTTAAGTACATTATTATTTCTTTGTTGTTGTTGTTTCCGAACCGGGCAGTTCCCTTGATCCGTATTGTAACGGGTTGAAACCAGAACTAGCGGGGTCCGCGCCGTGGGACCCTCTACAGTTGGCGCGAGCAGAAACGGGTTAGAGGGCCGACCCCCATGGGGATCCGGAGGCAGGGGGTCCTCTTACAGGACCAGGCCATAGAGGAGTGGCAGTCCAGGCTGGAGCATCCTAGCGCCGGTCCTCGGACTGTTGAGGCGGTGCGCCCTGTTTTGCACTCGTGGCTAGACAAGACGCACTCTTCTTTTGGCTCACCCAGATCCTCACGGGTCACGGAAGATTTGGCCGTCACCGGTGGCGGAGTCCGGAGGAGAGCTGACGGCGGAATGCCACGTGTGCGGGAACTCCGAGGGCACGGCACAGCACACCCTTGAGGTGCGCCCAGCCTGGGCCGAGGAGAGGGAGGACCTTCAGGAGCACATTGCGGACGACCTCTCTCTGCCGGCGGTGGTGAAAGCCATGGTCGACAGCGAAGAGGCGTGGCGAGGAGTGTCATCCTTCTGCGAGGTTGTGATGAAGCAGAAGAAGACCGCCGAAAGGGTCAGGGAGCGAACATCTTCGCCGGAGGGACGCGTTCGCCCAGAGCGAGCGTGACATCCCCCGGTGCCATAGCCGGGCAGTACACTCGAGGGAGTCTACTGCCCGGATGAGAGGGAAGCGGTGCACGGTGTCCGGCGCACCGCCTGAGAAAGAGGTTTTGGAGGGGTGGGCTTTTACTCTTACCCCTCCCAGAGAGGCAGCCTCAACAAGGCCTTTTGTTCCCTGGGCGTCTGGACAAATTTGCTTTCCCAGGCCTGAATGGAGAAATCAGTGAGCTCCGGGGATTTTGAGACAGTCAGAGTCTGACACACCGGGGTCGCTGCCTTCACAGCCTCCCTGATGGTTCTATGCACGATTGAAGTCAGCAGTAGCGCGTCACCGCCGTTCGTAATATTAAAGGTGGTTATGGCAACCTCAGTGCCAAACGGTCCAATGCTCGGCGGCACCCGCCAGCTAGCGGCTCTCACGGTCCGCGAACACTCGCGTGAGGTTGCCGGGTCCTTGAGAGTCGACGCCTGACCAGGCTGCCCGCGCGCCGGGCCACTGGTGGAATCCGGTTCCCCAGAACGCACACACACGAAAGAACACACGCCCATCGGTTTTCAGATATTGCTTAAATATATGACTGCGCACACACACCCCGCCGCGCCGCCACCCATCACTTGTAAATACTAACCTTTCATTTATTTTATCCATAGTCGAGTCCGCAGGCGATGATTCCTTACATATGTACACACACACACACACACACACCCACAGAGACATGGCGTCGGGCACGGCCAGTACGCCAGAGCGCCTCGTGACGGTGCCGAGGCCGCGGCCCGCGCGCGCGTGTGCGTGTTGCGGTTCACATTTGCAAGTATAACCAGTTTACTTACTCATCGAAGCGAATAGTCACACAGGAACCGCTGTACCTGCAGAGTGGCCCGTCCACTAAATATGCCTATTAATTATTCTCTCTGATAATGTACAACACGAGGGCGCGTTTGCCGTAATAACATTTGAACTGGTGTGTACTGGTGCTGCTGTGCTCACCGGCTGGGCACACTGCATCGCGCTGCACGTTGCAACTCTACAGCGCGATGTGGGCTGCCGCTGCGTCGCGCCGGCAGGCTCGCAGGACGCTGAGCACATTCATTGCCATGTTACGAGCTGATTAGGAAACTAGATGAACCAATGCGAGGACGCCGGGCCTCTGCAACAGTCGGCGGGCTCAGTCGTCGACTGAGCTGGCAAGGCGTGCTGGTGACGCGGATAATGGCCGGAGACTGGTGTCGCGACTGCGCCGGGCTAGTTGGCTCTATATGTCTCCAGAGTACAGCCATAGGGAGCCATCTCGCAGACTCACAGCGAGTGCTCAGCGCTGCGCCGGCCCCGCTTGCTGCCGAATGACCTGCAGTGAGGCGGCGGGGCTGCCGTCCGCAGCGGGAGCGCGCCCGGCACAGCGCTTACATTGTTCCCGTCATTTCGAGTTCAGTGTAGTCCTGCGACCTCTTCATACATCAAGGCGTTTCAGTCTCGCGCAGGTTCATGTGAGCGCGTCCCGCCGCGCGCTCCGCCCTACTCGCCGGGAGCGGTGCCGGGAGCGGTGCCGGGAGCGGTGCCGGCAGCGGTGCCGGGAGCGGTGCCGGCAGCGGTGGGCCCGGCGACAATAACGTACACGTGTTGCGGGACACGTTGTCGCCTACATGAATTAAATTAGAGAGCGGATGCGTTCAGCTCGCATTGCTCCTGTTACTGTTTATGTATTGTATTACAAAATTATATATATTACATATATTACAATACAATTATATATATTACAAAATCGTTTCTTTATCTCAAATTCAACTTAAAATATCATCAAAAAAATCAAATCAAGTTCAATTCAAGTTGAATTTATCTCATGGAGTCAACATTTTTATGAACTTCTCTGGTTACCTGTAACCTGCAACTATTGCCTACATGCGACTGACCGCCGGTGCATTGCGGACATTGTACTTACAATAGACACACGGCCACTGCCGGTGCGCCGCGGCCCGTCACGTACCCTGCTGCGCCTGCGCCGCTGGACATCATGACTGGCGTTCCCTCGCCTGCCTCCCGCGAGCCCTCGCGGCGGCTCCTGCGCCAGTGCGGTGTGAGCGCACCAGCGGCCCGTGCCGACAGCTCGGCGTCACTCGTCACAAACCCGCTCCTTCGATTACTTCACCGTAAGCCCGGCGGTTCCCTTTGTATACAAAATAACAAATCACCGGTTGCATTTTTCAAGTTTCACAACCATCGTAGCGCAGAAGTGGATCGAAAATTTTATCTTTATATATTTTTTTTATATTTTTACATTATTTTACAATTAAATCATTTTTATCTTGTACGCTGACACAACAAATACATGTCGGAAAAGCTAGCAGTCGGCCGTCTGCTCCCACCGGCGGGATGCGACGGAGCCATTTGTTTTGTGTCGTACTTTTGTAAAGGCGCAGTTTGAAAGCAGCTGCAGAATGCATCCATTAGCAGTAATGACCGGGCGCACAGACGCGCCGCGGAGCGCCGCGGAGCGCCGCTGCGACCCCGCGACCCCGCGACCCCGCGACCCCGCGACCCCGTCACTCGTCTCCACTCACTGCACGTGCGCATCACACGCGCCGCGGAGCGCCCGACACGCGTGCCCGTGCTCAGATCCCGCCGCCTAGAAACTGGGCTCAATAACTTCCAGTTTCCTACTCAGTAACCGAACCTACCGAATCACGGATCATTTGTACGTATCTATGGCAACGAGGCGGAGATCGCTCTGCATCTGCACTCGCTGCGCATTAACATTGCAGGCGTCCATAGCTCCACGCAGCGCGCAGCGGACAGTGGGCAGCGCCATCGCTCGGGGCGCCGCGGAACCGTACACGGACTCATTGCGAAACAAATTGTCTTATAAACAACTGGACAATGTTTCGCAATGATCGTGCGAGTACACCGGCCCCCTGGGCGCGATCCTGTGACCCGTTAAACAACACGCACCGTGCAGTATGCGCCGCAACAAACAACACATAAACAGTGAAAAATAACGTCGCAGTGGGCACTTTAGCGGCTATAAAACAGTCGCGAGGCCGCGGCGGCGTCACGTCGCTCGTACGCACTCTTATAGATTTATCGACTCGCTACAGGGCCTGTCACACGCTCCACCGTAAACAGAAACGGCGGGTAAATACCAACGAGGTGTTTAAAGATGGTAACCGTCGGGTTCTCATTGCAACAGGTTTCCTATCGAGCAGTTGGAATGATTCTGTTCCAGTAGATCTGTTGGCGGGTCCGACCCGGACGGCGCGGCGTCGCCGGTGCACGCCGGGTGCATTTCGCGACGGCTAGCGGCTATTGACTAGCGGCTACCGGCTATCAGCTAGCGGCTATTGGCTACCGCTCTTTTTTTTTTTTTTTTTTTGGTAACCCGGGGGAAAATCCTACATTGGACCATCAGGGTCACTGTGAGGGCAGCGATCCTGGTGTGTCAGACTCCTACTGACTAAAAACCCCCGGGGTGTCCCTCTAATCACTCCACCCAGGCCTGGGAAACCAAATTCGTCCAGTCGCCCGGGGATTGGCTACCGCTCTGCCGCTCCGCTGTACAATGTTTCAAATCTTAATTTTTGTTAACATAGAAACAAAAGTTGTGATATCGATCGGGTTTCTTTTTTATTGGAATACCTGGCGGCTTTGTGTCTTACAAATGGACTCCCTTAAACTCTACTCAGTCAACTTTACCAAATATAATTTGCCATTCGCTTTAGCTGGGACAGGGTCCTTATCGGCGGCGGCCTGGAGTATTCCTATTCTTATACATTATTTTTTGTTTCTATTTGTCGTTTTTGTGTTCTTTATTGTCAACTCGGTTGCGGCTGCTTCCAGTAAAATGTTTTCTATTGAAAACTCTTACTCTCAGAGCAATCAGCAGTTAGACCGTCAAAACATTCGCACAGACTTTTGTTTACCTCAGTTTTCATTAAAATTGAATTTCTAATATAAGTTAATTCTATTATATCGACCGTTGGATTCAGTCTACTGTAAAAACTCCTTATTTCTGCAATTAAATTGAAATTAAAAGTTAAAAAGTGTTTTTTAAATACCATCACAAGCCCCGGCCCGTACCAGAACCCCCAGCTCACCAGATGCGCCGCGCGAGTCCCGGACGCCCGCCCTGTCCGCCCGCCCTGTCCGCCCGCCCTGTCCGCCGGGCGGCGCCGAGTGGAATTAGTAACTTGAACATAGTCTCCACGACATCTGTTTGATTGGGAAACCAAACACGAAGCAAATTGAACGAACCTAAGAAAAAAATAATAATAAAAAGCTTTTTTCTTCATACATAAACGACCTTTTTTTTTTCTCTTAATGTATACGACTTTTTTTCATTAAGAATCAAAATTGATAGTTAAGCAGTCAGCTATCCTGAAAAAAAAAACAAAACAAAAAAGAAAGATGTGTGTCCTATTCACACATGATAGAAGTGAAACTTCAGTAAATCGACAAAAGAATGAGTTTTAACAACAAAAAGTTTCAATAATGTTTTACTCGATAATACTGATGTGCATATTGGCTTATTTCAAAGTATGTTTATGTGCGGTGTAAACATTACATACACACCTATAGAATAAAAATATTCAATTAGTATGGAAATGTAAACAGCTCCGGCAGCACGCGCCGGCAGCACGCTCCGGCAGCGCGGCGTGCGGCTACGCGATGCACTTATACATCGATGGCTCCGCGGCGCGCTGCCGGGTGACGCGCGTTGGGTGACGGGTGACGCGTGACGCGTGACGGACTGGCCGCGTCACTCCGGCGGAGAGACGGCGCGTCGGTCCATTTGTCAACGTTAGCGGAGGAGCTGCTCGTTAGAACCGTTCTTGTAAACGTGTAATATAATCAATCACAGCGCGACGGTTTGTCTGCGCCCGCTCTGGACGTCCATTGTACATGTCGGACCATCGTCTTGTGTTATAGCGTCCGGTAAACAGTGAGATGTGAGCCCGCTTCGAATCGTACATCATACTGGAACGTTACAAGCGCTGACTCGTCTAGGCGCATGACGTGCGCGGCGGGGGGGGGGGGGGGGGAGCGCCGGCCGCGGCAGCAGTTAAGTGTTCGAACAAATGGACATTCTTAACTTATGCATTAGCTTCTGCAATGAAACAGGTCGGGATCGGATCGGACCGAGACCGGACTGGCGCGGCACGTGATAGCACCGCTGGGAACTGCCGGGACTTGACCTATTATTTATTGTGGAAATATCTTGCTTTAGTTTATCTTGGCTGACTCGGGGCCGGAGGAATACATTATTAATTATTGTTCAAAATAAACAGAACCGCTCCGCCCCGCCCCGCCCCGCCACCCGCAACCCGCAACCCGCAACCCCGGACACGATCGCCGAACCTGAAGCAATCATCATAATGTTATTTCTATTCGCTTTAGGACGAATAATAATTTGTATGTTACCGCGTTAGTGCTGTAAGCTATTAACACAACGGCGCGCGAGTGACGGCGCAGTCAGGCAGCTGAACACATGAAAGAGTGTAAGCGAGGAGACGACCCGAACCCGGCACACGGGCTGTGCGACCCTGCCCGCTCGCGACGCCACTGGGCTGCTCGGTGCGCGCGAGCGTGTGCTGCCCGGGCCGGCTCTACGCACTCGGCGACGCCTCGAGCGCGGCGGCACACGGCAAGCGCGGCACACGGCACACGGCACACGGCAAGCGCGGCGCGGAGGACTCACGGTGCTGTGCCATATTCGTTCATATGGAATAGTTCTATTGCTTTCGGATGTGCTCAGTAAAGCCTGCGGTCCGGGCGCGCGTCGCCGAGCGCTTGCTGTTGCTCCGTCACGGGACACAACACTGCAGTACTACTGAAGCAATGCTGCTGTGCACGGCGCCGGTGTGACTGCAGCCGGTGAGCCCGTTGCGTTGCGTTGCGCCGGGCAGCGGCCCCGGCAACACGGCGGACACCGGCCGGGGCGGGCGCGCGTCCCGTCGGCCGACTCAGTGTGTCGGGTCGCTTGTGGTAGACGTGAGCACGGAACTGTGGCGCGACAGCTTCCGCGCGACTGTCACGCGGTGACGCTAATGAATCGGAAAATGTGAATTTCTCGTTCACAGAAAAGTTAAGGCCAATAATATTATAGAGCCCAAGGGAAGCGGCGGTGGCGCGCCCCACGCCCCGCGACACGGGGCCAGGGGCCAGGGTCGCTGGCGCATTCGCTTTTGCACGAATACATAACATGCGCTCCACAGAGATGTTTGGGTGGTTAGAGAAGTCAACAAAACAGTCTATCAGTGCATTTTGTTATTGTATTCAAATTGCAGGAATACTCCGTGTACAAACGTATACGTTATCTTGAAGGCGCACAGCGCACAGCGGCCAGGGCAGCGGCCAGGGCAGCGGCCCGGGCGACTCGTTCGCGGAGCACGTTTAGCTTGGTCTGCCACATCCACTGTGTCTCGACACAGGACACGCTCCATCGAGCGGACGCGGAGAGGTCGTGCGCAATGTACATCGCTGCAGCTGCGGTCCTCAACACAATTCTTTTTTTCTTTCAATGTATAAATTCAAAGTACAAACTGTGAGTCGCGTTTTGTAAAGTTCGCAATGTCTAGTACGTTACGAGTAGTACAAGACACATTTCATTGTCACGAGCGCGGGCTCCGGGCGCGGGCTCCGGCGCGCGCTCTCGGCGATTAATAAACCGCTTGTCCGTCGGAACCGGCGCTCATGTCCTTGCCCCGCGCTCCTGACAATGTATTTTGCACGCTCTGCTGGTACAGTCCCCCTGGCCCATAACGACTTAGAGTAAAGGTAAAAAGGTGTTTTTTTTTTTGTGGAATTTATACCAAACAGGATACTAGCTATATGAAGTTTTCGTCCTGTCTCCATTTTCAGTAATTTGAAATTGCTTAAGGAAGGTGTTACACGAGAGCGAGCCGTATCCTGAGGTCTACACTAATATAGAGTCTGATTTTATACAGCATCTTCAGTCTAAATTCAATTTTATATTAAACTAGCTGTCCCGGCAGACCTTGTTCTGCCCTATTTCTCTAAAACAAAGTCACATTGTTTTTTTTAATGTTAACAGCTATTGGCCTGTCGGCTGTTTTTTGAAAATTGTTTGAAGGAACCTGGCTTTAATGCTATATGTATAAAAATTGACAAATATTGACATTAATATTTATACGTCACTCGATTGTTTTGCCTTCCCGGAACCCGTCCACTAACATTTAAACTTTACGATATGGTATTAAAGTTCAAAATAACTTATAACGGTTTTTTTTTATGAGAATACAGAAAAGTTATTTTTAGACAGTTGCAGGGAATTTTTAAATTTTTTCTCTCCGTAATAACCTTCCTCAGACTTCATCAAACACAACAATAAAAAAATCAGCCAAATCGGTTCAGCCGTTCTCGAGTTTCGCGCTTATCAAGACATTTTGCGATTCATTTTTATATATTAGGTCCTTACATATGAAATTGGCGTTTTGTATGGGAGGAACAAAAAGTCGAATATTTTTTAATATAATATATTTAATTAATCAAAGTATGAACCATTATTTTCTATGCACTTTTGCCATCTCATAGGTAGTTCATTGATCCCTTTACTAAAAAAACCAGTTGGACGGGAATCAATAAAATCTTTGAAGGCGATTTGGACTGCCCCATCGGAGTTGAATTTTTTCCCTTGCAAGAAGTTATCCAAATTTCGAAAAAAATGGTAATCTGTTGGAGCAAGGTCCGGGGAGTACGGAGGATGTCTTAGACTTTCCAATTGAAGCTCTTCTAATTTAGTAGCCGTCTGTTGCGCAGTGTGTGGTCTAGCGTTGTCGTGAAGCAGCAGTGGCGTGGAGCGATTGACCAGCCTAAGTTGTTTAGCCGCTAGCTTTTCCATCATGGTTTGCAATTGCTGACAATAGACATCAGCCGTAATAGTTTGGCCAGATTTGAGAAAACTAATGAACAATACCGGCACTAGTCCACCAAACGCTTACAAGTAACTTTTTTGGGGTTAATTTTCGCTTGGGGCAGGATTTGGCTGGCTGGCCAGGATCCAACCATTGCGCTGAGCGCTTCCGATTATCGTAAAGAACCCATTTTTCATCACAGGTAATGATTCGGTTTAAAATACCTTCATTATTGTGCCGGTTTAGTAATGTAACGCAGCAGTCGACGCGCGTTTGCCGGTTTGCTTCAGTCAATTCGTGAGGTACCCACCTTTCAAGCTTTTTAATCTTCCCAATTTGCTTCAAGTGAATTAAAACAGTTTTATCACTAACATCGCAGCCTGCAGCTAACTCGGACGTGGTTTGCGATGGATCCGCTTCCACAATAGCTTTCAACTCTTCATTATCAACTTGAGTCTCAGGCCGTCCACGGGGCTTGTTCTGCAGGTCGAAATTTCCAGAACGAAAACGTTGGAACCAAAAACGAACTGTGTTTTCTTTTGCAACACGACCGCCATACACATCATTCACCCTTCGAGTTGTTTCCGCAGCACTAGTGCCACGGCGGAACTCGTACTCGTAAATAATGCGATATTTTAAGTTTTCCATTTTGTAAAATGAGTGACGCAAACAGAAAAAAACAGAAGAAAAAAGCAAATGAATGACGATCATCGAAGCACAAATACATGAGTCTATAGCTGTACAAATTTGAATTTGGAATTCATTACCAAAGAGGAGAAATTTGTGATTAAAGTGGCCAGTACGAAAAACGCCAATTTCATATGTAAGGACCTAATATAAGATGTAATATTAAATTGCACAATAGAAAATTTGCCATAAGCGGCGTTATCTTTATACAACTGCAGCGGATCTAAAATTTGTAAAGTTTACATTGTTAACATTTTGTACAGTCCTCGATTGTAATCCTTCTAGACCAGCCTCGTACAAACCTTTTACAGGAACGGAGCTCTAACACCAGTTAACCATAACCCTCGGATGCCTAAAAATCTTATGTTTCACTATTCACGTAAGTTTATTGTTAGGATCAGAAGTTATTTTACTCAAAAAAATAAATAAATGTCAGGATCAATAGCCATTTTACTAAAAATAAACAAATATACGTGCTGATTAAAACTAAACACGATTTAACATTTACTTCGATAACCAAAGCAACAACTATCAGAGATTCGACACAATAATACAGTCCTCACGTAAACTAACAAGAGCTCCGCCCCGCACAGAGCCTCAAACAAGAATCCCCCGGCCGACGAGTCTAAATCGGCTTATAAACGGTTTCTATATTGGGTGTATAGAAACGGTTTATTTTGTTCCTATTTTTCAATCTATCTAATACGGCCTCTCCTGACTAAGTGTCGTCCTCGACACGAGCTCTATGGCTGAAGCCGCTTGGTCTGGAGTAGTCTTCACCGATGTTCATGTCTCCATCCAGTAGGGGGCATCGACAGTCTGATTCCTATGCCTGGAGTCCTTACTGCTTTCCTGCTGCCTGACCAGCAACGCCGGTAGCTCCAAGATCTTGGTCACCATCTGAGTACGAAAGTAAAACGCCAAGGCAGATACGCCTGAAGTTTAATGAACACCAAGACCATGTTAGGTCATGTAGTTCATCGAACGCCAGGGCAATTAGACCGAAGTACGATAATACAACGCGAAGGCTTTGCGCCTGTAATTCAGATAATGTGACGCCAAGGCTAGATAAGCCTGTAGTTTAGATAATGGAACGCCAAGACCACGTTAGGTCTGTAGTTCAACGAACGCCAAGACCACGTAGGTCTTGTAGTTCAATTCTTTCGAGTTACAGTCTTAGCTAAATATTGAACAAGGTTAATACGAGTAAGTTCATGACATCCGAGTCACATATTGACCTAGGTATCAAAATTGTAGTGCACACATGTCTTACACGCTACGTAGTAACTCAGGTATCTTAATTGTAGTACATTCGTGTCTTCAGAGTTACGTAAGTAACCCGGATATGACAAAATAAATACACGTCTTCCGAATTGCATACTAATTCAAGTATCACATAATTAATACACGGCTTCCGAATTACGTAGCAATTCAGGTATCACAACATTAATCAGGATTTTGATATCAGTGCCCATCAACGCATCATCCCAACTCCGACATCACATACAGAACTGTTGGAAGCTATCCACTAACTGCCTACTCTAAAGATTCAGATAGTCCTATGTAATGCAAGATTTTACGTTTGCTTTTGTATGAGTTTACGTAGGAATAGTTATGTGAAGCTCAAAGTTAATTTGCTGAAACCTAGTATGTAAGGATAGCAGTCAACAATAATGTAAGCAACGCTTGTAGAGCTGACATAACGGTCGTCAAATACTTGCTGTGAAAGATCTCGCAGCACGTGCCTCCAGGCATCATTTGCCACATCGGAGCGCCATTCACAGTGCCGCCGTCCGCAACGCTCTGGCTCTGGCGTTACTACCGCTCGACAGCGACAGCTCTCGCAACAGCCGCTCAGCAGCACGCTGACGCCAGTAGAGACGAGTAGTAGAGTGACGAGTAGGCGCCATGTACATTTGATTCAGGTATCTTTGAACCGAGAGGAGACAAACACAAAATTCCCAAACAAATGTTTCGTTACTGGTAGGGTTCAAGCGCTTGGGTATCTCACTGCAACTCCTACGTTTGACCACCAGTCCAGTATGCTTCACGTTAATGCCAGAAGAAAGCCACAGCTCAAATTACTCACACGCATCTCCAATGCAACGTAGGGAAATGCTTTTATCTGGTTCACTAGTCGTCACCATATGAAACATTAGAATAGAGCTGATTAAAAACACAAGCAGACTTATTTCGAAGTCCGTAATGCTAGTTCTCAACACACAATCGAATTTATTTTCAGAAATTAATCTCTTTAGAGTAAGTCTGTCGAAATGATTTCCAAGCAGTCGACTCCGACTTAGTAGAATTGAAGAAACTTAACACTTTATTACCCCGCTCGGTCATTCTGACCTACACTTAAGAATAGTTTTTATGAAAATAAAATGACTTAGTGCTACCATCATACACTGCCACATTCGTAATGAAATATGGAGTTAAAATAAATAAGAAAACTTTCTAGTATTCCATACTATGCCTTTCAAAACAGAACTTAAATAAAAGTTGTGTATAGGTTAGATTGACGCATAGTCGACCTGATTTTTGCTCGGAAACTATCTCGACAGGAATTTAGTGTACTAGTTTTACCGCCAACGTGACTCAATCATGTCCCTGTGATGTTAATGTAGTCGGCACGCTGTCAGTAGCTCACACGTAAGCCCGCAGCTGACAGACACTCAAAGGCTGCATGTGCCTCCGCCGTGGCGTCTCCGTACGGCAGAACAGCATCGCGGTATGTACCGCGGTGGTGTGGAGTACCAGAAGCGGCACTGCAGGGTCAGCAACGGTAGCGGCATGCCATGTCGCGTATGCGACACAGCACGGCTCGCGATGACTGTAGACTGCTCGCAGCGGTGTACAGCAGCACACACCATAGCTGTCGCTACGGCGCACGACACGCCCAGGCGCGCATCGGCGGTGTGCAGCGCCGTCGCGCAGAGTAGGAACCGCGCGGTGACGGCAGCGACGGTCACCAAATGCCACGTCGTGCATATGACTCGGCACTGACCATGATGACTCTGCAGCTCGTGGCAACACGCTCCAGCTCCAAATGTAGATAGCGTTCCATGCAACAAAAGAACACAGTAGTGGTTTAGGATTGCCCAGCAATACAAAGATAATGACGTAATAAAATTCATTCTTTACAGTGATTTGATTACGAACACAGTAGTCGTTAAATAGACTATCCAACTAAGTTTGTTTAAACAGACTTCAACACTATTTCATTATCATTAATACTCTTGAGAGTACTGTACCTGGGCTTGGACCGACACGAAATATTTCAGCATGACAAAAATACAAGTAAAATACTCGAAGTACTACTATTGATAAGCACATTCACATATACCCTCATTAGGATTTTAATAATTTCTTGAAGCACAGTCTCATGTTCCATGGTTCAGTGAAAACTGCATGTCTATATAAGATAGACGAACAATGCATACAGTCCTGATGGAGTAATCTGGGATGTATTTACGAAAATATCCCGTCAATCCAATAAATTACCTGTTTGACCTTCTGTGGTACTGTGGAACCTGTAAAAACCTGAATCTTATCAAAAGAAAGTCTTACTTCCTAGTTAGACATCACCTTCCTCAGGTTTTCTATTTCCGTGCGTAAATGGAACATTTGTTTAATTTTAAAGAAAACCCAGCCTTCCTTTAGCGTTTGAGGACTTTCCGTAGGGTTTATAATTCTTCCTCAATGAAAAAATACAGGATTAAACAGTCGTTGATGTATACCAGAGCCTTCAGTAATGACTTTCTGCAATGAGTAATTTTTGTTTTTCGCCTTGCGACAGCTTGCACGGCCTGTAATGAACTGTAGTATCGTCCTTCAGGCAAATTCACACATGATGCCCAATGTGGCAGAGGAAGTAGCTGTACTTGAAATCGTATGTTTAGAGAACTCGTCCAAAATCTTATTGAGGACAGCTTAGAGTGGACCTTTTTAGATGTTACAAGTACGTTGTAGGTGGTTAATGGTCACACAAGAAACAGTAAGTTTCGGAGCTCGTATGACTCACTGCAAGTAGTTTGTTCGTACGTAAGTCACGCCCTCTTCATCCAATGCGTCGGTACCAATTATGACAGGAGCATTCATACGCTTGTTAGGAACAACCAAGAAGTCAAAGTCTAGTGTAATGTCTTCCAGAGCAGAGGTAGTGTTTTTAGATGAACTGCGTGAACTGTATGACGCCGCTCACGAGGCCTGGTTCAACACAAAACAAATAAATGCAACGTAACACCACTGTAACACAAAACTACCTTACCAGGAATAATTAATTGCAACCTTATACTTCACAGATACCTACACAAACAGTAAACAAACCAAAAAGGAATATTTAACTTTTAAATATGTCGGCACGCTTGCATTTTATTTATTGCCCGGTGGATGTTAAAGCAAGTCCAATAAAATCTAGCCAATCATTGACTGTTCCACCATTGTTATGAGTGATTCCTGCAACATTAGAAGTGATTAACAAACCACCGACCATAATTTATTGAAATACCGTCTCCAACCCAACAATCCACGGCCGCCTTAAAGATGGAGAATACTTCTGATAATGGCCAGAAGATTTTGAGTATATCAAAATGAACGTCCAATGTGGGTACAGTGTAGAATCCACTTATTTATCCAAATGTTTGCTTCACCCTTGAGACACGACTTGTTCCTCCTTTCTGTGGGCTATAAGTTACTTATCCTTAAATGTCAGGATCAATAGCCATTTTACTAAAAATAAACAAATAACAAATATACGTGGTGACTTAAACTTAATACGATTTAACATTTACTGAGATAACCAAAACAACAACTATCAGAGATTCGACACAATAATACAATCCTCATGTAAACTAACAAGAGCTCCGCTCCGCACAGAGCCTCAAACAAGAATCCCCCGGCCGACGGGTCTACATCGGCTTATAAACGGTTTCTATATTGGGTGTATAGAAACGGTTTATTTTGTTCCTATTTTTCAATCTATCTAATAGTATTTTATTCTCAAAATTTCAATTATAAATCTAACCTAATGTTCTTGTGGACAAAAAGCTAGCCCCCATATCATTTATCTGAAACGTCATTTCAACGTGTATCTGAAAAGGCTAAATGTGTGCATTACTATACAGTTGGCAGGTTTAGCAATTTTCATTTATTACAAATCTAGTACATTAGCATTTGTCATTACTATTTCGTAAAACACTGGTCTAAACTATCAATGAAATAAATAAACTATCGATTGGAAAGACATGCCACAGAGATGTAAACATTTTCCGTAGACAGATACGTAAAAAAAGAAGTGCTAGATCTAAATCTTATAAAGACGTTACAGTGACATGAATAACACTTAAAACCTTACAGTGCCATTCTGTACCCTTTCAATACGTAGTAAAAAGTTATTTCAGGTGCAGAGACTTTGTCGTAATAAAATAGAGAAAATATGAATTTAACCGTTTCTTTTAATAAAATATTTATATGATAAATTAGGTAGGTAGATACAAATACAAATGACTTACATAATAGCGTATTTTTCATTTATTTATTTATTTAAAATCGTTTATACTATTTCACACGATTTGACACGAGCTGCTGCCTGGTATTACTCGTAGAACATTTTTCTATGAATACTATTTGTTAAAAGTCTAATAATTATGTTTGTAAATTACTGAAACGTTTATTACAGCTTTTGAAGAAAGATTTTATTTTTATTTTAAGATGCTTGTGTTCTTTGAGCTACGTATACCGGCCAACATTGCGTAATTAATATAATATCTCAGATTGTTTTTAATTTGGAATAGTTATAAACCAGAAAAGGTCACAGTTTTAAATACTATGTATAATCTCTAAATTATGGTCTTGGGACTAGAAATATGATTGTCACCCTATGATTGCGTCATCCTTGTGACTTGCCAGAGTGACCAGATAGAATAATAAAAATTACATAATTAGATTATTTAAAATTTTAATGACAATTTCAATTTTGTACTACTAAAAATACAGTATATTTTACAGTAAACAAAAATGCTAGTTTAAAGGTTTATGATTATCAATATGACTCACTCGCTTCGATTTAGTGCAGTAATAGTTTTATAAATTGTTGAATTAAAGGCCTCCTTTAGTTTGAAATTGCGACAATTACTTCGTTGACGATGTATGTATGATAATGTATATAGCATGACATCCTAGAAAAATAATTGATCTTCTATCTTAGAGAAAACAAGTGACATTACAAAAGATCTCAATATCTTACCACTAAAGTTATCCTCAATATTAAATATTAAATTATACTACTAAAATATGGAGCATTCCACTTTTAATATTATTAAAATTTTCATTTGTATGATTATTTATCTAAAGAACATTCTTAAAAAATACAGTGAATTGCTGTAATTTCAGTGTAACAGGTCGCACTGAAGGGATTAAACGGGGACACCCGATTGGTCGTTCTAATTAAATCCGATTGGTCGTGTGGTGTTGCGCTTTTTTAAGAAGTCTGCACACAATACTTTATTACAGTGACGGTTATTTCATACAAACATAAAAGCAATGCTTGTCCCACGCTCTAAGAGTATTTAATTCTAATATTATGAATTATAATACATTAATTTTGCTTTTTTTAAATAACTTGTTTTTACTATATCTATCGATCCCTCGAGAAAGTATTACAATAAATCATTCGCATAAAATGTGTAGGTACCTTCGCTACCTACAACCACAACTACCCCTATAAAACCTAGCGGGTTTTATAGGGGTAAAGCAAGCATGTTTTGAACAAAAAAAAGAGTAATTTTATGGTTTATACAAATGAATATTAATTAAATTTAATGTGTAAAATATTAATAAAAAAAAAGAAAAGCATTTCATTACATGTTCCGTAGTCGAACAATTATTACAGTTCGCCATATTGTGTATTTTTTAAATATTAAGTTTTACGGACATATTGTGTATGTTATTTTATTTTAGTTTCAGTGTTTCCACTTTTAGAGATTTTTTCCTCTTTTTAGAAAAAAAAAACGAATAATATGTATAGCTTAGAGAAATTTTAGGAATTTAGGAAAATTTGGATATTTAGGAGTTTTTTTTTTAAGTTAGTGAAAGTCGTGTTTAGCTTTTTAAATGTTTGATAAAAAAATGCAAAAGCAGACAATGAATTAAGAAGCCTAGCTCTCATCGAAACCAAGTATTTTGGGGTTGAAGTTGAGGAAATAATCTGGAGAGTGTGCGGTTGAGTTGTACAATTTAATTCAATCCTCCTTACTATACTATAAATTGACAAGACGTCGTGCGCTCCTGTTCGCACGAGGTTAATAACCCCTTTTTTTGTTACGATTCACCAAGGAGTAGTATTCGTTTCCTGTATCTATTTTTCTATCTTCTAATAACATGGGAATCTTCAAACGACGAGTGAATCGGTATTTGTTAGGTGATCGCGTTTCATCATCAACCTCATCATCACTTTCCAACTGGTGAGATTGAAGTCAAGCGCAAGCTTATCTGTATTAAATAAAGTAATGAATAAAATGTCAGCTGAAATTTACATGAATAAAATATTAAGCTTGAAAGTTATCATGGTAATGTCATGTAATGTCATAAATGCTCCACAGCCTCGCCGTGCCGCGTCCTTGCAAGCACGATCCGGAGAGGCCTTACCTTACTAGGTTTTACGACAAAGCGCGTCACCCCATTGCATAGACTTCTCGGACGTCACAGCCTATCGTGAACCAACGGGTCGGCTAAGACTGATATGCCGGAGCGGTTGCCAGAACCACTACGTCTTATTCTTCGATTTGGATCGGATTAACTAAGTGTTCAAATAATGTCCAGAATCATTTCATCCACGGCTTTTTAAACGCAGCGAAAACGTTTTAATCTTCCGATGTTATTGTTTCCTCTTTCTTCCTCGTCGAAAATTACGTCAAATGTAGTCAGATAGTCAAAATGGTTATCATTACCAATTAATTCTCTTATGGCCATTTAAATAGCAACCATCCTATGGAATGGGATTTCTCAATCAAAATATTAATTTGTTCTTTTTGACGCGAATACCTCAGGCGAAAATTCATGTGAATTGTTAAAACCTACACCGATAAATCGGAAACTATACGAATATAACACACCAATGCTACAGTCACCAAAACTATTACATACGGGAATGATGTAATGTTAATACGTTTGCACGGTGTCGTGAACAGGCTCCGTTATACATCGTTTTGAACTCGAGCGCACGTTAGCGAGGTTCACGGACGTTGAATAAAATTAGGTCACTCGTCAGCTGTTTGATTTTCGTTACATTGCTGTTTTCCGTATTGTTTGACTAATTTTATTAGATAACTTAGATTTTAGACTATGTAGGTTTTATTTATGGTTTATAGTGGTAATACATGCGAAAGATAAAGAAAAATCATCAGTCAATTTTTTTTTTTCAAAAATTTCAGTCCTACTGTGTTCAGATGCTTGTTCCGATTCTATATTTTCAGTATTCGGGAGCAAAAAAAATATAGGTGTATATATATATATATATATACAGGTATATATATATATATATATACACCTATCCCCCGATTTACACGGTAGATACGTTCCTGAGAAAAACGTGTTAATCGAAAATTAAAAATTATCAAGTCAAAACCGTGTAAATCGAAAAGCTTGCAGAAAATGCATAATTTTGCTATTTAACAGTTGTGATTTTTTTCAATATTTTTAGGTGTACACAGAAATAAAAATAAAATGCACTGACAGGTTAAAATATGTAATATATTACGGAAACACTGTTTTTTTATTTAATTACAATACATTAAACAGAAGAACAAAAAATAAAACCAAAGGTGTTTTATTATCCTTCATAATGTGCAGCAAGTCAGCACATAAGCTCGGGATTCCCCGTGAGATGTGTACACAGCGCACGTGTTCAAACAGAGTAGCATTTAGTAGAGTGCGATAAAAACAAAAAAAAACTCATTTGGAAAACCGTGTAAAAGCGAAAACGTGTAAAACAAGTACCGTGTAAATCGGGGGATAGGTGTACTTATAATGTATTATGACCTAGATGAAAAGATTTCAAGCAAAAGGAGAGGGGCCATAAACGATATCCAAATGAATACTGTCAACAAAACTGCCGGCCCGTGACCCGTCCACCCGGCACCCGGCACCCGGCACCCGTCACCCCGTCACCCGGTCTCTGTGCCACTACAGCTCTCAGACAGCAGTATTCATTCCTACCAAGTCCCCGGTCCTCGCGTCGCACTCCGCGCAATCCGCGCATGACGCATGACTCTGTTACAACGGAATGCCTGTGCGGCGCGTAGCCGTGCGCCGTCTACGCTGCTACGCGCCGCCACCGGCTACGGCGTAGCGCGGCCCGCGCGCCTGCCTTGCTGCTACGGACTGCGCGTCTGAACCTTATTAAGGGGGTCGTCTAGTGTGCGGGCCGTTTTTCAATAGGTTTTTGAGGATTTTTTTTAATTACAGTTTAAATAAAAAAAAAATTTATAAATCGTATATCATTTTCATCAATATTTCAACAATATTTGTGAATTTTTTAAAGTCATTATATTATCTAATATAGTCGGTGATACCACCACACCAATTTCAAATAAAAATCATTATTTAGGACTAGAGATGAAAATGCCCGAAAGTTTCGGAAAGTTTCCGGGAATCTTCCCTTTATTCCCGGGAAAATTGGGGAATATTCCCTGAAAGTGTCCAAAATTCCCAAATCTCATCAATTTTGTCAATCATAATTTTCTCGATTCGTGCTTTCTTAAGGTTGTTTTTAAGGTGTAATTTATACTTAGTACTAATAAACCTCGGTAATATATTACATTACAATGAAATTATTATAAATTATGTGATTAAATTTAAAGTTAAAGGGAAACTATGACATTCGTACCTTCCGGCAAGCCGAACCCATGTGTTTTTTTTTATTTCGCGTATGAATTTTATAAACAAAGGAAGGCGATATTATTCATGAGTTATATAAATAATATTTATTTAGTTTTAACCTATCTTCAAAAATCTATATACATATGTATATAAAATCACTTGTCCTAACATTCATGACATAACATTCATGTATATATCATCGTTAAGCTCAAACGACAACAGCCAGAAACATGAAATTTGGAAATTGGTTTTTACTACTAATTGGTATGATGTAGGTATCCACAAAACGCAGAGTTTTTGTGATTCCATCGTTATGAGGGTGTTGAAACTATGGTTGGAAAAATGTTTGAAAAATCTGCCAATTTTGAAGTAAGCACTATCAAAACCAGTATTTCGACTATTGGTTGGAAATTAGAAAAAAAAAATGTTTCGACCTTATTGGAAAATCAATCCCTAAGAAGATAAAATAAGGGTGAAAAGTTTGTTTGTTTGTTTAAAATCCGTCAATTTAAGTAAGCCCTATAAAATTGATATTTAGTTTTTTTAGTTAGAAATAAAAGAATATGTGTTTCGTCGTTTTTGAAAAACATATGGCGAAGTGAGTAAATTATTTCTTCCCGAGGAACGCCGGGACACACAGCTAGTGTGTAATGTTTTTTATGTATGTACACGAACTACTCCAGATTTGTGTATTTTTAATGATATTTATTATATATATAATTTTTATAATATTTTATACTATAAATAAATCCGGAGTAGAAGTTTTTAGATCCACTGCAGGTGACAATCTCCTAATGGCGGTGTTTCAGGTAGTTCTTTAAATGGTTGACTGGCGTTTAGTGATTATTTACCAGAGCTCTATTCACTCTCTGCTATAATAATATTTTCTGTATCTTTTTACATAATGTATATGTAGGTACAAAAATATAATTACATTGCATTACTTTTTAGAAGTCGTTATTTGAAAAGGAAAAGAGAGCCTTTATAGAACCAATTCCTTGTCTGTCTGACACTTTTTCTCAAAAACGCCCAGAGGTATTAAGCTGAAATTAAAATCAAATACTGATATTAGCAATTCCTGGTACCTCTAATTTTACTTTTAAGATAATACTAACAAAACATGTGCCCTTTTATGTCGCATATTTTACAGTTTATGATGTTTTCACAAAGGAATCATATTTTAAAGGATATTTTCTGTTCATCTAGAATCATGAAGATCTTAAAAGAAAAGTACACAAAAATAAAATAAATTCATTCTTTAAATAATTATTAAGACTCTCATCTGTGCGGCATTTTTGAGCGGTGACATAAAAGTGTCAGCGGGAACGTCTTGCTGCGCTCTCACTCACACGCTCACAATCTGTATAATGCCGTCGCATGCGTTGTTTGCCTCCGCGCAACTTGTCGCTTTGCCGGTCCACAGTTGGTAAACATATCGCAGAATACGAATAAAACCCGTCAAAAATATTTTGTAGTATAGCGGTGGTGGCCTAGTTGATAAGGGACCGGTTTCTATGCGCTAGAGTGTGAATGGTCGTAGGCTCGAATCCCGGTACGTACTTCTGGGTTTTTTCAGATTAAATACGGATTTAGGCATTACATGTTTACCGGCGAATGAAAACAACGTGAGTCAACCTACATGGCATCTGATAGAAATATCATGTGTAAGTGCCTTGAGAACGGCGATCAGCTGTACTTCTGGCCACGTTAGGCACAACATATAAGCGCTAAGTGGATAAAACTACTTTTTTATCCCGAGGAAAATCCAGCATAGGACCATCACGGACGCCGTGAGGGCAGCGATCCCGGTGTGTCAGACTCCTACTGACTAAAAACCCCCGGGGTGTCCCTCTGATTGCTCCACCCGGGCCTGGCCAAACTCGTCCAAACGTCCAGGGTACAAGCCTTGTTGAGGCTACCTCTCTGTGAGGGGTAGGAGTAAAGCCCACCCCTCCAAAACCTGTCTCTCAGGCTGCGCGCCGAACACCGTGCACCGTATCGGATAAAACTACTACTGTATCTCTGGTTACCCCGGATTATAGTGTGACGATATATTAGTATTTATCATGATTTTTTTTTTATTGTTCAACAATAAAACTATTTTAAATAATAATATACAAACATATCTATTTTGAAATATTTTGTGGTTTATTACGTCTCAAATCATTTTGAAAAGTTTGACCTCTTCATACACACACAATTTATACACTACACTCGTGTAACTTTCCTATATAATAAAGACACCATCCCTAAATAAGTATAAATAAAAAGTTTTTTGGTTATTTCAAAATAGTTATGACTTCATCCGGAATGAATTAGCAAAGGTAATTTATTTTTTATATTTAAATTTTAAGTAAGAAAATAAACTGCAATATAAAAGTCTCATTTTGATATCATATGTAACCATGTTTACAATCGACCCACAGGCCATTATTTTATTTCGGAAAGAAACTTTAAGAAATAAACGTATATTTCTGTTTACACGTTCCATGGGAATATTCCCGGGAATTAACGGAATGTTCTCGGGAATTTTGGGCACTTTGGGAAAATTCCCGGGCATTTTCATCACTATTTAGGACATGTAATTAATAAATTTTCAGAGAGAGTGTGTGACCAGTAACGTGGCGTGTTTGTATTGTTGCAGGGAGCACATGCGCCGGGGACCGGGGGCCGGGCGCTGCCGGTGAGCGGCACGGTTTGTACATTCATGGCAACTAACTTACAGACAACGGCGATCGTAAAACAAAACGACAAACATCTGTAGCGCTTTTATTCAACAAGACTGGCAGCGAAGAGAGTCGAGTCGAGTACGGCGGCGACCAGCAGGAGCGGCAGCAGGGCGGTGCAGGGGTGCAGCGGCGCCACGGCAGCGGAGCTGATGATGTCCATGCGCATCTCGGCCTCGGTGTCGTGTATGGTGGCGTTCACGAGCGGCGCGTACCGGCGCAGCGCCGTGAACACGCTCGTGCCGGCCTCGCCGTCGCGCAGCGCGCACTCCAGCGGCCCCATGGACGTGACGGCCACCTGCGCCGCACCCGCCGCCAGTGAACATTGGCGAGCACCAGCAGCACGCGGACCCGTCCGGCCGTGCTCCGTGCGACTCTTGCGCTTTGCGAGGCCACACGCATTGCTGCTGGTGCCAGCGCCGGCCCACTGCACGGAAACTTGTCGGGCTCTGTATTACAGCACACTGACGGAGTGCAAGTGGCCTGGGCAGTCACAGGCACTCATTAGAGAACAGTGCGCTAGTCCAAAACCGCCTGGCTGATGCTCTTTCGCTAGGCCTCTATTCGCTCCAGTAGAGAGGTAGTGAGAGGGGAATAACCCTTATACCGCCTCCCAGTGGAGGCCAATCGCTCGCCGGGCGGTAGGAAATACACGGATATCCAGGTCTGGCGAAAAGGGAGAGGAGGCAGTGCTGGCACCCCGGTGGTTTGGGTCGGTGAGAATCCGGCACACCGGGGCAGCGGTCCTCACTGCTGCCCTGATGGTCTACGAGGACCTCCATTGGGCTAACGCCAATACCCGCCGCGTGAGCTCCGGCCACCGCGCGGCACTGGGCTCGTCCCGCTGTGACGTAGCGCTGCTGGTGCCGAGTGACGCGACACAGCTCGGTGCGCCAATCCATATGTGCACACTTTCCGAGAACCGTAGTCATCGCAAATACATAATCACTCTTCAAGTTGCGCGTGCGTATATCCACTCACGGTATGGAGCCGATGAGGCGAAGCTCCGCCTCGGGCTGCCCGCACGGAGCCTTGCGGCTGGCGAGGGCCCCGCGACCGACGCGCAAGCGGTGAATAGCAAGTATATCGGTGAGCCTGTTGTTCGAACTGACCAGCGCGCCGCGGTACACGACCGGCCCGCCCGAGTCGCCGGAACACACGCCGCCGCCCCGCGCCCCGCGCACTGCGCCCTGCCACCCCGCGGTCCCGGCGCCGGCCACGCCGCACACGCAGTGGAACCACGCGCCGCGCTCGCACGGCACCAGCTGCAGCCGCACCGAGAACAGTTGCTCGCCCACCGGCGACGTCTCCGTGCGCCCGAACCCGAACACCTGCAACGAAAGAACGCGAGATAAACCCCCCCCCAGCACTCAGCACGCGGCACGCGGCAACCCCGCGCGACGCGTGACGCGGAGCGCTCACCAGCACCTCCTCGTTGCGAAGGTCGGCCGGATCGTAGAGTGTCATGGCTCGCAGCGGGTCCAGCCGGGGCGGGGTCGCCGGCCGCATGTCCGTGCGCGTGCGGACCAGGCCCACGTCGTGGTGCAGCATCGTCACGTCCGGCCCGCGGCCCCGGTCCTCCTGCACGACGCGGTACCTGCGCAGGCGTTGCGATGCCGTGTGACGCGCGACGGCTCGGCGCCGCACAGCCCCCGCGCCGCCCGCAGTTCGAGGACTGACCCCGGGTGCCGGTACAGGTAGTGCACGGCCGCAACGTCGCCGTCGCCGTCGCCGTCGCGCGCGGCCGGACGACGCGCGTTGTACTTGACGTAGGCGACGCGCGGCGTGACGCAGTGCGCGGCCGTCAGCGCCCAGCGCCGCGCCACGAGCGCGCAGGAGCATCGCGCCGCCCAGTACCGGTCCAGCAGCGCGCACGCCGCCGGGAACGCCTCCAGCGAGGCCGCCGTGCCGCCGAACACGCGCCGCGCGTCGCCGCGCCGCTCGCCCATGTCGCGATAGAACCCGTAGCGTGCGCCGCCGGCCGGGGCCAGCGCCCGCAGCAGCAGCAGCAGCAGCAGCACGCAGAGCGCCACGCGGCCCCGCAGACGCATGTCGCCACTGACAGCCGGCGCGGGCCGCTGTCTGTCAGGCGCGTGCTGTCGCAACCTCTGTCGCGCTGCAAACAGGTTGCACGCGCGCGCGTGTGTGCCAACAAAAAACAAGGAATAGTTGTAACGGCTAAATATTTATTGCACACGCCGTTATAATGGCATCGCCCGCTTTGTTCCCTATTTTCTTGTAACTCGTATTCATTGAAGGAACAATGGACCAGTATGTATATATAATTTTTTTAAGAGAACTTAAATAAAAGCGTTAATGATTTGAATCTTGGACGTAATTTTTACTTTCAACATGACAACGATCAAAAGCAGACGCTTACAACATTCGTCAATGGATAGTTTTCAACACCCCACACACGTTATCATATCCACCACAATCCCTAGACCCCAATCTGATTGAACATCTTTGGCACGAACTGGAATTAAGGATAAGGAAAAATTATATTGCCAGTAAAGCCGATCTCAAGAGAATCATCGTGGAAGAATGGAATGCCATCGAGCCCTCATTCGTGGCTAAGTTAGTGCATTCGTTGCCTGATAGGTTGAGTGAGCTACTGAAAGGAAAAGGGCTGCCAACTAAATATTGATTAACTTTTTTTTCGTTATTTTTGTGTGCTGTGACAATATTTTTGTTCCGGCCAAAATAGATGATGCCATTTATATTATTTTTTTCCTGAACTACGGAATTGTTTTCAATCGATTTTTTTAATATAATGAAGTATCAAGGATGGAAGTATTGTTATAATAAATAAAACAGATCTTATTTGTATTCTTATAATTGCTGGCACTATAATAATTTTGTTTTCCCCACTGTGCCAATACTTATGTTCGTCACTGTAGCAATATATATAGCAATGGAATTACAAATCGAAAATATTTGCTTTTTAAGAAGTAATAACAATTTCAGCATTTTTGATTTTCGCGGCCAGTTCAATGTCGGTCTGGGCGCACTATCGCTTTGGAAAAAAGAGAAGAGGGCGGGGAGCAGTATTTCTTGCGTTCAGACAGTTCAACAAAAATCCTAAAAGCACAATGGCAACAAAACGGAAACGGAAATAAACGAAAAAAAACGGAAAAAAAGAAAACAAAAAACGGAAAAAAATACAAAATAAAAAAACGGAAAAAAAAGGTTAAATATACGGAATATATGTGGGAAGTTATTGGAGACTTCAAGATGGTGTGTGGTATTTTTTTTTACTTAAATGCAAGGTGGATATACTAAATGCTACTGTTATCTTTGCTTGTGGGATGATGCCGCTCACTGCCGCCAAAAACATTGGCCTTGTGTCATTGCGTGCTGAGTACGAAGTGGGAATATGCAATATTAAATGAGAAGCAATTGTCGACCCTAAAACCATATTAATGCCGCCATTGAATATCAAATTGAGACTTATTAAACAATTTGTAAAGGCTCTGAATCATGAGTTTAAAGCTTTCAAATAATTAAATAATTTTTTACCGGAACTTCAGAACCAAAAATTAAAGCTGGAATCTTTGTAGGCCCTCAAATAAAAAAAAAATTAAAAAAAAGAAGAAAAAAAACATGGATTGTGATGTTTTCCCGCAATTACTTAGCAATGAGGAGAAAAGACCCTGGAACAATTTTAAGGCAGTAGTTCGTGGTTTTCTTGGAAACCATAGAGCTGACAATTATGACGAGCTGGTCACCGACATGATTATGAATTTTCACATCATCGGATGTAGACCGTCTCTAAAGGTGCACATGTTACATTCACATTTGGATAAATTTAAACATAATATGGGAGCGTATTCGGAAGAACAAGGGGAACGCTTCCATCGAGATACAATGCAGTTTGAGAAGCGTTACCAAGGCCAGTATACTGAAAGCGCGATGCGGGACTATATTTGGGGGTTAATAAGAGAAACTTCCACTCAACATGACAGAAAAGTAAAACTGTTCATTTTTTGACATTTGTGCTCTATTTTAAAACTTCTATTATAGGAATGAATCATAAATCTATGTTTGGTCTGTTTAAATAAATCATCTCTGTGTTATAGCATGTAGACGTAACCCGATACGCAGTTGTCACCCTAAGGGTCGTTAGGGTGTTACGAGACGTGCGGGGTAAGAGGATGCGCGCGCGCACGGGACGCTTGGAAGCGAGTCGACTACCGAGACCCAAGGCGGGAGTACGTGCGTGTACGTCACAGATCGGTGTGCCTTAAAGTGCAAATAAACTGTAAAACGCCAAATTCGTGTCTTCCTAAAACCACACCCACGACCACCGGTCATAGTGTGCAATTTTTATGAGTTTTATTTGATTTGAATTTTCCATTTTTCACTCATAAAAGCAAATTCAGAACTCTCTTTTTTTTTCTTTTTATTCTTGTTTCTAGGTATATAAGCAATGAAAGTAACGTATGTGTAACCCGCGCGCAAAAATGCTATAGACCGGTGTCAATGACCGTCGGGGGGCGGTGAGGGCAGCCTCCCAGTGTCGGACTCTCGCCGACTAATACCATCGCCAAGCGGCGTGCAGGTGCACGAGCATCACCGCTGGAGCTCAGTGTCGGCCCTGCCTTATAACGTATGGGGACGTAGGAGATCCATCTGTTAGTCTTTGGGTATTTCTTTGTATCAGATGAGACGATGCCGTTGTATTATCATTAAATGAATGGTTTCTTGGCTTGCTTGATGACAGATTGTCTTTACTCGATCAGTGCTAGGAATTTACGATATTTAATGTTTCATTCGATAGCGATATAGCTCTTGGGAAAACGGATCTGTATTACACGTGACGTGTTCACACGTTAGCCTGCAACAATACATTGCATGACGGAGTAGTTTAAGTTATTAGTAATTATAGTATTAAGGAGTCCGATCGATCAGTACGAGGCAGTCGGTGGTTGTTACAGGGGCAGAGGCAGAGGCAGAGACGGATGCCGGTTGCAGAGCGCAGCGCGCGCCGGCGCGGGTGATGGTGCAGGCGCGATGAACGCGACGCTGCAGGCGCAGGAGCAGCAGGAGGGCTGCGAGGCGGACGCGGACGTCGCGCCCGAGGACCGGCTCTTCCGGTTCCTCGTGCACGGCGTGCTGCTGAACGGTATCGGCGCCGCCGGGCTGCTCGGCAACGCGCTCTCCGTGCTCGTGTTGACGCGGCCGCAGATGCGCTCCTCCGTCAACTGCCTGCTGGTGGGGCTCGCCGCCTGCGACACCGTGCTCATCGTCACGTCGGTGCTGCTGTTCGGCCTCTCCGCCGTGTTCCCGTACACCGGGCGGCTGCGGCACTACTACTACCACGTGTGCCCGCGCCTCACGCCCTACGCGTACCCGCTGGCGAACGCCGCGCAGACCATGTCCGTCTACCTGACGCTCATCGTGACCCTCGAGCGCTGGGTGGCCGTCTGCCACCCGTTCCGCGCGAAGGCGCTCTGCACGGAGTCGCGCGCGCGCTGGTACGTGCTGGGCACGGCCGCCTTCGCGCTCGCCTACAACGCGCCGAAGCTGTTCGAGGCGGAGGTGGTGCGGCGCACCGTCGCCGGCGAGCCCGTCTACTGCGTCACGGCCGACCTGCGCTTCCGCACCGAGGCCTACGTGCTCGTCTACATCCACTCGCTGTACATGGTCGTCATGTACCTGGTGCCCTTCTCCGCGCTGGCCGTGCTGAACGCGTGCATCGTGCGGCAGGTGCGCCGGGCCCAGGCCGAGCGCGCGCGCCTCTCGCGCGTGCAGCGCCGCGAGCTCGGCCTCGCCACCATGCTGCTCGTCGTCGTGCTCGTCTTCTTCCTCTGCAACCTGCTGCCGCTCGTCACCAACTCCTTCGAGGTGTTCGGCGACCAGCTCGAGAACCTGGACCCGCTCGTGACGACGAGCAACCTCCTCGTCACGATCAACAGCAGCGTCAACTTCCTCATCTACGTGATCTTCGGGGAGAAGTTCAAGCGCGTGTTCCTGAAGATGTTCTGCGCGGGGGGGTGGCGGCGCCGCGACTCGCCGGAGCACACGCGCGACGACTCGTTCGCGTCCTGCGGCGAGCGCGTGTCGCTGCGCCTGGGCCGCGACGGCACGCTGCGGCGCTCCCGCGGCGCCACCACCCGCCCGCGCCGCGCCGCCTCCCCCGCGCCCACCGTCTACTACCCCGCGCCGCCCACCGAGCTGACCAGCGTCGGACCGCCCCCGGCAGGCGCCGCCGACGCGCCGCGCTGGAACGGGCACGCGCGGCCCTGCATATAGAGCTGCACACGGCGCGGGGCGCGGGGCGCGGGGCGCAGTGTGCGACGCACGTGTGTCCGGGAGCGACATCGCTACATATGTACTTGAGGGGAAAAACGTTGTCAGAGTTTGTAAATACGAATTGTGCTCGGAACTATGATTGTTATGTAGATATATATATTTATAGTTGTTCATTATTTGTATATATGTGTATGCGTGCGTGTGAGTCGAGCCTGCAACCTGACTGTAGCACACCGTGTGTGCGTGTGTGCGTGCGTGGTGCGACTCGACACGGCGAGCTCAACGAATTTTTCAATTAATAAAACATTGTATACCATGTAATGGCGTTTATTCTTTGCAACTCCCCGGAGCCCGGCGCGTCACGCCGGCCGCTAAGCGCCCAGTGTGAAAGCTGCCTAAACAAAATCAACAGCCGCGGCGATACCAGTAACAGCATAGTTATATATAGTGTAACGATGCTAAATAATACAAATTTATGTAATACTAGCTGATCCGGCAAACGTTGTTTTGCTATATAAGGTTTTGTAATATCTTCTAAGATGTTAATTGAAATTAAGTGATGTCAAAGACAATTTTGTTCACAATTAATACTCTTAATCAACAACACATTTATTTGGATAAAGATTAATATTATTACGTTGATACAACTCTTAACAAATAATGCATTAATTTCGACCAAATTTGTTTACCATAAAAACGGTTCTAGTGACTTAATCTTAAAAGATAGACATATACTGTCGCAGACATTTTTTTAGATTATTTCATGAGGAATAATTCTTTCCTACATATATTTTTGGTATCTTGAACCGTTTTTGCAGCACACGCAATGGAAGCCCTCAAGGATGAATAATTTTCCCCGTTTTTTTCACATTTTCCATTATTTCTTCGCTCCTAATAATTGCATCGTGATGTTATATAGCCTAAAGCCTTCCTCGATAAATGGTCTATTCAACTCAAAAAGAATTTTTCAATTCGAACCAGTAGTTCCTGAGATTAGCGCGTTCAAACAAACAAACTAACAAACAAACTCTTCAGCTTTATAATATTAGTATAGATACAGAAGGAAACAGTCAAATTCCATAAAAAACAATTCTTCCTAACTTCGTGTTAGGTTTAAGAAAACACTTTTTAAGTATATCGATGTTTATTGCTTGGTAGCGTACATGTTACTGGCGTCAATCACATTAAGTTTTTAACCTACCTACTTGTATTGATTGTTTCTTACAAACAACAATCAAGTACCCTACGTATACAACATACCTTTCCCTCCAGTTGTATGAAACATTACCACTTTACTAGACATCAACAAATGAAATCAAAACCAAATTAACTACTTTTATCCTTTAACAAATGATCTGATTAAGTAAACTAATGAACAAATATAAATGTTAATATTAATAAGTATGCTACTTTAAAGAACTATATGTAATCTTAATAATATGAAATATAAGGGGTGTCTCAGAATGTTTTTCGTTTTTGAATTGACCAATACGCGCCGATCGCTGGTAGCAGGGGGAGGGGAGTGGTCTCAAACGCTTGGCCGGCTTGTTAAGTTTAGTAGCCATGAATCGTTTCACGGGACCGCAGCGCGCGTTTTGCGTGCGAGCGTTTTATAAAAACAACGATTCCTACACTATTGTTCGTCGTCTCTACAGGACACATTTTAATTTAACAAGCTTAAAACATGTGCCAAGTGCCAATTTAATTAAACATTGGGTGTGCAAGTTTGAAGAGACTGGGAATACAATGCCGGACAAATCATCTGGGCGCAAAAGGACATCAAGGGCGAGCACGAACGTCGACCGCGTTCGCCAGTCTGTTATGGACGACCCACGACAGTCGTTGAGATTGCGCGCAGCTTCTCTGAATTTGAACAAATCTACGGTTTATCGCATTATTTCGAAAGATTTGCATTTTCACCCATATAAAATTGTTATTGTTCAAGAAATGAAACCTGATGATCCTGATAAACGAGTCGAATTCTGCAGGACAATGAAAAACCGTTTTAGGAGTTGCAATAACATCTGGTTCTCCGACGAATTTTCACATCAACGGTCACGTGAATAAACAAAATTGCAGATACTGGGCTACCGAGAATCCGCTAGAACTGCATCAGAAGCCCTTGTACTCACCAAAAGTGGTTGTTTGGGCTGCCATATCAAGTCAAGGAATTATCGGTCCTTATTTTTTTGAGGATAACCGAGGTCGAACTCAGACCGTTAATTCTGATCGATATTGCCATATGATCCGGACTTTTTTGGCTACAGAAATGCAAAACCAGTCTGGTTACAACCGCAACACCTTTTTCCAGCAAGATGGGGCCACTTCTCATGTAACAAATGACTCATTAGCTGCTCTTCACGATTTATTCCCCGGAAGAGTGATAAGCCGCCGAGGAGACATAAACTGGCCACCGAGGAGTCCTGATTTAACGCCTGCTGATTTTTTCTTATGGGGCTACCTAAAAAGTAAAGTTTACAATCCATTGCCACCAAACCTGAACGTTTTGAAGCAAAGAATCACTGAAGAAATCAACGCTATTCCAAGAGCAATGCTCCAGCGAGTGATTGAAAATTTTAGCTCCAGGCTAAATGAGTGTGAATAAGTAAATGGTGAACATTTGCAAACGGTTGTTTTTCATAAATAAACTTCAAGATCTGCTCTTTAATTTAACAATAAATAAAACAAGTTTTAATGGATAATGTTGTTTTTTATTTAACATCAAAAAATGAAAAACATTCTGAGACACCCTTTATAATATAATAGGAATGTGCAGTAAGCGCTATCGCTATTCTAGTTAAACGTGGTGACAACATATTAGGCATAGTTTTCTTTGGGTCGAATATGCCTAAAAGTGGTTTGTGATCAGTCACGATGGTGAATGATCTACCCATTAAATAGTTATGAAATTTTTGAATTCCAAACATAATGGATGCAGCTTCCTTGTCTAGTTGCGAGTAACGTCTTTCATGAGAATGAAGTGTCCTTGAACTCATAGCAATCGGCCGTTCTGTACCATCTTCCATAATGTGTGCGAGTACTGCACCCACTCCGTACTCAGAACTATCGCATGTAAGTATTACTGGTTTCTGCAAATCATAATGAACAAGTGCCATCACCGAAGATAATAGTAGTTTTGCGGCTTCAAAACTTCTCTGTTCGTAATCAGTCCATTGCCATTTTCTGGATCTATCTAATAACCGATGAAGTGGCTCGAGTATTGTAGTGTAGCTGCACGTCTGCACGGCGCCACGATCGGAGCAGCAAAACCCGAGTATGATTTCGCGCAGGGTTATATGCACTCTCGGCTGTAGCACCGCCGCTTTCTGATTGGCCGATCAACTTAGGATGTAAGAAAGAACTGCGCGCGTATTATTTGTTAGACTTAAGTTGTACATATAGTTTGTAAGGTTTTTTACAAATACATGTTTTCGGAATGTAACACGCTATTTATTTCGCTACGTGCTCCAGCCTCAACAGTGGTGACCCCGACGCTCAGAAAATCGGACCGCGATGCCTTAGTATTGAAGCTCTGCAGAATTTCGCGTGTACCCAGCCAGCACGAAGACACTTACCTGCACAAGTGGTGTCGTTACGCTGAAGCTACGGTAATCAACGGAAACATCACAATAAGAAAAATATGGCGAATCAAGAGCCCACTTGTTCTGTTACAAGCCATGAAGCAGCCGCCATAGCCGTCTCATTAAGATTGCCGCAATTCTGGCGCCAACGCCCGCGGCAATGGTTCATCGCATTTGAAGCTGCTACGAACGACCTCAAACGTAGTGATGCCCAGCTCGCTCAGATGACTATTGGGAAGTTAGAACAGGAAGATATCGATCAGATAATGGATCTGATTGAAAATCCAGCAAAAAAACAATATGAAAGCATCAAGAGACGGCTGATATATCTTTACGAACAATCAGAAAGCGGCGGTGCTACAGCCGAGAGTGCATATAACCCTGCGCGAAATCATACTCGGGTTTTGCTGCTCCGATCGTGGCGCCGTGCAGACGTGCAGCTACAGTAGCTTTGTGTGGTATAAACCGTTCGTAGAAATTATACAAACCCAAGAACGCTTGAAGTTCTTGTACATTTTTTGGTTTCGGAGTTTTTATAATGCATTCCACTTTGCTAGGTGCTGGATGTATGCCCTCAGCGTCTATAATAAATCCGAGAAATTCGACTCTCTCCTGTGCGAATTTACACTTGTCTTTATTAAGTCTTAATCCAGCTGCTTCGATTCGTTGTAATACTAACTCTAATCGCTGACTCATTTCCTGAATTGTGGACCCACCAATGATGACGTCATCAATCAAGATCGCAACTCCTGGAATGCCTGCCAGCAGCGATGTCATCAAGCGTTGAAATATCCCAGGGCATGCTTTAACTCCAAACGCTAGCCTGTGTACTGTGTAGAGACCTTTGCATGTGTTTAAGGTTAACAGTTTGGCAGTGTCGTCATCTACAGTCACTTGTGTATAAGCTCTATCTAAATCAAGCGTCGTGAAAAATCGACTTCCTGTGATAGTAGCAAAAACCTCGCTAGCTGTGAGCATCGGGTATGTATCCGATTCTGTAGCCTGATTCACCGTACAACGGTAATCGCCGCACAGGCGTATTTCGCCAGACTTTTTGATAATGGGTACAACAGGTGTCGCCCATTTAGAATACGATATAGGTCGAAGTACCCCTTCATTTACGAGGCGTGCGATCTCACTCTCAACTCTGTCTTTGATGGCGAAAGCGATAGGTCTTGCTCTCAAGAATTTCGGTTTCGCGTTTGGTAACAACTGTATGGACACAGGATCTCCGCGGTATGGACCGAGTCCGTCCTTGAACACCGCCATATATTTTACAATTAGCTGTTCTATTGTTGATCTCTCTTCATGAGACACGTAATTAAAATTCAATTTGACATCAAGAGGTTGGAACCAATTCCTTCCTAAAAGATTCGGTCCATGTCCTTTAGCTACGATGACGCTTAAGTTACAAGCTTTGCCATTATACTGCGCATGAACGCTCGTCTGTCCCAAGAGAATGACGGGTGTCTTCGTCCAGGTCCGTAAGTTAAGTGGAGTCGGTGATAATTTATAATGAGTTCGATTCTCACGCAATGTATTCCACGTGTGTTCATTAATCAGTGAGAAACTAGCTCCTGAATCTATTTCCATAATGACTGGTATGTTATCCAACATTATTTTAATCTTGTAAGGTGGTATTACGTTATTTGAACTTCCAAAAGAGTATATTCCATTTAAAGCGTTGTCTTCGGTATCCGTCATTGTAAAATGTAATTTTGTAGACTTCTTTTTGCTAATACATATTTTTTCTAGATGTCCTCTCTTCTTACAATATCTACATGTCGCGTTTATAAAACGGCATTCACCACTGTGCCTATCACCGCAACGATAGCACATGCGAATATTTGACTTGAAATGCACAGCGTTTAAATCCATAGGTTCAGGCAGGGCGAGCGCCGTGGGTGATGCGGTTGTAATGTTCGCAGGCGCGTCGAATGCGTTCGAGTCGTGTCCGTACGCCCGGGGACCTGCCGCGCCCGCGCCCGCGCCCTCTAGTATCATGCGGACATCATTCACGGCGTTCTCCGATGATAACATTGCATCAACGACGTTTTCGTATGTTAGGTTGTCCCGCTTAAGTAACTCGTACTGTAATTTGTGATCACGCATGCCACACACTAACCGGTCGCGCAACATACGTTCTAAATTCGGGAAGTTACAGCCGGAACTTATTTTTCTTAACTGTGCAATATATTCTGACGCGGATTCACCATTATTCTGATCGCGCTTGTAAAACTTATACGAAACTGATATCTCGTTAGGTTTTGGGCTATAATGTTTCGTAAGAATAGTCACGATATCACTGAAAGACACATCACTACACGTCTTTGGCGTAATCAATGCACGAAATGTTTCAAAGACCCGTTCTCCGCACACAGTAAAGAAATTAGCATGACATGCGGCGTCCGCCACAACTCCATTTGCTTCGAAACAATATTTCAAGCGGTCAATATAATTGTCCCAATTGTCCGTTTGTGGATTGAATTCAACAAAATTAACTGCTTTATGTGCCATTATGAGTAAATTTTCACTACATCGCCACTGTTAGGTTCAAGAAAACACTATTTAAGTATATCGATGTTTATTGCTTGGTAGCGTACATGTTACTGGCGTCAATCACATTAAGTTTTTAACCTACCTACTTGTATTGATTGTTTCTTACAAACAACAATCAAGTACCCTACGTATACAACACTTCGGAAAACTCCCAAATCTATTTCCTCACATACGACTAACACATTGACAGCAAATATATTGTTATTTCGTGAATTTCAAAAATAAACTATGATCTCATGCTACCTCATTATTGTATATTATACGGTGGCCATTTTTTTTATCAGGATTCTGAAACAGGCATAAAAAAAAAACACGAACTGATCCTGAATGCAGTCAGGACAAGCAGTTCCCTCCGGCAATCCCGACCCTGTAATGCAAATTGCCCTGTGACCTTAAACAGCTGAAACAACTAACTGATCCTGAAAGTGACAAGTCAAAGCGAAACACTTAGCACCATAGATGGGCGTAATCATGATTACTTTCAATCAAGATTACATGAGTAATCATTAATCTTGATTACAGTAATCATTCAATTAATCATGATTATTTTAATGATTACTTTTGAGATCTGGCTGAGAGAGACCGATTTAAATACATGTAGCAACTGCACGAGTCCTGTAAGGCACGCGGGGCTGCGACGAGAGGGGTGTGCGGCAACCGTCCGCGCGGCTGCCTGCAGTTGCAGCGCTCGCGCCGGCAGTGTCGTATACACTAGCTAAGAGATCGTACGCGTCAGTCTGCCTTGTACACCGTGCAATACAATTATAATTTAGTTTCATTTTCATTAATAATAGCATTGGGGTTAGTGCAGCACCCCAAATACACGTTTATTTAAATTTTCAAGTTATTTTATTTCGTATTTTATATATGACCCCAAACTTCCGTCTAATAGTGGGGGTGGTGTCCAGCGGAGAGTGGGGGGCTGGCGTCCAGCGTAGAGAGGGTGGGCGGCGTCCAGCGGAGAGTGGGGGGTGGCATCCATCGGAGAGTGGGGGTGTCGTCCAGCGCAAATTGGGGGGTAGCGTCCAGCAGAGAGGGGATGGCGTCCAGTGGAGGGGTAGGGTGGTGTCGTCGTGTGTGTGCTCACACGCCGCCCCAATGGGAGGTATTGTTTGGGTAGTTTTACGACCCTCTCCCAGGGAGGAGGCCTGTCTAAGACCAATCGCTCGCCGGGCCCCTAGGAAGTATCTGGATTCCCAGGCCCGGCGAAGGCGAAGATTGGGCAGTGCTGGAACCCGGTGGTTTTAGCCGGTGCAAGTCCGAGCCCGAATATCCGTCTCGTTGAGCGAATCATAATCACTATAAGGGTCTTTGCAATTGTGTACTGTGTAGTAACTCGCTTCGACCTGAGTACGTTCAGGACAATTTTTTTTTTGTGCTTTCAGCCGTTTGTGTTGGTAGGTTAATTGCCGGAATTGGGTCGTGACCATAGTACACTAGTGAAAAAACTGGCATAGTGACTTGCTTCGACCTGACTACTTTCAGGATCAGTTCGTGTTCGGTGGCCATTAGGTAATCCAACAAAATCTAGCTAATCATAGATGCTTTACTATTGTTCTGAGTGATTCCTGAACTATTAGAAGTTATTATCAAAGTACCGCCCATATTTTACTGAAATACCCCGCCTTCGAGATGGAGGTAGAGAGACAGAGCAAGATAGCGCAAAATTTTAATTGATCAGAATAAGACATTATTTTCTCAAATTTACACAAGCTTCTATAGCGCAGAGCGCAACATCACCTTTCTTGGTCATCCGCCTCTCTCTACTGACTCGGTTTCGGTTTTCGGAAAGTAGTCAGGTCGAAGCGAGTCACTATGCCGGTCTTTGCACTATTGTACTGCGGTCACGACCCAGTTCGGGTAATCGCCCTAACACCTAACTATGTGGTGGTACTCAGTTCGCCAGTTTAGCTAGTAGTAGTCGTATACTATAAATAAAAAAAAAAGGCGAGCGCCGCTCTGTTGTCGGCAGCACATTTTACGTATCAAACAGAAAAGTAATCATAAAAGTAATCATGATTAATTATAATCCGATTAAAAATTAATAATCCTTAATCACCGAAAAATGAATACTTTTTTTTTATTAATTTCGTTAATCATTAATCATGATTAATGATTACTGAATGTAATCGTAACCATTAATCTGATTACATTTTGCTCATCTCTGTCGGGATATGGGCGTGATGACTCCAAATTACCTTACACTTCCTATTACGGCGGGCAAACTGAAAGTTCGTAGACAATCAAACACTAAGCCAACAAGCATACCTATATAATTATGTGCCATCCTGAGGGTACAAAGGTTCCTTCAATGTTAATGGGGAATTTCGTGCACTTGACTCCTACCTGCCTATACGATGCCTAGGCTTGTCCGACTATGCTAATAAGTAAACTGTTCCGTAACGTAGACAGGTTGAAGCAAGTCACAATGGCGTGCAGTGTGTGTATGTTGTATGTGTAAGTTAGTATATAAGGAAATGCGCATCCGTTGCGCGGGGCGGGGCGCACTTAATAAAGACATCATTACAGTACGGACGACCCTGCCAGTGGGTACAGCCAAGGGGTACGCGAGTGAATAAGATGTAAATCAATATGTGCCGATCAAATGTGGAAAAGGAGGATGTTTTCATCAATCAAAATGCGGTAGGAAACAACGCAGCCGTAGCGGACCGCGTAAGCTCCATCAGCGTCGCAGTGTACGTAGCCTTGGCGTTAGTGACCCTTATGTTCCTGTACTTCGCGTATAAAGCATACAAAGCCTGTCATCAGTCCTGGATGCAGGAGCAGATAGGACAACACACCCTTAACCGAGTAAGGGCATCTTTCAAAGGACGGCGAGCTGAAGCAGAGTCTAGCCTCTAGACGCAGCCACACCCACCCCAGGCAGGATTCTCAAATCTAGTAAAGAGGTGACGAAAATTATTTTATTTCAACATAATATGAGAGGTGAATCACTTGGCCTGGAATTACGTGGAAAAGGCAGCAGGCAGCAGGCAGCGCGTGCGACCGCGAGCCCGGTGTACGACTGCGCGCCGACGCCGAGCATTGCAATCGCCGCGGCACGAGCCACCCAGTAAAATTCAGTAACGAGTAATGTAAACATTTACAAAAACAATAAATTATAATTTTATTTATATATATATATATATATATATATATATAGAAGTAATTATAATAATAATTTTATAATAAGCAATGAAATATGTAATAGTATTAGGTCCTTACATATGAAATTGGCGTTTTGTATGGGAGGAACAAAAAGTCGAATATTTTTTAATATAATATATTTAATTAATCAAAGTATGAACCATTATTTTCTATGCACTTTTGCCATCTCATAGGTAGTTCATTGATCCCTTTACTAAAAAAAACCAGTCGGACGGCAATCAATAAAATCTTTGAAGGCGATTTGGACTGCCCCATCGGAGTTGAATTTTTTCCCTTGCAAGAAGTTATCCAAATTTCGAAAAAAATGGTAATCTGTTGGAGCAAGGTCCGGGGAGTACGGAGGATGTCTTAGACTTTCCAATTGAAGCTCTTCTAATTTAGTAGCCGTCTGTTGCGCAGTGTGTGGTCTAGCGTTGTCGTGAAGCAGCAGTGGCGTGGAGCGATTGACCAGCCTAGGTTGTTTAGCCGCTAGCTTTTCCATCATGGTTTGCAATTGCTAACAATAGACATCAGCCGTAATAGTCTGGCCAGATTTGAGAAAACTGTAATGAACAATACCGGCACTAGTCCACCAAACGCTTACAAGTAACTTTTTTGGGGTTAATTTTCGCTTGGGGCAGGATTTGGCTGGCTGGCCAGGATCCAACCATTGCGCTGAGCGCTTCCGATTATCGTAAAGAACCCATTTTTCATCACAGGTAATGATTCGGTTTAAAATACCTTCATTATTGTGCCGGTTTACTAATGTAACGCAGCAGTCGACGCGCGATTGCCTGCTTGCTTCAGTCAATTCGTGAGGTACCCACCTTTCAAGCTTTTTAATCTTCCCAATTTGCTTCAAGTGAATTAAAACAGTTTTATCACTAACATCGCAGCCTGCAGCTAACTCGGACGTGGTTTGCGATGGATCCGCTTCCACAATAGCCTTCAACTCTTCATTATCAACTTGAGTCTCAGGCCGTCCACGGGGCTTGTTCTGCAGGTCGAAATTTCCAGAACGAAAACGTTGGAACCAAAAACGAACTGTGTTTTCTTTTGCAACACGACCGCCATACACATCATTCAACCTTCGAGTTGTTTCCGCAGCACTAGTGCCACGGCGGAACTCGTACTCGTAAATAATGCGATATTTTAAGTTTTCCATTTTGTAAAATGAGTGACGCAAACAGAAAAAAACAAATGAATAACGATCATCGAAGCACAAATACATGAGTCTATAGCTGTACAAATTTGAATTTGCAATTCCTTACCAAAGAGGAGAAATTTGTGATTAAAGTGGCCAGTACGAAAAACGCCAATTTCATATGTAAGGACCTAATATATTTGTTTAGTATCAAGTAGACTTATTAAATTTAGGTTAACGTTAGAGGAGTATGATTTTAAAATAGGGTATGTGAGAGGAAAAGATAATTCAGTCGCAGACGGTTTATCTCGTGTGAACATAACGTCTGATGAGCTGAAAAGTATGAATGATCAAATAGTGAATGTGATAACTCGTGCACAAAAGAGAAGATTGAATGAATGTGATAAAACAAAAATAAATAAGGGCACGGATTTTAATAAATCAACGTCGAATCGGACTGATCAACCGAGAGTCGTTGACATATTACAAAAACCACGAGAATCAGTGGAAATGACGTTTATGGAAGGAACAAAGGTAAAAGAGCATAGGAAAAATAGAATAATAACGGTAGAATACGAATGTTTTATTTACATATCGAGTAAAAAGATATTAGGTATAAATCTTGATTTCAAGGCGCATTTCTCGCGAGCTGAATTTGTGCAGGAATTAAGTTTATTTTGTAATAAAAACTTTATTGAGGAAGTTTGCATTATAAAAGATAAAATCAATACGGATTTTATTAAGAAAATATGTGATGAAATAAAATCACTTGCGAAATGGACCGGTCCCCGAATATGCATATTGAGAGGTATAAAGAGAATAGATGATGACGATGAGAAAACGATAATATTAAATGACTTCCATCTACTACCATCCAGCGGACATGCAGGAGTACGTAGAATGGTTAACACTATAAAAAGACGATACTATTGGCCAAATATAGAAAAGGATGTACAAGACTTTGTTAGAAAGTGTACAAAATGCCAAAAAATGAAGTATTGCCGCTATGTTAAGAAGCCAATGGAAATAACGACAACGGCTTCTTCGGCATTTAAAAAAATATTTTTAGACGTAGTAGGACCTTTAGATAGGGATGCAGAGGAGAACTGTTACATATTGACAATACAATGCGAATTACCAAAATTTGTACAAGCTATTCCGTTGAAAAATAAAGAAACAGTTAGTATTGCTGATGCATTTGTAAGAAATTTTATTTTAAGGCTCGGAATTCCAGATAGAATTGCTACAGATCGCGGGAAAGAATTTATTTCTTCAACAATGGAACAGGTATGTACAATTTTAAAAATTCAAAAATTAACATCAACAGCTTACCATCACCAATCAATTTTCGCGCTAGAAAACTCTCATAAGTCTCTAGGCGCATTTTTGAGAATTCAGTGTGACAATCATACAGGTACATGGAGTTATTGGCTACCATACTGGTGTTTTAGTTTTAATAATACAGTGCATTCAGAAACAAATTACACTCCATTTGAGTCAGTATTTGGAAAACTTTGTAATATGCCTTCCAACTTATCTAATTCCGTAGAACCATTGTATAATACAGACGATTATCCTTCGACACTAAAATATAGATTACAACTTGCACACTCCGATGCAAAGAAAAATTTATTGTCAAGTAAATTAAGGAGAAAAGAATCATACGACAAAACTGTTAAATCTGCAAAATATGAAAAGGATGATTTAATATTAATTAGAAATGAAACTGGTAACAAACTAGATCCTATATTTAAAGGCCCTTTTCTAGTTATAGAAGACATAGGATGTAATGTAAAAGTAAAAATAAATAACAAAATAGATTTAATTCATAAAAATAGAACTAAGCGTTATTACGAATAACACAACTAACTAACTGTATTAACATTATACTTATTATTTTGTATCATAATGCTTACACTACAAGCACTGTAATAGACATAAGAAAACTAATATTACTAGACATAATAATTGATAGCACTATGTATAACCTCAAAAAAAAATGTAATTTTCTTTTTTTTTCACTCACCCCCGGAGGTGCAGTGTGTGAATGTTGTATGTGTAAGTTAGTATATAAGGAAATGCGCATCCGTTGCGCGGGGCGGGGCGCACTTAATAAAGACATCATTACAGTACCATCGTCTAATTTGTCTACTCCCAACATCTCAGGCGGTTGTTACAGCTGTGTACGTCGGTCACCACCCGATTCGGACAATCAAGCTACCAATTCAAATAGCTGAAAGCACACTAACTGCTCCTGAAAAATAGTCAGTTCGAAGTGAGTCATTATTAAGTCCACCTCACTTGTGTATTGTGGTCACGACCTCACGACCCAGTTCGCGTAATCACCACAAACTATACAATAATAAACACTATATACATATAATTTTAAACACTGCGAATTGTGCGGTCTGGTTTCAAGGAAACCCCCAACGCGTTGCGTTGCGTTGCGTTGCGTTGCGTTGCGTTGCGTTGCGTTGCGTTGCGTTGCGTTGCGTTTTTTTTTTTTTTAAGGGCCCCGCCTCCACCCCGTCACTATGGGAAAATGTGACGTCATTGAAAACTTTTGTTTTTTAATGATTCTATATAATATTAGCCCTTTTTGTGCAGAATTGCAAGGAAATTAAACGGTAATTTAGAATACATGAATAAAAATGGTGCTATATAAAACAAACTTAGAGCTAAGTTTAACATATTTCAGTTAAAACCAAAAGGAATTTAAACAAAAGAAGATTAAACATAGAAGTTATCAATAGAAGAAATATTTACTATTAAGAAATTAATACTTTTAAAGATAGATACATAATAATAAAAGAAAAGTAATACCATCAATACAATGAAGAAATTAAGAGTAGAATACATAAATTATAAAAGAAAACTAAAAGAAATTGGATACTTTAAAAGAGAGGACTTAATATTAAGAAACAAAAAGAAAAATTAAATACTAGTAAAATTATAAGTAACAATTATAAAATAAGGAACAATAATAATATTAGGAAAAACAAAAGAAAAGTAAAATTATACTAAGTGACATTATAAGAAGAAACAATAAAATAAAAGACAAAAGTAAACTTAGGAGAACAAAAGAAATTAAATTATACTTAGTAAGACTATAAAGAATAACAATGAAATAGAAATAATAAGAGACGATAATAGTAATGAGAGAAAGAAGGTAAAACCATTTTTTTTTATTTATTATAAAAGAAATAAGTAATAATTAAAGAAAAAGATAAGTTACGGGCCATCAGGGAAACAAAGTAGGGAAATATTATAATAAAAATAAAGTATATATTACTAGTAATATAATAATAATAGAGAATAGATAACATAGATAAAAGGCATAAAATATAATAAATAAGAAAGTATAAATAATATAGTAAGTATAATAATATGAACAAGCATAAAGAAAACCAGGGTTATATATATAAATAATAATATATAATAAAATAAAATAATATAATGACAAGTAAATGAAAAAATTATCAAATTAATAGTACCAGGTATGAAAGGGTCAGGGATGTAGTACATGTGTGAAAAATAATATATAATAATTCAGATAATGACAAAGGAAGGTAAAATATTGATAGAAGTAAAAATAGATAACTGGGTATAAAGAAAAACCAGGAGCATGTATATGTATATAAATAATAATATATATAATAAAGTAAGATGATGACAAGTAAAGAAAAACTATTGTATTGGAAAGAAAAATTATATATAAATGGAAAACCAGGAGAATATATATGTATGTAAAAAAAATAGTATAATAGTGAACAATAATGACGGATGATGATAACAGGTAAAGAGAAGGGAATTGGAGAAGAAAGAAAAGCCAGGAGTAAGTATGTATGTAAGGTATGATATAATACTACATGTGACAAGATCACGTGATGGTAAGTGGGCATTATGTAATTATGGCAGGTATAGATAATTAGGTATAATGTAATTGTATTTATATATATATATATATAAATAAGATAACATGTGATAAGATCACGTGATGATAAGCGGGCATTCTGTTCGGATAGCAAGTATCAGAACAGGTAAGGTATAATATGGCTGGGAATACATATATATATATATATATATATATATATATATATATATATATATATATATATATATGAATATATGAATATATTAAGATTACATGTGACGAGATCACATGATGGTAAGCGGGCATTCTGTAATTATGGCGGGTATAAGAACAGAAACTTGGTGTGATATGATTGGGAGTATACATATATATAAATATAATAAGATAACATGTGACGAGATCACGTGATGGTAAGTGGGCATTTCGTAATAACAGCAGGTATCAGAGATAATAATGAATAATATAACGGGAAGTATATATAAAATGAAGAAAAGAAGGATAGAGATAAAAGATATAGATTTAATATTTTATTATATTGACCAAATGAGTAAGAGAGAAAATCAATGTTAGAAATAAAGCCATAGATTGTTAAATGTATCGTAATTATGGTAATTATGTAATATAGTGAAATGAGAAGTTAAGCATGAAAAGAAAAAGGGACAAACTATAAGTTCAATATTATATATTAAATTATAGAATACAAAGTAATATAATTAGCGTGTGATAGAAAAGAAGAAAAGGACAGAAATATAAAGTTAATAATAATATATTAAGGGAAAGCGAGAAGGGAGATAGATAATGTTAAACATATAAATAAATATTAAAATTTATGGTGACTATGGTAACTTAATACAATAAAAAATACAATGTGATATATTTAGCATAAACAGGGGAGGTTAGGTTAGGTTAGGTTAGGTTAGGTCAGGTTTCGCCGGATCAGGGTGGTGGGTGGTGACCTGTCACTACCGGCACTCGCTCGCGCGATGGTCGGTAGTGACAGAGCATGGCAGGCGGTCCTCTCCTTCACGGAGACGACAATGAAGGTGAAGGAGGCGGCGGAGCGGGATCGGGAGGCAATATCCACCCCTGACAACCCAATCCGCCGCCCAGCTCGGACTGGACGCCGGAGGAGGGCCTACGCCAACGGCCTTTCTCCGTGACACGGACATACGCCGGGCGGCGCGCTTTGAGGGAGTGCGTCGCCCAGATCCTGGCGTGAGCGGTGTGTGATGTGTTCCCGCACACCGCTCTGATGACAACTTCAAGGAGGTGAGGGGGGGGTGGCTCTCTACACCACTCTCCCCGAAATGTGTTAGGTGCATGCGGGGGGCGGCGACTATTTAACCGTCCCCCTGCCTAGTAGGTGAGGCCTGCACAAGGCCGGACGTCGCCGGATGCCGAGGAAGATGGCTCGGCTTTGCCCTTAGCATCCGGCAGACGAGAGAAGGAACACCCCGGTGGTTTTAGTCGGGGCAGGTCCGACACACCGGGGGAGCGGCCCTCACCGCTCCCCTGAAGGTCCGTAGGGATTCCCACCGGGTTAACAAAAAAAAAAAAAAAAAAAAAAGGTTTCGCCGGATCGGAGGACGTGAAGGTCACGCGGCCGTACAAGCGCGCTGACCTAAAAATCACGGGCCTCGATGACACCGTCATCAGGGAGGATCTCGTGAGCGCTATCGCCATGGTCGGAGGCTGCCCGGAAGATCAAGTCCGGGCAAGCGAAATCAGAATGACAAGGTTCAACCTCGGAACGGTCTGGGTGACTTGCCCAGCCACCGCGGCCCAAACCTTACTTGAGAAGGGACTTAGGATCGGCTGGGCCAGGACCCAGATCCGCCTGTTAGAGCCCCGCGTGTTCCGGTGTTACCGCTGCCTGGAACCCGGACACGTGGGGCAAACATGCAAAGCAACCACAAACCGCAGCGGTCGTTGCTATAGGTGTGGCCAGCCCGGGCACAAAGCCCAGGGCTGCGAGGCTCAGCCTCAATGCTGCGTTTGCGCTGACGCCGGCAAGCGGGCCGGCCATCGGCTCGGAAGCGCTGCCTGCGCAGCGGCCAAGAGATGGGTCTCTTAAGAGGCCTCTGGGTCAGCAGAGGAAAGCTCCCGCCACCGCTGACGACGTTCCGTTGTCCCAGGTGCGCGTGGAACCTATGGAAAAGGAGGCCTCGCCAGCGGCGGCACCAAAGTCGCTGCTCGGCAGTTTTGCCTCTAGGGGAGCGTCGGGCAACGAGCCTGAGGGGGCCGTTGCCTGACTTCAAAGCTCCAGTGGTGTTGTGCGTGCTTCCGCGCACCACTAGGCGGTGGTTGAGGGACCTTTAGACCCTCCCGACTGTGGAGAAGCCCACAGGGCGGATCGCGCGCCAGCCCTCTTGGAAGTCCTCGGTGTGCCCGGGGGCTGGCGTAGACGCGAGTGAAGGAGCACCCCGGGGGTTTTAGTCGGTAAGAGTCCGGCATACCGGGGGAGTGGCCCTCACCACTCCCCTGACGATCCAATGCAGGATTTCCCCCGGGTTACCAAAAAACAAAAACAAAAGGTTTCGCCGGATGGGGGTGCGAAGTTGGTCTCACCTCCTCGTGGTGCACCCTGGGCAACAATAGGCAGCAATGTTTCTTAGGCATTGCTGGCTATTGGCGAAGAGGACCAACAATTCCCTCTCCCACCTTTCCCTTTCCCTACATTCCTCTCTCGTTTCTCTTATCCTTCCCCAGTTATTACTCCCACTCACATCCCATCCCCACTTACTCCCGTCTTCCCCAACTCCAGGTCAGTTATGTTAGGTTATATGTTAGGGATTTTCTGTTAGGTTATGTTAGGCGACGTATGCTTCTTGTATTGTATTCCCCCCTTCTTCTTCTGTTATCTTTTGTCTTCTTATTTCTTCCCCTTCTATCTTCTTCTTCTTCATCTCTTCGTTTTCAACTCCAGCGCGACATATGTAAAATAGATGAATGTCAAAACAATGATGGAACAAGCACAAGGGAAAACAGTATTACCCCAGGAGGGTACCGGCCGCTCTGCGGCCGGAGAATCCGTCCCAGTGCGGGAACTTCGCTCTCGCACTGGCAGCCCCGCGTTCTCTGGGGGGGGGCAACCAAGTGCTTGGCGGTAGGGCCGACCCCCCTACCGCACCGACGACTCAGGCATCCATAACGGACACCGATTTCTGCATGAGAGTGGCTCAAGTTATTTGCGAGCGCTTAGAGGACTCTGACTCTGGTCAGAGTCTCATAACGGTAGGCACCACGTCTACGACGGAGCGAAAACGCTCTTATAAGAGCGCGCAGTCTTCTGACTGCGAATCGGAGGGGGAGACACCTGCTAAGACCCTGGTGCTCCCCCAACGTGGCAGAGGACGCCACCCAACCCATGGGAAATACGTGGGACTATGGGAGGCGAAAAAGAGACTCATCACTGAGCAGAAGGAGGCAGAGGAGCTGCAGGCTCGGCGAGAGCTTCTCGAGACGACGCGCAACGCGCGCCCACGATAGACGTCACGCCTCTCCGTGACGTCCACGAACGAGGAAGATCAGTCTGCATATGCCAGGGCGGAGAGGGTTCGTAAGAACGTTGGCCTCGTGAAGGACCTCTTCACGAAGTCAAAAAATGTGAAGGGCACGGTCATTCACGAGGTGAAAAAGATGATGATGGTGATGATTATGTTTCACCGACGTAGTGTTGGGTCCTGTAGGTTCCAGTATTCTCGGATTCGGGATTGCGACCCCTCGGCTGATTCGCGACGATGAGCTCTCTCCGATAGTGCCAAAATTTATTATATAAAATCAGATATGTTCCTCAAAAACAGTACTTTCGTCCGCCCGCTAAACTGCCACTTCCGGCCCTTTCGTTTTATAAATCACGGGTTTTAGGTGTCCAGGCAGATCCCCGGGGACGCGGCCCTCATGCTGCAGGTGAAAAAGAAGCTATAGGTCGAATAATGTAATTTTCAGAAATTTTTAAAATTTATATGAAAATGCGCCTTGTAAAATTTTATTACTATGTTCAATTTATGTGTTAATTTGGCCTAAAAAAGGGGTCCAGATCTTTAATTATGGACGTGCCAGGGCGGGATCCCTAATATAATCCTCCTCCTCCACAAAATATTTAACCGGGACAAGAAATAAGGGTCAAAAGGGATGGGCAATTTCTATAACAACTAAAAAAGAGAAAAACTATATACTATCTGACCTTATTGGCACTTGGGGCGAGCAGGGACAGCTATTAATTTGCACAGTTGTTTCTCGAAACCTTCCCTATGGAAGGAAGGAAGACGTTCAACACGACACTACGCAGGCCTCCCGGCAGGAAGAACGAGCACTCTCAGTATTCGCTCTGCAATATTTATAGCGTTAACATATATAAGTACGACACACCTTATAACAATCACAAAAGCCAACAAGCAAGAGGATCTAGTTTTTTTAAAAAACTCACAATTCGTGGTCTCCTACAATTTTCTACAAGCTATATGCAAAGCAATGCTGTTCTAAGATCTCAATGATCAAGCAAATCAGGTCAAAAGCACTTCGAAAACACTGTTTTAATCTGAATACTAATTTCTAATTGCTAATAGTATGAAAAACAAAGGCAGACTGTCGGTTACAATTTTGATTTGACGGCCGTTTGTGAGTTAGGCTCAGAATTCTATACAAAAATTCCCTTCCCACAACCCTCTTTGTTTCTATATAATTTATGACTGTTCAAAAAGAAAGCAGATAGAAAAAAATTTATATTTAATAAATTTAATATTTGACAAATTCAATATTTTGTTCGTTTAATCCAATATTCGATTTTGCCTGCACAGATATTCTCAAAAAATGTTTAATATCATCAAAGCTTGCCTAAGTAAATGCTGAGCCCTCGAGAAGCAAAACACAAAATACAAAAAAACAAATATAGTCCGTCTCGGATATAATCCGGTGCTATTTAGCAAAAAAGCTTGCAAAAACAAATAAAATGGTACGAAAAATTGGGTTAGGTTCCGGTTGCGTATACAAATTTCGACCTTAAATTCATTAACATAGAGGTTTTTTCAGTTTTTCGTGAATATCCCGAAAAGTACGTATGTCTTCGGGATTGCGACCCCTCGGCTGATTCGCGACGATGAGCTCTCTCCGATGGTGCCAAAATTTACTATATAAAAACAAATATGTTCCTTAGATTAAGTACTTTCGGTTGCCCAATAAACTGCCACATCCGGCCCTTCCGTTTTATGAATCTCGGGTTTTAAGTGTCCAGGCGGGACCCCTATTATAATCCTCCTCCTCCACAAAAGAGGGTTAGGTTAGGTTAGGTTTAGGTTAGGTTAGGTTTAGGTTAGGTTAGGTTAGCTCGTTTTTTCAGTTTTTCGTGATTATCTCGAGAAGCAGTTATCGGAGAGAGGAGCACGATACGTCAAAAGTCGCGTCTCGTAAGGGCGCACCCGCTGGAGCCGAAAGATGAGCAGGCCTCAATATAAAAAGATGATGAAAGTGATGATTATGTTTCACCAATGTAGTGTTTGGTCCTGTGGGTTCCAGTATTCGCGGATTCGGGATTGCGACCCCTCGGCTGATTCGCCACGATGAGCTCTCTCCGATGGTGCCAAAATTTACTATATAAAAACAAATATGTTCCTTAGATTAAGTACTTTCGGTTGCCCAATAAACTGCCACATCCGGCCCTTCCGTTTTATGAATCTCGGGTTTTAAGTGTCCAGGCGGGACCCCTATTATAATCCTCCTCCTCCACAAAAGAGGGTTAGGTTAGGTTAGGTTTAGGTTAGGTTAGGTTTAGGTTAGGTTAGGTTTAGGTTAGGTTGGGGTGCGAAGTTGGTCTCACCTCCTCGTGGTGCACCCTGGGCAACAATAGGCAGCAATGTTTTTCTTTTTAGGCATTGCTGGCTATTGGCGAAGAGGACCAACAATTCCTTCTCCCACATTCCCTTTACCTTAAATTCCCGTCTTGCTTTTCTCATCCTCCCTCAGTTATTATTCCCACTCCTACCCCATCCCCACTTACTCCCGTCTTCCCCAATTCCAGGCTACATGTGGTAGGGTTATCTGTTAGGGATTTTATGTTAGGTTGTGTTAGGTTCGTATGTTTTCTTCTCTGTATTCCCCCCTTCTTCTCTTTAAGTCTTTATTCTTCTATTTTCTCCCCCCTTCTATCTTCTTCTTCTTTATATTTTCTTTTTTCAACCCCTGTGCGACGTATGTAAATATGATGTATGTAAAAAATAAATCATGGAACAAGCACAAGGTCCAATCAAACTACCCCAGGAGGGTACCGGCCGCTCCGCGGCAGGAGAATCCCTCCCAGTGCGGGAACTTCGCTCTCGCACTGGCAGCCCCGCGTTTTCTGGGGGGGGCAACCAAGTGCTTGGCGGTAGGGCCGACTCCCCTACCGCTCCAACGACTATGGCTACTCAAATGGTTACCGATTTTGCCCAAGGTAGAGAGCTCCGGGTATCTCTGGAGCGAATGGATGGGGACTCAGACGGTTCGGCATCCAGCCGTATGTCCGAGGCCGAAGGCTCGCTGGAGCGAAAGCGGTCCTACCGCTTGCTCTGCTCGGACAGCGAGCCGGAGGTAGATGTCCCCGCCAAATATGTGGCGATACCCAAGAGGGGACGCGGCCGCCCGCCCACATCAGGCACACATGTGGGGCTGTGGCAGGCCAAAAAGGAGCTTATGATGAAGGAGAAAGAGGAAAAGGCTCTGCAGGAGCAGAAGGAGCTCGCCTTGTCCTCACGAAGTGTCCGCCCGCGAGAGACGTCGCGGCTCTCCGTCACTGCATTTGAGGACGAGGACAAGAATGAAGCCTCGGCCGCTGCTCTACTCAAGCGAGCCGAGAGGGATTATGGACTCATTAAGGATAACATCAGGAAGTCCAAAAATATGAAAGGAACAACCATGAAGGAGATGAAGGAGGCCGCCGATGACATGCGAGAGGTGGTCGATGAACTTCATCGTCGGACGGCCAACGACGAGAACCGTCGGCTCCTTAGAGAGAATGAGCGCCTTCGTTCTCAGCTCAAGGACCTGATGGAGGACGTGGCCGCCGACCGGGCGGAGGCTAGAGCGCGAATGGCACAGGGACTGGCTTCAAGAGCTCTGCCAGCCCCTGCTGCTCCGGCTGCTCCGGCCGCTTCAACAACACTGGATTTGGCTCAGCTCAGCAGCTGGTTCGAGGAGAGGGACCGCAACCTCATCCAGAAGCTGAGCTTCATCATGGATACGAAGATCGAGGGGCTGCAGGTGGATGGACGACTACTTCCTCCCAAGCGCCATCGCCCTCAGCTGGCTTCGGACAAGGCACCCAACGCGTCTCAGATGGAGACAGCTCCGGAACCTGCAGCACAAAAGAAAAAGAAAAAGAAGAAGAGCAAAAAGAAGAGACAGAAGGAGAAGGAAAGGACGCAACCGGCAACCGAGGGAGTCCAATCACAGGCAGAGGTCGCTGGGACAAGCACCCAACCCCAACCCCAACCGACAGGGAAGGGAAAAGGGAAGGGAAAGAAGTCCCGACCAGAGACCCAACCTGCTCCCACGGATGCCGCACAGGATACGACAGTACCGCAGCCACCACCAGCTGAGCGCGCGGAAAATACATGGGCGCTGGTGGCCAGCAAGAATGCCAAGCGCAAGGCCCTCAAAGCCTCGCAACTGGCTTCCGGGCAAACCGCCCCGACCGCTTCACCAAGGAACAAGCCACCGGCTATCAAATTGAGGGTCCCTCGATCGGCAGCGGTGGTCATCAAGGTGCAGGAGAGGGAGGGTCTTACTTATGGCGACGTACTCACGGAGGCCAAGAGTAAGATCAACCTGACCGAACTCGGGATTACGAGCGGCTTCAGGGTGAAGACGGCCGCTTCGGGGGCACGGATCTTACAAGTGCCGGGTCCGGCGACGGAAGGAACCGCCGAGACCCTGGCCGCGAAGTTAAGAGAAGTGCTCCCACAGGAGGTGATAATAACCCAGCCCACGAAGATGGCGGATTTCCGTGTGAGTGGGCTGGAAGACTCGAATACCAGAGACGAGGTGGCAGCTGCAGTCGCCAGGCGGGGTGAATGCAGGGTTGAACTAGTAAGGGTAGGGGAGATTCGCAAGGATCGAACCGGCCTTGGTTCGGCCTTCGTGAAGTGCCCGGTGGCTGCCGTCAAGAAAGTGGTTGCCGGAGGCCGACTCACAGTTGGGTGGGCGTCGGCCCAAGTGAAGTTGCTGGAGCCGCGGGTCCTGAGGTGTTTCCGGTGCCTTGAACCGGGACACGTTAAGGACACGTGCAAGGCGGACGAGGACAGGAGTCGGCTGTGTTTCCGGTGCGGACAGCCTGACCACCTGATTAGGGACTGCACAGCGCCAGCCCCGCACTGCACCGTGTGCGGGACGGCCGGCAAGCCGGCGGCGCACAGAGTTGGGGGGAAGGCTTGTGCTGTGCACACCCGACCCCTCAAAAAGAAGAAGATGCCCGCAGCGACGGCCGATGCCGAGCTGCCGCGCAATATCCCGAGCTCCGAAAGCGCCTCAAACGCGACTAGGACAGTGGATGAGCCGACCCCGATGACCACGGCTTAATTAATGGATCACGCCCGAGTCAAAATCTTGCAAGGGAACATCAACCACTGCGCCAGGGCCCAGGACCTCTTGTCCCAGACCATGGTGCAGTGGGGGATTCACGTGGGCGTGGTCGCAGAGCCGTATTTCGTGCCTCCCAGCAGCTCCGACTGGGTGGGGGACGATACGGACACGGCGGCCATTACCAGCAGGCCAGCCGCGGGGATCCCACCTCTCACCAACATCTCGAGGGGTTCGGGGTTCGTCGCGGCCACGGTGGGGGAGATCACCATCATATCGGTGTACTTCTCCCCCAATCGGACGTTCGCCGAGTTCGAGGGCTTCCTCGCGCAGCTCGGAGCTGTAGTCACACGGACACTCCCTCGTCCCGTGGTGGTGGCCGGCGACCTAAATGCCAAATCCGTGGCTTGGGGTTGCCCGGCAACCGATATCCGGGGAGAGGCAGTAGAGGAGTGGCTTCTGACGGTCGGCCTAGTCGTGGCCAATGTAGGGCAAGAGCACACGTGCGTGCGGGCACAGGGCGGATCCATCGTGGATGTAACGTTCACATGCCCCGCGCTGGCACGCCGTGTGCAAAACTGGCGCGTTATCACCGGTGAGGAAACTCTTTCCGACCACCGGTACATCCGATTCGACGTAGTACCGTGTCGAAGGGCCCAGAACATCTCGGGCCCCGGGGCTACTCGAGGGGACCCAGTCAGATGGAGGTTGAACACGATGGACGCAGACCTTCTCAAAGAGGCTGCTATCGTACAGGCCTGGCTCTCCGAGCCGAATGAAGATTCAAATGTAGACCAGGAGGCGGCCCGGCTTCGGAGAGCCATGGCCGTCATCTGTGACACCTCCATGTCCCGAGCTAGGAGTGGCCCCAATCGACGTCGCCAGGTGTACTGGTGGTCGGAGGAGGCAGCGCGGCTGAGGAAAATGTGCGTAGCTGCGCGACGCGCTTACACCCGGAGCCGGAGAAGGCGACGAAGAGATCCGGAAAGGGAGACCTCCCTGTACACCGCGTACAGGGAGAAGTGCACCGCTCTCCACATCGCCGTCGCCCAAGCGAAGGAGAAAGCTCGCCAGGAGCTCCTGGAGATGATCGACCGCGATCCGTGAGGGAGGCCCTACAAACTGGTGCGGAACAAGCTCCGCCCCTGGGCCCCCCCGCTAACGCAGACTCTCCAGCCGCACCTGGTTGAGAACATAGTCTCCTCCCTATTTCCACAAAGGGCCGAACATCTGCCCCCACCGATGGTTCCTGCCTGGGCCAACATCCCGGATGACCCAGAGGTGCCGCCGGTGACTAGGGAGGAAATAGAGAGAGCAGTCGATCGCCTGAAAGGCAAGTCCACGGCTCCGGGCCTGGACGGGGTTCACGCGAAGGTGTGGGTTCTCGCTTTCGACGCCCTGGACGATTGGCTGATGAGGATTTTCGACGCCTGCCTGTCCCAAGCCGCGATCCCGCGGCAGTGGAAGACGGGCAGGTTGGTCCTCATCAGTAAACCGGGGCGTCCGGCCGACTCCCCCTCAGCATATAGGCCCATAGTGCTCCTAGATGAGGTGGCCAAGATATTCGAAAGGGTAGTGGTCGGTCGCATCATCGACCACCTGGAAGGCGAGGGCCCGGACCTGGCCCCAAACCAATTCGGGTTCCGCAGAGGCCGATCAACGGTCGATGCGATCCGACACGTCAGGTCCCTGGCACAGGAAGCAGTCTCCGGCGGCGGGGTGATGCTGGCGGTGTCCCTGGACATCGCCAACGCATTCAACACCCTACCCTGGAGCTGCATCAGAGAGGCGCTACGGCACCACAGGCTGCCGTTATACCTGCGCCAAATTATCGGGGCCTACCTGTCGGGTCGCTCGATCACATACCCGACCCAGACAGGATGGACCACAAAGGATGTGACTTGCGGTGTTCCACAGGGGTCAGTCCTAGGACCTCTCCTGTGGAACATCGGTTACGATTGGGTGTTGCGCGGGCAGAATCTACCGGGTGTTGACGTTATCTGTTACGCCGACGACACCCTGGTCACTGCCCGCGCCAAGAATTACCGCCGAGCCGCCATGCTGGCGACAGCCGGCTCGGCGCACGTAGTACGAAGGATCCGCACCCTAGGACTGGAGGTGGCGCTACAGAAGTCAGAGGCGCTGTGCTTCTGCGGCCCTCGACTTGCCCCACCCCCAGATGCCCACATAATGGTGGGCGGCGTCCGGATCGCCGTCGGGGCGACTATGAGTTATCTCGGTCTCGTCCTCGACGGCAGATGGAAATTTGAGGCGCACTTTAACCGACTGCTGCCTAGGGTTGTGGCTGCCTCTGCAGCCCTCAAGAGGCTTATGCCTAATATAGGAGGACCTGGGGCGTCTAGTAGACGCCTCTACACAAATGTTGTGCGCTCCATGGCGCTGTATGGTGCCCCCGTATGGGCCGACGCCCTTAACAGCCGGACCACCCGGCTGTTAAGACGCCCCCAAAGGGCGATGGCGATTGCGGCTGTGCGGGGGTACTCTACAGTCTCATGTGAAGCAGCCTGTCTACTGGCGGGGTCTGTTCCGTGGGACCTGGACGCCCGAGCCCTCGCGTCTCTCTACCTGTGGCGCGAGGAGCGAAAGGCCCGGGGACTGCGGACGGCCCCGACGGAAACAAGAATGAAGAGGCGTCTACTCGACGCCGAATCCATAGATTTGTGGAAATCCAGGCTGGATCAACCCAGCTTTGGAGCGCGGACGGTCGAGGCTATCCGTCCGGTGCTCGATGAATGGCTGAACCGGCGTCACGGCTCTATTTCCTACCGGTTGACGCAGGTACTCTCGGGGCATGGCAGCTTCGGGTGGTACCTGTGTCGCATAACCCGTAGTGAGCCGTCGCCGAGATGCCACCACTGCGACGGATGCCTCGACGAGTCCGCGCAGCACATGATTGATGACTGCCCAGCATGGGCTACGGAGAGGGCCGACCTCGTCAGGGTGGTGGGTGGTGACCTGTCGCTACCGGCACTCGTTCGCGCGATGGTCGGTAGCGACAGAGCATGGCAGGCGGTTCTCTCCTACTGCGAGACCATTATGACGATTAAGGAGGCAGCGGAACGGGATCGGGAGGCATCCGCCAACCCTGATAACCCGATCCGCCGCCCCACCCAACCAGGACGACGGAGGAGGGCCTTCGCCAGAGGCCTTCCCCATTAACGGATATGACGCCGGACGGCGGCGCTTGAGGGAGCGCGCCGTCCATTATCCAGGCGTGAGCGGTGCGTGCGTGTTCCCGCGCACCGCTCTAGTGACTCAACACTCGATGACGAGGGGAGAGCGACTTACACCGCTCTTCCCACAACCCAAGATGAAGAAAAAGCAGGGGAAACGGCACTCCTTCCAGCCTTTCCCCTCTGCTCAAGGAAGAAGCGGCCCGAAGAGGGCCAGACGTCGTCGGCCGCCGAGGACGGAGGTCTATACCGTCCCCTTGGCCCCGGCAGACGAGCAGAAGGAACACCCCGGGGGTTTTAGTCGGTAGGAGTCCGGCATACCGGGGGAGTGGCCCTCACCACTCCCCTGACGATCCAATGCAGGATTTCCCCCGGGTTACCAAAAAAAAAAAAAAAAGGTTTAGGTTAGGTTAGGTTAGGTTAGCTCGTTTTTTCAGTTTTTCGTGATTATCTCGAGAAGCAGTTATCGGAGAGAGGAGCACGATACGTCAAAAGTCGCGTCTCGTAAGGGCGCACCCGCTGGAGCCGAAAGATGAGCAGGCCTCAATATAAAAAGATGATGAAAGTGATGATTATGTTTCACCAATGTAGTGTTTGGTCCTGTGGGTTCCAGTATTCGCGGATTCGGGATTGCCACCCCTCGGCTGATTCGCGACGATGAGCTCTCTCCGATGGTGCCAAAATTTACTATATAAAAACAAATATGTTCCTTAGATTAAGTACTTTCGGTTGCCCAATAAACTGCCACATCCGGCCCTTCCGTTTTATGAATCTCGGGTTTTAAGTGTCCAGGCGGGACCCCTATTATAATCACCCTCCTCCACAAAAGAGGGTTAGGTTAGGTTAGGTTTAGGTTAGGTTAGGTTAGGTTTAGGTTAGGTTAGGTTAGGTTAGGTTAGGTTAGGTTAGCTCGTTTTTTCAGTTTTTCGTGAATATCCCGAAAAGTACGTATCGGAGAGGGGAGCACGATACGTCAAAAGACGCGTCTCGTAAGGGCGCACCCGCTGGAGCCGAAAGATGACCAGGTCTCAATACAAAAAGATGATGATGGTGATGATTATGTTTCACCGAGTTGGTGTCGAGTCCTGTGGGTTCCAGTATTCTCTGATTCGGGATTGCGACCCCTCGGCTGATTCGCGACGATGAGCTCTCTCCGATGGTGCCAAAATTTACTATATAAAAACAAATATGTTCCTTAGATTAAGTACTTTCGGTTGCCCAATAAACTGCCACATCCGGCCCTTCCGTTTTATGAATCTCGGGTTTTAAGTATCCAGGCGGGACCCCTATTATAATCACCCTCCTCCACAAAAGAGGGTTAGGTTAGGTTAGGTTTAGGTTAGGTTAGGTTAGGTTTAGGTTAGGTTGGGGTGCGAAGTTGGTCTCACCTCCTCGTGGTGCACCCTGGGCAACAATAGGCAGCAATGTTTTTCTTTTTAGGCATTGCTGGCTATTGGCGAAGAGGACCAACAATTCCTTCTCCCATCTCCCCTTTACCTTGTATTCCCGTCTCGTCTCTCTTATCCTTCCCCAGTTATTACTCCCACTCCTACCCCATCCCCACTTACTCCCGTGTTCCTCAACTCCAGGTTAGTTATGTTAGGTTTATCTGTTAGGGACTTATGTTAGGTAATGTTAGGATTGTGTGATATTTTTCTTTTGTATTCCCCCTTCTTCTTCTTTGTATCTTTTGTCTTCTTCTTTCTTCCCCCCTTTTCTATCTCTTCTTCTGTTTTTCTTCGTTCTTCTAACTCCAGATATGATAGTATGAAAATTTGATGCATGTGAAGCAAACATGATGGAAGTGCAAGACAAAGAGAAACTACCCCAGGAGGGTACCGGTCGCTCCGCGACCGGAGAATCCCTCCCAGGGCGGGTGCTTCGGTCCCGCTCTGGCAGCCCCTTGTTCTCTGGGGGGGGCAATCTTGTACTTGGCGGTAGGGCGGACCCCCCTACCGCACCGACGACCACGGCTATCCACTCAATGGACACCGAACTTGCAAGCGATAAGGTACTCCGGGTTGAACTGGAGCGCCTCGAAGACTCGGACTCCGGTCAGAGTATGGCGACTGTGGGCTCTAGCTCAACACTAGAGCGCAAACGCTCTTATAAGAGCGCACAGTCAATGTCGGAGTGTGACTCGGACGGGGACGCGCCTGCCAAAATCTTGGCGCTCCCCCGACGGTCAAGAGGTAGGCCCACCACCCACGGAAAACATGTTGGGTTGTGGGAGGCTAGAAAGGCGATCATCGCCGAGAAGAAGGCCGAGGAGGAACGACTGGCTTGCCAGGAGCTCCTACTCACGGAGCGTAGTGTGCGCCCCCGCCTCACGTCGCGGCTCTCAGCGACCACTTCAGAGGATGACACATGCTACGCCCGTATGGAGAACATCGGCCGTAACCTTGACGTCATTGGCGACGGACTCGTCAAGTCCAAGAACGTCAAGGGTACGGTCGTTCATGACGTAAAGGCCGCCATGGCGGCCATCAAGGAGGACCTGGAAGTAATCGTCCGGAGCAAAGTCTCTGAGGAGGTGAAGAAGGTACACAAAGAGAACTCCCGCCTCAGAGAAGAGCTCCGGGAACTTAGAGAAATTGTGGTCGCCATGCGCGCGCGCGAGCGCGAGCTGGCGCTGCGGGGGATAGAGGTGCCACCACTGTCGGCAGACCCCTCCCCTGCCCAACCGGATATGACACAGACCCCCGGCTTTTCCGAGCTTCGTTCTATGCTCGGTGAGGTCGTGGGGTCCATGAAGGTTATGCAGCAGCGGCAGGAGGCAATGGAGAACCAACTCCTGCGCCCACCGCTGCAGCATGAGAAGGTGTCCTACGCGGCGAAGTCAGCCGCGCGGAAGCCCCGGCCGAAGCCGGCCGGCGGCGCCGCGGAGGACGCCCCCCACACGGACGAGACAGAAGCAGGGCGGAGCTCTCACCCAGACCCGAAACCCTCCAAAGGTAAGGGCAAAGGGAAGAAGACCCGCCCTGCTGCTCCCAATGTAGACTCAGTGGCGGACTTCCCGCCCTTAGGAGAGCCCCAAGTCGCCGGCCATAGTGGCGACTGGGCGACGGCCGGGCGGGACGGCAAACATAGACCGAACCGCCCCGCCAAACAGAAGAAGGGCCCCGCAAATGAGGCCCCCAAGGAGAAAAAGAAACCGCGCAAGCGGGTCCGCACCCGGAAGCCAAAGGACGCAGTCGTCTCATTTAAGTTGCTTCCGGGCGCGAAGGAACGTGGTGTCTCCCTCCGGGATGTTCTCAAAACAGCCCGCAGGGAGATGCAAAGAGCGTTGGGGGAGGCAGGGGCGCAATCTGCGTTCTTGTCCGGCACCCTCTCCGATGCGAGGTTGGTCCACATTCCTGGGCCGCCCGAGGAGGCCGCGAAGAAAGCCGACCTCTTGTATGGCAAACTTAAGGCCATCCTTCCGGAGACGGAAGTCAAGGTGACCCGACCCGTGAAGTGCGTAAGCCTTCGCGTGTCGGGCCTGGACGACTCCGTCGAAAAGGAGGATGTCCTTTCGTCCATCAAGATGGTCGGCAACTGTATGGAGGCGCGGGCTCACCTGGCCGAGCACATTCGGGTGAGCGAGGTCCGCTTCGGCACGTTCGGCGTCGGCGTATGCTGGGCCTCTTGTCCAGCCGATGTCGCCGAAATGGTGTTAAAATATGGGATAGAGATCGGCTTTACAAGGGCCCAGGTCAAAATGGTGGAGCCTCGCGTGCTCCGGTGTTTCCGTTGTTGGGAGCCGGGGCACGTGAGTGAAAAGTGTAGAGCCGGCACGGACCGAAGCGGACTGTGCCTCCGATGTGCGCAGCCGGGTCACAAGGCCCAGGAATGTGACAGTCGTGCCTATTGCGTGCTGTGCGCCGCTGTGAGCAAACCCGCCGGCCACCGCGTCGGTAGCCCAGCGTGCGCCGCCGCAAAACGGCCGACAAGGAGGAGAGGGAGTGCCTACTTCAGAGGCGCCCGCCTTGCCGCCTCCGCGGCAATGGAGACAGAGCAGGAGAATACAATCTCCGCTGTGCCGCGGGAGGAGGACCCCATTTCACATAGGTCCTCCCACGGAGTGTCGGGCAGCTCGGCTGAGGGGCCAGCTGCTTAGACCATACTCCGGTGGTGTAGTGTGTGGTCCCACACACCACAAGGCGGTGGGGAGGCGAATCAACTGCCTCCCCTACATTCAAGGCTGCCCGTAATGGGGCAACGCGCAGGGCCGGGCTCTGGGAAGGCGAGTAGCCATGCCCCTCGGTCCTAGAGCGCTCGGTGGACCACCCCGGGGGTTTTAGTCGGTAAAAGTCCGGCATACCGGGGGAGTGGCCCTCACCACTCCCCTGACGATCCTATGAGGATTTCCCCCGGGTAACAAAAAAAAAAAAAAAAAAAAAAAAAAAGGTTTAGGTTAGGTTAGGTTAGCTCGTTTTTTCAGTTTTTCGTGAATATCCCGAAAAGTACGTATCGGAGAGGGGAGCACGATACGTCAAAAGACGCGTCTCGTAAGGGCGCACCCGCTGGAGCCGAAAGATGACCAGGTCTCAATACAAAAAGATGATGATGGTGATGATTATGTTTCACCGAGTTGGTGTCGAGTCCTGTGGGTTCCAGTATTCTCTGATTCGGGATTGCGACCCCTCGGCTGATTCGGGACGACGAGCTCTCTCCGATAGTGCCAAGATTTATTATATAAAATCAGATATGTTCCTCAAAAACAGTACTTTAGTCCGCCCGCTAAACTGCCACTTCCGGCCCTTTCGTTTTATAAATCACGGGTTTTAGGTGTCCAGGCAGATCCCCGGGGACGCGGCCCTCGTGCTGCAGGTGAAAAAGAAACTATAGGTTGAATAATGTAATTTTCAGAAATTTTTAAAATTTATATGAAAAATGCGCCTTGTAAAATTTTATTACTATGTTCAATTTATGTGTTTATTTGACCTAAAAAAGGGGTCCAGATCTTTAATTATGGACGTGCCAGGGCGGGATCCCTAATATAATCCTCCTCCTCCTCCACAAAATATTTAACCGGGACAAGAAATAAGGGTCAAAAGGGATGGGCAATTCCTATAACAACTAAAAAAGAGAAAAACTATATACTATCTGACCTTATTGGCACTTGGGGCGAGCAGGGACAGCTATTAATTTGCACAGTTGTTTCTCAAAACCTTCCCTATGGAAGGAAGGAAGACGTTCAACACGACACTACGCAGGCCTCCCGGCAGGAAGAACGAGCACTCTCAGTATTCGCTCTGCAATATTTATAGCGTTAACATATATAAGTACGACACACCTTATAACAATCACAAAAGCCAACAAGCAAGAGGATCTAGTTTTTTTTAAAAAACTCACAATTCGTGGTCTCCTACAATTTTCTACAAGCTATATGCAAAGCAATGCTGTTCTAAGATCTCAATGATCAAGCAAATCAGGTAAAAAGCACTTCGAAAACACTGTTTTAATCTGAATACTAATTTCTAATTGCTAATAGTATGAAAAACAAAGGCAGACTGTCGGTTACAATTTTGATTTGACGGCCGTTTGTGAGTTAGGCTCAGAATTCTATACAAAAATTCCCTTCCCACAACCCTCTATGTTTCTATATAATTTATGACTGTTCAAAAAGAAAGCAGATAGAAAAAAATTAATATTTAATAAATTTAATATTTGACAAATTCAATATTTTGTTCGTTTAAACAAATATACGATTTTGCCTGCACAGATATTCTCAAAAAATGTTTAATATCATCAAAGCTTGCCTAAGTAAATGCTGAGCCCTCGAGAAGCAAAACACAAAATACAAAAAAACAAATATAGTCCGTCTCGGATATAATCCGGTGCAAAAAAGCTTGCAAAAACAAATAAAATGGTACGAAAAATTGGGTTAGGTTCCGGTTGCGTATACAAATTTCGACCTTAAATTCATTAACATAGAGGTTTTTTCAGTTTTTCGTGAATATCCCGAAAAATACGTATGTCTTCGGGATTGCGAAACCTCGGCTGATTCGCGACGATGAGCTCTCTCCGATGGTGCCAAAATTTACTATATAAAAACAAATATGTTCCTTAGATTAAGTACTTTCGGTTGCCCAATAAACTGCCACATCCGGCCCTTCCGTTTTATGAATCTCGGGTTTTAAGTGTCCAGGCGGGACCCCTATTATAATCACCCTCCTCCACAAAAGAAGGTTAGGTTAGGTTAGGTTTAGGTTAGGTTAGGTTAGGTTTAGGTTAGGTTAGGTTAGGTTAGGTTAGGTTAGGTTAGCTCGTTTTTTCAGTTTTTCGTGAATATCCCGAAAAGTACGTATCGGAGAGGGGAGCACGATACGTCAAAAGACGCGTCTCGTAAGGGCGCACCCGCTGGAGCCGAAAGATGACCAGGTCTCAATACAAAAAGATGATGATGGTGATGATTATGTTTCACCGAGTTGGTGTCGAGTCCTGTGGGTTCCAGTATTCTCTGATTCGGGATTGCGACCCCTCGGCTGATTCGGGACGACGAGCTCTCTCCGATAGTGCCAAGATTTATTATATAAAATCAGATATGTTCCTCAAAAACAGTACTTTAGTCCGCCCGCTAAACTGCCACTTCCGGCCCTTTCGTTTTATAAATCACGGGTTTTAGGTGTCCAGGCAGATCCCCGGGGACGCGGCCCTCGTGCTGCAGGTGAAAAAGAAACTATAGGTCGAATAATGTAATTTTCAGAAATTTTTAAAATTTATATGAAAAATGCGCCTTGTAAAATTTTATTACTATGTTCAATTTATGTGTTTATTTGACCTAAAAAAGGGGTCCAGATCTTTAATTATGGACGTGCCAGGGCGGGATCCCTAATATAATCCTCCTCCTCCTCCACAAAATATTTAACCGGGACAAGAAATAAGGGTCAAAAGGGATGGGCAATTCCTATAACAACTAAAAAAGAGAAAAACTATATACTATCTGACCTTATTGGCACTTGGGGCGAGCAGGGACAGCTATTAATTTGCACAGTTGTTTCTCAAAACCTTCCCTATGGAAGGAAGGAAGACGTTCAACACGACACTACGCAGGCCTCCCGGCAGGAAGAACGAGCACTCTCAGTATTCGCTCTGCAATATTTATAGCGTTAACATATATAAGTACGACACACCTTATAACAATCACAAAAGCCAACAAGCAAGAGGATCTAGTTTTTTTTAAAAAACTCACAATTCGTGGTCTCCTACAATTTTCTACAAGCTATATGCAAAGCAATGCTGTTCTAAGATCTCAATGATCAAGCAAATCAGGTAAAAAGCACTTCGAAAACACTGTTTTAATCTGAATACTAATTTCTAATTGCTAATAGTATGAAAAACAAAGGCAGACTGTCGGTTACAATTTTGATTTGACGGCCGTTTGTGAGTTAGGCTCAGAATTCTATACAAAAATTCCCTTCCCACAACCCTCTATGTTTCTATATAATTTATGACTGTTCAAAAAGAAAGCAGATAGAAAAAAATTAATATTTAATAAATTTAATATTTGACAAATTCAATATTTTGTTCGTTTAAACAAATATACGATTTTGCCTGCACAGATATTCTCAAAAAATGTTTAATATCATCAAAGCTTGCCTAAGTAAATGCTGAGCCCTCGAGAAGCAAAACACAAAATACAAAAAAACAAATATAGTCCGTCTCGGATATAATCCGGTGCAAAAAAGCTTGCAAAAACAAATAAAATGGTACGAAAAATTGGGTTAGGTTCCGGTTGCGTATACAAATTTCGACCTTAAATTCATTAACATAGAGGTTTTTTCAGTTTTTCGTGAATATCCCGAAAAATACGTATGTCTTCGGGATTGCGAAACCTCGGCTGATTCGCGACGATGAGCTCTCTCCGATGGTGCCAAAATTTACTATATAAAAACAAATATGTTCCTTAGATTAAGTACTTTCGGTTGCCCAATAAACTGCCACATCCGGCCCTTCCGTTTTATGAATCTCGGGTTTTAAGTGTCCAGGCGGGACCCCTATTATAATCACCCTCCTCCACAAAAGAAGGTTAGGTTAGGTTAGGTTTAGGTTAGGTTAGGTTAGGTTTAGGTTAGGTTAGGTTAGGTTAGGTTAGGTTCTCCGACTGGGCGGGGGACGATACGGACACGGCGGCCATTACCAGCAGGCCAGCCGCGGGGATCCCACCTCTCACCAACATCTCGAGGGGTTCGGGGTTCGTCGCGGCCACGGTGGGGGAGATCACCATCATATCGGTGTACTTCTCCCCCAATCGGACGTTCGCCGAGTTCGAGGGCTTCCTCGCGCAGCTCGGAGCTGTAGTCACACGGGCACTCCCTCGTCCCGTGGTGGTGGCCGGCGACCTAAATGCCAAATCCGTGGCTTGGGGTTGCCCGGCAACCGATATCCGGGGAGAGGCTGTAGAGGAGTGGCTTCTGACGGTCGGCCTAGTCGTGGCCAATGTAGGGCAAGAGCACACGTGCGTGCGGGCACAGGGCGGATCCATCGTGGATGTAACGTTCACATGCCCCGCGCTGGCACGCCGTGTGCAAAACTGGCGCGTTATCACCGGTGAGGAAACTCTTTCCGACCACCGGTACATCCGATTCGACGTAGTACCGTGTCGAAGGGCCCAGAACATCTCGGGCCCCGGGGCTACTCGAGGGGACCCAGTCAGATGGAGGTTGAACACGATGGACGCAGACCTTCTCAAAGAGGCTGCTATCGTACAGGCCTGGCTCTCCGAGCCGAATGAAGATTCAAATGTAGACCAGGAGGCGGCCCGGCTTCGGAGAGCCATGGCCGTCATCTGTGACACCTCCATGTCCCGAGCTAGGAGTGGCCCCAATCGACGTCGCCAGGTGTACTGGTGGTCGGAGGAGGCAGCGCGGCTGAGGAAAGTGTGCGTAGCTGCGCGACGCGCTTACACCCGGAGCCGGAGAAGGCGACGAAGAGATCCGGAAAGGGAGACCTCCCTGTACACCGCGTACAGGGAGAAGTGCACCGCTCTCCACATCGCCGTCGCCCAAGCGAAGGAGAAAGCTCGCCAGGAGCTCCTGGAGATGATCGACCGCGATCCGTGGGGGAGGCCCTACAAACTGGTGCGGAACAAGCTCCGCCCCTGGGCCCCCCCGCTAACGCAGACTCTCCAGCCGCACCTGGTTGAGAACATAGTCTCCTCCCTATTTCCACAAAGGGCCGAACATCTGCCCCCACCGATGGTTCCTGCCTGGGCCAACATCCCGGATGACCCAGAGGTGCCGCCGGTGACTAGGGAGGAAATAGAGAGAGCAGTCGATCGCCTGAAAGGCAAGTCCACGGCTCCGGGCCTGGACGGGGTTCACGCGAAGGTGTGGGTTCTCGCTTTCGACGCCCTGGACGATTGGCTGATGAGGATTTTCGACGCCTGCCTGTCCCAAGCCGCGATCCCGCGGCAGTGGAAGACGGGCAGGTTGGTCCTCATCAGTAAACCGGGGCGTCCGGCCGACTCCCCCTCAGCATATAGGCCCATAGTGCTCCTAGATGAGGTGGCCAAGATATTCGAAAGGGTAGTGGTCGGTCGCATCATCGACCACCTGGAAGGCGAGGGCCCGGACCTGGCCCCAAACCAATTCGGGTTCCGCAGAGGCCGATCAACGGTCGATGCGATCCGACACGTCAGGTCCCTGGCACAGGAAGCAGTCTCCGGCGGCGGGGTGATGCTGGCGGTGTCCCTGGACATCGCCAACGCATTCAACACCCTACCCTGGAGCTGCATCAGAGAGGCGCTACGGCACCACAGGCTGCCGTTATACCTGCGCCAAATTATCGGGGCCTACCTGTCGGGTCGCTCGATCACATACCCGACCCAGACAGGATGGACCACAAAGGATGTGACTTGCGGTGTTCCACAGGGGTCAGTCCTAGGGCCTCTCCTGTGGAACATCGGTTACGATTGGGTGTTGCGCGGGCAGAATCTACCGGGTGTTGACGTTATCTGTTACGCCGACGACACCCTGGTCACTGCCCGCGCCAAGAATTACCGCCGAGCCGCCATGCTGGCGACAGCCGGCTCGGCGCACGTAGTACGAAGGATCCGCACCCTAGGACTGGAGGTGGCGCTACAGAAGTCAGAGGCGCTGTGCTTCTGCGGCCCTCGACTTGCCCCACCCCCAGATGCCCACATAATGGTGGGCGGCGTCCGGATCGCCGTCGGGGCGACTATGAGTTATCTCGGTCTCGTCCTCGACGGCAGATGGAAATTTGAGGCGCACTTTAACCGACTGCTGCCTAGGGTTGTGGCTGCCTCTGCAGCCCTCAAGAGGCTTATGCCTAATATAGGAGGACCTGGGGCGTCTAGTAGACGCCTCTACACAAATGTTGTGCGCTCCATGGCGCTGTATGGTGCCCCCGTATGGGCCGACGCCCTTAACAGCCGGACCACCCGGCTGTTAAGACGCCCCCAAAGGGCGATGGCGATTGCGGCTGTGCGGGGGTACTCTACAGTCTCATGTGAAGCAGCCTGTCTACTGGCGGGGTCTGTTCCGTGGGACCTGGACGCCCGAGCTCTCGCGTCTCTCTACCTGTGGCGCGAGGAGCGAAAGGCCCGGGGACTGCGGACGGCCCCGACGGAAACAAGAATGAAGAGGCGTCTACTCGACGCCGAATCCATAGATTTGTGGAAATCCAGGCTGGATCAACCCAGCTTTGGAGCGCGGACGGTCGAGGCTATCCGTCCGGTGCTCGATGAATGGCTGAACCGGCGTCACGGCTCTATTTCCTACCGGTTGACGCAGGTACTCTCGGGGCATGGCAGCTTCGGGTGGTACCTGTGTCGCATAACTCGTAGTGAGCCGTCGCCGAGATGCCACCACTGCGACGGATGCCTCGACGAGTCCGCGCAGCACATGATTGATGACTGCCCAGCATGGGCTACAGAGAGGGCCGACCTCGTCAGGGTGGTGGGTGGTGACCTGTCGCTACCGGCACTCGTTCGCGCGATGGTCGGTAGCGACAGAGCATGGCAGGCGGTTCTCTCCTACTGCGAGACCATTATGACGATTAAGGAGGCAGCGGAACGGGATCGGGAGGCATCAGCTAACCCTGATAACCCGATCCGCCGCCCCACCCAACCAGGACGACGGAGGAGGGCCTTCGCCAGAGGCCTTCCCCATTAACGGATATGACGCCGGACGGCGGCGCTTGAGGGAGCGCGCCGTCCATTATCCAGGCGTGAGCGGTGCGTGCGTGTTCCCGCGCACCGCTCTAGTGACTCAACACTCGATGACGAGGGGAGAGCGACTTACACCGCTCTTCCCGTAACCCAAGATGAAGAAAAAGCAGGGGAAACGGCACTCCTTCCAGCCTTTCCCCTCTGCTCAAGGAAGAAGCGGCCCGAAGAGGGCCAGACGTCGTCGGCCGCCGAGGACGGAGGTCTATACCGTCCCCTTGGCCCCGGCAGACGAGCAGAAGGAACACCCCGGGGGTTTTAGTCGGTAGGAGTCCGGCATACTGGGGGAGTGGCCCTCACCACTCCCCTGACGATCCAATGCAGGATTTCCCCCGGGTTACAAAAAAAAAAAAAAAAAAAAAAAAAGGTTAGGTTAGGTTAGGTTAGCTCGTTTTTTCAGTTTTTCGTGAATATCCCGAAAAGTACGTATCGGAGAGGGGAGCACGATACGTCAAAAGACGCGTCTCGTAAGGGCGCACCCGCTGGAGCCGAAAGATGACCAGGTCTCAATACAAAAAGATGATGATGGTGATGATTATGTTTCACCGAGTTGGTGTCGAGTCCTGTGGGTTCCAGTATTCTCTGATTCGGGATTGCGACCCCTCGGCTGATTCGGGACGACGAGCTCTCTCCGATAGTGCCAAGATTTATTATATAAAATCAGATATGTTCCTCAAAAACAGTACTTTAGTCCGCCCGCTAAACTGCCACTTCCGGCCCTTTCGTTTTATAAATCACGGGTTTTAGGTGTCCAGGCAGATCCCCGGGGACGCGGCCCTCGTGCTGCAGGTGAAAAAGAAACTATAGGTCGAATAATGTAATTTTCAGAAATTTTTAAAATTTATATGAAAAATGCGCCTTGTAAAATTTTATTACTATGTTCAATTTATGTGTTTATTTGACCTAAAAAAGGGGTCCAGATCTTTAATTATGGACGTGCCAGGGCGGGATCCCTAATATAATCCTCCTCCTCCTCCACAAAATATTTAACCGGGACAAGAAATAAGGGTCAAAAGGGATGGGCAATTCCTATAACAACTAAAAAAGAGAAAAACTATATACTATCTGACCTTATTGGCACTTGGGGCGAGCAGGGACAGCTATTAATTTGCACAGTTGTTTCTCAAAACCTTCCCTATGGAAGGAAGGAAGACGTTCAACACGACACTACGCAGGCCTCCCGGCAGGAAGAACGAGCACTCTCAGTATTCGCTCTGCAATATTTATAGCGTTAACATATATAAGTACGACACACCTTATAACAATCACAAAAGCCAACAAGCAAGAGGATCTAGTTTTTTTTAAAAAACTCACAATTCGTGGTCTCCTACAATTTTCTACAAGCTATATGCAAAGCAATGCTGTTCTAAGATCTCAATGATCAAGCAAATCAGGTAAAAAGCACTTCGAAAACACTGTTTTAATCTGAATACTAATTTCTAATTGCTAATAGTATGAAAAACAAAGGCAGACTGTCGGTTACAATTTTGATTTGACGGCCGTTTGTGAGTTAGGCTCAGAATTCTATACAAAAATTCCCTTCCCACAACCCTCTATGTTTCTATATAATTTATGACTGTTCAAAAAGAAAGCAGATAGAAAAAAATTAATATTTAATAAATTTAATATTTGACAAAATCAATATTTTGTTCGTTTAAACAAATATACGATTTTGCCTGCACAGATATTCTCAAAAAATGTTTAATATCATCAAAGCTTGCCTAAGTAAATGCTGAGCCCTCGAGAAGCAAAACACAAAATACAAAAAAACAAATATAGTCCGTCTCGGATATAATCCGGTGCAAAAAAGCTTGCAAAAACAAATAAAATGGTACGAAAAATTGGGTTAGGTGCCGGTTGCGTATACAAATTTCGACCTTAAATTCATTAACATAGAGGTTTTTTCAGTTTTTCGTGAATATCCCGAAAAATACGTATGTCTTCGGGATTGCGAAACCTCGGCTGATTCGCGACGATGAGCTCTCTCCGATGGTGCCAAAATTTACTATATAAAAACAAATATGTTCCTTAGATTAAGTACTTTCGGTTGCCCAATAAACTGCCACATCCGGCCCTTCCGTTTTATGAATCTCGGGTTTTAAGTGTCCAGGCGGGACCCCTATTATAATCACCCTCCTCCACAAAAGAAGGTTAGGTTAGGTTAGGTTTAGGTTAGGTTAGGTTAGGTTTAGGTTAGGTTAGGTTAGGTTAGGTTAGGTTAGGTTAGCTCGTTTTTTCAGTTTTTCGTGAATATCCCGAAAAGTACGTATCGGAGAGGGGAGCACGATACGTCAAAAGACGCGTCTCGTAAGGGCGCACCCGCTGGAGCCGAAAGATGACCAGGTCTCAATACAAAAAGATGATGATGGTGATGATTATGTTTCACCGAGTTGGTGTCGAGTCCTGTGGGTTCCAGTATTCTCTGATTCGGGATTGCGACCCCTCGGCTGATTCGCGACGATGAGCTCTCTCCGATGGTGCCAAAATTTACTATATAAAAACAAATATGTTCCTTAGATTAAGTACTTTCGGTTGCCCAATAAACTGCCACATCCGGCCCTTCCGTTTTATGAATCTCGGGTTTTAAGTGTCCAGGCGGGACCCCTATTATAATCACCCTCCTCCACAAAAGAGGGTTAGGTTAGGTTAGGTTTAGGTTAGGTTAGGTTAGGTTTAGGTTAGGTTAGGTTAGGTTAGGTTAGGTTAGGTTAGCTCGTTTTTTCAGTTTTTCGTGAATATCCCGAAAAGTACGTATCGGAGAGGGGAGCACGATACGTCAAAAGACGCGTCTCGTAAGGGCGCACCCGCTGGAGCCGAAAGATGACCAGGTCTCAATACAAAAAGATGATGATGGTGATGATTATGTTTCACCGAGTTGGTGTCGAGTCCTGTGGGTTCCAGTATTCTCTGATTCGGGATTGCGACCCCTCGGCTGATTCGCGACGATGAGCTCTCTCCGATGGTGCCAAAATTTACTATATAAAAACAAATATGTTCCTTAGATTAAGTACTTTCGGTTGCCCAATAAACTGCCACATCCGGCCCTTCCGTTTTATGAATCTCGGGTTTTAAGTGTCCAGGCGGGACCCCTATTATAATCACCCTCCTCCACAAAAGAGGGTTAGGTTAGGTTAGGTTTAGGTTAGGTTAGGTTAGGTTTAGGTTAGGTTAGGTTAGGTTAGGTTAGGTTAGGTTAGCTCGTTTTTTCAGTTTTTCGTGAATATCCCGAAAAGTACGTATCGGAGAGGGGAGCACGATACGTCAAAAGACGCGTCTCGTAAGGGCGCACCCGCTGGAGCCGAAAGATGACCAGGTCTCAATACAAAAAGATGATGATGGTGATGATTATGTTTCACCGAGTTGGTGTCGAGTCCTGTGGGTTCCAGTATTCTCTGATTCGGGATTGCGACCCCTCGGCTGATTCGGGACGACGAGCTCTCTCCGATAGTGCCAAGATTTATTATATAAAATCAGATATGTTCCTCAAAAACAGTACTTTAGTCCGCCCGCTAAACTGCCACTTCCGGCCCTTTCGTTTTATAAATCACGGGTTTTAGGTGTCCAGGCAGATCCCCGGGGACGCGGCCCTCGTGCTGCAGGTGAAAAAGAAACTATAGGTCGAATAATGTAATTTTCAGAAATTTTTAAAATTTATATGAAAAATGCGCCTTGTAAAATTTTATTACTATGTTCAATTTATGTGTTTATTTGACCTAAAAAAGGGGTCCAGATCTTTAATTATGGACGTGCCAGGGCGGGATCCCTAATATAATCCTCCTCCTCCTCCACAAAATATTTAACCGGGACAAGAAATAAGGGTCAAAAGGGATGGGCAATTCCTATAACAACTAAAAAAGAGAAAAACTATATACTATCTGACCTTATTGGCACTTGGGGCGAGCAGGGACAGCTATTAATTTGCACAGTTGTTTCTCAAAACCTTCCCTATGGAAGGAAGGAAGACGTTCAACACGACACTACGCAGGCCTCCCGGCAGGAAGAACGAGCACTCTCAGTATTCGCTCTGCAATATTTATAGCGTTAACATATATAAGTACGACACACCTTATAACAATCACAAAAGCCAACAAGCAAGAGGATCTAGTTTTTTTTAAAAAACTCACAATTCGTGGTCTCCTACAATTTTCTACAAGCTATATGCAAAGCAATGCTGTTCTAAGATCTCAATGATCAAGCAAATCAGGTAAAAAGCACTTCGAAAACACTGTTTTAATCTGAATACTAATTTCTAATTGCTAATAGTATGAAAAACAAAGGCAGACTGTCGGTTACAATTTTGATTTGACGGCCGTTTGTGAGTTAGGCTCAGAATTCTATACAAAAATTCCCTTCCCACAACCCTCTATGTTTCTATATAATTTATGACTGTTCAAAAAGAAAGCAGATAGAAAAAAATTAATATTTAATAAATTTAATATTTGACAAATTCAATATTTTGTTCGTTTAAACAAATATACGATTTTGCCTGCACAGATATTCTCAAAAAATGTTTAATATCATCAAAGCTTGCCTAAGTAAATGCTGAGCCCTCGAGAAGCAAAACACAAAATACAAAAAAACAAATATAGTCCGTCTCGGATATAATCCGGTGCAAAAAAGCTTGCAAAAACAAATAAAATGGTACGAAAAATTGGGTTAGGTTCCGGTTGCGTATACAAATTTCGACCTTAAATTCATTAACATAGAGGTTTTTTCAGTTTTTCGTGAATATCCCGAAAAATACGTATGTCTTCGGGATTGCGAAACCTCGGCTGATTCGCGACGATGAGCTCTCTCCGATGGTGCCAAAATTTACTATATAAAAACAAATATGTTCCTTAGATTAAGTACTTTCGGTTGCCCAATAAACTGCCACATCCGGCCCTTCCGTTTTATGAATCTCGGGTTTTAAGTGTCCAGGCGGGACCCCTATTATAATCACCCTCCTCCACAAAAGAAGGTTAGGTTAGGTTAGGTTTAGGTTAGGTTAGGTTAGGTTTAGGTTAGGTTAGGTTAGGTTAGGTTAGGTTAGGTTAGCTCGTTTTTTCAGTTTTTCGTGAATATCCCGAAAAGTACGTATCGGAGAGGGGAGCACGATACGTCAAAAGACGCGTCTCGTAAGGGCGCACCCGCTGGAGCCGAAAGATGACCAGGTCTCAATACAAAAAGATGATGATGGTGATGATTATGTTTCACCGAGTTGGTGTCGAGTCCTGTGGGTTCCAGTATTCTCTGATTCGGGATTGCGACCCCTCGGCTGATTCGCGACGATGAGCTCTCTCCGATGGTGCCAAAATTTACTATATAAAAACAAATATGTTCCTTAGATTAAGTACTTTCGGTTGCCCAATAAACTGCCACATCCGGCCCTTCCGTTTTATGAATCTCGGGTTTTAAGTGTCCAGGCGGGACCCCTATTATAATCACCCTCCTCCACAAAAGAGGGTTAGGTTAGGTTAGGTTTAGGTTAGGTTAGGTTAGGTTTAGGTTAGGTTAGGTTAGGTTAGGTTAGGTTAGGTTAGCTCGTTTTTTCAGTTTTTCGTGAATATCCCGAAAAGTACGTATCGGAGAGGGGAGCACGATACGTCAAAAGACGCGTCTCGTAAGGGCGCACCCGCTGGAGCCGAAAGATGACCAGGTCTCAATACAAAAAGATGATGATGGTGATGATTATGTTTCACCGAGTTGGTGTCGAGTCCTGTGGGTTCCAGTATTCTCTGATTCGGGATTGCGACCCCTCGGCTGATTCGCGACGATGAGCTCTCTCCGATGGTGCCAAAATTTACTATATAAAAACAAATATGTTCCTTAGATTAAGTACTTTCGGTTGCCCAATAAACTGCCACATCCGGCCCTTCCGTTTTATGAATCTCGGGTTTTAAGTGTCCAGGCGGGACCCCTATTATAATCACCCTCCTCCACAAAAGAGGGTTAGGTTAGGTTAGGTTTAGGTTAGGTTAGGTTAGGTTTAGGTTAGGTTAGGTTAGGTTAGGTTAGGTTAGCTCGTTTTTTCAGTTTTTCGTGAATATCCCGAAAAGTACGTATCGGAGAGGGGAGCACGATACGTCAAAAGACGCGTCTCGTAAGGGCGCACCCGCTGGAGCCGAAAGATGACCAGGTCTCAATACAAAAAGATGATGATGGTGATGATTATGTTTCACCGAGTTGGTGTCGAGTCCTGTGGGTTCCAGTATTCTCTGATTCGGGATTGCGACCCCTCGGCTGATTCGGGACGACGAGCTCTCTCCGATAGTGCCAAGATTTATTATATAAAATCAGATATGTTCCTCAAAAACAGTACTTTAGTCCGCCCGCTAAACTGCCACTTCCGGCCCTTTCGTTTTATAAATCACGGGTTTTAGGTGTCCAGGCAGATCCCCGGGGACGCGGCCCTCGTGCTGCAGGTGAAAAAGAAACTATAGGTCGAATAATGTAATTTTCAGAAATTTTTAAAATTTATATGAAAAATGCGCCTTGTAAAATTTTATTACTATGTTCAATTTATGTGTTTATTTGACCTAAAAAAGGGGTCCAGATCTTTAATTATGGACGTGCCAGGGCGGGATCCCTAATATAATCCTCCTCCTCCTCCACAAAATATTTAACCGGGACAAGAAATAAGGGTCAAAAGGGATGGGCAATTCCTATAACAACTAAAAAAGAGAAAAACTATATACTATCTGACCTTATTGGCACTTGGGGCGAGCAGGGACAGCTATTAATTTGCACAGTTGTTTCTCAAAACCTTCCCTATGGAAGGAAGGAAGACGTTCAACACGACACTACGCAGGCCTCCCGGCAGGAAGAACGAGCACTCTCAGTATTCGCTCTGCAATATTTATAGCGTTAACATATATAAGTACGACACACCTTATAACAATCACAAAAGCCAACAAGCAAGAGGATCTAGTTTTTTTTAAAAAACTCACAATTCGTGGTCTCCTACAATTTTCTACAAGCTATATGCAAAGCAATGCTGTTCTAAGATCTCAATGATCAAGCAAATCAGGTAAAAAGCACTTCGAAAACACTGTTTTAATCTGAATACTAATTTCTAATTGCTAATAGTATGAAAAACAAAGGCAGACTGTCGGTTACAATTTTGATTTGACGGCCGTTTGTGAGTTAGGCTCAGAATTCTATACAAAAATTCCCTTCCCACAACCCTCTATGTTTCTATATAATTTATGACTGTTCAAAAAGAAAGCAGATAGAAAAAAATTAATATTTAATAAATTTAATATTTGACAAATTCAATATTTTGTTCGTTTAAACAAATATACGATTTTGCCTGCACAGATATTCTCAAAAAATGTTTAATATCATCAAAGCTTGCCTAAGTAAATGCTGAGCCCTCGAGAAGCAAAACACAAAATACAAAAAAACAAATATAGTCCGTCTCGGATATAATCCGGTGCAAAAAAGCTTGCAAAAACAAATAAAATGGTACGAAAAATTGGGTTAGGTTCCGGTTGCGTATACAAATTTCGACCTTAAATTCATTAACATAGAGGTTTTTTCAGTTTTTCGTGAATATCCCGAAAAATACGTATGTCTTCGGGATTGCGAAACCTCGGCTGATTCGCGACGATGAGCTCTCTCCGATGGTGCCAAAATTTACTATATAAAAACAAATATGTTCCTTAGATTAAGTACTTTCGGTTGCCCAATAAACTGCCACATCCGGCCCTTCCGTTTTATGAATCTCGGGTTTTAAGTGTCCAGGCGGGACCCCTATTATAATCACCCTCCTCCACAAAAGAGGGTTAGGTTAGGTTAGGTTTAGGTTAGGTTAGGTTAGGTTTAGGTTAGGTTAGGTTAGGTTAGGTTAGGTTAGGTTAGCTCGTTTTTTCAGTTTTTCGTGAATATCCCGAAAAGTACGTATCGGAGAGGGGAGCACGATACGTCAAAAGACGCGTCTCGTAAGGGCGCACCCGCTGGAGCCGAAAGATGACCAGGTCTCAATACAAAAAGATGATGATGGTGATGATTATGTTTCACCGAGTTGGTGTCGAGTCCTGTGGGTTCCAGTATTCTCTGATTCGGGATTGCGACCCCTCGGCTGATTCGGGACGACGAGCTCTCTCCGATAGTGCCAAGATTTATTATATAAAATCAGATATGTTCCTCAAAAACAGTACTTTAGTCCGCCCGCTAAACTGCCACTTCCGGCCCTTTCGTTTTATAAATCACGGGTTTTAGGTGTCCAGGCAGATCCCCGGGGACGCGGCCCTCGTGCTGCAGGTGAAAAAGAAACTATAGGTCGAATAATGTAATTTTCAGAAATTTTTAAAATTTATATGAAAAATGCGCCTTGTAAAATTTTATTACTATGTTCAATTTATGTGTTTATTTGACCTAAAAAAGGGGTCCAGATCTTTAATTATGGACGTGCCAGGGCGGGATCCCTAATATAATCCTCCTCCTCCTCCACAAAATATTTAACCGGGACAAGAAATAAGGGTCAAAAGGGATGGGCAATTCCTATAACAACTAAAAAAGAGAAAAACTATATACTATCTGACCTTATTGGCACTTGGGGCGAGCAGGGACAGCTATTAATTTGCACAGTTGTTTCTCAAAACCTTCCCTATGGAAGGAAGGAAGACGTTCAACACGACACTACGCAGGCCTCCCGGCAGGAAGAACGAGCACTCTCAGTATTCGCTCTGCAATATTTATAGCGTTAACATATATAAGTACGACACACCTTATAACAATCACAAAAGCCAACAAGCAAGAGGATCTAGTTTTTTTTAAAAAACTCACAATTCGTGGTCTCCTACAATTTTCTACAAGCTATATGCAAAGCAATGCTGTTCTAAGATTTCAATGATCAAGCAAATCAGGTAAAAAGCACTTCGAAAACACTGTTTTAATCTGAATACTAATTTCTAATTGCTAATAGTATGAAAAACAAAGGCAGACTGTCGGTTACAATTTTGATTTGACGGCCGTTTGTGAGTTAGGCTCAGAATTCTATACAAAAATTCCCTTCCCACAACCCTCTATGTTTCTATATAATTTATGACTGTTCAAAAAGAAAGCAGATAGAAAAAAATTAATATTTAATAAATTTAATATTTGACAAATTCAATATTTTGTTCGTTTAAACAAATATACGATTTTGCCTGCACAGATATTCTCAAAAAATGTTTAATATCATCAAAGCTTGCCTAAGTAAATGCTGAGCCCTCGAGAAGCAAAACACAAAATACAAAAAAACAAATATAGTCCGTCTCGGATATAATCCGGTGCAAAAAAGCTTGCAAAAACAAATAAAATGGTACGAAAAATTGGGTTAGGTTCCGGTTGCGTATACAAATTTCGACCTTAAATTCATTAACATAGAGGTTTTTTCAGTTTTTCGTGAATATCCCGAAAAATACGTATGTCTTCGGGATTGCGAAACCTCGGCTGATTCGCGACGATGAGCTCTCTCCGATGGTGCCAAAATTTACTATATAAAAACAAATATGTTCCTTAGATTAAGTACTTTCGGTTGCCCAATAAACTGCCACATCCGGCCCTTCCGTTTTATGAATCTCGGGTTTTAAGTGTCCAGGCGGGACCCCTATTATAATCACCCTCCTCCACAAAAGAAGGTTAGGTTAGGTTAGGTTTAGGTTAGGTTAGGTTAGGTTTAGGTTAGGTTAGGTTAGGTTAGGTTAGGTTAGGTTAGGTTAGCTCGTTTTTTCAGTTTTTCGTGAATATCCCGAAAAGTACGTATCGGAGAGGGGAGCACGATACGTCAAAAGACGCGTCTCGTAAGGGCGCACCCGCTGGAGCCGAAAGATGACCAGGTCTCAATACAAAAAGATGATGATGGTGATGATTATGTTTCACCGAGTTGGTGTCGAGTCCTGTGGGTTCCAGTATTCTCTGATTCGGGATTGCGACCCCTCGGCTGATTCGGGACGACGAGCTCTCTCCGATAGTGCCAAGATTTATTATATAAAATCAGATATGTTCCTCAAAAACAGTACTTTAGTCCGCCCGCTAAACTGCCACTTCCGGCCCTTTCGTTTTATAAATCACGGGTTTTAGGTGTCCAGGCAGATCCCCGGGGACGCGGCCCTCGTGCTGCAGGTGAAAAAGAAACTATAGGTCGAATAATGTAATTTTCAGAAATTTTTAAAATTTATATGAAAAATGCGCCTTGTAAAATTTTATTACTATGTTCAATTTATGTGTTTATTTGACCTAAAAAAGGGGTCCAGATCTTTAATTATGGACGTGCCAGGGCGGGATCCCTAATATAATCCTCCTCCTCCTCCACAAAATATTTAACCGGGACAAGAAATAAGGGTCAAAAGGGATGGGCAATTCCTATAACAACTAAAAAAGAGAAAAACTATATACTATCTGACCTTATTGGCACTTGGGGCGAGCAGGGACAGCTATTAATTTGCACAGTTGTTTCTCAAAACCTTCCCTATGGAAGGAAGGAAGACGTTCAACACGACACTACGCAGGCCTCCCGGCAGGAAGAACGAGCACTCTCAGTATTCGCTCTGCAATATTTATAGCGTTAACATATATAAGTACGACACACCTTATAACAATCACAAAAGCCAACAAGCAAGAGGATCTAGTTTTTTTAAAAAAACTCACAATTCGTGGTCTCCTACAATTTTCTACAAGCTATATGCAAAGCAATGCTGTTCTAAGATCTCAATGATCAAGCAAATCAGGTAAAAAGCACTTCGAAAACACTGTTTTAATCTGAATACTAATTTCTAATTGCTAATAGTATGAAAAACAAAGGCAGACTGTCGGTTACAATTTTGATTTGACGGCCGTTTGTGAGTTAGGCTCAGAATTCTATACAAAAATTCCCTTCCCACAACCCTCTATGTTTCTATATAATTTATGACTGTTCAAAAAGAAAGCAGATAGAAAAAAATTAATATTTAATAAATTTAATATTTGACAAAATCAATATTTTGTTCGTTTAAACAAATATACGATTTTGCCTGCACAGATATTCTCAAAAAATGTTTAATATCATCAAAGCTTGCCTAAGTAAATGCTGAGCCCTCGAGAAGCAAAACACAAAATACAAAAAAACAAATATAGTCCGTCTCGGATATAATCCGGTGCAAAAAAGCTTGCAAAAACAAATAAAATGGTACGAAAAATTGGGTTAGGTTCCGGTTGCGTATACAAATTTCGACCTTAAATTCATTAACATAGAGGTTTTTTCAGTTTTTCGTGAATATCCCGAAAAATACGTATGTCTTCGGGATTGCGAAACCTCGGCTGATTCGCGACGATGAGCTCTCTCCGATGGTGCCAAAATTTACTATATAAAAACAAATATGTTCCTTAGATTAAGTACTTTCGGTTGCCCAATAAACTGCCACATCCGGCCCTTCCGTTTTATGAATCTCGGGTTTTAAGTGTCCAGGCGGGACCCCTATTATAATCACCCTCCTCCACAAAAGAAGGTTAGGTTAGGTTAGGTTTAGGTTAGGTTAGGTTAGGTTAGGTTTAGGTTAGGTTAGGTTAGGTTAGGTTAGGTTAGGTTAGCTCGTTTTTTCAGTTTTTCGTGAATATCCCGAAAAGTACGTATCGGAGAGGGGAGCACGATACGTCAAAAGACGCGTCTCGTAAGGGCGCACCCGCTGGAGCCGAAAGATGACCAGGTCTCAATACAAAAAGATGATGATGGTGATGATTATGTTTCACCGAGTTGGTGTCGAGTCCTGTGGGTTCCAGTATTCTCTGATTCGGGATTGCGACCCCTCGGCTGATTCGCGACGATGAGCTCTCTCCGATGGTGCCAAAATTTACTATATAAAAACAAATATGTTCCTTAGATTAAGTACTTTCGGTTGCCCAATAAACTGCCACATCCGGCCCTTCCGTTTTATGAATCTCGGGTTTTAAGTGTCCAGGCGGGACCCCTATTATAATCACCCTCCTCCACAAAAGAGGGTTAGGTTAGGTTAGGTTTAGGTTAGGTTAGGTTAGGTTTAGGTTAGGTTAGGTTAGGTTAGGTTAGGTTAGGTTAGCTCGTTTTTTCAGTTTTTCGTGAATATCCCGAAAAGTACGTATCGGAGAGGGGAGCACGATACGTCAAAAGACGCGTCTCGTAAGGGCGCACCCGCTGGAGCCGAAAGATGACCAGGTCTCAATACAAAAAGATGATGATGGTGATGATTATGTTTCACCGAGTTGGTGTCGAGTCCTGTGGGTTCCAGTATTCTCTGATTCGGGATTGCGACCCCTCGGCTGATTCGCGACGATGAGCTCTCTCCGATGGTGCCAAAATTTACTATATAAAAACAAATATGTTCCTTAGATTAAGTACTTTCGGTTGCCCAATAAACTGCCACATCCGGCCCTTCCGTTTTATGAATCTCGGGTTTTAAGTGTCCAGGCGGGACCCCTATTATAATCACCCTCCTCCACAAAAGAGGGTTAGGTTAGGTTAGGTTTAGGTTAGGTTAGGTTAGGTTTAGGTTAGGTTAGGTTAGGTTAGGTTAGGTTAGGTTAGGTTAGCTCGTTTTTTCAGTTTTTCGTGAATATCCCGAAAAGTACGTATCGGAGAGGGGAGCACGATACGTCAAAAGACGCGTCTCGTAAGGGCGCACCCGCTGGAGCCGAAAGATGACCAGGTCTCAATACAAAAAGATGATGATGGTGATGATTATGTTTCACCGAGTTGGTGTCGAGTCCTGTGGGTTCCAGTATTCTCTGATTCGGGATTGCGACCCCTCGGCTGATTCGGGACGACGAGCTCTCTCCGATAGTGCCAAGATTTATTATATAAAATCAGATATGTTCCTCAAAAACAGTACTTTAGTCCGCCCGCTAAACTGCCACTTCCGGCCCTTTCGTTTTATAAATCACGGGTTTTAGGTGTCCAGGCAGATCCCCGGGGACGCGGCCCTCGTGCTGCAGGTGAAAAAGAAACTATAGGTCGAATAATGTAATTTTCAGAAATTTTTAAAATTTATATGAAAAATGCGCCTTGTAAAATTTTATTACTATGTTCAATTTATGTGTTTATTTGACCTAAAAAAGGGGTCCAGATCTTTAATTATGGACGTGCCAGGGCGGGATCCCTAATATAATCCTCCTCCTCCTCCACAAAATATTTAACCGGGACAAGAAATAAGGGTCAAAAGGGATGGGCAATTCCTATAACAACTAAAAAAGAGAAAAACTATATACTATCTGACCTTATTGGCACTTGGGGCGAGCAGGGACAGCTATTAATTTGCACAGTTGTTTCTCAAAACCTTCCCTATGGAAGGAAGGAAGACGTTCAACACGACACTACGCAGGCCTCCCGGCAGGAAGAACGAGCACTCTCAGTATTCGCTCTGCAATATTTATAGCGTTAACATATATAAGTACGACACACCTTATAACAATCACAAAAGCCAACAAGCAAGAGGATCTAGTTTTTTTTAAAAAACTCACAATTCGTGGTCTCCTACAATTTTCTACAAGCTATATGCAAAGCAATGCTGTTCTAAGATCTCAATGATCAAGCAAATCAGGTAAAAAGCACTTCGAAAACACTGTTTTAATCTGAATACTAATTTCTAATTGCTAATAGTATGAAAAACAAAGGCAGACTGTCGGTTACAATTTTGATTTGACGGCCGTTTGTGAGTTAGGCTCAGAATTCTATACAAAAATTCCCTTCCCACAACCCTCTATGTTTCTATATAATTTATGACTGTTCAAAAAGAAAGCAGATAGAAAAAAAATAATATTTAATAAATTTAATATTTGACAAATTCAATATTTTGTTCGTTTAAACAAATATACGATTTTGCCTGCACAGATATTCTCAAAAAATGTTTAATATCATCAAAGCTTGCCTAAGTAAATGCTGAGCCCTCGAGAAGCAAAACACAAAATACAAAAAAACAAATATAGTCCGTCTCGGATATAATCCGGTGCAAAAAAGCTTGCAAAAACAAATAAAATGGTACGAAAAATTGGGTTAGGTTCCGGTTGCGTATACAAATTTCGACCTTAAATTCATTAACATAGAGGTTTTTTCAGTTTTTCGTGAATATCCCGAAAAATACGTATGTCTTCGGGATTGCGAAACCTCGGCTGATTCGCGACGATGAGCTCTCTCCGATGGTGCCAAAATTTACTATATAAAAACAAATATGTTCCTTAGATTGAGTACTTTCGGTTGCCCAATAAACTGCCACATCCGGCCCTTCCGTTTTATGAATCTCGGGTTTTAAGTGTCCAGGCGGGACCCCTATTATAATCACCCTCCTCCACAAAAGAGGGTTAGGTTAGGTTAGGTTTAGGTTAGGTTAGGTTAGGTTTAGGTTAGGTTAGGTTAGGTTAGGTTAGGTTAGGTTGGGGTGCGAAGTTGGTCTCACCTCCTCGTGGTGCACCCTGGACAACAATAGGCAGCAATGTTTTTCTTTTTAGGCATTGCTGGCTATTGGCGAAGAGGACCAACAATCCCAATCCTCCTCCCACCTTTCCCCTTTCCTTCTTCCTTTCTTGCCCTTTCTCGCTACCTTTTCTCCAAAGAGAAGAGGAGCGAGAAGGGCCCCCTTATTCCTACCCCCCGTTCTACTATTCTATTCCCCCCTTCTTCTCTTTATGTCTTTGTTCTTCGTTTTTCTCCCCTTTCTATCTTCTTCTTCTATGTCTTTTCGTTTTCAAATCCAGCGCGACGTATGTAAATATGATGTATGAAAAAATAAATCATGGAACAAGCACAAGGTCCAATCAAACTACCCCAGGAGGGTACCGGCCGCTCCGCGGCAGGAGAATCCCTCCCAGTGCGGGAACTTCGCTCTCGCACTGGCAGCCCCGCGTTTTCTGGGGGGGGCAACCAAGTGCTTGGCGGTAGGGCCGACTCCCCTACCGCTCCAACGACTATGGCTACTCAAATGGTTACCGATTGTGCCCAAGGTAGAGAGCTCCGGGTATCTCTGGAGCGAATGGATGGGGACTCAGACGGTTCGGCATCCAGCCGTATGTCCGAGACCGAAGGCTCACTGGAGCGAAAGCGGCCCTACCGCTTGTTCTGCTCGGACAGCGAGCCGGAGGTAGATGTCCCCGCCAAATATGTGGCGATACCCAAGAGGGGACGCGGCCGCCCGCCCACAATAGGCGCATATGTGGGGCTGAGGCAGGCCAAAAAGGAGCTTCTGATGAAGGAGAAAGAGGAAAAGGCTCTGCAGGAGCAGAAGGAGCTCGCCTTGTCCACGCGGAATGCCCGTCCGCGAGAAACATCGCGGCTCTCTGTCACTGCATCTGAGGACGAGGATAAGAGCGAAGCCTCGGCCGCTGCTTTATTGAAGCGAGCCGAGAGGGACTACGAGTTGCTAAAGGACAACATCAAACGGTCCAAAAATCTGAAAGGAACAACGATGAAGGAGATGAAGGAGGCCGCCGATGACATGCGAGAGGTGGTCGATGAACTTCATCGTCGGACGGCCAACGATGAGAACCGTCGGCTCCTTAGAGAGAACGAGCGCCTTCGTTCGCAGCTCAAGGACCTGATGGAGGACGTGGCCGCCGACCGGGCGGAGGCTAAAGCGCGAATGGCGCAGGGACTGGGCCCAAGAGCTCCACCAGCCCCTGTTGCTCCGGCTGCTCCGGCCGCTCCAACAACGCTGGATTTGGCTCAGCTCAGCAGCTGGTTCGAGGAGAGGGACCGTAACCTCATCCAGAAGCTGAGCTTCATCATGGACGCGAAGATTGAGGGGCTGCAGGTGGATGGACGTCTTCTTCCTTCCAAGCGCCATCGTCCTCAGCTGGCTTCGGACAAGGCACCCAATGCGCCTCAGATGGAGACAGCTCCGAAACCTGCAGCACCAAAGAAGAAGAAAAAGAAGAAGAGCAAGGAGAAGAGACAGAAGGAGAAGGAAAGGACGCAACCGGCATCCGAGGGAGTCCAATCACAGGCAGAGGTCGCTGGGACAAGCACCCAACCCCAACCCCAACCGACAGGGAAGGGAAAAGGGAAGGGAAAGAAGTCCCGACCAGAGACCCAACCTGCTCCCACGGATGTCACACAGGATACGACGGCACCGCAGCCACCACCAGCTGAGCAAGCGGTGAACACATATGCGATGGTGCTCAGTAAGAACGCCAAGCGCAAGGCCATCAAAGCCTCGCAACTGGCTTCCGGGCAAACCGCTCCGACCATACCACCGAGGAACAAGCCACCGGCTGTCAAGTTGAGGGTCCCTCGATCGGCAGCGGTGGTCATCAAGGTTCAGGAGAGGGAGGGTCTCACTTATGGCGACGTACTTACGGAGGCCAAAAGCAAGATAAACCTGACCGAGCTGGGAATTACGAGCGGCTTCAGAGTTAAGACGGCCGCCTCAGGGGCACGGATCCTACAGGTGCCGGGTCCGGCGACGGAAGGAATCGCCGAGACCCTGGCTGCCAAGTTGAGAGAAGTGCTCCCGCAACAGGAGGTGACAATAACCCAGCCCACGAAGATGGCGGATTTCCGTGTGAGTGGGCTGGAAGACTCAAATACGAGGGACGAGGTGGCAGCAGCAGTCGCCAAGCGGGGTGAATGCAGGGTAGAATTAGTAAGAGTAGGGGAGATTCGCAAGGATCGAACCGGCCTTGGTTCGGCCTTCGTGAAGTGCCCGGTGGCTGCCGTCAAAAAAGTTGTTGCCGGAGGCCGTCTCACAGTTGGGTGGGCATCGGCCCAAGTGAAGTTGCTGGAGCCGCGGGTCCTGAGGTGTTTCCGGTGCCTTGAGCCGGGACACGTAAAGGACACATGCAAGGCGGATGAGGACAGGAGTCGGCTGTGTTTCCGGTGCGGACAGTCGGACCACCTGATCAGGGACTGTATAGCGCCAGCACCGCACTGCACCGTGTGCGGGGCAGCCGGCAAACCGGCGGCGCACAGAGTTGGGGGGAAGGCTTGTGCTGTGCACACCCGACCCCTCAAAAAGAAGAAGATGCCCGCAGCGACGACCGATGCCGAGCTGCCGAGCAATATCCCGAGCTCCGAAAGCGCCTCAAACGCGACTAGGACAGTGGATGAGCCGACCCCGATGACCACGGCTTAATTAATGGATCACGCCCGAGTCAAGATCTTGCAAGGGAACATCAACCACTGTGCCAGGGCCCAGGACCTTTTGTCCCAGACCATGGTGCAGTGGGGGATCCACGTTGGCGTGGTCGCAGAGCCGTATTTCGTGCCTCCTAGCAGCTCCGACTGGGTGGGGGACGACACGGACACGGCAGCCATTACCAGCAGGCCGGCCGCGGGGATCCCACCTCTCACCAACATCTCGAGGGGTTCGGGGTTCGTCGCGGCCACGGTGGGGGAGATCACCATCATATCGGTGTATTTCTCCCCCAATCGGACGTTCGCCGAGTTCGAGGGCTTCCTCGCGCAGCTCGGAGCTCTGGTAACACGGACACTCCCTCGCCCCGTGGTGGTGGCCGGCGACCTAAATGCCAAATCCGTGGCTTGGGGTTGCCCGGCAACCGATATCAGGGGTGATGCAGTTGAGGAGTGGCTGTTGACGGTCGGTTTAGTCGTGGTCAACGTGGGACAAGAGCACACGTGCGTGCGGGCACAGGGCGGATCCATCGTGGATGTAACGTTCACATGCCCCGCCCTGGCACGCCGTGTGCAAAACTGGCGAGTCGTTACCGGTGAGGAGACTCTCTCCGATCACCGGTACATCAGGTTCGACATAGCACCGAGTCGAAGGGCCCAGCACATCTCGGGCCCCAGGGCCACTCGAGGGGACCCAGTCAGATGGAGGCTGAACACTATGGACGCAGATCTCCTCAAGGAGGCTGCAATAGTGCAGGCCTGGCTCTCCGAGTCGAATGAAGACGCAAATGTAGACCAGGAGGCGGACCGGCTTCGGAGAGCCATGGCCGTCATCTGCGACACCTCCATGTCCCGAGCCAGGAGTGGCCCCAACCGACGTCGCCAGGTGTACTGGTGGTCGGAGGAGGCAGCGCGGCTAAGAAAAGAGTGCGTGGCTGCGCGACGCGCCTATACCCGGAGCCGAAGGAGGAGACGGAGGGATCCAGAGAGGGAGGCCTCCCTGTATACCGTGTACAGGGAGAAGTGCACCGGCCTTCACATCGCCGTTGCCCAAGCCAAGGAGAGAGCTCGCCAGGAGCTTCTGGAGATGATCGATCGCGATCCGTGGGGGCGGCCCTACAAACTGGTGCGGAACAAGCTCCGCCCCTGGGCCCCCCCGCTAACGCAGACACTCCAGCCGCACCTGGTGGAGAACATAGTCTCCTCCCTATTTCCACAAAGGGCCGAACACCTGCCCCCACCGATGGTTGCCGCCTGGGCCAACATCCCGGAGGACCCAGAGGTGCCGCCGGTGACTAGGGAGGAGATAGAGAGGGCAGTAGATCGTCTCAAGGGCAAATCCACGGCTCCGGGTCTGGATGGAGTTCATGCGAAGGTATGGGTTCTCGCCTTCGATGCCCTGGACAACTGGTTGAAGAGGATTTTCGACGCCTGCCTGTCCCAAGCTGCGATTCCGCGGGAATGGAAGACGGGCAGGTTGGTCCTCATCAACAAACCGGGGCGTCCGACCGACTCCCCCTCCGCATACAGGCCCATAGTACTCCTGGATGAGGTGGCCAAGATTTTCGAAAGGGTGGTGGTCGGTCGCATCATCGACCACCTGGAAGGCGAGGGCCCAGACCTGGCCCCAAATCAATTCGGGTTTCGCAGAGGCCGTTCAACGATCGATGCGATCCGTCATGTCAGGTCCCTGGCACAGGAGGCAGTCTCTGGTGGCGGGGTGATGCTGGCGGTGTCCTTGGACATCGCCAACGCCTTCAACACCCTGCCCTGGAGCTGCATTAGAGAGGCGCTACGGTATCACAGGCTACCGTTATACCTGCGCCAAATCATCGGGGCCTACCTGTCGGGTCGCTCGATCACATACCCGACCCAGACAGGATGGACTACGAAGGAGATGACCTGCGGTGTTCCACAGGGGTCGGTCCTAGGACCGCTCCTGTGGAACATCGGTTTTGATTGGATGCTGCGCGGGCAGAATCTACCGGGGGTCGACGTCATCTGCTACGCCGACGACACCCTGGTCACTGCCCGCGCCAAGATCTATCGCCGAGCTGCCATGCTGGCGACAGCCGGCTCGGCACACGTGGTGCGCAGGATCCGCGCCCTAGGACTGGAGGTGGCGCTGCAGAAGTCAGAGGCGCTGTGCTTCTGCGGCCCTCGACTTGCTCCACCCCCAGATGCCCACATAATGGTGGGAGGCGTCCGGATCGCCGTCGGGGCGACTATGAGTTACCTCGGTCTCGTCCTCGACGGCAGATGGAACTTTGTGGCGCATTTCAACAAACTGCTGCCCAGGGTTGTGGCTGCCTCTACAGCTCTCAAGAGGCTTATGCCCAATATTAGAGGACCTGGGGCGTCTAGTAGACGCCTCTACACAAATGTCGTACGCTCCATGGCGCTGTATGGTGCCCCCGTATGGGCCGACGCCCTTAACAATCGGACCATCCGGCTGTTAAGACGCCCCCAAAGGGCGATGGCGATTGCGGCTGTGCGGGGGTACTCTACAGTCTCATGTGAAGCAGCCTGTCTACTGGCGGGGTCCGTCCCGTGGGACCTGGACGCCCGAGCCCTCGCGTCGCTCTACCTGTGGCGCGAGGAGCGAAAGGCTCGGGGACTGCGGACGGCCGCGAGGGAAACAAGGATGAAGAGGCGTCTACTCGACGCCGAATCCATAGATTTGTGGAAATCCAGGCTGGATCAACCCAGCTTTGGAGCGCGGACGGTCGAGGCTATCCGTCCGGTGCTCGATGAATGGCTGAACCGGCGTCACGGCTCTATTTCCTACCGGTTGACGCAGGTACTCTCGGGGCATGGCAGCTTCGGGTGGTACCTGTGTCGCATAACCCGTAGTGAGCCGTCGCCGAGATGCCACCACTGCGACGGATGCCTCGACGAGTCCGCGCAGCACATGATTGATGACTGCCCAGCATGGGCTACGGAGAGGGCCGACCTCGTCAGGGTGGTGGGTGGTGACCTGTCGCTACCGGCACTCGTTCGCGCGATGGTCGGTAGCGACAGAGCATGGCAGGCGGTTCTCTCCTACTGCGAGACCATTATGACGATTAAGGAGGCAGCGGAACGGGATCGGGAGGCATCCGCCAACCCTGATAACCCGATCCGCCGCCCCACCCAACCAGGACGACGGAGGAGGGCCTTCGCCAGAGGCCTTCCCCATTAACGGATATGACGCCGGACGGCGGCGCTTGAGGGAGCGCGCCGTTCATTATCCAGACGTGAGCGGTGCGTGCGTGTTCCCGCGCACCGCTCTAGTGACTCAACACTCGATGACGAGGGGAGAGCGACTTACACCGCTCTTCCCGCAACCCAAGATGAAGAAAAAGCAGGGGAAACGGCACTCCTTCCAGCCTTTCCCCTCTGCTCAAGGAAGAAGCGGCCCGAAGAGGGCCAGACGTCGTCGGCCGCCGAGGACGGAGGTCTATACCGTCCCCTTGGCCCCGGCAGACGAGCAGAAGGAACACCCCGGGGGTTTTAGTCGGTAGGAGTCCGGCATACCGGGGGAGCGGCCCTCACCACTCCCCTGACGATCCAATGTAGGATTTCCCCCGGGTTACAAAAAAAAAAAAAAAAAAAAAAAAGGTTAGGTTAGGTTAGCTCGTTTTTTCAGTTTTTCGTGAATATCCCGAAAAGTACGTATCGGAGAGGGGAGCACGATACGTCAAAAGACGCGTCTCGTAAGGGCGCACCCGCTGGAGCCGAAAGATGACCAGGTCTCAATACAAAAAGATGATGATGGTGATGATTATGTTTCACCGAGTTGGTGTCGAGTCCTGTGGGTTCCAGTATTCTCTGATTCGGGATTGCGACCCCTCGGCTGATTCGGGACGACGAGCTCTCTCCGATAGTGCCAAGATTTATTATATAAAATCAGATATGTTCCTCAAAAACAGTACTTTAGTCCGCCCGCTAAACTGCCACTTCCGGCCCTTTCGTTTTATAAATCACGGGTTTTAGGTGTCCAGGCAGATCCCCGGGGACGCGGCCCTCGTGCTGCAGGTGAAAAAGAAACTATAGGTCGAATAATGTAATTTTCAGAAATTTTTAAAATTTATATGAAAAATGCGCCTTGTAAAATTTTATTACTATGTTCAATTTATGTGTTTATTTGACCTAAAAAAGGGGTCCAGATCTTTAATTATGGACGTGCCAGGGCGGGATCCCTAATATAATCCTCCTCCTCCTCCACAAAATATTTAACCGGGACAAGAAATAAGGGTCAAAAGGGATGGGCAATTCCTATAACAACTAAAAAAGAGAAAAACTATATACTATCTGACCTTATTGGCACTTGGGGCGAGCAGGGACAGCTATTAATTTGCACAGTTGTTTCTCAAAACCTTCCCTATGGAAGGAAGGAAGACGTTCAACACGACACTACGCAGGCCTCCCGGCAGGAAGAACGAGCACTCTCAGTATTCGCTCTGCAATATTTATAGCGTTAACATATATAAGTACGACACACCTTATAACAATCACAAAAGCCAACAAGCAAGAGGATCTAGTTTTTTTTAAAAAACTCACAATTCGTGGTCTCCTACAATTTTCTACAAGCTATATGCAAAGCAATGCTGTTCTAAGATCTCAATGATCAAGCAAATCAGGTAAAAAGCACTTCGAAAACACTGTTTTAATCTGAATACTAATTTCTAATTGCTAATAGTATGAAAAACAAAGGCAGACTGTCGGTTACAATTTTGATTTGACGGCCGTTTGTGAGTTAGGCTCAGAATTCTATACAAAAATTCCCTTCCCACAACCCTCTATGTTTCTATATAATTTATGACTGTTCAAAAAGAAAGCAGATAGAAAAAAATTAATATTTAATAAATTTAATATTTGACAAATTCAATATTTTGTTCGTTTAAACAAATATACGATTTTGCCTGCACAGATATTCTCAAAAAATGTTTAATATTATCAAAGCTTGCCTAAGTAAATGCTGAGCCCTCGAGAAGCAAAACACAAAATACAAAAAAACAAATATAGTCCGTCTCGGATATAATCCGGTGCAAAAAAGCTTGCAAAAACAAATAAAATGGTACGAAAAATTGGGTTAGGTTCCGGTTGCGTATACAAATTTCGACCTTAAATTCATTAACATAGAGGTTTTTTCAGTTTTTCGTGAATATCCCGAAAAATACGTATGTCTTCGGGATTGCGAAACCTCGGCTGATTCGCGACGATGAGCTCTCTCCGATGGTGCCAAAATTTACTATATAAAAACAAATATGTTCCTTAGATTAAGTACTTTCGGTTGCCCAATAAACTGCCACATCCGGCCCTTCCGTTTTATGAATCTCGGGTTTTAAGTGTCCAGGCGGGACCCCTATTATAATCACCCTCCTCCACAAAAGAAGGTTAGGTTAGGTTAGGTTTAGGTTAGGTTAGGTTAGGTTTAGGTTAGGTTAGGTTAGGTTAGGTTAGGTTAGGTTAGCTCGGGGTGCGAAGTTGGTCTCACCTCCTCGTGGTGCACCCTGGGCAACAATAGGCAGCAATGTTTTTCTTTTTAGGCATTGCTGGCTATTGGCGAAGAGGACCAACATTTCCTTCTCCCATCTCCCCCTTTACCTTGTGTTCCCGTCTCGTCTCTTTCATCCCTTCTCAGTTATTACTCCCACTCCTATCCCATCCCCACTTACTCCCGTCTTCCCCAACTCCAGGTTCATTATGTTAGGTCTTTTGATAGGTTTCTTTCTGTTAGGTTATGTTAGGCGACGAATGATCTCTCTCTATTGTATTCCCCCCTTCTTCTTCTTTATGTCTTTTATTCTTCTTCTCCCCCCTTTTATTCACTTCCCCTTTTTTCTTCTATCTTCAATCCCTGACGACGTAAGAAAATCTGATGAATGTTAAAACAAAAAACATGGAACAAGCATTGAGTCAAAGAGTATTACCCCAGGAGGGTACCGGCCGCTCCGCGGCCGGAGAATCCCTCCCAGAGCGGGAGCTTCGTTCCCGCTCTGGCAGCCCCTCGTTCTCTGGGGGGGGCAAACCAATGCTTGGCGGTAGGGCCGACCCCCCTACCGCTCCGACGACCACGGCTACCCACACGGTTTCCGATCTTGCACAACGACGAGAGCTCCGGGTTTCTCTGGAGCGCCTGGAGTTGGATTCGGACGATTCGGCATCCAGCCATATGTCCTACAGATCCGGCTCGCTGGAGCGAAAGCGGTCATACCGCTCGTTCTGCTCGGACAGCGAGCCGGACATAGACGTACCCGCCAAACTTGCGGCGGTCCCCGAACGGGGAAGAGGTAGGCCCTTCACGACCGGCCAATATGTCGGGTTGCGGGCCGCAAAGAAGGAGTTGCTCGCTGCTAAGAAGGAGGAGGAGCGGCGACACCAGGAGTTGGACCTCCTTGAAACGTCGCGGAGCGCCCGCCCTCGCCAAACGTCAAGACTCGACGTGGTCGAGGTTGAGGGAACCTCCGTGTACGCCCAGAAGGAGGTCATAGGCAGGAACTTCGAGATACTGTCGCAGTGTATCTCGAAGTCCACCAACCTAAAAGGCACGGTGGCAAAGGAGATGAAGGCCGCCATGACGGCCATTAAGGAGGCAATGGAGGTCGTGATCACGACCACCGTAACCGAGGAGACCCGTAAACTCCACCGGGAGAACAAACGGTTACGGGAGGTTGTGCGCGACCTCCAGGAGGACATGGCTGCCATGCGCGCCGAGTTCCGCCAGCAAGGTTACCGGGACCCCACGCGAACACACGCGTTAGGTGGCCCCGACAAACCAATTCACGGAGACACCTCCTCCCCATCCGACATGGACGTCCTTAAACAGACCATGCTCGAGATGGTGGGGGAGATGCGTTCTATGAACGCCAGGCTGGAGGCGGCAGAGAGGCGCTCACTGCGTCCTCAGCTGCAATCGGAGAGAGCACCCCGCACGGCGGGGTCGACCGCGCGGAAGGCCAAGCCCAAGCCGGCCGCCCCCGTCGAGGGGGACGCCCCCTCCAATATGGATGTGACAGAGCCAGAGCACCACTCGGCCCCTGTCCCCCCCAAGCCCGTCAAGGGCAAGGGAAAGGGCAAGGGAAAGAGAAGCGCCCCAGCCCAAAACCCGGACGAGACAAATCCCGAGGCCCCGTTCCCACCTACGACATCGTCCCAGGACGCTCCCTGGACAGAGGTGGGCAAGAACGGGAGGCCGAAAAGGGAAAAGAAGAAGAAGGTCGAGAAGACTCCCAAAAAGGCGCCTCCTCCCTCCCAGAAGAAAAAGCGAAAGGCGAAGCGTCGCACGGTTCGGCAGCCCAAAACGGCAGCCGTCGTGCTGACAATTAAGCCGGACGCCGCAAAAAAGGGCGCAAACTTCGCGACCATCCTTGGTGCCGCTCGTAGTCAGGTCACAACTGTCTTAAGCGACCAGGGCATCAAGGAGGCGCACATGAGGAAGACGCTCACCGAGGCACGCATCCTCGTGATTCCCGGTGAGCCAGAGGAGGCCGGCAGGAAGGCGGACGCTCTAGTCCGCAAATTCCGCGAGGTCCTCCCGGCGGACGTAAAAGTCGAACGCCCCTATAAGCGTGTCGACCTGAAACTATCCGGGCTGGATGACACCGTCACTCCGGCGGAAATCCAGTCCGCGATAAAGTGGAAGGCAATGGTTGACCAGGAGCAAGTCCGGGTAAGCCCTATAAAATGGACGACATTCGGCGGTGGTGTGTGCTGGGTAACTTGCCCAGCCCCCGCCGCCGAAACAATTATGAAGAGTGGGCTCCAGGTCGGACTGGTTTTCGCCCAGATCCAACTGCTGGAGTCCCGCGTGCTCAGATGCTTCCGCTGCTGGGAGCCTGGGCACGTGGGCATGAAGTGTCGGGCCTCAACTAACAGGAGCGCCCAATGTTTTAGGTGTGGGCAGGAGGGACACAAATCCCAAACCTGCACGGCCCCGAAGGCCCATTGCACGGTGTGCGCCGCCGCGTCCTTACCGGCGGGCCACCGGGCCGGGAGCCCGGCTTGCGCCGCGGCAAAGAGGCCGATAAGAAGAAGACGACTGGACGCTGGCCAACATGGCGAGCGCGTCATCGGCGCAGTAGACAGGGAAGAGACCCCAGCGACAGCTCCACCGTCGCTTTTGGGGGCCTTCTCTCAAGGAGCAGCTGGCAGCCAGCCTGAGGGGGCGGCCGCCAGCACTTAATGCTCCAGTGGTGTGTGTGTGCTTCTGCACACCACTAGACGAAGGGGTCGTGGGTAAACTCCGCCCTCCACCCCTATATCTTCAGACGACGCCCACAGGGCGAAACGCGCGCCTGGCCGAGGGGTGCGCCCAATAGCAGTATCTTGGCCAGGTGCAAACTGCGAGTGAAGGAAGCACCCCGGGGGTTTTAGTCGGTAGGAGTCCGGCATACCGGGGGAGTGGCCCTCACCACTCCCCTGACGATCCAATGTAGGATTTCCCCCGGGTTAACAAAAAAAAAAAAAAAAAAAAGGTTAGGTTAGCTCGTTTTTTCAGTTTTTCGTGAATATCCCGAAAAGTACGTATCGGAGAGGGGAGCACGATACGTCAAAAGACGCGTCTCGTAAGGGCGCACCCGCTGGAGCCGAAAGATGACCAGGTCTCAATACAAAAAGATGATGATGGTGATGATTATGTTTCACCGAGTTGGTGTCGAGTCCTGTGGGTTCCAGTATTCTCTGATTCGGGATTGCGACCCCTCGGCTGATTCGGGACGACGAGCTCTCTCCGATAGTGCCAAGATTTATTATATAAAATCAGATATGTTCCTCAAAAACAGTACTTTAGTCCGCCCGCTAAACTGCCACTTCCGGCCCTTTCGTTTTATAAATCACGGGTTTTAGGTGTCCAGGCAGATCCCCGGGGACGCGGCCCTCGTGCTGCAGGTGAAAAAGAAACTATAGGTCGAATAATGTAATTTTCAGAAATTTTTAAAATTTATATGAAAAATGCGCCTTGTAAAATTTTATTACTATGTTCAATTTATGTGTTTATTTGACCTAAAAAAGGGGTCCAGATCTTTAATTATGGACGTGCCAGGGCGGGATCCCTAATATAATCCTCCTCCTCCTCCACAAAATATTTAACCGGGACAAGAAATAAGGGTCAAAAGGGATGGGCAATTCCTATAACAACTAAAAAAGAGAAAAACTATATACTATCTGACCTTATTGGCACTTGGGGCGAGCAGGGACAGCTATTAATTTGCACAGTTGTTTCTCAAAACGTTCCCTATGGAAGGAAGGAAGACGTTCAACACGACACTACGCAGGCCTCCCGGCAGGAAGAACGAGCACTCTCAGTATTCGCTCTGCAATATTTATAGCGTTAACATATATAAGTACGACACACCTTATAACAATCACAAAAGCCAACAAGCAAGAGGATCTAGTTTTTTTTAAAAAACTCACAATTCGTGGTCTCCTACAATTTTCTACAAGCTATATGCAAAGCAATGCTGTTCTAAGATCTCAATGATCAAGCAAATCAGGTAAAAAGCACTTCGAAAACACTGTTTTAATCTGAATACTAATTTCTAATTGCTAATAGTATGAAAAACAAAGGCAGACTGTCGGTTACAATTTTGATTTGACGGCCGTTTGTGAGTTAGGCTCAGAATTCTATACAAAAATTCCCTTCCCACAACCCTCTATGTTTCTATATAATTTATGACTGTTCAAAAAGAAAGCAGATAGAAAAAAATTAATATTTAATAAATTTAATATTTGACAAAATCAATATTTTGTTCGTTTAAACAAATATACGATTTTGCCTGCACAGATATTCTCAAAAAATGTTTAATATCATCAAAGCTTGCCTAAGTAAATGCTGAGCCCTCGAGAAGCAAAACACAAAATACAAAAAAACAAATATAGTCCGTCTCGGATATAATCCGGTGCAAAAAAGCTTGCAAAAACAAATAAAATGGTACGAAAAATTGGGTTAGGTTCCGGTTGCGTATACAAATTTCGACCTTAAATTCATTAACATAGAGGTTTTTTCAGTTTTTCGTGAATATCCCGAAAAATACGTATGTCTTCGGGATTGCGAAACCTCGGCTGATTCGCGACGATGAGCTCTCTCCGATGGTGCCAAAATTTACTATATAAAAACAAATATGTTCCTTAGATTAAGTACTTTCGGTTGCCCAATAAACTGCCACATCCGGCCCTTCCGTTTTATGAATCTCGGGTTTTAAGTGTCCAGGCGGGACCCCTATTATAATCACCCTCCTCCACAAAAGAAGGTTAGGTTAGGTTAGGTTTAGGTTAGGTTAGGTTAGGTTTAGGTTAGGTTAGGTTAGGTTAGGTTAGGTTAGGTTAGCTCGTTTTTTCAGTTTTTCGTGAATATCCCGAAAAGTACGTATCGGAGAGGGGAGCACGATACGTCAAAAGACGCGTCTCGTAAGGGCGCACCCGCTGGAGCCGAAAGATGACCAGGTCTCAATACAAAAAGATGATGATGGTGATGATTATGTTTCACCGAGTTGGTGTCGAGTCCTGTGGGTTCCAGTATTCTCTGATTCGGGATTGCGACCCCTCGGCTGATTCGGGACGACGAGCTCTCTCCGATAGTGCCAAGATTTATTATATAAAATCAGATATGTTCCTCAAAAACAGTACTTTAGTCCGCCCGCTAAACTGCCACTTCCGGCCCTTTCGTTTTATAAATCACGGGTTTTAGGTGTCCAGGCAGATCCCCGGGGACGCGGCCCTCGTGCTGCAGGTGAAAAAGAAACTATAGGTCGAATAATGTAATTTTCAGAAATTTTTAAAATTTATATGAAAAATGCGCCTTGTAAAATTTTATTACTATGTTCAATTTATGTGTTTATTTGACCTAAAAAAGGGGTCCAGATCTTTAATTATGGACGTGCCAGGGCGGGATCCCTAATATAATCCTCCTCCTCCTCCACAAAATATTTAACCGGGACAAGAAATAAGGGTCAAAAGGGATGGGCAATTCCTATAACAACTAAAAAAGAGAAAAACTATATACTATCTGACCTTATTGGCACTTGGGGCGAGCAGGGACAGCTATTAATTTGCACAGTTGTTTCTCAAAACCTTCCCTATGGAAGGAAGGAAGACGTTCAACACGACACTACGCAGGCCTCCCGGCAGGAAGAACGAGCACTCTCAGTATTCGCTCTGCAATATTTATAGCGTTAACATATATAAGTACGACACACCTTATAACAATCACAAAAGCCAACAAGCAAGAGGATCTAGTTTTTTTTAAAAAACTCACAATTCGTGGTCTCCTACAATTTTCTACAAGCTATATGCAAAGCAATGCTGTTCTAAGATCTCAATGATCAAGCAAATCAGGTAAAAAGCACTTCGAAAACACTGTTTTAATCTGAATACTAATTTCTAATTGCTAATAGTATGAAAAACAAAGGCAGACTGTCGGTTACAATTTTGATTTGACGGCCGTTTGTGAGTTAGGCTCAGAATTCTATACAAAAATTCCCTTCCCACAACCCTCTATGTTTCTATATAATTTATGACTGTTCAAAAAGAAAGCAGATAGAAAAAAATTAATATTTAATAAATTTAATATTTGACAAATTCAATATTTTGTTCGTTTAAACAAATATACGATTTTGCCTGCACAGATATTCTCAAAAAATGTTTAATATCATCAAAGCTTGCCTAAGTAAATGCTGAGCCCTCGAGAAGCAAAACACAAAATACAAAAAAACAAATATAGTCCGTCTCGGATATAATCCGGTGCAAAAAAGCTTGCAAAAACAAATAAAATGGTACGAAAAATTGGGTTAGGTTCCGGTTGCGTATACAAATTTCGACCTTAAATTCATTAACATAGAGGTTTTTTCAGTTTTTCGTGAATATCCCGAAAAATACGTATGTCTTCGGGATTGCGAAACCTCGGCTGATTCGCGACGATGAGCTCTCTCCGATGGTGCCAAAATTTACTATATAAAAACAAATATGTTCCTTAGATTAAGTACTTTCGGTTGCCCAATAAACTGCCACATCCGGCCCTTCCGTTTTATGAATCTCGGGTTTTAAGTGTCCAGGCGGGACCCCTATTATAATCACCCTCCTCCACAAAAGAAGGTTAGGTTAGGTTAGGTTTAGGTTAGGTTAGGTTAGGTTTAGGTTAGGTTAGGTTAGGTTAGGTTAGGTTAGGTTAGCTCGTTTTTTCAGTTTTTCGTGAATATCCCGAAAAGTACGTATCGGAGAGGGGAGCACGATACGTCAAAAGACGCGTCTCGTAAGGGCGCACCCGCTGGAGCCGAAAGATGACCAGGTCTCAATACAAAAAGATGATGATGGTGATGATTATGTTTCACCGAGTTGGTGTCGAGTCCTGTGGGTTCCAGTATTCTCTGATTCGGGATTGCGACCCCTCGGCTGATTCGCGACGATGAGCTCTCTCCGATGGTGCCAAAATTTACTATATAAAAACAAATATGTTCCTTAGATTAAGTACTTTCGGTTGCCCAATAAACTGCCACATCCGGCCCTTCCGTTTTATGAATCTCGGGTTTTAAGTGTCCAGGCGGGACCCCTATTATAATCACCCTCCTCCACAAAAGAGGGTTAGGTTAGGTTAGGTTTAGGTTAGGTTAGGTTAGGTTTAGGTTAGGTTAGGTTAGGTTAGGTTAGGTTAGCTCGTTTTTTCAGTTTTTCGTGAATATCCCGAAAAGTACGTATCGGAGAGGGGAGCACGATACGTCAAAAGACGCGTCTCGTAAGGGCGCACCCGCTGGAGCCGAAAGATGACCAGGTCTCAATACAAAAAGATGATGATGGTGATGATTATGTTTCACCGAGTTGGTGTCGAGTCCTGTGGGTTCCAGTATTCTCTGATTCGGGATTGCGAACCCTCGGCTGATTCGCGACGATGAGCTCTCTCCGATGGTGCCAAAATTTACTATATAAAAACAAATATGTTCCTTAGATTAAGTACTTTCGGTTGCCCAATAAACTGCCACATCCGGCCCTTCCGTTTTATGAATCTCGGGTTTTAAGTGTCCAGGCGGGACCCCTTTTATAATCACCCTCCTCCACAAAAGAGGGTTAGGTTAGGTTAGGTTTAGGTTAGGTTAGGTTAGGTTTAGGTTAGGTTAGGTTAGGTTAGGTTAGGTTAGGTTAGCTCGTTTTTTCAGTTTTTCGTGAATATCCCGAAAAGTACGTATCGGAGAGGGGAGCACGATACGTCAAAAGACGCGTCTCGTAAGGGCGCACCCGCTGGAGCCGAAAGATGACCAGGTCTCAATACAAAAAGATGATGATGGTGATGATTATGTTTCACCGAGTTGGTGTCGAGTCCTGTGGGTTCCAGTATTCTCTGATTCGGGATTGCGACCCCTCGGCTGATTCGGGACGACGAGCTCTCTCCGATAGTGCCAAGATTTATTATATAAAATCAGATATGTTCCTCAAAAACAGTACTTTAGTCCGCCCGCTAAACTGCCACTTCCGGCCCTTTCGTTTTATAAATCACGGGTTTTAGGTGTCCAGGCAGATCCCCGGGGACGCGGCCCTCGTGCTGCAGGTGAAAAAGAAACTATAGGTCGAATAATGTAATTTTCAGAAATTTTTAAAATTTATATGAAAAATGCGCCTTGTAAAATTTTATTACTATGTTCAATTTATGTGTTTATTTGACCTAAAAAAGGGGTCCAGATCTTTAATTATGGACGTGCCAGGGCGGGATCCCTAATATAATCCTCCTCCTCCTCCACAAAATATTTAACCGGGACAAGAAATAAGGGTCAAAAGGGATGGGCAATTCCTATAACAACTAAAAAAGAGAAAAACTATATACTATCTGACCTTATTGGCACTTGGGGCGAGCAGGGACAGCTATTAATTTGCACAGTTGTTTCTCAAAACCTTCCCTATGGAAGGAAGGAAGACGTTCAACACGACACTACGCAGGCCTCCCGGCAGGAAGAACGAGCACTCTCAGTATTCGCTCTGCAATATTTATAGCGTTAACATATATAAGTACGACACACCTTATAACAATCACAAAAGCCAACAAGCAAGAGGATCTAGTTTTTTTTAAAAAACTCACAATTCGTGGTCTCCTACAATTTTCTACAAGCTATATGCAAAGCAATGCTGTTCTAAGATCTCAATGATCAAGCAAATCAGGTAAAAAGCACTTCGAAAACACTGTTTTAATCTGAATACTAATTTCTAATTGCTAATAGTATGAAAAACAAAGGCAGACTGTCGGTTACAATTTTGATTTGACGGCCGTTTGTGAGTTAGGCTCAGAATTCTATACAAAAATTCCCTTCCCACAACCCTCTATGTTTCTATATAATTTATGACTGTTCAAAAAGAAAGCAGATAGAAAAAAATTAATATTTAATAAATTTAATATTTGACAAATTCAATATTTTGTTCGTTTAAACAAATATACGATTTTGCCTGCACAGATATTCTCAAAAAATGTTTAATATCATCAAAGCTTGCCTAAGTAAATGCTGAGCCCTCGAGAAGCAAAACACAAAATACAAAAAAACAAATATAGTCCGTCTCGGATATAATCCGGTGCAAAAAAGCTTGCAAAAACAAATAAAATGGTACGAAAAATTGGGTTAGGTTCCGGTTGCGTATACAAATTTCGACCTTAAATTCATTAACATAGAGGTTTTTTCAGTTTTTCGTGAATATCCCGAAAAATACGTATGTCTTCGGGATTGCGAAACCTCGGCTGATTCGCGACGATGAGCTCTCTCCGATGGTGCCAAAATTTACTATATAAAAACAAATATGTTCCTTAGATTAAGTACTTTCGGTTGCCCAATAAACTGCCACATCCGGCCCTTCCGTTTTATGAATCTCGGGTTTTAAGTGTCCAGGCGGGACCCCTATTATAATCACCCTCCTCCACAAAAGAAGGTTAGGTTAGGTTAGGTTTAGGTTAGGTTAGGTTAGGTTTAGGTTAGGTTAGGTTAGGTTAGGTTAGGTTAGGTTAGCTCGTTTTTTCAGTTTTTCGTGAATATCCCGAAAAGTACGTATCGGAGAGGGGAGCACGATACGTCAAAAGACGCGTCTCGTAAGGGCGCACCCGCTGGAGCCGAAAGATGACCAGGTCTCAATACAAAAAGATGATGATGGTGATGATTATGTTTCACCGAGTTGGTGTCGAGTCCTGTGGGTTCCAGTATTCTCTGATTCGGGATTGCGACCCCTCGGCTGATTCGCGACGATGAGCTCTCTCCGATGGTGCCAAAATTTACTATATAAAAACAAATATGTTCCTTAGATTAAGTACTTTCGGTTGCCCAATAAACTGCCACATCCGGCCCTTCCGTTTTATGAATCTCGGGTTTTAAGTGTCCAGGCGGGACCCCTATTATAATCACCCTCCTCCACAAAAGAGGGTTAGGTTAGGTTAGGTTTAGGTTAGGTTAGGTTAGGTTTAGGTTAGGTTAGGTTAGGTTAGGTTAGGTTAGCTCGTTTTTTCAGTTTTTCGTGAATATCCCGAAAAGTACGTATCGGAGAGGGGAGCACGATACGTCAAAAGACGCGTCTCGTAAGGGCGCACCCGCTGGAGCCGAAAGATGACCAGGTCTCAATACAAAAAGATGATGATGGTGATGATTATGTTTCACCGAGTTGGTGTCGAGTCCTGTGGGTTCCAGTATTCTCTGATTCGGGATTGCGAACCCTCGGCTGATTCGCGACGATGAGCTCTCTCCGATGGTGCCAAAATTTACTATATAAAAACAAATATGTTCCTTAGATTAAGTACTTTCGGTTGCCCAATAAACTGCCACATCCGGCCCTTCCGTTTTATGAATCTCGGGTTTTAAGTGTCCAGGCGGGACCCCTATTATAATCACCCTCCTCCACAAAAGAGGGTTAGGTTAGGTTAGGTTTAGGTTAGGTTAGGTTAGGTTTAGGTTAGGTTAGGTTAGGTTAGGTTAGGTTAGGTTAGCTCGTTTTTTCAGTTTTTCGTGAATATCCCGAAAAGTACGTATCGGAGAGGGGAGCACGATACGTCAAAAGACGCGTCTCGTAAGGGCGCACCCGCTGGAGCCGAAAGATGACCAGGTCTCAATACAAAAAGATGATGATGGTGATGATTATGTTTCACCGAGTTGGTGTCGAGTCCTGTGGGTTCCAGTATTCTCTGATTCGGGATTGCGACCCCTCGGCTGATTCGGGACGACGAGCTCTCTCCGATAGTGCCAAGATTTATTATATAAAATCAGATATGTTCCTCAAAAACAGTACTTTAGTCCGCCCGCTAAACTGCCACTTCCGGCCCTTTCGTTTTATAAATCACGGGTTTTAGGTGTCCAGGCAGATCCCCGGGGACGCGGCCCTCGTGCTGCAGGTGAAAAAGAAACTATAGGTCGAATAATGTAATTTTCAGAAATTTTTAAAATTTATATGAAAAATGCGCCTTGTAAAATTTTATTACTATGTTCAATTTATGTGTTTATTTGACCTAAAAAAGGGGTCCAGATCTTTAATTATGGACGTGCCAGGGCGGGATCCCTAATATAATCCTCCTCCTCCTCCACAAAATATTTAACCGGGACAAGAAATAAGGGTCAAAAGGGATGGGCAATTCCTATAACAACTAAAAAAGAGAAAAACTATATACTATCTGACCTTATTGGCACTTGGGGCGAGCAGGGACAGCTATTAATTTGCACAGTTGTTTCTCAAAACCTTCCCTATGGAAGGAAGGAAGACGTTCAACACGACACTACGCAGGCCTCCCGGCAGGAAGAACGAGCACTCTCAGTATTCGCTCTGCAATATTTATAGCGTTAACATATATAAGTACGACACACCTTATAACAATCACAAAAGCCAACAAGCAAGAGGATCTAGTTTTTTTTAAAAAACTCACAATTCGTGGTCTCCTACAATTTTCTACAAGCTATATGCAAAGCAATGCTGTTCTAAGATCTCAATGATCAAGCAAATCAGGTAAAAAGCACTTCGAAAACACTGTTTTAATCTGAATACTAATTTCTAATTGCTAATAGTATGAAAAACAAAGGCAGACTGTCGGTTACAATTTTGATTTGACGGCCGTTTGTGAGTTAGGCTCAGAATTCTATACAAAAATTCCCTTCCCACAACCCTCTATGTTTCTATATAATTTATGACTGTTCAAAAAGAAAGCAGATAGAAAAAAATTAATATTTAATAAATTTAATATTTGACAAAATCAATATTTTGTTCGTTTAAACAAATATACGATTTTGCCTGCACAGATATTCTCAAAAAATGTTTAATATCATCAAAGCTTGCCTAAGTAAATGCTGAGCCCTCGAGAAGCAAAACACAAAATACAAAAAAACAAATATAGTCCGTCTCGGATATAATCCGGTGCAAAAAAGCTTGCAAAAACAAATAAAATGGTACGAAAAATTGGGTTAGGTTCCGGTTGCGTATACAAATTTCGACCTTAAATTCATTAACATAGAGGTTTTTTCAGTTTTTCGTGAATATCCCGAAAAATACGTATGTCTTCGGGATTGCGAAACCTCGGCTGATTCGCGACGATGAGCTCTCTCCGATGGTGCCAAAATTTACTATATAAAAACAAATATGTTCCTTAGATTAAGTACTTTCGGTTGCCCAATAAACTGCCACATCCGGCCCTTCCGTTTTATGAATCTCGGGTTTTAAGTGTCCAGGCGGGACCCCTATTATAATCACCCTCCTCCACAAAAGAAGGTTAGGTTAGGTTAGGTTTAGGTTAGGTTAGGTTAGGTTTAGGTTAGGTTAGGTTAGGTTAGGTTAGGTTAGGTTAGCTCGTTTTTTCAGTTTTTCGTGAATATCCCAAAAAGTACGTATCGGAGAGGGGAGCACGATACGTCAAAAGACGCGTCTCGTAAGGGCGCACCCGCTGGAGCCGAAAGATGACCAGGTCTCAATACAAAAAGATGATGATGGTGATGATTATGTTTCACCGAGTTGGTGTCGAGTCCTGTGGGTTCCAGTATTCTCTGATTCGGGATTGCGACCCCTCGGCTGATTCGGGACGACGAGCTCTCTCCGATAGTGCCAAGATTTATTATATAAAATCAGATATGTTCCTCAAAAACAGTACTTTAGTCCGCCCGCTAAACTGCCACTTCCGGCCCTTTCGTTTTATAAATCACGGGTTTTAGGTGTCCAGGCAGATCCCCGGGGACGCGGCCCTCGTGCTGCAGGTGAAAAAGAAACTATAGGTCGAATAATGTAATTTTCAGAAATTTTTAAAATTTATATGAAAAATGCGCCTTGTAAAATTTTATTACTATGTTCAATTTATGTGTTTATTTGACCTAAAAAAGGGGTCCAGATCTTTAATTATGGACGTGCCAGGGCGGGATCCCTAATATAATCCTCCTCCTCCTCCACAAAATATTTAACCGGGACAAGAAATAAGGGTCAAAAGGGATGGGCAATTCCTATAACAACTAAAAAAGAGAAAAACTATATACTATCTGACCTTATTGGCACTTGGGGCGAGCAGGGACAGCTATTAATTTGCACAGTTGTTTCTCAAAACCTTCCCTATGGAAGGAAGGAAGACGTTCAACACGACACTACGCAGGCCTCCCGGCAGGAAGAACGAGCACTCTCAGTATTCGCTCTGCAATATTTATAGCGTTAACATATATAAGTACGACACACCTTATAACAATCACAAAAGCCAACAAGCAAGAGGATCTAGTTTTTTTTAAAAAACTCACAATTCGTGGTCTCCTACAATTTTCTACAAGCTATATGCAAAGCAATGCTGTTCTAAGATCTCAATGATCAAGCAAATCAGGTAAAAAGCACTTCGAAAACACTGTTTTAATCTGAATACTAATTTCTAATTGCTAATAGTATGAAAAACAAAGGCAGACTGTCGGTTACAATTTTGATTTGACGGCCGTTTGTGAGTTAGGCTCAGAATTCTATACAAAAATTCCCTTCCCACAACCCTCTATGTTTCTATATAATTTATGACTGTTCAAAAAGAAAGCAGATAGAAAAAAATTAATATTTAATAAATTTAATATTTGACAAATTCAATATTTTGTTCGTTTAAACAAATATACGATTTTGCCTGCACATATATTCTCAAAAAATGTTTAATATCATCAAAGCTTGCCTAAGTAAATGCTGAGCCCTCGAGAAGCAAAACACAAAATACAAAAAAACAAATATAGTCCGTCTCGGATATAATCCGGTGCAAAAAAGCTTGCAAAAACAAATAAAATGGTACGAAAAATTGGGTTAGGTTCCGGTTGCGTATACAAATTTCGACCTTAAATTCATTAACATAGAGGTTTTTTCAGTTTTTCGTGAATATCCCGAAAAATACGTATGTCTTCGGGATTGCGAAACCTCGGCTGATTCGCGACGATGAGCTCTCTCCGATGGTGCCAAAATTTACTATATAAAAACAAATATGTTCCTTAGATTAAGTACTTTCGGTTGCCCAATAAACTGCCACATCCGGCCCTTCCGTTTTATGAATCTCGGGTTTTAAGTGTCCAGGCGGGACCCCTATTATAATCACCCTCCTCCACAAAAGAAGGTTAGGTTAGGTTAGGTTTAGGTTAGGTTAGGTTAGGTTTAGGTTAGGTTAGGTTAGGTTAGGTTAGGTTAGGTTAGGTTAGCTCGTTTTTTCAGTTTTTCGTGAATATCCCGAAAAGTACGTATCGGAGAGGGGAGCACGATACGTCAAAAGACGCGTCTCGTAAGGGCGCACCCGCTGGAGCCGAAAGATGACCAGGTCTCAATACAAAAAGATGATGATGGTGATGATTATGTTTCACCGAGTTGGTGTCGAGTCCTGTGGGTTCCAGTATTCTCTGATTCGGGATTGCGACCCCTCGGCTGATTCGGGACGACGAGCTCTCTCCGATAGTGCCAAGATTTATTATATAAAATCAGATATGTTCCTCAAAAACAGTACTTTAGTCCGCCCGCTAAACTGCCACTTCCGGCCCTTTCGTTTTATAAATCACGGGTTTTAGGTGTCCAGGCAGATCCCCGGGGACGCGGCCCTCGTGCTGCAGGTGAAAAAGAAACTATAGGTCGAATAATGTAATTTTCAGAAATTTTTAAAATTTATATGAAAAATGCGCCTTGTAAAATTTTATTACTATGTTCAATTTATGTGTTTATTTGACCTAAAAAAGGGGTCCAGATCTTTAATTATGGACGTGCCAGGGCGGGATCCCTAATATAATCCTCCTCCTCCTCCACAAAATATTTAACCGGGACAAGAAATAAGGGTCAAAAGGGATGGGCAATTCCTATAACAACTAAAAAAGAGAAAAACTATATACTATCTGACCTTATTGGCACTTGGGGCGAGCAGGGACAGCTATTAATTTGCACAGTTGTTTCTCAAAACCTTCCCTATGGAAGGAAGGAAGACGTTCAACACGACACTACGCAGGCCTCCCGGCAGGAAGAACGAGCACTCTCAGTATTCGCTCTGCAATATTTATAGCGTTAACATATATAAGTACGACACACCTTATAACAATCACAAAAGCCAACAAGCAAGAGGATCTAGTTTTTTTTAAAAAACTCACAATTCGTGGTCTCCTACAATTTTCTACAAGCTATATGCAAAGCAATGCTGTTCTAAGATCTCAATGATCAAGCAAATCAGGTAAAAAGCACTTCGAAAACACTGTTTTAATCTGAATACTAATTTCTAATTGCTAATAGTATGAAAAACAAAGGCAGACTGTCGGTTACAATTTTGATTTGACGGCCGTTTGTGAGTTAGGCTCAGAATTCTATACAAAAATTCCCTTCCCACAACCCTCTATGTTTCTATATAATTTATGACTGTTCAAAAAGAAAGCAGATAGAAAAAAATTAATATTTAATAAATTTAATATTTGACAAATTCAATATTTTGTTCGTTTAAACAAATATACGATTTTGCCTGCACAGATATTCTCAAAAAATGTTTAATATCATCAAAGCTTGCCTAAGTAAATGCTGAGCCCTCGAGAAGCAAAACACAAAATACAAAAAAACAAATATAGTCCGTCTCGGATATAATCCGGTGCAAAAAAGCTTGCAAAAACAAATAAAATGGTACGAAAAATTGGGTTAGGTTCCGGTTGCGTATACAAATTTCGACCTTAAATTCATTAACATAGAGGTTTTTTCAGTTTTTCGTGAATATCCCGAAAAATACGTATGTCTTCGGGATTGCGAAACCTCGGCTGATTCGCGACGATGAGCTCTCTCCGATGGTGCCAAAATTTACTATATAAAAACAAATATGTTCCTTAGATTAAGTACTTTCGGTTGCCCAATAAACTGCCACATCCGGCCCTTCCGTTTTATGAATCTCGGGTTTTAAGTGTCCAGGCGGGACCCCTATTATAATCACCCTCCTCCACAAAAGAGGGTTAGGTTAGGTTAGGTTTAGGTTAGGTTAGGTTAGGTTTAGGTTAGGTTAGGTTAGGTTAGGTTAGGTTAGTTCGTTTTTTCAGTTTTTCGTGAATATCCCGAAAAGTACGTATCGGAGAGGGGAGCACGATACGTCAAAAGACGCGTCTCGTAAGGGCGCACCCGTTGGAGCCGAAAGATGACCAGGTCTCAATACAAAAAGATGATGATGGTGATGATTATGTTTCACCGAGTTGGTGTCGAGTCCTGTGGGTTCCAGTATTCTCTGATTCGGGATTGCGACCCCTCGGCTGATTCGGGACGACGAGCTCTCTCCGATAGTGCCAAGATTTATTATATAAAATCAGATATGTTCCTCAAAAACAGTACTTTAGTCCGCCCGCTAAACTGCCACTTCCGGCCCTTTCGTTTTATAAATCACGGGTTTTAGGTGTCCAGGCAGATCCCCGGGGACACGGCCCTCGTGCTGCAGGTGAAAAAGAAACTATAGGTCGAATAATGTAATTTTCAGAAATTTTTAAAATTTATATGAAAAATGCGCCTTGTAAAATTTTATTACTATGTTCAATTTATGTGTTTATTTGACCTAAAAAAGGGGTCCAGATCTTTAATTATGGACGTGCCAGGGCGGGATCCCTAATATAATCCTCCTCCTCCTCCACAAAATATTTAACCGGGACAAGAAATAAGGGTCAAAAGGGATGGGCAATTCCTATAACAACTAAAAAAGAGAAAAACTATATACTATCTGACCTTATTGGCACTTGGGGCGAGCAGGGACAGCTATTAATTTGCACAGTTGTTTCTCAAAACCTTCCCTATGGAAGGAAGGAAGACGTTCAACACGACACTACGCAGGCCTCCCGGCAGGAAGAACGAGCACTCTCAGTATTCGCTCTGCAACATTTATAGCGTTAACATATATAAGTACGACACACCTTATAACAATCACAAAAGCCAACAAGCAAGAGGATCTAGTTTTTTTTAAAAAACTCACAATTCGTGGTCTCCTACAATTTTCTACAAGCTATATGCAAAGCAATGCTGTTCTAAGATCTCAATGATCAAGCAAATCAGGTAAAAAGCACTTCGAAAACACTGTTTTAATCTGAATACTAATTTCTAATTGCTAATAGTATGAAAAACAAAGGCAGACTGTCGGTTACAATTTTGATTTGACGGCCGTTTGTGAGTTAGGCTCAGAATTCTATACAAAAATTCCCTTCCCACAACCCTCTATGTTTCTATATAATTTATGACTGTTCAAAAAGAAAGCAGATAGAAAAAAATTAATATTTAATAAATTTAATATTTGACAAATTCAATATTTTGTTCGTTTAAACAAATATACGATTTTGCCTGCACAGATATTCTCAAAAAATGTTTAATATCATCAAAGCTTGCCTAAGTAAATGCTGAGCCCTCGAGAAGCAAAACACAAAATACAAAAAAACAAATATAGTCCGTCTCGGATATAATCCGGTGCAAAAAAGCTTGCAAAAACAAATAAAATGGTACGAAAAATTGGGTTAGGTTCCGGTTGCGTATACAAATTTCGACCTTAAATTCATTAACATAGAGGTTTTTTCAGTTTTTCGTGAATATCCCGAAAAATACGTATGTCTTCGGGATTGCGAAACCTCGGCTGATTCGCGACGATGAGCTCTCTCCGATGGTGCCAAAATTTACTATATAAAAACAAATATGTTCCTTAGATTAAGTACTTTCGGTTGCCCAATAAACTGCCACATCCGGCCCTTCCGTTTTATGAATCTCGGGTTTTAAGTGTCCAGGCGGGACCCCTATTATAATCACCCTCCTCCACAAAAGAAGGTTAGGTTAGGTTAGGTTTAGGTTAGGTTAGGTTAGGTTTAGGTTAGGTTAGGTTAGGTTAGGTTAGGTTAGGTTAGGTTAGGTTAGGTTAGGTTAGGTTAGGTTAGGTTAGGTTAGGTTGGGGTGCGAAGTTGGTCTCACCTCCTCGTGGTGCACCCTGGGCAACAATAGGCAGTAATGTTATAGGCATTGCTGGCTATTGGCGAAGAGGACCAACAATTCCCTCTCCCACCTTTCCCTTTCCCTGCATTCCTCTCTCGTCTCTCTTATCCTTCCCCAGCCATTCTTCCCACTCACATCCCATCCCCACTTACTCCCGTCTTCCCCAATTCCAGGCCAGTTGTGTTAGGGTTATCTGTTAGGGATTTTATGTTAGGCTATGTTAGGCGACGTATGTTCCTTGTATTGTATTCCCCCCTTCTTCTTCTGTTATCTTTTGTCTTCTTATTTCTTCCCCTTCTATTCTTTTCTTCTTTTCTTCACTTTCAACCCCAGTGAGATGCATGTAAATTCGATGAATGGTAAATCAAATATGGAGCAAGCACAAGGACAAATCAAACTACCCCAGGAGGGTACCGGTCGCTCTGCGGCCGGAGAATCCCTCCCAGTGCGGGAACTTCGTTCTCGCACTGGCAGCCCCGCGTTTTCTGGGGGGGGCAACCGAGTGCTTGGCGGTAGGGCCGACTCCCCTACCGCACCGACGACCACGGCGATCCAAAAGGACTCTGTTTGCACACGTGAGATTTCGGTCCGCTTAGAGCGGATGGAGGACTCTGACTCCGGTCAGAGCCTCGTGACATTGGGCTCCAGCTCAACTTTGGAGCGTAAGCGCTCATATAAGAGCGCCCAGTCCATGTCGGACTGTGATTCGGACGGGGACGCGCCTGCCAAATTCTTGGCGCTCCCCCGACGATCTAGAGGCAGGCCCCCTACCCATGGGAAACATGTTGGGTTGTGGGAGGCGAAAAAGGCACTTACTGCCGAAAGGAAGGCCGAGGAAGAGCGCCTGGCTTGCCAGGAACTCCTACTCACGAAGCGTAGCGTGCGTCCCCGCCTCACGTCGCGGCTTTCAGCGACCGCATCAGAGGACGAGGGTGACACATGTTACGCCCGTATGAAGAACATCGGCCGTAACCTTGACGTCATTGGCGACGGACTCGTTAAGTCCAAGAACGTCAAGGGTACGGTCGTACATGATGTGAAGGCCGCCATGGCGGCCATTAAGGAGGACCTAGAGGTTATTGTTAGGAGTAAGGTCTCGGAGGAGGTGAGGAAAGTTCATAATGAGAACACCCGCCTCCGAGAAGAAGTCCGAGATCTAAGAGAGATAGTGGTCGCCATGCGCGCGCGCGAGCGTGAGCTGGCTCTGCGGGGGATAGAGGTGCCACCAATGTCGGCAGACCCTTCTCCCGCCCAACAACAGGATATGACTCAGACCCCCGGCTTTGCCGAGCTTCGATCTATGCTCGGTGAGGTCGTGGGGTCCATGAAGGTGATGCAGCAGCGGCAGGAGGCAATGGAGAACCAACTCCTGCGCCCGCCGCTGCAGCATGAGAGGGTGTCCTACGCGGCGAAGTCAGCCGCGCGGAAGCCCCGGCCGAAGCCAGCCGGCGGCGCCGCGGAGGACGCCCCTCACACGGATGAGACAGAAGCAGGGCGAAGCTCTCACCCCGACCCCAAACCCCCCAAAGGCAAGGGCAAGGGGAAGAAGACCCGCCCTGCTCCCAACGTTGACTCGGTGGCGGAGTTCCCGCCCTTAGGAGAGCTCCAAGTCGCCGGCCATAGTGGCGACTGGGCGACGGCCGGGCGGGACGGCAAACATAGACCGAACCGCCCCGCCAAACAGAAGAAGGGCCCCGCTAAGGAGGCCCCCAAGGAAAAGAAGCCGCGCAAGCGGATCCGCACCCGGAAGCCAAAGGACGCAGTCGTCTCTTTTAAGCTGCTTCCGGGTGCCAAGGAGCGTGGTGTCTCCCTCCGAGATGTACTAATAACAGCCCGCAGGGAGATGCAAAGAGCCTTGGGCGAAGTTGGCGCACAGGAAGCTTCCCTATCTGGCACCCTCTCTGATGCCAGACTAGTGCACATTCCTGGGCCGCCTGAAGAGGCAGCGAAGAAGGCCGACCTCTTGTATGAGAAACTTAAGGGCATACTCCCGGAGACGGAAGTCAAGGTGACCCGACCCGTGAAGTGCGTAAGCCTTCGCGTGTCGGGCCTGGACGACTCCGTCGAAAAGGAGGATGTCTTTTCCTCCATCAAGATGGTCGGCAACTGCATGGAGTCGCGGGCTCACCTGGCTGAACACATACGGGTGAGCCAGATCCGCTTCAGCACATTCGGTCTCGGCGTTTGCTGGGCCACCTGTCCAGCCGATGTCGCCGAAATGGTGCTAAAATATGGGTTAGAGATCGGCTGGATAAGGGCCCAGGTCAAGATGGTGGAGCCTCGCGTGCTCCGGTGTTTCCGTTGTTGGGAGCCGGGGCACGTGAGTGAAAAGTGTAGAGCCGGCACGGACCGAAGCGGACTGTGCCTCCGATGTGCGCAGCCGGGTCACAAGGCCCAGGAATGTGACAGTCGTGCCTATTGCGTGCTGTGCGCCGCTGTGAGCAAACCCGCCGGCCATCGCGTCGGCAGCCCAGCGTGCGCCGCCGCAAAACGGCCGACTAGGAGAAGAGGGGGTGCCTATTTTAGGGGCGCCCGCCTTGCCGCCTCCGCGGCAATGGAGACGCAGCAGGAGGACACAATCTCCGCTGTGCCGCGGGAGGAGGACCTCATCTCACATAGGTCCTCCCACGGAGTGTCGGGCAGCTCGGCTGAGGGGCCAACTGCTTAGACCATACTCCGGTGGTGTAGTGTGTGGTCCCACACACCACAAGGCGGTGGGGAGGCGAATCATCTGCCTCCCCTACATTCAAGGCTGCCCGTAATGGGGCAACGCGCAGGGCCGGGCTCTGGGAAGGCGAGTAGCCATGCCCCTCGGCCCTAGAGCGCTCGGTGGACCACCCCGGGGGTTTTAGTCGGTAAAAGTCCGGCATACCGGGGGAGTGGCCCTCACCACTCCCCTGACGATCCTATGAGGATTTCCCCCGGGTAACAAAAAAAAAAAAAAAAAAAAAGGTTAGGTTAGGTTAGGTTAGGTTAGGTTAGGTTAGGTTAGGTTAGGTTAGGTTAGGTTAGGTTAGGTTAGGTTCCCGGCGTCGGGACGTGACGACCCCATCGCCCATCGGTTCGCCGGTGCAGTCAGTCAGCCCTTTCCTCCTCCCACCTTACCTTTTCCTTGTCTCCCATCTTCTTTCTCTTTCCTTCCAAGCTAATCCTTACCTTTCTCGTTGTTCCCCTCCGCTCTCCTTTACCTGAAATCCCTACCTGTCATTTCCTTTCCCCGGAGTGGAGACGTGTTCGGCGTGTACTTACCATACCGTCGGGCAAGTCATCAGTCGTCGTGCTGAAAAGCTCCATCTTCTTCGATTTCGTCTGCTAGGATCACCTGTAATGTTAAGGGTGCTTACCTGTTGATTCTTGTGGTAGGATTCGTTGTGGATGTCTTCTTCGTACGGCGTCTGTTGACAAGCGTCAGGAGCTCGTAATCCGGCCTGCGGCGTCTGTGGTCATGTCTCACGGCTGCAGGTCCGGACCGAGGGTCTTGCCTTCATTGGCCGGGCCGCGAGGAGGACAACCTCTATAAAAAACTACCCCTAATCCCAAGCGGCGGCGCACCGTGAGGGGATGCATGGCTGAAGGGTATGTCAGTCTCTAGTGCGACCCCCGTCAGAGTACCGGCCAATCCTCTGACGGGTTACGCTAGGCTTACCCGGGTACAGGGGGCACTGCCCGGGTGGACGGTTTATTTCCCCCATACTCGTGGGAACAAAATTGAGATGTCACCTAAAACAAACAAAAAACAAAAAACCAAAAAGATGAAGAGTAGGGAGTTGAAGAGTCAGACGGAACGAGGCGTGCTGGAGCACGAAAGATCCAGAACTGACGGCGCTGGCAACAGCAAGAGAGGAAGCGCGGACGACTCAGGCGACGAGTCAGATCAGAGCCTGATGTCGGTCGCATCGAGTGCCTCCGGCAGAAAGAGGAGGTACGAAAGTGCTCGCTCCAAAAGCAGCTCGAGCAGCACTTCACCAGAGGGAACCAGATCTCTGGAACCCCGCAGAGGTAGAGGCAGGCCGCCCACTACGGGCCAATATGTGGGCCTGGCCCAAGCAAAGGCGGACCTCTTACGGGTGGAAAGGGAGGCCATGGAACTCCAGGTAGAAAAAGAGTTCCTGGAAGAAGCCAGAGGCCTCCCAAGGACGAGATCGACACGTCAGTCAGAGACGTCGTCGAACGTAAGCGAGGACCAGACCGCTTACGAGATTGAGGACGTTGTGCGGAAGTACACGGGCCTCATAAACAAAGTGGCAGACACGTCGGGTAACCTAAAGGGCACCTACGTGAAACACCTTAAGCTGGCTTCGAGGGAACTCACCCTTGCCTTCGAAACCATGCATAAGAGAACGGTCACCGGAGAGACTGCGAAGCTCCAGTCAGACGTCGATAGGTTGCGGTCTGAAAACGCGGAGCTGAAGAAGCAGCTTGAAGAGATACGAGTGGAGATGGCCAGGGGCGCAGCGCGGCGTGAGGAGGTCTCAGTCCCTCCGCCTACGACGACTCCAGCGCCCCAGGCTGACAGCACCGAGCGGCAGGTTCTACTTGCCGTCGGAAAGCTGCTCGATGTGAGGCTGGCTCCATTCAGGAGTCTGCTTCCTCCGGAGCCTCGCTTGAGGCCGCCCCTTGCCTCGGACAAAGCAAGGAGTCGGGACGCCCCTACGCTTCCCGCACTCACGGATCCGGACTGGCCCGAAGGAGAGGTGACCTTGGACGATGAGTCGTTCCCAGAACTGGGACCACCCATCGCCAAGAGAAAGAAGAGGAAGTTAGAGAAGGTGGTGAAAGACAAGAAGGGAGAGAATAGTGAGGACAAGGCTGGGAAGAGGAATACGGCCAAGCCTCAGGAAAAAGGAAGAAAAGAAGAAGAGAGGACAGACGAGGACTGGCAGGTTGCTGGCAAGAATGGGAAAGCCAAGCGCGGTCCCAAAGGCGCTAAGCCCAACCAGCCAGCTCAGAAAAAGAAGAAGCCAAAAAAGAAGGGGCAAAAAAAGAAGAGTGGGCAGCCAAATCTCCGTCAGCCAAAGACGACGGCTGTCACTCTCGTCTTGACCGAGGAGTCGCAGAAGGCCGGGCTCTCCTACTCAGAAGTGATGAGGAGAGCCAGAACGGAGCTCGACCTGGACAGCCTGGGGATCGAACATCTCCACGTTCGGAAATCCGTGACAGGGGGACGAGTCCTGCAGGTGCCGGGGCTCGAGAGCGGCGAGAAAGCGGACGCGCTGGCCGCCGCTCTGAGGAGCAAGTTTGATGACCCCGGTGTTAAAATCAGCCGGGCCATCAAAAGGGCAGATATTAGGGTCACCGGCATCGAGGACTCTGTCACAGAAGAGGAGGTGGTCGCGGCGATAGCCAAGGCTGGCGACTGCCATGTCAGCGAGATAAGGGTGGGGTTGATCCGGCAGAGTGCGAACGGCATGGGGGCGCTTTGGCTCAGTTGCCCAGTAGCAGCAGCCAAACAAGCGACGGATGGCCGCAGGGTCGTAGTGGGATGGGGAGCGGTGCAGGTCAGGCTCCTCCAGCCGAGGGTACTGAGATGCTTCAGATGCCTCGAGCCTGGCCACGTCAGGGCCCGGTGCACCGCTGAAGTGGACAGGGGCAGCCAATGCTTCAGCTGTGGTCAGCTGGGGCACATAGCGCGGGAGTGCACACAAAAACCGTACTGTACGGTATGTGCTCTCGCAAACAAGCCGGCTGACCACAAAGTCGGGGGCAAAGGCTGCGCTGCGGCCTTCAAGCCCACCAAGAAGAGAGGAAGCGGAACTGCTGCTACTGGGGAAACTCCCTCGACTCAGCCGCAGACCGGTCAACCGGCGCCAGAACTGGTGCCGAACGACGTGCCCACTCCGATGACCACTAATGGATAGGTCTCGCCTCAAATTCATCCAGGCGAACCTGAACCACTGCACCAGAGCTCAGAACCTCCTGTCGCAGAGCATGGTGCAGTGGGGCATCAGAGTGGGCCTCATCTCCGAGCCGTACTTCGTCCCCCCGAACAGCCTCGACTGTGTGGGGGACCGATCGGACTCGGCGATGTTAGTGAGGAAACCAAACTTGGGCGTCCCCTCTTTTAGGAGTGTGGAGAGGGGCGATGGGTACGTAGCCGCCATGCTGGGCGAGATAACTGTGGTCTCGGTCTACATTTCCCCTAGTAAGACCCAGGCCCAGTTCGAGGGGTTCCTCGTCCAGCTGGGCGCGCTCATCGGACGGACACATCCTCGTCCCGTGCTGTTAGGCGGGGACTTCAACGCTAAGTCGCCTGCTTGGGGGAGCAGGACGACCAACGCACGGGGCGAGAGACTCAACGAGTGGGCAATCGAGATGGGCCTCTGCGTCCTGAACCGCGGGTCGGAGGACACGTGCGTCAGGAGGAACGGAGGCTCCATCATAGATTTGACTTTCGCGAGTCCTTCCCTGACGGATCGCGTGCACAGGTGGGGGGTCAGGGTCAATGAGGAGACGCTCTCGGATCATAGGTATATCCGGTTCGAGGTCTCCGCCTGGCGTTTGGAAGGGGCATTTACCACCCGAGCCCCGAATGAAGTTTATCCCAGGTGGAGCCTCCGGAGCCTAGATCCGGAGATGCTGGAGGAGGCGGCCATTGTGCAGTCGTGGCTGCCCGTGCCAGAGGGCGAAGTTAGGGTAGAAGAAGAGGCGGACTGGCTGCGGGTGGCCATGATGCATATTTGTGACGCCTCCATGGCGAGGGTGAGAGAGCGTCCCTCCCCGAGACGTCGGGTGTACTGGTGGAACGACCAGATAGCTCAGCTGCGAAGCGAGTGTGTCTCGTCGAGACGCCGGTACGCTCGTTATCGACGAAGGAGACGGCGCGATCAGTCAGAGGAGGACCGACTATACGGCCTCTACAGGGAAAAGAAGACAGCGATGCAGGTGGCCATCGCACGGTCTATCGACGAAGCGAGGCAGGAGTTTCTGGAGCAGTTGGACGGGGATCCGTGGGGGAGGCCGTATAAGTTAGTGCGCGACAAAATGCGCCCATATGCCCCCCCGGAGACCCAAACTCTCCAACCCTCCAAAGTGGAGGAGATTGTTGGGGCCCTCTTCCCTGGAAGAGGTGACTACCAACCTCCGCTACCAATCACGGAAGAGGAAGACCTTGAGCCTCCCCCACCAGTCACCCGGGAAGAGATGGAGAGGGTGATAGAGAGGCTCAAGACCAAGAAGGCGGCCCCTGGACTCGACGGAGTCCACGGCAAGATCTGGGCAATGACCTTCGACGCCCTGGAACCGCGACTCAGGAGGACGTTCGACGCCTGTCTAGCGCAAGCCACCATCCCGCGCAGGTGGAAGACAGGCCGACTTGTCCTCCTGCGGAAGCCAGGGCGCACGGACGAGACACCCTCGTCCTTCAGGCCAATTGTCCTGTTGGACGAGGTCAACAAAATGTTTGAGCGGGTGATTGCTGACCGCATCACCGCTCACCTGGAGGGGACAGGCCCGGACCTGGCGGAAAACCAATTCGGCTTCCGCCGCAATCGCTCTACCATCTCTGCGATTATGAGGGTCCGGGCCAAAGCGCAGGAAACGGTTTCCCGGGGAGGGGTTGCCTTGGCGGTATCTCTTGACATCGCCAATGCGTTCAACTCCCTCCCCTGGAAATATATACATGAGGCGCTCAGGTATCACCGGTTGCCAGGGTACATCCGCCGCGTGATAGCAGCGTACCTCTCGGAGAGAAGCATCGTCTACCCCGGGAGGAATGAGTGGGGGAAGCATGACATGACGTGCGGTGTTCCACAGGGGTCCGTCCTTGGCCCGCTCCTGTGGAACATCGGCTACGACTTCGTCCTCAGGGGTGCCAATCTCCGAGGGGTGGAAGTCACCTGCTACGCGGATGACACGCTGGTCATGGCAACCGGTGATACATACCGGGACGTGTCAATCCTGGCCACCGCTGCAGTGGCTCAGGTTGTGGGAAGAATAAGGCGGTTGGGGCTAGAAGTAGCGCTCCACAAATCGGAGGCCATCTATTTTCACGGCCCCCGAAGAGCGCCTCCCCCTGACTCGCACATTATCGTGAGTGGTGTCCGCATCGGCGTCGAGAGTACTATGAAGTACCTGGGACTGGTCCTCGACAGCCGATGGGACTTTGGGCCCCACTTTGACCTTCTGATGCCCAGAATCCAGAAGGTCCTAGGGGCCCTGAGCAGGATAATGCCCAATGTGGGAGGCCCGGGCGTGGCCTGCAGGTTGTTATACACGCAGGTCGTCCGCTCGATGGTCATGTACGGTGCCCCCGTGTGGGCTGATCGACTAAGTCGCCGGAACGTAGCTCTCCTCAGACGCCCACAGAGAGCTATGGCCATCCGAACGATCAGGGGGTACTGCACGATTTCGTGCGAGGCGGCCTGCGTGTTGGCCGGGTCCGTGCCGTGGGACCTGGACGCACGAACCCTCGCGTCGCTCTACGTATGGCGCGAGGAGAAGAGAGCCCAGGGCCTGCGGCTGGCCCCGGCTGAAATAAGAAGAAAGAGGGAGATCCTCAATGAGGGGGCTTTAAGGGAGTGGGAGTCCAGGCTGGGCAATCCCAGCACCGGCCAAAGGACCATCGAGGCAGTCCGTCCAATCCTTAGGCAGTGGTTGTCACGAGGTCACGGCTCGCTGACATACCGGATGACTCAGGTTCTCTCGGGGCACGGCAGCTTCGGGAGATACCTGTGTCTGACCCCCGGGAGCGAGCCGACGGAAATGTGCAACCACTGTGACGGCTGCCCCGTCGAGAGAGCGCAACACGCGCTGGAGGAGTGCCCAGCTTGGGCCAATGAGAGAGCCGAGCTACGGCAGGTCGTCGGCCACGACCTTTCCCTGTCGGCCGTAATCAAAGCGGCCACTGACAGGGAATCGGCATGGCGAGGGTTGGCGGCCTTTTGTGAGGCCGTCATAAGCAAGAAGGAAGCAGCGGAGCGGGAGCGGCATGTCGCCAATCCCCGCAACCCTCGGCGCCGCCGTGGAGAGAGACGGCGCAGGAGAAGGTCTGAGTTCGCGCTGGACTCTCAGCGCGACAATTTCCCCTCCTGACACAGGCTGGGCGGGTGACGTTGAGGGCGTCCCCGTCCAGCGGAGAGTGGAAGGGTCGGCGTGTGTGTGCCCACACGCCGTTCCCCAAGAGAGGTCCCGAGGGGGCTTCAATACCCCTTCAAGAGAGGAGGCCTGCCTAAAGGCCAACGCTCGCCGAGCCGTCGGATGTATTTGGATTCCCAGGCTTGGCGAAGGCGAGGAGAGGCAGTGCTGGCACCCCGGTGGTTTTAGTCGGGGCAGGTCCGACACACCGGGGGAAGTGGCCCTCACCACTTCCCCTGAAGGTCCGTTAGGGATTTCCACCGGGTTAACAAAAAAAAAAAAAAAAAAAAAAAAAAGGTTAGGTTAGGTTAGGTTAGGTTAGGTTAGCTCGTTTTTTCAGTTTTTCGTGAATATCCCGAAAAGTACGTATCGGAGAGGGGAGCACGATACGTCAAAAGACGCGTCTCGTAAGGGCGCACCCGCTGGAGCCGAAAGATGACCAGGTCTCAATACAAAAAGATGATGATGGTGATGATTATGTTTCACCGAGTTGGTGTCGAGTCCTGTGGGTTCCAGTATTCTCTGATTCGGGATTGCGACCCCTCGGCTGATTCGGGACGACGAGCTCTCTCCGATAGTGCCAAGATTTATTATATAAAATCAGATATGTTCCTCAAAAACAGTACTTTAGTCCGCCCGCTAAACTGCCACTTCCGGCCCTTTCGTTTTATAAATCACGGGTTTTAGGTGTCCAGGCAGATCCCCGGGGACGCGGCCCTCGTGCTGCAGGTGAAAAAGAAACTATAGGTCGAATAATGTAATTTTCAGAAATTTTTAAAATTTATATGAAAAATGCGCCTTGTAAAATTTTATTACTATGTTCAATTTATGTGTTTATTTGACCTAAAAAAGGGGTCCAGATCTTTAATTATGGACGTGCCAGGGCGGGATCCCTAATATAATCCTCCTCCTCCTCCACAAAATATTTAACCGGGACAAGAAATAAGGGTCAAAAGGGATGGGCAATTCCTATAACAACTAAAAAAGAGAAAAACTATATACTATCTGACCTTATTGGCACTTGGGGCGAGCAGGGACAGCTATTAATTTGCACAGTTGTTTCTCAAAACCTTCCCTATGGAAGGAAGGAAGACGTTCAACACGACACTACGCAGGCCTCCCGGCAGGAAGAACGAGCACTCTCAGTATTCGCTCTGCAATATTTATAGCGTTAACATATATAAGTACGACACACCTTATAACAATCACAAAAGCCAACAAGCAAGAGGATCTAGTTTTTTTTAAAAAACTCACAATTCGTGGTCTCCTACAATTTTCTACAAGCTATATGCAAAGCAATGCTGTTCTAAGATCTCAATGATCAAGCAAATCAGGTAAAAAGCACTTCGAAAACACTGTTTTAATCTGAATACTAATTTCTAATTGCTAATAGTATGAAAAACAAAGGCAGACTGTCGGTTACAATTTTGATTTGACGGCCGTTTGTGAGTTAGGCTCAGAATTCTATACAAAAATTCCCTTCCCACAACCCTCTATGTTTCTATATAATTTATGACTGTTCAAAAAGAAAGCAGATAGAAAAAAATTAATATTTAATAAATTTAATATTTGACAAATTCAATATTTTGTTCGTTTAAACAAATATACGATTTTGCCTGCACAGATATTCTCAAAAAATGTTTAATATCATCAAAGCTTGCCTAAGTAAATGCTGAGCCCTCGAGAAGCAAAACACAAAATACAAAAAAACAAATATAGTCCGTCTCGGATATAATCCGGTGCAAAAAAGCTTGCAAAAACAAATAAAATGGTACGAAAAATTGGGTTAGGTTCCGGTTGCGTATACAAATTTCGACCTTAAATTCATTAACATAGAGGTTTTTTCAGTTTTTCGTGAATATCCCGAAAAATACGTATGTCTTCGGGATTGCGAAACCTCGGCTGATTCGCGACGATGAGCTCTCTCCGATGGTGCCAAAATTTACTATATAAAAACAAATATGTTCCTTAGATTAAGTACTTTCGGTTGCCCAATAAACTGCCACATCCGGCCCTTCCGTTTTATGAATCTCGGGTTTTAAGTGTCCAGGCGGGACCCCTATTATAATCACCCTCCTCCACAAAAGAAGGTTAGGTTAGGTTAGGTTTAGGTTAGGTTAGGTTAGGTTTAGGTTAGGTTAGGTTAGGTTAGGTTAGGTTGGGGTGCGAAGTTGGTCTCACCTCCTCGTGGTGCACCCTGGGCAACAATAGGCAGCAATGTTTTTCTTTTTAGGCATTGCTGGCTATTGGCGAAGAAGACCAACAATTCCTTCTCCCACATCCCCTTTACCTTGCATTCCCGTCTTGCTTCTCTCATCCTTCCTCAGTTATTACTCCCACTCCTACCCCATCCCCACTTACTCCCGTCTTCCCCCAATTCCAGGCTACATGTGTTAGGTTATTTTGTTAGGGACTTTATGTTTGGTTATGTTAGGATTGTATGTTATTTTCTCTTGTATTCCCCCCTTCTTGTTCTGTTTTCTTTCTTCTTCTGTTTTCTACCCCTTCTATCTTCTTCTTCTGTTTTCTTCTATTTTCAACCCCTGCGAGATTAGTATGAAAATCTGATGAATGTCAAAAAGAAAAGATGCAAGCACAAGGACCAAGCGAATTACCCCAGGAGGGTACCGGCCGTTCCGCGGCCGGAGAATCCCTCCCAGTGCGGGAACTCCGTTCTCGCACTGGCAGACCCGCGTTCTCTGGGGGGGGCAACCGAGTGCTTGGCGGTAGGGCCGAACCCCCTACCGCACCGACGACCCATGCTACACTTACGGACTCTGATTTGCCAGTGATGAAGGAGGTTCGCGTTTTGTGCGAACGAATGGAGGACTCCGACTCCGGACGGAGCCTAGTGACGGTGGCTTCCGGCGTATCATCTGACCGGAAGCGCACCTATTTGAGTGCGCAGTCGAGCGACTGCGACTCTGAGGGGGAGCTGCCTGCCAAGACCTTGGCGCTCCCCCAAAGAGGACGAGGACGCCCCCCTACCCACGGCCGCCAAGTGGGTATGTGGGAGGCAAGGAAAAAGCTCCTCGCGGAGCAGAAGGAGGAAGAGGACCGCCTTGCGGCAAAGGAGCTCCTCGCAACGGCGCGGAGCGCACGTCCCCGCCTCACGTCGCGGCTTTCCGTCATGACCTCTGAGGAGGAGGACTCGTCGGCGTACGCCCTCCGAGAGAGGATAGGCCGGAACTTAGAACAGTTGAATCAATCTGTCCTAAAATCCGGCAACATCAAAGGGACTGTCATTAGGGATGCGAAGACCTACATGGCAGAAATAAAAACTGACGTAGAGGAGCTCGTAGCGTCCCGTGTCTCAGACGAGGTTCGAAAAGTTCACAACGAGAACTCTCGTCTTCGAGCCGACCTACGAGACCTCAGAGAGGAGCTCGCCGCCATGCGCGCCAGAGAGCGGAAGCTGTGCGAGCGATTGGGCATAAGCCCATATGATTTGGATGAGGCACCCCTGCCCACTCCTGTCGGCGAGACTCACAACTCGCTGCTCCAGGAGCTGGGCAGGATGATGGACCAGCGGTTCGAGGCGTATGAGCGCAAGCAGCTCCGCCCGCCGCTGGCCCATGAGGAGAAGGCGTCCTACGCGGCGAAGTCTGCCGCGCGGAAGCCCCGGCCGAAGCCGGCCGGCGGCGCCGCTGAGGACGCCACAAACCCGGACGTGACCGGGCCAGGGCGGAGCTCTCACCCCGACCCCAAACCCTCCAAGGGCAAGGGCAAGGGGAAGAAGACCCGCCCTGCGCCCACCCTTGATTTGGACTCGGCGGCGGAATTCCCGCCCCTCGCAGATCCTCAAGCCGCCGGCACAAGCGCCGATGACTGGCAACGAGTGGGCAAGGACGGGAAGGCCGTCCGCCCTAAGAAGAAGAGGGCCCCCCCAAAGGAGGCCCCTAAGGCCAAGGAGAAGCCGCGTAAGCGGCGCCGCGCCCGGCAGCCGAAGACCGCTGTGGTCTCATTCAAGCTGCTGCCGGGTGCGAAGGAGCGAGGGACCACCCTTGAGGGGGTTCTAAGAGCCGCTCGGTCCCAAATGGGTACGGCGATGTTTGACGTGGGTGCCAAGGATGCATATCTCCGCGGCACCCTGACCGACGCCCGAGTGATCCACATTCCGGGCCCCCACGAGGAGGCCCAGAAGAAGGCAGACCGTCTTTGTGATCTGCTTAAGGCCGTCCTCCCAGCGACGGACGTCAAGGTGACCCGGCCCGTGAAGTGCGTGAGCCTTCGCGTGTCGGGCCTGGACGACTCCGTCACGAAGGAGGACGTGTTTTACGCCATAAAGGCGGTCTGCCAACTGACGGACGGGCAGGCTCATCTGGCCGAGCACATAAAGGCCAGCGAAGTCCGCTTCGGTACCTTCGGGTTAGGGGTATGCTGGGTCACTTGCCCAGTCGAGGTCGCCAACCTGGCGATGGAACGAGGCGTAATGGTCAACGGCTGGGCACAAGCCCAGCTCCGCCTAATGGAGCCTCGCGTGCTCCGGTGTTTCCGCTGTCTGGAACCCGGGCACGTGAGCCAAAAGTGTAGGTCCAATATTGACCGAAGCGGACTTTGCCACCGCTGTGCTAAGCCGGGCCACAAGGCCCAAGAGTGCGACGGGCGGGCCTATTGCCTTGTCTGCGCCGCAGCGGGCAAACCTGCCGGCCATCGCGTCGGCAACCCTGCGTGCGCGGCCGCCAAGAAGCCCGTCCGCAAACGGAGAGGGGGCGTCTATCACAGAGACGCCCCAGATGCCGCCCCCGCGGCAATGGAGACACAGGAACAGTCTCTGATTGCTCCTGTGCCGCGGGAGGAAAACCTTGCTTCGGCTCCGCCGAACTTCTTGCAAGGTTCTTCCTTAGGAGTGCCGGGCAGTCTGGCTGAGGGGCCAGCTGCTTAGGCTATACTCCGGTGGTGCTGTGTGTGGTCCCACACACCACAAGGCGGTGGGGAGGCGACCATCTGCCTCCCCTACATTCACGGTGAGCCCGTAAAGGGGCGACGCGCAGGGCCGGGCTCTGGGAAGGCGAGTAGCCATGCCCCTCGGCCCTAGAGCGCTTGACGGACCACCCCGGGGGTTTTAGTCGGTAAAAGTCCGGCATACCGGGGGGTGGCCCTCACCACTCCCTGACGATCCATGAGGATTTCCCCCGGGTAACAAAAAAAAAAAAAAAAAAAAAAAAGGTTAGGTTAGGTTAGGTTAGCTCGTTTTTTCAGTTTTTCGTGAATATCCCGAAAAGTACGTATCGGAGAGGGGAGCACGATACGTCAAAAGACGCGTCTCGTAAGGGCGCACCCGCTGGAGCCGAAAGATGACCAGGTCTCAATACAAAAAGATGATGATGGTGATGATTATGTTTCACCGAGTTGGTGTCGAGTCCTGTGGGTTCCAGTATTCTCTGATTCGGGATTGCGACCCCTCGGCTGATTCGGGACGACGAGCTCTCTCCGATAGTGCCAAGATTTATTATATAAAATCAGATATGTTCCTCAAAAACAGTACTTTAGTCCGCCCGCTAAACTGCCACTTCCGGCCCTTTCGTTTTATAAATCACGGGTTTTAGGTGTCCAGGCAGATCCCCGGGGACGCGGCCCTCGTGCTGCAGGTGAAAAAGAAACTATAGGTCGAATAATGTAATTTTCAGAAATTTTTAAAATTTATATGAAAAATGCGCCTTGTAAAATTTTATTACTATGTTCAATTTATGTGTTTATTTGACCTAAAAAAGGGGTCCAGATCTTTAATTATGGACGTGCCAGGGCGGGATCCCTAATATAATCCTCCTCCTCCTCCACAAAATATTTAACCGGGACAAGAAATAAGGGTCAAAAGGGATGGGCAATTCCTATAACAACTAAAAAAGAGAAAAACTATATACTATCTGACCTTATTGGCACTTGGGGCGAGCAGGGACAGCTATTAATTTGCACAGTTGTTTCTCAAAACCTTCCCTATGGAAGGAAGGAAGACGTTCAACACGACACTACGCAGGCCTCCCGGCAGGAAGAACGAGCACTCTCAGTATTCGCTCTGCAATATTTATAGCGTTAACATATATAAGTACGACACACCTTATAACAATCACAAAAGCCAACAAGCAAGAGGATCTAGTTTTTTTTAAAAAACTCACAATTCGTGGTCTCCTACAATTTTCTACAAGCTATATGCAAAGCAATGCTGTTCTAAGATCTCAATGATCAAGCAAATCAGGTAAAAAGCACTTCGAAAACACTGTTTTAATCTGAATACTAATTTCTAATTGCTAATAGTATGAAAAACAAAGGCAGACTGTCGGTTACAATTTTGATTTGACGGCCGTTTGTGAGTTAGGCTCAGAATTCTATACAAAAATTCCCTTCCCACAACCCTCTATGTTTCTATATAATTTATGACTGTTCAAAAAGAAAGCAGATAGAAAAAAATTAATATTTAATAAATTTAATATTTGACAAATTCAATATTTTGTTCGTTTAAACAAATATACGATTTTGCCTGCACAGATATTCTCAAAAAATGTTTAATATCATCAAAGCTTGCCTAAGTAAATGCTGAGCCCTCGAGAAGCAAAACACAAAATACAAAAAAACAAATATAGTCCGTCTCGGATATAATCCGGTGCAAAAAAGCTTGTAAAAACAAATAAAATGGTACGAAAAATTGGGTTAGGTTCCGGTTGCGTATACAAATTTCGACCTTAAATTCATTAACATAGAGGTTTTTTCAGTTTTTCGTGAATATCCCGAAAAATACGTATGTCTTCGGGATTGCGAAACCTCGGCTGATTCGCGACGATGAGCTCTCTCCGATGGTGCCAAAATTTACTATATAAAAACAAATATGTTCCTTAGATTAAGTACTTTCGGTTGCCCAATAAACTGCCACATCCGGCCCTTCCGTTTTATGAATCTCGGGTTTTAAGTGTCCAGGCGGGACCCCTATTATAATCACCCTCCTCCACAAAAGAAGGTTAGGTTAGGTTAGGTTTAGGTTAGGTTAGGTTAGGTTTAGGTTAGGTTAGGTTAGGTTAGGTTAGGTTAGGTTAGCTCGTTTTTTCAGTTTTTCGTGAATATCTCGAAAAGTACGTATCGGAGAGGGGAGCACGATACGTCAAAAGACGCGTCTCGTAAGGGCGCACCCGCTGGAGCCGAAAGATGACCAGGTCTCAATACAAAAAGATGATGATGGTGATGATTATGTTTCACCGAGTTGGTGTCGAGTCCTGTGGGTTCCAGTATTCTCTGATTCGGGATTGCGACCCCTCGGCTGATTCGCGACGATGAGCTCTCTCCGATGGTGCCAAAATTTACTATATAAAAACAAATATGTTCCTTAGATTAAGTACTTTCGGTTGCCCAATAAACTGCCACATCCGGCCCTTCCGTTTTATGAATCTCGGGTTTTAAGTGTCCAGGCGGGACCCCTATTATAATCACCCTCCTCCACAAAAGAGGGTTAGGTTAGGTTAGGTTTAGGTTAGGTTAGGTTAGGTTTAGGTTAGGTTAGGTTAGGTTAGGTTAGGTTAGCTCGTTTTTTCAGTTTTTCGTGAATATCCCGAAAAGTACGTATCGGAGAGGGGAGCACGATACGTCAAAAGACGCGTCTCGTAAGGGCGCACCCGCTGGAGCCGAAAGATGACCAGGTCTCAATACAAAAAGATGATGATGGTGATGATTATGTTTCACCGAGTTGGTGTCGAGTCCTGTGGGTTCCAGTATTCTCTGATTCGGGATTGCGACCCCTCGGCTGATTCGGGACGACGAGCTCTCTCCGATAGTGCCAAGATTTATTATATAAAATCAGATATGTTCCTCAAAAACAGTACTTTAGTCCGCCCGCTAAACTGCCACTTCCGGCCCTTTCGTTTTATAAATCACGGGTTTTAGGTGTCCAGGCAGATCCCCGGGGACGCGGCCCTCGTGCTGCAGGTGAAAAAGAAACTATAGGTCGAATAATGTAATTTTCAGAAATTTTTAAAATTTATATGAAAAATGCGCCTTGTAAAATTTTATTACTATGTTCAATTTATGTGTTTATTTGACCTAAAAAAGGGGTCCAGATCTTTAATTATGGACGTGCCAGGGCGGGATCCCTAATATAATCCTCCTCCTCCTCCACAAAATATTTAACCGGGACAAGAAATAAGGGTCAAAAGGGATGGGCAATTCCTATAACAACTAAAAAAGAGAAAAACTATATACTATCTGACCTTATTGGCACTTGGGGCGAGCAGGGACAGCTATTAATTTGCACAGTTGTTTCTCAAAACCTTCCCTATGGAAGGAAGGAAGACGTTCAACACGACACTACGCAGGCCTCCCGGCAGGAAGAACGAGCACTCTCAGTATTCGCTCTGCAATATTTATAGCGTTAACATATATAAGTACGACACACCTTATAACAATCACAAAAGCCAACAAGCAAGAGGATCTAGTTTTTTTTAAAAAACTCACAATTCGTGGTCTCCTACAATTTTCTACAAGCTATATGCAAAGCAATGCTGTTCTAAGATCTCAATGATCAAGCAAATCAGGTAAAAAGCACTTCGAAAACACTGTTTTAATCTGAATACTAATTTCTAATTGCTAATAGTATGAAAAACAAAGGCAGACTGTCGGTTACAATTTTGATTTGACGGCCGTTTGTGAGTTAGGCTCAGAATTCTATACAAAAATTCCCTTCCCACAACCCTCTATGTTTCTATATAATTTATGACTGTTCAAAAAGAAAGCAGATAGAAAAAAATTAATATTTAATAAATTTAATATTTGACAAATTCAATATTTTGTTCGTTTAAACAAATATACGATTTTGCCTGCACAGATATTCTCAAAAAATGTTTAATATCATCAAAGCTTGCCTAAGTAAATGCTGAGCCCTCGAGAAGCAAAACACAAAATACAAAAAAACAAATATAGTCCGTCTCGGATATAATCCGGTGCAAAAAAGCTTGCAAAAACAAATAAAATGGTACGAAAAATTGGGTTAGGTTCCGGTTGCGTATACAAATTTCGACCTTAAATTCATTAACATAGAGGTTTTTTCAGTTTTTCGTGAATATCCCGAAAAATACGTATGTCTTCGGGATTGCGAAACCTCGGCTGATTCGCGACGATGAGCTCTCTCCGATGGTGCCAAAATTTACTATATAAAAACAAATATGTTCCTTAGATTAAGTACTTTCGGTTGCCCAATAAACTGCCACATCCGGCCCTTCCGTTTTATGAATCTCGGGTTTTAAGTGTCCAGGCGGGACCCCTATTATAATCACCCTCCTCCACAAAAGAAGGTTAGGTTAGGTTAGGTTTAGGTTAGGTTAGGTTAGGTTTAGGTTAGGTTAGGTTAGGTTAGGTTAGGTTAGGTTAGCTCGTTTTTTCAGTTTTTCGTGAATATCTCGAAAAGTACGTATCGGAGAGGGGAGCACGATACGTCAAAAGACGCGTCTCGTAAGGGCGCACCCGCTGGAGCCAAAAGATGACCAGGTCTCAATACAAAAAGATGATGATGGTGATGATTATGTTTCACCGAGTTGGTGTCGAGTCCTGTGGGTTCCAGTATTCTCTGATTCGGGATTGCGACCCCTCGGCTGATTCGGGACGACGAGCTCTCTCCGATAGTGCCAAGATTTATTATATAAAATCAGATATGTTCCTCAAAAACAGTACTTTAGTCCGCCCGCTAAACTGCCACTTCCGGCCCTTTCGTTTTATAAATCACGGGTTTTAGGTGTCCAGGCAGATCCCCGGGGACGCGGCCCTCGTGCTGCAGGTGAAAAAGAAACTATAGGTCGAATAATGTAATTTTCAGAAATTTTTAAAATTTATATGAAAAATGCGCCTTGTAAAATTTTATTACTATGTTCAATTTATGTGTTTATTTGACCTAAAAAAGGGGTCCAGATCTTTAATTATGGACGTGCCAGGGCGGGATCCCTAATATAATCCTCCTCCTCCTCCACAAAATATTTAACCGGGACAAGAAATAAGGGTCAAAAGGGATGGGCAATTCCTATAACAACTAAAAAAGAGAAAAACTATATACTATCTGACCTTATTGGCACTTGGGGCGAGCAGGGACAGCTATTAATTTGCACAGTTGTTTCTCAAAACCTTCCCTATGGAAGGAAGGAAGACGTTCAACACGACACTACGCAGGCCTCCCGGCAGGAAGAACGAGCACTCTCAGTATTCGCTCTGCAATATTTATAGCGTTAACATATATAAGTACGACACACCTTATAACAATCACAAAAGCCAACAAGCAAGAGGATCTAGTTTTTTTAAAAAAACTCACAATTCGTGGTCTCCTACAATTTTCTACAAGCTATATGCAAAGCAATGCTGTTCTAAGATCTCAATGATCAAGCAAATCAGGTAAAAAGCACTTCGAAAACACTGTTTTAATCTGAATACTAATTTCTAATTGCTAATAGTATGAAAAACAAAGGCAGACTGTCGGTTACAATTTTGATTTGACGGCCGTTTGTGAGTTAGGCTCAGAATTCTATACAAAAATTCCCTTCCCACAACCCTCTATGTTTCTATATAATTTATGACTGTTCAAAAAGAAAGCAGATAGAAAAAAATTAATATTTAATAAATTTAATATTTGACAAATTCAATATTTTGTTCGTTTAAACAAATATACGATTTTGCCTGCACAGATATTCTCAAAAAATGTTTAATATCATCAAAGCTTGCCTAAGTAAATGCTGAGCCCTCGAGAAGCAAAACACAAAATACAAAAAAACAAATATAGTCCGTCTCGGATATAATCCGGTGCAAAAAAGCTTGCAAAAACAAATAAAATGGTACGAAAAATTGGGTTAGGTTCCGGTTGCGTATACAAATTTCGACCTTAAATTCATTAACATAGAGGTTTTTTCAGTTTTTCGTGAATATCCCGAAAAATACGTATGTCTTCGGGATTGCGAAACCTCGGCTGATTCGCGACGATGAGCTCTCTCCGATGGTGCCAAAATTTACTATATAAAAACAAATATGTTCCTTAGATTAAGTACTTTCGGTTGCCCAATAAACTGCCACATCCGGCCCTTCCGTTTTATGAATCTCGGGTTTTAAGTGTCCAGGCGGGACCCCTATTATAATCACCCTCCTCCACAAAAGAAGGTTAGGTTAGGTTAGGTTTAGGTTAGGTTAGGTTAGGTTTAGGTTAGGTTAGGTTAGGTTAGGTTAGGTTAGGTTAGCTCGTTTTTTCAGTTTTTCGTGAATATCCCGAAAAGTACGTATCGGAGAGGGGAGCACGATACGTCAAAAGACGCGTCTCGTAAGGGCGCACCCGCTGGAGCCGAAAGATGACCAGGTCTCAATACAAAAAGATGATGATGGTGATGATTATGTTTCACCGAGTTGGTGTCGAGTCCTGTGGGTTCCAGTATTCTCTGATTCGGGATTGCGACCCCTCGGCTGATTCGGGACGACGAGCTCTCTCCGATAGTGCCAAGATTTATTATATAAAATCAGATATGTTCCTCAAAAACAGTACTTTAGTCCGCCCGCTAAACTGCCACTTCCGGCCCTTTCGTTTTATAAATCACGGGTTTTAGGTGTCCAGGCAGATCCCCGGGGACGCGGCCCTCGTGCTGCAGGTGAAAAAAGAAACTATAGGTCGAATAATGTAATTTTCAGAAATTTTTAAAATTTATATGAAAAATGCGCCTTGTAAAATTTTATTACTATGTTCAATTTATGTGTTTATTTGACCTAAAAAAGGGGTCCAGATCTTTAATTATGGACGTGCCAGGGCGGGATCCCTAATATAATCCTCCTCCTCCTCCACAAAATATTTAACCGGGACAAGAAATAAGGGTCAAAAGGGATGGGCAATTCCTATAACAACTAAAAAAGAGAAAAACTATATACTATCTGACCTTATTGGCACTTGGGGCGAGCAGGGACAGCTATTAATTTGCACAGTTGTTTCTCAAAACCTTCCCTATGGAAGGAAGGAAGACGTTCAACACGACACTACGCAGGCCTCCCGGCAGGAAGAACGAGCACTCTCAGTATTCGCTCTGCAATATTTATAGCGTTAACATATATAAGTACGACACACCTTATAACAATCACAAAAGCCAACAAGCAAGAGGATCTAGTTTTTTTTAAAAAACTCACAATTCGTGGTCTCCTACAATTTTCTACAAGCTATATGCAAAGCAATGCTGTTCTAAGATCTCAATGATCAAGCAAATCAGGTAAAAAGCACTTCGAAAACACTGTTTTAATCTGAATACTAATTTCTAATTGCTAATAGTATGAAAAACAAAGGCAGACTGTCGGTTACAATTTTGATTTGACGGCCGTTTGTGAGTTAGGCTCAGAATTCTATACAAAAATTCCCTTCCCACAACCCTCTATGTTTCTATATAATTTATGACTGTTCAAAAAGAAAGCAGATAGAAAAAAATTAATATTTAATAAATTTAATATTTGACAAATTCAATATTTTGTTCGTTTAAACAAATATACGATTTTGCCTGCACAGATATTCTCAAAAAATGTTTAATATCATCAAAGCTTGCCTAAGTAAATGCTGAGCCCTCGAGAAGCAAAACACAAAATACAAAAAAACAAATATAGTCCGTCTCGGATATAATCCGGTGCAAAAAAGCTTGCAAAAACAAATAAAATGGTACGAAAAATTGGGTTAGGTTCCGGTTGCGTATACAAATTTCGACCTTAAATTCATTAACATAGAGGTTTTTTCAGTTTTTCGTGAATATCCCGAAAAATACGTATGTCTTCGGGATTGCGAAACCTCGGCTGATTCGCGACGATGAGCTCTCTCCGATGGTGCCAAAATTTACTATATAAAAACAAATATGTTCCTTAGATTAAGTACTTTCGGTTGCCCAATAAACTGCCACATCCGGCCCTTCCGTTTTATGAATCTCGGGTTTTAAGTGTCCAGGCGGGACCCCTATTATAATCACCCTCCTCCACAAAAGAAGGTTAGGTTAGGTTAGGTTTAGGTTAGGTTAGGTTTAGGTTAGGTTAGGTTAGGTTAGGTTAGGTTAGGTTAGGTTAGGTTAGGTTAGGTTAGGTTAGGTTAGGTTAGGTTAGGTTAGGTTAGGTTAGGTTAGGTTGGGGTGCGAAGTTGGTCTCACCTCCTCGTGGTGCACCCTGGGCAACAATAGGCAGTAATGTTTTAGGCATTGCTGGCTATTGGCGAAGAGGACCAACAATTCCCTCTCCCATCTCCCCCTTTACATTGTATTCCCGTCTCGTCTCTCTTATCCTTCCCCAGTTATTACTCCCACTCCTACCCCATCCCCACTTACTCCCGTCTTCCCCAATTCCAGGCTAGTTGTGTTAGGGTCATCTGTTAGGGATTTTATGTTAGGTTATGTTAGGCGACGAATGACTTCTTCTATTGTTTTCCCCCCTTCTTCTCTGTTATCTTTACTCTTCATTTTTCTCCCCTTCTATCTTCTTCTTCTATGTCTCTTCGTTTTTCAACCCCTGCGAGAAGTATGTCAATCTGATGAATGCCAAAAAACGATGATGCAAGCACAAGGACCAAGCGAATTACCCCAGGAGGGTACCGGCCGCTCTGCGGCCGGAGAATCCCTCCCAGTGCGGGAACTCCGTTCTCGCACTGGCAGCCCCGCGTTCTCTGGGGGGGGCAACCAAGTGCTTGGCGGTAGGGCCGAACCCCCTGCCGCACCGACGACCCATGCTACGAATACGGACACTGCTTGCCTGCGAGAGGTTTCGGTCCGCTTAGAGCGGATGGAGGACTCCGACTCCGGTCGGAGCCTTGTGACGGCGGCTTCCGGCGCATCTTCTGACCGGAAGCGCACCTACCTGAGCGCACAGTCGAGCGACTGTGACTCTGAGGGGGAGCTGCCCGCCAAGACCTTGGCGCTCCCCCAAAGAGGCAGAGGACGCCCCACGACCCACGGCCGCCATGTGGGCCTCTGGGAGGCGAAGAAAAAGCTCAAAGCAGAGCAAAAGGAGGAAGAGGAGCGCCTTGCGGCAAAGGAGCTCCTCGCAACGGCGCGGAGCGCACGTCCCCGCCTCACGTCGCGGCTTTCCGGCATGACTTCTGAGGAGGAGGACTCGTCGGCGTACGCCCTCCACGAGAGGATTGGCCGGAATTTAGAGCAGCTAAATCAGTCTGTTCTAAAATCCGGCAACCTAAAGGGAACCGTCATAAAGGACGCCAAATCCTATATGGCGGAAATCAAGACGGACGTAGATGAGCTCGTGAGGTCCCGAGTCTCAGACGAGGTGCGCAAGGTACATACCGAGAACACCCGTCTTCGAGCCGATCTCCGGGACCTCCGAGAAGAGATGGCCGCAATGCGCGCTAGGGAGCGCAAATTGTGCGATCGCTTGGGGATTAGCCCCTACGATCTTGACGAGGCACCCCTACCCACTCCTGCGGGCGAGTCTCACAGCTCGCTTCTCCAGGAGCTGGGTAGGATGATGGACCAGCGGTTCGAGGCGTATGAGCGCAAGCAGCTCCGCCCGCCGCTGGCCCATGAGGAGAAGGCGTCCTACGCGGCGAAGTCTGCCGCGCGGAAGCCCCGGCCGAAGCCGGCCGGCGGCGCCGCTGAGGACGCCACAAACCCGGACGTGACCGGGCCAGGGCGGAGCTCTAACCCCGACCCCAAACCCTCCAAGGGCAAGGGCAAGGGGAAGAAGACCCGCCCTGCGCCCAACCTTGATTTGGACTCGGCGGCGGAATTCCCGCCCCTTGCAGATCCTCAAGCCGCCGGCACAAGCGCCGACGGCTGGCAACGAGTGGGCAAGGACGGGAAGGCCGTCCGCCCTAAGAAGAAGAGGGCCCCCCCAAAGGAGGCCCCTAAGGCCAAGGAGAAGCCGCGTAAGCGGCGCCGCGCCCGGCAGCCGAAGACCGCTGTGGTCTCATTCAAGCTGCTGCCGGGTGCGAAGGAGCGAGGGACCACCCTTGAGGGGGTCCTAAGAGCCGCTCGAGGCCAGATGGGACGGGCGATGTTCGACGTGGGTGCCAAGGATGCATATCTCCGCGGCACCCTGACAGACGCCCGGCAAATTCATATCCCGGGCCCCCGTGAGGAGGCTCAGAAGAAGGCAGATCGACTTTATGATTTGCTTAAGGGCGTCCTCCCAGCGACGGATGTCAAGGTGTCCCGGCCCGTGAAGTGCGTGAGCCTTCGCGTGTCGGGCCTGGACGACTCCGTCGTGAAAGAGGACGTACTTTTGGCCATAAAGTTGGTCTGCCAATTGACGGACGAGCGGGCCCATCTGGCCGACCATATCAAGGTCAGCGAGGTCCGTTTCGGAACCTTCGGGCTAGGCGTGTGCTGGGTGACTTGCCCAGCCGAAGTTGCCAACATGGCGATGGAACGTGGCGTAATGGTGAACGGCTGGGCACAAGCCCAGCTCCGCCTAATGGAGCCTCGCGTGCTCCGGTGTTTCCGCTGTCTGGAACCCGGGCACGTGAGCCAGAAGTGCAGGTCCGGAACGGACCGAAGCGGGCTTTGTCACCGCTGCTCGAAGCCGGGCCACAAGGCCCAGGAGTGCGACGGGCGGGCCTATTGCCTGGTCTGCGCCGCTGCGGGCAAACCTGCCGGCCACCGCGTCGGCAACCCAGCGTGCGCGGCCGCCAAGAAACCCGTCCGCAAGAGACGAGGGGGCGTCTACCACAGCGACGCCCCAGATGCCGCCCCCGCGGCAATGGAGACACAGGAGCAGTTTCTGATTGCCCCTGTGCCGCGGGAGGAAGACCTCGCTTCGGCTCCGCCGAACTTCCTGCGAGGTGCATCCTTAGGAGTGCCGGGCAGTCTGGCTGAGGGGCCAGCTGCTTAGGCTATACTCCGGTGGTGTTGTGTGTGGTCCCACACACCACAAGGCGGTGGGGAGGCGACCATCTGCCTCCCCTACATTCACGGCGAGCCCGTAAAGGGGCGACGCGCAGGGCCGGGCTCTGGGAAGGCGAGTAGCCATGCCCCTCGGCCCTAGAGCGCTTGACGGACCACCCCGGGGGTTTTAGTCGGTAAAAGTCCGGCATACCGGGGGGTGGCCCTCACCACCCCCTGACGATCCATGAGGATTTCCCCCGGGTAACAAAAAAAAAAAAAAAAAAAAAAAAAAAAAGGTTAGGTTAGGTTAGGTTAGGTTAGGTTAGGTTAGGTTAGGTTTCCGGCGTAGGGTGCGAAGTTGGTCTCACCTCCTCGTGGTGCACCCTGGGCAACAATAGGCAGCAATGTTTTTTCTTTTTTAGGCATTGCTGGCTATTGGCGAAGAGGACCAACAATTCCTTCTCCTACCTTCCCTTTGCCTTGTATTCCCGTCTCGTTTCTCTCATCCCTCCTAAGTCATTACTCTCACTCCTGCCCCATCCCCACTTACTCCCGTCGTCCCCAATTCCAGGCTACATATGTTAGGTTATTTTGCTAGGGATTTTATGTTAGGTTATGTTAGGATGATGAATGCTCTCTTCTATCTCTATTCCCCCCTTCTTCTTCTTTATGTCTTTTGTTCTTCTTCTCCCCCCTTTATTCACTTCCCCCTTTTCTTCATTCTTCAATCCCAGCGAGAAGTATGTAAATTTGATGAAAGCTAAAAAACTACGATGCAAGCACAACTTAAAGATGTATTACCCCAGGAGGGTACCGGCCGCTCCGCGGCCGGAGAATCCCTCCACCGGTCCTCGGACCGGTGCAGCCCCACGTTCTCTGGGGGGGGCAAAGTTGCGCTTGGCGGTAGGGCCGACTCCCCTACCGCACCGACGACCCAGGCATCCATAATGGACCCCGATTTCAGCATGCGAGTGGCTCGCGTTATATGCGAGCGCTTGGAAGACTCAGACTCCGGTCAGAGTCTAGTGATGGTAGGCTCCACGTCTACAACGGAGCGAAAACGCTCTTATAAGAGCGCGCAGTCTTCTGACTGTGACACAGATGGGGAGACACCTGCTAAGACCTTGGTGCTCCCCCAACGTGGCAGAGGTCGCCCCCCAACCCATGGGAAACACGTGGGACTGTGGGAGGCGAAGAAAAAGCTCATCGCCGAGCAGAAGGAGGCAGAGGAGCTGCAGGCCCGGCGAGAGCTTCTGGAGACGGCGCGCAACGCGCGCCCAAGACAGACGTCGCGACTCTCCGCAACGTCCACCGACGAGGAAAACCAGTCGGCATATGCCAGGGCGGAGAGGGTTCGCAAGAACGTTGGCCTCGTGAAGGACCTCTTCACGAAGTCAAAAAACGTGAAGGGAACGGTCATTCACGAGGGGAAGACCCTCCTGGATGAAATCTTGGCCGACATGGAGGTCATGAAGTCCTCCACAGTGAACGACGAGCTCAGGAAGTTGAACTCCGAAAATACTCGTCTAAGGAGTGAGCTGCAGGAGCTGCGAGAGGACTACGCCGCACTCCGCGCAGAAATAAGAGAATACAACAGGCAGGGTCTTCTGCTGCCTCACGCCAGAGACCCTGCTCACCCGGACGAGACACAGCCCCACGACCTCGCCGAGATCCGCTCGGTACTAAGCGAGGTCGTGGGCACCATGAAGGACATGCAGCGGCGGTACGACGTGCTGGAGGGCAAGCTCCTGCGACCGCCGTTGCAGCATGAGAGGGCGCCTCCCGCGGCGAAGAAAGCCGCGCGAAAGGCAAAGCCCAAGCTGGCGGACGACGCCGCAGAAGACGTCCTCACAACGGACGTGGACACACCGGGGCCCAGCTCCAACCCCAACCCCAAACCCTCCAAAGGCAAGGGGAAGGGGAAGAAGAGCCGCCCCGCTGCAGACCTAGGAGTGACATCTCTGGAGGCACCCCCACCACCTCCAACTTCGACCCAGCCCGCCGATACCGAGGGCGGCTGGTCAGAGGTGGTGAAAAGGGGCAAGCCCTCCAGACAGAAGAGAGAAGACAGGGGCCCCTCCAAAACGGCTCCCAAACAGAAGGAGAAACCAGCGCGGAAACTCAAAATCCGGCCACCCAAGACGGCCGGAGTGATCCTGCAGCTGACGCCCCAGGCGATCGAGAGAGGCGTGTCGTTTAAAACGATCCTAGAGGAGTCGCGAGGAGAGGTGCACGGTCATCTGATCGGCCTCGGCCTCCGTGACATCGCCATCAGAGGCACACTCACAGACGCGCGCATCATCCGCGTGCCCGGTGAGCCCAAGGAGGCCGAGGAGAAGGCGGATGCCCTCCTCGAGGTTCTAAAGGAGATCCTCCCAGCGGAGGACGTGAAGGTCTCGCGGCCATACAAACGCGCAGACCTAAAATTCACGGGCCTCGACGACTCCGTCAACTGGGAGGATCTTAAGAGCGCAATCGCCATGGTGGGAGGCTGCCCGGAGGAGCAAGTCCGGGCCAGCCAAATTAAAATGACGCGGTTCGGCCTCGGAACGTCCTGGGTAACTTGCCCAGCCACCGCGGCCCAAAACATCCTGGAGAGAGGGCTAAGGATCGGCTGGGCCAAGCCCCAGATCCGCCTGCTGGAGCCCCGCGTGCTCCGGTGTTACCGTTGCCTGGAACCCGGGCACGTGGGGCAAGCGTGTAAAGCGACCACGAACCGCAGTGGTCGCTGCTTCAGATGTGGCCAGCCCGGGCACAAAGCCCAGGGCTGCGAGGCCCAGCCTCGATGTTGTGTGTGCGCTGACGCCGGCAAGCGGGCTGGCCACCGGCTCGGCAGCGCGGCCTGCGCAGCGGCCAAGAGGCCCATCAAGAGGCCTCCGGGCAAGGTGAGGAAGCCTCCCGCCACCGCCGACGACATTCCACCGTCACAGGCGCGCGTGGAGCCCATGGAGAGGGAGGCCTCGCCAGCAGCGGCACCTAAGTCGCTGCTTGGCAAATTCGCCTCGAGGGGAGCGTCGGGTAACGAGCCTGAGGGGGCCGTTGCCTGACTTTCATGCTCCAGTGGTGTTGTGTGTGCTTCCGCGCACCACTAGGCGTTGGTATAGGATTTTTCCTCCCGATTGTGGAGAAGCCCACAGGGCGGATCGCGCGTCAGCCCTCTTGGAGGTCCTCGGTGTGCCCGGGGGCTGGCGTAGACGCGAGTGGAGAAGCACCCCGGGGGTTTTAGTCGGTAAGAGTCCGGCATACCGGGGGAGTGGCCCTCACCACTCCCCTGACGATCCAATGCAGGATTTCCCCCGGGTTAACAAAAAAAAAAAAAAAAAAAGGTTTCCGGCGTCGGGACGTGACGACCCCATCGCCCATCGGCTCGCCGGTGCAGTCAGTCAGCCCTTTCCTCCTCCCACCTTACCTTTTCCTTGTCTCCCGTTTCGTTTCTCTCTCCTTCCAAGTTAATCCTTACCTTTCTCATTACTTCCCTCCGCTCTCCTTTACCTGAAATCCTTACCTGTCATTTCCTTTCCCCGGAGTGGAGACGTGTCCGGCGTGTACTTACAATACCGTCGGGCAAGTCATCAGTCGTCGTGCCGAGAAGCTCCATCTTCTTCGATTTCGTCTGCTAGGATCACCTGTAATGTTAAGGGTGCTTACCTGTTGATTCTTGTGGTAGGATTCGTTGTTGATGCCTTCTTTGTACGGCGTCTGTTGACAAGCGTCAGGAGCTCGTAATCTGGCCTGCGGCGTCTGTGGTCATGTCTCACGGCTGCAGGTCCGGACCGAGGGTCTTGCCTTCATTGGCCGGGCCGCGAGGAGGACAACCTCTATAAAAAACAACCCCTAATCCCAAGCGGCGGCGCACCGTGAGGGGATGCATGGCTGAAGGGTATGTCAGTCTCTAGTGCGACCCCCGTCAGAGTACCGGCCAATCCTCTGACGGGTTACGCTAGGCTTACCCGGGTACAGGGGGCACTGCCCGGGTGGACGGTTTATTTCCCCCATACTCGTGGGAACAAAATTGAGATGTCACCTAAAACAAACAAAAAACAAAAAACCAAAAAGATGAAGAGTAGGGAGTTGAAGAGTCAGACGGAACGAGGCGTGCTGGAGCACGAAAGATCCAGAACTGACGGCGCTGGCAACAGCAAGAGAGGAAGCGCGGAAGACTCAGGCGACGAGTCAGATCAGAGCCTGATGTCGGTCGCATCGAGTGCCTCCGGCAGAAAGAGGAGGTACGAAAGTGCTCGCTCCAAAAGCAGCTCGAGCAGCACTTCACCAGAGGGAACCAGATCTCTGGAACCCCGCAGAGGTAGAGGCAGGCCGCCCACTACGGGCCAATATGTGGGCCTGGCTCAAGCAAAGGCGGACCTCTTACGGGTGGAAAGGGAGGCCATGGAACTCCAGGTAGAAAAAGAGTTCCTGGAAGAAGCCAGAGGCCTCCCAAGGACGAGATCGACACGTCAGTCAGAGACGTCGTCGAACGTAAGCGAGGACCAAACCGCTTACGAGATTGAGGACGTAGTTAAAAAATATACGGGCCTCATCAACAAAGTAGCGGACACGTCGGGCAACCTGAAAGGTACCTACGTAAAGCATCTTAAGCTGGCTTCGAGGGAACTCACCCTTGCCTTCGAAACCATGCATAAGAAGACAGTCACAGGAGAGACGGCAAAGCTCCAATCGGACATTGACAGGTTACGGTCCGAAAATGCAGAGCTGAGAAAACAACTTGAGGAGATTAGAGTGGAGATGACCAGGGGCGCAGCGCGGCGAGAGGAGGTCACAGTCCCTCCGCCTGCGCCGACTCCAGCGCCCCAGGCAGACAGCATCGAGCGGCAAGTTCTGCTTGCCGTTGGCAAGCTGCTCGATGTGAGGCTGGCTCCATTCAGGAGTCTGCTTCCTCCGGAGCCTCGCTTAAGGCCGCCCCTTGCCTCGGACAAAGCAAGGAGTCGGGACGCCCTTACGCTTCCCGCACTCACGGATCCGGACTGGCCCGAGGGAGAGGTGACCTTGGACGATGAGTCGTTCCCAGAACTGGGACCACCCATCGCCAAGAGAAAGAAGAGGAAGATAGAGAAGGTGATGAAAGACAAGAAGGGAGAGAATAGTGAGGACAAGGCTGGGAAGGGGAATACGGCCAAGCCTCAGGAAAAAGGAAGAGAAGAAGAGAGGACAGACGAGGACTGGCAGGTTGCTGGCAAGAATGGGAAAGCCAAGCGCGGTCCCAAAGGCGCTAAGCCCAACCAGCCAGCTCCGAAAAAGAAGAAGCCAAAAAAGAAGGGGCAAAAAAAGAAGAGTGGGCAGCCAAATCTCCGTCAGCCAAAGACGACGGCCGTCACTCTCGTCTTGACCGAGGAGTCGCAGAAGGCCGGGCTCTCCTACTCAGACGTGATGAGGAGAGCCAGAACAGAGCTCGATCTGGACAGCCTGGGGATCGAGCATCTCCACGTCCGGAAGTCCGTGACAGGGGGACGAGTCCTACAGGTGCCGGGGCTCGAGAGCGGCGAGAAAGCGGACGCGCTGGCCGCCGCTCTGAGGAGCAAGTTTGATGACCCCGGAGTTAAAATCAGCCGGGCCATCAAACGGGCAGATATTAGGGTCACCGGCATCGAGGACTCTGTCACAGAAGAGGAGGTGGTCGCGGCGATAGCCAAGGCTGGTGACTGCCATGTCAGTGAGATAAGGGTGGGGTTGATCCGGCAGAGCGTGAACGGCATGGGGGCGCTTTGGCTCAGTTGCCCAGTAGCAGCAGCCAAACAAGTGACGGACGGCCGCAGGGTCGTAGTGGGATGGGGAGCGGTGCAGGTCAGGCTCCTCCAGCCGAGGGTACTGAGGTGCTTCAGATGCCTCGAGCCTGGCCACGTCAGGGCCCGGTGCACCGCTGAAGTGGACAGGGGCAGCCAATGCTTCAGCTGTGGTCAGCTGGGGCACATAGCGCGGGAGTGCACGCAAAAACCGTACTGCACGGTATGTGCTCTCGCGAACAAGCCGGCTGACCACAAAGTCGGGGGCAAAGGCTGTTCTGCGGCCTTCAAGCCCACCAAGAAGAGAGGAAGTGGAACTGCTGCTACTGGGGAAACTCCCTCGACTCAGCCGCAGACCGGTCAACCGGCGCCAGAACTGGTGCCGAAAGACGTGCCCACTCCGATGACCACTAATGGATAGGTCTCGCCTCAAATTCATCCAGGCGAACCTGAACCACTGCACCAGAGCTCAGAACCTCCTCTCGCAGAGCATGGTGCAGTGGGGCATCGGAGTGGGCCTCATCGCCGAGCCGTACTTCATCCCCCCGAACAGCCTCGACTGTGTGGGGGACCGATCGGACTCGGCGATGATAGTGAGGAAACCCAATCTGGGCGTCCCCTCTTTTAGGAGTGTGGAGAGGGGCGATGGATACGTAGCCGCCCTGCTGGGCGAGATAACTGTAGTCTCGGTCTACATTTCCCCCCGTAAGACCCAGGCCCAGTTCGAGGGGTTCCTCGTCCGGCTGGGCGCGCTCATCGGACGGTCACATCCTCGTCCCGTGCTGTTGGGCGGGGACTTCAACGCCAAGTCGCCTGCTTGGGGGAGCAGGACGACCAACGCACGGGGCGAGAGACTTAATGAGTGGGCAATCGAAATGGGCCTCTGCGTCCTGAACCGCGGGTCGGAGGACACGTGTGTCAGGAGGAACGGAGGCTCCATCATAGACTTGACTTTCGCGAGTCCTTCTCTGACGGATCGCGTGCACAGGTGGGGGGTCAAGGTCAATGAGGAGACGCTCTCGGATCACAGGTATATCCGGTTCGAGGTCTCCGCCTGGCGTCCGGAAGGGGCATTTACCACCCGAGCCCCGAACGAAGTCTATCCCAGGTGGAGCCTCAGGAGTCTGGATCCGGAGATGCTGGAGGAGGCGGCCATTGTGCAGTCGTGGCTGCCCGTGCCAGGGGGTGAAGTGAGTGTGGAAGAAGAGGCGGACTGGCTGCGGGTGGCCATGACGCATATTTGCGATGCCTCCATGACGAGGGTGAGAGAGCGTCCCTCCCCCAGACGTCGGGTGTACTGGTGGAACGACGATATAGCTCTGCTGCGAAGCGAGTGTGTCTCGTCGAGACGCCGGTACACTCGCTATCGTCGGAGAAGACGGCGCGATCAGTCAGAGGAGGACCGCCTATACGGCCTCTACAGGGACAAAAAGACGGCGATGCAGGTGGCAATCGCGCGGTCTATTGACGAGGCGAGACAGGAGTTTCTGGAGCAGTTGGACGGGGATCCGTGGGGGAGGCCGTATAAGTTAGTGCGCGACAAAATGCGCCCATATGCCCCCCCGGAGACCCAAACTCTCCAACCCGCCAAAGTGGAGGAGATTGTTGGGGCCCTCTTCCCTAGAAGAGGTGACTACCAACCTCCGTTACCGATCCCAGGAGAGGAAGACCTTGAGCCTCCCCCACCAGTCACCCGAGAAGAGCTGGAGAGGGTGATAGAGAGGCTCAAGGCCAAGAAAGCGGCCCCTGGACTCGACGGAGTCCATGGCAAGATCTGGGCCATGACTTTCGACGCCCTGGAACCGCGACTCAGGAGGACGTTCGACGCCTGTCTAGCGCGAGCCACCATTCCGCGCAAGTGGAAGACAGGCCGACTTGTCCTCCTGCGGAAGCCAGGACGCACAGATGAGACCCCCTCGTCCTTCAGGCCCATTGTCCTGTTGGAAGAGGTGAATAAAATGTTTGAGCGGGTGATTGTCGACCGCATCACCGCTCACCTGGAGGGGACAGGCCCGGACCTGGCGGAAAATCAATTCGGCTTCCGCCGAAATCGCTCCACCATCTCTGCGATTATGAAGGTCCGGGCAAAAGCGCAGGAAACGGTTTCCCGGGGAGGGGTTGCCTTGGCGGTATCTCTTGACATCGCCAATGCGTTCAACTCCCTCCCCTGGGAATGTATACATGAGGCGCTTAGGTATCATCGGTTGCCGGGGTACATCCGCCGCGTGATAGCAGCGTACCTCTCGGAGAGAAGCATTGTCTACCCCGGGAGGAATGAGTGGGGGAGGCACGAGGTGACGTGCGGTGTTCCACAGGGGTCAGTCCTCGGCCCGCTCCTGTGGAACATCGGCTACGACTTCGTCCTCAGGGGTGCCAATCTCCGAGGGGTGGAGGTCACCTGCTACGCGGATGACACGCTGGTCATGGCAACCGGTGATACATACCGGAACGTGACGATCCTGGCCACCGCTGCAGTGGCCCAGGTGGTGGGGAGGATCAGGCGGTTGGGGCTAGAGGTAGCGCTCCATAAATCAGAGGCCATCTATTTCCATGGCCCCCGAAGAGCACCTCCCCCAGACTCGCATATCATCGTGAGTGGCGTCCGCATCGGCATCGAGAGTACGATGAAGTACCTAGGACTCGTCCTCGATAGCCGATGGGACTTTGGGCCCCACTTTGACCTTCTGATGCCCAGAATCCAGAAGGTCCTAGGGGCCCTGAGCAGGATAATGCCCAATGTGGGAGGCCCGAGCGTGGCCTGCAGACTTCTATACACGCAGGTCGTCCGCTCGATGGTGATGTACGGTGCCCCCGTGTGGGCTGATCGACTAAGCCGCCGGAACATAGCTCTCCTCCGTCGCCCACAGAGAGCTATGGCCATCCGAGTGATCAGGGGGTACTGTACGATTTCGTGTGAGGCGGCCTGCGTGTTGGCTGGGTCCGTGCCGTGGGACCTGGACGCACGAACCCTCGCGCAGCTGTACCAGTGGCGCGAGAAGAAGAGAGCCCAGGGCCTGCGGCTGGCCCCGGCAGAAGTAAGGAGGAAGAGGGCACTCCTCAATGAGAGCGCCATAGAAGAGTGGGAGTCCAGGCTGGGCAATCCTAGCGCCGGCCGGTGGACTATCGAGGCAGTCCGTCCAATTCTAAAACAGTGGTTGTCACGCGGTCATGGCTCGCTCACATACCGGATGACACAGGTTCTCTCGGGGCACGGCAGCTTCGGGAGATACCTGTGTCTGACCCCCGGGAGCGAGCCGACGGAAATGTGCAACCACTGTGACGGCTGCCCCGTCGAGAGAGCGCAACACGCGCTGGAGGAGTGCCCAGCTTGGGCCAATGAGAGAGCCGAGCTACGGCAGGTCGTCGGCCACGACCTTTCCCTGTCGGCCGTAATCAAAGCGGCCACTGACAGGGAATCGGCATGGCGAGGGTTGGCGGCCTTTTGTGAGGCCGTCATAAGCAAGAAGGAAGCGGCGGAGCGGGAGCGGCATGTCGCCAATCCCCGCAACCCTCGGCGCCGCCGCCGAACAAGGCGGCTCGGGAGAAGGGAGCAATTCGCGCAGGACTCCCAGCGCGAGGCGCTCCCCTCCTGACACAGGCTGGGCGGGTGACGTTGAGGGCGTCCCCGTCCAGTGCAGAGAGGAAGGGTCGGCGTGTGTGTGCCCACACGCCGTTCCCCAAGAGAGGTCCTGAGGGGGTTTAAATTCCCCCTCCAAGAGAGGAGGCCTGCCCGAAGGCCAACGCTCGCCGAGTCGTCGGAAGTATCTGGATTCCCAGGCTCGGCGAAGGCGAGGAGAGGCAGTGCTGGCACCCCGGTGGTTTTAGTCGGGGCAGGTCCGACACACCGGGGGAAGTGGCCCTCACCACTTCCCCTGACGGTCCGTTAGGGATTTCCACCGGGTTAACAAAAAAACAAAAAAAAAAAAAAAAAAAAAAAAAAAAAAAGGTTAGGTTAGGTTAGGTTGGGGTGCGAAGTTGGTCTCACCTCCTCGTGGTGCACCCTGGGCAACAATAGGCAGCAATGTTTCAGGCATTGCTGGCTATTGGCGAAGAGGACCAACAATTCCTTCTCCCAACTCCCTTTACCTTGTATTCCCGTCTCGTTTCTCTTATCCCTTCTCAGTTATTACTCCCACTCCTACCCCATCCCCACTTACTCCCGTCTTCCTCAATTCCAGGCCAGATGTGTTAGGTTATTTTGTTAGGGACTTATGTTAGGTTATGTTAGGCGACGAATGACTTCTATTGTATTCCCCCTTCTTCTCTTTATGTCTTTACTCTTCTATTTTCCCCCCTTTCTATCTTCTTCTTCTTTATCTTTTCGTTTTCAACCCCAGCGCGACGTATGTAAATTTGATGTATGTAAAAATTATCATGGCTGCACAATTTAAAGATATACTACCCCAGGAGGGTACCGGCCGCACCGCGGCAGGAGAATCCCTCTCCGGGTCGGAGCTTCCCTCCGGCCCGGGCTGCCCCACGTTCTCTGGGGGGGGCAAAATTGTGCTTGTAGAGAATACAATAACGACGAAAAAGGCTAGCTTAACGGACCATGATTACGAACGGATGAAGACTGCGATGGTGATATGCGAACGCTACGACGACTCCGACTCCGGGCGGAGTTGCGTAACGGTAGCATCGACGACCTCCGAGCGCAAGAGGCGATACGAAAGCGCCCGCTCCGGAGACTCAGAGGGAGAGACCGCGCCGCAGAAGATCGCGGTGGCGGAATCTAAAAGAGGCAGGGGCCGCCCACCCACACACGGGCGGCACGTAGGATACTGGGCTGCCAAAAAGGAGCTGATAGCTCGCGAACATGAAGAGAGGAGGCTCCGAGAGGAAGAAGAGCTGGCAGTGTCGCTGCGAAGCACACGCCCACGCGATTCATCGCGGCTCTCAGAGACGTCCACAGAGCCTGAGGACAACTCGTCCTATGGTCTCGTGGACGTAGTAGAAAGGAAGCTCGAAGTAATCTCGACCGCCCTGACCAAGTCGAAGAACGTGAAGGGAACAATAATTCACGACGTGAAAGACGCGGTCAGAGCGATCTTAGAGGCGGTGCGGGATCTCCAACGCACGACAACGAACGAGGATAACCGCAGACTTAAATTGGAGAATGACCGTCTGAGAATGAAGCTGCGCGACTTCGAGGATAACTTGGAGGCAATGCGAGCTGAACTTAAAACTAGAGATAGACTGGGGCTGACACCTTCATCAGCCCCAGCCCCACCGGCTTTGACACAACCCAAAACTTACGAGGATATGGAACGGTCGATCTTCGAAAGGTTAAGTTTTGCCATGGATGCGAGAATAGAGGGGTTGCAGGTAGACGGGCGTCTCCTTCCACCGAAGAGGCATCGTCCTCAGCTGGCTTCGGACAAGGCACCCAACGCGCCTCAGGAGGAGACAGCTCCGGAACCTGCAACAAAGAAAAAGAAGAAGAGTAAGAAAAAGAGACAGAATGAGAAGAAAAGGACGCAACTGGCACCCGAGGGAGTCCAATCACAGGAGGAGGTCGCTGGGACAAGCACCCAACCCCAACCCCAACCGACAGGGAAGGGAAAAGGGAAGGGAAAGAAGTCCCGACCAGAGACCCAACCTGCTCCCACGGATGCCACACAAGACACGACAGCACCGCAGCCACCACCAGCTGAGCGAGCGGTGAACCCATGGTCGACGGTACTGAGCAAGAGTGCCAAGCGCAAGGCCGCTAAAGCCTCGCGACCGGCACCCGGGGAAACCGCTCCGACCGCACCACCGAGGAACAAGCCACCGACTGTCAAACTGAGGGTCCCTCGATCGGCAGCGGTGGTCATCAAGGTACAGGAGAGGGAAGGGCTTACGTATGGTGACGTACTTACGGAAGCCAAAAGTAAGATTAACCTGACCGAATTAGGAATCACGAGCGGCTTCAGAGTTAAAACGGCCGCCTCGGGGGCACGGATCTTGCAAGTGCCGGGTCCGGTGACGGAAGGAACCGCCGAGACTCTGGCCTCTAAGCTGAGAGAAGTGCTCCCACAGGAAGTGACAATAACCCAGCCCACGAAGATGGCGGATTTCCGTGTGAGTGGGCTGGAAGATTCGAACACAAGAGAGGAGGTGGCAGCAGCAGTCGCCAGGCGGGGTGAATGCAGGGTCGAATTAATTAGGGTAGGGGAGATTCGCAAGGATCGAACTGGCCTTGGTTCGGCCTTCGTGAAGTGCCCGGTGGCTGCCGCAAAGAAAATAGTTGCCGGAGGCCGACTCACAGTTGGGTGGGCGTCGGCCCAAGTGAAGCTACTGGAGCCGCGGGTCCTGAGGTGTTACCGGTGTCTTGAGCCGGGACACGTTAAGGACACGTGCAAGGCAGATGAAGACAGGAGTCGGCTGTGTTTCCGGTGCGGACAGCCAGACCACCTAATAAGGGAATGTACAGCGCCAGCCCCGCACTGCACCGTATGCGGGGCAGCCGGCAAACCGGCGGCGCACAGAGTTGGGGGGAAGGCTTGTGCTGTGCACACCCGACCCTTAAAAAAGAAGAAGATGCCCACAGCGACGCCCGATGCCGAGCTGCCGCGCAATATCCCAAGCTCCGAAAGCGCCTCCAACGTGAATAGGACAGAGGATGAGCCGACCCCGATGACCACGGCTTAATTTATGGATCACGCCCGATTCAGGATTTTGCAAGGGAACATCAACCACTGCGCCAGGGCCCAGGACCTCTTGTCCCAGACTATGGCGCAGTGGGGGATTCATGTGGGCGTGGTCGCAGAACCGTACTTCGTGCCTCCTAGCAGCTCCGACTGGGCGGGGGACGATACGGACACGGCGGCCATCATCAGCAGGCCAACCGCGGGGGCCCAACCTCTCACCAACATCTTGAGGAGTCCAGGGTTCGTCGCGGCCACGGTGGGGGAGATCACCTTCATATCGGTGTATTTCTCCCCCAATCGGAGATTCGCCGAGTTCGAGAGCTTCCTCGCCCAGCTCGGAGCTCTAGTAACAAGAACCCTCCCCCGCCCCGTGGTGGTGGCCGGCGACCTAAATGCCAAATCCGTGGCTTGGGGTTGCCCGGCAACCGACATCCGGGGCGAGGCAGTTGAGGAGTGGCTGTTGACGGTCGGCTTAGTCGTGGTCAACGTAGGGCAAGAGCACACGTGCGTGCGGGCACAGGGTGGATCCATCGTGGACGTAACGTTCACATGCCCCGCCCTGGCGCGCCGTGTGCAAAACTGGCGAGTCATCACCGGTGAGGAAACTCTTTCCGATCACCGGTACATCAGGTTCGACGTAGTACCGAGTCGAAGGGACCAGAACATCTCGGGCCCCAGGGCCACTCGAGGGGACCCAGTTAGATGGAGGCTGAACACGATGGACGCAGACCTTCTCAAAGAGGCTGCGATCGTACAGGCCTGGCTCTCCGAGCACAATGAGGACACAAATGTTGACCAGGAGGCGGCCCGGCTTCGGAGAGCCATGGCCATCATCTGTGACACCTCCATGTCCCGAGCCAAGAGTGGCCCCAACCGACGTCGCCAGGTGTACTGGTGGTCGGAGGAGGCAGCGCGGCTAAGGAAGGAGTGCGTGGCTGCGCGACGCGCTTACACCCGGAGCCGGAGGAGGCGACGAAGGGATCCGGAGAGGGAGACCTCCCTGTATACCACGTACAGGGAGAAGTGCACCGCTCTCCACATCGCCGTTGCCCAAGCAAAAGAGAAAGCTCGCCAGGAGCTCCTGGAGATGATCGATCGCGACCCATGGGGGCGGCCCTACAAACTGGTGCGGAACAAGCTCCGCCCCTGGGCCCCCCCGCTAACGCAGACTCTCCAGCCGCACCTGGTTGAGAACATAGTCTCCTCCCTATTTCCACAAAGGGCCGAACATCTGCCCCCACCGATGGTTCCTGCCTGGGCCAACATCCCGGATGACCCAGAGGTGCCGCCGGTGACTAGGGAGGAGATAGAGAGAGCAGTCGATCGCCTGAAAGGCAAGTCCACGGCTCCGGGCCTGGACGGGGTTCACGCGAAGGTGTGGGTTCTCGCTTTCGACGCCCTGGACGATTGGCTGATGAGGATTTTCGACGCCTGCCTGTCCCAAGCCGCGATCCCGCGGCAGTGGAAGACGGGCAGGTTGGTCCTCATCAACAAACCGGGGCGTCCGGCCGACTCCCCTTCCGCATTCAGGCCCATAGTGCTCCTGGATGAGGTGGCCAAGATATTTGAAAGGGTGGTGGTGGGTCGCATCATCGACCACCTGGAAGGCGAGGGCCCGGACCTGGCTCCAAATCAATTCGGGTTCCGCAGAGGCCGATCAACGGTTGATGCGATCCGACACGTCAGGTCCCTGGCACAGGAAGCAGTCTCCGGTGGCGGGGTAATGCTGGCGGTGTCCTTAGACATCGCCAACGCATTCAACACCCTGCCCTGGAGCTGCATCAGAGAGGCGCTACGGCATCACAGATTGCCGTTATACCTGCGCCAGATCATCGGGGCCTACTTGTCGGGTCGTTCAATCACATACCCGACCCAGACGGGATGGTTTACCAAGGAAATGACTTGCGGTGTTCCACAGGGGTCGGTCCTAGGACCTCTCCTGTGGAACATCGGTTACGATTGGGTGTTACGCGGGCAGAATCTACCGGGTGTCGACGTTATCTGTTACGCCGACGACACCCTGGTCACTGCCCGCGCCAAGAATTACCGCCGAGCCGCCATGCTGGCAACAGCCGGCACGGCGCACGTAGTGAGAAGAATCCGCGCCCTTGGATTGGAGGTGGCGCTGCAAAAGTCAGAGGCGCTGTGCTTCTGCGGCCCTCGACTCGCTCCACCCCCAGATGCCCACATAATGGTGGGAGGCGTCCGGATCGCCGTCGGGGCGACTATGAGTTACCTCGGTCTCGTCCTCGACGGCAGATGGAATTTTAAGGCGCACTTCGATCGACTGCTGCCCAGGGTTGTGGCTGCCTCTGCAGCCCTAAAGAGGCTTATGCCTAACATAGGAGGACCAGGGGCGTCTAGTAGACGCCTTTACACAAATGTTGTGCGCTCCATGGCGCTGTATGGTGCCCCCGTATGGGCCGACGCCCTTAACAGTCGGACCACCCGGCTGTTAAGACGCCCCCAAAGGGCGATGGCGATTGCGGCTGTGCGGGGTTACTCTACAGTCTCATGTGAAGCAGCCTGTCTACTGGCGGGGTCCGTTCCATGGGACCTGGACGCCCGAGCCCTCGCGTCTCTCTACTTGTGGCGCGAGGAGCGAAAGGCGCGGGGACTGCGGACGGCCCCGACGGAAACAAGAATGAAGAGGCGTCTACTCGACGCCGAATCCATTGAAGTGTGGAAATCCAGACTGGATCAACCCAGCTTTGGAGCGCGGACGGTCGAGGCTATCCGTCCGGTGCTCGATGAATGGCTGAACCGGCGTCACGGCTCTATTTCCTACCGGTTGACGCAGGTACTCTCGGGGCATGGCAGCTTCGGGTGGTACCTGTGTCGCATAACCCGTAGTGAGCCGTCGCCGAGATGCCACCACTGCGACGGATGCCTCGACGAGTCCGCGCAGCACATGATTGACGACTGCCCAGCATGGGCTACGGAGAGGGCCGTCCTCGTCAGGGTGGTAGGTGGTGATCTGTCGCTGCCGGCACTCGTTCGCGCGATGGTCGGTAGCGACAGAGCATGGCAGGCGGTTCTCTCCTACTGTGAGAAGACTATGACGATTAAGGAGGCGGCAGAACGGGATCGGGAGGCATCCGCCAACCCTGATAACCCGATCCGCCGCCCCACCCAACCAGGACGACGGAGGAGGGCCTTCGCCAGAGGCCTTCCCCATTAACGGATATGACGCCGGACGGCGGCGCTTGAGGGAGCGCGCCGTCCATTATCCAGGCGTGAGCGGTGCGTGCGTGTTCCCGCGCACCGCTCTAGTGACTCAACACTCGATGACGAGGGGAGAGCGACCCTTTACACCGCTCTTCCTGCAACCCGAGATGAAGAAAAAGCAGGGGAAACGGCACTCCTTCTAGCCTTTCCCCTCTGCTCAAGAAAGAAGCGTCCCGAAGAGGGCCAGACGTCGTCGGCCGCCGAGGACGGAGGTCTATACCGTCCCCTTGGCCCCGGCAGACGAGCAGAAGGAACACCCCGGGGGTTTTAGTCGGTAGGAGTCCGGCATACCGGGGGAGTGGCCCTCACCACTCCCCTGACGATCCAATGCAGGATTTCCCCCGGGTTAACAAAAAAAAAAAAAAAAAAAAAAAAAAAAAAAAAAAAAAAAAAAAAAAAAAAAAAGGTTAGGTTAGGTTAGGTTAGGTTAGGTTAGGTTAGGTTAGGTTAGGTTAGGTTGGGGTGCGAAGTTGGTCTCACCTCCTCGTGGTGCACCCTGGGCAACAATAGGCAGCAATGCTTTTAGGCATTGCTGGCTATTGGCGAAGAGGACCAACAATCCCAATCCTCCTCCCACCTTTCCCCTTTCCTACTTCCTTTCTTGCCCTTTCTCGCTACCTTTTCTCCAAAGAGAAGAGGAGTGAGAAGGGCCCCCTTATTCCTACCCCCGTTCTACTATTCTATTCCCCCCCTCTTCTCTTTATGTCTTTGTTCTTCGTTTTTCTCCCCTTTCTATCTTCTTCTTCTATGTCTTTTCGTTTTCAAATCCAGCGCGACGTATGTAAATATGATGTATGTAAAATAAATCATGGAACAAGCACAAGGTCCAATCAAACTACCCCAGGAGGGTACCGGCCGCTCCGCGGCAGGAGAATCCCTCCCAGTGCGGGAACTTCGCTCTCGCACTGGCAGCCCCGCGTTTTCTGGGGGGGGCAACCAAGTGCTTGGCGGTAGGGCCGACTCCCCTACCGCACCGACGACCCAGGCATCCATAATGGACCCCGATTTCAGCATGCGAGTGGCTCGCGTTATATGCGAGCGCTTGGAAGACTCGGACTCTGGTCAGAGTCTTGTGACGGTAGGCTCCACGTCTACGTTGGAGCGAAAACGCTCCTATAAGAGCGCGCAGTCTTCTGACTGTGACACAGATGGGGAGACACCTGCTAAGACCTTGGTTCTCCCCCAACGTGGCAGAGGTCGCCCCCCAACCCATGGAAAACACGTGGGACTGTGGGAGGCGAAGAAAAAGCTCATCGCCGAGCAGAAGGAGGCAGAGGAGCTGCAGGCCCGGCGAGAGCTTCTGGAGACGGCGCGCAACGCGCGCCCAAGACAGACGTCGCGACTCTCCGCAACGTCCACCGACGAGGAAGACCAGTCGGCATATGCCAGGGCGGAGAGGGTTCGCAAGAACGTTGGCCTCGTGAAGGACCTCTTCACGAAGTCAAAAAACGTGAAGGGCACGGTCATTCACGAGGGGAAGACCCTCCTGGACGAAATCCTGGCCGATATGGAGGTCATGAAGTCCTCCACAGTGAACGACGAGCTCAGGAAGTTAAACTCCGAAAATACTCGTCTAAGGAGTGAGCTGCAGGAGTTGCGAGAGGATTACGCCGCACTCCGCGCAGAAATAAGAGGATACAACAGGCAGGGTCTGCTGCTGCCTTCCACCAGAGACCCTGCCCACCCGGATGAGACACAGCCCCATGATCTCGCCGAGATCCGCTCGGTACTAAGCGAGGTCGTGGGCTCCATGCGAGACATGCAGCGGCGGTACGACGTGCTGGAGGGCAAGCTCCTACGACCGCCGTTGCAGCATGAGAGGGCGCCTCCCGCGGCGAAGAAAGCCGCGCGAAAGGCTAAGCCCAAGCCGGCAGACGACGCCGCAGAAGACGTCCTCACGACCGATATAGACGCACCGGGGCCCAGCCTCAACCCCAACCCCAAACCCACCAAAGGTAAGGGGAAGGGGAAGAAGAGCCGCCCCGCTGCAGACCTAGGAGTGGCATCTCTGGAGGCACCCCCACCACCTCCAACTTCGACCCAGCCCGCCGATACCGAGGGCAGCTGGTCAGAGGTGGTGAAGAGGGACAAGCCCTCCAGACAGAAAAAAGTGGACAGGGGCCCTTCCAAAGCGGCTCCTCCCAAGAAGAAAAGCGCAGCGCAGAAGATCAAGATCCGGCCACCTAAAACGGCCGGAGTGCTGCTGCAGCTGACGCCTCAGGCGACTGAAAGAGGCGTATCGTTTAAAACGATCCTGGAGGAGTCGCGAGGAGAGGTTCACGGTCACCTGATCGGCCTCGGCCTCCGCGACATTGCCTTTAGAGGCACACTCACCGACGCGCGCATCATTCGCGTGCCTGGCGAGCCCAAGGAGGCAGATAGGAAGGCGGACGCCCTCCTTGAAGTATTGAAGGAGATCCTCCCAGCGGAGGACGTGAAGGTCTCGCGACCTTATAAACGCGCAGACCTGAAAATCACGGGCCTCGATGACTCCGTCACCTGGGAGGATTTTAAAGGCGCAATCGCCATGGTGGGAGGCTGCCCGGAGGAGCAAGTCCGGGCCAGCCAAATAAAAATGACGCGGTTTAGCCTCGGTACCGCATGGGTAACCTGCCCAGCCACCGCGGCCCAAAACCTGTTAGAGAGAGGGCTAAGGATTGGTTGGGGCAAGCCCCAGATCCGCCTGCTGGAGCCCCGCGTGCTCCGGTGTTACCGGTGCTTGGAACCCGGACACGTGGGACAAGCGTGTAAAGCGACCACGAACCGCAGTGGTCGCTGCTTCAGGTGTGGCCAGCCCGGGCACAAAGCCCAGGGCTGCGAGGCCCAGCCTCGATGTTGTGTCTGTGCTGACGCCGGCAAGCGGGCTGGCCATAGGCTCGGCAGCGCGGCCTGCGCAGCGGCCAAGAGGCCCATCAAGAGGCCTCCGGGCAAAACAAGAGGAGCTCCCGCCACCGCCGACGATATTCCACCGTCACAGGCGCGCGTGGAGCCCGTGCCAAGAGAGGCTGAGCCAGCAGTGACACCTAAGTCGCTGCTCGGCAGTTTCGCCTCGAGGGGAGCGTTGGGCAACGAGCCTGAGGGGGCCGTTGCCTGACTTACAAGCTCCAGTGGTGTTGTGTGTGCTTCCGCGCACCACTAGGCGTAGGTAGAGGATTTTTTCCTCCCGATTGTGGAGAAGCCCACAGGGCGGATCGCGCGTCAGCCCTCTTGGAGGTCCTCGGTGTGCCCGGGGGCTGGCGTAGACGCGAGTGGAGAAGCACCCCGGGGGTTTTAGTCGGTAAGAGTCCGGCATACCGGGGGAGTGGCCCTCACCACTCCCCTGACGATCCAATGCAGGATTTCCCCCGGGTTAACAAAAAAAAAAAAAAAAAGGTTAGGTTAGGTTGGGGTGCGAAGTTGGTCTCACCTCCTCGTGGTGCACCCTGGGCAACAATAGGCAGCAATGCTTTTTCTTTTTTAGGCATTGCTGGCTATTGGCGAAGAGGACCAACAATTCCTTCTCCCACATTCCCTTTACCTTGTATTCCCGTCTCGTTTCTCTCATCCCTTCTCAGTTATTACTCCCACTCCTACCCCATCCCCACTTACTCCCGTCTTCCCCAATTCCAGGCCAAATGTGTTAGGTTACTTTGTTAGGGATTTTATGATAGGTTATGTTAGGATTGTGTGATACTTTCTTTTGTATTCCCCCTTCTTCTTCTTTGTGTCTTTTGTCTTCTTATTTCTTCCCCCCTTCTATCTCTTCTTCTGTTTTCTTCTTCTTTCAACTCCTGAGAATTGTATGGAAATTTGATGAATGTTCAAACAAACATGATGCAAGCACAACTTAAAGATGTATTACCCCAGGAGGGTACCGGTCGCTCCGCGGCCGGAGAATCCCTCCACCGGTCCTCGGACCGGTGCAGCCCCACGTTCTCTGGGGGGGGCAAAGTTGCGCTTGGCGGTAGGGCCGACTCCCCTACCGCACCGACGACCCAGGCTTCCATAATGGACACTGATTTTAGCATGCGAGTGGCTCGCGTTATATGCGAGCGCTTGGAAGACTCTGACTCTGGCCAGAGTTTCGTGACGGTGGGCTCCACGTCTACGTTGGAGCGAAAACGCTCTTATAAGAGCGCGCAGTCTTCTGACTGTGACACAGACGGGGAGACACCTGCCAAGACCTTGGTGCTCCCCCAACGTGGCAGAGGCCGCCCGCCTACCCACGGGAAGCACGTGGGATTGTGGGAGGCGAAGAAAAAGCTCATCGCCGAGCAGAAGGAGGCAGAGGAGCTGCAGGCCCGGCGAGAGCTTCTGGAGACGGCACGCAACGCGCGCCCAAGAAAGACGTCGCGCCTCTCCGCGACGTCCACGGACGAAGAAGACCAGTCGGCATACGCCAGGGCGGAGAGGGTTCGTAAGAACGTTGGCCTCGTGAAGGACCTCTTCACGAAGTCAAAGAATGTGAAGGGCACAGTCATCCACGAGGGGAAGGTCCTCCTAGATGAAATCTTGGCTGACATGGAGGTGATGAAGTCCTCCACAGTAAATGACGAGCTGAGGAAGCTGAACTCGGAAAACGCTCGTCTGAGGAGTGAGCTCCAGGAGTTGCGGGAGGACTACGCCGCACTCCGAGCCGAAATACGAGGCTATAACAGGCAGGGTCTTCTGCTACCTTCCGCCAGAGACCCTGCCCACACGGAAGAGACACAGCCCCACGACCTCGCCGAGATCCGCTCGGTACTAAGTGAGGTCGTGGGCACCATGAGAGACATGCAGCGGCGGTACGACGTGCTGGAGGGCAAGCTCCTGCGACCGCCGCTGCAGCATGAGAGGGCGCCTCCCGTGACGAAGAAAGCCGCGCGAAAGGCGAAGCCCAAGCCGGCGGACGACGCCGCAGAAGACGTCCTCACAACGGACGTGGACGCACCGGGGCCCAGCTCCAACCCCAACCCCAAACCCTCCAAAGGCAAGGGGAAGGGGAAGAAGAGCCGCCCCGCTGCAGACCTAGGAGTGACGTCACTGGAGGCACCCCCACCACCTCCAACTTCGACCCAGCCCGCCGCCACCGAGGGCAGCTGGTCAGAGGTGGCGAAGAGGGACAAGACCTCTAAACAGAAGAAGTCGGACAGGGGCCCTGTCAAAGCGGCTCCCACCCCCAAGAAGACACCAGCGCGGAAAATCAAGATCCGGCCACCCAAAACGGCCGGAGTGCTTCTGCAGCTGACGCCCCAGGCGACGAAGAGAGGCGTAACCTTCAAGACAATCTTGGAGGAGTCGCGAGGTGAGGTGCACGGTCACCTGGTCGGCCTCGGCCTCCGCGACATTGCCTTTAGAGGCACGCTCACCGACGCACGCATCATTCGCGTGCCTGGCGAGCCCAAGGAGGCAGATAGGAAGGCGGACGCCCTCCTTGAAGTATTGAAGGAGATCCTCCCAGCGGAGGACGTGAAGGTCTCGCGACCTTATAAACGCGCAGACCTGAAAATCACGGGCCTCGACGACTCCGTCACCTGGGAGGATTTTAAAGGCGCAATCGCCATGGTGGGAGGCTGCCCGGAGGAGCAAGTCCGGGCCAGCCAAATAAGAATGACGCGGTTTAGCCTCGGAACGGCCTGGGTAACCTGCCCAGCCACCGCGGCCCAAAACCTGTTGGAGAGAGGGCTAAGGATTGGTTGGGGCAAGCCCCAGATCCGCCTGCTGGAGCCCCGCGTGCTCCGGTGTTACCGGTGCCTGGAACCCGGACACGTGGGACAAGCGTGCAAAGCGACCACGAACCGCAGTGGTCGCTGCTTCAGGTGTGGCCAGCCCGGGCACAAAGCCCAGGGCTGCGAGGCTCAGCCTCGATGTTGTGTCTGTGCTGACGCCGGCAAGCGGGCTGGCCATAGGCTCGGTAGCGCGGCCTGCGCAGCGGCCAAGAGGCCCATCAAGAGGCCTCCGGGCAAAACAAGAGGAGCTCCCGCCACCGCCGACGATATTCCACCGTCGCAGGCGCGCGTGGAGCCCGTGCCAAGAGAGGCTGAGCCAGCAGTGACACCTAAGTCGCTGCTCGGCAGTTTCGCCTCGAGGGGAGCGTTGGGCAACGAGCCTGAGGGGGCCGTTGCCTGACTTACAAGCTCCAGTGGTGTTGTGTGTGCTTCCGCGCACCACTAGGCGTAGGTAGAGGATTTTTTCCTCCCGATTGTGGAGAAGCCCACAGGGCGGATCGCGCGTCAGCCCTCTTGGAGGTCCTCGGTGTGCCCGGGGGCTGGCGTAGACGCGAGTGGAGAAGCACCCCGGGGGTTTTAGTCGGTAAGAGTCCGGCATACCGGGGGAGTGGCCCTCACCACTCCCCTGACGATCCAATGCAGGATTTCCCCCGGGTTAACAAAAAAAAAAAAAAAAAAAAAAAAAAAAAAGGTTAGGTTAGGTTAGGTTAGGTTAGGTTAGGTTAGGTTTCCGGCGTCGGGACGTGACGACCCCATCGCCCATCGGTTCGCCGGTGCAGTCAGTCAACCCTCTCCTCCTCCCACCTTACCTTTCCTTGTCTCCTATCTTGTTTCTCTTTCCTTCCAAGCTAATCCTTACCTTTCTCGTTGCTCCCCTCCGCTCTCCTTTACCTGAAATCCCTACCTGTCATTTCCTTTCCCCGGAGTGGAGACGTGTCCGGCGTGTACTTACCATACCGTCGGGCAAGTCATCAGTCGTCGTGCTGAGAAGCTCCATCTTCTTCGATTTCGTCTGCTAGGATCACCTGTAATGTTAAGGGTGCTTACCTGTTGATTCTTGTGGTAGGATTCGTTGTTGATGTCTTCTTTGTACGGCGTCTGTTGACAAGCGTCAGGAGCTCGTAATCCGGGCTGCGGCGTCTGTGGTCATGTCTCACGGCTGCAGGTCCGGACCGAGGGTCTTGCCTTCATTGGCCGGGCCGCGAGGAGGACAACCTCTATAAAAAACTACCCCTAATCCCAAGCGGCGGCGCACCGTGAGGGGATGCATGGCTGAAGGGTATGTCAGTCTCTAGTGCGACCCCCGTCAGAGTACCGGCCAATCCTCTGACGGGTTACGCAAGGCTTACCCGGGTACAGGGGGCACTGCCCGGGTGGACGGTTTATTTCCCCCATACTCGTGGGAACAAAATTGAGATGTCACCTAAAACAAACAAAAAACAAAAAACCAAGAAGATGAAGAGTAGGGAGTTGAAGAGTCAGACGGAACGAGGCGTGCTGGAGCACGAAAGATCCAGATCTGACGGCGCTGGCAACAGCAAGAGAGGAAGCGCGGACGACTCAGGCGACGAGTCAGATCAGAGCCTGATGTCGGTCGCATCGAGTGCCTCCGGCAGAAAGAGGAGGTACGAAAGTGCTCGCTCCAAAAGCAGCTCGAGCAGCACTTCACCAGAGGGAACCAGATCTCTGGAACCCCGCAGAGGTAGAGGCAGGCCGCCCACTACGGGCCAATATGTGGGCCTGGCTCAAGCAAAGGCGGACCTCTTACGGGTGGAAAGGGAGGCCATGGAACTCCAGGTAGAAAAAGAGTTCCTGGAAGAAGCCAGAGGCCTCCCAAGGACGAGATCGACACGTCAGTCAGAGACGTCGTCGAACGTAAGCGAGGACCAAACCGCTTACGAGATTGAGGACGTAGTTAAAAAATATACGGGCCTCATCAACAAAGTAGCGGACACGTCGGGCAACCTGAAAGGTACCTACGTAAAGCATCTTAAGCTGGCTTCGAGGGAACTCACCCTTGCCTTCGAAACCATGCATAAGAAGACAGTCACAGGAGAGACGGCAAAGCTCCAATCGGACATTGACAGGTTACGGTCCGAAAATGCAGAGCTGAGAAAACAACTTGAGGAGATTAGAGTGGAGATGATCAGGGGCGCAGCGCGGCGAGAGGAGGTCTCAGTCCCTCCGCCTGCGCCGACTCCAGCGCCCCAGGCAGACAGCATCGAGCGGCAAGTTCTGCTTGCCGTTGGCAAGCTGCTCGATGTGAGGCTGGCTCCATTCAGGAGTCTGCTTCCTCCGGAGCCTCGCTTGAGGCCGCCCCTTGCCTCGGACAAAGCAAGGAGTCGGGACGCCCCTACGCTTCCCGCACTCACGGATCCAGACTGGCCCGAAGGAGAGGTGACCTTGGACGATGAGTCGTTCCCAGAACTGGGACCACCCATCGCCAAGAGAAAGAAGAGGAAGATAGAGAAGGTGGTGAAAGACAAGAAGGGAGAGAATAGTGAGGACAAGGCTGGGAAGGGGAATACGGCCAAGCCTCAGGAAAAAGGAAGAGAAGAAGAAGAGAGGACAGACGAGGACTGGCAGGTTGCTGGCAAGAATGGGAAAGCCAAGCGCGGTCCCAAAGGCGCTAAGCCCAACCAGCCAGCTCCGAAAAAGAAGAAGCCAAAAAAGAAGGGGCAAAAAAAGAAGAGTGGGCAGCCAAATCTCCGTCAGCCAAAGACGACGGCTGTCACTCTCGTCTTGACCGAGGAGTCGCAGAAGGCCGGGCTCTCCTACTCAGACGTGATGAGGAGAGCCAGAACAGAGCTCGATCTGGACAGCCTGGGGATCGAGCATCTCCACGTCCGGAAGTCCGTGACAGGGGGACGAGTCCTGCAGGTGCCGGGGCTCGAGAGCGGCGAGAAAGCGGACGCGCTGGCCGCCGCTCTGAGGAGCAAGTTTGATGACCCCGGAGTTAAAATCAGCCGGGCCATCAAACGGACAGATATTAGGGTCACCGGCATCGAGGACTCTGTCACAGAAGAGGAGGTGGTCGCGGCGATAGCCAAGGCTGGCGACTGCCATGTCAGTGAGATAAGGGTGGGGTTGATCCGGCAGAGCGTGAACGGCATGGGGGCGCTTTGGCTCAGTTGCCCAGTAGCAGCAGCCAAACAAGTGACGGACGGTCGCAGGGTCGTAGTGGGATGGGGAGCGGTGCAGGTCAGGCTCCTCCAGCCGAGGGTACTGAGGTGCTTCAGATGCCTCGAGCCTGGCCATGTCAGGGCCCGGTGCACCGCTGAAGTGGACAGGGGCAGCCAATGCTTCAGCTGTGGTCAGCTGGGGCACATAGCGCGGGAGTGCACGCAAAAACCGTACTGCACGGTATGTGCTCTCGCGAACAAGCCGGCTGACCACAAAGTCGGGGGCAAAGGCTGTTCTGCGGCCTTCAAGCCCACCAAGAAGAGAGGAAGTGGAACTGCTGCTACTGGGGAAACTCCCTCGACTCAGCCGCAGACCGGTCAACCGGCGCCAGAACTGGTGCCGAAAGACGTGCCCACTCCGATGACCACTAATGGATAGGTCTCGCCTCAAATTCATCCAGGCGAACCTGAACCACTGCACCAGAGCTCAGAACCTCCTCTCGCAGAGCATGGTGCAGTGGGGCATCGGAGTGGGCCTCATCGCCGAGCCGTACTTCGTCCCCCCGAACAGCCTCGACTGTGTGGGGGACCGATCGGACTCGGCGATGATAGTGAGGAAACCCAATCTGGGCGTCCCCTCTTTTAGGAGTGTGGAGAGGGGCGATGGATACGTAGCCGCCCTGCTGGGCGAGATAACTGTGGTCTCGGTCTACATTTCCCCCCGTAAGACCCAGGCCCAGTTCGAGGGGTTCCTCGTCCGGCTGGGCGCGCTCATCGGACGGTCACATCCTCGTCCCGTGCTGTTGGGCGGGGACTTCAACGCCAAGTCGCCTGCTTGGGGGAGCAGGACGACCAACGCACGGGGCGAGAGACTTAATGAGTGGGCAATCGAAATGGGCCTCTGCGTCCTGAACCGCGGGTCGGAGGACACGTGTGTCAGGAGGAACGGAGGCTCCATCATAGACTTGACTTTCGCGAGTCCTTCTCTGACGGATCGCGTGCACAGGTGGGGGGTCAAGGTCAATGAGGAGACGCTCTCGGATCACAGGTATATCCGGTTCGAGGTCTCCGCCTGGCGTTCGGAAGGGGCATTTACCACCCGAGCCCCGAACGAAGTCTATCCCAGGTGGAGCCTCAGGAGTCTGGATCCGGAGATGCTGGAGGAGGCGGCCATTGTGCAGTCGTGGCTGCCCGTGCCAGGGGGTGAAGTGAGTGTGGAAGAAGAGGCGGACTGGCTGCGGGTGGCCATGACGCATATTTGCGATGCCTCCATGACGAGGGTGAGAGAGCGTCCCTCCCCCAGACGTCGGGTGTACTGGTGGAACGACGAGATAGCTCTGCTGCGAAGCGAGTGTGTCTCGTCGAGACGCCGGTACACTCGCTATCGTCGGAGAAGACGGCGCGATCAGTCAGAGGAGGACCGCCTATACGGCCTCTACAGGGACAAAAAGACGGCGATGCAGGTGGCAATCGCGCGGTCTATTGACGAGGCGAGACAGGAGTTTCTGGAGCAGTTGGACGGGGATCCGTGGGGGAGGCCGTATAAGTTAGTGCGCGACAAAATGCGCCCATATGCCCCCCCGGAGACCCAAACTCTCCAACCCGCCAAAGTGGAGGAGATTGTTGGGGCCCTCTTCCCTAGAAGAGGTGACTACCAACCTCCGTTACCGATCCCAGGAGAGGAAGACCTTGAGCCTCCCCCACCAGTCACCCGAGAAGAGCTGGAGAGGGTGATAGAGAGGCTCAAGGCCAAGAAAGCGGCCCCTGGACTCGACGGAGTCCATGGCAAGATCTGGGCCATGACTTTCGACGCCCTGGAACCGCGACTCAGGAGGACGTTCGACGCCTGTCTAGCGCGAGCCACCATTCCGCGCAGGTGGAAGACAGGCCGACTTGTCCTCCTGCGGAAGCCAGGGCGCACAGATGAGACCCCCTCGTCCTTCAGGCCCATTGTCCTGTTGGAAGAGGTGAATAAAATGTTTGAGCGGGTGATTGTCGACCGCATCACCGCTCACCTGGAGGGGACAGGCCCGGACCTGGCGGAAAATCAATTCGGCTTCCGCCGAAATCGCTCCACCATCTCTGCGATTATGAAGGTCCGGGCAAAAGCGCAGGAAACGGTTTCCCGGGGAGGGGTTGCCTTGGCGGTATCTCTTGACATCGCCAATGCGTTCAACTCCCTCCCCTGGGAATGTATACATGAGGCGCTTAGGTATCATCGGTTGCCGGGGTACATCCGCCGCGTGATAGCAGCGTACCTCTCGGAGAGAAGCATTGTCTACCCCGGGAGGAATGAGTGGGGGAGGCACGAGGTGACGGGCGGTGTTCCACAGGGGTCAGTCCTCGGCCCGCTCCTGTGGAACATCGGCTACGACTTCGTCCTCAGGGGTGCCAATCTCCGAGGGGTGGAGGTCACTTGCTACGCGGATGACACGCTGGTCATGGCAACCGGTGATACATACCGGAACGTGACGATCCTGGCCACCGCTGCAGTGGCCCAGGTGGTGGGGAGGATCAGGCGGTTGGGGCTAGAGGTAGCGCTCCATAAATCAGAGGCCATATATTTCCATGGCCCCCGAAGAGCACCTCCCCCAGACTCGCATATCATCGTGAGTGGCGTCCGCATCGGCATCGAGAGTACGATGAAGTATCTAGGACTCGTCCTCGATAGCCGATGGGACTTTGGGCCCCACTTTGACCTTCTGATGCCCAGAATCCAGAAGGTCCTAGGGGCCCTGAGCAGGATAATGCCCAATGTGGGAGGCCCGAGCGTGGCCTGCAGACTTCTATACACGCAGGTCGTCCGCTCGATGGTGATGTACGGTGCCCCCGTGTGGGCTGATCGACTAAGCCGCCGGAACATAGCTCTCCTCCGTCGCCCACAGAGAGCTATGGCCATCCGAGTGATCAGGGGGTACTGTACGATTTCGTGTGAGGCGGCCTGCGTGTTGGCTGGGTCCGTGCCGTGGGACCTGGACGCACGAACCCTCGCGCAGCTGTACCAGTGGCGCGAGGAGAAGAGAGCCCAGGGCCTGCGGCTGGCCCCGGCAGAAGTAAGGAGGAAGAGGGCACTCCTCAATGAGAGCGCCATAGAAGAGTGGGAGTCCAGGCTGGGCAATCCTAGCGCCGGCCGGTGGACTATTGAGGCAGTCCGTCCAATTCTAAAACAGTGGTTGTCACGCGGTCATGGCTCGCTCACATACCGGATGACACAGGTCCTCTCGGGGCACGGCAGCTTCGGGAGATACCTGTGTCTGACCCCCGGGAGCGAGCCGACGGAAATGTGCAACCACTGTGACGGCTGCCCCGTCGAGAGAGCGCAACACGCGCTGGAGGAGTGCCCAGCTTGGGCCAATGAGAGAGCCGAGCTACGGCAGGTCGTCGGCCACGACCTTTCCCTGTCGGCCGTAATCAAAGCGGCCACTGACAGGGAATCGGCATGGCGAGGGTTGGCGGCCTTTTGTGAGGCCGTCATAAGCAAGAAGGAAGCGGCGGAGCGGGAGCGGCATGTCGCCAATCCCCGCAACCCTCGGCGCCGCCGCCGAACAAGGCGGCTCGGGAGAAGGGAGCAATTCGCGCAGGACTCCCAGCGCGAGGCGCTCCCCTCCTGACACAGGCTGGGCGGGTGACGTTGAGGGCGTCCCCGTCCAGTGCAGAGAGGAAGGGTCGGCGTGTGTGTGCCCACACGCCGTTCCCCAAGAGAGGTCCTGAGGGGGTTTAAATTCCCCCTCCAAGAGAGGAGGCCTGCCCGAAGGCCAACGCTCGCCGAGTCGTCGGAAGTATCTGGATTCCCAGGCTCGGCGAAGGCGAGGAGAGGCAGTGCTAGCACCCCGGTGGTTTTAGTCGGGGCAGGTCCGACACACCGGGGGAAGTGGCCCTCACCACTTCCCCTGACGGTCCGTTAGGGATTTCCACCGGGTTAACAAAAAAAAAAAAGGTTAGGTTAGGTTAGGTTAGGTTAACCACCCGGCGTCGGGACGTGACGACCCCATCGCCCATCGGTTCGCCGGTGCAGTCAGTCAGCCCCCTCCTCCTCCCACCTTACCTTTCCTTCTTCCTTGCCTGCCCTTTCTCGCTATCTCTTCTCGAATGAGAAGAAGAGTGAGAAGGGCCTCGTTACTCCTTCCCCAGTTAATCCTTACCTTTCTCGTTACTCCCCTCCGCTCTCCTTTACCTGAAATCCTTACCTTTCACTTCCTTTCCCCGGAGTGGAGACGTGTCCGGCGTGTACTTACCATACCGTCGGGCAAGTCATCAGTCGTCGTGCTGAGAAGCTCCATCTTCTTCGATTTCGTCTGCTAGGATCACCTGTAATGTTTAGGGTGCTTACCTGTTGATTCTTGTGGTAGGATTCGTTGTTGATGTCTTCTTTGTACGGCGTCTGTTGACAAGCGTCGGGAGCTCGTAATCTGGCCTGCGGCGTCTGTGGTCATGTCTCACGGCTGCAGGTCCGGACCGAGGGTCTTGCCTTCATTGGCCGGGCTGCGAGGAGGACAACCTCTATAAAAAACTACCCCTAATCCCAAGCGGCGGCGCACCGTGAGGGGATGCATGGCTGAAGGGTATGTCAGTCTCTAGTGCGACCCCCGTCAGAGTACCGGCCAACCCTCTGACGGGTTACGCTAGGCTTACCCGGGTACAGGGGGCACTGCCCGGGCGGACTGTTTATTTCCCCCATACTCGTGGGAACAAAAATAGAATGTCATCCAAACTTAAAAAACAAACAAAAAAGATGAAAGATAGGGAGGTAAACAGTGCGATCGCTAGGGGAAAGCTACAGCATGATAGGGAGTACCGGGACGATCCAACTGTAGGAAGAAGTACGAGGGATGCGGACGACTCAAGCGACGAGTCAGACCAGAGCATGGTGTCGGTCGCATCGAGCGCCTCTGGGCGCAAGAGGAGATATGCGAGTGCGCACTCAGGCAGTGCCTCGAGTGGCGCCTCGAAAGCGGGGTCGGGTGCTTCCGCACCCCGCAGAAGCAGAGGTCGGCCACCCACTACTGGCCAATATGTGGGTTTGGCCAAAGCCAAAGAGGACCTCTTGCGAGTGGAAAGGGAGGCCATGGAACTCCAGGCGGAGAAAGAACTCCTGGAAGAAGCCAGAGGCCTCCCGAGAACAAGGACGACTCGCCTATCTGAGTCGTCATCAGCGGTCGACGAGGAACAGGCCGTGCACGAGGTGGAGGACGTTGTGAGGAAATATACGGGCCTCATAACGAAGGTAGCTGACACGTCGGGCCACCTTAAAGGCACGTACGTCAAATCCCTTAAGCTGGCATCGAAGGAGCTCACCCTTGCCTTCGATGTCATGCGTAAGAGGACAGTTACCAGCGAGACGACGAAGCTCAGATCGGACGTGGAAAAGTTGCGGTCCGAGAACATGGAGCTCAGAAAACAGCTCGACGACCTTAGAGCGGAGTTTGCCAAGGGCGCAGCGCGGCGGGGTGAGGCACCAGTCCCTCCGCCAGAGCCGGCTCCAGCACCCCAGGCAGACGTCATCGAGCGGCAAGTTCTGCTTGCCGTCGGAAAAGTGCTTGACGTGAGGCTGGCCCCTTTTAGGAGCCTGCTTCCTCCGGAGCCGCGCTTGAGGCCACCCCTGGCCTCAGACAAGAAGAACTGCCGGGAAGCCCCACGGCCCCCGGCTGCGACGGATCCGGACTGGCCAGAGGGAGAGGAAGGCTTCGAGAGGGAGCGGTCTCCGGAAAAGGAGCGCCCCCTCGAGCAGAGTAAGAAGAAGAGGAAGATCGAAAAGGAAGGAGAGGGCAGCAGGGGCAAGGCTAAAGGGGGTAAGAAGCCTGTCGACCCCTGGGAAGGAGATGAGGAAGGTGACGGTGGCAACTGGCAGGAGGTCGGCAAGGGTGGCAAACCTAAGCGCGGTCCAAAAGGCGCTAAGCCCGACCAGCCAGCCGCCAAAAAGAAGCCGAAGAAGAAGGCGAAAAAGAAGGCGAAGAAGAAGCGTCAGCCCCAACTTCGCCCTCCTAAAACGACGGCGGTCACCCTCCTTCTGAGTGAGGACACGCAAAAGGCAGGTCTGTCCTACTCGGAGGTTATGAGAAGGGCCAAAGAAGAGCTGGACCTAAACGGCATGGGCATCCCCCATCTTAATGTACGTAAGTCCGTAACGGGAGGACGTGTCCTGGAGGTGCCGGGCCAAGACAGTGGGGAGAGGGCGAACGCCCTGGCTGATGCCCTCAGGACCAAATTCGGGGGCGAGGCCGGGGTGATGATTAATCGAGCCATCAAGCGGGCAGACATCAGAGTGTCCGGACTTGATGACTCGATTACGAAGGAGGAAGTGGCCGAGTCACTGGCCGGAATAGGGCAATGTTCCGTCTTGGACATTAGAGTGGGAGAGGTCCGCCACAGCGAGAACGGAGTCGGCGCCATATGGGTCAGCCTTCCGGTTGAGGCGGCCAAAAGGGTGACCGACGGCCGCGAAGTTGTCGTAGGGTGGTCCAGGGCGAGGGTGAAGCTCCTGCAGCCTAGGGTCCTGAGATGCTTCAGGTGCCTCGAGCCTGGTCACGTCCGGGCCCGCTGCAGGGCGGAAGTCGACCGAAGCAGCCAGTGCTTCAGCTGTGGCCAACTCGGGCACATAGCTCGCCAGTGCACCGAGAAACCGCACTGCACGGTTTGTGCGCTGGCCAAGAAGCCGGCCAATCATCGGGTGGGGACCAAAGGCTGCGCTGCGGCTGTCAGGCCTATCAAGAAAGTGGGAAGCGGAGCTGCTGCTGCCACGGGGGACTCTCCATCACAGCCGCAGACCGGTCAACCGGCGCACGAGGCAGCGCCGAAAGACGTGACCACTCCGATGACTACCGATGGATAGGTCTCGCCTTAAATTCATCCAGGCGAACCTGAACCACTCCACCAGAGCTCAGAACCTCCTCTCGCAGAGCATGGTGGAGTGGTGCATCGGAGTCGGTCTCGTCGCCGAGCCGTATTTTGTCCCCCCTAACAGCCTTGACTGTGTGGGGGACCTAACGGACTCGGCGATGATTGTGCGGAAGCCTGCAGCAGGTGTCCCCTCTTTTAGGAGTGTGGAGAGGGACAATGGTTTTGTCGCGGCCCAACTGGGTGAGATAACTGTGGTCTCGGTCTACGTACCCCCCAGTAAGACCCAGGCCCAGTTCGAAAGATTTCTCATCCGGTTAGGGGCGCTTGTTAACCGGACACACCCTCGCCCTGTGCTAATTGGCGGGGATTTTAATGCCAAGTCTCCTGCTTGGGGGAGCAGGGTGACCAACGCACGGGGTGAGAGGTTAAATGAATGGGCAATAGAAGTGGGCCTCTGTGTCCAGAACCGCGGATCATCTGATACGTGCGTTCGAAGACACGGAGGTTCCATCATTGATGTGACTCTCGCGAGTCCCTCTCTGTCGGACCGCGTGCATAGGTGGGAGGTCATGGTTGGAGAAGAGACTCTATCGGACCATAAATATGTCCGCTTCGAGGTCTCCGCCTGGCGATCGGACGGGGCCTTTACCAACCGCGCCCCAAATGAAGAATATCCCAGGTGGAGCCTCCGGAGCTTGGATCCGGAGATGGTGGAGGAAGCCGCGATCGTGCAGTCGTGGCTGCCCGTTCCAGAGGGCGAAGTACGCGCGGAGGAGGAGGCGGACTGGTTGCGGGTGGCCATGACGCGCATCTGTGACGCCTCCATGACCAGAGTCAGAGCGCGCCCCTCCAGACGTCGGGTGTATTGGTGGAACGACGAGATCGCGCAGCTGCGAAGCGAGTGCGTCTCGTCGAGGCGCCGGTACGCCCGATATCGTCGGAGGAGACGCCGCGATCCGACAGAGGAGGACCGCCTTTATGATTTGTACAAGGCCAAGAAGACGGCCATGCAGGTGGCCATCGCAAACTCCATAGAGATGGCCAGGAAGGAGTTTTTGGAGTTGCTAGACGGGGATCCGTGGGGGAGGCCGTATAAGCTCGTGCGCGACAAGCTGCACCCATATGCCCCCCCGGAGACCCAAGCACTCCCGCCACAAAAGGTGGAGGAGATAGTTGGGGCTCTCTTCCCAACAAGAGGTAGCCACCAGCCTCCATTGGTGCACCCGGAAGAGGATGATGCTGAGCCTCCCCCGCCAGTCACTCGGGAGGAGCTGGAGAGAGTGATGGAGAGGCTCAGGTCGAAGAAGGTTGCCCCCGGACTCGACGGCGTCCATGGACGCATATGGGCGTTAACCTTTGACGCCCTGGAGGTTCGCCTGAGAAGGACATTCGACGCCTGCCTGGAGCAGGCTACCATTCCACGATGGTGGAAGATGGGTCGTCTCGTCCTCCTCAGAAAACCAGGGCGTACAGATGAAACCCCCTCGTCCTTCAGGCCCATTGTCCTGTTGGACGAGATTAACAAGATATTCGAGCGGGTGCTTGCGGACCGCATCACCGCTCACATGGAGAGGGTAGGCCCGGACCTGGCGGATAGTCAATACGGTTTCCGCCGCGGTCGCTCGACCATCCACGCGATCATGCAGGTCCGGGCGAAAGCGCAGGAGACAGTGGCCCGGGGAGGGGTTGCTTTGGCGGTCTCACTCGATATCTCCAACGCGTTCAACACCCTCCCCTGGGAATGCATTCATGAGGCGCTGAAATATCACCGGTTGCCAGGGTACGTCCGCCGCGTGATTGCATCGTACCTCTCGGAGAGGAGAATAGTCTACCCCGGGATGAGGGAGTGGGGTAGGCACGAGGTGACGTGCGGTGTTCCACAGGGGTCAGTCCTTGGCCCGCTCCTGTGGAACATCGGATACGACTACGTCCTGAGGGGTGCCAATCTCCGAGGGGTCGAGGTCATCTGTTACGCGGACGACACGCTGGTCATGGCAACCGGTGATACGTACCGGGAAGTGTCGATCCTGGCCACTGCTGCAGTGGCCCAGGTAGTCAGCCGGATCAGGCGGCTGGGGCTGGAGGTTGCGCTCCATAAGTCGGAGGCCATCCTTTTCCATGGCCCCCGAAGAGCGCCCCCACCCGACGCTCACCTGATTGTGAGTGGTGTCCGCATCGGCGTCGGAGGTACCATGAAGTACCTGGGACTGGTCCTCGACAGCCGATGGGACTTTGGGCCCCATTTTGACCTCCTGTTGCCTAAAGTACAGAAGGTCCTAGGGGCCCTGGGTAGGATAATGCCCAATGTGGGAGGCCCGGGCGTGGCCTGCAGACTCTTATACACGCAGGTCGTCCGCTCAATGGTCATGTACGGTGCCCCCGTGTGGGCTGATCGACTAAGTCGCCGGAACATAGCTCTCCTTAGACGCCCACAGAGAGCTATGGCCATCCGAACGATCAGGGGGTACTGCACGATTTCGTGCGAGGCGGCCTGCGTGTTGGCCGGGTCCGTGCCGTGGGACCTGGACGCACGAACCCTCGCGTCGCTCTACGAATGGCGCGAGGAGAAGAGAGCCCAGGGCCTGCGGCTGGCCCCGGCTGAAATAAGAAGAAAAAGGGAAATCCTAAATGAGGGGGCGTTAAGGGAGTGGGAGTCCAGGCTGGGCAATCCCAGCGCCGGCCAAAGGACCATCGAGGCAGTCCGTCCAATCCTTAGGCAGTGGTTGTCACGAGGTCACGGCTCGCTAACATACCGGATGACTCAGGTTCTCTCGGGGCACGGCAGCTTCGGGAGATACCTGAGTCTGATACCCGGGAGCGAGCCAACCGAAAAGTGCAACCACTGCGACGGCTGCCTCGTGGAGAGAGCGCAACACGCGCTGGAGGAGTGCCCAGCTTGGGCTAATGAGAGAGCCGAGCTTCGGCAGGTCGTCGGTAGCGACCTTTCCCTGCCGGCCGTAGTCCGCGCGGCCGTCGACAGGGAATCGGCATGGCGAGGGTTGGCGGCCTTTTGTGAGGCCGTCATAAGCGCGAAGGAAGCGGCGGAGCGGGAGAGGCATACTGCCAATCCCCGCGACCCTCGGCGAAACCGCCGCAGAACAAGGCGGCTCGGGAGACGGGAGCAATTCGCGCAGGACTCCCAGCGCGAGGCGCTCCCCTCCTGACACAGGCTGGGCGGGTGACGTTGAGGGCGTCCCCGTCCAGTGCAGAGAGGAAGGGTCAGCGCGTGTGTGCCCACACGCCGTTCCCCAAGAGAGGTCCTGAGGGGGTTTAAATTCCCCCCTCCAAGAGAGGAGGCCTGCCCAAGGCCAACGCTCGCCGAGCCGTCGGATGTATCCGGATTCCCAGGCTCGGCGAGGGCGAAGAGAGGGCAGTGCTGGCACCCCGGTGGTTTTAGTCGGGGCAGGTCCGACACACCGGGGGAAGTGGCCCTCACCACTTCCCCTGACGGTCCGTTAGGGATTTCCACCGGGTTAACAAAAAAAAAAAAAAAAAAAAGGTTAGGTTAACCACTGCACCAGAGCTCAGAACCTCCTCTCGCAGAGCATGGTGCAGTGGGGCATCGGAGTGGGCCTCATCTCCGAGCCGTACTTCGTCCCCCCGAACAGCCTCGACTGTGTGGGGGACCGATCGGACTCGGCGATGATAGTGAGGAAACCCAATCTGGGCGTCCCCTCTTTTAGGAGTGTGGAGAGGGGTGATGGATACGTAGCCGCCCTGCTGGGCAAGATAACTGTGGTCTCAGTCTACTTTTCCCCCAGTAAGACCCAGGCCCAGTTCGAGGGGTTCCTCGTCCGGCTGGGCGCGCTCATCGGACGGACACATCCTCGTCCCGTGCTGTTAGGCGGGGACTTCAACGCCAAGTCGCCTGCCTGGGGGAGCAGGACGACCAACGCACGGGGCGAGAGACTCAATGAGTGGGCAATGGAGATGGGCCTCTGCGTCCTGAACCGCGGGTCGGAGGACACCTGTGTCAGGAGGAGCGGAGGCTCCATCATAGATTTGACTTTCGCGAGTCCTTCCCTGACGGATCGCGTACACAGGTGGGGAGTCAGGGTCAACGAGGAGACGCTCTCGGACCATAGGTATATCCGGTTCGAGGTTTCCGCCTGGCGTTCGGAAGGGGCATTTACCACCCGAGCCCCGAACGAAGTCTATCCCAGGTGGAGCCTCCGGAGTCTGGATCCGGAGATGCTGGAGGAGGCGGCCATTGTGCAGTCGTGGCTGCCCGTGCCAGGGGGTGAAGTTAGTGTGGAAGAAGAGGCGGACTGGCTGCGGGTGGCCATGACGCATATCTGCGACGCCTCCATGGCGAGGGTGAGAGAGCGTCCCTCCCCGAGACGTCGGGTGTACTGGTGGAACGACGAGATAGCTCAGCTGCGAAGCGAGTGTGTCTCGTCGAGACGCCGGTACGCTCGTTATCGTCGAAGGAGACGGCGCGATCCGTCAGAGGAGGACCGACTATACGGCCTCTACAAGGACAAAAAGACGGCGATGCAGGTGGCAATCGCGCGGTCTATTGACGAGGCGAGACAGGAGTTTCTGGAGCAGTTGGACGGGGATCCGTGGGGGAGGCCGTATAAGTTAGTGCGCGACAAAATGCGCCCATATGCCCCCCCGGAGACCCAAACTCTCCAACCCTCCAAAGTGGAGGAGATTGTTGGGGCCCTCTTCCCTAGAAGAGGTGACTACCAACCTCCGCTACCAACCACGGAAGAGGAAGACCTTGAGCCTCCCCCACCAGTCACCCGGGAAGAGCTGGAGAGGGTGATAGAGAGGCTCAAGGCCAAGAAAGCGGCCCCTGGACTCGACGGAGTCCACGGCAAAATATGGGCCAGGACCTTCGACGCCCTGGAACCGCGACTCAGGAGGACGTTTGACGCCTGTCTAGCGCGAGCCACCATTCCGCGCAGGTGGAAGACAGGCCGTCTCGTCCTCCTGCGAAAGCCAGGGCGCACGGATGAGACTCCCTCGTCCTTCAGGCCTATTGTCCTGTTGGACGAGGTGAATAAGATGTTCGAGCGGGTGATTGTCGATCGCATCACCGCTCACTTGGAGGGGACAGGCCCGGACCTGGCGGAAAACCAATTCGGCTTCCGCCGCAATCGCTCTACCATCTCTGCGATTATGAGGGTCCGGGCCAAAGCGCAGGAAACAGTTTCCCGGGGAGGGGTTGCCTTGGCGGTATCTCTTGACATCGCCAATGCGTTCAACTCCCTTCCCTGGGAATGTATACATGAGGCGCTCAGGTATCACCGGTTGCCAGGGTACATCCGCCGCGTGATAGCAGCGTACCTCTCGGAGAGAAGCATCGTCTACCCCGGGAGGAATGAGTGGGGGAAGCATGAGATGATGTGCGGTGTTCCACAGGGGTCCGTCCTTGGCCCGCTCCTGTGGAACATCGGCTACGACTTCGTCCTCAGGGGCGCTAATCTCCGAGGGGTAGAAGTCACCTGCTACGCGGATGACACGCTGGTCATGGCAACCGGTGATACATACCGGGACGTGTCTATCCTGGCCACCGCTGCAGTGGCCCAGGTTGTGCGGAGAATAAGGCGGTTGGGGCTAGAAGTAGCGCTCCACAAATCGGAGGCCATCTATTTTCATGGCTCCCGAAGAGCGCCTCCCCCTGACTCGCACATTATCGTGAGTGGTGTCCGCATCGGCGTCGAGAGTACCATGAAGTACCTGGGACTGGTCCTCGACAGCCGATGGGACTTTGGGCCCCATTTTGACCTTCTGATGCCCAGAATCCAGAAGGTCCTAGGGGCCCTGAGCAGGATAATGCCCAATGTGGGAGGCCCGAGCGTGGCCTGCAGACTTCTATACACGCAGGTCGTCCGCTCGATGGTGATGTACGGTGCCCCCGTGTGGGCTGATCGACTAAGCCGCCGGAACATAGCTCTCCTCCGTCGCCCACAGAGAGCTATGGCCATCCGAGTGATCAGGGGGTACTGCACGATTTCGTGCGAGGCGGCCTGCGTGTTGGCCGGGTCCGTGCCGTGGGACCTGGACGCACGAACCCTCGCGCAGCTGTACCAGTGGCGCGAGGAGAAGAGAGCCCAGGGCCTGCGGCTGGCCCCGGCTGAAATAAGAAGGAAGAGGGAGATCCTCAATGAGAGGGCGTTAAGGGAGTGGGAGTCTAGGCTGGGCAATCCCAGCGCCGGCCAAAGGACTATCGAGGCAGTCCGTCCAATCCTTAGGCAGTGGTTGTCACGAGGTCACGGCTCGCTGACATACCGGATGACTCAGGTTCTCTCGGGGCACGGCAGCTTCGGGAGATACCTGAGTCTGATACCCGGGAGCGAGCCAACCGAAAAGTGCAATCACTGCGACGGCTGCCTCGTGGAGAGAGCGCAACACGCGCTAGAGGAGTGCCCAGCTTGGGCCAATGAGAGAGCCGAGCTTCGGCAGGTCGTCGGCGGCGACCTTTCCCTGCCGGCCGTAATCAAAGCGGCCGTCGACAGGGAATCGGCATGGCGAGGGTTGGCGGCCTTTTGTGAGGCCGTCATGTCACGGAAAGAAGCGGCGGAACGGGAGCGGCATGTCGCCAATCCCCGCAACCCTCGGCGCCGCCGTGGAGAGAGACGGCGCAGGAGAAGGACTGAGTTCGCGCTGGACTCCCAGCGCGACAATTTCCCCTCCTGACACAGGCTGGGCGGGTGACGTTGAGGGCGTCCCCGTCCAGTGGAGAGTGGAAGGGTCGGCGTGTGTGTGCCCACACGCCATTCCCCAAGAGAGGTCCTGAGGGGGTTTAAATTCCCCCTCCAAGAGAGGAGGCCTGCCCGAAGGCCAACGCTCGCCGAGTCGTCGGAAGTATCCGGATTCCCAGGCTCGGCGAAGGCGAGGAGAGGCAGTGCTGGCACCCCGGTGGTTTTAGTCGGGGCAGGTCCGACACACCGGGGGAAGTGGCCCCCACCACTTCCCCTGAAGGTCCGTTAGGGATTTCCACCGGGTTAACAAAAAAAAAAAAAAAGGTTAGGTTAGGTTAGGTTAGGTTAGGTTAGGTTAGGTTAGGTTAGGTTGGGGTGCGAAGTTGGTCTCACCTCCTCGTGGTGCACCCTGGGCAACAATAGGCAGTAATGTTTTAGGCATTGCTGGCTATTGGCGAAGAGGACCAACAATTCCCTCTCCCACCTTTCCCTTTTCCTCCTTCCTTTCTGGCCCTTTCTCGCTACCTCTTCTCCAAAGAGAAGACGAGTGAGAAGGGCCCTGTTACTCCCGCCCCCACCCAACCCCTCTTACCCCCTACCTTTCCAATCCTTAGTTACTCCCTTGTTCCCATCTCCAGGATTTGCGTGTTAGGTTTTATGTTAGGCTTCTTGTGCTAGGTTATGTTAGGTCGTATGCTCTTTCAATTATATCCCCCCTTCTCTTTCTTCTTTGTTCTTCGTTTTCCCTCCCCCTTTATCCCTTCCCACTTTTATTTGTCTTCGAACTCCAGCGTGATAGGTATAAAAATCTGATGAATGAGAAATCAATGATGAAGAAAGCACTCGGCAAAAAAGTACTACCCCAGGAGGGTACCGGTCGCATTGCGGCCGGAGAATCCCTCCCAGGGCGGGAGCTTCGTTCCCGCTCTGGCAGCCCCTCGTTTTCTGGGGGGGGCAACCCAGTGCTTGGCGGTAGGGCCGATCCCCCTATCGCACCGACGACCCACGCTAACACTACGGACGCCGATATTATGAGTAATAGAGAGCTCCGCGTGTCGTTGGAGCGACTAGACTTGTCTGGGCTCTCTGACGACACGGGGAGCGTGATGTCGTACGACTCCGGCTCGCTGGAGCGAAAGCGCTCCTACCGCTTGTTCCGCTCGGACAGCGAGCCGGAGGTCGATGTCCCTGCCAAGTTCTTGGCGGGCGAAGGAGAAACCAAGCCCACGAGGGCTCGAGGTCGCCCTCCCACGCATGGCCGATACGTCGGCCTGTGGGAAGCCAAAAAACAACTGCTGGTGGAGCAGCAGCTCGAGGAGAACCGGACAGCTCGCCAAGAGCTTGAGGAAACGGCGCGGAGCGCTCGTACTCGCGACAAGCTGCTAGATGCGGCCCCTGTCGATGAGGGTAACTCCGCGTACGCCCAAAAAGCGAGGATTGACCGAGGTGCGGACTTGCTTACCAACTTGGTGGCCAAGTCCAAAAACCTTAAGGGCTCGGTCGTACATGAAGCCAAGGTGACCATAGCGGACATCAAGGAGGCCGCCTATGAGCTCGCCCAAAGTACGGTCACGGAGGAAACTAGAAAGGTCCACGCAGAAAACAACATGCTGCGGACCCGCCTCCGTGACCTCGAAGAGGAATTTGTGGCGTTTCGCCGTGAGATGCGCCACAGGGACAGGCACGGCCCACTGCGCACCCATCCGCCAGCGGGTACGACTGAAACCCCAGAGGAGTCCATGCCCACAGGCCTCTTTGACCTTCGTGCGTCAATAAATGAAGCCGTGGGCATGATAAAAGGAGTACGTGACCGGCTGGGCACTTTGGAGGCTCGCCTCCTGCGCCCTCCGCTCAAAGCCGACGGAGCGTCCTCGGCGGCGAAGACAGCCGCGCGAAAGACCAAAAGGTCCAAGCCGGCTGCCAGCGCCGCCGAGGATGCCCCGAGTGGCATCGATGAAGAACTTGGGCTTGGCTCCTCAACGGTCCTCCCCCCCCTTAGAACTCCCAAGGGTAAGGGGAAGGGCAAAAAGAGTCGGCCACCTGTTCCCCCTGCTGTAGACACGCCTGCTGAGGAACTGCCCTCTTCTCTCCCACCTCCAACATCGTCCCAGGCTCCGGACACGGAGCGACCCTGGACAGAGATAGGGAAGGGGGGTAAGCCAAAGCGGGCTACAAATAAAAAGAAGACTGCCCCTCAACAGCCAAAGCAGCGAGAGGCCGCAAAGGAAAAGAAGAAGAAGGCGAAGCCTCTTGAGATTCGGCCCCCGAAAACCGGAGCCATTATCATGAGGCTGAAGCCCGGAGTGGAGGAGCGCGGAGTGACCTACAGCTCCGTGATGAAGTCGACATCTGGTCAGGTGTTGAGTGCCCTGGCTGCACTGGGTATCGACAACATCGACATACGGGGTACACTCACGGATGCCAGAAAAATCCTGGTGCCCGGGGACCCCGCAGAAGTGGAGAAGAAGGCAGATGCCTTATATGAATCCTTGAAGGGCATCCTCTCAGAGGAGGAAGTGCAGCTGTCGAGACCTGTGAAGTGCGTCAGCCTTCGCGTCTCCGGTCTCATTGACTCCACCACTAAGATGGATGTCCGGGCTGCCTTCAAAATTATGGGCAACTGCCCGGCGACGCATGCCGACCGCATCAGGTCGAGCGAAATAAGGTGGAGCAGATTTGGCCTAGGCACCTGCTGGGTAACTTGCCCAGCCGAAGTCGCCAAAACTGCTATTGATGCGAAGATGAAAATCGGCTGGGTAAGACCCCAGATCAAGATTGTGCCGACCCCCGTGCTCCGGTGCTACAAGTGCCTGGAGCCCGGGCACGTGGGTCAGTGTTGCCAGGCCAAAGTGGACCGCTCTGACCTGTGCCTTCGGTGTGCAGAGCCAGGACACAAATCCATGGACTGCCGGGCTAAGACCCGTTGTGCGGTGTGCGCGGCCGCAGGCTTAGCTGCAGGCCACAGAGTCGGCGGCGAAGCTTGCGCCGCCGCGCGAAGGCCTATACGGGCCAAATGGAGAAAGGGCAACGCCCAGGCCGCCACCGCGGCCGAAAACGTGTCGCGGGAGGAGTCTCTGCCCATCTTGGAGGCTCCCCAAGGAGTGCCGAGCAGTACTGCCTGAGGGGGCTGCTGTTCGGCTATACTCCAGTGGTGACGTGCGTGTTCCCACGCACCACTTGGCGAAGGGGGGTGGTGATCACTCTTCTATCCCACCTCCCCTATGACTGTGACGTTGCCCTTTGGGCTTATCGCGCGTCGGGCCGCGGTCAGGCCACTGCCACGTTCCCGTGGTCCGGCGCACCATGCGCGTGGAGAGGAACACCCGGTGGTTTTAGCCAGTGAGAGTCTGGCACACCGGGGGGGCGGCCCTTACCGCCCCCCTGACGGCCCATAATGGGTTTCCACCGGGTCAAAAAAAAAAAAAAAAAAAAAAAAAAAAGGTTAGGTTAGGTTAGGTTAGGTTAGGTTAGGTTAGGTTAGGTTAGGTTAGGTTAGGTTAGGTTAGGTTAGGTTAGGTTAGGTTAGGTTAGGTTAGGTTAGGTTAGGTTAGGTTAGGTTAGGTTAGGTTAGGTTAGGTTAGGTTAGGTTAGGTTAGGTTAGGTTAGGTTAGGTTAGGTTAGGTTAGGTTAGGTTAGGTTAGGTTAGGTTAGGTTAGGTTAGGTTAGGTTAGGTTAGGTTAGGTTAGGTTAGGTTAGGTTAGGTTAGGTTAGGTTAGGTTAGGTTAGGTTAGGTTAGGTTAGGTTAGGTTAGGTTAGGTTAGGTTAGGTTAGGTTAGGTTAGGTTAGGTTAGGTTAGGTTAGGTTAGGTTAGGTTAGGTTAGGTTAGGTTAGGTTAGGTTAGGTTAGGTTAGGTTAGGTTAGGTTAGGTTAGGTTAGGTTAGGTTAGGTTAGGTTAGGTTAGGTTAGGTTAGGTTAGGTTAGGTTAGGTTAGGTTAGGTTAGGTTAGGTTAGGTTAGGTTAGGTTAGGTTAGGTTAGGTTAGGTTAGGTTAGGTTAGGTTAGGTTAGGTTAGGTTAGGTTAGGTTAGGTTAGGTTAGGTTAGGTTAGGTTAGGTTAGGTTAGGTTAGGTTAGGTTAGGTTAGGTTAGGTTAGGTTAGGTTAGGTTAGGTTAGGTTAGGTTAGGTTAGGTTAGGTTAGGTTAGGTTAGGTTAGGTTAGGTTAGGTTAGGTTAGGTTAGGTTAGGTTAGGTTAGGTTAGGTTAGGTTAGGTTAGGTTAGGTTAGGTTAGGTTAGGTTAGGTTAGGTTAGGTTAGGTTAGGTTAGGTTAGGTTAGGTTAGGTTAGGTTAGGTTAGGTTAGGTTAGGTTAGGTTAGGTTAGGTTAGGTTAGGTTAGGTTAGGTTAGGTTAGGTTAGGTTAGGTTAGGTTAGGTTAGGTTAGGTTAGGTTAGGTTAGGTTAGGTTAGGTTGGGGTGCGAAGTTGGTCTCACCTCCTCGTGGTGCACCCTGGGCAACAATAGGCAGCAATGTTTTTCTTTTTAGGCATTGCTGGCTATTGGCGAAGAGGACCAACAATTCCTTCTCCCATCTCCCCTTTTACCTTGTATTCCCGTCTCGTCTCTCTTATCCTTCCCCAGTTATTTCTCCCACTCACATCCCATCCCCACTTACTCCCGTCTTCCCCAACTCCAGGATATTCATGTTAGGTTTCTTTGTTAGGCTTATGTGTTGGGTTATGTTAGGCGACGAATGATCTCTCTCTATTGTATTCCCCCCTTCTTCTTCTTTATGTCTTTATTCTTCTTCTCCCCCCTTACTCACTTCCCCCTTTTCTTCTATCTTCAATCCCTGATGACGTATGAAAATATGATGTATGCAAAAAAGAAAATATGGATCAAGCATTGCGTTCAAGAGTATTACCCCAGGAGGGTACCGGCCGCCCCGCGGCCGGAGAATCCCTCCCAGAGCGGGAGCTTCGTTCCCGCTCTGGCAGCCCCTCGTTCTCTGGGGGGGGCAAACCAATGCTTGGCGGTAGGGCCGATTCCCCTACCGCTCCGACGACCACGGCTACCCATACGGATACCGATATTGCCCAAAGACGAGAGCTCCGGGTCTCCCTGGAGCGGCTCGAAGTAGACTCGGACGATTCGGCGTCCAGCCGAATGTCCTGCAGGTCCGGCTCGCTGGAGCGAAAGCGGTCTTACCGCTTGCTCCGCTCGGACAGCGAGCCGGAGGTAGAAGTACCCGCCAAGTACGTGGCGGTCCCCGAGCGGGGAAGAGATAGGCCTCTCACGACCGGCCAATACGTCGGCTTGTGGGCGGCTAGAAAGGAGATGCTCGCCGCTAAGAAGGAGGAGGAGCGGCGACGACAGGAGTTAGACCTCCCTGAGACGGCGCGGAGCGCCCGCCCTCGCCAAACGTCGAGACTCGACGTGGTCGAGGTTGAGGGGACCTCCGTGCTCGCTCAAAAGGAGGTCATAGATAGAAACTTCGAGGTGCTGTCGGAGAACATCTCGAAGTCCACTAACCTGAAAGGGACGGTGGTAAGAGAAATGAAGGCCGCCATGACGGCCATTAAGGAGGCACTGGAGGTCGTGATCACGGCCACCGTAACCGAGGAGACCCGTAAACTCCACCGGGAGAACAAACGGTTACGGGAGGTCGTGCGCGACCTCCAAGAAGACATGGCGGCCATGCGCGCCGAAGTCCGCCAGAAGGGTTACCAGGACCCCACGCGACCGCACGCGTTGGGTGGTCCCGGCAAACACACTCACGATGATACCTCCCCCCAATCCGACATGGATGTCCTCAAACAGACCATGCTCGAGATGGTGGGGGAAATGCGTTCCATGAACGCCAGGCTGGAGGCGACGGAGAGGCGCTCACTGCGTCCTCTGCTGCAATCGGAGAAGGCACCCCGCACGGCGGGGTCAGCTGCGCGGAAGGCCAAGCCCAAGCTGGTCGCCCCCGCTGAGGGGGACGCCCTCCCCGATATGGATGTGACGGAGCCGGGTCACCACTCGACCCCTGTGCCTCCCAAACCCGCCAAGGGCAAGGGAAAGGGTAAGGGAAAGAGAAGCGTCCCAGCCCAAAACCCAGAAGAGACAAACCCCGAGGCCCCGTTCCCACCTACGACATCGTCCCAGGACGCTCCCTGGACAGAGGTTGGCAAGAACGGGAGGCCGAAAAGGGACAAAAAGAAGAAGGTGGAGAAGACTCCCAAAAAGGCGCCTCCTCCCCCAAAGCAGAAGAAGCGGAAGGCGAAGCGTCGCACGGTTCGGCAGCCTAAAACGGCAGCCGTCGTGTTGACAATCAAGCCGGACGCGGTCAAGAAGGGAGTCAATTTCGCGACTGTCCTTGGCGCCGCTCGCCGTGAAGTGACCACTTTCCTCCACGACGAGGGCATCAAGGCAGCGCATATGAGGAAGACGCTCACCGAGGCACGCATCCTTTTAATCCCCGGCGAGCCAGAGGAGGCGAGCAGGAAGGCGGACGCCATCGTCCGTAAATTCCGCGAAGTCCTCCCAGAAGACGTGAAGGTCGACCGCCCTTACAAGCGCGTCGACCTTAAATTATCCGGGCTGGATGACTCCGTCACCTCGGCGGAAATCCAGTCCGCGATAAAATGGAAGGCGGGGGTTGACAAGGAGCAAGTCCAAGTCAGCCCCATAAAATGGACGACATTCGGCGGGGGTGTGTGTTGGGTAACTTGCCCAGCCCCCGCCGCCGAACTAATAATGAAGGATGGGCTTCAAGTTGGCCTGGTCTACGCCCAGGCCCAACTCCTGGAGTCCCGCGTGCTCAGATGCTTCCGTTGCTGGGAGCCTGGGCACGTGGGCGTGAAGTGTCGGGCCACAACCAACAGAAGTGGCCAATGTTTTAGGTGTGGGCAGGAGGGACACAAGTCCCAAACCTGCACGGCCCCGAAGGCCCATTGCACGGTGTGCGCCGCCGCATCCTTACCGGCGGGCCACCGGGCCGGCAGCCCGGCATGCGCCGTGGCGAAGAGGCCGCTTAGGAGAAGACGGATGGACGCCGGCCAATCAGGCGAGCGTACCATCGGAGCGGTGGATAGAGAGGAGACCCCAGCGACAACTCCACCGTCGCTTCTGGGGTGCTTCTCTAAAGGAGCAGCTGACAGCCAGCCTGAGGGGGCGGCTGCCAGCACTTGACGCTCCAGTGGTGTGTGTGTGCTTCTGCACACCACTAGAAGGAGGAGTCGTGGGTACACTCCGCCCACCACTCCTATATTTTAGAAGGCGCCCATTGGGCGAAACGCGCGCCTGGCCGAGGGTTATGCGGTATCGTGGTATCTTAGCCAGGCACAACGCGAGCGAAGGAAGCACCCCGGGGGTTTTAGTCGGTAGGAGTCCGGCATACCGGGGGAGTGGCCCTCACCACTCCCCTGACGATCCAATGCAGGATTTCCCCCGGGTTAACAAAAAAAAAAAAAAAAAAAAGGTTAGGTTAGGTTAGGTTAGGTTAGGTTAGGTTAGGTTAGGTTAGGTTAGGTTAGGTTAGGTTAGGTTAGGTTAGGTTAGGTTAGGTTAGGTTAGGTTAGGTTAGGTTAGGTTAGGTTAGGTTAGGTTAGGTTAGGTTAGGTTAGGTTAGGTTAGGTTAGGTTAGGTTAGGTTAGGTTAGGTTAGGTTAGGTTAGGTTAGGTTAGGTTAGGTTAGGTTAGGTTAGGTTAGGTTAGGTTAGGTTAGGTTAGGTTAGGTTAGGTTAGGTTAGGTTAGGTTAGGTTAGGTTAGGTTAGGTTAGGTTAGGTTAGGTTAGGTTAGGTTAGGTTAGGTTAGGTTAGGTTAGGTTAGGTTAGGTTAGGTTAGGTTAGGTTAGGTTAGGTTAGGTTAGGTTAGGTTAGGTTAGGTTAGGTTAGGTTAGGTTAGGTTAGGTTAGGTTAGGTTAGGTTAGGTTAGGTTAGGTTAGGTTAGGTTAGGTTAGGTTAGGTTAGGTTAGGTTAGGTTAGGTTAGGTTAGGTTAGGTTAGGTTAGGTTAGGTTAGGTTAGGTTAGGTTAGGTTAGGTTAGGTTAGGTTAGGTTAGGTTAGGTTAGGTTAGGTTAGGTTAGGTTAGGTTAGGTTAGGTTAGGTTAGGTTAGGTTAGGTTAGGTTAGGTTAGGTTAGGTTAGGTTAGGTTAGGTTAGGTTAGGTTAGGTTAGGTTAGGTTAGGTTAGGTTAGGTTAGGTTAGGTTAGGTTAGGTTAGGTTAGGTTAGGTTAGGTTAGGTTAGGTTAGGTTAGGTTAGGTTAGGTTAGGTTAGGTTAGGTTAGGTTAGGTTAGGTTAGGTTAGGTTAGGTTAGGTTAGGTTAGGTTAGGTTAGGTTAGGTTAGGTTAGGTTAGGTTAGGTTAGGTTAGGTTAGGTTAGGTTAGGTTAGGTTAGGTTAGGTTAGGTTAGGTTAGGTTAGGTTAGGTTAGGTTAGGTTAGGTTAGGTTAGGTTAGGTTAGGTTAGGTTAGGTTAGGTTAGGTTAGGTTAGGTTAGGTTAGGTTAGGTTAGGTTAGGTTAGGTTAGGTTAGGTTAGGTTAGGTTAGGTTAGGTTAGGTTAGGTTAGGTTAGGTTAGGTTAGGTTAGGTTAGGTTAGGTTAGGTTAGGTTAGGTTAGGTTAGGTTAGGTTAGGTTAGGTTAGGTTAGGTTAGGTTAGGTTAGGTTAGGTTAGGTTAGGTTAGGTTAGGTTAGGTTAGGTTAGGTTAGGTTAGGTTAGGTTAGGTTAGGTTAGGTTAGGTTAGGTTAGGTTAGGTTAGGTTAGGTTAGGTTAGGTTAGGTTAGGTTAGGTTAGGTTAGGTTAGGTTAGGTTAGGTTAGGTTAGGTTAGGTTAGGTTAGGTTAGGTTAGGTTAGGTTAGGTTAGGTTAGGTTAGGTTAGGTTAGGTTAGGTTAGGTTAGGTTAGGTTAGGTTAGGTTAGGTTAGGTTAGGTTAGGTTAGGTTAGGTTAGGTTAGGTTAGGTTAGGTTAGGTTAGGTTAGGTTAGGTTAGGTTTTTTTTTTTTTTTTTTTTTAAAGGCATTTATTCGTTGTTGCTCCCATGGCACCATACCATGGCATTTGTTTACATTTAAATTTACATCTAATTATATTATTTTCATTTGAGTCTAACCTATTCTACAATTCAAAGTTCTATATATATTATATGTCACACACAGACAAAAAACATAACAACACTACATACACATAAACATACATTACACACAAGAAACATAGCATACATTTATTACTCTAAATTTTTTGTGGGAACGCCTTAGGCTACCGTGTCACGAGAAGACCAGCGGGACCACGACGGCCGCCCCGATTTAAATTTAGATGACCCAATTCGCTGTGCTTCCGTTCGCTCTGCAGACAGAGGAGACTACTTTTTTGATGTACTCTTGGATTGTTTTAGTCGTTTTCTTCCCAGTTAGCAGGGAAGAGAGATTTTCTGCTTTAATGTTTTGGTTCAAATGGTACTCCGTCTGCAGGCGTTCGGAAGCAAAACGAGGACAGTGGATGAGGACATGGGTAACGTCCTCTATCGCAGCTCCATAGTCGCAAGGGCACCACGGGTCAGGTTTCAACTTAAATCTGTGTAAATACACTGAGAAACCACCATGACCCGTGATGGCCTGTGTAATGAGACTATGGGGCTTATTTCTTTTAGTATAGTCAAACGCGAGGGGGACATCAGGCAAGAAAAGCTCCGGTGTTTTGTCTTTAATTGCGTTTTTGTATTCTATGTTCCATTTAGCGATTGAGTCTCGCCTGATGACCCCCTTCGCGTATGACCGGGGCACCCCGTCGTAGTCCGGCCTTGTCTTCTTCTTGAGGGCAGCATGTTTCGCCAGCTCATCAACGCGTTCGTTGCCAGGCGATCCCACATGTGCCCTAACCCAAGCGAAGTGAAGATCTACTCCGGCCGCAGCAAGGTCAAGGGCCGCAGCGCGAATCCTGAAGGCGAGGGGATGGAGGGAAGTGTAGTCCTGTATGATCTGCAGGGATGACAAGCTATCGCTTAATATGGTGATCTTTTCTTCCTTAAAACGTCCCGCCAATTCCGTCGCCCTCAGAATTGCAAGCATCTCCGCCTGGAAGACGGAACAGTATGACTCCAGGCGGTAGGTCCTGGAGGTCACCTCCGCCCCGGCCCTCCAGACGGACAATGCCGCTCCCACCTTTCCCTCAATCTTGCTGCCGTCAGTGTAGATCCTCAAATCCCTGTTTTCTGGATTTTCATTGACGTGTTCCTTATGCTGAATAGTAATTTTATTCCATTTTGAGGGGTGGGGTAAATCCGTGGGTGGAACCTTGCCCTCCAAAAGCCTGTCCGAAAAGACGGGATCTCCCATTTTCATCCCATAGAGGGCCGCCGCCTCTTTTACCCTGTAATCCAGCGGTAGCAGCCCCGCCAGTGCGACCACCGGCGCAAAAGGAGCCGTGCGGTAAGCCCTGGCAATCCTGAGGGCCAGCAATCTTTGTGTAGCCCTCAGTCTTGCCACAGCCCACCCCCTGTCGGCGGCTCTGCTCCACGCTGCAGCCCCGTACAAGACCACCGGCTCCACCACCGCCGTGTAAATGGTTCTGAGGATGTCCGAGTTCAGACCCCACGTGACGCGAGCCGCCCGCTCCAACTGTTTGTGAATACTGATCGCCTTTTCACACACTCGCGTCACGTGGGGCCTAAACGTTAATTTATTGTCAATGGTGATACCGAGGAGCCTCACCTCGTCGACTACGCCGACCTCCGTATCGCCCAGTCTGAGGCAAGGGGTCCCAGAGGTGAGCCTCCTCGTTATCACCATGCATTTTGTCTTCTCTGGAGCGAATCTTAATCTGTTCTCATCCCCCCATCGATGCACCAGAGCCAAGGCCGCATTCGCCAAACCCTCGGCCGCCCGCATACTCGACGCCTCGACCAGAAGCACGATGTCGTCAGCAAAGGCCTGACTGTGGACGCCCTGGCCGCACAATTTGTGCAGCAAGGGGTCCACAATCAGGTCCCACAGAAGAGGTCCCGCAATCGAGCCCTGCACGCACCCTCTGTCCGTAAGTCTCTCGGCTCGTGCGCCGGACCACCCCAACGCGATCCACCTGTGCGAGAGGTACGCCCTCAACAATGCGTATAGGTTAGCCGGGCATCCAGCGTCCAGAAGACGCTCAAGGATGGCCGGCCACCAGGCATTGTCGAAGGCGCCCTCAATGTCGAGCGAAACCAGAAGGCAGATTTTTCTGCGTTCCAGGCCGCCATCAATCTGCCGCATCAGAGCACAGAGGGCATCCTCAGTGCTCCTCTGCGGCAGGAAACCATACTGTCGCTCGCTAAGAGCCGGCAGTATGTGATGGCGGACCCTTCCCACCAACATTCGCTCCAGGGTCTTCCCCAGGACGGAAAGAAGGCCGATAGGTCTGTAGGACCTGGGGTGTTGTGAATCCTTTTTTGTGGGCTTTGGGATCACCACCACTTCGGCCCTCTTCCACGCCCTCGGAAAGCACCCTGTTCGGAGCGCTGCGTTGGCGAGTGCAGTGAATCGCCCTCCATCCTCGCCGATCGCTCTCGCGCAGATGTCCGCGGTGAGGTGGTCCGGCCCCGGAGCCTTTTTCGGAGAGAACTTGCGAACAGACCACTCCGTCTCAACTGCAGTGAAAGGAGGGTCGGGGGGAGCCGTAGGTTCCTCCGTCTCCACTCTGTTCCGCACCCGAGCATGAAATCCCGTGTCCTGGCCCCGGTCATCCTTCGGAAAAAGGGTCTCAGCCAAGAGTTCGGCCGAGCCCTGAGCCCCCAGCGTCACTCCAAGGGAGTTCCGCAAGAGGGGCTCCGGCTGTTTGCTAGCCGTTTTCCTTAAGACCCGGTAGACGCAGTCCCACAGGGACTCATGCTCGGCTGCGGTGCAGAACTCCTTCCAACTGCTGGTTTGTGCCGCTCGCGCCATATCCTGGTACTCGTCCTTCGCCCTCAGGTACTCCATCACAACGTGCTCCCTCCTCCGGGGGGCCGCGTGTCTAATTCGCCTCCTTAGTCTCTTGACATCTCTCCTCTTCCTCCCCAGCTCCTCATTCCACCAAGGCGGGCTCCTGCGAGTAACCGGCGGCCCAAGGACCGGGATGCAGGATTCGCACGCCGCCGTGACCGCCTCCACGTAGCCGACCGCTGCATTCTCGACCTCCTCACTAAAGGCTATCGAGTCCAAACGCTCGACGCCGAGCGATGCCCGACTGGCAAATTCGCTTTGAATGGTTTCTCGGAAGGCTACCCAGTCCGCACGCGCTGTGTTGTATTTTCTGGTTGCGGAGACTGGTACAGCAGGCAAAGCTCCACGCCGAGCCAGAGAAATTTCGATTGCGCTGTGATCCGACGTCGTCAAGCCCTCGACCAAACGCCATCTCGAAACTCTACGCAGTAGCTCCGAGCCGCAGGCAGTGAGGTCAACACGACTCACGTATCGTTGTCCCCCGCGCCACACCTCAAAGGTGGGGTCCGTTCCCTCGTTGAGGACGGTGAGTTCGCCCTCCGCGAGCATGCCGGCGACCGCTTCTCCTCTCTCGTCTTCGTCAGAGCAGCCCCACCAGGGGCTCCTGCCGTTGAAGTCTCCTCCCAGAAGTAGCCGGCTCGCCCCCAGACCCCGAATCACCCCCCCCAACGCAGCCAGAACCCCCCCGGCGCGATTTCGGGACTCCGCTGCGTCACCCCCATCATGCGGCTCGACGTATGCCGATATCAGGCTGATTTTCCCCCAGTCGGTCTTGACTGTGCAGACAGCCATATTCCTCGTTTGTTTGGAAGGATCATATTCCAATCCCCAGGACGAGTCGATCACGGCGATAGCCGCCTTGTTCGGACACTCCCTGGTGGCGCCAGGCGCCTGCACCACCCGCAATCCAGGCTGCAAGCGAAGCTCCCCCGCGGCTCCCACGTACGGTTCCTGAATTAGGAGGGCCCCGATCCCCTGGCGAAGAGCATGCTGCACCAGGTCAACGGTGGCAAGTTTTTGCCTGTTTAGGTTGGCCTGCAGCAGGACCGAGACCCCCCCCGCAGGAGATACCGGGTCGCCCAACGCATCAGCAATAGGCCACGCGCGACCGCGCGAGCCTATCCCACCGCTGCCTGACGCTGCACTCCGAGGAGAATGCAGCGTGCGCCCGGTCCTGCAAGGGACGCCCCTCACGCTTACAGTTTATACAGCACGGCGCCGCACTCCGCTGCGGACACACAGCCCTCATATGCGGCCCCATGCAATGGGCGCAGGCCTCACGCTCCTCCTTGCATAGTCCCCTCGTGTGGCCGTATCCCAGGCACTTGGAGCACTGGACGAGAGGCGAACGGTCCACAACCGGTCGGCGCTGCATCCCGACGTACATTCGTCCCGCGTCGACCAATCTCCTCCACAGCCGAGGGGAGACCTCAGCCACGACGTTCTCCTCCAGATTGTTCCTCGCCGGTCTTCGGAATTTCACAACAAAGAGTTCTTTCTCGGGATCAAGGCCCTCGACCAGTGTCGAATTTTGGCACCAGACGGATGCGGCTAGATCGCTGTCAGAGGAGATCTTTAGGACGTCCCTCACCTCGACGAGGGGGTTACGCCCTTGGACCTCCCTAACCTCCAGGCCGGCCGAGGACTCCCGGAGATTCTCCAGGAGTTTCTCGGCATCCCCGTGGTTTCGACAGCCGAGCAGGACTTTTCCATCCTTCACCTTTCGACATCTGTCGAGTCGAAGACCTGTCTCCCGAGGCTTTACGGCGGCCTCGATTCGGCTGAGGACGTCACCCGCCGTGTCCGAGTCGTCGCGGGGCGAGACCAGAATGGTCCGCATTGGCCGCGGGTCACTCGGCGGAGAAGCCACCGAGGAGACGGGAGCAGTGCTCCTCACGATCTGCGCGTAGGTGAGTGCCTCTGTGCACTCACGTCTCAGCTCCGCCATTTCGCCGGCCAGCCTCAGCGCCACCCCCCCAAAAACCCCCGCGGAGTCGTCGTCCACCCCGTCACGACAAGGAATACCCCTCTGCTCCATTTCATTTTTTATGGCGCTCACCGTCTCGCTCACTGGTCCGATCAGTTTCACTGCGTTTCTTATTTCGCGGACATCCTCCGCCATCTCCCTCAGCGATTGGCCCTCATCCGAAGGATGATGCGCGCCCCCCGCCGACTCTAAAGCCGGGACCAGCACGCGCGGGCGATCCGAAACTTCGCTGGTTCTAAGGGAGAAACTCGCGAACTTCGTCCTGATGGAGCGCAGGAGCTCACAGGTCTCTTCTGACTTGGTCGCGAGCTCGCGGATAGCCGCCTCGAGCGATGCCATGCCCCCCGGTGTTGCCCCCGCCATTCCGGAACAACTTTGTGCGAGCTTCTTTATTTCGTCTCTTATAAAAGCAATCTTTCTGATCGGATCTAACATCTCACAGTTGAGCCAGTCCCGGACAGACTGGACCGTTTTATGCGTGTTAAGAATGGCATCATGCACTTCCTCCATCTTGGATTGAGCAGTCTTTATTTCGGCCAATTCTCGGTTGTGGGCCCTCTCCACGCGGACCAGCTCGCGGGCCGACCTCGTTCGCTCCTCCTCGAGGCGCGCCTTTTGCCGTGAGCGCGAGTCCGAGACAGCCAGCACCACGTCGTGCAAAGCCTGGAGACGCTCGAGAGCGTCCCTTTTGCAATCCTTTCTCATGTTGCCGGCTGCCTCCAACGCAGCTCTGCCCTCGAGGAGAAGCTCACTGGCCTTCCTCGCCGCCAGGTCCATGTCGATGTTTGTACCCCCCGCGGATGCCGGCAGGTAGCTGGCTCGCCCACTGGTCATGCTCCAGCTCTCAGACCAGTCTTCCGGTATCTCGGGGTCCGAGGAGAGGGCGTCCAGCTGTCGATGTAGTTCCAGTCTGTCTATTTCAGGTGGGTCGGCCGAACCCTCCGCCGTCACCATATCCAGCTCGGATCCCGAGGTGCCCCCCGGAGAGCCCGAGCAGGCAGCCGGGAGACCGGGCGCCACCGGCATTAGCTCAGAAGAGGCCGCCGTCGGAGACCCACCCGCGGCACCCGCGGCCTCCTCCGTCCGAGGCTCCGGGTGAGCCACCACAGGCTCCGACCGGGTGCCGGGCGACACCTCCCGAGGCGGCGGCATCGCAGCCCTCGCGCCGGCGACGCTTACGGCCTTCCTCAGGACTCTCTGTCTGAGTGTCCTGTCCGCCGCAGTCCTGGTAGCACTGCGTAAATTAATATTTTTGGACATGTTTCAGGTCCTAGAAGAAGAGGAAGAAGAAGAATAAAAGCGCCTTCGAGCAACAGCAGCCCAACACACTGGCCAGAAGAGGGAATCCGGCTCAGCAGCAACGGCTACGGCAGCGGAGGAAAGCCCCAAGAACCACGGATCCACCCCAGTCAAGCGGTATCTGCTTGTACAGTATGTTGTTGACGCGTACTTTGTTATTGCTAAAAATGCCAAAATGTTACATGTACAATTGCTATTATTATTATTATACCTAAAAGCGCTAATTTTGTCTGTTGCTATGCCGTATCCTATTCAATAATACAATTTCTATATCAACTATTGCATGTGTATGTCAGTGTTTCACACTATTACCTTAATCCTATATAAAATCAATTCAAAAATCAAATAATCAAATAATCAGAGAATCAAAACAATCAAAGCAATTAAGTTAATCAAAATAATCGAAACAATCAAAATAATCAGAATAGTCAAACAATCAAAACAGTTAAACAATCAGAATGATCAGAACACATATATTTCAGACGCACACAGAAACGAACACCAAAAATTTCCTTCTCGAGAGCTCAATCCACACCTCCTGTGCTTATGGCGCATGCAAAGTGTACTGAGAGTGTCCGCTCGGAGTCCCCGAGAGTCCCCACGCGCTTTCAGCGAATAAAATTTTCCTACGAAAATCCAACTTGATATCCCTAACCGAAACAATGGGCGGGTGGGCGGGCTCGTTTTTTCCGTTTTTCGTGAATATCCCGAAAAGTACGTATCGGAGAGGGGAGCACGATACGTCGAAAGACGCGTCTCGTCAGGGCGCACCCGCTGGAGCCGAAAGATGACCAGGTCTCAATACAAAAAGATGATGATGGTGATGATTAAGTTTCACCGAGTTGGTGTCGAGTCCTGTGGGTTCCAGTATTCTCCGATTCGGGATTGCGACCCCTCGGCAGATTCGGGACGACGAGCTCTCTCCGACGGTGCCAAGATTTGTTATATAAGATCAAATATGTTCCTCAAAAAACGGTACTTTCGTCTGCCCGCTAAACTGCCACTTGCGGCCCTTTCGTTTTAAGAATTTCGGGTTTTTGGTGTCCAGGCAGATCCCCGGGGACGCGGCCCTCGTGCTGCAGGTGAAAAAGTAGCTATAGGTCGATCAATGTAATTTTAAGAATTTTTTAAAAATTTTTATGAACAAGCGCCTTGTAAAATTTTATTAATATTGTTCAATTTATGCGTTAATTTAGCCTAAAAAGGGGTCCAGATCTTTAATTATGGACGCGCCCGGGCGGGACCCCTAATATAATCCTCCTCCTCCACAAAATATTTAACCGGGGCAAGAAATAAGGGTCAAAAGGGGTGGGCAATTTCTATAACAACTAAAAAAGAGAAAAACTATATACTATCTGACCTTATGAGCACTTGGGGCGAGCAGGGACAGCTGTTTATTTGCACAGTTGTTTCGCAAAAACCTTCCCTATGGAATGAAGGAAGACGTTCAACCCGATACTACGCAGGCCTCCCGGCAGGAAGAACGAGCACTCTCAGTATTCGCTCTGCAATGTTTACAGCGTTAACATATATAAATACGACACACCTTATAACAGTCACAAAAGCCAACAAGCAAGAGGATCTACTTTTTTTAATAACTCACAATTCGTGGTTTCCTACAATTTTTCTAAAGCTATATGCAAAGCAATGCTGTTCCAAGATCTCAATGATCAAGCAAATCAAGACAAAAGCACTTCGAAAACACTGTTTTAATCTGAATACAAATTTCTAATTGCTAACAGTGTGAAACACAGAGGCAGACTGTCGGTTACAATTTTGATTTGACGGCCGTTTGTGAGGTAGGCTCAAAATTCTATACAAAAAATTCCCTTCCCACAGCACTCTATGCTTCTATATAATTTATGACTGTTCAAAAAGAAACAGATAGAAAAAAAAAATAATAATTAATATTTAATAAATTTAATATTTGATAAATCTATTAAATTCAATATCTAACAAATTCAATATTTTGTTCATTCAATCCAGTATTCGATTATTCGATTATGCCTGCACAGATAAAAAAAACAAAAATCTTTTAATATCATCAAAGCCTGTCTAAGCAAATGCTGAGCCCTCGAGAAGCAAACACAAAATACAAAAAATATAGTCCCTCTCGGATATAATCCGGTGCTATTTAGCAAAAAGCTTGCAAAAACAAATAAAATGGTACGAAAATTGGGTTAGGTTCCGGTTGCGTATACAAATTTCGACCTTAAATTCATTAACATAGGGGTTTTTTCCGTTTTTCGTGAATATCCCGAAAAGTACGTATCGGAGAGGGGAGCACGATACGTCGAAAGACGCGTCTCGTCAGGGCGCACCCGCTGGAGCCGAAAGATGACCAGGTCTCAATACAAAAAGATGATGATGGTGATGATTAAGTTTCACCGAGTTGGTGTCGAGTCCTGTGGGTTCCAGTATTCTCCGATTCGGGATTGCGACCCCTCGGCAGATTCGGGACGACGAGCTCTCTCCGACGGTGCCAAGATTTGTTATATAAGATCAAATATGTTCCTCAAAAAACGGTACTTTCGTCTGCCCGCTAAACTGCCACTTGCGGCCCTTTCGTTTTAAGAATTTCGGGTTTTTGGTGTCCAGGCAGATCCCCGGGGACGCGGCCCTCGTGCTGCAGGTGAAAAAGTAGCTATAGGTCGATCAATGTAATTTTAAGAATTTTTTAAAAATTTTTATGAACAAGCGCCTTGTAAAATTTTATTAATATTGTTCAATTTATGCGTTAATTTAGCCTAAAAAGGGGTCCAGATCTTTAATTATGGACGCGCCCGGGCGGGACCCCTAATATAATCCTCCTCCTCCACAAAATATTTAACCGGGGCAAGAAATAAGGGTCAAAAGGGGTGGGCAATTTCTATAACAACTAAAAAAGAGAAAAACTATATACTATCTGACCTTATGAGCACTTGGGGCGAGCAGGGACAGCTGTTTATTTGCACAGTTGTTTCGCAAAAACCTTCCCTATGGAATGAAGGAAGACGTTCAACCCGATACTACGCAGGCCTCCCGGCAGGAAGAACGAGCACTCTCAGTATTCGCTCTGCAATGTTTACAGCGTTAACATATATAAATACGACACACCTTATAACAGTCACAAAAGCCAACAAGCAAGAGGATCTACTTTTTTTAATAACTCACAATTCGTGGTTTCCTACAATTTTTCTAAAGCTATATGCAAAGCAATGCTGTTCCAAGATCTCAATGATCAAGCAAATCAAGACAAAAGCACTTCGAAAACACTGTTTTAATCTGAATACAAATTTCTAATTGCTAACAGTGTGAAACACAGAGGCAGACTGTCGGTTACAATTTTGATTTGACGGCCGTTTGTGAGGTAGGCTCAAAATTCTATACAAAAAATTCCCTTCCCACAGCACTCTATGCTTCTATATAATTTATGACTGTTCAAAAAGAAACAGATAGAAAAAAAAAATAATAATTAATATTTAATAAATTTAATATTTGATAAATCTATTAAATTCAATATCTAACAAATTCAATATTTTGTTCATTCAATCCAGTATTCGATTATTCGATTATGCCTGCACAGATAAAAAAAACAAAAATCTTTTAATATCATCAAAGCCTGTCTAAGCAAATGCTGAGCCCTCGAGAAGCAAACACAAAATACAAAAAATATAGTCCCTCTCGGATATAATCCGGTGCTATTTAGCAAAAAGCTTGCAAAAACAAATAAAATGGTACGAAAATTGGGTTAGGTTCCGGTTGCGTATACAAATTTCGACCTTAAATTCATTAACATAGGGGTTTTTTCCGTTTTTCGTGAATATCCCGAAAAGTACGTATCGGAGAGGGGAGCACGATACGTCGAAAGACGCGTCTCGTCAGGGCGCACCCGCTGGAGCCGAAAGATGACCAGGTCTCAATACAAAAAGATGATGATGGTGATGATTAAGTTTCACCGAGTTGGTGTCGAGTCCTGTGGGTTCCAGTATTCTCCGATTCGGGATTGCGACCCCTCGGCAGATTCGGGACGACGAGCTCTCTCCGACGGTGCCAAGATTTGTTATATAAGATCAAATATGTTCCTCAAAAAACGGTACTTTCGTCTGCCCGCTAAACTGCCACTTGCGGCCCTTTCGTTTTAAGAATTTCGGGTTTTTGGTGTCCAGGCAGATCCCCGGGGACGCGGCCCTCGTGCTGCAGGTGAAAAAGTAGCTATAGGTCGATCAATGTAATTTTAAGAATTTTTTAAAAATTTTTATGAACAAGCGCCTTGTAAAATTTTATTAATATTGTTCAATTTATGCGTTAATTTAGCCTAAAAAGGGGTCCAGATCTTTAATTATGGACGCGCCCGGGCGGGACCCCTAATATAATCCTCCTCCTCCACAAAATATTTAACCGGGGCAAGAAATAAGGGTCAAAAGGGGTGGGCAATTTCTATAACAACTAAAAAAGAGAAAAACTATATACTATCTGACCTTATGAGCACTTGGGGCGAGCAGGGACAGCTGTTTATTTGCACAGTTGTTTCGCAAAAACCTTCCCTATGGAATGAAGGAAGACGTTCAACCCGATACTACGCAGGCCTCCCGGCAGGAAGAACGAGCACTCTCAGTATTCGCTCTGCAATGTTTACAGCGTTAACATATATAAATACGACACACCTTATAACAGTCACAAAAGCCAACAAGCAAGAGGATCTACTTTTTTTAATAACTCACAATTCGTGGTTTCCTACAATTTTTCTAAAGCTATATGCAAAGCAATGCTGTTCCAAGATCTCAATGATCAAGCAAATCAAGACAAAAGCACTTCGAAAACACTGTTTTAATCTGAATACAAATTTCTAATTGCTAACAGTGTGAAACACAGAGGCAGACTGTCGGTTACAATTTTGATTTGACGGCCGTTTGTGAGGTAGGCTCAAAATTCTATACAAAAAATTCCCTTCCCACAGCACTCTATGCTTCTATATAATTTATGACTGTTCAAAAAGAAACAGATAGAAAAAAAAAATAATAATTAATATTTAATAAATTTAATATTTGATAAATCTATTAAATTCAATATCTAACAAATTCAATATTTTGTTCATTCAATCCAGTATTCGATTATTCGATTATGCCTGCACAGATAAAAAAAACAAAAATCTTTTAATATCATCAAAGCCTGTCTAAGCAAATGCTGAGCCCTCGAGAAGCAAACACAAAATACAAAAAATATAGTCCCTCTCGGATATAATCCGGTGCTATTTAGCAAAAAGCTTGCAAAAACAAATAAAATGGTACGAAAATTGGGTTAGGTTCCGGTTGCGTATACAAATTTCGACCTTAAATTCATTAACATAGGGGTTTTTTCCGTTTTTCGTGAATATCCCGAAAAGTACGTATCGGAGAGGGGAGCACGATACGTCGAAAGACGCGTCTCGTCAGGGCGCACCCGCTGGAGCCGAAAGATGACCAGGTCTCAATACAAAAAGATGATGATGGTGATGATTAAGTTTCACCGAGTTGGTGTCGAGTCCTGTGGGTTCCAGTATTCTCCGATTCGGGATTGCGACCCCTCGGCAGATTCGGGACGACGAGCTCTCTCCGACGGTGCCAAGATTTGTTATATAAGATCAAATATGTTCCTCAAAAAACGGTACTTTCGTCTGCCCGCTAAACTGCCACTTGCGGCCCTTTCGTTTTAAGAATTTCGGGTTTTTGGTGTCCAGGCAGATCCCCGGGGACGCGGCCCTCGTGCTGCAGGTGAAAAAGTAGCTATAGGTCGATCAATGTAATTTTAAGAATTTTTTAAAAATTTTTATGAACAAGCGCCTTGTAAAATTTTATTAATATTGTTCAATTTATGCGTTAATTTAGCCTAAAAAGGGGTCCAGATCTTTAATTATGGACGCGCCCGGGCGGGACCCCTAATATAATCCTCCTCCTCCACAAAATATTTAACCGGGGCAAGAAATAAGGGTCAAAAGGGGTGGGCAATTTCTATAACAACTAAAAAAGAGAAAAACTATATACTATCTGACCTTATGAGCACTTGGGGCGAGCAGGGACAGCTGTTTATTTGCACAGTTGTTTCGCAAAAACCTTCCCTATGGAATGAAGGAAGACGTTCAACCCGATACTACGCAGGCCTCCCGGCAGGAAGAACGAGCACTCTCAGTATTCGCTCTGCAATGTTTACAGCGTTAACATATATAAATACGACACACCTTATAACAGTCACAAAAGCCAACAAGCAAGAGGATCTACTTTTTTTAATAACTCACAATTCGTGGTTTCCTACAATTTTTCTAAAGCTATATGCAAAGCAATGCTGTTCCAAGATCTCAATGATCAAGCAAATCAAGACAAAAGCACTTCGAAAACACTGTTTTAATCTGAATACAAATTTCTAATTGCTAACAGTGTGAAACACAGAGGCAGACTGTCGGTTACAATTTTGATTTGACGGCCGTTTGTGAGGTAGGCTCAAAATTCTATACAAAAAATTCCCTTCCCACAGCACTCTATGCTTCTATATAATTTATGACTGTTCAAAAAGAAACAGATAGAAAAAAAAAATAATAATTAATATTTAATAAATTTAATATTTGATAAATCTATTAAATTCAATATCTAACAAATTCAATATTTTGTTCATTCAATCCAGTATTCGATTATTCGATTATGCCTGCACAGATAAAAAAAACAAAAATCTTTTAATATCATCAAAGCCTGTCTAAGCAAATGCTGAGCCCTCGAGAAGCAAACACAAAATACAAAAAATATAGTCCCTCTCGGATATAATCCGGTGCTATTTAGCAAAAAGCTTGCAAAAACAAATAAAATGGTACGAAAATTGGGTTAGGTTCCGGTTGCGTATACAAATTTCGACCTTAAATTCATTAACATAGGGGTTTTTTCCGTTTTTCGTGAATATCCCGAAAAGTACGTATCGGAGAGGGGAGCACGATACGTCGAAAGACGCGTCTCGTCAGGGCGCACCCGCTGGAGCCGAAAGATGACCAGGTCTCAATACAAAAAGATGATGATGGTGATGATTAAGTTTCACCGAGTTGGTGTCGAGTCCTGTGGGTTCCAGTATTCTCCGATTCGGGATTGCGACCCCTCGGCAGATTCGGGACGACGAGCTCTCTCCGACGGTGCCAAGATTTGTTATATAAGATCAAATATGTTCCTCAAAAAACGGTACTTTCGTCTGCCCGCTAAACTGCCACTTGCGGCCCTTTCGTTTTAAGAATTTCGGGTTTTTGGTGTCCAGGCAGATCCCCGGGGACGCGGCCCTCGTGCTGCAGGTGAAAAAGTAGCTATAGGTCGATCAATGTAATTTTAAGAATTTTTTAAAAATTTTTATGAACAAGCGCCTTGTAAAATTTTATTAATATTGTTCAATTTATGCGTTAATTTAGCCTAAAAAGGGGTCCAGATCTTTAATTATGGACGCGCCCGGGCGGGACCCCTAATATAATCCTCCTCCTCCACAAAATATTTAACCGGGGCAAGAAATAAGGGTCAAAAGGGGTGGGCAATTTCTATAACAACTAAAAAAGAGAAAAACTATATACTATCTGACCTTATGAGCACTTGGGGCGAGCAGGGACAGCTGTTTATTTGCACAGTTGTTTCGCAAAAACCTTCCCTATGGAATGAAGGAAGACGTTCAACCCGATACTACGCAGGCCTCCCGGCAGGAAGAACGAGCACTCTCAGTATTCGCTCTGCAATGTTTACAGCGTTAACATATATAAATACGACACACCTTATAACAGTCACAAAAGCCAACAAGCAAGAGGATCTACTTTTTTTAATAACTCACAATTCGTGGTTTCCTACAATTTTTCTAAAGCTATATGCAAAGCAATGCTGTTCCAAGATCTCAATGATCAAGCAAATCAAGACAAAAGCACTTCGAAAACACTGTTTTAATCTGAATACAAATTTCTAATTGCTAACAGTGTGAAACACAGAGGCAGACTGTCGGTTACAATTTTGATTTGACGGCCGTTTGTGAGGTAGGCTCAAAATTCTATACAAAAAATTCCCTTCCCACAGCACTCTATGCTTCTATATAATTTATGACTGTTCAAAAAGAAACAGATAGAAAAAAAAAATAATAATTAATATTTAATAAATTTAATATTTGATAAATCTATTAAATTCAATATCTAACAAATTCAATATTTTGTTCATTCAATCCAGTATTCGATTATTCGATTATGCCTGCACAGATAAAAAAAACAAAAATCTTTTAATATCATCAAAGCCTGTCTAAGCAAATGCTGAGCCCTCGAGAAGCAAACACAAAATACAAAAAATATAGTCCCTCTCGGATATAATCCGGTGCTATTTAGCAAAAAGCTTGCAAAAACAAATAAAATGGTACGAAAATTGGGTTAGGTTCCGGTTGCGTATACAAATTTCGACCTTAAATTCATTAACATAGGGGTTTTTTCCGTTTTTCGTGAATATCCCGAAAAGTACGTATCGGAGAGGGGAGCACGATACGTCGAAAGACGCGTCTCGTCAGGGCGCACCCGCTGGAGCCGAAAGATGACCAGGTCTCAATACAAAAAGATGATGATGGTGATGATTAAGTTTCACCGAGTTGGTGTCGAGTCCTGTGGGTTCCAGTATTCTCCGATTCGGGATTGCGACCCCTCGGCAGATTCGGGACGACGAGCTCTCTCCGACGGTGCCAAGATTTGTTATATAAGATCAAATATGTTCCTCAAAAAACGGTACTTTCGTCTGCCCGCTAAACTGCCACTTGCGGCCCTTTCGTTTTAAGAATTTCGGGTTTTTGGTGTCCAGGCAGATCCCCGGGGACGCGGCCCTCGTGCTGCAGGTGAAAAAGTAGCTATAGGTCGATCAATGTAATTTTAAGAATTTTTTAAAAATTTTTATGAACAAGCGCCTTGTAAAATTTTATTAATATTGTTCAATTTATGCGTTAATTTAGCCTAAAAAGGGGTCCAGATCTTTAATTATGGACGCGCCCGGGCGGGACCCCTAATATAATCCTCCTCCTCCACAAAATATTTAACCGGGGCAAGAAATAAGGGTCAAAAGGGGTGGGCAATTTCTATAACAACTAAAAAAGAGAAAAACTATATACTATCTGACCTTATGAGCACTTGGGGCGAGCAGGGACAGCTGTTTATTTGCACAGTTGTTTCGCAAAAACCTTCCCTATGGAATGAAGGAAGACGTTCAACCCGATACTACGCAGGCCTCCCGGCAGGAAGAACGAGCACTCTCAGTATTCGCTCTGCAATGTTTACAGCGTTAACATATATAAATACGACACACCTTATAACAGTCACAAAAGCCAACAAGCAAGAGGATCTACTTTTTTTAATAACTCACAATTCGTGGTTTCCTACAATTTTTCTAAAGCTATATGCAAAGCAATGCTGTTCCAAGATCTCAATGATCAAGCAAATCAAGACAAAAGCACTTCGAAAACACTGTTTTAATCTGAATACAAATTTCTAATTGCTAACAGTGTGAAACACAGAGGCAGACTGTCGGTTACAATTTTGATTTGACGGCCGTTTGTGAGGTAGGCTCAAAATTCTATACAAAAAATTCCCTTCCCACAGCACTCTATGCTTCTATATAATTTATGACTGTTCAAAAAGAAACAGATAGAAAAAAAAAATAATAATTAATATTTAATAAATTTAATATTTGATAAATCTATTAAATTCAATATCTAACAAATTCAATATTTTGTTCATTCAATCCAGTATTCGATTATTCGATTATGCCTGCACAGATAAAAAAAACAAAAATCTTTTAATATCATCAAAGCCTGTCTAAGCAAATGCTGAGCCCTCGAGAAGCAAACACAAAATACAAAAAATATAGTCCCTCTCGGATATAATCCGGTGCTATTTAGCAAAAAGCTTGCAAAAACAAATAAAATGGTACGAAAATTGGGTTAGGTTCCGGTTGCGTATACAAATTTCGACCTTAAATTCATTAACATAGGGGTTTTTTCCGTTTTTCGTGAATATCCCGAAAAGTACGTATCGGAGAGGGGAGCACGATACGTCGAAAGACGCGTCTCGTCAGGGCGCACCCGCTGGAGCCGAAAGATGACCAGGTCTCAATACAAAAAGATGATGATGGTGATGATTAAGTTTCACCGAGTTGGTGTCGAGTCCTGTGGGTTCCAGTATTCTCCGATTCGGGATTGCGACCCCTCGGCAGATTCGGGACGACGAGCTCTCTCCGACGGTGCCAAGATTTGTTATATAAGATCAAATATGTTCCTCAAAAAACGGTACTTTCGTCTGCCCGCTAAACTGCCACTTGCGGCCCTTTCGTTTTAAGAATTTCGGGTTTTTGGTGTCCAGGCAGATCCCCGGGGACGCGGCCCTCGTGCTGCAGGTGAAAAAGTAGCTATAGGTCGATCAATGTAATTTTAAGAATTTTTTAAAAATTTTTATGAACAAGCGCCTTGTAAAATTTTATTAATATTGTTCAATTTATGCGTTAATTTAGCCTAAAAAGGGGTCCAGATCTTTAATTATGGACGCGCCCGGGCGGGACCCCTAATATAATCCTCCTCCTCCACAAAATATTTAACCGGGGCAAGAAATAAGGGTCAAAAGGGGTGGGCAATTTCTATAACAACTAAAAAAGAGAAAAACTATATACTATCTGACCTTATGAGCACTTGGGGCGAGCAGGGACAGCTGTTTATTTGCACAGTTGTTTCGCAAAAACCTTCCCTATGGAATGAAGGAAGACGTTCAACCCGATACTACGCAGGCCTCCCGGCAGGAAGAACGAGCACTCTCAGTATTCGCTCTGCAATGTTTACAGCGTTAACATATATAAATACGACACACCTTATAACAGTCACAAAAGCCAACAAGCAAGAGGATCTACTTTTTTTAATAACTCACAATTCGTGGTTTCCTACAATTTTTCTAAAGCTATATGCAAAGCAATGCTGTTCCAAGATCTCAATGATCAAGCAAATCAAGACAAAAGCACTTCGAAAACACTGTTTTAATCTGAATACAAATTTCTAATTGCTAACAGTGTGAAACACAGAGGCAGACTGTCGGTTACAATTTTGATTTGACGGCCGTTTGTGAGGTAGGCTCAAAATTCTATACAAAAAATTCCCTTCCCACAGCACTCTATGCTTCTATATAATTTATGACTGTTCAAAAAGAAACAGATAGAAAAAAAAAATAATAATTAATATTTAATAAATTTAATATTTGATAAATCTATTAAATTCAATATCTAACAAATTCAATATTTTGTTCATTCAATCCAGTATTCGATTATTCGATTATGCCTGCACAGATAAAAAAAACAAAAATCTTTTAATATCATCAAAGCCTGTCTAAGCAAATGCTGAGCCCTCGAGAAGCAAACACAAAATACAAAAAATATAGTCCCTCTCGGATATAATCCGGTGCTATTTAGCAAAAAGCTTGCAAAAACAAATAAAATGGTACGAAAATTGGGTTAGGTTCCGGTTGCGTATACAAATTTCGACCTTAAATTCATTAACATAGGGGTTTTTTCCGTTTTTCGTGAATATCCCGAAAAGTACGTATCGGAGAGGGGAGCACGATACGTCGAAAGACGCGTCTCGTCAGGGCGCACCCGCTGGAGCCGAAAGATGACCAGGTCTCAATACAAAAAGATGATGATGGTGATGATTAAGTTTCACCGAGTTGGTGTCGAGTCCTGTGGGTTCCAGTATTCTCCGATTCGGGATTGCGACCCCTCGGCAGATTCGGGACGACGAGCTCTCTCCGACGGTGCCAAGATTTGTTATATAAGATCAAATATGTTCCTCAAAAAACGGTACTTTCGTCTGCCCGCTAAACTGCCACTTGCGGCCCTTTCGTTTTAAGAATTTCGGGTTTTTGGTGTCCAGGCAGATCCCCGGGGACGCGGCCCTCGTGCTGCAGGTGAAAAAGTAGCTATAGGTCGATCAATGTAATTTTAAGAATTTTTTAAAAATTTTTATGAACAAGCGCCTTGTAAAATTTTATTAATATTGTTCAATTTATGCGTTAATTTAGCCTAAAAAGGGGTCCAGATCTTTAATTATGGACGCGCCCGGGCGGGACCCCTAATATAATCCTCCTCCTCCACAAAATATTTAACCGGGGCAAGAAATAAGGGTCAAAAGGGGTGGGCAATTTCTATAACAACTAAAAAAGAGAAAAACTATATACTATCTGACCTTATGAGCACTTGGGGCGAGCAGGGACAGCTGTTTATTTGCACAGTTGTTTCGCAAAAACCTTCCCTATGGAATGAAGGAAGACGTTCAACCCGATACTACGCAGGCCTCCCGGCAGGAAGAACGAGCACTCTCAGTATTCGCTCTGCAATGTTTACAGCGTTAACATATATAAATACGACACACCTTATAACAGTCACAAAAGCCAACAAGCAAGAGGATCTACTTTTTTTAATAACTCACAATTCGTGGTTTCCTACAATTTTTCTAAAGCTATATGCAAAGCAATGCTGTTCCAAGATCTCAATGATCAAGCAAATCAAGACAAAAGCACTTCGAAAACACTGTTTTAATCTGAATACAAATTTCTAATTGCTAACAGTGTGAAACACAGAGGCAGACTGTCGGTTACAATTTTGATTTGACGGCCGTTTGTGAGGTAGGCTCAAAATTCTATACAAAAAATTCCCTTCCCACAGCACTCTATGCTTCTATATAATTTATGACTGTTCAAAAAGAAACAGATAGAAAAAAAAAATAATAATTAATATTTAATAAATTTAATATTTGATAAATCTATTAAATTCAATATCTAACAAATTCAATATTTTGTTCATTCAATCCAGTATTCGATTATTCGATTATGCCTGCACAGATAAAAAAAACAAAAATCTTTTAATATCATCAAAGCCTGTCTAAGCAAATGCTGAGCCCTCGAGAAGCAAACACAAAATACAAAAAATATAGTCCCTCTCGGATATAATCCGGTGCTATTTAGCAAAAAGCTTGCAAAAACAAATAAAATGGTACGAAAATTGGGTTAGGTTCCGGTTGCGTATACAAATTTCGACCTTAAATTCATTAACATAGGGGTTTTTTCCGTTTTTCGTGAATATCCCGAAAAGTACGTATCGGAGAGGGGAGCACGATACGTCGAAAGACGCGTCTCGTCAGGGCGCACCCGCTGGAGCCGAAAGATGACCAGGTCTCAATACAAAAAGATGATGATGGTGATGATTAAGTTTCACCGAGTTGGTGTCGAGTCCTGTGGGTTCCAGTATTCTCCGATTCGGGATTGCGACCCCTCGGCAGATTCGGGACGACGAGCTCTCTCCGACGGTGCCAAGATTTGTTATATAAGATCAAATATGTTCCTCAAAAAACGGTACTTTCGTCTGCCCGCTAAACTGCCACTTGCGGCCCTTTCGTTTTAAGAATTTCGGGTTTTTGGTGTCCAGGCAGATCCCCGGGGACGCGGCCCTCGTGCTGCAGGTGAAAAAGTAGCTATAGGTCGATCAATGTAATTTTAAGAATTTTTTAAAAATTTTTATGAACAAGCGCCTTGTAAAATTTTATTAATATTGTTCAATTTATGCGTTAATTTAGCCTAAAAAGGGGTCCAGATCTTTAATTATGGACGCGCCCGGGCGGGACCCCTAATATAATCCTCCTCCTCCACAAAATATTTAACCGGGGCAAGAAATAAGGGTCAAAAGGGGTGGGCAATTTCTATAACAACTAAAAAAGAGAAAAACTATATACTATCTGACCTTATGAGCACTTGGGGCGAGCAGGGACAGCTGTTTATTTGCACAGTTGTTTCGCAAAAACCTTCCCTATGGAATGAAGGAAGACGTTCAACCCGATACTACGCAGGCCTCCCGGCAGGAAGAACGAGCACTCTCAGTATTCGCTCTGCAATGTTTACAGCGTTAACATATATAAATACGACACACCTTATAACAGTCACAAAAGCCAACAAGCAAGAGGATCTACTTTTTTTAATAACTCACAATTCGTGGTTTCCTACAATTTTTCTAAAGCTATATGCAAAGCAATGCTGTTCCAAGATCTCAATGATCAAGCAAATCAAGACAAAAGCACTTCGAAAACACTGTTTTAATCTGAATACAAATTTCTAATTGCTAACAGTGTGAAACACAGAGGCAGACTGTCGGTTACAATTTTGATTTGACGGCCGTTTGTGAGGTAGGCTCAAAATTCTATACAAAAAATTCCCTTCCCACAGCACTCTATGCTTCTATATAATTTATGACTGTTCAAAAAGAAACAGATAGAAAAAAAAAATAATAATTAATATTTAATAAATTTAATATTTGATAAATCTATTAAATTCAATATCTAACAAATTCAATATTTTGTTCATTCAATCCAGTATTCGATTATTCGATTATGCCTGCACAGATAAAAAAAACAAAAATCTTTTAATATCATCAAAGCCTGTCTAAGCAAATGCTGAGCCCTCGAGAAGCAAACACAAAATACAAAAAATATAGTCCCTCTCGGATATAATCCGGTGCTATTTAGCAAAAAGCTTGCAAAAACAAATAAAATGGTACGAAAATTGGGTTAGGTTCCGGTTGCGTATACAAATTTCGACCTTAAATTCATTAACATAGGGGTTTTTTCCGTTTTTCGTGAATATCCCGAAAAGTACGTATCGGAGAGGGGAGCACGATACGTCGAAAGACGCGTCTCGTCAGGGCGCACCCGCTGGAGCCGAAAGATGACCAGGTCTCAATACAAAAAGATGATGATGGTGATGATTAAGTTTCACCGAGTTGGTGTCGAGTCCTGTGGGTTCCAGTATTCTCCGATTCGGGATTGCGACCCCTCGGCAGATTCGGGACGACGAGCTCTCTCCGACGGTGCCAAGATTTGTTATATAAGATCAAATATGTTCCTCAAAAAACGGTACTTTCGTCTGCCCGCTAAACTGCCACTTGCGGCCCTTTCGTTTTAAGAATTTCGGGTTTTTGGTGTCCAGGCAGATCCCCGGGGACGCGGCCCTCGTGCTGCAGGTGAAAAAGTAGCTATAGGTCGATCAATGTAATTTTAAGAATTTTTTAAAAATTTTTATGAACAAGCGCCTTGTAAAATTTTATTAATATTGTTCAATTTATGCGTTAATTTAGCCTAAAAAGGGGTCCAGATCTTTAATTATGGACGCGCCCGGGCGGGACCCCTAATATAATCCTCCTCCTCCACAAAATATTTAACCGGGGCAAGAAATAAGGGTCAAAAGGGGTGGGCAATTTCTATAACAACTAAAAAAGAGAAAAACTATATACTATCTGACCTTATGAGCACTTGGGGCGAGCAGGGACAGCTGTTTATTTGCACAGTTGTTTCGCAAAAACCTTCCCTATGGAATGAAGGAAGACGTTCAACCCGATACTACGCAGGCCTCCCGGCAGGAAGAACGAGCACTCTCAGTATTCGCTCTGCAATGTTTACAGCGTTAACATATATAAATACGACACACCTTATAACAGTCACAAAAGCCAACAAGCAAGAGGATCTACTTTTTTTAATAACTCACAATTCGTGGTTTCCTACAATTTTTCTAAAGCTATATGCAAAGCAATGCTGTTCCAAGATCTCAATGATCAAGCAAATCAAGACAAAAGCACTTCGAAAACACTGTTTTAATCTGAATACAAATTTCTAATTGCTAACAGTGTGAAACACAGAGGCAGACTGTCGGTTACAATTTTGATTTGACGGCCGTTTGTGAGGTAGGCTCAAAATTCTATACAAAAAATTCCCTTCCCACAGCACTCTATGCTTCTATATAATTTATGACTGTTCAAAAAGAAACAGATAGAAAAAAAAAATAATAATTAATATTTAATAAATTTAATATTTGATAAATCTATTAAATTCAATATCTAACAAATTCAATATTTTGTTCATTCAATCCAGTATTCGATTATTCGATTATGCCTGCACAGATAAAAAAAACAAAAATCTTTTAATATCATCAAAGCCTGTCTAAGCAAATGCTGAGCCCTCGAGAAGCAAACACAAAATACAAAAAATATAGTCCCTCTCGGATATAATCCGGTGCTATTTAGCAAAAAGCTTGCAAAAACAAATAAAATGGTACGAAAATTGGGTTAGGTTCCGGTTGCGTATACAAATTTCGACCTTAAATTCATTAACATAGGGGTTTTTTCCGTTTTTCGTGAATATCCCGAAAAGTACGTATCGGAGAGGGGAGCACGATACGTCGAAAGACGCGTCTCGTCAGGGCGCACCCGCTGGAGCCGAAAGATGACCAGGTCTCAATACAAAAAGATGATGATGGTGATGATTAAGTTTCACCGAGTTGGTGTCGAGTCCTGTGGGTTCCAGTATTCTCCGATTCGGGATTGCGACCCCTCGGCAGATTCGGGACGACGAGCTCTCTCCGACGGTGCCAAGATTTGTTATATAAGATCAAATATGTTCCTCAAAAAACGGTACTTTCGTCTGCCCGCTAAACTGCCACTTGCGGCCCTTTCGTTTTAAGAATTTCGGGTTTTTGGTGTCCAGGCAGATCCCCGGGGACGCGGCCCTCGTGCTGCAGGTGAAAAAGTAGCTATAGGTCGATCAATGTAATTTTAAGAATTTTTTAAAAATTTTTATGAACAAGCGCCTTGTAAAATTTTATTAATATTGTTCAATTTATGCGTTAATTTAGCCTAAAAAGGGGTCCAGATCTTTAATTATGGACGCGCCCGGGCGGGACCCCTAATATAATCCTCCTCCTCCACAAAATATTTAACCGGGGCAAGAAATAAGGGTCAAAAGGGGTGGGCAATTTCTATAACAACTAAAAAAGAGAAAAACTATATACTATCTGACCTTATGAGCACTTGGGGCGAGCAGGGACAGCTGTTTATTTGCACAGTTGTTTCGCAAAAACCTTCCCTATGGAATGAAGGAAGACGTTCAACCCGATACTACGCAGGCCTCCCGGCAGGAAGAACGAGCACTCTCAGTATTCGCTCTGCAATGTTTACAGCGTTAACATATATAAATACGACACACCTTATAACAGTCACAAAAGCCAACAAGCAAGAGGATCTACTTTTTTTAATAACTCACAATTCGTGGTTTCCTACAATTTTTCTAAAGCTATATGCAAAGCAATGCTGTTCCAAGATCTCAATGATCAAGCAAATCAAGACAAAAGCACTTCGAAAACACTGTTTTAATCTGAATACAAATTTCTAATTGCTAACAGTGTGAAACACAGAGGCAGACTGTCGGTTACAATTTTGATTTGACGGCCGTTTGTGAGGTAGGCTCAAAATTCTATACAAAAAATTCCCTTCCCACAGCACTCTATGCTTCTATATAATTTATGACTGTTCAAAAAGAAACAGATAGAAAAAAAAAATAATAATTAATATTTAATAAATTTAATATTTGATAAATCTATTAAATTCAATATCTAACAAATTCAATATTTTGTTCATTCAATCCAGTATTCGATTATTCGATTATGCCTGCACAGATAAAAAAAACAAAAATCTTTTAATATCATCAAAGCCTGTCTAAGCAAATGCTGAGCCCTCGAGAAGCAAACACAAAATACAAAAAATATAGTCCCTCTCGGATATAATCCGGTGCTATTTAGCAAAAAGCTTGCAAAAACAAATAAAATGGTACGAAAATTGGGTTAGGTTCCGGTTGCGTATACAAATTTCGACCTTAAATTCATTAACATAGGGGTTTTTTCCGTTTTTCGTGAATATCCCGAAAAGTACGTATCGGAGAGGGGAGCACGATACGTCGAAAGACGCGTCTCGTCAGGGCGCACCCGCTGGAGCCGAAAGATGACCAGGTCTCAATACAAAAAGATGATGATGGTGATGATTAAGTTTCACCGAGTTGGTGTCGAGTCCTGTGGGTTCCAGTATTCTCCGATTCGGGATTGCGACCCCTCGGCAGATTCGGGACGACGAGCTCTCTCCGACGGTGCCAAGATTTGTTATATAAGATCAAATATGTTCCTCAAAAAACGGTACTTTCGTCTGCCCGCTAAACTGCCACTTGCGGCCCTTTCGTTTTAAGAATTTCGGGTTTTTGGTGTCCAGGCAGATCCCCGGGGACGCGGCCCTCGTGCTGCAGGTGAAAAAGTAGCTATAGGTCGATCAATGTAATTTTAAGAATTTTTTAAAAATTTTTATGAACAAGCGCCTTGTAAAATTTTATTAATATTGTTCAATTTATGCGTTAATTTAGCCTAAAAAGGGGTCCAGATCTTTAATTATGGACGCGCCCGGGCGGGACCCCTAATATAATCCTCCTCCTCCACAAAATATTTAACCGGGGCAAGAAATAAGGGTCAAAAGGGGTGGGCAATTTCTATAACAACTAAAAAAGAGAAAAACTATATACTATCTGACCTTATGAGCACTTGGGGCGAGCAGGGACAGCTGTTTATTTGCACAGTTGTTTCGCAAAAACCTTCCCTATGGAATGAAGGAAGACGTTCAACCCGATACTACGCAGGCCTCCCGGCAGGAAGAACGAGCACTCTCAGTATTCGCTCTGCAATGTTTACAGCGTTAACATATATAAATACGACACACCTTATAACAGTCACAAAAGCCAACAAGCAAGAGGATCTACTTTTTTTAATAACTCACAATTCGTGGTTTCCTACAATTTTTCTAAAGCTATATGCAAAGCAATGCTGTTCCAAGATCTCAATGATCAAGCAAATCAAGACAAAAGCACTTCGAAAACACTGTTTTAATCTGAATACAAATTTCTAATTGCTAACAGTGTGAAACACAGAGGCAGACTGTCGGTTACAATTTTGATTTGACGGCCGTTTGTGAGGTAGGCTCAAAATTCTATACAAAAAATTCCCTTCCCACAGCACTCTATGCTTCTATATAATTTATGACTGTTCAAAAAGAAACAGATAGAAAAAAAAAATAATAATTAATATTTAATAAATTTAATATTTGATAAATCTATTAAATTCAATATCTAACAAATTCAATATTTTGTTCATTCAATCCAGTATTCGATTATTCGATTATGCCTGCACAGATAAAAAAAACAAAAATCTTTTAATATCATCAAAGCCTGTCTAAGCAAATGCTGAGCCCTCGAGAAGCAAACACAAAATACAAAAAATATAGTCCCTCTCGGATATAATCCGGTGCTATTTAGCAAAAAGCTTGCAAAAACAAATAAAATGGTACGAAAATTGGGTTAGGTTCCGGTTGCGTATACAAATTTCGACCTTAAATTCATTAACATAGGGGTTTTTTCCGTTTTTCGTGAATATCCCGAAAAGTACGTATCGGAGAGGGGAGCACGATACGTCGAAAGACGCGTCTCGTCAGGGCGCACCCGCTGGAGCCGAAAGATGACCAGGTCTCAATACAAAAAGATGATGATGGTGATGATTAAGTTTCACCGAGTTGGTGTCGAGTCCTGTGGGTTCCAGTATTCTCCGATTCGGGATTGCGACCCCTCGGCAGATTCGGGACGACGAGCTCTCTCCGACGGTGCCAAGATTTGTTATATAAGATCAAATATGTTCCTCAAAAAACGGTACTTTCGTCTGCCCGCTAAACTGCCACTTGCGGCCCTTTCGTTTTAAGAATTTCGGGTTTTTGGTGTCCAGGCAGATCCCCGGGGACGCGGCCCTCGTGCTGCAGGTGAAAAAGTAGCTATAGGTCGATCAATGTAATTTTAAGAATTTTTTAAAAATTTTTATGAACAAGCGCCTTGTAAAATTTTATTAATATTGTTCAATTTATGCGTTAATTTAGCCTAAAAAGGGGTCCAGATCTTTAATTATGGACGCGCCCGGGCGGGACCCCTAATATAATCCTCCTCCTCCACAAAATATTTAACCGGGGCAAGAAATAAGGGTCAAAAGGGGTGGGCAATTTCTATAACAACTAAAAAAGAGAAAAACTATATACTATCTGACCTTATGAGCACTTGGGGCGAGCAGGGACAGCTGTTTATTTGCACAGTTGTTTCGCAAAAACCTTCCCTATGGAATGAAGGAAGACGTTCAACCCGATACTACGCAGGCCTCCCGGCAGGAAGAACGAGCACTCTCAGTATTCGCTCTGCAATGTTTACAGCGTTAACATATATAAATACGACACACCTTATAACAGTCACAAAAGCCAACAAGCAAGAGGATCTACTTTTTTTAATAACTCACAATTCGTGGTTTCCTACAATTTTTCTAAAGCTATATGCAAAGCAATGCTGTTCCAAGATCTCAATGATCAAGCAAATCAAGACAAAAGCACTTCGAAAACACTGTTTTAATCTGAATACAAATTTCTAATTGCTAACAGTGTGAAACACAGAGGCAGACTGTCGGTTACAATTTTGATTTGACGGCCGTTTGTGAGGTAGGCTCAAAATTCTATACAAAAAATTCCCTTCCCACAGCACTCTATGCTTCTATATAATTTATGACTGTTCAAAAAGAAACAGATAGAAAAAAAAAATAATAATTAATATTTAATAAATTTAATATTTGATAAATCTATTAAATTCAATATCTAACAAATTCAATATTTTGTTCATTCAATCCAGTATTCGATTATTCGATTATGCCTGCACAGATAAAAAAAACAAAAATCTTTTAATATCATCAAAGCCTGTCTAAGCAAATGCTGAGCCCTCGAGAAGCAAACACAAAATACAAAAAATATAGTCCCTCTCGGATATAATCCGGTGCTATTTAGCAAAAAGCTTGCAAAAACAAATAAAATGGTACGAAAATTGGGTTAGGTTCCGGTTGCGTATACAAATTTCGACCTTAAATTCATTAACATAGGGGTTTTTTCCGTTTTTCGTGAATATCCCGAAAAGTACGTATCGGAGAGGGGAGCACGATACGTCGAAAGACGCGTCTCGTCAGGGCGCACCCGCTGGAGCCGAAAGATGACCAGGTCTCAATACAAAAAGATGATGATGGTGATGATTAAGTTTCACCGAGTTGGTGTCGAGTCCTGTGGGTTCCAGTATTCTCCGATTCGGGATTGCGACCCCTCGGCAGATTCGGGACGACGAGCTCTCTCCGACGGTGCCAAGATTTGTTATATAAGATCAAATATGTTCCTCAAAAAACGGTACTTTCGTCTGCCCGCTAAACTGCCACTTGCGGCCCTTTCGTTTTAAGAATTTCGGGTTTTTGGTGTCCAGGCAGATCCCCGGGGACGCGGCCCTCGTGCTGCAGGTGAAAAAGTAGCTATAGGTCGATCAATGTAATTTTAAGAATTTTTTAAAAATTTTTATGAACAAGCGCCTTGTAAAATTTTATTAATATTGTTCAATTTATGCGTTAATTTAGCCTAAAAAGGGGTCCAGATCTTTAATTATGGACGCGCCCGGGCGGGACCCCTAATATAATCCTCCTCCTCCACAAAATATTTAACCGGGGCAAGAAATAAGGGTCAAAAGGGGTGGGCAATTTCTATAACAACTAAAAAAGAGAAAAACTATATACTATCTGACCTTATGAGCACTTGGGGCGAGCAGGGACAGCTGTTTATTTGCACAGTTGTTTCGCAAAAACCTTCCCTATGGAATGAAGGAAGACGTTCAACCCGATACTACGCAGGCCTCCCGGCAGGAAGAACGAGCACTCTCAGTATTCGCTCTGCAATGTTTACAGCGTTAACATATATAAATACGACACACCTTATAACAGTCACAAAAGCCAACAAGCAAGAGGATCTACTTTTTTTAATAACTCACAATTCGTGGTTTCCTACAATTTTTCTAAAGCTATATGCAAAGCAATGCTGTTCCAAGATCTCAATGATCAAGCAAATCAAGACAAAAGCACTTCGAAAACACTGTTTTAATCTGAATACAAATTTCTAATTGCTAACAGTGTGAAACACAGAGGCAGACTGTCGGTTACAATTTTGATTTGACGGCCGTTTGTGAGGTAGGCTCAAAATTCTATACAAAAAATTCCCTTCCCACAGCACTCTATGCTTCTATATAATTTATGACTGTTCAAAAAGAAACAGATAGAAAAAAAAAATAATAATTAATATTTAATAAATTTAATATTTGATAAATCTATTAAATTCAATATCTAACAAATTCAATATTTTGTTCATTCAATCCAGTATTCGATTATTCGATTATGCCTGCACAGATAAAAAAAACAAAAATCTTTTAATATCATCAAAGCCTGTCTAAGCAAATGCTGAGCCCTCGAGAAGCAAACACAAAATACAAAAAATATAGTCCCTCTCGGATATAATCCGGTGCTATTTAGCAAAAAGCTTGCAAAAACAAATAAAATGGTACGAAAATTGGGTTAGGTTCCGGTTGCGTATACAAATTTCGACCTTAAATTCATTAACATAGGGGTTTTTTCCGTTTTTCGTGAATATCCCGAAAAGTACGTATCGGAGAGGGGAGCACGATACGTCGAAAGACGCGTCTCGTCAGGGCGCACCCGCTGGAGCCGAAAGATGACCAGGTCTCAATACAAAAAGATGATGATGGTGATGATTAAGTTTCACCGAGTTGGTGTCGAGTCCTGTGGGTTCCAGTATTCTCCGATTCGGGATTGCGACCCCTCGGCAGATTCGGGACGACGAGCTCTCTCCGACGGTGCCAAGATTTGTTATATAAGATCAAATATGTTCCTCAAAAAACGGTACTTTCGTCTGCCCGCTAAACTGCCACTTGCGGCCCTTTCGTTTTAAGAATTTCGGGTTTTTGGTGTCCAGGCAGATCCCCGGGGACGCGGCCCTCGTGCTGCAGGTGAAAAAGTAGCTATAGGTCGATCAATGTAATTTTAAGAATTTTTTAAAAATTTTTATGAACAAGCGCCTTGTAAAATTTTATTAATATTGTTCAATTTATGCGTTAATTTAGCCTAAAAAGGGGTCCAGATCTTTAATTATGGACGCGCCCGGGCGGGACCCCTAATATAATCCTCCTCCTCCACAAAATATTTAACCGGGGCAAGAAATAAGGGTCAAAAGGGGTGGGCAATTTCTATAACAACTAAAAAAGAGAAAAACTATATACTATCTGACCTTATGAGCACTTGGGGCGAGCAGGGACAGCTGTTTATTTGCACAGTTGTTTCGCAAAAACCTTCCCTATGGAATGAAGGAAGACGTTCAACCCGATACTACGCAGGCCTCCCGGCAGGAAGAACGAGCACTCTCAGTATTCGCTCTGCAATGTTTACAGCGTTAACATATATAAATACGACACACCTTATAACAGTCACAAAAGCCAACAAGCAAGAGGATCTACTTTTTTTAATAACTCACAATTCGTGGTTTCCTACAATTTTTCTAAAGCTATATGCAAAGCAATGCTGTTCCAAGATCTCAATGATCAAGCAAATCAAGACAAAAGCACTTCGAAAACACTGTTTTAATCTGAATACAAATTTCTAATTGCTAACAGTGTGAAACACAGAGGCAGACTGTCGGTTACAATTTTGATTTGACGGCCGTTTGTGAGGTAGGCTCAAAATTCTATACAAAAAATTCCCTTCCCACAGCACTCTATGCTTCTATATAATTTATGACTGTTCAAAAAGAAACAGATAGAAAAAAAAAATAATAATTAATATTTAATAAATTTAATATTTGATAAATCTATTAAATTCAATATCTAACAAATTCAATATTTTGTTCATTCAATCCAGTATTCGATTATTCGATTATGCCTGCACAGATAAAAAAAACAAAAATCTTTTAATATCATCAAAGCCTGTCTAAGCAAATGCTGAGCCCTCGAGAAGCAAACACAAAATACAAAAAATATAGTCCCTCTCGGATATAATCCGGTGCTATTTAGCAAAAAGCTTGCAAAAACAAATAAAATGGTACGAAAATTGGGTTAGGTTCCGGTTGCGTATACAAATTTCGACCTTAAATTCATTAACATAGGGGTTTTTTCCGTTTTTCGTGAATATCCCGAAAAGTACGTATCGGAGAGGGGAGCACGATACGTCGAAAGACGCGTCTCGTCAGGGCGCACCCGCTGGAGCCGAAAGATGACCAGGTCTCAATACAAAAAGATGATGATGGTGATGATTAAGTTTCACCGAGTTGGTGTCGAGTCCTGTGGGTTCCAGTATTCTCCGATTCGGGATTGCGACCCCTCGGCAGATTCGGGACGACGAGCTCTCTCCGACGGTGCCAAGATTTGTTATATAAGATCAAATATGTTCCTCAAAAAACGGTACTTTCGTCTGCCCGCTAAACTGCCACTTGCGGCCCTTTCGTTTTAAGAATTTCGGGTTTTTGGTGTCCAGGCAGATCCCCGGGGACGCGGCCCTCGTGCTGCAGGTGAAAAAGTAGCTATAGGTCGATCAATGTAATTTTAAGAATTTTTTAAAAATTTTTATGAACAAGCGCCTTGTAAAATTTTATTAATATTGTTCAATTTATGCGTTAATTTAGCCTAAAAAGGGGTCCAGATCTTTAATTATGGACGCGCCCGGGCGGGACCCCTAATATAATCCTCCTCCTCCACAAAATATTTAACCGGGGCAAGAAATAAGGGTCAAAAGGGGTGGGCAATTTCTATAACAACTAAAAAAGAGAAAAACTATATACTATCTGACCTTATGAGCACTTGGGGCGAGCAGGGACAGCTGTTTATTTGCACAGTTGTTTCGCAAAAACCTTCCCTATGGAATGAAGGAAGACGTTCAACCCGATACTACGCAGGCCTCCCGGCAGGAAGAACGAGCACTCTCAGTATTCGCTCTGCAATGTTTACAGCGTTAACATATATAAATACGACACACCTTATAACAGTCACAAAAGCCAACAAGCAAGAGGATCTACTTTTTTTAATAACTCACAATTCGTGGTTTCCTACAATTTTTCTAAAGCTATATGCAAAGCAATGCTGTTCCAAGATCTCAATGATCAAGCAAATCAAGACAAAAGCACTTCGAAAACACTGTTTTAATCTGAATACAAATTTCTAATTGCTAACAGTGTGAAACACAGAGGCAGACTGTCGGTTACAATTTTGATTTGACGGCCGTTTGTGAGGTAGGCTCAAAATTCTATACAAAAAATTCCCTTCCCACAGCACTCTATGCTTCTATATAATTTATGACTGTTCAAAAAGAAACAGATAGAAAAAAAAAATAATAATTAATATTTAATAAATTTAATATTTGATAAATCTATTAAATTCAATATCTAACAAATTCAATATTTTGTTCATTCAATCCAGTATTCGATTATTCGATTATGCCTGCACAGATAAAAAAAACAAAAATCTTTTAATATCATCAAAGCCTGTCTAAGCAAATGCTGAGCCCTCGAGAAGCAAACACAAAATACAAAAAATATAGTCCCTCTCGGATATAATCCGGTGCTATTTAGCAAAAAGCTTGCAAAAACAAATAAAATGGTACGAAAATTGGGTTAGGTTCCGGTTGCGTATACAAATTTCGACCTTAAATTCATTAACATAGGGGTTTTTTCCGTTTTTCGTGAATATCCCGAAAAGTACGTATCGGAGAGGGGAGCACGATACGTCGAAAGACGCGTCTCGTCAGGGCGCACCCGCTGGAGCCGAAAGATGACCAGGTCTCAATACAAAAAGATGATGATGGTGATGATTAAGTTTCACCGAGTTGGTGTCGAGTCCTGTGGGTTCCAGTATTCTCCGATTCGGGATTGCGACCCCTCGGCAGATTCGGGACGACGAGCTCTCTCCGACGGTGCCAAGATTTGTTATATAAGATCAAATATGTTCCTCAAAAAACGGTACTTTCGTCTGCCCGCTAAACTGCCACTTGCGGCCCTTTCGTTTTAAGAATTTCGGGTTTTTGGTGTCCAGGCAGATCCCCGGGGACGCGGCCCTCGTGCTGCAGGTGAAAAAGTAGCTATAGGTCGATCAATGTAATTTTAAGAATTTTTTAAAAATTTTTATGAACAAGCGCCTTGTAAAATTTTATTAATATTGTTCAATTTATGCGTTAATTTAGCCTAAAAAGGGGTCCAGATCTTTAATTATGGACGCGCCCGGGCGGGACCCCTAATATAATCCTCCTCCTCCACAAAATATTTAACCGGGGCAAGAAATAAGGGTCAAAAGGGGTGGGCAATTTCTATAACAACTAAAAAAGAGAAAAACTATATACTATCTGACCTTATGAGCACTTGGGGCGAGCAGGGACAGCTGTTTATTTGCACAGTTGTTTCGCAAAAACCTTCCCTATGGAATGAAGGAAGACGTTCAACCCGATACTACGCAGGCCTCCCGGCAGGAAGAACGAGCACTCTCAGTATTCGCTCTGCAATGTTTACAGCGTTAACATATATAAATACGACACACCTTATAACAGTCACAAAAGCCAACAAGCAAGAGGATCTACTTTTTTTAATAACTCACAATTCGTGGTTTCCTACAATTTTTCTAAAGCTATATGCAAAGCAATGCTGTTCCAAGATCTCAATGATCAAGCAAATCAAGACAAAAGCACTTCGAAAACACTGTTTTAATCTGAATACAAATTTCTAATTGCTAACAGTGTGAAACACAGAGGCAGACTGTCGGTTACAATTTTGATTTGACGGCCGTTTGTGAGGTAGGCTCAAAATTCTATACAAAAAATTCCCTTCCCACAGCACTCTATGCTTCTATATAATTTATGACTGTTCAAAAAGAAACAGATAGAAAAAAAAAATAATAATTAATATTTAATAAATTTAATATTTGATAAATCTATTAAATTCAATATCTAACAAATTCAATATTTTGTTCATTCAATCCAGTATTCGATTATTCGATTATGCCTGCACAGATAAAAAAAACAAAAATCTTTTAATATCATCAAAGCCTGTCTAAGCAAATGCTGAGCCCTCGAGAAGCAAACACAAAATACAAAAAATATAGTCCCTCTCGGATATAATCCGGTGCTATTTAGCAAAAAGCTTGCAAAAACAAATAAAATGGTACGAAAATTGGGTTAGGTTCCGGTTGCGTATACAAATTTCGACCTTAAATTCATTAACATAGGGGTTTTTTCCGTTTTTCGTGAATATCCCGAAAAGTACGTATCGGAGAGGGGAGCACGATACGTCGAAAGACGCGTCTCGTCAGGGCGCACCCGCTGGAGCCGAAAGATGACCAGGTCTCAATACAAAAAGATGATGATGGTGATGATTAAGTTTCACCGAGTTGGTGTCGAGTCCTGTGGGTTCCAGTATTCTCCGATTCGGGATTGCGACCCCTCGGCAGATTCGGGACGACGAGCTCTCTCCGACGGTGCCAAGATTTGTTATATAAGATCAAATATGTTCCTCAAAAAACGGTACTTTCGTCTGCCCGCTAAACTGCCACTTGCGGCCCTTTCGTTTTAAGAATTTCGGGTTTTTGGTGTCCAGGCAGATCCCCGGGGACGCGGCCCTCGTGCTGCAGGTGAAAAAGTAGCTATAGGTCGATCAATGTAATTTTAAGAATTTTTTAAAAATTTTTATGAACAAGCGCCTTGTAAAATTTTATTAATATTGTTCAATTTATGCGTTAATTTAGCCTAAAAAGGGGTCCAGATCTTTAATTATGGACGCGCCCGGGCGGGACCCCTAATATAATCCTCCTCCTCCACAAAATATTTAACCGGGGCAAGAAATAAGGGTCAAAAGGGGTGGGCAATTTCTATAACAACTAAAAAAGAGAAAAACTATATACTATCTGACCTTATGAGCACTTGGGGCGAGCAGGGACAGCTGTTTATTTGCACAGTTGTTTCGCAAAAACCTTCCCTATGGAATGAAGGAAGACGTTCAACCCGATACTACGCAGGCCTCCCGGCAGGAAGAACGAGCACTCTCAGTATTCGCTCTGCAATGTTTACAGCGTTAACATATATAAATACGACACACCTTATAACAGTCACAAAAGCCAACAAGCAAGAGGATCTACTTTTTTTAATAACTCACAATTCGTGGTTTCCTACAATTTTTCTAAAGCTATATGCAAAGCAATGCTGTTCCAAGATCTCAATGATCAAGCAAATCAAGACAAAAGCACTTCGAAAACACTGTTTTAATCTGAATACAAATTTCTAATTGCTAACAGTGTGAAACACAGAGGCAGACTGTCGGTTACAATTTTGATTTGACGGCCGTTTGTGAGGTAGGCTCAAAATTCTATACAAAAAATTCCCTTCCCACAGCACTCTATGCTTCTATATAATTTATGACTGTTCAAAAAGAAACAGATAGAAAAAAAAAATAATAATTAATATTTAATAAATTTAATATTTGATAAATCTATTAAATTCAATATCTAACAAATTCAATATTTTGTTCATTCAATCCAGTATTCGATTATTCGATTATGCCTGCACAGATAAAAAAAACAAAAATCTTTTAATATCATCAAAGCCTGTCTAAGCAAATGCTGAGCCCTCGAGAAGCAAACACAAAATACAAAAAATATAGTCCCTCTCGGATATAATCCGGTGCTATTTAGCAAAAAGCTTGCAAAAACAAATAAAATGGTACGAAAATTGGGTTAGGTTCCGGTTGCGTATACAAATTTCGACCTTAAATTCATTAACATAGGGGTTTTTTCCGTTTTTCGTGAATATCCCGAAAAGTACGTATCGGAGAGGGGAGCACGATACGTCGAAAGACGCGTCTCGTCAGGGCGCACCCGCTGGAGCCGAAAGATGACCAGGTCTCAATACAAAAAGATGATGATGGTGATGATTAAGTTTCACCGAGTTGGTGTCGAGTCCTGTGGGTTCCAGTATTCTCCGATTCGGGATTGCGACCCCTCGGCAGATTCGGGACGACGAGCTCTCTCCGACGGTGCCAAGATTTGTTATATAAGATCAAATATGTTCCTCAAAAAACGGTACTTTCGTCTGCCCGCTAAACTGCCACTTGCGGCCCTTTCGTTTTAAGAATTTCGGGTTTTTGGTGTCCAGGCAGATCCCCGGGGACGCGGCCCTCGTGCTGCAGGTGAAAAAGTAGCTATAGGTCGATCAATGTAATTTTAAGAATTTTTTAAAAATTTTTATGAACAAGCGCCTTGTAAAATTTTATTAATATTGTTCAATTTATGCGTTAATTTAGCCTAAAAAGGGGTCCAGATCTTTAATTATGGACGCGCCCGGGCGGGACCCCTAATATAATCCTCCTCCTCCACAAAATATTTAACCGGGGCAAGAAATAAGGGTCAAAAGGGGTGGGCAATTTCTATAACAACTAAAAAAGAGAAAAACTATATACTATCTGACCTTATGAGCACTTGGGGCGAGCAGGGACAGCTGTTTATTTGCACAGTTGTTTCGCAAAAACCTTCCCTATGGAATGAAGGAAGACGTTCAACCCGATACTACGCAGGCCTCCCGGCAGGAAGAACGAGCACTCTCAGTATTCGCTCTGCAATGTTTACAGCGTTAACATATATAAATACGACACACCTTATAACAGTCACAAAAGCCAACAAGCAAGAGGATCTACTTTTTTTAATAACTCACAATTCGTGGTTTCCTACAATTTTTCTAAAGCTATATGCAAAGCAATGCTGTTCCAAGATCTCAATGATCAAGCAAATCAAGACAAAAGCACTTCGAAAACACTGTTTTAATCTGAATACAAATTTCTAATTGCTAACAGTGTGAAACACAGAGGCAGACTGTCGGTTACAATTTTGATTTGACGGCCGTTTGTGAGGTAGGCTCAAAATTCTATACAAAAAATTCCCTTCCCACAGCACTCTATGCTTCTATATAATTTATGACTGTTCAAAAAGAAACAGATAGAAAAAAAAAATAATAATTAATATTTAATAAATTTAATATTTGATAAATCTATTAAATTCAATATCTAACAAATTCAATATTTTGTTCATTCAATCCAGTATTCGATTATTCGATTATGCCTGCACAGATAAAAAAAACAAAAATCTTTTAATATCATCAAAGCCTGTCTAAGCAAATGCTGAGCCCTCGAGAAGCAAACACAAAATACAAAAAATATAGTCCCTCTCGGATATAATCCGGTGCTATTTAGCAAAAAGCTTGCAAAAACAAATAAAATGGTACGAAAATTGGGTTAGGTTCCGGTTGCGTATACAAATTTCGACCTTAAATTCATTAACATAGGGGTTTTTTCCGTTTTTCGTGAATATCCCGAAAAGTACGTATCGGAGAGGGGAGCACGATACGTCGAAAGACGCGTCTCGTCAGGGCGCACCCGCTGGAGCCGAAAGATGACCAGGTCTCAATACAAAAAGATGATGATGGTGATGATTAAGTTTCACCGAGTTGGTGTCGAGTCCTGTGGGTTCCAGTATTCTCCGATTCGGGATTGCGACCCCTCGGCAGATTCGGGACGACGAGCTCTCTCCGACGGTGCCAAGATTTGTTATATAAGATCAAATATGTTCCTCAAAAAACGGTACTTTCGTCTGCCCGCTAAACTGCCACTTGCGGCCCTTTCGTTTTAAGAATTTCGGGTTTTTGGTGTCCAGGCAGATCCCCGGGGACGCGGCCCTCGTGCTGCAGGTGAAAAAGTAGCTATAGGTCGATCAATGTAATTTTAAGAATTTTTTAAAAATTTTTATGAACAAGCGCCTTGTAAAATTTTATTAATATTGTTCAATTTATGCGTTAATTTAGCCTAAAAAGGGGTCCAGATCTTTAATTATGGACGCGCCCGGGCGGGACCCCTAATATAATCCTCCTCCTCCACAAAATATTTAACCGGGGCAAGAAATAAGGGTCAAAAGGGGTGGGCAATTTCTATAACAACTAAAAAAGAGAAAAACTATATACTATCTGACCTTATGAGCACTTGGGGCGAGCAGGGACAGCTGTTTATTTGCACAGTTGTTTCGCAAAAACCTTCCCTATGGAATGAAGGAAGACGTTCAACCCGATACTACGCAGGCCTCCCGGCAGGAAGAACGAGCACTCTCAGTATTCGCTCTGCAATGTTTACAGCGTTAACATATATAAATACGACACACCTTATAACAGTCACAAAAGCCAACAAGCAAGAGGATCTACTTTTTTTAATAACTCACAATTCGTGGTTTCCTACAATTTTTCTAAAGCTATATGCAAAGCAATGCTGTTCCAAGATCTCAATGATCAAGCAAATCAAGACAAAAGCACTTCGAAAACACTGTTTTAATCTGAATACAAATTTCTAATTGCTAACAGTGTGAAACACAGAGGCAGACTGTCGGTTACAATTTTGATTTGACGGCCGTTTGTGAGGTAGGCTCAAAATTCTATACAAAAAATTCCCTTCCCACAGCACTCTATGCTTCTATATAATTTATGACTGTTCAAAAAGAAACAGATAGAAAAAAAAAATAATAATTAATATTTAATAAATTTAATATTTGATAAATCTATTAAATTCAATATCTAACAAATTCAATATTTTGTTCATTCAATCCAGTATTCGATTATTCGATTATGCCTGCACAGATAAAAAAAACAAAAATCTTTTAATATCATCAAAGCCTGTCTAAGCAAATGCTGAGCCCTCGAGAAGCAAACACAAAATACAAAAAATATAGTCCCTCTCGGATATAATCCGGTGCTATTTAGCAAAAAGCTTGCAAAAACAAATAAAATGGTACGAAAATTGGGTTAGGTTCCGGTTGCGTATACAAATTTCGACCTTAAATTCATTAACATAGGGGTTTTTTCCGTTTTTCGTGAATATCCCGAAAAGTACGTATCGGAGAGGGGAGCACGATACGTCGAAAGACGCGTCTCGTCAGGGCGCACCCGCTGGAGCCGAAAGATGACCAGGTCTCAATACAAAAAGATGATGATGGTGATGATTAAGTTTCACCGAGTTGGTGTCGAGTCCTGTGGGTTCCAGTATTCTCCGATTCGGGATTGCGACCCCTCGGCAGATTCGGGACGACGAGCTCTCTCCGACGGTGCCAAGATTTGTTATATAAGATCAAATATGTTCCTCAAAAAACGGTACTTTCGTCTGCCCGCTAAACTGCCACTTGCGGCCCTTTCGTTTTAAGAATTTCGGGTTTTTGGTGTCCAGGCAGATCCCCGGGGACGCGGCCCTCGTGCTGCAGGTGAAAAAGTAGCTATAGGTCGATCAATGTAATTTTAAGAATTTTTTAAAAATTTTTATGAACAAGCGCCTTGTAAAATTTTATTAATATTGTTCAATTTATGCGTTAATTTAGCCTAAAAAGGGGTCCAGATCTTTAATTATGGACGCGCCCGGGCGGGACCCCTAATATAATCCTCCTCCTCCACAAAATATTTAACCGGGGCAAGAAATAAGGGTCAAAAGGGGTGGGCAATTTCTATAACAACTAAAAAAGAGAAAAACTATATACTATCTGACCTTATGAGCACTTGGGGCGAGCAGGGACAGCTGTTTATTTGCACAGTTGTTTCGCAAAAACCTTCCCTATGGAATGAAGGAAGACGTTCAACCCGATACTACGCAGGCCTCCCGGCAGGAAGAACGAGCACTCTCAGTATTCGCTCTGCAATGTTTACAGCGTTAACATATATAAATACGACACACCTTATAACAGTCACAAAAGCCAACAAGCAAGAGGATCTACTTTTTTTAATAACTCACAATTCGTGGTTTCCTACAATTTTTCTAAAGCTATATGCAAAGCAATGCTGTTCCAAGATCTCAATGATCAAGCAAATCAAGACAAAAGCACTTCGAAAACACTGTTTTAATCTGAATACAAATTTCTAATTGCTAACAGTGTGAAACACAGAGGCAGACTGTCGGTTACAATTTTGATTTGACGGCCGTTTGTGAGGTAGGCTCAAAATTCTATACAAAAAATTCCCTTCCCACAGCACTCTATGCTTCTATATAATTTATGACTGTTCAAAAAGAAACAGATAGAAAAAAAAAATAATAATTAATATTTAATAAATTTAATATTTGATAAATCTATTAAATTCAATATCTAACAAATTCAATATTTTGTTCATTCAATCCAGTATTCGATTATTCGATTATGCCTGCACAGATAAAAAAAACAAAAATCTTTTAATATCATCAAAGCCTGTCTAAGCAAATGCTGAGCCCTCGAGAAGCAAACACAAAATACAAAAAATATAGTCCCTCTCGGATATAATCCGGTGCTATTTAGCAAAAAGCTTGCAAAAACAAATAAAATGGTACGAAAATTGGGTTAGGTTCCGGTTGCGTATACAAATTTCGACCTTAAATTCATTAACATAGGGGTTTTTTCCGTTTTTCGTGAATATCCCGAAAAGTACGTATCGGAGAGGGGAGCACGATACGTCGAAAGACGCGTCTCGTCAGGGCGCACCCGCTGGAGCCGAAAGATGACCAGGTCTCAATACAAAAAGATGATGATGGTGATGATTAAGTTTCACCGAGTTGGTGTCGAGTCCTGTGGGTTCCAGTATTCTCCGATTCGGGATTGCGACCCCTCGGCAGATTCGGGACGACGAGCTCTCTCCGACGGTGCCAAGATTTGTTATATAAGATCAAATATGTTCCTCAAAAAACGGTACTTTCGTCTGCCCGCTAAACTGCCACTTGCGGCCCTTTCGTTTTAAGAATTTCGGGTTTTTGGTGTCCAGGCAGATCCCCGGGGACGCGGCCCTCGTGCTGCAGGTGAAAAAGTAGCTATAGGTCGATCAATGTAATTTTAAGAATTTTTTAAAAATTTTTATGAACAAGCGCCTTGTAAAATTTTATTAATATTGTTCAATTTATGCGTTAATTTAGCCTAAAAAGGGGTCCAGATCTTTAATTATGGACGCGCCCGGGCGGGACCCCTAATATAATCCTCCTCCTCCACAAAATATTTAACCGGGGCAAGAAATAAGGGTCAAAAGGGGTGGGCAATTTCTATAACAACTAAAAAAGAGAAAAACTATATACTATCTGACCTTATGAGCACTTGGGGCGAGCAGGGACAGCTGTTTATTTGCACAGTTGTTTCGCAAAAACCTTCCCTATGGAATGAAGGAAGACGTTCAACCCGATACTACGCAGGCCTCCCGGCAGGAAGAACGAGCACTCTCAGTATTCGCTCTGCAATGTTTACAGCGTTAACATATATAAATACGACACACCTTATAACAGTCACAAAAGCCAACAAGCAAGAGGATCTACTTTTTTTAATAACTCACAATTCGTGGTTTCCTACAATTTTTCTAAAGCTATATGCAAAGCAATGCTGTTCCAAGATCTCAATGATCAAGCAAATCAAGACAAAAGCACTTCGAAAACACTGTTTTAATCTGAATACAAATTTCTAATTGCTAACAGTGTGAAACACAGAGGCAGACTGTCGGTTACAATTTTGATTTGACGGCCGTTTGTGAGGTAGGCTCAAAATTCTATACAAAAAATTCCCTTCCCACAGCACTCTATGCTTCTATATAATTTATGACTGTTCAAAAAGAAACAGATAGAAAAAAAAAATAATAATTAATATTTAATAAATTTAATATTTGATAAATCTATTAAATTCAATATCTAACAAATTCAATATTTTGTTCATTCAATCCAGTATTCGATTATTCGATTATGCCTGCACAGATAAAAAAAACAAAAATCTTTTAATATCATCAAAGCCTGTCTAAGCAAATGCTGAGCCCTCGAGAAGCAAACACAAAATACAAAAAATATAGTCCCTCTCGGATATAATCCGGTGCTATTTAGCAAAAAGCTTGCAAAAACAAATAAAATGGTACGAAAATTGGGTTAGGTTCCGGTTGCGTATACAAATTTCGACCTTAAATTCATTAACATAGGGGTTTTTTCCGTTTTTCGTGAATATCCCGAAAAGTACGTATCGGAGAGGGGAGCACGATACGTCGAAAGACGCGTCTCGTCAGGGCGCACCCGCTGGAGCCGAAAGATGACCAGGTCTCAATACAAAAAGATGATGATGGTGATGATTAAGTTTCACCGAGTTGGTGTCGAGTCCTGTGGGTTCCAGTATTCTCCGATTCGGGATTGCGACCCCTCGGCAGATTCGGGACGACGAGCTCTCTCCGACGGTGCCAAGATTTGTTATATAAGATCAAATATGTTCCTCAAAAAACGGTACTTTCGTCTGCCCGCTAAACTGCCACTTGCGGCCCTTTCGTTTTAAGAATTTCGGGTTTTTGGTGTCCAGGCAGATCCCCGGGGACGCGGCCCTCGTGCTGCAGGTGAAAAAGTAGCTATAGGTCGATCAATGTAATTTTAAGAATTTTTTAAAAATTTTTATGAACAAGCGCCTTGTAAAATTTTATTAATATTGTTCAATTTATGCGTTAATTTAGCCTAAAAAGGGGTCCAGATCTTTAATTATGGACGCGCCCGGGCGGGACCCCTAATATAATCCTCCTCCTCCACAAAATATTTAACCGGGGCAAGAAATAAGGGTCAAAAGGGGTGGGCAATTTCTATAACAACTAAAAAAGAGAAAAACTATATACTATCTGACCTTATGAGCACTTGGGGCGAGCAGGGACAGCTGTTTATTTGCACAGTTGTTTCGCAAAAACCTTCCCTATGGAATGAAGGAAGACGTTCAACCCGATACTACGCAGGCCTCCCGGCAGGAAGAACGAGCACTCTCAGTATTCGCTCTGCAATGTTTACAGCGTTAACATATATAAATACGACACACCTTATAACAGTCACAAAAGCCAACAAGCAAGAGGATCTACTTTTTTTAATAACTCACAATTCGTGGTTTCCTACAATTTTTCTAAAGCTATATGCAAAGCAATGCTGTTCCAAGATCTCAATGATCAAGCAAATCAAGACAAAAGCACTTCGAAAACACTGTTTTAATCTGAATACAAATTTCTAATTGCTAACAGTGTGAAACACAGAGGCAGACTGTCGGTTACAATTTTGATTTGACGGCCGTTTGTGAGGTAGGCTCAAAATTCTATACAAAAAATTCCCTTCCCACAGCACTCTATGCTTCTATATAATTTATGACTGTTCAAAAAGAAACAGATAGAAAAAAAAAATAATAATTAATATTTAATAAATTTAATATTTGATAAATCTATTAAATTCAATATCTAACAAATTCAATATTTTGTTCATTCAATCCAGTATTCGATTATTCGATTATGCCTGCACAGATAAAAAAAACAAAAATCTTTTAATATCATCAAAGCCTGTCTAAGCAAATGCTGAGCCCTCGAGAAGCAAACACAAAATACAAAAAATATAGTCCCTCTCGGATATAATCCGGTGCTATTTAGCAAAAAGCTTGCAAAAACAAATAAAATGGTACGAAAATTGGGTTAGGTTCCGGTTGCGTATACAAATTTCGACCTTAAATTCATTAACATAGGGGTTTTTTCCGTTTTTCGTGAATATCCCGAAAAGTACGTATCGGAGAGGGGAGCACGATACGTCGAAAGACGCGTCTCGTCAGGGCGCACCCGCTGGAGCCGAAAGATGACCAGGTCTCAATACAAAAAGATGATGATGGTGATGATTAAGTTTCACCGAGTTGGTGTCGAGTCCTGTGGGTTCCAGTATTCTCCGATTCGGGATTGCGACCCCTCGGCAGATTCGGGACGACGAGCTCTCTCCGACGGTGCCAAGATTTGTTATATAAGATCAAATATGTTCCTCAAAAAACGGTACTTTCGTCTGCCCGCTAAACTGCCACTTGCGGCCCTTTCGTTTTAAGAATTTCGGGTTTTTGGTGTCCAGGCAGATCCCCGGGGACGCGGCCCTCGTGCTGCAGGTGAAAAAGTAGCTATAGGTCGATCAATGTAATTTTAAGAATTTTTTAAAAATTTTTATGAACAAGCGCCTTGTAAAATTTTATTAATATTGTTCAATTTATGCGTTAATTTAGCCTAAAAAGGGGTCCAGATCTTTAATTATGGACGCGCCCGGGCGGGACCCCTAATATAATCCTCCTGGTTAGGTTAGGTTAGGTTAGGTTAGGTTAGGTTAGGTTAGGTTAGGTTAGGTTAGGTTAGGTTAGGTTAGGTTAGGTTAGGTTAGGTTAGGTTAGGTTAGGTTAGGTTAGGTTAGGTTAGGTTAGGTTAGGTTAGGTTAGGTTAGGTTAGGTTAGGTTAGGTTAGGTTAGGTTAGGTTAGGTTAGGTTAGGTTAGGTTAGGTTAGGTTAGGTTAGGTTAGGTTAGGTTAGGTTAGGTTAGGTTAGGTTAGGTTAGGTTAGGTTAGGTTAGGTTAGGTTAGGTTAGGTTAGGTTAGGTTAGGTTAGGTTAGGTTAGGTTAGGTTAGGTTAGGTTAGGTTAGGTTAGGTTAGGTTAGGTTAGGTTAGGTTAGGTTAGGTTAGGTTAGGTTAGGTTAGGTTAGGTTAGGTTAGGTTAGGTTAGGTTAGGTTAGGTTAGGTTAGGTTAGGTTAGGTTAGGTTAGGTTAGGTTAGGTTAGGTTAGGTTAGGTTAGGTTAGGTTAGGTTAGGTTAGGTTAGGTTAGGTTAGGTTAGGTTAGGTTAGGTTAGGTTAGGTTAGGTTAGGTTAGGTTAGGTTAGGTTAGGTTAGGTTAGGTTAGGTTAGGTTAGGTTAGGTTAGGTTAGGTTAGGTTAGGTTAGGTTAGGTTAGGTTAGGTTAGGTTAGGTTAGGTTAGGTTAGGTTAGGTTAGGTTAGGTTAGGTTAGGTTAGGTTAGGTTAGGTTAGGTTAGGTTAGGTTAGGTTAGGTTAGGTTAGGTTAGGTTAGGTTAGGTTAGGTTAGGTTAGGTTAGGTTAGGTTAGGTTAGGTTAGGTTAGGTTAGGTTAGGTTAGGTTAGGTTAGGTTAGGTTAGGTTAGGTTAGGTTAGGTTAGGTTAGGTTAGGTTAGGTTAGGTTAGGTTAGGTTAGGTTAGGTTAGGTTAGGTTAGGTTAGGTTAGGTTAGGTTAGGTTAGGTTAGGTTAGGTTAGGTTAGGTTAGGTTAGGTTAGGTTAGGTTAGGTTAGGTTAGGTTAGGTTAGGTTAGGTTAGGTTAGGTTAGGTTAGGTTAGGTTAGGTTAGGTTAGGTTAGGTTAGGTTAGGTTAGGTTAGGTTAGGTTAGGTTAGGTTAGGTTAGGTTAGGTTAGGTTAGGTTAGGTTAGGTTAGGTTAGGTTAGGTTAGGTTAGGTTAGGTTAGGTTAGGTTAGGTTAGGTTAGGTTAGGTTAGGTTAGGTTAGGTTAGGTTAGGTTAGGTTAGGTTAGGTTAGGTTAGGTTAGGTTAGGTTAGGTTAGGTTAGGTTAGGTTAGGTTAGGTTAGGTTAGGTTAGGTTAGGTTAGGTTAGGTTAGGTTAGGTTAGGTTAGGTTAGGTTAGGTTAGGTTAGGTTAGGTTAGGTTAGGTTAGGTTAGGTTAGGTTAGGTTAGGTTAGGTTAGGTTAGGTTAGGTTAGGTTAGGTTAGGTTAGGTTAGGTTAGGTTAGGTTAGGTTAGGTTAGGTTAGGTTAGGTTAGGTTAGGTTAGGTTAGGTTAGGTTAGGTTAGGTTAGGTTAGGTTAGGTTAGGTTAGGTTAGGTTAGGTTAGGTTAGGTTAGGTTAGGTTAGGTTAGGTTAGGTTAGGTTAGGTTAGGTTAGGTTAGGTTAGGTTAGGTTAGGTTAGGTTAGGTTAGGTTAGGTTAGGTTAGGTTAGGTTAGGTTAGGTTAGGTTAGGTTAGGTTAGGTTAGGTTAGGTTAGGTTAGGTTAGGTTAGGTTAGGTTAGGTTAGGTTAGGTTAGGTTAGGTTAGGTTAGGTTAGGTTAGGTTAGGTTAGGTTAGGTTAGGTTAGGTTAGGTTAGGTTAGGTTAGGTTAGGTTAGGTTAGGTTAGGTTAGGTTAGGTTAGGTTAGGTTAGGTTAGGTTAGGTTAGGTTAGGTTAGGTTAGGTTAGGTTAGGTTAGGTTAGGTTAGGTTAGGTTAGGTTAGGTTAGGTTAGGTTAGGTTAGGTTAGGTTAGGTTAGGTTAGGTTAGGTTAGGTTAGGTTAGGTTAGGTTAGGTTAGGTTAGGTTAGGTTAGGTTAGGTTAGGTTAGGTTAGGTTAGGTTAGGTTAGGTTAGGTTAGGTTAGGTTAGGTTAGGTTAGGTTAGGTTAGGTTAGGTTAGGTTAGGTTAGGTTAGGTTAGGTTAGGTTAGGTTAGGTTAGGTTAGGTTAGGTTAGGTTAGGTTAGGTTAGGTTAGGTTAGGTTAGGTTAGGTTAGGTTAGGTTAGGTTAGGTTAGGTTAGGTTAGGTTAGGTTAGGTTAGGTTAGGTTAGGTTAGGTTAGGTTAGGTTAGGTTAGGTTAGGTTAGGTTAGGTTAGGTTAGGTTAGGTTAGGTTAGGTTAGGTTAGGTTAGGTTAGGTTAGGTTAGGTTAGGTTAGGTTAGGTTAGGTTAGGTTAGGTTAGGTTAGGTTAGGTTAGGTTAGGTTAGGTTAGGTTAGGTTAGGTTAGGTTAGGTTAGGTTAGGTTAGGTTAGGTTAGGTTAGGTTAGGTTAGGTTAGGTTAGGTTAGGTTAGGTTAGGTTAGGTTAGGTTAGGTTAGGTTAGGTTAGGTTAGGTTAGGTTAGGTTAGGTTAGGTTAGGTTAGGTTAGGTTAGGTTAGGTTAGGTTAGGTTAGGTTAGGTTAGGTTAGGTTAGGTTAGGTTAGGTTAGGTTAGGTTAGGTTAGGTTAGGTTAGGTTAGGTTAGGTTAGGTTAGGTTAGGTTAGGTTAGGTTAGGTTAGGTTAGGTTAGGTTAGGTTAGGTTAGGTTAGGTTAGGTTAGGTTAGGTTAGGTTAGGTTAGGTTAGGTTAGGTTAGGTTAGGTTAGGTTAGGTTAGGTTAGGTTAGGTTAGGTTAGGTTAGGTTAGGTTAGGTTAGGTTAGGTTAGGTTAGGTTAGGTTAGGTTAGGTTAGGTTAGGTTAGGTTAGGTTAGGTTAGGTTAGGTTAGGTTAGGTTAGGTTAGGTTAGGTTAGGTTAGGTTAGGTTAGGTTAGGTTAGGTTAGGTTAGGTTAGGTTAGGTTAGGTTAGGTTAGGTTAGGTTAGGTTAGGTTAGGTTAGGTTAGGTTAGGTTAGGTTAGGTTAGGTTAGGTTAGGTTAGGTTAGGTTAGGTTAGGTTAGGTTAGGTTAGGTTAGGTTAGGTTAGGTTAGGTTAGGTTAGGTTAGGTTAGGTTAGGTTAGGTTAGGTTAGGTTAGGTTAGGTTAGGTTAGGTTAGGTTAGGTTAGGTTAGGTTAGGTTAGGTTAGGTTAGGTTAGGTTAGGTTAGGTTAGGTTAGGTTAGGTTAGGTTAGGTTAGGTTAGGTTAGGTTAGGTTAGGTTAGGTTAGGTTAGGTTAGGTTAGGTTAGGTTAGGTTAGGTTAGGTTAGGTTAGGTTAGGTTAGGTTAGGTTAGGTTAGGTTAGGTTAGGTTAGGTTAGGTTAGGTTAGGTTAGGTTAGGTTAGGTTAGGTTAGGTTAGGTTAGGTTAGGTTAGGTTAGGTTAGGTTAGGTTAGGTTAGGTTAGGTTAGGTTAGGTTAGGTTAGGTTAGGTTAGGTTAGGTTAGGTTAGGTTAGGTTAGGTTAGGTTAGGTTAGGTTAGGTTAGGTTAGGTTAGGTTAGGTTAGGTTAGGTTAGGTTAGGTTAGGTTAGGTTAGGTTAGGTTAGGTTAGGTTAGGTTAGGTTAGGTTAGGTTAGGTTAGGTTAGGTTAGGTTAGGTTAGGTTAGGTTAGGTTAGGTTAGGTTAGGTTAGGTTAGGTTAGGTTAGGTTAGGTTAGGTTAGGTTAGGTTAGGTTAGGTTAGGTTAGGTTAGGTTAGGTTAGGTTAGGTTAGGTTAGGTTAGGTTAGGTTAGGTTAGGTTAGGTTAGGTTAGGTTAGGTTAGGTTAGGTTAGGTTAGGTTAGGTTAGGTTAGGTTAGGTTAGGTTAGGTTAGGTTAGGTTAGGTTAGGTTAGGTTAGGTTAGGTTAGGTATAGGTTAGGTTAGGTTAGGTTAGGTTAGGTTAGGTTAGGTTAGGTTAGGTTAGGTTAGGTTAGGTTAGGTTAGGTTAGGTTAGGTTAGGTTAGGTTAGGTTAGGTTAGGTTAGGTTAGGTTAGGTTAGGTTAGGTTAGGTTAGGTTAGGTTAGGTTAGGTTAGGTTAGGTTAGGTTAGGTTAGGTTAGGTTAGGTTAGGTTAGGTTAGGTTAGGTTAGGTTAGGTTAGGTTAGGTTAGGTTAGGTTAGGTTAGGTTAGGTTAGGTTAGGTTAGGTTAGGTTAGGTTAGGTTAGGTTAGGTTAGGTTAGGTTAGGTTAGGTTAGGTTAGGTTAGGTTAGGTTAGGTTAGGTTAGGTTAGGTTAGGTTAGGTTAGGTTAGGTTAGGTTAGGTTAGGTTAGGTTAGGTTAGGTTAGGTTAGGTTAGGTTAGGTTAGGTTAGGTTAGGTTAGGTTAGGTTAGGTTAGGTTAGGTTAGGTTAGGTTAGGTTAGGTTAGGTTAGGTTAGGTTAGGTTAGGTTAGGTTAGGTTAGGTTAGGTTAGGTTAGGTTAGGTTAGGTTAGGTTAGGTTAGGTTAGGTTAGGTTAGGTTAGGTTAGGTTAGGTTAGGTTAGGTTAGGTTAGGTTAGGTTAGGTTAGGTTAGGTTAGGTTAGGTTAGGTTAGGTTAGGTTAGGTTAGGTTAGGTTAGGTTAGGTTAGGTTAGGTTAGGTTAGGTTAGGTTAGGTTAGGTTAGGTTAGGTTAGGTTAGGTTAGGTTAGGTTAGGTTAGGTTAGGTTAGGTTAGGTTAGGTTAGGTTAGGTTAGGTTAGGTTAGGTTAGGTTAGGTTAGGTTAGGTTAGGTTAGGTTAGGTTAGGTTAGGTTAGGTTAGGTTAGGTTAGGTTAGGTTAGGTTAGGTTAGGTTAGGTTAGGTTAGGTTAGGTTAGGTTAGGTTAGGTTAGGTTAGGTTAGGTTAGGTTAGGTTAGGTTAGGTTAGGTTAGGTTAGGTTAGGTTAGGTTAGGTTAGGTTAGGTTAGGTTAGGTTAGGTTAGGTTAGGTTAGGTTAGGTTAGGTTAGGTTAGGTTAGGTTAGGTTAGGTTAGGTTAGGTTAGGTTAGGTTAGGTTAGGTTAGGTTAGGTTAGGTTAGGTTAGGTTAGGTTAGGTTAGGTTAGGTTAGGTTAGGTTAGGTTAGGTTAGGTTAGGTTAGGTTAGGTTAGGTTAGGTTAGGTTAGGTTAGGTTAGGTTAGGTTAGGTTAGGTTAGGTTAGGTTAGGTTAGGTTAGGTTAGGTTAGGTTAGGTTAGGTTAGGTTAGGTTAGGTTAGGTTAGGTTAGGTTAGGTTAGGTTAGGTTAGGTTAGGTTAGGTTAGGTTAGGTTAGGTTAGGTTAGGTTAGGTTAGGTTAGGTTAGGTTAGGTTAGGTTAGGTTAGGTTAGGTTAGGTTAGGTTAGGTTAGGTTAGGTTAGGTTAGGTTAGGTTAGGTTAGGTTAGGTTAGGTTAGGTTAGGTTAGGTTAGGTTAGGTTAGGTTAGGTTAGGTTAGGTTAGGTTAGGTTAGGTTAGGTTAGGTTAGGTTAGGTTAGGTTAGGTTAGGTTAGGTTAGGTTAGGTTAGGTTAGGTTAGGTTAGGTTAGGTTAGGTTAGGTTAGGTTAGGTTAGGTTAGGTTAGGTTAGGTTAGGTTAGGTTAGGTTAGGTTAGGTTAGGTTAGGTTAGGTTAGGTTAGGTTAGGTTAGGTTAGGTTAGGTTAGGTTAGGTTAGGTTAGGTTAGGTTAGGTTAGGTTAGGTTAGGTTAGGTTAGGTTAGGTTAGGTTAGGTTAGGTTAGGTTAGGTTAGGTTAGGTTAGGTTAGGTTAGGTTAGGTTAGGTTAGGTTAGGTTAGGTTAGGTTAGGTTAGGTTAGGTTAGGTTAGGTTAGGTTAGGTTAGGTTAGGTTAGGTTAGGTTAGGTTAGGTAGGTAGTTAGGTTTAGGTTAGTTAGGTATGTTAGGTTAGGTTAGGTTAGGTAGGTTAGGTAGGTTAGTTAGGTTAGTTAGGTTAGGTTAGGTTTAGGTATTAGGTTAGGTTAGGTTAGGTAGGTTAGGTTTAGTTAGGTTTAAGGTTAGGTTAGGTTAGGTTAGGTTAGGTTAGGATTAGGTA